>OX419710.1:1653420-2951991 GCA_948474745.1 Oligia latruncula | reverse complement strand
AGTGTCCATTTGCAGGTGCTAAGATTGGCCCGTGTCTATTGTTAGTTGCAATATTCAATTCCATGTATAACATGTGTTTAAAAAAATCCCCGAGTGCCAATCCTAAATAAGTCAATGATTATTTTAATAACAGTAAACTTAAAAACAGTTTATCTAAGTTATTTTTTAATCTCAGATACAAACATGAATAATAATAAGTTCATGATAAAAAAGAGCTGCAAAATACTTGACATTATTTTAGTATTTGGGTTAAGGACAATTTGCTATCTTTACGCCGATAACAAATATGTCCTAGATTATATTGCTGATCTCAAGGCAAAAAATGATTCGTAACGAAAACGAAAAAAAAACCAGGCAAGAGCGAGTCGGACTCGCGCACCGAGGGTTCCGTAACATCATATTATAGGCCTCGCCGATGAAAATTTAAATTTAAAATTTACTCGTCAGAGAATTTTAACACTGTGCACTGTGGTGTAGAATATTGCAGTTTTATGTCAGCGCCATCTCTTGGCCGATAGTGGAACTAATTTAACTTTTGTTGATGATGTCTGAAAAAGTGTGCTATGCAAACTTCGGAGATAGGGGGGATAAATTTCAACCATTAACACTTTTCCATAAGAGATCTGTGGTTGGTGGTAGAAATCAAAATTAGAAAGATATATTAATGATTCTAATGATTATAATTCTCTAAATATGTACCTGTTATTGTCGCGAATCATATTTTAATCAAGATACAATCTGACACTGACCTGCAAATTGCAAAAAACGTAAGAAAATTTGAATTTCGCGGTATACCACTATCCATTCGCCTTAAGGTTAAATCATTAACTATTTGGTAATGTCCTATTATAGTAATTGTCTCACATGACACCAATTGATATTTATTGTTCTAAATTCATGGGCATGTGACAATGATTTTATGAATTACATGCTTGTCGGTGTCACAGGTTATTGGTAATTGTGATATTGTCATCTGTTTATTTCGTTCGTATTTATAGCTCATCATCTGCCTAGCGTTTTCCCAACTATATTGGGGTCGGCTTCCAGTCTAACTGAATGCAGCTGAATAGCAGTATTTTACATGGAGCGACTGCCTATCTGACCTCCACAACCCAGTTACTGGGTAATAGTAATACCGAAATTCTGATAACCAGCCTTACCAAGGGGTATCGCCCTTGGTAAGGCTGGTTATCAGAATTTCGGACTTCGCACTACCCGTAACGACTGTCAAAGATCCACGAATGACAGCCGGGACCAACGGCTTAACGTGCGTGATTTACAGCTACGAAAGCGAATCGATTTAAAGGTCTTGTCATACTAGAAAGAAAGCGATCGTCGCGATAAATTATTCGGCGAACCCGTACTCTGTCACGTGACGACGATAATCGCGTATTAGGACAAGACCAAAGGCTTCTTCTTCTTCGTTAGCGACGTGTATGTGTAATAAGCTTCGACTTAAATAAAAAAAAAAATGGTTGCCTGTAAAGTCGGTTTTACGGGCGAAGATTTTACGTGACAACGTCTTTTTCTCGGTAGAATATTTATTGATATGAATATAATTAAATTGCACAATAGGAACAAGGAATTGAACTCTCTCTCGTTCGGTGACTCATCGTAACGTTACCGAGCGTTACACTTTTTCATAAGTGACTCCCAGCCGCAACCTAATTTAAGACGTTGTCACGTCAAAAAAAACTTTCAAATTCAAGGCGCAGCCTCATCTTAGCGACAATCAAAGTAAAACACTTTTATGGAAACGTTTTGACAGATTGTGCCTGAGGTTAATCGCAGAGGTATTCCTCAAAGGCAAAAAAAAAAACGGGATTTGCCAAACATACATTTGATAATTTAATATGTCATTAATTATAATAATTAGGTAAGGTTTATGTTTTAAAATCAACTGGCAACATTTGCCTGGAGTTTTCCTTGGTTTCCTAACTAGGGAACTCTAGGAAAAACACATGCGTGTAGTAATTAGGTATAATTAATAGAAATAAATATCAGTTGTCCTGGCAATTGAGAGAAATTGATATCCACGACGAGTAAGTCATTAATATTCCTTCATTTGTTAGCAAAACATATCACTGTTCCTGGAAAATATCACACGATTCTATATCATGACATTCATGACGTAAATTATCTTATTTTCTAGTATCAGTTTAAAAAAACAAATCTAACGGATTTGTGGCGACATCTACATAGCCACATGTGAACTACGCATCATACTGACGTCACGCGAAATCCTGCATCGCGCAAGCAGAGATTCTCGCGTAACTAGCATTCTAGCTATAGCACTAGTACTTACCACAGTTCAGGCGAGTAGGGTGGTGACGTGGTGACTAAAGATGGCGGCGGCATTAGCGCGTCGTTTGACAGCTGTCAACAAAATAACATTTTTCAATCCTCTATGATTCTTAATGATCACTGATTTCAGTCTTATCCGGCACGGGCCTGGTCCTGATCGGTGAGCTACCCGAATTTAAAAGCTTGGGATGGATTCTCGGACATGCGTTTCCACGTCCCGTTATGGTGGTGGACAAATTATGGAAAGGTCTCACGACCACATAAGTAGAGTATGTATTACAGAATTGTATCCATACCGTAGTGAGGACAGTGGCTTCACACCCCGGCTGGTACTTCTCCAGGTCAGTGCGAGGTCTTCTCATCACCTTCTCACGATCCTGCTTGTGTTTCCTGTCGGCACCTTTCAGTTTGAAGACCTGGAGACAAAGTATTCAGTTAGAGTATTTTCTTTTTCAAAGACAAAATTATTTCTGTTGTCATATCTATTAGAGTAATTGCATGCCGAAGATGTCTCACTGTGATACCTCGCGCACGCGCTTTAGCTCGCTGCGGCGGCGGCGCTAGCTCGACGTCACCTGCGTGCGCATAGACTCGCGCGCACATGCCAAGGGATACCTAACTGCGATATATCGCGGGTTGCTTGGGCATATCGTCGTTGATAGTCCAATACCGCGTAACTAACATTATTCAAAACCGCATGTACAAAAAAAAGCAAAAAAAAAAAATTACGTAAATACGGGTTGACGCCAATCACAATCAAGTTATCTACCTACAGCCGCGAAATCTCATTTTTGCTTTTTTTTTTGTACATACGCGGTTTTGAATAATGTTAGTTACGCGGTATTGGACTATCAACGACGATATGTTTTACTTGTTTGTTTGTTTTATTTATTACTGCGCCCCGCGGTTTCACCCGCGTAAAAAGAAAGTCGTGTTAGTTACACTATTTATAACTCAAGAACGGCTGAAAATTGGTGGGGAGGTAGCTTAGAACCAGGAGACGGACATAGGATACTTTTTCTTTTTTTATTTAATACTTTTATTTACTTATAGGAGTATAGTAGGAATAGTGTAGGAGTAGGGTAGGAGTAGGGTAGAAATCGTGTAGGAGTAGGGTAGGAGTGGTGTAGGAGTAGGGTAGGAGTAGGGTAAGAGTAGGGTAGGAGTAGTGTAGGAGTAGGATAGGAGTAGGGTAGGAGTAGGGTAGAAGTGGTGTAGGCGTAGGGTAGGAGTAGGGTAAGAGTAGGGTAGGAGTAGGATAGGAGTAGGGTAGGACACCACGCGAACGAAGTAGCGCCGGGCAGCTAGAAATAATTTATATGGCAAAACAATGTTTGCCGGGTCAGCTAGTATCGAGATAAAAAGTAGCCTATATGTTAATCCAGGGTGTCAGCTACCTCCTTACAAAATTTTATCAAAATTGGTCCAGCCGTTTGAGCGTGAAGAAGTAACAAACATAAAAGCACATACACACACACTCACAAACTTTCGCCTTTATAATATTAGTTTACCTTAATCTGACACGCAGCAGCATGCAGTCGAGTATGTTCATCGCTGGCAAGGTAAGTCTCCACTTGAATGCGGAACGGTACACCTTTCTCCCCGCCATGCTTCTTAGCTGTAAACTCTGTTGATATGCAGTTCACCTGGGAATAAGAAAATAAATTAGAATGGAAGCTCATGAAAAGAAAATACATACGTGAACTCTTCGACCTAGCTCTTGGACTAGTGATTAGTAAGGTATAGTCCAAGAGCTAGAACGAAGAGTTCATGAAAAACTCTTCGATCTAGCTCTTGGACTATACCTACACCTATAAACCCTTATATCTTTTGAACCAGTGACCGACAAATTCTGATATTTGGCGACAAATTTCGACTAATTAGCGACACATTTTTTGCGTTATCAAAATTAAAATCCCTGATGGTGGCTCTGTCAGAGTCTGTGACATCCGCCCGCGGCTTCGCCCGCAAGGAATGTCGACAAAAACTATCCTATGTCCTTCTCTAGGATGCAATCTATATCTCTGCCGAATTTGAAACGCTTGTATGTCCGAGAATCCACCGTAGGCCTGGTTGGATAAACGAAATTTATAGGCTTTTTTTTTTTTTTTTGTGGATTGGAAATCATCAACTGACCCTCCCGCTCTGGGTGGAGCGGAAGGGAGTGTCAGACTCTAACTGACTAAAACCCACCCGTGTTCCTTCCTTAGCCCTTTATGTTTCGGGCCAGCGGTAACCCTTTCGGACAATCCCGCTGACCCGGCAGACAATCCCGCTGACCCGGCAAAATTTATAGGCTTGGGGTGAATTCTCGGATCGCATCCACCTTAGGGTGGATTTTAGGAGTGGATAAACGGAATAACCGCTTTCGGCTTAATAATAAAGATATTGAGACGAGCCCGGTGACCTCCTTGTCATGCGCGTCAGTCGTCTTGCTTGCAATCTACGTAGGCCACTTTACCTGTGTTGTTACTCATAGAGTTCACTAGCTGCGCCCCGCGGTTTCACCCGCGTAAATGTCGATCCCGTGGGAATATCGGGATAACAAGTAGCCTATATGTTAATCCAGGGTGTCAGCTACATCCATACAAAATTTTATCAAAATTGGTCCAGCCGTTTGAGCGTGAAGAAGTAACAAACATATAAACTTACAACCTTTCGCCTTTATAATATTAGTGTGATTGATAACTTACCTTGATATAAACGCCGACATCTTTGGTAGGGTCCCAGTACACGTGTAACGCGTTCAAACACGCCGGCTGCTCTACGCGGATCACGCCGTACGAGAGAGGCACATCCACCTGAATTAATTGAAATAATTCATCACTTTTGACAAAAACTCACAGTAAATTGAAACTTCACTATGTCTGAAACTCTCAGACTGTCACATTGCTCTTAAAGGCAAAAATAGACCTTGATGTTTTATGACGTGCAAGTAACATTCTGCCTTAGGATGATAAAGCAATTTCGAGGTCGACTATACTGCACTTTTACAGACGCCAGCACGTCAAACTACCCGAAACTGTCAAATTTTCCCAATCAACTTTGAACCTTATGCTTTAGCAATAAAGTTGAAAATCTACTAAAGAAATTTGACAGATTGTAGTAGCTTGATGTGCTGGCGTCTGTACTGCAGTCTTCGTAACCTTTCGGAGAAGACAGGCTTAGCCAAATTATGTTTAAAAGTTTAGTGAAAGTAATATACCTAATGTTTCCTTTTGTCATTCGTGGATCTTTGACAGTCGTTACGGGTAGTTAGAAGCCCGAAAGTCTGCCAACCAGTCTTACCAAGGGGTATCGTGTTACCCAATAACTGGGTTGTGGAGGTCAGATAGGCAGTCGCTCCATGTAAAATACTGGTATTCAGCTGCATCCAGTTAGACTGGAAGCCGACCGAAGATGATGATGAATATAATGTGTTACCTCCACAATTCTCTCTCCGGGTCTCTCGTTGTGCCACTGCGCAATCTGCTCCCTTTCCATGTACTGCAGCCGACGCTCGTGAAAACAGATCTTGATAATACTCTGTTGAGAAAGAATTGAATCAATAAATTAAGAGTCGGAATAAATATCACACTAATATTATAAAGGCGAAAGTTTGTGAGTGTATGTGTGTGTGTTTATGTTTGTTACTTCTTCACGCTCAAACGGCTGGACCAATTTTGATAAAATGTTGTTTGGGGGTAGCTGACACCCTGGATTAACATATAGGCAAATTTTTATCCCGATATTTCCACGGGATCGACATTTAAGAGGGTGAAACCGCGGGGCGAAGCTAGTGAGAGATAATGCAACTAAGAGCAAATTTATCGGGCTTATGGTACGCGGTTTAACTTTTATATTATATATATTGACGAAAAGTGAATCCTTAGTCATTATTTTTTGTGTACAGTCAACAAAAGAGAGAAGTATGCAGGATCGTCGGATATAGTTGAAGTTAATTATGAAACCGATGGATGTTGTCGACAGAAATTTTATTTAATAAATGTTTTGCTTGTTTTCTATTAATAAAATAAAATTTTATTCGAGAACATCCATCGGTTCCTTATTAAACTTCAACTATATCCGACGATCCTGCATACTTATCTCTTTTGTTGACTGTACATGATATTTCTTAAGTGGGGCAAATGTCAATAGTATTTTCTTTTATCTTTAGTTTAAGCTATTGACATTGATTGAGAGTGTGTGTGTGTGTGTTTAAGTGTGTGCTGTGTGTGTGTGTGTGTGTGTGTGTATGTTGTTGTTTAATCAGTAAGAAAACTCACTTTAGTGCGAGATCCAAGTCTGGTCTAAATACAACTAAGTGGTCAACGTAACCAAGATAGTAAGATACTATACCTTGAGTATCTTCCCCTTATAATGCGACAGGTCTCCCAACTTCTTGAGTTTGATCTCGTAAGGCTGACCCTGGTTGAGGTAGGTCAGGGACTCCTCGTTCTGTTTGGTGGCTATGGATGTGGCCGCTGCAAGAACGTATTGGAATCTGCAAATATAATAATAGTTTTATAATCTAAATAATACGTACTTCATAAAAATCATTTTTTTTTCATTTCTCGCTTTATACTCATTAAAATAAAACAGATAAGTAGTGTTTATATTAACTTCGTATAATATAAGTACTGAAATCTAACGTCAGCCATATTGAATTTCATCCGAACATTTAAAGGCTTTCCCCCACAGGTGCGAAAATTGCAAAAATGTGAGCAATATTTTACTGGCTTGGTCTACATTTTACTTGCCGTATTTGGGTGTAGTAGAAATGTAATTTTTACCTGGTGTCATCTTTGAAGCTCGGCTCAGAGCGATTCTGTATGGGGGAGTGCAGGAATCCATCCAGAGAGCTCACGGGAGAACACATGAGCAACCCTGCGTCTGTAGACAATGAAATAGTTAGATGTTGCAGTTTCAAATAAGTCTGTAATAGGTATGAGCTTGATAAACGCGGTGGAAGTGACAATGTGACACAAATGGGATTGAAGTGCCTGGGACACCTACTTGTCCGCCATTTTGTTTCTTTTTTTTCTAAATGGCGGCCACACATGAAACCTATGTCTGTTTACATTGATGTTAGCTATCGGTTTGATAGCTGACATTAAGTCGAAAGCGCCAGGGTAGCCCGCGAAATTCAAATTGTCTTACGTTTTTTGCAATTTGCTGGTCAGTATTAAGTTGTACGTTGATTAAAATATGATTCGCGGTCGTAACAAATATGTATTTACAGAATTATAATCATTACAATCAGTAATACAACTTGTTAAGTTAGTGCAATCCCCAAATGTCAAGATTTCATGAAATAGTCATTCTTGTCGTTTGTTAGTATCGTTATAGCCAAGGAATTAATGTTGTTACGATCCTGGTGGAACGGTACAAATTATCGTTATCGGAACTACGCGTAACGTTATTTTGAGTAACGTTTCAAGTCCCTGCTTATAAAGTTATTATAATACCTATCTGTCTGTAGTTGTGCGAGATGCAAGGCAAAAACTAAAGGCATTTTCCCATAGAATTGAGCGTTAATCACCACGGTTGCTCTTTCTAGGTGATGTCGCAAATTACTGCTGAACGGCCCTGTGAGGAAATTGCGTAACACACTATACTCAATAGGTTTAATTTTGACAGTTCAACAACATTCATTGCGTTATTTACGTTGTTGAGCAGACACATTTTTCGAACATATGAAGCAATGGATTAGCAATATCCTTCAAAATGATTCAATATTGAGATTTATAGTGTGTTACGCAATTAAGGTGATGTTTAAGCAAAATTAAGAAATAAGTTATCGCTACTAACTCTTGTTCTCCTGTGTATTTGGCGAGTGATACCCGTTCATGGGTATCATGGTGCCAGGTGGCATGGTCGGCTGGCACTGCATGCTTTCTGGACTACCTGCGATTGAAAGACATACATCTTTATTATTACACTAGCTGCGCCCCGCGGTTTCACCCGCATAAGTGTCGATCCCGTGGGAATATCGGGATAAAAAGTATCCTATGTCCTTCCCCGGGCTGCAATCTATCTCTCTGCCAAATTTTATCGAAATCGGTTCAGTGGTTTAGGCGTGAAAGGTAACATACAGACAGACAGAGTTACTTTCGAATGTATAATGACACGCTTTGCTGTGTAAAAATGAACCACTTAAGTCACAGAAAAGCGTGACATAAGAGAGGGTTTAGGTCACACGTGCTATGTTCTATGTTATGGGTTTGGTTTCCGCACTTAGTCCTTCAGTGGACCATTGTGCGTGGGCCATGGCGGCGGTCGGTGCTTATTCCAACCAGCCCACCTCCCTCTAGAAGCGGTTTCACCCGCATAGGGTGAAACCGCGGGGCGCTGCTAGTATCAAAATAATTTAACAAACCCTACTTGCGAGATACAGGTGCGTTCTGTAGTGTCTGCCTATCTCCATGTAAAAAGGCGCGAGCTTATTTATCTGTGTATGTACTTGCGAGATCTATAACTTATCACGCCATCTATCGGCGAACATAGAAACTACGTAGCCCCTCAGTTTCTAGATACTAATAACAGATGGCGCCACTTACCGTGCTGCACCATCATGGTCCCATTGTGAGGAGGTGACTGCTCACAACTACCGTCCTCCATGGCATCGCGGTTGCTGTCAACTACCATGTTGGTAATCTGTGAAAGAAGAAAGAGTATAACAATGTAGGTGATTTTGAAATTAACTTGAGTTTTATGGAAACGTTTTGGAAAATATATTTAGAGTGTTACAAGAATCTTTTTGCGATTGAATGACATTGACAGGGAGGCGTGTTGGCGGTTCATTTTTGTGAAATTGAAACAAGATGGCGGCGTTTATGGAGGGTGGCAGAAATAAACACTATAATGACAGATGGTGTCAAGGTTGGGCGTCGTTGCCAAGCAACGGGACAATATAGGCTAGATAACAGTTACTTAATTCTGATGGCTTTTACTGATAAAAATTTAATCATATTATTATATTACGTAGTTTATTCGAATATTTCTTCAATTCTCAGATCAGCTCGGAATTAGGTAATGAGGCTGTTCAATGTGCATTGTGAAAGTTGGCAACGTCACTAATAGCTGTCAAATTTATTATTAATTATTTATTATTTAGCTGCGCCCCACGGTTTCACCCGCATAAGTGTCGATCCCGTTGGAATTTCGGGATAAAAAGTAGCCTATATGTTAATCCAGGGTGTCAACTACCTCCATACAAAATTTTATCAAAATTGGTCTAGCCGTTTGATCGTGAAGAAGTAACAAACATATAAACACACCCCCACACACACACACCTCCTCACACACTCACAAACTTTCACCTTTATAATATTAGTGTGATAAAACGGCCAAGGCTAATTACATTAGTTAATGACACAAACACATAAATTAAGTACAATAACGAAAAGTATACAACTACTCGACAGTCATACGGTCATCTCACAGTACTCACTCAGATAAGCCGATGCCAACTTTTAGAATGCACCCTCCTATGTGCAGTTTTTATACAGTAGTATAAACCAATTGTATTAAGGGTTGAATAAATTATAATTAACCTTTTAATCAACCGCATACTCTGTAAACATTTTGTCCTTAAAAACAAGCGATTAATCATTTTTTTCGCTCTTAGTCTTAAGCCCTGGGACGCCTTAATTTATTGAGGCACCCACAGACAAGCCCGGTTAAGCAGCCGACAACTTCCTAGGTTGACCTGGGAGATGCCATAATAAAAAATAAAAGACAAGAAGTGTGTTCTAGCAATAATGCAGGCAATATAAGGAACTAGCATATTTTAAATATAGTGTGATTTGAAATTTAGAATAGAGAGAACACGGCATTCGTGGCAGGCAAAGTGAGTTTAAAAAAGGAGAATTTAGGCTATGGGGTAAATGTTGAAACCAAAGATTCGCAAAACTTAACAGAATTTGAAAGACGGGTTGAACAGAGAGTAGACCTGAGGCGAAGAAAGGAATGGTTTCCAGAGTTTGTCATGCCAGGAGTGAGTACCAGCTTAAGGGTTTCTACAGATGCGACAGTATCTATATAATTAATTCTAGCATAAAGACAAGATATTTCAGGCTCCAAGAAGATAACGTATATCCACCTCCCATATATTCTTGAAATCCCTGTCAGTGACAGCCTGTCCTTGCTGTATCTCTGTATATTCCGCACTGATCTGAGAATAAGAAAGAAACCAGGGTCTATGAGCAGTCGGGATTATGATACATTTTATTTTGCGAAATGTAGGCGAGCATGAGTGGATTGATTTAAATGTGTAAGATTGTAGAAGTGTGTAAAACATTTTTTATTAAACCTGCGTAAGTATCTGGTGAGATATAAGAAAATGAAGAGACTTACCGTAATACATAACATGCATTTTATTATACGTATGGTATATCACAGGTTGCAGCAGCCTATGAAAGTACCGACCGAAGAAATAGGAAAAACGAGCAGGTGGCGTCTACATAAACAAACCTACACGATTAATATTAAGAGGGAAGTAAAGACGGAGTCTTACAACGAGTTCTAGAACAAACAATTGATAGACAAGTGGGAAATGCCGCAACGACATCAATGGAAGAAGAAGATTACTAAAGCCAAGCGCACATTACAGCCACATCGTACGGCAGTGCATCGCATTACAATACAAAAAAGTGCGACGGGCCGCACCGCGCTTTTTTGTGCGCTGCGCTTAAATGTACATTTCCGAAGGCGACTTCAGGCAGAAAACCACAGAGGAAAAGCCCAACCGGAGCAGTGGTACCGACCCCGACTTGTCATCATCATCATGACATCACCACTGCTCTCAAAACGGTGAAGGAAAACATCGTGAGGAAGCCGGCATGTCCTAGAACCAAAAATTAAAAGACGTGATATCTACCAACCCGCACTGGGCCCGCGTGGTAGATTACAGCTCACTAACTCTCGAAGAGAGGAGGCCTGTGTCACAGCAGTGGGAACATTATAGGCTGATTATGCTAAAGTCCATTTTGTAACGACAGACCGCAGATAAAATAATGGTTTCTATGTAATCTATGAAAGCGCTACCTTCGCCTTCAGAATTGTACCTTAACGTTTATAAAGACGTATACAAATACAAAGCGGCTAAAATAGAATAATAACGAAACAAAAGCATGAAGTTTTCTGCGACATTCGCGAGAAAGGTAGCAGAACTTATAATAACAACAGCAAGTCAAAGAACTGAAAAGGAAAATAGACAATAAGAAATCTGCAACAATTTTATTTTGTTATTATTTACCTGTCTTTCATCAGGTCTTCGCGGAGGCCAGGCCCGTCGTGGGGGGGAGAGCACGGTGCCACCCCCATTCGGCGAAAGTGCCTCCTGCTTGAACACAGCCAATGATGGCAGCGACAGCAGCGCCTCGCTACGTTGAGAAAAGGTACTACATGGTGAGTTTTTTGAAAGTTCGATAAGAGATGGCGCTGTATTAAAATGTGTGCAACTGGAAGCAAAGGCCTCCTTTTATAAATGAAAGGAACTGGCCAAATTTCTGGCTCATTGCGAATACTCTACGCGTATTTGCACTGAGCCAGTCATTATAAACAAAGTCAAATTACACAGCACTAGCAATGCTGTTTTGCGGCAGAAATTTTTTCCAGCTCGAGCTCCTTGCTTGAAACTGACTCTACCTAAAAATGAGCACTTCCTAGACTTCGGTAGCAAAACAATTTCTTGTCAGACGGATTTAAATAACAGATGGCGCTATATTACATGTTAACCTTAGCGTCCATTACTTTACCAAAGCATTCTATTTGTAAAAAGTTTGTTCATTTTAAATAATAGGTGGCGCTGTACTAAATTTAACAAAGCATTCTGTTAAGTAAAAGTTTAATTAGTTTGAATAACAGATGGCGCTGTACTAAACCACAATTTGCTGACAAGTTTTAGTGATACTCACTTCATAGACAGCTCACCGGGCAAGTCGAGGTCAAGGTCGTTGACCTGCCAGCCGGGAGACATGTGTGATGACGAGGAGCTGGTGCCGCTGCCACCCATGTCGCTCAAGGCAGCTGGTGGAAAGAAAAATGAATTATGATAAACCTTTTTTGATGGGAGATTTTGTGTAATATACGTCACATGACCGGGTGTACTAGCAATGGATTAGCAATATCCTTCAAAAGCATTCAGATTGTGATTGATCGTGTATAGGGTGGAGGGCTGACAAAGAGTTATTGGGTTTTTCAATCAGGAACTTCTCAGTAGCAGCCCGGAGTCTTGATTTGTGTCCTGGTGATGGCAATAGGCTCGCCCGTATGACATGGGACTTCAGATAACTGGCGACATGTGGCAACTTCAATATCCTGCAGATTGTGATTGACAGTCATCATCTGCCTAGCCTTTTCCCAATTATGTTGGGGTCGGCTTCCAGTCTAACCGGGTGCAGCTGAAAACCAGTATTTTACATGGAGCGACTGCCTATCTGACCTCCACAATTTAGTTACTGGGTAATACGATACCCCTTGGTAAGACTGGTTGTCAGACTTTCGGGCTTCTGACTATCTGTAACGACTGTTAAAGATCCACGAATGACAGCCGGGACCAACGGCTTAACGTGCTTGCCGAGGCACGGAGGGGTCACGGTATGTAAAGATGGTCACCCATCCAAAGACCAACCGCGGCATGCGTAGCTTAACCTGATCGATCGACCAGTGCGGCTGTTATTATTTAGCCACGGGCCCCTCTAGGTTGTGATTGAGAGTATGTTACGCAATAGGCTATTTGACAATGTAAAAAATAAGGTCATAATTATTGACACTCGTATAGATTATCGCTTTTAAAATCGATTTGCATTAATTTTACTACAAAACAATGTATTATTTATAAAAAAATCCCGAAAAAACTTCATCTTTTTAAATCTGGCGCCACGTAATCGAAAACGGTCTGGATTGGCTGAACTTAAGATGACGTCATGATTTAGTAAATTTCTGTCTATCGTTGACAGAAAAGATGACTTTTGTCTAGTATCTCGACCGTTTCAACGTTTGTTTACGTGAATCGTGACGTCACGACGCCATATTGTTAAAGATAGCGTTTTGGCGGCTTATTTAAACAGTAATTTTTTATTTACAATTTTTTTAAAGAAATACATTAGGCAATTTGAAGTAATAGGTTTTTGTGGGCTCGTTAGACACCATTAAATAATCTGAGATGTTTATCAGAAACCAGTCAAATAGCTTATTAGGGTGTAGGTCTTACCGGTACCGAGACCCAGAAATCTTTCTTTGAAAGATAACGCCACACCAAACGTTCAATAAGAGTAAACAAGAACATAATGGAGGTCAATAAGTTAACAATATCGAACCACCTCATTCTGGATATGAGAGCGTTTCTTCAAGTTTACACGTTCTCTTGTTTATGTTTTCATTTGTTTCAATAACAAATGATTTCGAATTGACGATATTCAGGGATTTACCGTGCACGGCAATAAAATGATTAGGACCTTTAGCGGCATCTATACCACTACATGTGAACTACGCATCTTAATGACGTCACGCAAAATCCTGCACCGCGCAAGCAGAGTTTACCGCGCGACTTAGTATACAACAGCCCGACATGGGCAGTTGCCCACCAGACACAACACCCGTCTGGTCGGAGGATCCCTTTTCTATGGAACATGAGTGAACAATACAACCTGTTCCTCATACCTCAATACGCAGACAATTTCTTCGCACTTATGAAGCAATGGATTAGCATTTTACACATATTATTTTCAAAGAGCTCGTCTACGATACAGCATTATATTATAAATCAATGCAGATGCTGTCTGCTAACCTAGATTGTAATCAGCTATTCGATTGCGTAGACACATGAAAATAAAATACCTTAAAACAAGTCCCCACTTATAAGTACTGGCCCACAATAAAATATCAATCAATCCATTGAAACATACGTTAAACAATCTAGCTCTCATGCAACCTTATCAGCTACACTTTGACCGCGCGGGTACTGAACTAGTTGCAACTACTTCTAGTATCAATCAGCTATCAGTTTGAGTTGAGTCGAATTAATTTCGTTCATTTCGAATCGAATGATGATATTTGGAGGGGCTTGTCGCCCCATTTACTTATGACTTTTTGGATTTCTCAGATCCAAGATAGCCTAGTTCTACTAGCTGCTAGCAAAGAAATCAGTCTTGGGCCTCAAAACAGAATCTACGAATTGTTCATGTGACAAACATCCAAATTATCGCTTTTTACAAAACAATGGATGTAAGAAAATAAGATGATTTAGAGTATTTGACCTGGTACTTGTAATAATGGAAAATTCTTGCTGGCACTATCTCTGTAGGCACTGGTACCGGGTCGTAGTTACGTAAATACAGATAAGTGCCAATCTAACACGAAAAGTGCCAGTTGAGAACATTAATTTAAATGTGTCTTGTTACATTCGATCGTTGAACTTTTAGAGCCATCTAAATGATTATAAAATAGGTTAATTATCATCAATTAAAACGAATGAAAATGATTCAAATGCCACTTTTAATATAGCTTAGTTATTACATCATAAAGATATATTAAAATAATCCGGGACCGTTATGGTGAAGCTTGTACATAAAAATAATGATATGTTTATTCGCAAATACAATTAAATTAAAGATTGCTTCATATAAAAAATGTTGGTTTCAACTGGCAAAACAGAAACATGGAAGCATGGACACCAGCTTGTGATTGAAATAGTGAGCATTGGGTCAAGGCACTCAGAGCAGAATCAAAAAATAAAATGCTATTGAAAAACCATATAAGTAATCCAGCAGTATACCTATACCTCCATAATTCCGAAAAAAAAAACGGAAAATAGAAAAGGACCTTATGCGCTGTCGTCTAAGCGCATAATGTCCTTTTTTCCCAATGTCCTTTCTCAAATGGTCCTTTTCTCCAAATGTCCTTTCTTAGAATGTCCTTTTATCTAAATGTTCTTTTCTCTAAGTGTTCCTATCTCAAAATGTCCCTTTCTCGTAATGACCCTTTATACGCTGAAACGCCCGTTACGCCCGTTTAGGTTGCGGAAATCCGCTGGCTGCGAGAAGCCAAGGACCAGTCGTGACGATGAAGGTTTAAAAGAAAGATAGAAAAAAAGTACCGTAAGCATTGTAAGTGATGCTGGCAAAAGCGTGAGCTCCAAACTCGGTGAATCTCCTCCCCTCCCTTGCTTCTCTTGCAGCGAACTGCAGCACCGCAGCAGCGGAAACCCGGTCCTGCTGCGGCGTCGTATCTTCAACCATGTTCGACAGCTTGACGTCACACACCAATAGATGGCGCCACTAGTCTATTAGCACTCCAGCAACTTTCCGCTAGATGGCATCTCAGTTTCGCATCCAATGAGTTCCACTTTTGAAAATTTTAAGGCAACACTAACAGATGGCGTTGCTTCCGAAGAATTAATTTGAGTTTTCGAATAACAGAGGGAGGTAGTATCAAGTGTAGTTTTACGTGAATTCAATTACACTATTTGGTGGAATATCACAGCATGAATTCGTTTTTTTAGTCCCTGTCAAAAGTACCAATTACAAAACACACACTTAAACGTCCATGTACAGGATTGGCTAACGATAATATTTCTGTGATATTTTGTGGCGCATCGAAAATGTTCGAGTGTCATTTTATTAAGAAAAACTGTATTACACTTCACTTTTCTTGAGTTTATTGTCCTGTATTTACTTCACTTGTTAAACTTTTGGTCGGGATTCATCGTGTTTATCATTATAAGGCTTTAATTGTGTACTGCTTTCATAAATTAGCCCGCGAACGTCCACTGCTGAACACAAAACGGAAGCAAGCAAAATCTCTACTATCAAGATTAATTCAGCAAGTTTCGTTCGCAGCCTACTTGCACTATAGCTATACAAACAGTCTCAATAAGTTAACTTATTGACAGTTTCGTCGACTTGCGTCAATCAGTAAATTGACGCAAGTCGACTTGCTTTATAAATTCGACTATATGGTGCAAGTTGTGCTAGTGCAAGCTAGAAGCAAAAGTAATCTTGCTCAAACTTTTTAGTGGATAATTTGCTCTGTTTTCTTTTATTTGTGAATATAGTCCAACCCCCTTTCACTACACTTTTTGTAAGATGTTATTGTGTTAAGAAATGATTACGAAATTACCTCAGATCAGTTAGTTGCTATACAAACGAAAATGCTATAATAAATGTACGTGTCAATATGATGTTAGCTGATCGACGCGTGAATATTTTTTGCAGAACTGCACAATAGTAATCGTGCAAGCGAATCGAAATCCTTCATAGATTCAAGGAAATGTTCCTTCAATGTGCCAAGGCGTATCGCGGAAGGGGTACTATTAATATTCTTGAATAATTTTACATAGTGTAGCCAAGAGAGAGAGTGCCAGAGAGAAAGCCATAGTGTAGCCATAGACCAAGCCAAGAACTAAAATTCAAACGGCCTAAGATTTATCTTTAGACCCAGGTTTATACCATAGAGACATTTTTGAATTTAGAACTTCATTCCGACAGCGGTAACGTTAAAGATATACTCGGACTTATAAAAACTGATTTTATACTTGAGTGTCAGTTGTCAATTTTGTATTTAGAACTTAATCTCAATCGGAGTCGGGTCAGGGGAAGTCGAGTTCGAAATACAAAAAGCGGTTGAAAGGTTGAAGCTTGGACTAAAGTTGGAGCTCGTTTTGTAATGGGAAAAAATGTAAACTGAAGAGAGCACTAAATTCAGTTTAAAAAAACAGGGCAAGCTAAATAAAGCCGTTTAGAAAAACAGCGATCCTCAGACAGAACTCAGTTAAGAGATTTTCCCATTGCAAACTGAAACTGTTACCCATACTCCTCGCTAAAGTCTCTAGCTACAGTAGGTACTCCGAGAAATAATCTATCTATACATATAATAAATTTGTAGAAAAGTGGTGTCTGTACAATGGAAATATATAAAAAAAAAGTAGCAGGGGTTGTTATTATATCGATACCGAACCCGAAATTGTAATTAATTTTTTTTTTGTCTGTTTGTCGGTTTGTCTGTTTGTCTGTTTGTCTGTTTGTTTGTGCACGCTAATATCAGAAACGGCTTATTCGATTTAGATGCGGTTTTCACTAATATATTGTAGTAGGCTTCACTTAACATTTAGTGTTTATTTCATGTCAATCGGTTCATAAATAAAAAAGTTATGCCAATTTAAAGAATCACGGCGAACATTTGTTAAGGTATTCTATCAGAGTACGTACACGCCTCGGGCCTGCGCGTCCGATCTTCGGAACTACTGGACGGATTTGAATGATTTTTTTTTGTTGTATAGTTATTATGGCTGGACAACATTCAGGCTATAATGTTTCTTGGAAACTTGAACACCTGATGCAGAACCAAAACAGACCAGCTTAACCATAAGAGATACAAAAATGGTACCATAGCAAAAATTGTTCCACGTGATGAGGATTTTCTGCTGAGAGAATAAATTTGAAGTTCTGGAACACCTGATGGGGAACTCCAAGAGCCCAGCTACACCATAACACATATAGGAATGACGTCTTAGTAAAAGTTATTCGGTCTGATGGGCATTTCCTGTTGACTTATAAAAATCGAAGATCAGAAACATCTGATGTGGAAATCTAAGCTATCACTAATTTCACCTCCACGCGGTGAAGGCGGTAACAGTTTAGGACTGATTTTCGATGACGATGGTATATCATTGAAAATTTGACTCTACTGGCCAAAACTCCCATTTATTTTTTTTTAACGTGAAGAAATGCTCATGCATTCTGCACTACCACGGGGAGATAGTGCAGTTATGTGGGACTCTAACCCACTAAAACTCCACTGTGTCCTCCTCTGCCGCTTACGGCGGGAACATGGGCACGCGTTAGCACTCATCCGTGAATCCGCCGCGGCTGTCCGTCACCGGACCCTCCGCTGGGGAGTACTCCCCATCACCGGCGCACCAAAACACATAGCACGCCGTGACCACCCCAGGGACCAAACCAGCACATGGGCCAGACGATGCCGTGTCTGGGCACCCTTGGTAAGGGAGCAGTCACTTAGATTTTAATTGATCAGGTATCTTCTTCATAATAAAACTATAACCATGCCTAGCAAGAGGTCAAATCTTTCTCAATGTTCCAAAGGAGCTAAAAGATTGAGGATCATAAGATCCCAAGAATCTACCGAAGAGCGTCAGGAGAGACTTGATGCTGTTTGAGAACATCAGGCTGCAACTCGCTCCGTGGAAACCTCTTCGGATCGCGAAGCACGCCTGCGTTCTCAGCGTATTTACGCATCTACATCCAGATCTCTAGAGACCAGTGAAGAATATGATGCGCGACTGACCGCTGATACGGTGAGATTATCATACATTGTTCCGAACACGCACACAACAAAATATTCATAATCAGAAAGTGAGAAAGAAAGAATTGCTGGAGTACGGCATGAAGAGACAGATTAAGAAGAGCGCAACGAACGTTTGAATTCTGATCGACTTCGACATTCTCTGAACAGAATGTCGATATCATCTGAAGAATCGGATGTGTCTCAAGATATAGCCGTAGGGCATGGCGACATTCCTTGGGTTGATAAGGAACGGAGTGCATTTACGTATACTCCTATGATTGACTACGCCACATATTCCGCCATCGGAGGTATGGTTAAAAATTTTACTTTCTGTGAAGCTGTTAAATAGCAAAAAGAAACAAACGGTATGTGTTGCTCAAGTGGGAAAGTACATATTGAAATATTACAAAATCCTCCAGAAATATTAAGATCACTGATAATCGGTGACCATCACAGTCAAAACATTTCTTGGACAACATACGTTCGTACAATAATGCCTTTCAAATGACATCTTTTGTTGCGAAACAGATTTCAGAAGGCCCATTTATGCCAACATTCAAAGTGCAAGGCCAAGTTTACCACCCTATTGGTTCATTATTGCCTGAAAATGACGTCTCGAATCGTCTCGCGCATCCCGTTGTTATCCAGTCCCCGGATTCTTAGAATTCGACATCAGACGTTTCAGATCTTCGATTTTGACTACCCCGTTGTCGCTGGCATAACCAACAGGATCCGCGTACGAAGTCGCGGGCAGAAGCTAGTAATGAAATAAAATTATCATAAAATATGTAACAAAACCGACGAGATTATGGAAACAAATTAATTCTTTTTTATTATATTCTTAACGGAATCTTTACCAGCGCGTGCGACTGTTTGCCAATTAGTATTTAGTAAAGAGAAAAAGATAATCAGATAACACCCCCGTTTTTATGGGATGCGAAAACAAATGCGACAGATACGAAATTCTGCAAATACACCAGTATGTTTTATTTAGATAACTGATGTGACGTCACATGCGATAATTGAGCGTGATAAAGTAATATGGTTTGTATGCTAAAACTCTTCAACACGGATTTCTATAAGAAACTATTCCCTTCCACGTGTAACCCGTCAGCCATCAAAGCAAGAGTGAATAGGTATCTTCTGGGCTTGTTCGTTCCATCATTGACCTCATCCATCGCTTTCCATCAGGCGAGACGAGGTCAAGAGCTGGCCAAATTTTGCAATAAAAAAAAAAATCATAGGATGACGATTCTATGTATTCCTCGAAGGGATATGAAACCCTATTGCAAAGAACGGTGATTAATATGCAGAGGTGTATAATACTAGACAAACCGCCACCTACCCCATTTCGCAAATCATTTTTGTTCTAGTACTGCCTGTATTGGATTGGTTCGAATTGCAAGAAAAAAAAATGGAAAGATGAAATCCCAGACCTTTGTCTTGCAATTGGACACTTTCTTAAAAATAATAATTGTCTATGCCTCGAAACGGTCACAAATTCAGACTCCGGGCTGCTACTGACAACTGACTGGAACCACCAATTTACACTGACACAACCGACCATCTTGCTGAAAAGACAGCATGACAGCACAAGAAAGACGAGAGCACTCAAACCAAATATGGACAACACAAGAGGCAAATGTTTGTTCATTTAATTGAACAAATTGTCACATATGTCACACCGCACTCGTCACGAATATTAGCATTATCCTATTATAGTATAAAAGTAAGTATAAATGGTAACAACAGTATTGGTGCTATGGTCAAAACAAGTTGAAAAGTAAAGATCGATCGACTCGAGACAATGAGGGGTGTAGTCCTTGAGTTAGAGTGCTACAAAGATTTTTGGCGCTCGAGGATGATTTTATTTATATAAGTAGGTTTGTACAAATACTTTTACATGCCAATCATATTTTAAAAACTCGATGAGCTGAAACTGCTCATCACTGATACTAGCTCTGTCGGACACGATGCCAGGTGAGACAGCGTGCTTTTTGGCTATGCCCACCAGTGAGTTCGTACTCGCGACTATTTCCATCTTAATTTATTGAAGCACATGTAAGCCCGGCCACCGTAGGCGCGGGCCTGCGGACGGAGAGTAATGGGTAGCTCACCGCCCGATCAGGACCAGGCCCGTGCCGGACGGCGCGTACGTGTTCGACGCGCAGCATCAAACGAAGGGGCCCGTTAGGGCCGAAGCCTGCCGGGTCAACGGGATTGTCCGAAAGGGTTACCGCTGACCCGGAACATAAAGGGCTAAGGAAGGAAGACGGGTGGGTTTTAGTCAGTAAGAGTCTGACACTCCCTTCCGCTCCACCCAGAGCGGGAGGGGTCATTTGATGATTTCCCATCCGAAAAAAAAAGCCCGGATAAATAACCGACAACCTCCTAGGATGACCTGCGAGATGCCATTCACAAAAAAAAGGGAACGCAAGTAATACTTCCCTAGTTTAGCCGTTTACGTTTATCTTGCCGTTTTAGCCAGCCCTCCAAACTGGAATTTTAAGATACTTTAATTGTAACGATTTCATGACAGGTTCTCTGGCTTAAGAATTGGAGGGGTAAACCTTACAGGGACACTTGCGCGACAGTTAAACTCAAGCAAATCACATCACGCAACGTCCCTTATCAGCGTTAACCTATAAATTGTAAAATCGCTTCGCATCCAGTATGGCTGGCCTAAGGCCATAGGGTCATACAGTATCGGGTCGTTAATACCAACAGTTTCAGCGCTAACAGCCGGACACGCGCGAGGTTAAAGTTCGTTATAACGAGTTTTCCTATCTGCTTTTTGATTTGAATATTGGGTATTTGGGTAGTGTTAAAATAGTACATAACGATAAGGACTTAAGCAGTAAATTATTGCACGTAGAGACAGTGCTAACGCTGTGCAATAAGAGCCTATTTAGGTCACACGAATCGTATACTGTTTTATAGCTCGTGTGACCTAAACCTGCACTTAAGTCACGCTTTTCTGTGTAAAAATGGAATTCTTATGTCACAGAAAAGCGTGGCTTAAGAACGGGTTTAGGTCACACAGTGTTATCAATTTAAATTACTTAAATATGTAGGTTAAAAACATCACACTGCACTCCATAACTCAAGTAGCGGATGTTGGAGAAAAAACAGCTAGGCAGAAGTGAGAGTGGGCCGGACACGTCTCACGAATGCACCCGGAGAGATGGGCAAAGATCGTCAATCACTGGACGCCTGAGGGAGGACATTTGTTCGAAAGAGATACCGTGGACCCTGGCACAGGCAACTGAAGGATCACGGGTGGGTTTTAGTCAGTAAAAGTCTGACACGCCCTCCCGCTCCGCCCAGAGCGGGAGAAGTCATTTGATAATATCCGACCCAAAAAAAAAGGCATAGAACTTATCTAAATGTATTTATCTCGGTTTAAAATATACCAGTAAAAATAAGACAAAAAATTCATGAGATAATAAACAAAACAACAGGTTAATAACTGCCTCTTAGATAATTAACTAATCAATTACTGCACTAATTGGTGATGATGACATTATATACCTTTTTTTTTTTGGTATCGGGGGAAGCCTTTAAAAGTCACCCAACCTCCGAGGAGGGAGGTCGGGGAGTGCGGGATTTTTATCTCACTAAAACCACCCCGGTGATCACCATCAGCACATAGGGGTGGTCCCGGTTCCTCTTAAAAGACCAATTCCGGAACCCCCCCGTGCAACGCCTGTAAGGCACATCTCTGGGGAGACTGTAAAGGTTCAAAATATCGCGGGAAGACCTGGATGAAACCAAAACTGATGAGCTCGCACAAACCAGGGAAGCGTGGCACAAAAGGAAGAAGAAAAGTAAACCAGAAGGCTGCTAATGATGACAGATGACCAAGCTTATGAAGCTTAAGCGCTGCAATGGACGTAAAAAGCTGCCATAAGATGAATCGGATACAAAAAAACACAACAAACTGAAAAATAACTTTAATTTCGGAAGTCGGTGTCTTAGGGATCAGTATTTTAGTTTTTGCCACCGACTTCCGAAATTAAAGTTATTTTTCAGTTTATTGTGTTTTTTTTTGGAAGTCGGTTTTTTTTTTGTTAAGTTTTTATTTCTCGCTTTTTAGTGGGTCTATTTATAATTTATCTAAGTTACAATAGCCTAATGTCAACTTGTCCATCGCCTTTTTATAAAATATTCCTTTTCTCGATGCAGGGACGTTAATATTGTTGAGGAGTTCTCCTTTTATTAGTTTTTAGATTAGATGCTGATAATCCTGGCTGCAGCATCAGGCCAGACTTATGTCAACATTGCATTGAACTTAAAATTAGTCCTGTTTAAAATGAGCCCAAACAACGACTACGGTGCTGTAATTTCAAGGTTTGTACTTTTTCTGATGCTTCTGGCTTCAGCATCAGGTCTTCGGTGTTCCTCAGTAACAGTACGTTTATCCACATATCGAGCCCTTTTCAATGAGCCTAAACACGATATATCTGCTGTTAGTTGTCGAGGAGTTAGGTACTCTGCAGACTATCCTGACTGCAGCATCAGGTCGTAACTTGATGATCATGAGACCAAATGTGGCAAATGCCCTATCAAACATCAAAACAATTTACTAAAACAGTCCTTGCCTGTTCGAGTAACTTCTTACTGTTAAAGAGTTGTACCTTCCATCATCAGCCCAGCTACCTGAGATGGTGACAACCATACACAAATACACAAGATACTTCATAAAATATGCGAAAAACAATAAGTGAGCCTATAAAATTTGAGGGTTGCCCTCGATTTCTCTAAGATCCCATCATCAGATCCTGACTTGGTGACAATGGGACCACCTGAGAACTATCTACTTTCGAACAAAAAAAGAATTTTGAAAATCCGTCGACAATTGGCGGAGTATTCGATGAACAAACATACAAAAAAAAAAAACATACAAACACCCGAACATAGTACTTCCTCCTTTTTGTGAAGTCGGTAAAAAAACAGTGGCACTCCCGGAGTGCCGACAGAAGTGAAAACTTGAACAATTGCGTGTGTATTTTTTAATCGTCTTATAAACAAAACACGCGCGATGTCGGTTACGGTAACAGTGTCGCGAGTTCAATGGTTTTTCCCATCTCAAAAAATTCCCAACGCGCCTAAACAAATTTTCACTTCAAAAGTGTGGGTATATCAGTACTGAACCCTTCCCGACACACCAGGAGGTCCACTCTCTAAGCACGAAATCCACAGTTTCAGCTGAAGTTACGGGCGTGGCTTTCTACAATATTACCTACGGACGCAAGATTAGTTTAGGGCCCGAAGTAAGAATTAATGCAGACTACATGATTTGACAGTAATCCTTACTTCTGATCTGTTTGCCTGTACGGACAAGTTAATCAATCGGGAACAGGGTTCTTTCCGAAGTATTGAACAACTTTCGGACGAGCCATCTTAATTCACGGACTGAGAAAGGCACCCTTTTTTATTTTATTCGGTTGGTTAATCATCAAATGACCCCTCCCGCTCTGGGTGGAGCGGAAGGGAGTGTCAGACTCTTACTGACTAAAACCCACCCGTGTTCCTTCCTTAGCCCTTTATGTTCCGGGCCAGCGGTAACCCTTTCGGACAATCCTGCTGACCCGGCAGGCTTCGGCCCTAAGGGGCCCCTTCGCTGCTGCTGACATCTCACCCTCCTACGGATTTAAGATTAGTTTGGGGGCCAGATCTAAGAATTCATGCAGACCAGACGTACAACATGATTTGACAGTGATCCTTACTTCCGATGTACAGACGCCAGCACATCAAGCTACCCAAAACGGTCAAATTTTCCCAATCAACTTTGAAGCTTATGCTTTAGCAATAAAGTTGAAAATCTATTAAAGAAATTTGACAGATTGTGGTAGCTTAGCAGGCTGGCGTCTGTACTTTTGCCCGGGCGTAGGGTTTACTACGAAGACTCGAATTACTTTCGGACGCCCTCGTATCTTCGTTGACAGACTTGGGAATATGCCGATTACATTTCACTAACCCACAAAGTAGCATGTATACATATATTATTCACATAGCAAACAGTTCAGATAATAAGTTGAGGAATATTTATGAGGTTACGGATAACAACTAGAATAGGAAATAATGATGACTTATAAAAAATATTTACTCTTACGAAAAATGTTTATCAGTAATAACATAATTGAGCAAATCTAAAAACAGAAGCGATCGATTTTTTTTATTGCTGAATGGAAGCTCTTGATCTCGATCACGCCTGATGGAAAGCGATGG
Organism: Oligia latruncula; assembly: GCA_948474745.1. NCBI lineage: Eukaryota > Metazoa > Arthropoda > Insecta > Lepidoptera > Noctuidae > Oligia > Oligia latruncula. Next base: position 2,927,169 of record OX419710.1, on the reverse strand, counting down.
ATGAGGTCTATGATGGAACGAGCGTGCCCAGAAGATGCCTAAGGTACTGGAACTCCCAAGCATCGACGAAACACAGCAGGCTGCAGAGGCTGCTTGACGCCGGACTCCGGAGGGAGGGTGATCGCAAACCACGCGGGCGTTAGCCCTACCACCGCAAGGGAAGAATTGGCCAGTCAAATAAGGTGTTGGGTGTGATTGTCCAGGATGCGCCGAGACTCGGTTCAGTTGAGTAACTGGCGGAACAAACTGGGCTGCATAAGGAGACTTCTTCATGGATCCCAATTTTTTTTTTGTGATTTTCTTTTGATATTAATGCACCCGGAGCGATGGGCAAAGATCGTCACTCACTGGACGCCTGAGGGAGGACATCGCCGTCGAGGTAGACCACGGCGAAGGTGGTGTGACGATATGGTAACATTTGCAGGGCCAAAATGACCAGAGATCGCACAAGACAGGGAGGTTTGGAAGAAATAAAAGGAGGCCATTGCCCAACTGTGGGACACAATGAAGGCCAACAAAAAAAAAAATGGGCGTGTGCTAGGTGACACAATTATGGCAAATTCAACAGCCTAGCCTTTTCCCAACTATGTTGGGGTCGGCTTCCAGTCTAACCGGATGCAGCTGAATACCAGTATTTTACATGGAGCGACTGCCTATCTGACCTCCACAACCCAGATACTGGGTAATACGACCCCCCTTGGTAAGACTGGTTGTCAGACTTTCGGGCTTCTGACTACCCGTAACAACTGTCAAAGATCCACGAATGACAGCCGGGACCAACGGCTTAACGTGCTTTCTGATGTTCACAAACTAAACTCATCTTTTCCTTTCTATTTCATTAAGAAAAGGACAGAAGATAAATTTTAGTTTACTGATAAACGTATAGCGTCTGTATAGTTACAGAACGCTTTGTCTTCTTCTTTCGAGTCAAATCTGACGACTGAAAACTATTCATATGATAAAATACGTTTATTAGTAAGGAGGTTAGTCAGAAAATTGAAGCTAGTTGGTCATTCTAAAACGTAGATCTCTATGGAGAAGAACGGACAAGAAACTCTGTATATACTCTTCTAACACCGTCAATTCGAAGAGAGTAAGCGCGGCACCTTTTTTTTTTTTTTGTCTGGGGGAACCTTCAAAAGGCCCCCGACCTCCGGGGACGGAGATCGGTGAGTGTGGGATTTTTACCTCACCAAAACCACCTCGGTGATCACCACATAGGGTTGGTCCCGGTTCCTCTTAAAAGACCAATTCCGGAACCCCCCCGTGCAACGCCTGTAAGGCACATCCCTGGGGAGACAGTAAAGGGGGCCCCCCTGAAGCGCGGCACCTATATGATATACAACAACAACAGTCGATGATCAAGGCTGATCGCTTCTCTGTTTACGAAAAGATCTAAGTATGCAACGCAACGTCAAAATTACAAGCTACTAACGGTAAAAGAAAACATCTAAGGAAACCTGCATGTCCTAGAACCAAACATTCGAAGACATTTTGACATCTACTAACCCGCACTGGGCTCGCGTGGTAGATTACAGCCCACTCCCTCTGAGGAGGCCCGTGTCCCAGCAGTGGGAACATTATAGGCTGATATGAGCAAAAAGTGTAGTGAAACAATAAACTATTATTACAAAACATCCCACTAAGAAAATAGTTATTTTGATTAAATAAATATCTTTGCCAATTCAACTACAAATACACACACCATGAATCTTTTAAAAACACACAGTTTTTCTCGACTTTTTTCCGATTTTCACAACACAGCACTTTTATATTAGCGACAAAATAATCGCAGGTACGTTTGTCGATCGCGACGCGTAGGAAGCCACTGTTTTGTGTGTGACAATTCATATTATTCATATCTCATTAGTGCAATAACAGTGTTTGTCAAAGATTAATTTTATAGGATGGTAAAGTATTTCTGCCTAACATGAGTGTGACTGTCGTCGGGAGCCGCATGACGACTCCTGGCCACCGTAGGCGCGGGCCTGCGGGCGGAGAGTAATGGGTAGCTCACCGTCCGATCAGGACCAGGCCAGTGCCGGACGGCGCGTACGTGTTCCATGCGCGCCTCAAAGAGATGTCAGCATCGAGGAAGGGGCCCCTTAGGGCCGAAGCCTAGGGTCAGCGGGATTGTCCGAAAGGGTTACCGCTGGCCCGGAACATAAAGGGCTAAGGAAGGAACATGGGTGGGTTTTAGTCAGTAAGAGTCTGACACTCCCTTCCGCTCCACCCAGAGCGGGAGGGGTCATTTGACGATTTCCCATCCGCAAAAAAAAAACCGGCCAAGTGCGAGTCGGACTCGCACACGAAGGGTTCCGTACCAACGTACGAGACTCGTACAATATTTAACTTAGTAAAAAAACGCCGAAAAAAAACACGTTTGTTGTATAAATGGGAGCTACCCTTAAATATTTATTTTATTTTGTTTTTAGTATTTATTGTTATAGCGGCAACAGAAATAGAAAATTTCAACTGTCTAGCTATCGCGGTTCTTGAGATACACCCTAGTGACACTTACTGCCATTGACAAATCTGTCAAAATCACAGTGATCCTTATTTTCGCGACAATAAGGTCGCTATTGGGTTGCTGCTGTTACAGGTTAAATTACTGTGAAAGGACTGTACAAGGATCTTTTGGCTCCTGAGTGATATTGACAGGGTCGTTGGTAAAGGTTGCTGACGATCCTTCAGGATCAAAGACAAAAGAAAAGCGGATCAAACCGGAATGAGAAAGTTTGGATAAGAAACCAATTAAAACAGAAGACGAACAAGCAGGGGATCGAGGAGGGGGGGGGGGGTTCAGGGGATCAGAACGGAATAACTCAGAAAATCGACTTTTGTTCTATACTGTTTACACAAACATTTGGGATCAATACAAAAAAATGTCAAACGTTAATTTTATTACAAGGATAAAAACTTGTCTTGCAAATAATCATATTCATGAAATTGTCTAACTAATCCATCCTGGTGTACAGACGCCAGCACATCAAGCTACCCGAAACTGTCAAATTTTCCCAATCAACTTTGAACCTTATGCTTTAGCGACAAAGTTGAAAATCTATTAAAGAAATTTGACAGATTGTAGTAGCTTGATGTGCTGGCGTCTGTACATCGTTTACTAAAGGAAATCATAGCTCAATTTATTTTATTGTAAACTTAATTTAATTCTAGATATCATTCTCTAATAATATTATCCTCTTTTATGAAATCAATTTAACATTAATCAATTTTGAACTGAAAGCATCGATTCTTTTGTCACATCACTATTTCAATTTTGTTAAAAACTGGTAACACACAGGCTGTCATTTTACTGCAGCTAATTAAAAGTCCGAGCATCGTAGACAGAGTAATCTATAGACTCATGGTATCCGTGTCACCGAAACGGACAAAAAATTCCGGCAATCTTCATCATACTATCATTTTTACAGCTTATTACACTGCACCTTACCATTTTCATAGTTGCGCAAATGTACTATTATTGAATTATGCACGAAAAAGATCTTATTTTCCGTTTAATCGCGGTGTAGTTTTTATTATTTCATTCATAATTTTTAATATTTCATTCATAAACGTCAAACTTGTTATGCACATTGATGTGCTTAGCCGACACGCAGTAAGAGACAGAAATATTCTTACTCTGTCTCTTTTCTTTGCGTATATTTCTCGTTTTCTTGTGCGAATGAAAAAGAAGATATGCAGCAGTCTATAGTTTACTCTGTCTACGCTGAGCATAGACCACATTGTCCTATCTACAACAACATCATCTTTGAACTCGCCTCTGATTGGCAGGCTTATATCAACAAAACTCGCGTCTCGTTAAATAAAGAAGTTTATATATTATCAGTTATAATAGCATTATATTTTGAGTGAAGTTAATTAAACATTTCATTATTTAGAAAGGAATTGCGGTCGGAGAGACTTATGAAAAAACCTAAGTAAAAAGTCATAATTCGAGGTTTGGCTTGTTATAGCGACAACAGAAATACATCATCTGTGAAAATTTCAACTGTCTAGCTATCACGGTTCATGAGATTACAGCCTGGTGACAGACGGACAGTAGAGTCCCGTTTTTACCCTTTGGGTACGGACCTCTAAAAAGAATTGGCTTATAATGTTTTCAAATTACAGTAGGTATGGGAGGACAGCGTAGGCCTGTCAACAAGTATCAGGTACTTAATAAAATAGCCGACTTAAAATTTCAACGCAGGTTTCCAGGTACCTATTGAATCTATTGTGAAGTAGATGATAAGTGGTCACCATCGCATGAACATCTGCAATTCCAGAAGCATCACAGATGCATTCCCGTCTCAGAGACAAAGCTGGGCCCTTCCATATCCACAATGCTTTTCAATCCTGTAACGCCGGAATCGTCACAATCCAGTGATTTTACATTCAGTTACTAACGGATAGATGGCGCTGTTTGCAAGCAAAACCTTTTATATTTTCGTACTAAATCGTTACCAGTAGCTCCATCTATTACAGCGGAAAGATACTAAAATATTCTCCCATACTTTGATTTCGTTACTAGCATTACCAAATCTAGAGATTTTATAACAAGTCACAAGACCTAGCTTTCTTAAATATTCTTACCTGGATTTTTAGATGCACACAGGTTCTCATTCTAACTACCGATTACAGGGTAGCAGCGTCAACCTTTCATGACAAGGGGCTTGGACACAACAACGTGTAAATCCCACACTAAGCAATCTCCGCGCAAATTCGCGGTCACATGTCACTCGTTTGTTTCGAAAGCCGGATGGCGCCCTCTGTCGGCGCAATAACGCGTTCGGGTTCGCCGAACAAAATGTACGCGACGATAGCTTATATCCTTCAAGCGTCCACTGTACACCAAGTGTACTTATGAGAAAGTGCTCGAAACGTCAACGGTACACCAAGTGTACCGTTGTGTCCATTAAACTACTCCGACACATGGGGTGTGTCGACAGGTAGGCGGGCAAACCTGTGAGAGGATATTACGACACGTGGCTAAGCTATGCTGTACCTGCCCAGCTAACTAACTCGCAGAAAAATCTAGGTATGGTAGGAAATTAAAGAAATATAAATATTAACTCACCCATAACCTTCTTCGGCGGGATCTTCCTCTGCTCCTTCTCCTCGCTCTCATCCCTCCGCATCATCTTCCCGTCCCCCTGCCACTTCCGTTTCCGTCCCTCCCGTTCCTCCAAGTACATCCCTAGTTCCTCTTCCCTCCCAACCAAAGCCAACCTCACACTAGACTCCCAGGTATAGCTCTCCTCTTTCCTGCTATCATGCATAATATAGTCCTTATCTCCCGAATACAATTCCATCACAATATGGCCATGCCAACACAAAAGTCACTGAATGATGAATGAGAATGAATGAATGATTTAAGAAAACGGTTCACACGTTAAAATAGAACGAAGAATGAGTTGTATAATTTTTTGATTCCTGTCGTTTCTCTTTGGCGGTGACTCTGTAGTAGTTCGTTCTCTATTTTCATGAGCATGGTTGGGTTCCAGCGGCTGTGGTGGTAGGCTATGTGGGGTAGGCCCGGGAAGGTTGTGCTGAAGGGGGTTCGGGGCTGATGTGGCAGGTGCGCGAGGTTGGGCTCCATGTGGCACAGAGGACGACTTGGGAACCTTTCGATTCTTTGTAGCGTGAGGCCTGCGGGGCGGTGTACTACGGCTCCTAGAAATAAGTGAAGATAGTGTTATTATTTTTTTATAGAATGTTCCCACTGCTGGGACACAGGCCTCCTCTCGGTGAGAGGGAGTGGGCCGTAATCCACCACGCGGGCCCAGTGCGGATTGGCAGATGTCACATGTCTTCAAATTTTTGGTTCTAGGACGTGCCGGTTTCTTCACGATGTTTTCCTTCACCGTTTTGATGATGAAATAAATTACACAAAGTAAAGTGAGTGCTGTCTGCTAAAAGATTTTTTTTTGTATCTTTATTGGTTGTTTGCATAAAATTGATCACACTCAGAAGGGTGCTAGGAGTCTGCGCGTCTTAAATATTGATTAAACAGATCATAAAAAGTGGATACTTATTAGTATTTTTTTTTGCGCATAACCAACGAGTATCAAGGCATGAACTAAGGTCCCTCGGATTACAGTGTCTCTTTTTATACTGTCTAAGTTAACCAATTAGAATAAAGACCACTTTAATATTAGGGTAATACAAGAAAGAAAAAAAAATGTATTCCGCACAAACAAAACGCACATTACAAAAAAAAACAAAATAAACACATAGGTACAACGTAGTCAAAAGCCTCGTACTCAAGCATATAAAAATTTGACAATGAGAGATTTTCTTTTTGAGTATTAAAAAAAAACATAGTTTCCAAGACTATAGATGGCGTTGAACTGACTACGTTACTAAGTGCCAAAGCCAAAACGCTTGGAATAAAAAACATTGCGTCACGTCACATACGCTTGTTGACTGACACTTTCGTTTGCTTTCGTTTTACGATCTCAAAATTACATTCAAGTGAATAATCAAAAAACGATGTGACGTTCCGGTCCTTGCAGTAACTTACCAAGTTCAGCGCCATCTATCCAGCGACTAGGGAAAAGTAAAAAAAAAAAATGAAAATTCCTCATTTTGTCCATTGCTTGATGTCAGTACCAGGGACCAAAGACAATACACATTAATTGACATTGGCAATACAAGTGATTCCACTATAATACCCTGGTGTAAGGGCGGATAGGATATACGAGATTCTAATTGGTAAACTTCCACAACTTAGCTTATGAATCTCTTTAAAGGCCCAGTCTGGAAAAAGTTATCATTTTCTTGGGTATCCGCTTTAATTTTCGACTTTGTCGGGATAAAACGATTCGATTCCTGTTACTTTTCATGACATCCGAGTCCCAACTTTTCTCTTAGTCCTACCCGTAGACAGAGTAATCTATAGACTCATGGTATCCGTGTCACCGAAAGGGACAAAAAATTTCGGCAATCTTCATCATACTATCATTTTTACACCTTACCATTTTCACAGTTGCGTAAATGTACTATTATTGAATTATACACGAAAAAGGTCTTATTTTTAGTTTTTATTATTTCATTCATAATTTTTAATATTTCATTCATAAACGTCAAACTTGTTGTGCACATTGTTGTGCTTAGCCGACACGCAGTAAGGGACAGAAATATTCTTACTCTGTCTCTTTTCTTTGTTAGGCAGCAGTCTATAGTTTACTCTGTCTACGGTCCTACCGTCAGACACTGACAATTACCCACAATATTCATAACTCGAGCTGTCAAGTCTTCATTCCTCTTATAACATTTCCTAAGGTCCACACGGTCTGGATGTAAATTATTATTCACTTAGTTTTATATGGAAAGACCTTGGACATCAATTCTATTTGCACATGCAGCTCTGTACGCGACAATTGAGAACCACGTGATGCTAAAATGGCGGTTCTACGAAAGGAGATATTTCTCAACAGATTTATTTGCGAATTTGCATTTTTTTTTTACTTTTATGCTACTAGCTTCTGACCGCGGTTTCGCCCGTGTGGTTATCGGAAATTATTTCACGGGAAAGTGTTACCAGGACAAAAAGTAGCCTATGTCCTTCCCCAAGACGCCATCCTATCTCCGTTCAGTGGTTTCTGCCTACCCTCATGGGAGGAAGGTGTCAGTTTATGTATGTAAATTCTATTCAATTTAATATTATTTCTAGTTAAACAAATATCAACTTTATTTTAATGGTAATTAAGTTGATTTAAGAGTGACTAGCACTATTGAATCTATATATATAAAATGGTAAACTGACTGACTGACTGATTGTTGATATATCAACGCACAGTCTAAACCGCTGCTCCTAGAGACATGAAATTTGGAGGGTGTGTTCTTTGTGAAGAGTAGGTATCCACTAAGAAAGGGTTTTTCGAAATTCCACCCCTAAGAGGGTGAAATTTCACGCGGACGAAGTCGCGGGCAGAAGCTAGTAAGTTATAAAAATGTTTGAAGTTGTATTGTGTAGGATTTAAAGTTATTTTTCCATAAATTCTTAGTTGTTTACATTTTTGGCAAATAAATCGCGAATGCAGATTAGACAAAGTGACATTTTATCATCGATAACGATGATCGAAAAGTCAAAAATGTATTGAATTGACATAAGCTACCGAAGAGCTTAGGTATGTCAATTCTGTTGAAATTCGCTGCGGGAATACGAAACGCTTTGAAAGCGATAGCCACTTGGCTATGACCGCTCTCAGGCGACTGAAAGCTAGCCTGTATTCTTAAAATATAGGTAGACAATGTTTTTTTAGGGTTCCGTACCCAAAGGGTAAAAACGGAACCCTATTACTAAGACTTCGCTGTCTGTCCGTCTGTCTGTCACCAACAACAAATACTAAAAACAAAATAAAATAAACTCCCATACAACAAACGCGATTTTTTTTGCCCTTTTTTGCTCGATATCAATAATGGCAACAGGTAGGCACACTAGGCACTTGAAATATTCACAAAATACTCAGTTTTATTTTTACTTCAATAATAAATATAATAAAAATAAAATAAATATTTAAGGGGGGCTCCCATACAACAAACGTATTTTTTTGGCGTTTTTGCCTTGTGGTACGGAACCCTTCGTGTGCAAGTCCGACTCGCACTTGGCCAGTTTTGTATTATTTGTTCAATTAAACGTTACATGGAATATCAGCCATTGACGCAATGATTTTCTCAGAACTGGACTTCAGTCCAGCCACGGGTGCGTTTTTCTCGCCGCGATTTTTTTTCGCGCACTGGATTTTCAAAGCTCTGTTTAGCGCCAAGAGTTTAAAATCCAACAATGTGTTTTTTTGAAGCGTTGGGATGCGTTCTGTTAGATTCTCAATGCTCAGCTCAACACCGTCATCTGCCTAGCCTTTTCCCAACTATGTTGAGGTCGGCTTCCAGTATAACCGGATGCAGCTGCATACCAGTATTTTACATGGAGCGACTGCCTATCTGACCTCCACAATCCAGTTACTGGGTAATACGATACCCCTAGGTAAGACTGGTTGTCAGACTTTCGGGCTTCTGACGACCCGTAACGACTGTCAAAGATCCACGAATGACAGCCGGGGCCAAAGGCTTAACGTGCTTTCCGAGGCACGGAGGGGTCACGTTATGTAAAGATGGTCACCCATCCACAGACCAACCGCGGCAAGCGTAGCTTAACCTGATCTATCGACCTGTGCGGCTGTTATTATTTAGCCACGGAGAGTTGAAAATCCAGTGCGCGATAAAATCCCTCCGCGATATTGTTACATCCGTGTGAACGTGGGCTTAGAATGACGTTGAGTACTGCTAATAAAAACAACTAGCAAAGCCCCGCGGTTTCACCCGCATAAGGGTCAGTACACACCGCAACGTGACGCGACGCGCAGTTTTCAAGATAGCAATACAATTATAGACCTTATCTACTACAATAAAAGGTACACAATTCAGCGTCTACTACGTCGAGCAACGCCGCGCTGCGCCACGCGGCGCACCTCACTGAATTGTGTACCTTTTTGTGTAGTAGATAAGGTCTATAATTGTATTGCGAACTGACCCTAAGTGTCGATCCCGTGGGAATATCGGGATAAAAAGTATCCTATGTGTTAATCCAGGATGTCAGCTACCTTCACACCAAATTTTATCAAAATTCGTGCAGCCGTTTGTGTGTGAAGAAGTAACAAACATAGAAACACACTTACAAACTTTCGTCTTTATAATTAGTGTGATGTGATACCCTCATGACCGGCCGCCTTGCGGAGTTATTATAAAACTATGATATCTCGCAAAAAAATCATTGAAATCAAATGATGTCAAGGGCAATTTTGTTCAAAATTAAATACTTGTGATGAATAACGTATTTATTTGGATAAGGATTTAAAACATGTTTACAAAAACACCTTTGCAAATAATGCATTATTTTAAAACAAATTTGATTACCATAAAAAAGGTTATAGTGAGTCAACCTTAAAAGATAGATTATTATGCTGTTGCGGACTTTTTTTTTGAACTTTTAAAGGGGAAAAATTCCGTCATACATGATTTTTGCGTAACTTTAACCGTTTACGCAGCTTTCCCGTTTTTGCAACATTTTTCATTGATGCTCCGCTCCTATTGGTCGTAGCGTGATGTTATATAGCCTATAGCCTCCCTTCCTCGATAAATGGACTATCCAACACAAAAATAAGTTTTCAATTCGAACCAGCCGGTGGATTCTGTAAAAATCTCACCGTAAAAACTTAGGTGAAGTGAGTTTGTTTTTGCTAGGAATTGACACTATTGACAGCTCACTCCACGCTCACTTCACCTAAGTTTTCACGGTGAGATTTTTACAGAATAGCACCGCAGTAGTTCCTGACAAACTCTTCAGCTTTATAATATTTGTATAGATTTATACCAGACGGAGGGTATCTATGTTCACAAGGATCCGTAATGAAGGTAAACTGCGCAAATTAGATAAGAGCGCAATAAGAGCAGTGGTGGCCCAGTGGTCACGGACACGACTTATGAGATGTAGGTCGTAGGTTCGAACCCAGACAGGCGCTTTACTTTGTGTAAATTATTTCATCACCACTGCTCTCAAAACGGTGAAGGAAAACATCGTGAGGAAACCGGCATGTCCTAGAACCAAAAATTCGAAGACATGTGACATCTGCCAACCCGCACTGGGCCCGCATGGTGGATTATAGCCCACTTCCTCTCGTTGAGAGGAGGCCTGTGCTGTGTCCCAACAGTGGGAACATATGCGAAAGTGAGTTTTGTTACGCTTTCACATTCACATTCGAAGTGGGGCTACTAGGGCATGTGGGGTATCATATGAAAGAGCGCAGTTTGCACATTCTCAAACATTTTTTTTTAGGCTTCATAGTTTTCGACTTTTGATGAATAATTGAAAAAAAATACCTTCCCCCCCCTTATCTCCGAAGTTTGCAAAGAGAAAAATCTGAAATTATTCTTTATGATAGAAGTTTATGTAAAGATTACAGGAAAAATAAAACGAAGTCTCTAAATAGCATACTTTTTCAGAAATCATCAACAAAAGTTACATTCGATTATAGGCCTCGCCGATGAAAATTTAATAATATAATATGATGATGGTACGGAACAACACGAACGCGAGGCCCAATAGGTTACAGGCACTTTACTTTGCGTACATTATTTCATCACCACTGTTCTCAAAACGGTGAAGGAAAACATCATGAGGAAACCGGCATGTCCTAGAACCATTATTTCGAAGAGCTGCGGGCCTAAAAAGGCCACTTTGGAGAATCATAAAAGGATAACATTATGAATTATAAAATGGCGAAGACAGTCCGTGGTTTTCTTTTTTTCACTGCACTACGTAGGTACAATCAAAGAGATTGGGATTGGATTTTGATTGTATTGATTGGTATTTTAGCACAGACAAAAAAAAATAACTTAAAAATGCTTCACCAATGGGATTTGATACTATTAACTTAATAGTTAACTGTCCATTCAGTTATCCTTTTATGATTCTGCCAATGTGGCCTTTTTAGGCCTCCTGGGCTGTGACATCTACTAACCCGCAAAAATAAATTGGAAGCAGGAAAAGTCGCAAAGAAAGCCTCATTATTTTCGCCACTAAGGGCCAAAATCCGTCATCTTTAGGACAAGTACAAAAACAACGTCATGGAGATTTCCTTCCAACTGGTCCTAATGCTTTAATTGGCAGCCTGGCACGCTCAGATAATTGTCTCGTTGAATTTCATGTTGTTATGGCTATTAATTCATTGAATTTGAAACTTACGAAAAATTGTGGGTTTTGATTGAAATCAAATGGTGTGCGTAGCACAGAATAGAATATAGTAGGTAGTTAGTCATTTATCTTGTGTGGAAAATAGGCCGACAAAAAAAAACAGTGGCACTCTGGGAGTGCCGACAGAAGTGAAAACAAAACACAAACAGAATACTTTGCATCACTCACTGACATATCGGATAATACATTAAAACCGAGTACATCCCGAGGACAGCCAAACACATCCGAAGCGGGTATTTTTTTAATCGTCTTATAAATAAAACATGCGCGGTGTCGCTTACGGCAACAGTGGCGCGAGTTCAATGGTTTTTATCTATCTCAAAAAATGCCAAACGCGCGTAAAGAAGTTTGTCACTCCAAAAATTCAGAGTGGGCCTGCTCTTGATCTCGATCACGCCTGATGGAATGCGAAGAATGAGGTCTATGATGGAACGAGCATGCCCAGAAGATGTCTGCCTGTCTTTTAACAAACGGATGCTTTCTGAATGTTAGTGATGTTCAGGGTTTTATGCGACAGTAAGTACAGACGCCAGTACATCAAGCTACTCGAAACTGTCAAAATCTTGCAACCAACTTTGAACCTTATGCTTAAACGATAAAGTTGAAAATCTATTAAAGAAATTTGACAGATAGTAGTAGCGTGATGTGCTGGCGTCTGAACCTACAGCTAAAACACTAGGAAGTGTATGAAAATGCATGAAGAAGGCTCCTCGTGTAGCGCAATTCACTCAACTGAACCGAGCGGTCGGCGCATCCTGGACAGTCACACCCAACACCTTATTTAACTGGCAAATTCTTCCCTTGCGGTGGTAGGGCTAACGCCCGCCTGGTTTGCGACCACCTTCCCACCGGAGTCCAGCGTCAAGCAGCCTGCTGTGTTTCGTCGATGCTTGGGAGTTCCAGTGCCTTAGGCATCTTCTGGGCACGCTCGTTCCATCATAGACCTCATCCATCGCTTTCCATCAGGCGTGGTCGAGGTCAAGAGCAGGCCCATTCAGCAATAAAAAAAGTGGTGAAGGGCGGGCGTTTTGAGGGCTGTCTTTTGTAAATTTTAACGTTAACAAAAGGCTGTTTCTCACCTTATGGTCGGCATGTCCTACACTCAAAAATTCGAAGACATGTGACATCTACCAACCCGCACTGGGCCCGCGTGGTAGATTACAGCCCACTCCCTCTCACCGAGAGGAGGCCTGTGTCCCAGCAGTGGGAACGTTATAGGCTGACTGAGTATGCTTATTATGCATAGATATTTTTACATCAATCTGCAGATATGCATTGTCCATCTGATACAGGGGTTCATAATCACAAAAGCAATTACAATGAACGGTCAAAGTGGCATTGCCACTTGCCACTGATTATTTCAGATATTTATCATCAAGCGTCGCTTGCGCAGAGCGGCCATTTATTCAGCTTTTAACAATGACATACCTGTCAGAAGTTAGACTTAATTTTATTTTTACCCGACTACGGCAAAGCCAAAAGGAGGGGTTATGATTTTAGCAGTCTATATATTTTAGGTTGTTGTCGGTTAATATCTCAGTTTAGTTTGAAAAGCATCATGAAACATGTTAGTACGACAGTACATAAAAGAAATACCTCCAAGAAAACAAAACCTGTGCCACACAAAAAATATTCCACAAGCAATCCACATGTCATGTTCTCACCTTTTTAACGAGTCCTTAACAACACAGAAAGAAAACTAACATTCGAAGGGGGTCCAAATAACTCCTCACAATTTCTTTTACAAAGCCATATTGGCGAAACACATGTACAGTTTATCTCCACGACCGTCCCCGTCTTTCAAAAATATCATGTCAGTCCACCATTTTAAATCCAATAAAAAAGACAATTCGAAATCGTTAAATTCAAATCACGCGCTAAACCAGCGGATATCCGTTTGTATTTTTTTCGAAATTCAAATCAAATTAACGCGGGCAGCCGGCGCGCGCGGACGTCTAGAGTCTGAGCGTCTATTGCTAAATTGACGGTACGTACGTAGACGGTCAAAGGAATAAGTACGCAATATTGTCATTAATTCACTGGCCAATCGCGGAGTAGAACGCGAACGTCGTGTGGATGTTGGGAATTGGGTCCACTTGGCTGGCGCAGGGTCATACAATCGTCGGGTCAAGATGTTGATGGGTACTGTTCTGTATACAGAGGGTTCCATACATTGCTCTTTTAAAATTGCCTTTTGATTGCTGTCAGCGTGTCAAAATGGATTGGACAGTTTATGTGACCCTTTTCAACTTTGAACCCGGGCAAACACCTTCAAATCAATTTCGCTAGCAATTTGGCGATCTAAATTGCATTTATAATTAGCTTTTATTCTGAGACATTGGCCGAAAAAGGCAGTGAACAGAGATAAGTATATAGGGAGGTTTTTGCCCAGCAATGGAAAAGTGTCGGGCAGGAAATAATGACGCATGTAAAAATAAATTAGACCAATGCGCTCACGCATGTTTCTATATCGAATCATAACGATAGGAAGGGACTTCGTCACAATCACAACGGTATAGGTTACAAAACTGTCAGAAAAAAATAGCCTAGAACCCATTTTAGCGATAATCCTACTAATATTATAAAATGTGAAAGTTTGTTTGTATGTTTGGATGATTGTTACTCAATCACGCAAGAACGGCTGAACGGATTTGGCACACAGATCTATACTTAATACTAGCTTCTGCCCGCGACTTCGTACGCGGATCCTGTTGGTTATGCCAGCGACAACGGGGTAGTCAAAATCGAAGATCTGAAACGTCTGATGTCGAATTCTAAGAACCCGGGGACTGGATAACAACGGGATGCGCGAGACGATTCGAGACGTCATTTTCAGGCAATAATGAACCAATAGGGTGGTAAACTTGGCCTTGCACTTTGAATGTTGGCATAAATGGGCCTTCTGAAATCTGTTTCGCAACAAAAGATGTCATTTGAAAGGCATTATTGTACGAACGTATGTTGTCCAAGAAATGTTTTGGCTGTGATGGTCACCGATTAGCAGTGATCTTAATATTTCTGGAGGATTTTGTAATATTTCAATATGTACTTTCCCACCTGAGCAACACATACCGTTTGTTTCTTTTTGCTATTTAACAGCTTCACAAAAAGTAAAATTTTTAACCATACCTCCGATGGCGGAATATGTGGCGTAGTCAATCATAGGAGTATACGTAAATGCACTCCGTTCCTTATCAACCCAAGGAAGGTCGCCATGCCCTACGGCTATATCTTGAGACACATCCGATTCTTCAGATGATATCGACATTCTGTTCAGAGAATGTCGAAGTCGATCAGAATTCAAACGTTCGTTGCGCTCTTTTTAATCTGTCTCTTCATGCCGTATTCCAGCAATTCTTTCTTTCTCACTTTCTGATTATGAATATTTTGTTGTGTGCGTGTTCGGAACAATGTATGATAATCTCACCGTATCAGCGGTCAGTCGCGCATCATATTCTTCACTGGTCTCTAGAGATCTGGATGTAGAAGCGTAAATACGCTGAGAACGCAGGCGTGCTTCGCGATCCGAAGAGGTTTCCACGGAGCGAGTTGCAGCCTGATGTTCTCAAACAGCATCAAGTCTCTCCTGACGCTCTTCGGTAGATTCTTGGGATCTTATGATCCTCAATCTTTTAGCTCCTTTGGAACATTGGGAAAGATTTGACCTCTTTCTAGGCATGGTTATAGTTTTATTATGAAGATACCTGATCAATTAAAATCTAAGTGACTGCTCCCCTACCAAGGGTGCCCAGACACGGGATCGTCTGGCCCATGTGCTGGTTTGGTCCCTGGGGTGGTCACGGCGTGCTATGTGTTCTGGTGCGCCGGTGATGGGGAGTACTCCCCAGCGGAGGGTCCGGTGACGGACAGCCGCGGCGGGTTCACGGATGAGTGCTAACGCGTGCCCATGTTCCCGCCGTAAGCGGCAGAGGAGGACACAGTGGAGTTTTAGTGGGTTAGAGTCCCACATAACTGCACTATCTCCCCGTGGTAGTGCAGAATGCATGAGCATTTCTTCACGTTAAAAACAAATAAATGGGAGTTTTTTTTTTAGTAAGAATTTTCAATGATATACCATCGTCATCGAAAATCAGTCCTAAACTGTTACCGCCTTCACCGCGTGGAGGTGAAATTACTGATAGCTTAGATTTCCACATCAGATGTTTCTGATCTTCGATTTTTATAAGTCAACAGGAAATGCCCATCAGACCGAATAACTTTTACTAAGACGTCATTCCTATATGTGTTATGGTGTAGCTGGGCTCTTGGAGTTCCCCATCAGGTGTTCCAGATCTTCAAATTTATTCTCTCAGCAGAAAATCCTCATCACGTGGAACAATTTTTGCTATGGTACCATTTTTGTATCTCTTATAGTTAAGCTGGTCTGTTTCGGTTCTGCATCAGGTGTTCAAGTTTCCAAGAAACATTATAGCCTGAATGTTGTCCAGCCATAATAACTATACAACAAAAAAAAAATCATTCAAATCCGTCCAGTAGTTCCGAAGATCGGACGCGCAGGCCCGAGGCCTGTACGTACTCTGATAGAATACCTTATCAAATGTTCGCCGTGATTCTTTAAATTGACATAACTTTTTTATTTATGAACCGATTGACATGAAATAAACACTAAATGTTAAGTGAAGCCTACTATAATATATTAGTGAAAACTGCATCTAAATCGAATAAGCCGTTTCTGATATTAGCGTGCACAAACAAACAGACAAACAGACAAACAGACAAACCGACAAACAGACAAACAGACAAAAAAAATATTAATTACAATTTCGGGTTCGGCATCGATATAATAACAACCCCTGCTACTTTTTTTTTATATATTTCCATTGTACAGACACCACTTTTCTACAAATTTATTATATGTATATGTATAGATTATAAAGCTGCAGAGTTTGTTTGTTTGTTTGAACGCGCTAATCTCTGGAACTGCTGGTCCGATTTGAATGATTCTTTTAGTGTTGGGTAGTCCATTTATCGAGGAAGGCTATAGGCTATATAATATCACGCTACGACCCTTAGGAGCCGCGCAGCGTGTGACACCGCGGGGAACAGCTAGTAGTTTATAACCTGGATCAAGACATAGAATACTTGTCATGCCGGTAAACGCCGGCAGAAGCTAGTGAGCTATAAAATCTCTCCAAATCATTGTCCCGCCAAAAAGACCCAATATTAACAGAGATATTAAATCCAAGATGGCCGTCACTGTACTCGAGTAATAAACAATCCAATTGCCGCCATTTACTACTAGTACTAAGTAATGTATTGGAAAACCTAGACTTTAGAACCGCGGGGTAATTGCGTAACACACTCAGTAGGAGTGGCTTTCATTTTGACAGCTCAGCAATATTCATTGCGTTATTTACGTTTTTGAGCAAACAAATTTTTCGGACTTATGAAGTATGATAACCAGTCTTACCAAGGGGTATCGTATCGTACACTTATGCGGGTGAAACCGCGGGGCGCAGCTATTTAATTATAATTGCACAAAGTACAGTTCTGCCTCGTTGGTCTAATGGCTGCGCTGCTGCTGAGCATGAAGTCCTGGCTTCAATTCCCAGGTTGGGCAAAGTGTTATTGGGTTTTTCTATCTGGAATATCTCAATAGCAGCCTGGAGACTGGATTTGTGCCTGGTTGATGGCAATAGGCTCGCCCCCTATTACATCCTAAATAAATCTATCTGCCTAGCCTTTTCCCAAATATGTTGGACAGACAGGCGCTTTACTTTGTGTAAATTATTTCATCACCACTGCTCTCAAAACGGTGAAGGAAAACATCGTGAGGAAACCGGCATGTCCTAGAACCAAAAATTCGAAGACATGTGACATCTGCCAACCCGCACTGGGCCCGCATGGTGGATTATAGCCCACTTCCTCTCGTTGAGAGGAGGCCTGTGCTGTGTCCCAACAGTGGGAACATATGCGAAAGTGAGTTTTGTTACGCTTTCACATTCACATTCGAAGTGGGGCTACTAGGGCATGTGGGGTATCATATGAAAGAGCGCAGTTTGCACATTCTCAAACATTTTTTTTTAGGCTTCATAGTTTTCGACTTTTGATGAATAATTGAAAAAATTCGAAGACATGTGACATCTGCCAATCCGCACTAGGCCCGCGTGGTGGATTACGGCCCACTCCCTCTCACCGAGAGGAGGCCTGTGTCCCAGCAGTGGGAACATTATAGGCTGATTATGGTTGGGGTCGGCTTCCAGTCTAACCGGATGCAGCTGAATACCAGTATTTTACATGGAGCGACTGCCTATCTGACCTCCACAACCCAGTTACTGGGGTAATACGATACCCCTTGGCTGGCTGTCAGATTTTCGGGACGGGAATCCGTAACGTAACGACTGTCAAAGATCCACGAATGACAGACAGGACCAACGGCTTAACGTGCTTTCCGAGGCACGGAGGGGTCACGGTAAGTACCTAAAGATGGTCACCCATCCACAGACCAACCGCGGCAAGAAATCAGAACTCCAGAAAACACACAAAAAATTAAACTCAAACGACTCCGAGCCACCTCTATTCCACAACCTACCAGGATACTTAACCTCCAAAAAAACTTTCTGCTAATCCAAAAATCTTCAAGCTATCAAGCTCAAGAAGACGGACAGACAATTAAATACAATCAGTAGTAATAAAACGGCGTACAGAGAGAACCCAATCATTTTAATTGATACTTATTGAACACAATTAAAGTGGACTCATCGTGTGATGCGAATTTAAAAGCATGAGAATGGCTGAAAGGATTTAGAATTTTTTTGATTTCATATTTATTTATTTATCCATTTTTAGGGTTCCGTACCCAGGGTAAAAACGGGACCTTATTACTAAGACTTCGCTGTCTGTCCGTCCGTCCGTCTGTCTGTCACCAGGCTGTATCTCAAGAACCGCGATAGCTAGACAGTTGAAATTTTCACAAATTATGTATTTCTGTTGCCGCTATAACAACAAATACTAAAAACAAAATAAAATACATATTTAAGGGGGCTCCCCTCCCATACAACAAACGTGTTTTTTTCGGCGTTTTTGACTTGTGGTACGGAACCCTTCATGTGCGAGTCCTACTCGCACTTGGCTAGTTTTTTTTTCCCTTTATTTGTTTTGGGGTTTTTATCTAAACAGATATGTCAACCCCATCGTGCCTTTTACCACTGTAACATTAAGGGTCAGTTCACACCGAGACGCGACGCGACGCGCAGTTTTCAAGATAGAAATACAATTACAGACCTTATCTGCTACACTAAAAGGTACACAATTCAGTGAGCTACGCCGCGCGGTGGCGGCGCCGCGCTGCGTAGCTCGACGTAGTAGGTAGACACTGAATTGTGTACCTTTTAGTGTAGCAGTTAAGGTCTGTAATTGTATTTCTATCTTGAAAACTGCGCGTCGCGTCGCGTCTCGGTGTGAACTGACCCTAACACTTATAATAATTTTAAATAACTAACAACAACTACTAACATATAAACTTTCGGGTGTAAACTATAGTAAGCAGTTCAACAATCCATGAAATAGTTTGTGATAAAAGATAGAAGTCAAAGATGAAGGACTGTTAATAACTGACATAACTTTTTGGCACCTTCTGAGGTTGGTTGGGATAAAATAAAATTGATTGTATTATTCCCACGTTAAGCCTATTTAATTAAGTCTAATTCTCAGAAGTAACTCCCTCTCGCGCCTGTTGCGGACACAATCCATCAGCAAATGCTGCACGTTCTCAAACTGATTACATTCTCTGCAATTCGGTGAATCAGTTTTCATAAGGAAATTTTTCCATTTATTTCAGGCATCAAGACCCATATAAAACACATACAATACAATATTAATATAATTTAAAAATACTTTATATACATACAACATTATAATAAAATTACACTAAAAAAACTGGGCAAGAGCGAGTCGGACTCGCGCATCGAGGGTCCCGTACCATCATATGTTTTAAATTTTCAACAGAGACCTCTAATCATCAGAGAATTTTACATGTTTTATGTCAGCGCCATCTCTTGACCGCTAGTGGAACTAATGTAACTTTTGTTGATGATTTCTGAAAAAGTGTGCTATTTAGAGACTTCGTTTTATTTTTCCTGTAATCTTTACATAGACTTCTATCACATAGAATTATTTCAGATTTTTGTCTTTGCAAACTTCGGAGATAAGGGGGGGGGGCGGTATTTTTTTTTTACATTTTTCATCAAATGTCGAAAACAATGCGGCCTAAAAATTTTTTTTTTTTTTGAGAATGTGTAAAGTGCGCTCTTTCATATGATAACCCACATGCCCTAGTAGCCCCACTTCAAATTTTGCAGACCTCCTTTCAGTCCCTGTTGCAAAAAATATACATACATTTTTATTTCTTTCTTATTTGCAAAATAGTTGGGCAAACGTCATCTAAAACTATTCCAAATTTCAAGTTGATAGCATTAGCGTCAGCTCACACCGAGACGCGACGCGACGCGCAGTTTTTAAAATAGAAATACAATTACAGACCTTATCTACTACACTAAAAGGTACACGATTCAGTGAGCTACGCAGCGCTGCGTAGCTCGACGTAGTAAACCCTGCATTGTGTACCTTTTAGTGTAGCAGATAAGGTCTGTAATTGTATTTCTATTTTGAAAAGTGCGCGTCGCGTCGCGTCTCGGTGTGAACTGACCCTTAGTAGTTCTTGAGATATCCAGCTGTGACAGACAGACAGACCTCAGTCTCACCATAAGGGTTCCGTTTTACCATTTTGGTACGGAACCCTAAAAACAAACTACTCACTGCAAAGCAATCACCAGTCATTCATTCACTCACACATACACATTCAATCAAACTACTTACATTACACAGATAAAGATCTGAAGCCAATTTAACGACACGTGTCTGTGTTCATGAGGTGGTGACATCATGGTGGTATCGTCCAAGGGCATGGTGTTCAATGGCTCAATGGACAATGATGGGTGAGGCTGGTCAATGGCGGAAGGTACTATACTAGGTTATCATGAGGTCAAAGGCAAAGATGTTTGCTACTTACTGATTAGTTTCTGTATCCTGCATACTAGCGGGGTAATTGCGTAACATACTAACAGTAGGAATGACTTTGATTTTGACAGTTCAACAACATTCATTGCGTTATTTACGTGGTTGAGCTGACAAATTCTTCGAACATATGAAGCAATGGATTGGGAATATCCTTCAAAATGATCCAGATTGTAGATGTTTGACCACCACCATTTCTTTTTTTGCCGCCAAGTAGTGTTTTTGGGTTTGGGTTTGGGTTTGAAGGTACTGGTGTAATGTAACTACAGGACTCCGGGATGACAAAGCTGCACGTGCGATTGGTGGCTATGGCTCTGGTATTGCAGATGTCTCCACGCGAAGGTAACCTTTCAGTGGCGAAGGTTCCATACAAGTTGATTCCTACCGGGTTCCCTTTGAAAAATGGCACAGTCAGTATTCTATAGATAGACCTTCATACATTGTTGATCGAAGAGATAGACAAATAATACTCCGGCTTACCTCTTACAAAAATTTACCCTTCGCTACTGTAACCTTGAGCAGAGCAGTGGTGGCCAAGTGGTAACGGCCGCAACTTACGAGTTGTAGGTCGTAGGTTCGAACCCAGACAGGCGCTTTACTTTGTGTAAATTATTTCATCACCACTGCTCTCAAAACGGTGAAGGAAAACATCGTGAGGAAACCGGCATGTCCTAGAACCAAAAATTCGAAGACATGTGACATCTACCAACCCGCACTGGGCCCGCGTGGTGGATTACGACCCACTCCCTCTCACAGGGAGGAGGACTGTGTCCCAGCAGTGGGTAGGCTAATTATGTTGACTGTAACCTTTAGCATCGGGTTACTTTTGTTAGTGGAGGAACAAGGAGTCAAAGAGGTTAAAAGTATGAATGTGGAATGGCTTTATAAGTATGGGAAGAACGACGAAACGATGGATGGATTGTATGAAAGATAATTATGGCTAGTAAGGGACTGCCGACTGACTGAAAGCCGACCCCAACCATGGTGGAGTCGGCTTCCAGTCTAACTGGATCCAGCTGAATACAAGTATTTTACATAGAACGACTGCCTATCTGAACTCCTCAACCCAGTGAGTGGGTAACACGATACCTCTAGGTAAGAATGTTTGTCAGACTTTCGAGCTTTTGACTACCCGTAACGGCTGTCAAAGATCTACGAATAACAATCGGGAACTGCTTTTCGAGGCACAGTTTTCTTTATGTGTAGGTAATGGATGGCACCCATCCACGGACCGACCGCGGCAGTTATTTAATCCTACTAATATTATAAACGCGCAGATGTTTGGTAATTTGGTAATCTTTCACGCAAAAACTACTGAACCGATTTTGATGAAACTTTACAGTAATATAGTATAAACATCAGAATAACACATAGGATACTTTTCATCCCGATATTCCCACGGGATCGACACTTATGCGGGTGAAACCGCGTGGCGCTGCTAGTAAAAAATAAAAAATATCCACTTACCATTAACAAGGAATGGGCGTTCTTCAAAAATATCTCCAAAAGTCAGTATAATATCTTGAAGACGGCTAAATTGATCTTCATTACATGTGCAATACAGTCGATACCAATAATTTCCATTAATATTCTATTAAGCGACGGAGGCGACGAAGTGTTGTTATCTCGCTCTGGCACGTGAGTTTTTATATGTCTGACTTTCTCTCTCTCTTCTGCAAGTAGTGTTGAAGTCAGCAAATTGATTCTGATTTATCTGTAATAGAAGAAATATGGTATTTAGAATTGGGAACTTTACGCTAAAAATACAAGGTTTTCTTACAACATATAATGCCTATAATGTTCCCACAGTTGGGACTCGGGCCTTCATTTGTGAGAGGGATTGGGCCGAAATCTCCTACAGATCGGTAACAATAGCAAAATGTAATTGTGTCTCCTTGTGTGACAGTTGAGCTAAGTCCTACTAACATTATACAGAACTTTTTAAAGTCTGATTTTACTATTTTTAGTTTTTTTTTTTTTATATTAGCCTGTTCTGTCCCACTGCTGGGCAAAGGCCTCCCCCATTTCCATTTCCTTTCATTTTTAGTTTATTTCCTTTTTTTTTGAGGGGCTTGTGGCTAAGTGATAACAGGCGCACGGGTCGATTGATCAGGTTAAGGTACGCTTGCCGCGGTTGGTCCGTGGATGGGTAACTATCTTTACATATCAAAACCTCTCCGTGACTCGGAAAGCGCCGTTGGTCCCGCTGTCATTCATGATGATGATGTGGTTCTTTGACAGTCGTTACGGGTCGTCAGAAGCCCAAAAGTCTGACAACCAGTCTTACTAAGGGGTATCGTATTACCTAGTAATTGGGTTGTGGAGGTCAGATCGGCAGTCGCTTTATGTAAAATACTGGTATTCAGCTGCATCCGGTTAGACTGGAAGCCGACCCCAACATAGTTTGGAAAAGGCAGGCAGATTATGAGTTTATTTCCTTTTTTAGGAACAGAGACTTGAGATGAGACTGAAAAAAAACTGAACAAAACAAAACAACACAACAAAACAAAACAACACAAAACAAAACAACCAAAACTGTTAACAGATTTTGATATTCTGAAAACGGTTTTGCATTACTACCTACATTATTCTCTTTTACCATGCTTAGATCTTTTTTTTTTTTTTGGGTAGGAAATCATCAAATGACCCCTCCCGCTCTGGGCGGAGCGGAAGGGAGTGTCAGACTCTTACTGACTAAAACCCACCCGTGTTCCTTCAGTTGCCTGTGCCAGGGGCCAAGGTATCTCTTTCGAACAACCCGCGACCCTGGCAGGCATCGGCCCTAGTGGACCCCGTCAGTTAGTGCTGACATCTCCTTGAGGCGCGTGTGGATCACAACGCGTCGTCGACCCGGGCCTGGTCCTTACCGGACGGCGAGCTGCCCATTGCTCGCCGTCCGCAAGCCCGCGCCTACGGTACCACCATGCTTAGATCTTACTTCTTATTTCCGTTCTGCACCCTAATTTCTTAACACACCATCAACTATGTATGTACAGACGCCAGCACATCAAGCTACTAAAATCTGTCAAATTTCTTTTATAGATTTTCAATTTTAACGCTATAGCATAAGATTCAAAGTTGATTGAGAAAATTTGACAGGTAAAATCTGAATAATTTTGAAGGATATTGCTAATCCATTGCTTTATATGTTCAAAAATTTGTCAGCTCAACAACGTACTTAAATAACGCAATGAATGTTGTTGAACTGTCAAAATTAAAGACATTCCTACTGTTATTGTGTTATGCAATGCCCTGCTGGTTATCTATAAAAACAAACGAAATCTTCAGCTTTATTATAAGTATATATGATAGAAAACAATAAAGCTGAAGAGTGTGTTTGTACAAACGCACTAATCTCTGGAACTACCGGTCGAATTTGAAAAAATATTTTTGAATTTCATAGCCCCATTCTTGAGGAAGGTTATTTAACACCACCAATAAGAAAAAAGTCGGGATGCGGGACGCAAGTGCGCACTAATATTGGCAATTACATTCAGATCCAGCCCGTCCCTTGCTGCTCTCCCCCAGCGACGCGCGACGCCCTAAGCCGAGGTCTGTATCCCATAGCGTTTAGTCGCTGAAAGTTTTTGAGCCCTGGGATCCAGCCGGTATAAATCGGCTGGAGGCCTTAATTTATTGAGGCAACCACAAGCAAGTCCGGTTAAGCAGAAGACAACCTCCTAGGTGAAACTGCGAGATGACATTTCCAAAAAAAAATCGTATATTCCTCGTGGGAGCTGAAACGAGTAGCAGATCATGATACAGTTCTTACGTCTTAACTGATCGGATGAACAACAGGATCCCTCTAATTATCTCCAAACTGAGCAGCGATCTATTATTACGGGTTCAATCTAGTTCAAACAAGAACGAGAAGGAATGGCAGGGGCTCGTGGCTGTGGTTATGGCGCCGTTGGAGGAGCCAGCACGTGGCTAGCTAACATTGTTGTTGAAACCTGATCGTGGTTGTCATATTTCAAGTTAGTTGTTGTAATTGCGGTTGACCAAACAAAAACCAAACATGTGATTCTTTTTTTAACAAGCCCGCTTTATTTCCCATGGGCAAAAATTACGACTTTTGAGCGAAAAACGCACGGATTTTTTTGGGTGGGAAATTATCAAATAAATTCTCCCGCTCTGGGCGGAGCGGGAGCGTATCGGACTTTTCCTGACTAAAACCGACCCGTGTTCCTTCAGTTGCCTGTGCCAGGGCCACGGTAACCCTTTCGAACAACCCGCGACCCTGCCAGGATAGGCTTATTCCTAACGTGACGATTTCTACCAATCAACTCCTAGCGGAAGCCGCTATGAGGGACTTCGTTTCAAAAATCTTAGTGCTCGAAGGAACTCTTGTGCAAATTTTCACGAGACCCAGCGGTTTAGGCTGTGCATTCATCATCATTTCAGCCGAAAGACGTCCACTGCTGGACATAGGGGGCCCCCAAAAGGGGGGGGGGGGGGTTTACTATAATCACCATGCTTGGCAGGCGGGTTGGCGATCGCAATATGGTATGGTGGTGGAATGCAAAGAGAACGCTGCTGCCCATTCTCCGGTACGACCCTTAGTCGCTTTTAGTACACCCACGGGAAGTATGGGGTGGTGCTATTCTTTAAGTCCGGCACCACACAGACAGAGCTGTGCATTGTCTGTCAGTAAATGAATGAATTCAGGATTTTTATTAAGTCGGTAAAAAAAAAAGAATCAAGATGCGTTGCGGCAGACCAGATAGAAGACGAGCTGAACAAAATAAAAAAGCATTGCCACATTCAATTTCAGCAGTAGTAGAACCCAGAAAGGCGTTTCCTTTGTGTAATTTTTTGTATCACCGCTGGTCTCAAAACGGTGAAGGAAAACATCGTGAGAAAACCGGCATGTCCTAGAACCAAAAATTCGAAGACATGTGACATTCACCAACCCACACTGCGCCTGTGTGGTGGATTACGGCCCACTCCATCACACTGAGAGGAGGCGTGTGTCCCAGCAGTGGGAACATTATTGGCTGATTATGACATTCGTTCTGAATCGAGATGTCTTGGGGTAGGCCTTTGCCCATCAATGGGACTATAGAAGTATGAGGAACGGGTGTAAAGTTCACTCATCCTCCATAGAAAAGGGAGGATCCTCCAACCAGACGGGTGTTGTGTCTGGCGGACAACTGCCCGAATTCATGTCGGGCCGTTGTATCTATGCTAGCTGCGCGGTAAACTCTGCTTGCGAGATGCAGTATTTTGCGTGACGTTAGTATGACGCGTTGTTCGCATGTGGCGTTGTAGATACCGCTACACCCCATTAACTAATAAGCCTTGAAGCATCGCCTATCATAACAGGATTGATCTAGTTTGTAAAGTAGCTGTGTGACTAGAAAAGATACTACAATGTAACATGATACACAGCAGTGTCTGTTCACGCGTGATCGATCATAACATGATGTGATGTAAAGTGGTTTTATATAAGAAGATTTTTTTAATAACCATCCAAATTTTTACAGGATGTTCTACCCATGAATATGAACAACTTTCACTATGGGACCAACTATGAAATCACGAAAAAAAATCAGCTGTGATTTTTTTTTTTTGACTAGCCAGCAAAAAAAAACACTCAGACACAGGGTTGGTCGCTACTGAGAATTTACATATGAATAACCCATAAACACCTGGCCGACACGAGGAAAGTCGACAATGACCACGTTCAGCAGTCGCGCTTGCTTGGTAGCAAGCGCGACTGCTGAACGTGGTCATTGAGAGTGGCTAGACTTGTAAAACATTTTTGTGACTGGATAGCCTTTAAGTTTTCGTCTTAACATCCCACAGATTCACCCAGTAGGCAGTATAATTCGTGTATACGAGAGAAGAGAGCCCAATCAATTGTATTAACAGATGTGTCTGTTTCACTCATCGCTCAGCGTAATAATTTTCGCACTGAAGGTCCATTATAAAAACGCATCCTATATAGTTCGTGGATACGAGAGAAGAAAACCCAATAAATTGTTGCGTCATTGCGAAAACGGCGCCAAATCTGACAGCTATCGAGCGCCATTTTCTTTCTTTTTTTTTCAAACCGGCCAGCCAGTCGATTCTGTAAAAATCTCACCGTGAAAATTTAGGTGAAGTGAGTTTGTTTTTGCTAGGAATTGACACTATAGACTGCTCACTCCACGCTCACTTCACCTAAGTTTTCACGGTGAGATTTTCACAGAATAGCGCCGCAGTGCTTTCATTGCCCATACAAGAGAAGAAACCCCTAATAAAAATGATAGCGTCATTTTGAAAACGGCGCCAAAACTGACAGCTATGGAGCGCCATTTTTTATATTTGTTTAAACCGCTTTGTATTTATTTTGCCCCTAAGAGAGAAGAAACCCCAAGTTAATTATTGCGTCATTTTGAAAACGGCGCCAAAACTGACAGCTAGTGTTTTCACTGTCACATTTGCACATAACATCACGCCTCTAACATTACACATTCAATTATTGTCCACGTGAAGGGAAGAGCGCACTTCTTATTTAACGAATGGCAATAAAAAATGTACCTTATTCCGACGTAATAAGATACACGGTCTACATGTGCGGAAGCCACCAACTACGATCCGTTTAAGGTACTTGAAAGCAAGATTTATTATGCATAAAACTCAGTATGAACCAGTTACTGCTGACTGGATACGGTTCTTTTTGCTGGGAGATAATTTCAGGCATTTTTTTTTAAATATTTGCTGTTTTTCTTCTATAATTTTTAGGGTTCCGTACCCAAAGGGTAAAAACGGAACCCTATTACTAAGACTCCACTGATACGTAGTATCTCTAAGTAGTTTGTGCTCCACTGTTCGTCTGTCTGTCTGTCACCAGGCTGTATCTCATGAACCGTGGTAGCTAGACAATTGAAATTTTCACAGATGATGTAGGTAGGTATTTCTGTTGCCGCTATAACAACAAATACTAAAAACAGAATAAAATAAATATTTAAGGGGGGCTCCCATACAACAGACGTGTTTTTTTCGGCGTTTTTGCCTTGGCATCTCGCAAAGCTACAGTTAAAATTATGTAAGATTTTGTTTATAAAAAAAAAACTAAATCCTATTTTTAATTTTAATTAATGGGGGGTGGGTGGTTGCAATAAGTAGGTACCTGCTTGCCAATTGGTGTTTAATTAGTTAGATAAGCAGCTATCTTTTGGTATTAATTATTTAAACTATACTTATTACCAAAACTTTAACAGCCACAAAACTAAACGCTAGATTATTCAATATTTAATGCAATTGGCATTCTCAATCGATAAACACAAGGGTGATGCAGAGATAAAACATGGTAGGTCCAACAAAATAAATGGTTTACTATTTACTGGTTTACTTTATTATCCGAATTTATCGTCCCCGAGCAATTTCACGTAAAAACACAATAGAAAAAAAACTCACCAAAACGCGTCATCCCCAGGACAGACGCGGAGAAAAACGGCCATTTTTACCCCTCTATAACCGATATAAATTTACTCAAATATGCATGCGCATGAGTTGCGTACAAATCCGGCAAGTGTCTGGATTGCAGTGGCCGGTCGTCGGTACAGTGAGGGGGGATCACAATTGGGAACATGATCATTGAACATTAGTAGTCATCATTTATTTGGTACAGTTTAAATTGACTAAAACCTTGTGATTGGATTCGTAGGTTTTGATAGCTCGACGTTGGATAGTTGAGAAAAATGAAAAGTAGATTCATTTATAAACGAATTTTGAAAAAGAATCGGAAACATTTTCCGTCATTCATCATCAGCCTAGCTTTTTCCCAATATGTTGGGGTCGGCTTCCAGTCGAACCGGATGCTGCTGAGCACCAGTATTTTACATGGAGCGACTGCCTACTTGACCTCCACAACCCAGTTACTGGGCAATACGAAATCCCTTGGTAAAACTGGTTGTAAGACTTTCGGGCTTCTGACGACCCGTAACGACTGTCAAAGATCCACAAATGACAGCCGGGACCAACGGCTTAACGTGCTTTCCGAGGCACGGAGGGGTCTTGGTATGTAAAGATGGTCATCCATCCACGGACCAACCGCGGTAAGCGTAGCTTCAGCTGATCGATCGACCCGTGCGGCTGTTAATACTTAGACAAGAATATTTTCCGTCATTGAGCACAGGAAATTGTGAAGAACAAACAGAGTTAAGTACTAATAGGTACCTATGCTAAATAAAAAGTTAACAGTCAAACGTCAGTAGTTTAGTTACTCTTTTTGTCCTCTGTCAGTTGGAATGCCCGTTTGCAGTAAGAATTAACTAATATAATATAATAATTTAAATCGATCATAAAAAAAAAAAGATTTTGTCAAAATATATTTTATTAATAGGAATAACTCAATTCACAATATAATATACAAGTAGACAAAACGTCAAACAATCTATAAAAAGTCTGTAAACACTTCAAAATGATGGTTTAATGATGGCACACAGTGCAATTTAGTTTTTGAACTCAGAGCTCCTTGGTGATTGTTATTGAAGCAAAAAAACACCCTGTTAGCCCGGGCATGCACTAAACCCATTGAACACATAATACAAGGCTCTCTTATCATATAAATATAATACCCAGTACATAAATAAGGGCTATCGGAAGCATTCATTCTATTTTCGTCCAAAACCTCCTTTGTGACGTAATTTCTGGCGCCAAATTTGACATTTGGGAATTTATTTTTTAAATACAGAAACAGATTGTTGTCTATTCCAGGCAAGGACGGATCCTCGGTGCCGGCTGTGTTCCACGCGCCGCCATTTTGAGTTTTTGCTACATTGTCTATGGCTAGCATAGCTGAATGTTGTACAGGATGAGTTTGTCTGTCATCAAATGATATGGCTACAATAGAGCTGATTGATGGATCCACCACAACAGTTGTATTTATATCTCTTAGTAAAATATCTGAAAGTTCCAAATTACTGTTTGTTTCGCTCAAATAATATCTTGCAACTTCAAATGCAATGCCCGTGTAGCAGCGATGTTTCATAAGTTCAGCTTCTGCAAAGAATTTGCTCCCACATAATTTTTCTAAGTACTCACTAGGGTGGAAATTACAGGACCAGACCCTGCTGTATTCTGTATGTTGCTTTTTTAATTTTGGAGGCAGTGATGGTAAACCCATTACTTTAAAATACTCAAAAGAGTCTTTAAGTTCATATACCCTCTCTTCAACATACTCCTGGATTGATTCTTGCGTTATAGAGTTCAAGTACCGTACTGGGCATAGTAAAACCTCCTTTTTCCGGGCTCTTTTCAGATGCTGTAGTTCTTTGAGAGGTATTTTCTCATTTAAAATTGTTATAATCTTTGACAATTCCTTCACATTTTTCACTTGACCAACGTAAACTTTAGTAAACGCTATCGGTTTGGTAAATTCATCACTGACAACAGCTTGAAGGTTCTTTTTGGAAGACATGATGTTTTGTATAAAACTGTCTATGGTTTCCGCCATCTTGGCTTTTTTAAATGGTGGTTCTGTTGTCTCAGACATAGCTGAGTGTTGTACTTTTCTATAGGATATCCAATAAGTCTTTATGTCATTTTCAGTATTTCCATTTTTTGGAGTAAAAAAGATTGTTTTTCTTGTGTTTGGTTAAGATGCCATAATTCTCTTGTAAATATCCAATGTCTCGAAACTTGTTTTCTTCAGTAATCGCTGAAAATAAACAAAGAACAACACTATTCATTACACACACTGCATTTGAACTGAATTTAACACAAAACAAAAAAAAACAAACTGGTTAAAAACATTAAAACCAAATCAAAAAATATTTTTTTCTTTCAGTCCCAAATATTTTTAGCTTTATATGTAAGTGCTTTATTTATTTCATTTTTGCATATATTAATCATTTAAAAAATGATTATGGATAATACTTATTTAAATATTTTTTATTTATATAATATTGTTTTTGAAAACCTCAAACAATGTTTAATTTTCTTTCGCAAAGTGTTTTGTTTTAGTTTTGAAAAATAGCTTAACAGCTATAGTAGCAATTTTTTTTATTTGTTCAGGAAAATCATGTGTTTTGGCAGAATACAAGGTTACCTTTGCCCAGCAACAGGTAAAATAAACAAAGTTTGACCTTGTAAGAGGTTGAAGAGTTAGTGTTAATTAATGATAAAGTATCTATAGCAGTACAGACATTGTTGTACAAACATAATAATATATCATAAATGCAAAAAATAATGGTCACAATATTACAAGTATTGTTATTAAACATTTATCTCATAGAGACATTTAAAGATAATACCAATAATTTTCATCTACGCCTTTTATGCAAGAACAAAATAAATTATTATGCAGCATAAAAACTCCTTTGTAGGATCATATTAGACTCAGTAAGATAAAAATGGCATACTAAATTTTTCTCTCATTAATTCTATTTATAATTAGACAAACAAGATAGTGTAACGTATTACTAGTACAACGCATTGTAGAAGAATAAATTAGACTGCAGATTACTTATTTGCGTAGTCGGTAATCACGACAGATCAAAATTCAAGATAGTAACGTACAAAACTTCTGATAAAGGTTGTCGTATAAAATGTTGAAATTTCAGTTCCTACAACATTCAACTACACTAATTACCTGACGACAGTTTTACTACATTTTAGATAATCGCCCAGCTTGTCAATTACGGCTCGTTGTTGACAAAAAACTGATAATCATACCTTTTAAGTTAGTGCACTTAAAAACAATTAAAACATGGCGTTTTTCTCGTAATATGAAGCCGAACTTATAAATAAAGGTACCAGAAACATCTCTGTTACACGAACACGCCGGAATTACACGGATTTTTAGCTAAAATACGCAAAATAAATAAGTAAAATAATCTTAGATTTACCTCGAAATGGACTTCGGATTTAGACGTCAATTTCTCTCGTAGACGAAATGTTTTCTCATAGCTTAGGTAAAACTCTCACGTTGGATACTCGGTCAACACACAGTCAATCTTCATTAATTGGTTTAATAACAATGGAAATTTAATTTGCCACACACGTAAATCGCAAAAATGTAGCAGCCATTAGACTTATGACAGATTACGATTTGTTTTCGTCATGAAAACGTGGTTCTTATTCGAATATTCTTATTGGTGCCGTCTGAACTGGATGATTAACAACCAATGAAATGATCCAATTTTTTGACGTTTGTCGCACACAGATTCCTCAACAAGACAAAACGTCATTTCTTATCGTTTTGTAATTTAGAACGCACTTATTAATAACATTCCGTTTCAACCAGGCGCCATGAAAATTTTTATCAAGCCGCGTTTTATTATTATTTTCTATGTGATTATTCTATGATAGATTATTTAGGGTTCCGTACCCAAAGGGCAAAAACGGGACCCTATTACTAAGACTCCACTGTCCGTTTGTCTGTCACCAGGCCGTATCTCAAGAACCGTTATAGCTAGACAGTTGAAATTTTCACAGATTTGGGGGCCTAAAAAGGCCACTTTGGAGGATCATAAAAGGATAACGATATGAATTTATCATATGGCGAAGACAGTCCGTGTTTTTCTTTTTTTTCGCTGCTCTACTTATGTGCAATCAAAGAGATTGGGATTGGATTTGGATTGGATTGATTGGTATTTTAGCACAGACAAAAAGAAATAACTGAAAAATGCTTCACCAATGGGATTTGATACGATTAACTTAACAGTTAACCGTCCATTATGTTATCATTTCATGATTCTTTCAAAGTGGCCTTTTTAGGCTCCCAGATGATGTATTTCTGTTGCCGTTATAACAACAAATACTAAAAACAGAATAAAATAAATATTTAAGGGGGCTCCCATACAACAAAGGTGTTTTTTTCGGCGTTTTGCCTTGTGGTACGGAACCCTTCGTTTGCGAGTCCGACTCGAACTTGGCCAGTTTTTTTCAGTTTTGCTTATTGCCGTTTGCCCGTTTCAGCTCCAATAATCTAATTAACTAGCGCATATTCGTTTTCTTTTGACTCGGCCCAACTTAGAACATTAGTCTATTGTAGATATTATATAAAAACAAGCTAATCAAAAATGCAATTCCAGTAAAATAATTAACCAGATACAGTCGGTACTTATAAAAGGTGCAGATAACCTTTGGTTATCAATGGAAATGAACTCTTCGAGTATCATTAACGGAAATATATTATAGGTATAAGCATTTTGCAAGTTGCCTGAGGTAGCAAGCAGCGCGGTGCGGGAGGGGTGTGGTGACGTGATGCGTGCGAGAGCTCAGTGGTTCGTCAACTTGTGACAACTATCACCCCTCCCGCACCGCGCAGCTACCTCAGGCAACGTCTCAGTTAAGCGGTCGGCCTATAGTTTCAGACCATAACATGGACCAATTTCGTCCGTGTCTAAAACCGCTGTTAGTTTAGGAGACCATTAGCAGTAATCCGTGTATACACGATGAAATCTCAGAGTCCCTCAAGCAATTAACTGTATTCCAACCAAGTCTGTCTGAGTTGTTGAGTGGCTACTTGCTATGTGAATATTAGAAGGGTTAGGGCGCGTTTACATTGATAATTGATAGTAATGAGGGATTTTCCTTTTTTTTTTTTTACTCTTCCCTAGTCGCTGGATAGATGGCGCTGACCTTGGTAAGTTACTGCTAGGAACGGAACTTCACATAATTTTTTGATTATTTCACTTGGATGTAATTTTGAGATCGTAAAACGAAAGCGAACGAAAGTGTCAGTCAACGAGCGTATGTGACGCGACGCAATGTTTTTTTCCAAGCGTTTTGGCTTTGGCAGCTAGTAACGTAGTCAGTACAACGCCATCTACCGAGTTCTTTGAAACTATTTTTTTTTAATACTTAAAAAGAAAATCTCACATTGTCTACTCTACTAATGTGCCAACGCGACGCGACGGTCACTTCACAAGATTTAAACGCAGCTTTATGTTTTTGTTCAAGGGCCTCATTATTTTTGGAGAGTTCTTGTGGATAGGATGGACCACGTATTTGTCTGTTCTTCCCCTTCTTAATCCATCCAAAGGTTGTCTTTAAAAGATCGCTTTTAACGATAAGACCGAAGAAGTACTGCGATGCTATTCTTTAAAAATCTCACCGTGAAAACTTAGGTGAAGTGAGCGTGGAGTGAGCTGTCAATAGTGTAAATTCCTAGCAAAAACAAACTCACTTCACCTAAGTTTTCACGGTGAGATTTTTATAGAATCGACCGGCAGTTTCTATAATTATGTCTGTAATTTATGGTACCTATACATATTAAAGAGTATTAAATTCTATTCTATAGGATGGAAACAAACCAAGTGAAAGATGATAGGTACATTATTTATTACGATTACATAAGTTTTGACTAAATAATTATATGCTAGAACATTATTATCACATCACAAAAGGCTGCATTTTATAAGTCGGTAGTTCCAGGGTAAAAAGATACGTTATTTACTTATTTTCTAAAGTTTGGTACCACGCCTGACAGGTTTCGGCGGCAATCTCGCATAAAGCCGACAGTGCTTTGCCTGTACTGTCGTATTCTGTAACAGAGAAAAAACTAATTAATTAAATAAAAAAAAATGGTTGCCTGTAAAGTCGGTTTTACGGGCGAAGATTTTACGTGACAACGTCTTTTTCTCGGTAGAATACTCGAGAAAGACAAAGACAGAGACACAAGCATGCGCCGATTCAATGCGCCTAATTCTCTAGTGCTGCGCGCGCGGCAGACCGATCATAGTTGAGTGGGAGAGAGACGCAAGGCATTCGGCGGGCCTCTCTCTCGTTCGGTGACTCATCGTAACGTTACCGAGCGTTACACTTTTTCATAAGTGACTCCCAGCCGCAACCTAATTTAAGACGTTGTCACGTCAAAAATAAGTAAATTAAACAAAACGAAGAAAAGCTGATAAAAAATACAAATACTGAAAAAGAAATTGAAATCTTTGAATCGGTACTTAAAAAAATGGTTGCCTGTAAAGTCGGTTTTACGGGCGAAGATTTTACGTGACAACGTCTTTTTCTCGGTAGAATATTTATTGATATGAATATAATTAAATTGCACAATAGGAACAAGGAATTGAATGATAGTTGAGTGGGAGAGAGACGCAAGGCATTCGGCGGGCCTCTCTCTCGTTCGGTGACTCATCGTAACGTTACCGAGCGTTACACTTTTTCATAAGTGACTCCCAGCCGCAACCTAATTTAAGACGTTGTCACGTCAACAAAAATTAAAAAAAAGTACTAGCTGTCAATCTCAATCTTAGGATATTGCTAATGCATTTTTATTTTTTTTTTCGAATGGGAAATCATCAAATGACCCCACCCGCCCTGGGTGGAGCGGAAGGGAGTGTCAGACTCTTACTGACTAAAACCCACCCGTGTTCCTTCCTTAGCCCTTTATGTTCCGGGCCATTGCTAATGCATTGCTTCATATGTTCGAAAAATTTGTCTGCTCAACAACGTAAATAACACAATGAACGTAGTTGAACTGTCAAAATGAAAACCATTGATACTACAAGTGTGTTACGCAATTACCGGCGGGGTAATTGCGTAATACACTTTTAGTATCAATGTGTGTCTGAAATGTTAAAAATCTCAACGTGAAAACTTAGGTGATGTGAGCTTGTTTTGCTAGGAATTGACACTATTGACAGCTCACTCCACGCTCACTTCACCTAAGTTTTCACGGTGAGAGGGTTACAGAATCGTACTATCATATTAATAAAGTCGATGACGATAACTTGCCAACAACTCCTCGCTTGCCGAAGATGGAACCGTTGAAAGGGGGCTTCCTGTACGTAGCCTCAGCATCGTGGATGCACATGACGATGGCGAAGAGGCACAGAGCTATGACGAAACGCATCTTTGTGGAGCTCTGAAAATAATGTAGGAAGAATATGAGCAAACCCATTTCAAATAAAAAAAAAAATATTGATTCTTTTTTTTTTTTTTTAATGGGTTTGCTCTCGACTCTAGTCTAGGTCAGAGGTGACAGAGACAAAGTTGACGATGAAGTGTGCTTACCCAGAAGAAAGCCTGTTCACTCTTACTTTGAAGAGATTCGGGTTGTATGCGCTCGGAAACACAGATTCAATGATAAATACCAAGTCAAGAACGAAAGAAGAATGCAAATTGAAAGGCGAGCACTGAAGATCTAGTCTAGCAGCCAGCAGGAAATAATTACGTGGGCCACTGAATGACATAATAAAAAAAAAGAAAGGAATTTATCATTGTGTGGTTAATTAATAGCCGCAGGGGTGGATCGAAGGTAAAGCTACACTTGCGGAGGTCGGTCCGTGAATGGGTGACCATCTATTACATATTGAGACCCCGTGTCTCGAAAAGCACGTTGATCCCGACTGCCATTCGTAGAACTTTGACATCTGTTGCGGCCTTGCGGGTAGTCAGAAGCCTGAAAGTCTGACCACCAGTCTTCCTGGAGGGGTATCGAGTTACCCAGTAACTGGGTTGTGGAGGTAAGATAGGCAGTCGCTCCATTTAAAATACTGGTATTCAGTTACATCCGGTTAGCGTGGAAGTCGACCCCCATAGTTAGAAAAAGGGTGCAGATGACGATGTGAGGCTGCTTGCTAAGATTTATAAAATTACTGTAATCCAACTTGCCGATTCTGTTGTTCACCAACTAAACTAAATTTAAGTTTAGTGCATCTTTTTATTTTCATTAAGAAAAGGACAGAAGATAAATGTCAGTTTAGTCCTGTCAAATTAATCAACGCCTGACGAAAATTGACGTAATTAGTAGGCAAGTTTTTAACCACGTCCAAACTTGTATGGAGTAGTGTCAGGCACTGATTTAATTTGACAGAACTAAACAAAAATTTCTGTCCTTTTCTTAATGAAATAGAAAGAAAAAGATGCACTGAACTTAAATTTAGTTTAGTTTGTGAACGACAGAATCGGCACCATTGTATTAATTTGAAGCTTACGATATAAACTAAAACTTACTTGATAACAAACTCAAGACTTCTTGAAGACTGAAGAGTTGAAGACCAACTGATGCATCAATCCAGTTCCCACCCTCTTTTATACCACAACTAACCCCATAATTAAATTCACAACCAATCTACTGCAATTTTGTGTCCAGACGAAGATAATGCGAATATAATGAAAAGGAAATCGTATTAGAAAAATATGGGTTTAATATTTTTTCGTAGGTAGTAACTTAGCTGTCCAATCTCTTTTGGATTTCAATCAGACAGTAATAATCCATTTACCCAAGGAAGACTAGGCTTGATTGACAATCAAAGCGCCTGTTCTATTTCGTTGCGCAAAGTTTTGTTAGCAAGACTTGGAGAGATCAACTCTACATAAAAGGAGCTTGATTATAAACAGCATAATCAGCTAAAATGTTCCCACTGCTGGGACACAGGCCTCCTCCCTATTAGAGGGAGTGGGCTGTAATCCACCACGCGGGCCCAGTGCGTGTTGGCAGATGTCACATGTCTTCGAATTTTTGGTTCTAGAACATGCCGGTTTCTCACGATGTTTTCCTTCACCATTTTGAGATTAAGTACACAAAGTAAAGCGCCTGTCAGGATTCGAACCTACGACCTAATAACTTGTAAATCCCGGTCAGTACTAATGGGCCACCACCCTGCTCATCACACACCACAGTACTCGTATTTAATTATGATAATTGTATTTTTTTTAATGAGACCTCCAGATCGAACTAATTATTTTAAAAACATCTCTCTGCTAGTGTGTCGATTTCCACCCACTGTGCCAGCAGTCGTAGCCCTTATGAATAAGGCAATGAATGTTGTTGAATTGTCAAAATTAAAGCCATTGTTAGTGTTAGTGACGTTATACAGTGTGTGTGTTAAGCAATTTATATTGCGGGCTTGTGTCTGTTGGTGCCAATTTCCACCCACTCTGCTAGCGGTCTTTGTTTCACTACCCACAATAGAGATTGAAACAGAAGACGAACTAGCAGGGGATCGATGAGGAGGGAGGGTGGAGGGGGGTTTAGGGGATCAGACCGGAATAAATCATAGCAACCATGGCCATACAATTACTATCGTGAGAAAACCCTTCCCTGAATGAAATGGCAGCCATGACTCGGACCAAAAGTAATTATTAAAATTGCACACGTATTGAAATACAAGTTTGATTTGAACGTCTTCCTTGTCAGACAAACAATTAGCCTTTTTTATCTAAGCTATAAGTTTCCACTCTACCAGCAGCTATGTTATTATCAGTATAGGTAGACTGCCATGATGCCCAAACGCTTTCATTTTGACAGTTCAACTAAATTTACGTTAGCAACAACCTGATGAGACATATTATGAGATGCTATCCCCCCTATTAAATGTTGAAAAATTTGCCCGAAGCAAAACCAAAGAAAGTGGACCGTTTTCTTCGGTTTTTCCGTAGGGAATCGAAACGCAACCTTCAATTTAAAACTCATTAGAAGATATTTAATCTTTGGCAAGAACTGCTTAAACCTCCTGATTTCTATAATGAACCATCAGACAGCCTCCCATCCGGGCACAAGTTACCGTGGCCTACATTGACATATATTATATATTACTAGCGTAAGGACCGGGCTAACGGTGCGCCTAAATGGCACCAATGCGCTGGCCCTAAAATGACGGTTTTAGGGCCAACGCGACTCAGTTGACAGTGGTGCGCGCGAACTTCGAACTTCGAACGAAGAACTTCTATGTAAAATGTTCAGACGGGCGTATTCTTACTTTTGAAATCATTGGTGGCCTACTTGGAAAACCTTAATTAGACTTCGTACCAAATTGGCCGAAGCGAGGACAACCTCCACAAGTGGGGGTTCATGGGAGGCTCAGACCTCCAGTTTCGGTGTGTATTCGGCGTCTATCCAGAGACAATGGCTCACCTCCCATCTTGCGCCGCATGCTGTAACACCTGCACATGTGAGGACCTAATGGCTGCGTCCGCGAACGGTATCCGCGTTGCTGAACTTTGGGGCCAAACAATAAATCTAAAAAATGTATACGACATAGTCATGTTTGCTATCGACACGCTAAGAAGAAGAAGATTAAGGCCACACTTCCCTATGTGAATTTAACTACATAACAAAAATCGTTGATTAGAGAAGCTCTCTCTACCTACCCCTCAGCAATATAATAATAATATCAAGTCCAATTAATCTAAGATGCCCGCCATCTTCACTCTATTCCAACAACTAATCTTATGCACTAACGAAGTTATAATCCTTTGAGAATACTCGGGAATCTCTGCCAATATGTGGTCAGCATCCCAGTAATCCAATAATTGGGTGGACAGCCGCCATCTTTTGATTTCAGAGTATAAATTGGCGGGAAAATCGTCTCACAGCATCAGTTGACATTCAACCACTTCAGTGTTACCAACAAGAAATACTTCGCTCAATACAAGGTAATTTTTCCGTTTTGGCTTTTGTGTATTTTTCCGTCATCACATTCAGCTTATACTGGCGAAGTAAAATCTTTATTAAAATTGGTTAAGCCTAAGAACCAATAGCTCTATCATTGAAAATTACTGTGGTTGCTACTGGGCCTCAGAGAAAAAAGACTTGTATTAATGTTTTCACAGTTTTCATAGATTTTAATGTTTTATTTGAAGCATTTTTTAAAACAATGCAATCAGTCATTACGATTAATGGCATGGGTAATTATGCTTGCTGGAAATACAAAATACTTTCATTTGTGTTTCTGGGTGTGTTAACTTGTGTATTCGAATAATTTAAATTCATATCATTGGCTTTGCTACTAACAGCAAACACGTACAGACGCCAGCAGGTCAACCTACCCGAAACTGTCAGATTTTCCCAATCAACCTTGAACCTTATGCTTTAGCAATAAAGTCGAAAATCTATTAAAGAAATCTGACAGATTGTAGTAACTTGATGTGCTGGCGTCTGTACATACATCTTATTCGTCTCTCAGATGTCTGGAAACATGATGCGTTGCACCATTGGCGTCGTCTGCTTGGTGGCGGTGCTCCTCTCCTTAGCTGAAGTCAGCGAAGCCAACTACAAGAACGCACCCATGAACGGCATCATGTTTGGCAAGAGG
Organism: Oligia latruncula; assembly: GCA_948474745.1. Taxonomy (NCBI): domain Eukaryota; kingdom Metazoa; phylum Arthropoda; class Insecta; order Lepidoptera; family Noctuidae; genus Oligia; species Oligia latruncula. Next base: position 2,887,389 of record OX419710.1, on the reverse strand, counting down.
GGACCTACCGGTAAGTTAAAATAATCAGAATTATGATTTAAAAGTAATTTTCCTATAGTCGAACTTTTAATTAGTTGCAGTAAAATGACAGCTTATGTGGTACTTAAATGACTGAAATTGGCGTCATTTTGATTTTTCGTGGCCATCAATCAAATCTTGTTTTTCTAGTAGGTACAGAATAGTGTAACAGACGAAACTTATTTGCCATGCATATCTCTATACTTAGTCCGAAATGAGTTACTTAGAAGTGTCATTTTTTTAAGTCTGACTATAGTACCTTCATGTCCAGTTGGAAACCAGCGTCGGACACTGATTGTATGGCATTTTTCTGAACTGAGCCCATTTGATGCAGCCGTAAGGCACAATTCCTGATTTTTTTGTGTTAATAAAAAAATATATTTTCATACAAAGTAGGAAAATTACTATAAGTCTAGTGATGAATGGTCTTTTGTTCCTAGTCATGACTAGTTACGACTCGGTCTAGCTAGAGCGTTTAGGCCACTCGAAATAAAGTCGAACATAATTCCCATCGTGTGGACAGGTGAGGTGGCAAGTGAATTTGGCCTTAAAGTAAAATGTAAATCCACATAGCTTTGTAGCAACTTGGTTACTGCAAAAGTAGGGTCATAGATAGAACATAAGCCACGTTTGACGTTGTGCAGTTGTGCTAATGCAACCGATGAGGTTCGAAGTATAAAATAAAACATTTATTTATCTCCAGGTCAGAGTATCTGTAACTAGACTAAATAATACTTATTTGCAGGCCTATTTAGCCCGTATTGTCCCACTGCTGGGAAAAGGTTTCCTTTTCCCTTTACCACACACTTTTGTAGTTCTGTCTAATGCCATTGCGGATCAGTCCTTATTTCCTTATATATCAGGCCTAAAATCTACTTCTTTCACAGAATACGACCAACGCGGCAAGACTTTCACCGCTTTATGCGAGATCGCCACAGAAGCGTGCCAGGCGTGGTTCCCTTCTTCAGAAAACAAGTGAAAAACTAATATTCAAGACAAAAATATAACGACAATAGCATTATTTTGGATTTTGGACTGCGGTAGATAAATGTTAATTTGTAGGGAATTTTTGTATCGAGCGTTGCAACACTGATGCTTCCGCCATTTTTTAATTAAAATTAACGTTTTATTCTTGTTTTATCTATCATAAAGGCTGGGAAATTATGACTTAATACGTAGAAAATAAATGCTTATTAAGTACAAAATACTTTTATTTACTTCCCTAAACCTACCCTCTCTGATTCTCCCCAAACATCCTAGACAAAAGGTTAAAAAATAAGGTGTGTGCTTTATGGACATGCTCTGTGGCTAAGGAGAGCTGTAGACATTTCACCAATGAAACCAGAAACTGAACGCGTTACATTAGAATATCTGCATAGCTATTCACAACCGTTCGATACGCTTCCGTGCCGAATTGAACATCCTTCAATGTTCATTTTGTTTTTTTTACATTTTTTTCATCAAAAGTCGAAAACTATGCGGACTAAAAAAAAAGAAAAAATATTTGAGAAATGTGCAAAAAGTGCTCTTTCATAATGATACCCCACATGCACTAGTAACCCCACTTCAAATTTTTAAGACCACCTTTCAGTCCCTGTCGAAAAAAAAAATAGGGCAACAAAGGATATATTTTTATTTCTTTCTTATTTGCAAAATAATTGGGCAGACGTCATCTAAGACTATTCAAACTTTCAAATTGATAGCATTATAGTAGTTCTTGAGATATCCAGCTGTGACAGACAGACGGACCTTTTTACCAATTTGGTACGGAACCCTAAAAACTAAGTAGGTAACTCTAATTAATACTCTAAATATCTATGGGGTGGTTACCTGAAATATTATTAAAGTACAGTTACAAATAGAATTAGTACGGACGCCAGCACATCAAGTTACTACAATCTGTCAGATTTCTTTAATAGATTTTCGACTTTATTGCTAAAGCATAAGGTTCAAGGTTGATTGGGAAAATCTGACAGTTTCGGGTAGGTTGACCTGCTGGCGTCTGTACATTCAACAAAAGCTTTAAGCATGCAGGCAACTTTTGAAGTAGGCTAAAGTTTGTTTTATTTTCCAATTTATATGTCAAACTAGCAGCCCTCCGCGGTTTCACCCGCATACGTGTCGATCCCGTGGTAATCGGGATAAAAACTATCCTATGTCCTTTCCCGGGACTCAAACTATCTCTACTTATACCTACCAAATTTCATCTAAATCGGTTTAAGCGTGGAGGTAACAGACAGACAGACACACTTTCGCATTAATAAATAATATTCAAAAATATTAACTCTCTTATTACAGATTTATAGGCAAAGTCAATCCTATCGCCTATCGAATTGAAAGTTGATTACAAAAAAATAAATTAAAAATTTAAAAACTCCCGACACAAAATAATAAAGAATTAAATAAAAAAAATATGCTTTTTGTAGGGATTCCTTATTTTGTTCCTAAGTACCTACTTTTCTTATAATTCCTATGTATTAATGATTCTAATGATTATAATTCTGTAAATACGTGCCTGTTAAAGTCGCGCATCATATTTTGATCAAGATAGAATCTGACACTGACCTGAAAATAGCAAAAAACGTAAGAAGACTGCGCGCGCAGTCACCTTAAATTTCCCAACCTTCTGTTTAATTTTCCCCATAACCTGAATCCAAAACTCCAGTTTTTTTTTTTTATCGATCGATTCCTTTCAAAAGCCTGCTTGTAATGAAGCGTAAATTTGTCCTAAATACGTTTATTTTATCATGGCAGCCCCGACCGTGGGAACTTTATAGATAAGCGTAACTTTCGATTTGTATTGTTGTCAAATGTTTTTGTCGTACATACAATTAGATTCCAATAAGAATCACTTCCTAGTAGAAATCATGAAATACTCCCACAGTGAGAAATCAAACAGTTTTGTGCATTAATTTATTTGTGATATTGATAAAAAACTGATAACACTGAAAATAAAATGTCAATAACATTGCAGTGACGTTTCGCATTCAGAAAAATCGTATTTCGAATCTACCTTACTTTAATAAAATGGATTATTTAAGTTCTGAACTCGTGGTGAAATAATGAGATAATATAAATTATTTATTCAATTAATCAAGGATTATATAAAATATCAAGATGACTACGAAGGAGCTTTACACGAAGGTAAAATTTTAAGTGAAATGTATTTGATTGTATTTTGTTTTTTGTGGTTGATCCATTTCGAATTTAGAATGCAAAGTTATTTGAACTTTTGTCCTCCCTTGTATATATTTACCCCGTATTCGCATATTCGGGGTAATTAGTTAGCGGAGCAATTATTTTGAATAATTACTATCAGAACAGGGAGTGTTTATGATTGACCTTCTTCACACAATTTATTGAAGAGGACGTCATTCTCATTCGTTTACATAGCGATCGCTAATTTTTGCATCACTTATAAATATTTCGCGTGTCAAGGAATATCGCAAGTTCCGGGATGACGTCAGGCGCACGTAGCTTCAGTTCGCCCTACCGTTCCATTTTCAAAAACAATAACACTGGCCATTCTTTCATTCAGTTTTCCAGAAATCCTTTTTTCCGATTTATCGGAAATCAACATGGTTTCCAATAATCATCTTGGTTGGACTGTATAATAAATTAACATAATCACTTTTGTTATCTAGATAAGTGATTTTTACATGCTCATGAATTATTTATAAACTTCAATTACACAGTATTTGAGCGCTCACTGTCTATGAAGTACATAACAGCATTTACAAATTGTTTAAATTCTGAAATGATTGTTATCTTGAAATAGTTACTTACTTATTAAATTACCTTATCACCTGTCTCGATGCATGTTGCGTTATCTTGATGACAAAAATATGTATTTTAATAGCGGTATTTGTTTATTGGTGACATGTTTTTCTTTTCTCAAGCATAAACAAACAGTTTAATCTATTGCTCAGCAAATAATTCAAGACCTGCTTGCTCTTGTCCTTCCTAACAGGGTGTTAGATCTTAAAACTCGCACTAAGCTGCAATGAAATAACTCTTTCAGCTTCGGAGGAAACCAATTGTATGTATACAGAGTTAAAAATCATCAATCATCATCATCATCATGTCTTGTCTGCTAAGTAAATGTCTTCACTTGGACTATATGCCTACGTAACTAGGTCAATACATTCAAAGCAACTAGAAATAACACTACTTCAATAATATATTGTACCAATTTGTAACTTATACATACACACAACAATTAATGCCGGTTGTTTTTTTTTATTTTCTCATTACTTATAACAGTTCTTATTTCATATGCATATGAAACATTGGTTTATGCTGTTCTTAAGTTAAAAAAACAAGTTACATATGATGGTAGATATGTGGATAAAGTTAAATGCACAGCATTTAATCTATGATTATGTTTGTCATTTGTAAATATATTTAAAATTAGCAGTGCCCCACGGTTTCACCCGCATAAGTGTCGATCCCGTGGGAATATCGGGATAAAAAGTATCCTATGTGTTAATCCTGGTTATAAACTATCTGTGTGCCAAAATTCGTCCAGATCCGTCCAGATGTTTGTGTGTGAAGAAGTAACAAACATACAAACACAATCACAAACTTTCGCCTTTATAATATTAGTGTTATTTAACTCCTACATATACTTACATAAGAAATGTTATTATGTGTCTAACATTATAAATGTTCTAAACAAATTTTGTATGCAATATTGTTAAGTAGAGGTTAATGGAGATAGTTTAATTCGGTTAGCTTGTCATTTAATTTTTATTTAACAAAAAAATTAATATTAAATTGTAATTTCGTATGCCTAGCTACCTACTTTATATTTGAGATCTCTATACCTATTTATTTCAAACGCCTATTTTTACATCTATGTAATTTATATATATAAAAGAAAGTCTGTTAGTTACACCACTTATAACTCGAGAACGGCTGAACCGATTTGGCTGAAAATTGGTGGGGAGGTAGCTTAGGACCAGGAGACGGACATAGGATACTTTTTTAAAAAAATTTTTTTTTTTTTTTTTTTTATAGTAGGAGTAGTGTAGGAGTAGGGTAGGAGTAGTGTAGGAGTAGGATAGGAGTAGGGTAGGAGTAGGGTAGAAGTAGGGTAGGAGTAGTGTAGGAGTAGGGTAGGAGTAGTGTGGGAGTAGGGTAGGAGTTGGGTAGGAGTAGTCTAGGAGCAAAACAATGTTTGCCGGGTCAGCTAGTAACAAATAAAAAAACTGTAACGAAGTTTGAGCCAGACAGCCTGCTACTGGGGTTAACTACCCAGGATACACTGCACATAAACTGGTGGTTATAATTATGTCAGTTGACCTCTGTTAGCCAGACACAGAAATCTTTCATCTCTTTATTTGTGGTTGTAATGGGAATCATATCACTATGTTTTATTAGGTTTTTATTTTTTATTTATCCTTTTGATAGATTCTTATTTTGTAAATGTGAGGACTTTGTAGGCCTTGTAGACTTTAGATCTGTAGACCATTTTTTATTTTTTATCAAGTACCTGATACTTGTTGACAGGCCTACGCTATCCTCCCATTCCTACTGTAATTTGAAAATATTGTAAAAGCCAATTATTTTTAAAAAGAGTAACCGTGGAGTTTCTTGCCGGTTCTTCTCCATAGGAAACGACCAATTGGAACCGTGCACCTAGCTTCTGACGTTTCATAAGTGCCCATGTAGGCTTATGTGAAATAAAATATTTTGATTTTGATTTTTGATTTTATAACTCCACATAGCAGGGCTGTTGCAACGTTTTTGCAGTCCACAACATAATAGGTAATAGCAAGAATCCACATTGGTACTTGAAAAAGATAATATGTACTGAATTTTAGTTAAACGTTAAGTTATTTCAACTTGACTCTTAATCACTTAAACATAAAGTGCCGTTTCCCTTGACACAATATTACTCACAAAAACTTGAAGGATGTTTGATTTTAATGATGTCATAGGTACTTATCTTTATAAATACCTAAAGACTCTACATTTGATGCATTTGCTAATGCATTCAACTCTGTAGTCATCATTCTTAATGAAGGTCATCTGCTAAAAACAAATTAAAACTATAAAGTGAGGGAATAAGCATTATTTTTATTTTAGCTGCATTCAAAAATGCCATTCAAGCCAATTCAAGCAAACATATTAGGTAGGTATACAACATTATTTTTAGTATATGCGAAAACTGAATATAGTTTGTTCAGAATAAGTAACTGAATCGATTCCAATAATTTTTACCCCATGTTATATTTTGTCCCAAAAATATTTACTTAAAAAAAAAACTGGCCAAGTGCGAGTCGGACTCGCACACGAAGGGTTCCGTACCACAAGGCAAAAACGCCGAAAAAAAACACGTTTGTTGTATGGGAGCACCCCTCAAATATTTATTTTATTCTGTTTTTAGGATTTATTGTATTAGCGGCAACAGAAATACATCATCTGTGAAAATTTCAACTGTCTAGCTATCGCGGTTCTTGAGATACAGCCTGGTGACAGACAGACGGACAGACAGCGAAGTCTTAGTAATAGGGTCCCGTTTTTACCCTTTGGGTACGGAACCCTAAAAAGGTTAAATGTTGAAGTCTGACCACCAGTCTTTCTGGAGAGGTTCCTGGGTATCGTGTTACCCAGTAACTGGGTAGCTAGTATCGACTGCTTCAAGGTGCGACTGCATAGCAAACTACAGTCCAACCACACCAGGAACCGCTCGAGCAGTCGCGACTGCTTCGGGCGGTCGGCAGCGCGGTGAAATATCATCGTGCGGTCAAGCAGTGGCCAGGCATACACTGACTGCCCGAGTTGTCGACTGCTCTCGCGCAGTTACCTCTGCCCGCGCTTTTCGCGTGTGTTAAGGCCGGCAATAAAAACCGCAGAGCAGTTGATACCGACTGCTGCAGCAGCAAGCAGGCAGGTATCAAGTGCAGCGAGCAGTCAGTGTATGTTGATCACTGGCTTACTGTTGGAGCAGTCCGTGTATGGCCAGCCTTACTCCAATAAACGTGTTTTCTTTCTTACTTTTAAATACCATGTTTTTTTGTACCAGGGCGCCCGAATATGGGTGGAGCATCCAGAGAAGGTATGGGAGAGCGCCACGGTGACGTCAGACTACCGGTCCGGCGTCCTCCTCGCCAAGATAGACCAATCCGGAGAGATTCGGCAGATAAAGGTCAGTATGCTGTAGAATTATTTAGTAACATAAGTCATGGCGCCCTATGTTTTTCGACGGGATAGGCAAAAGTGGCAGGGTAGAGCCACATCTTACCAGTTATACTCAGTGTATCGATGTCAAAATTTTCAAACATCTTTGGCCCCAAGATTCAGCTGTGCGAACTCCGCTCACTGACGCAGTCATAAGATTATGCAGTGCTCAGGCGGCGCATGCGCCGCAGCATTGAAGGTGGGTCATTGTATGTGGGGAGGTGCCGCATACGCACTTGAGTTATATTAAGGGGCTTACAGGACCTAAACACTAAAAAAACGCAAGTTTAAGAAACAATAAAAGTATATGATCGACTACAGTAATCAGAAAAAAATGTGATAGTCTTCAGGATATTATATGCTAGGTAGATAGTGTGTTGAAAACATAATACAACTGATTTAATACAATAGAAAAAAATTATGAAGATACCTCTAAAAACTTTCTTTTTTACAATAAAAACCATACTAATATACATACAATCATTGTGATTTTTTGTCAGATTATTCTACAAGCAACATACTAAAACACTAGTGTTTTAATTTTTTAGTCCAAACAATAGATTTTTTGTAAATACATAATTGCTTCATATTTTGCAATAAATTACCAGCGTTGTGTTATCGCGCTTCTCTTTCTTTTCTATGCAGTCCGACATAGACCGTGCTTTAGGTCATGTAGTCGCCTTAAAGTCCTACGTCATGTAAAATTAATCCCCCGATTTCGGTTTTCTGAAAAAATCCAGAAGGCTGAATCGAACTCAGGATCCCACGTTCAGAAGTCGTGCTTGCTACCGCTATACCAATAACGCCTTCTACGTCACAGGTTTACGTCAAAATAACAAAATTGACAGTATACCAATCACGATTGAAATGATTAATAACAAAAGAAAATTAACCAATTATCTGCGTTAGTCGAATTCTGCTGCCAAATGGGGCAGGCAGGAGGAGGCAAAAGTCCACAGGTATGCTCCTTATTATGAAAAGACAAAACTCACATTCACAAAGCATCAAAATCAAAAGTAAAATGTTTACGTTGAAACGAAAAATCAAACATTGACAAATGTCATGTTTTGATAGACCTTGTCATTCAGTGACATCGTTTTTCTTGTTTTTTTTTTATAAATCACTGGCAGCGCCCCGCGGTTTCAACCCGCCTAAGTGTCGATCCCGTTCGAAAGACACGTGGCGCCATCTATTATCATAATAACGTTATTGTTGTTTTCCTCGGGAACAGCACTTCTTTTCGGGATGAAAAGTACCCTATGTCCGTTTCTGTACACCTGACAACGTATATGCAAAATTTCAGGATGATCGGTTCAGTGGTTTAGGCGTGAAAAGGTAAAAACAAATTACTTTCGCATTATATAAATTCTCTTTGTTAGTTATCCATTGGACTAAATGCCATTTTGTAATGCGCAATCTTGTAGATGGTCTTTTTGATCTAGTAGACACAAGTTAGAGTGCTAAATTTTCTGGGTTCGAATCCTGGGTTAAGAATTGGCAAGTTTTTCCGTAAGGAAATTCGCATTAGCAGCCCAGAGTTTAGATTTGTACAGACGTCAGCATCAGCACATCAAGCTACCCGAAACTGTCAAATTTTCCAATCAACCTTGCACCTTATGCTTTAGCGATAAAGCTGAAAATCTACTACAGACATTTGACAGATTGTAGTAGCTTGATGTCTGTACAAGAGAAGCAAGGGACCTTATTCTCTGCGCTCGCGTCGGATTGCGTGCCGTCCCATCGGATTATGAGAGTGAGGGAAGGGAGAGTGCACCTGTGTCTGCGCACACTAAAATATTTCCCGCGCCGAAGGCTAGTCTCAGTTGAAAATGGCCGCCATGGCCGAAATACGTTCTGGAGGACTATTTTTCGATGTGTGCCCGCTCTATGGCAATAGGCCTGCCTCCTGTAACATAGGACTTTTGACGGACGAAATATGGTAGTTCTACACACCACTGCCAATCCTCTAATGTGGCCTTATTACTTATTTCTCAACAGATAAAGGATGAGGGTAAGATGCCGCCTCTTCGCAACCCTTCGCTGCTCATCGGGCAGAACGACCTCACATCCCTCTCGTATCTGCACGAACCTGCTGTGCTACATAACCTTAGAGTTAGGTAAGTACTTACAGTCATCAGCTGGCAGGCCTGTCCCATGCTGCACCACAACCACCCTGTCTTCCGCCTTCCGCAATGAGCCTGTCCCAGCCACCTTTTCGAAGTCGTCGGTCCATCTAGCTGGGGCAGGGTCCGGGCACCCTTTGGCTGGGGGCCCGTGGCATTTTGCCCCAATGACACCCTACAGTTACGCCACTGCGTGTAACACCACACATCCCATCACATGTTTTGTGGGTATTTCAAAAAATTCCGCCCCCTCAAAAAGGGATTTCCTCTTCGCCATTCAGCTCAGCTCGTGCCCAGTTTAATGATAAACCGGTCGTTTCCGTAGTATGTTCTACGGTGATGACGAAATCATGAATCATGTCGCTGATAACGAATGATAACGTTTGTATTGCTACAATCATACAACAGTTATTGTATGTGATATCTGTGCTATGATTAGTATTAAAGGAATGTAGTATTTGTTTGTTTACTCGTAAATCTTTGACAGTCTTTACGGGCAGTCTGAAGACTGAAGTCTGGCAACTAAGGGGTATCGAGCTATTCAAAGTCAAAGTCAAATCATTTATTTCAAATAGGCACATTAAAGGCAATTTTGAACGTCAAAAATCGCCCATTCCAAAGGGTAGTTTTCGTATGGAGAAGAATGGGCAAGAAACTCCACCGTTACTCTTTTAAAATGGTTTTACAAGGTCTTGTATACATAATATAATTATATGTGCAGACGATGCACCTAGAATAAAATTAGTCTACCACAAAAGGTCACAATCCGAGGGTTTTGAAGGATATTGCTAATCCATTGCTTCATATGTTTGAAAAATTCGTCTGCTCAACAACTTAATAAAAACGCAATGAATGTTGTTGAACTGTCAAAATGTAAGCCATTGTAAGTGTGTTACGAACTACTACTACAAGAAACCCTACTAATAATAATAATATAAATGTGAAAGTTTGTGAAGATGCAAGATGTTTGTTACTCAATCACGCGTAAACCGTTGAACAGATTTGGATGAAAATTGGCACATAGATAGACCATTTCCTGGATTAACACATAGGATACTTTTTATCCCGATATTCCCACGGGATCGAAACTTACGCGGGTGAAACCGCGTGGCGCAGCTAGTAATTTATAATACTAATAATAAAGCCGAAGAGTATGTTTGTGTGAATGCGCTAATCTCTGGCACTACCAGTCGGATTTGAGAAGTTATTTATTCAAATGATAGCCCTATTCTTGAGGTAGGTTATAGGCTATTTAACATCACGCTACGACCCTTAGGAGCTGGGCAAAAAGAAAAAAAGTCATAAAAAAAGCTTAGCGAAAATGAAGTAAAGTAATATCGCGCGTGCGCGTGCGCATGCTTTTACAAGTAAGGTAAAACATGTAACCGTTTCATTCCCAAGATCAACCTGCAGGCAGAGATCTGTACCGGGAATCGGGACCGAAAACCCGCTTCTTTATGTGAGGAGCACCCATACATAATAATATTTCGGCTTTCAAAAACCATTTTCGAAGAATTTCTCACATTTTTAAAAATTCTGTAATTTTCATAATCTCGTAAGTACGCGCCACTTGTCCAAACACTGAATCATGTATGGCATTGTTAGTTTGTAAATATTTGTTACTGAAAAACGAAAAATCAATCTTAGGTGTTTAAGTACAGAGTTCAAAATTGTTTGCTATTATAATTTGTGATCCGACTTTGTGGAAATGTAGGATTTTATAGAGATATGGGGTTTGAGTCCCTGTCTAAGGAATTTTGTTTGAAGATACTAAAGCGCAGGCCACACCGCCAGCTAGCGGGCGGGCGGGCTAGGCGGGCGAACATCGTTTCACCTCTTTACATACTTCGGTTCACACCGCGAGCTACCGACTAACCTAACGAGCTAAGCTAACGAAATATCCGACGATTCCAGCGAAGCTACTCGTTCACCTCGTTGGCTCGCCCGCCAGCCCGCTCGCCCGGTTCGTTCGCCCGTCCTCCCCGTTTCGAGTAGAATAGTCGACGCTCGTCTTTCGAATAGCAGTGTAGTGACGCTAACCTCTCGCTCTCCCATCCGCGCCCCCCGCTTCGCCCGCTTAGCCCGCTTCGCCCGCTCCGCGCGCTCCGCCCGCTTCGCCCGCTCCGCGCGCTCCGCCCGTCGCTCGTCTGTCCGTAGTTTTCGGTGTGAACCCCATAGTTTAGCTCGCCAATATTTCGCGTAGTTTGTATAGTTTCCTTCATTCGCTTCGCCCACCCGCCTAGCCCGCCCGCCCGCTAGCTGGCGGTGTGGCCTGCGCTTTATACATCACGGCTGTATTTCTGGACTGCCCCGTTGGTCTCGTGGTTGCAAGTGCGACTGCTGAACGTGGAGTCCTGGGTTCGATTCCCGGGTCGCACAAAGTGTTATTGGATTTTCCATTAGGAATTTTTTAGTAACAGTCCGAAGTTTGGAAGTTGGCGGTGTAATACCCCCGAGCCTCGGAAAGCACGTAAAGCCGTTGATCCTGCGCCTGAACTCTCATGCTTCAATGTCGTCTTGTCCACAGATTCTGCGACCGCAACGCCATCTACACATACTGCGGCATCGTACTAGTTGCCATCAATCCCTACTACGATTTACCTATTTACGGTAAGTTCTTAGAAAACTCGATGAAAAATACCATTTCGTCCAATATCCCGTCCCATGTAGGGAGGCGATGTAATTCATACTAATATTATAAATGCGAAAGCGTGTCTGTCTGTTACCTCTTCACGCTTAAACCGCTGAAACGATATATATGAAATTTGAATAGAGATAGTTTTTATCCCGATATTCCCACGGGATCGACACTTATGCGGGTGAATCCTTGGGGCGCTGCTAGTTTCCAATAAACGGGCAAAAATCCCTAAATCTGGGCAGCTACTAAGAATTGCCTAGCGGAAAAATCCAATAGTAGTTCCCGACGGCCACAAATTCAGACTGGGCTGCTAGAGAAATTCCTAATGTCAAACCCAATAACACTTTGTTCGACACATGGAACCTGGAACCCTAAGCTCCATTCGCACTTGGGACCAGCGGGGCAACTGCGTAACACATTATCAATCGGAATCGGTTTCATTTGTCAAAATGAAACCGATTCCGCTCAACAACATTCATTGCGTTATTTACATGTTGAGCAGACTTCATCGAACTTATGAAGTAATGGATTAGCAAATTGCTTCAAAATTATTCAGATTCCAATTATTTCCAATTGATAGTTTGTTACGCAATTAGGGAGAGTGCTGTAGAGTAACGAGGGCAGTCTGTTCCACAAGAAAATCATCATAATACATTATTTTCCTTATCAGGTGATGAAACAATAATGGCGTATCGCGGTCAAGCGATGGGCGACTTAGATCCGCACATATTCGCCGTGTCAGAGGAGGCCTACACCAAGCTAGAGAGGGAGAGGAGAGATCAGAGTATTATTGGTAAGTTTTAGCATTCTTTATTTAACTTGGTGCGCATACACACGGGCGACACGCGTCGACAGAGACAAAGGCCGCTTTCACATTAGAACGTTAGCAGCGCGACAGTAGCGCGGCCTTCACGCACGCTTCTGTTTATAATATGAAATTCTTACTGGGCGACGGTCGCGCGTCAGTCGCGCTGCTAAAGTCGCCTAAATGTGAAAGCGCACTTAGGCCTATTAAACTAGGCCTATATCCCGCAGTGTATACCAACCCGCACAAGGGCCCGCGTGGTAGATTACAGCTCACTCCCTCTCGAAGAGAGGATGCCCGTGTCCCAGCAGTGGGAACATTATAAGCTGGTTATGCCTATGTCGAGTGGACAGCGATAGACAGTTCATTGAAGCTATTAAACATGATTTTAAATATACAACTAAATTAAAGTCCTCCAGACCGTATTTCGGCCACGGCGGCCAATCTTGTAGCGTTATCTACAACGCCACATGCGAACAACGCGTCATACTGACGTCAAGCAAAATCCTGCATCTCGCAAGCAGAGTTTACCGCGCAACATGAATTATCGGGCAGTTACCCGCCAGACACAACACCCGTTTGGTCGGAGGATCCTCCCTTTTATAGAGTATGAGTGAACCTTACACCCTGTTCCTCATACCTCTATAATCTCAACGGAGACTAGCCTTCGGCGCGGGAGATATTATAGTGCACAAGTGTGTGCGCAGACACAGGTGCACTCCCTCTTCCCTTACTCTCATAATCCGATAGTAGGTATAACTAAATTATACAGTAAAGCAAGGTTCCAGCTTGTCACTTTATTCTAATGGTAATTATATTGATTTCAGAGTGACTTTGAAAAAGTTATAAAAATGTTTGAAGTTGTACCTTAAACTGAACTTTATTGTGTAGGATTTAAAGATATTTATCCATAAACTGATTTGTTTACATTTTTGGCAAATAAATCGCGAATGCAGATTAACTGTGAACTCCTGCTCCCACAGTGAGCGGTGAATCCGGCGCCGGTAAGACGGTGTCAGCTAAGTATGCGATGCGTTACTTCGCGGCAGTGGGGGGCAATGCCAGCGAGACGCAGGTCGAGAGGAAGGTGCTAGCTTCCAGTCCTATCATGGAGGTAAGATAGATGCAGACAAAGAAGTAATCCTACTATAATCACACTAATATTATAAATTCGAAAGTAACTCTGTCTGTCTGTAGGTATGTTACCTTTTCACGCCTAAACCACTGAACGGATTTCGGTAAAAATTGCCAGAGAGATAGATTGTATCCCTGGGAAGGACATAGGAAAGTTTTTATCCCGATATTCCCACGGGATCGAAACTTATGCGGGTGAAACCGCGAGGCGCAGCTACTCATATTATAAACGCGAAAGTTTGTAAAGATGGATGGATGTATGTTTGTTACTCTTTCACGCAAAAACTACTGAACGGATTTGGATGAAATTTGGCACACAGATAGTTTACTAGCTTCCGCCCGCGGCTTCGCCCGCGAGGTATGTCGATAAAAACTATCCTATGTCCTTCCCCGGGATGCTATCTATGTCTCTGCCAAATTTTATCGGAATCCGTTCAGTGGTTTAGGCGTGAAAAGGTAACACACAGACAGACAGAGTTACTTTCGAATTTATAATATTAGTATGGATAACCAGGATTAGCAGAACCCCGCGGTTTCACCCGCGTAAGTTTCGATCCCGTGGGAATATCGGGATAAAAAGTATCCTATGTGTTAATCCAGGAAATGGTCTATCTATATGCTAATTTTCATCCAAATCTGTTTAACGGTTTACGCGTGATTGAGTAACAAACATCTTCACAAACTTTCACATTTATAATATTATTAGTAGCATTATGTTTTCATCGTTGACATAAATTCCTAATTACTCTGTAAGTAAAGTTTTTGTGGGGATAATCATAATGAAGTCGGTCGTCCTTGCTCCGGGCCCCCGACCGTTTTATAGTGACCATAAGAATAAAAAAAAAAACTGGCCAAGTGCGAGTCGGATTCGCACACGAAGGGTTCCGTACCACAAGGCAAAAAAAGGCGAAAAAAACACGTTTGTTGTATGGAAAATATTTATTTTATTTTTAGTAGGTATTTGTTATTATAGCAGCAACAGAAATACATCATCTGTGAAAATTTCAACTGTCTAGCTATCACGGTTCATGAGATACAGCCTCGTGACATACGGACAGTCTTAGTACTTAATAGGGTCCCGTTTTTACCCTTTGGGTACGGAACCCTAAAACTACAGTACCTATTAATATTTAAAAAAAAAAAAAAAAATTTTCTTCCCCAGGCAATAGGTAACGCAAAAACAACCCGCAACGACAACTCGTCCCGTTTCGGCAAGTTCATAGAGATTCACTTCGACAACGTGTACCGGATATCCGGCGCGAGCATGCGCACCTACCTGCTGGAGAAGTCGCGCGTCGTGTACCAGAGTGCGGGGGAGAGGAACTACCATGTGTTCTATCAGCTTTGTGCTGCTGCCAGGCAAATGCCTGAGTTACAACTAGGTAGGTGGTCTATAATTTTTTTTTTAAATACCACTGTTTATTGATATTGGTCGGTGTAATAAATCACATCGTGTAATAATATCAGCCTGTATAGAAATATCACCCTGTATAAAAATATCACCTTTATAAAAATATCATTCTGTATATAAATATCACCTGTATTGTATAAAACTTCCACCTTGTACAAAAACTACCCTGTTTAAAAACCATTCCTTTTTAGCTGTGTCCCAGTCGTATAAATACAATTGGTACAATAATACCATATTGTATAATTCTAAATCTTCTCACTGGGCTCTTCAGGATCATAGCGTTTTTCTTTCTCAAGAATTGAGCCATCACATTCAAAAATATTTTTTCGAATCCGACTCGTAGTTCCAGAGATTAGTGCGTTCAAACAAACAAACACTTTAGCTTTATTATTAGTATAGACTAGCTGCGCCCCGCGGTTTCACCCGCGTAAATGTCGATCCCGTGCGAATATCGGGATAAAAAGTAGCCTATATGTTAATCCAGGGTGTCAGCTACTTCCATACAAAATTTAAAAAAAGTCACCCAAAGGGCAATGGAGAGGGCTATGGTTGGAGTTTCCCTGCGTGATCGAATCAGGAATGAGGATATCCGCAGGAGAACCAAGGTAACCGACATAGCCCGAAGAATTGCCAAACTTAAGTGGCAGTGGGCAGGGCACATTGCTCGCAGAACAGATGGCCGATGGGGCCGAAAGGTTCTGGAGTGGCGACCTTGTACCGGAAGACGTAGCGTTGGAAGGCCTTCCACAAGGTGGTCCGACGACCTTGTGAAGGCCACAGGAACCAGTTGGATGCGAGAAGCGAAGTGGAGGTGCTTGGGGGAGGCCTATGTCCAGCAGTAGACGTCTTTCGGCTGAAATGATGATGACGATGACCCTCACCGGATGAGGAAAAAAAACTACGTTTGAAACCACTTACATTTGTATCGTTTTGTTACAGATCATCAAGAATCGTTCCACTATTTGAACCAAGGCGGCAGTCCAAATATAGATGGTGTTGATGACCTCAAGACTTTTAATGAGACGAGAAGTGCTCTCACCACATTAGGTAAGTCGTAAGAAAGAAAAAAGTTTATTTGGACACAGGGGGCCTAAAAAGGCCACTTTGGCAGAATCGTAAAAAGATAACATAATGGACAGTTAACCGTTAAGTTAATCGTATCAAATCCCATTGGTGAAGCATTTTTCAGTTATTTTTTTTTGACTGTGCTAAAATACCAATCAATCCGATCCAAATCCAATCCCAATCTCTTTGATTATACCTACGTAGTGCAGCGAAAAAAAGAAAAACACGGACTGTCTTCGCCATATTACGATTCATAATGTTATCCTTTTACGATTCTCCAAAGTGGCCTTTTTAAGCCCCCAGTTCGTGAAACACAAAATACAAAAGTAACAAAATGAAAAAAAAATATGTTTTAACAACAATAGTGTGTGCCTCTCTCTCTACTTGAGACGATCAGTAACATCAAGGCGTTGCTGGCCTTCCTTGAGGAGCTGGGGTGGATCGAATAATCGATTTTCCCACCCGTACGCAAAATACGCGCATTGACGTGGAGTTGCGGATACCAGCCCGTAGTACCTATTAGTGTGTGCCTCACGGCTGCGCCAAAAAGGTTCATTTCAGCATTAATGTGAGACAGATGCTGTCTGACGCTGAACGCCAAAAAAACACGTTTGTTGTATGGGAGCCCCCCTTTAATAAAAAAAAAAAAAAGAAAGAAAAAAAGTTTATTAAAGGGGGGCTCCCCTTTAATAAACTTTTTTTCTTTCTTTCTTTAAATATTTATTTATTCTGTTTTTAGTATTTGTTGTTAAAGCGGCAACAGAAATACATAATCTGTGAAAATTTCAACTGTCTAGCTATCACGGTTCATGACAGCCTGGTGATAGACGGACAGACGGACAGTGGAGCCTTAGTAATAGGGTCCCGTTTTTACCCTTTGGGTACGGAACCCTAAAAAGCCATACGGATTCTATCTATAACTATATAATATTCAATAACTTCATACTAGTATACCTTTATCTTCACAGGAGTAACAGAAACAGAGCAGCGCGACATGTTCACGATCTTGTCCACGATCCTGCACATCGGTAACGTGGAGCTAAGCGCCTGCGACCCTGACGCGCCGGGAGATGATAGTGATGACGGCGCTTACATTAGTGTGAGTAAGGCGATTAACACACGGCACCGCGCACCGCCGCGGTAGGCGGTGAAGCGGATCTCATGTCATTGGTCTCTAAGAAATCCGTAGATGCCTAACACACGTACACCGCCTGGCCGCGCAGTCGAGCGGTGCTTTCTCCGACACCGCCCCTCCGCGCTGCCGGCCGCGCGGTGAGGCGGCGCCGCATAACCGCGCGGATCATCGTGGGTGCAGGACGTGTTGCAATTTAAATAAAGTGTTGCAATTTAATAAAAATGGATGAACCCAATATTTTTTTCTTTCTACGCCTTAAAAGCCAGATTGCTGCCACCACTTCAGCGTCCATTCTTGCCAGTGTCTGTGACCAAATTGGTCAAAACCGTGTTAAATCCATCCGCGCGGACAGGCGCGTAAACCGCCTTACCGCGCGGGGCACCGCTACGAAATCCGCTTTATCGCCACCGCCCACCGCGGCGGTGCGCGGTGCCGTGTGTTACAGAATAACCCCCTTTTTTTTTGCGTATGGGAAATCATCAAATGACCCCTCCCACACTGGGTGGAGCGGAAGGGAGTGTCAGAGTCTTACTGACTAAAACCCACCCGTGTTCCTTCCTTAGCCCTTTATGTTCCGGGCCAGCGGTAACCCTTTCGGACAATCCCGCTAACAAGCTTCTGCCCTAAGGCTAAGTTAGATTTCTACCACCAACCACCAATCTCCTATGGAAAAGTGTTAATGGTAGAAATCTAACTTAGAAAGATGTATTAATGATTCTAATGATTATAATTCTCTAAATATGTACCTGTTGTTGTCGCGAATCATATTTTGATCAAGGTATGTACAACCTGACACTGACCTGCAAATTGCAAAAAACGTAAGAAAATTTGAATTTCGCGGTCTGAGAGCAATGGTGGCCAAGTGGTAACGGCCGCGACTTACGAGTTGTAGGTCGTAGGTTCGAACCCAGACAGGCGCTTTACTTTGTGTAAATTATCTCATCACCACTGCTCTCAAAACGGTGAAGGAAAACATCGTGAGGAAACCGGCATGTCCTAGAACCAAAAATTCGAAGACATGTGACATCTGCCAATCCGCACTGGGCCCGCGTGGTGGATTACGGCCCACTCCCTCTCATCGAGAGGAGGTCTGTGTCCCAGCAGTGGGAACATTATAGGCTGATTATGGTGGTCTCAACTACCCAGTCACCTTAAGTATTTTATTTTCATCCCGATATAAAAAGTAACTACTTATAGTTAGTAGCAAAAGTTGTGTCCTTTTACTTGACAATTAGCAATGTTAAGCCTTTTCAGAATACTGGTAGATGCTGCGGTAAAAAATCTGCATAATGAATCTCTTTTTCAGTCGAACGACAAACATCTTGCCGTCGTGTGTTCACTCCTCGGCATATCTAAAGCTGAGCTGTCTCGATGGCTCACACATAGAAGAATTGCGTCCGCACATGAGGTAATTATTTTGTATTTTTGATGTTAATTTTTTTGAAGTGAAAACTTCTTTACTGGTATGGCTTTAATGGGGATAAAACCATTGAACTCGCGCCACTGTTACCGTAAGCGACACCGCGCGTGTTTTGTTTATAAGACGATTTAAAAAATACCCGCTTCGGATGTGTTCGGCTGTGCTCGGGATGTACTCGGTTTTAATGTATTATCCGCTAAGTCAGTGAGTGATGGCAATGTATTCTGTTTGTGTTTTGTTTTCACTTCTGTCGGCACTCCCGGAGTGCCACTGTTTTTGTTTGTAACATGGGGCAGATTTATATTTTAAATTGGCCAAAGAGTTATAGACTTAAATATTGTTATAACAATATTGTGTTAAAAATAACGTAACGAGAAAGACGTAAAAGTAACGTAACGTATGTTATGTAATTTAATAAATTACATATAAATTAGATAATAAAAATTGTATTTTAGAGAGAATCATATTTATAATTTACCGAAGAGTTTCGTACATATATCAAAAAAAAAAATTTGGTTAAAGTTTCGGACTGCACCGAAATATGCCTATGAGTACATTTTAAATGAGGGTTTCACAATACTAGTAATTTTAATTCTGTAACTATGTTAAATCTACTTTTTAAAGTGAAATTCATTTAGTTTAGTATCTATAGTGAAAATAAATTTAATTGGCCTAAAAAAAGTAGGTTCTGTCGAACCATTTGTATGTAATATGTGATATCGCGTTTACCACGATATTATTATGTTTCGAGTTCTCGACGTCTTTCGGACTCAACACAAGGTAAATAAACTTCAATTTTCTTTTCTTTCTCTAGGTAATAGTATCCCGCATGGACGTCCAAAGAGCGTCATTCGCCCGCGACGCGCTCGCCAAGAGAATGTACGGCGAACTGTTCGCGTGGCTGGTACACGCCGTCAACAGGGCGTTGGACACCGGACATGCTAAGAAACACTTTATTGGTTAGTTTACTAAACAGCATGGTTGGTTTTGTGACAAGAATATTTATTTAAGTTTTTCATTAATCACAATACAACACACACATGTATGTCGCAACATTTTATTTGATTTTGTCAATTTATTTCAACGGACACACACATCTCTATGTGTTTGTTATTCCAGCGTATGGCACTCGTGGGTTGCAGCTGAAAATCAGCGTCAGGTGGTACACCTTGTGTTGTCATCTGACATTATGCTGAGCCGAGGCCTTTTTGGCATTATAATCTTTGTTTTTTGTTTTTATAGGTTTAAGGTGTATTTATTTTGCTGTAATGCCAATAAATGCATTTTTCTTCTTTTCTTTCTTTAGGAAGGGTCGATGTGATTCTTCTTGCCACCTAACCTGCCATGATGGAAGTCTAGTATTCATGTATAAAATTACAGTTGGACTAACTCTGAAATGTGGAAATTAGCTGTTCTATATAAAGGCGATTGATGATTTCCACCAAACGGCTCGCATCGCATCGGATCGGAAAGGATACGAACGGAATTTTTCGCATATTTTAATAGTTATTCGGCTATTCGGGGCGGAGAAAACTCCAGCAAATCAAAGATCAGAAAAATCGGTCCAGCCGTTCTTGAGTTATAAATGGTGTAACCAAACCGACTTTGTTTTGTTTATTATAGTATAGATTTTGACCTTTGTCCCCAGGTGTCCTTGACATCTACGGTTTCGAAACCTTCGAGATAAACTCCTTCGAGCAGTTCTGCATAAACTACGCGAACGAGAAGCTTCAGCAACAATTCAACTCGCACGTTTTCAAGTTAGAGCAAGACGAGTATATTAAGGTAAAAAGGGAGGGCCTACTATTATTTGTAACTAGCTGCGCCCTGCGGTTTCACCCGCGTAATAGTCGATCCCCTGGGAATTCCGGGATAAAAAATTGCCTATATGTTAATCCAGGGTGTCAGCTACCTCCATACAAAATTTTATCAAAATTGATCCAGCCGTTTGAGCGTGAAGAAGTAACAAACATAAACACACACTCACAAACTTTCGCCTTTATAATATTAGTGTGATTTGACTGGTTGTTAAACTTTCGGGCTTTTCTGACTACCCGTAACGACTGTCAAAGATCCATGAATGACAGCCGGGACCAGCGGCTTAACGTTATTTCCGAGACACGTAGGGGTCACGGTATGTAAAGATGGTCACCCATCCACAGACCAACCGCGGCAAGCGTAGCTTAACCTGATCGATCGACCTGTGCGGCTGTTATTTACCTTTATTAATCTTAAAACATACTTTACTACAAACAGGAAGAAATCTCCTGGGAGATGATAGAATTCTACGACAACCAGCCCTGCATCGACCTGATAGAAGACCGCCTGGGAGTCCTAGCGCTCCTAGACGAACAATGCCGAGTGCCCGGCGGAAGCGACTCCGGGTTTGTGGCCAAGTTACACCAGTCTTGTGCCGGCTACCACCACTTCATGAAGCCCAGGTTCGGGAACCAAGGTGAGCCATAATTTAAGCTGCAAGACTGCTGGACTAGCGCGTACGTGTTCCACGCGCGCCTTAAAGAGATGTCAGCATCGAGGAGGGGCCCAATAGGGCCGAAGCCTGCCGGGTCAGCGGGATTGTCCGAAAGGGTTACCGCTGGCCCGGAACATAAAGGGCTAAGGAAGGAACACGGGTGGGTTTTAGTCAGTAAGAGTCTGATACTCCCTTCCGCTCCACCCCGAGGGCGGGTCATTTGAGGATTTCCCGTCCACGAAAAAAAAAAAGACTGCTGGACAAAGATCTCTTCAGTCTTACGTTATTCAACTCGATTTTTAGGTACTGTTACCAGCCAGGCTGGGAAGATCGTCACTCTACCCTCCACCTACCCTGAGTATTATTATTACCCTGACTATTCATCTTGACAATATTAGCTACTTGGAAATATCTCCTTTCGGCAATATAAGCCCACTTTACTCTGCTTCAAAAAAGTGAAACTGTAAATTCAATTGAATGTTCTTTCATGTTACGTGATATCACCAAAATGTTAGTGTTTTAATGTCTTATTAGGGTTAGTGGCGTGCATTGCTTTTTAGAATAGGTAGGCACTAGGCCGCCTGGTCTAGTCAGACATACGGTCAGAAACAACAAAATTATCTGTTTTGAATGTTAAAATTATTTTCTTACCTTCTTTATTTCTATGTGCCTTCTATGAACTTTAAAAGCAAAAAATCTTGTCGGTCTTGAAAATGAAACAATTTTATCTTGTCGTCAACATACGAAAACATAGGTACCGAAAGGATTCGTCCGCAGTTTGTCTATACAAAGCGATTGATCGCTACAATCTAAGCACTTTAGTTTATCCATTGCTCACACAGCACCTCAAACTTAAACATAATAAACACAGCAATTTCTTTTTTCAACACTTAGTAATCAAAACAAATAACAACTACAAAAATGGCGCGCGATCGCCGGTTGTAACACAAACATTAACAAATGAATGAGTATGGAATGAAATTCTCTCCTTCCGCGCGTCGCACGCCCCGCGTTCTCTTTCGACGTATTAGCTTGAACGAATACCCACCGCGTGTACGTTTTTATGAAGTTTTTTTTGTTTCTGATAGGTATGAATGATAGTTTAGTGAGTTTCTTAATTGCGGGGCACACGCACTATCAATTGATGGTAAATGATTGGTAATTTTTCGTGGTAGGCACTGCTTAAATGCCTTTATGCAATTCACGCCACTGATAAGGGTGACTATAACGCGATAATCTTACAGCCTTTCAACAACCACTTCACACTGCTTTTTCTTCCACAGCCTTCATAATCAAGCATTTCGCGGACAACGTGGAGTACCAATCAGGCGGCTTCCTCGAAAAGAACCGAGACACAGTGTCAGAGGAGCAGCTGGAATGCATCAAGACCGCGAACAGCTGTCGTCTGATCCACACCATTTTCGCGGATAGAACGGTGGAGGTGTCTGCTTCCGCTACCCTCCCGCCACCTTCCAAGAGGAGGACCACGCCCTCCGTGCCTCTCGGTAGTCTCACAGTAAGTTCACTACTAGCTTATACTGTAAAAAGATTTGCCAAAAGATCAGTACTCCTCCTCCGGATCAGGGCTCCTCTCTCTGGAGCCCTGACCGCCGGTAGCTTGGACCCTGTTCCCGATACCGGTGGGCTACTATTTTTTATATTTGTAAATGTTTTATATATTTTTTATACTAATATTTAAAAATATAATTTATATGTATTTAGTTAAACAAAGGAAATAATAAGTATAAGTAATAAATAAGTTGTAAATACAGTGCTTGATAAAAAATCGTCGCTTCAATAAATCGCCCGTGTGTACCAGGGCTTAGGAACCATGTTAGCAATATTCCCACATTTACACAAACCTCTTTGTCCACAGCAACCACCTCGCCGCGCTTCCGGCCAGAAACACACAGTCGGTTCACAGTTCCGACAGTCACTGTCAGCTTTGATGTCAACGCTGTCAGCGACGACCCCTCACTACGTGCGCTGCATCAAGCCGAACGACACCAAGGAGCCCTTCATGTTCGACAGTGCCAGAGCAGTCAACCAGCTCAGGTATAAGAAACAAAATGATTAATTTATTAAATCCATACTAATATTTTACCGAGTTGTAGGTCGTAGGTTCGAACCCAGACAGGCGCTTTACTTTATGTAAATTATTTCATCACCACTGCTCTCAAAACGGTGAAGGAAAACATCGTGAGGAAACCGGCATGTCCTAGAACCAAAAATTCGAAGACATGTGACATCTGCCAACCCGCACTGGGCCCGCGTGGTGGATTACGGCCCACTCCCTCTTACCAAGAGGAGGCCTGTGTCCCAGCAGTGGGAACATGATAGGCTGATTATGTATATTATAAATTCGAAAGTAACTCTGTCTGTCTGTCTGTATGTATGTTACCTTTTCACGCCTAAACCACTGAACGGATTTCGATAAAATTTGGCAGAGAGATAGATTACATCCCGGGGTAGGACATAGGATAGTTTTTATCGAAAAACCTCGCGGGCGAAGCCGCGGGCGGAAGCTAGTATAATCATAATGAGCGTAATGACATTTAGGCTGGCCGCATACGCTCGGTTTCCTGATTCGGTTTCCTGATTCGGTTTCCGGATCAGGAATTCAGATTCGGAAACCTGAATGCTTTATTTACATACAAAATGTTCAACAAGGCGCACACGTCCTTACTATTTCCGAACGGAAAAAAACCCCACGTTCGTTTCGGAATTCATTGTAATACAAAAAAACGGATGTTTGCGCTAGGCACACGGAATTCCGAATCTGAATTCCTGATTCGGTTTCCGCCCAGCCTTAAAGGACCGTATAAATGTGACTATTTTGGCGAATTGCTGTGATCATGCTTGACCAGCACAGAATAACTTTGAAGTATATTGCTAATCCATTGCTTCATGACAGGGGAGCGTAGATACTTATTTCTTTCTTTTTATAAGTAAAACGTTGCCCCACACTAGGAATTTCTCCTGTATTGTGGATGCGTTTACAAACATTTAAACTCACATACACAAACAGCCAGACCCGGAACAACTACTTTTAGGTCATACAAATATTTGTTCCGTGCGGGAATCGAACCCGCGACACGCAGCGCAGCAGTCAATCGCTTAACCACTGCGCCAACCGTGCCGTCAAATTATTTATGACTAAAGCGGCTATTTACATATGACCATACATGCGTCCGGTTCAGCTTTCAATTGTTGGTGATAATACGATGGATTACGTTCACTATAATGTGAACAAAAATTGTGCGCTTAAGAGCCTATACTACTTCAGCTAAAATTCACTCTTTATCTCGCTCGCACGATACTGCTCGCGGACTGTGTGAAAGCGAGACAGAGTGCGGTGCTGGGCGGGAGGCAGCGCCAATAGTTTAGGTATTTGCTTTTTACGGTGAAAATAAAGGTAATTCAAAAAAACTAACTAACATACGACCTGCTTTATAGTTAGTTCAGTTAGTATGCAAAGTTTCATGATCTAATTTGAAGTATTTTTTGAATACCAGCGGTTTATTGTTCGGTTTGGAGGTAACTTTGGAATTTTTTTCTATCGAGAAAATTTTATGGAATCGTGTTTTCGTCTAACATAAGACCTTACATTAATCCTCAACTTTAGCATAAATTTATTTCAAAATTAATGCTGCAGTATTTTCGACATAACGGAGGATCATGCTAAGCCATTTGAGGTAGTATAGGCTCTTAAACTGCGCAAGAAAAATTAGAGTGCACAAAAGTAGAGCTGAATTCAGATTGCGGCAAAGTTTGGCGCGATCTCCGAAGTATACTTCTTTTTTTTTTTATTAGCCTGGGCTGTCCCACTCCTAGACAAAGGCCTCCCTCCACTCCTTCCATCTCTCGCGAGCCCGCGCGTCCTCCTTCCAGTCTTGGTGGAACCTATCCAGCTCGTCCCGCCATCTCCTACGTGGTCTGCCACGACCCCGCCTCACTGTCTCAGGCCACCAATTCTGCGCTATTTGGGCCCACAGTTTGTCCGGCATGCGGCAGACATGTCCTGCCCAGTCCCATTTAAGTTGAGCAGCCTTTTGAGCCACGTCAGCTATCGCACGCAGGAATCGTCACGGATCACAATACTGCGTTTCGAACACGATC
Organism: Oligia latruncula; assembly: GCA_948474745.1. Lineage (NCBI taxonomy): Eukaryota > Metazoa > Arthropoda > Insecta > Lepidoptera > Noctuidae > Oligia > Oligia latruncula. Next base: position 2,861,863 of record OX419710.1, on the reverse strand, counting down.
CATTAACTTAACACCTAGTATACTGCGCTCCCGTAGACAGAGTAATCTATAGACTCATGGTATCCGTGTCACCGAAAGGGACAAAAAATTCCGACAATCTTCATCATACTATCATTTTTACAGCTTATTACACTGCACCTAACCATTTTCATAGTTGCGCAAATGTACTATTATTATGCACGAAAAAGATCTTATTTTCCGTTTAATCGCGGTGTAGTTTTTCATTCATAATTTTAAACATTTCATTCATAAACGTCAAACTTGTTGTGCACATTGATGTGCTTAGCCGACACGCAGTAAGGGACAGAAATATTCTTACTCTGTCTCTTTTCTTTGCTAGTCACGTTAATATTTTTCTATTTTTCTTGTGCGAATGAAAAAGGAGATATGCAGCAGTCTATAGTTTACTCTGTCTACGTGCGCTCCATTGCTCGTTGGCAGACCTTGAGTTTGGACTTCTGGATGTTAGTCAAGTATACTTATTCTTTAATTTTTTATAGAGCGTGTGGTGTACTGGAGACAATCAGGATATCAGCCGCGGGCTTCCCATCAAGATGGCTGTACCAAGATTTCTTCTTTAGGTACGTAAATGATTATATTTTTTCGTTTGGACGTTAAAAACGTTCAAATACTTAAACATCCTGTCTGGTTGAGACATTTTTACAGATACTGTATTTCTGCTGCCGCTTTAACCACAAAATAAAATAAATGTTTAAGGGGCCTTCCATACAACAAACGTGTTTTTTCGGCGTTTTTGCTTTGTGGTACGGAACCCTTCGTGTGCGAGTCCGACTCGCACTTGGCCAGTTTTTTATCTGTCATTGTCTATAACAAAACTGAAGTTTTACAGAAAGTATATCTATTTATTTACATACAATTTCGTCCACCAGGTATCGTCTGCTATGCCTATATAAAGAAATAGACCGCGGCAACATAAAGGCCACCTGCGGCCGCATACTGGCGCGCCACGTGAAGGACCCCGACAAGTACCAGTTCGGAGCTACCAAGATATTCTTCAGAGCTGGACAGGTAACCAATACACCGTGTAACGTTAAATGCGCAGAACCTCTTAAGAGGTCATTGTACTCATCATTATGAACAACTTTTACTATGGGACCAAACATGAAACCGTAAAAAAAAAACAGCTGTTTAGTACATTTTGACGATTTACAATAATATTAGCTGCGCCCCGCGGTTTAACCCGCGTAAATTTCGATCCCGTGGGAATATCGGGATAAAAAGTAGCCTATATGTTAATCCAGGGTGTCAGCTACTTCCATACCAAATTTTAGCAAAATTGGTCCAGCCGTTTGAGCGTGAAGAAGTAACAAACATATAAACACACACACACACTCACACACTCACAAACTTTCGCCTTTATAATATTAGTGTAATAATATTAAAGTTTTCTCTCATCACCAGGTGGCGTACTTAGAAAAGATCCGCGCGGACATACAACGCGATTACTGCGTGCGCGTACAGAGTTGTGTGCGTCGGTTCATCGCGCGACGCAAGTACCTGAGGATAATGTCTGCATTGAGGGCGCTGCAAGCTCGCGCCAGAGGTTACCTGGCTAGGAGGTAAGGCATTCTTCAATGACAAAAACTGTCATCATCTGCCTAGCCTTTTTAAATAATAATAAAACCTTTATTTTCAGGCTACTTTGGCCCATAGATAAATACCTTACAGACTAACATAGGTATATATTATAATAATAAAATGTGTGTTAGTGTATAAACTTAAAACTATGTTAGTAAAACTTACTTCACTCGAGCACTGTCTTTGTGCGATCGTTGGCACTTGTCCGCGGAAGCGACGGAACATTACACCTAGCGGCCTAAAGTCCTCTGCCATGACGAGGTGCAGGTAGCATGTAGGTACTCGCACCACGAACGCCTTGAAGTTGACGTTGCGGCGCGATTCCAGCAACTGCACTCTCGGTCTGTACTTGGTCCTTTGGCACACGTACTACACGATGTCCTCGGCCTTAGTGGTATAGTGTAGGCGGGGAATATATACTTTTCCCAACTATGTTGGTGTCGGCTTCCAGTCTAACCGGATGCAGCTGAATACCAGTATTTTATATGGAGCGACTGCCTATCTGACCTCCACAATCCAGTTACTGGGTAATACGATACCCCATGGTAAGACTGGTTGCCAGTCTTTCGGGCTTCTGACTACCCGTAACGACTGTCAAAAGAAAAATAAAAATTTAGGCTAGGAGGTGCAAACTTTTCGGGTTAGCTGTATTTATAACTACAAATATCCCAGACAACGATGCGCTTCGGGTCCGTCTATCTTTAGAAATAAAAGTATGGAATCGGAATATTATCAGTGACTACAGATTGACTGAGAAATGCTGCAAATAATTGCAGAATTTACCAAATAAACACTTTTAGTAAACACGAGAGCAGGGATATTTTTTCAAATAATTAAAACACGCATTTTCGATTTAAACAAAGTTTAGTTTTGTATTAAAAGGCATCAATTTGTTAATAAAAAAAAATCGATTATGTTGCTGCAGCTGTTCCATATACAGGATTATTGGTAAAACATTAACAACCTCATAAGAGGTCATTGTAGTCATCATTATGAACAACTTTTACTATGGGACCAAACCTGAAATCGCGAAAGAAAAAATCATCTGTTCCCTTCATTTTGACGAGTTATACAAACATAAATGTAGGGAACAGCTGATGTTTTTTCGCGATTTCTGATTCAACTCCTAAAATTTATTATTCACTTATGTACAGTCAACAAAGGAGTTAAGTATACAGGAGCGTTGGATATTGTTGAAGTTTACTAATAAACCGATGGATATTCTCGAATAAAATTTTAGTTTATTAATAGAAAACAAACAGCTCATTTATTAAATTAAATTTCAGTCCAGAACATCCATCGGTTTCTTAGTAAACTTCAACTATATCCGACGCTCCTGTATACTTAACTCCTTTGTTGACTGTACCTCTTAAACTCATTTCTCATCGCAACAGACGAGCCCAAGAAATCCGACGCAAACGTGCAGCCATCAAAATCCAACGCAACATCCGCGGCTGGCTAGCAAGACTGAAGTACCAGAGAGTACGTCGCCTAGCCATCGGGTTACAAGCCCACGCTAGGGGTTACATGGCTAGGAACCTGTATAGAGACCGCAGGAAGGTCAAAGCGGTGAGTTACACCTTGGTTACTAGTGGTTACGTTGCCTAGCCATCGGGTTACAAGCCTACGCTAGGGGTTACATGGCTAGGAACCTGTATAGAGACCGCAGGAAGGTCAAAGCGGTGAGTTACACCTTGGTTACTAGTGGTTACGTTGCCTAGCCATCGGGTTACAAGCCTACGCTAGGGGTTACATGGCTAGGAACCTGTATAGAGACCGCAGGAAGGTCAAAGCGGTGAGTTACACCTTGGTTACTAGTGGTTACGTTGTCTAGCCATTGGGTTACAAGCCCACGCTAGGGGTTACATGGTTAGGAACCTGTATAGAGACCGCAGGAAGATCAAAGCGGTGAGTTACGCCTTGGTTACTAGAGGTTACGTTGCCTAACCATCAAGTTACAGGCACAAGCTAGAGTTACATGGCTAGTTGCATGTGTATAAAGAACGGAAGAAGAACATTCGAGGTATTGTAGCTTAATAAATAGGGATCAATGTTTAAAGAATACCAAAACTGATAGTTCTGCACTTAAAATTTATATTTAATTCCCAGGTCGTCACAATACAACGATACGCCCGTGGCTACCTCGCGCGTAAACGTGCGAAGAGGCTGAGGAGACAGATTGTCATTGCGCAAGCTTCTGTAAGTATAATAAAATCATAATAAGAGAAGAAAGTATAGCGAAATTATCACACTAATATTATAAAGGCGAAAGTTTGTGAGAGTGGTGTGGGGGTGTGTGTGTGTGTGTGTGTGGGGGGGTGTGTGTGGGTGTGTGTGTGTGTGGGTGTGTGTGTGTGTGTGGGTGTGTGTGTGTGGGTGTGTGTGTGTGTGGTGTGGGGGTGTGTTGGTGTGTGTGTGTGGTGTGTGTGTGGGGGTGTGTGTGTGGGTGTGTGTGGGGGGTGTGTGGGGGTGTGTGTGGGTGTGTGTATGTATGTTTATATGTTTACCAATTTTGATAAAATTTGGTATGGAGGTAGCCGACACCCCGGATTAACATATAGGCTATCAGGCATATACTTTTTATCCCGATATTCCCACAGGAACGAAACTTATGGGGGTGAAACTACGGGGCAGCTAGTAATAAAATAAAAATACGGCATTAATGCAAAAAGCCAGCAAAAAGAACGAAGTGAGAAAAACATTACTCTTCCTTTGGGTTTCGCCGAAATCGGGTAAAAAAGGCTGCGTTTATAAATCAATGGGCTTAAATTGATCGCATAGGAAATAGCTTTCAAAAATGTTGGTGGATACAACGTGGTCAGTTTGAGTTTGAGCTACGCCGTAGCAGAGTGCTAGCTACGCCGTAGCAGTGTCAAGCTACGCCGTAGCAGAGTGCAAGCTACGCCGTAACCCGAATACCGACCCCGACGCTACGCGATATACATAAACTTCGACCAGATGTTCAGACCATGGAAATAAGCATTTTCATTATGGACACATTAATTAATAGGCTATTTGACAATGTAAAAATTAAGGTCATAATTATTGACACTCTTATAGATTATCGCTTTTAAAATCGATTTGCATTAATTTTACTACAAAACAATGTATTATTTATTAAAAAAATCCCGAAAAAACTTCATCTTTTTAAATCTGGCGCCACGTAATCGAAAACGGTCTGGATTGGCTGAACTTATGATGACGTCATGATATAGTCAATTTCTGTCTATCGTTGACAGAACAGATGACTTTTGTCTAGTATTTCGACCGTTTCAACGTTTGTTTACGTGTATTTTGACGTCACGACGCCATATTGTTAAAGATAGCGTTTTGGCGGCTTATTTAAACAGTACATTTTTATTTACTATTTTCTAAAAGAAATACATTATGCAATTTGAAGTACTAGGTTTTTGTGGGCTCGTTAGACACCATTAAATAATCTGAGATGTTTATCAGAAACCAGTCAAATAGCCTATTCTTATGTTTTTGTTAATTTTCATACAAACTAAATACCTTGACGTAAATCACCCGATATGCATGCCTCTTTATCCGGATTGGCAACGAAGTATTTTCATTCATAACATTTGACGGGCTGAAACTTGTCAAAAATAAGTTAAGACCCTTTCTTACTGCATAGCTCAATTGAATTTCATTAAATGAAATTACAAATATCTTTGTAACAAAGCCTTTTTAAGTACTACTTCCTTGGTTAGATTTAATTTGTAAAAGCTATAGAAGCGTTTGACAAAGTTTACGGATAACGTGAAGAACACGGGGTATATTACATAGGACTCAAAAACATAACTGACGAACTGTAGGTGTACAGTGAAACACATTCAGTGGTAACACTTGCACTACGAACACCACCCTTACTGCTACGATATAAAGGCGCTGTCAATGACAAATTGTTGGTTGACTGTACTATTCTCCTCTGCTTCCTCCATCGTTAAAAACAAGCGTAAAAAAACCATTTTCCTCCACACAGATCCGGCGCTTCCTCGCCCGCCGCCAGTACAAGCGCCTGCGCATCGAGGCCCGCAGTCTTGACCACGTGAAGTCGCTCAACAAAGGCCTGGAGAACAAGATCATCAGTCTACAACAGAGGCTGGGGGATGCCATGGAGAAGAATAAGGGAATTGAACCCTTGTTGGCGCAGATTGCGGATTTGAAGTAAGTAATATACAAGGGAATAATGATTAAGTATAAAGGATGATTTCCACGCGATGCGAACCGTTTGGTGGAAATCATCTTTAAGCAAATGCCAACTGTCGTGGAGTCCTGGTCATGAAATGAGAGAACGATACTTATTCACCGTCAAAGAATACTTTCTTTGTATGAAACTCCCTACTGCAACGCACTCTAATCGGAATCGTAACGGAATCGCCTCGCCTCGGGACAAGCTCACGAACCGCGGTGCGTTGCGTTACGACTCTTCGTCCCCGCGCTTACGTCTCTCCGTCCCCGCGCTTACGTCTCTCCGTCCCCGCGCTTACGTCTCTCCGTCCCCGCGCTTACGTCTCTCCGTCCCCGCGCTTACGTCTCTCCGTCCCCACGCTTACGTCTCTTCGTCCCCGCGCTTACGTCTCTCCGTCCCCGCGCTTACGTCTTTCCGTCCCCACGCTTACGTCTCTTCGTCCCCACGCTTACGTCTCTCCGTCCCCGCGCTTACGTCTCTCCGTCCCCACGCTTACGTCTCTTCGTACCCGAGCTTACGTCTCTTCGTCCACCCTTGCTCCTCTCACCCCTCCGGCCTGCCTGCTGCACCATCAACCAGCGGTCGGCGAGCCGTAAGCGCGGCGTCGCCTAGCCGTAGCCGAGTCGACGTATCGGAGCTTCTGATCCGCTTGGCGTCTGTACTTGGTTTAATTTTAGAAGTAAAGAATCTTGTGGTTCATTTTGAGGCCGAAGTTTACTCACCAAATCTCGAAAAACGTGCGTATTAATTTGTCTCATATTTCCAAAAACAATGGATGCACTAATACGAAATTAGTGTCAACAATATTTTAGGATGCTAAGAAAATGCAAAGAAAAATCGACCCACAGAAGTAAACCTCCAAACTACACAACTATTTTATTTATAAAATTATAACCCTTTTTCCACAGAGCAAAACTGGAGGTCCTAAAACTAGTAGAAATAGAAGCAAAAACACTCCGAGTGGACATATTCAACAAGAACGACCTAGTAGCCTCTCTGCAAGAAGAGCTCGCGAAAGAAAAAGATAGCAACAAACAGCTGATACAAGAGAAGAAGGCGATAGAAGAGCAGTATAAGAAGGACAGAGTATCGTGGGAGGGAGAGAGTGAGAAACTGGAGAATGAGTTGAAGAGTGTTAAGGAGCATTATGATCTGGCTATTGAAGGTGAGTTTTAAAAATACTTTTTGCAGACAAATGAACAACAAAATCGACGAATAATACTAAAGGCGGGTCTCTGCTGGGCCGTGAAGAAGACGGATGAAAAAAGATTGCATGCAGCAGAAATGAGAATGTTGAGATGGATGTGTGGAGTGACGAGAATGGATAAAGTAAGAAATGAGTATATAAGAGGAAGTTTGAAAGTGGCGCCAGTGACAGAAAAGTTGAAAGGAAATCGTTTGTCTTGGTATGGGCATGTGATGAGAAGGGATGAAACGCATGTGACTAAAAGAGTGATGAATATACATGTTGATGGATGGAGAGGGAGAGGAAGGCCGAAGAAAAGATGGATGGATTGTGTGAGGAATGATATGAAAGAGAAGGGAGTGAATGATAGCGTGACGGTTGACAGGGGAGAATGGAAGAAGAAAACGTGTTGCGCCGACCCCAAGTAACATGGGATAAGGGCAGGAAGATGATGACTACTAAAGGCGGGTCTCTACCATAGCAACCGATAGTAATACAGAAACAGGGCGTTATTCTCCTGCAAATACACTAGATTTGGTTTTGATACTTGATAATTTTAGTTTGGGACAAAGCTCCATTCCATTCGTAGTTTCTAGCAAACGGGTTTTAAAATAAAATGGCACTTTTCGACTTCTTTTTCGTGGGTTCGGGTCGGTTGAAGTGTTGTTGCGTTTTTCTATTAGGAAATTCTCCGTCCTTAGTTTTAATTTGTGCCAGGTTGATGAAAAATTAAAGGTAAAAAAATAAGAAATACAACGAAAATATACGAAAATCGGGTCTCCACTATAAAAACTGTTAGTTATACAGCACGAGAATTTTATTTCCCTTCAAAAACACTATTTGGCTATGACACTTAAAAAAATACATTGGGGCAAAGCGCCATACATTCGTGGTTGTTTTCATTTAAAACCGATTTTCTAGAGCAATGTTCAGTAAATTTTATTGTATTTGTGGTTATTGGCAATAGGCTCGCTTCAGGCATGATTGTCGTGTTGTCCAGTAACTGGGTTGTAAAATACTGGTATTCTCCTGCATCCGGTTAGAGTGGAAGCAGACTCCAACATAGTTGAGAAAAGCCTCAAGAACTCAGAACTCAAATATTAAAAAAAAAACCGGGCAAGAGCGAGTCGGACTCGCGCACGGAGAGTTCCGTACCATCATTTATAGTTTTTAAGCTGAAGACAGGGCGCTATGGCGCTCATTAGGGAAGGCCTATGTCCAGCAGTGGACTGCTATAGGCTTGATGATGATGATGATTTATAGTTTTAAATTTTCATCGGAGAGGCCTATATTCGTCAGAGAATTTTAACACTGTGTACTGCGGTGTAAAATATTGAAGTTTTATCTCAGCGCCATCTCTTGACCGATAGTGGAACTAATGTAACTTTTGTTGATGATTTCTGAAAAAGGGTGCTATTTAGAGACTGGTTTTATTTTTCATGTAATCTTTACATAAACTTCTATCACATAGACATAATTCATTTATTTCTTTTTAAATAATTTGGGGGGGGGGGGGGGGGGAACGGTATTTTTTACATTTTTCATCAAAATTCGAAAACTATTCGGCCTAAAAAAAAAGAAAAAATGACTGAGAATGTGCAAACTGCGCTCTTTCATATGATACCCCACATGCCCTAGTAGCCTTGCTTCGAATTTTTCAGACCCCCTTTCAGTCCCTGTTGCAAAAAAATATACATATATTTTTTATTTCTTTCTTATTTGCAAAATAGTTGGGCAAACGTCATCTAAAACTATTCCAAATTTCGAGTTGATAGCATTAGTAGTTCTTGAGATATCCAGCTGTGACAGACAGACAGACTTAGTCTCACCATAAGGGTTCCGTTTTTACCATTTTAGTACGGAACCCTAAAAACAGCCAATTTCCAATAACATCGTTATTTTATCCTTAATCTAATTATGCTTGTTTTAAAGTATATCTTCATGTAAGTAAACTTTATCTTAAATGTTTTTATGATAATAACTATGACTCATTTTTGTCCGACTAAGAAATTAAAGAATTGATTGAAAAGATACTAAGAACATTTACAATGAAAAACGATTAACCATCTTGCTATAGGTTTTATAGAAATGTATATCTACGCTGGCAACCAGTTTTACCAAGTGTATCGTATTACCCAGTAACTGGGTTGTGGAGGTCAGATAGGCAGTCGCTCCATGTAAAATACTGGTATTCAGCTGCATCCGGTTAGACTGGAAGCCGACCCCAACATAGTTGGGAAAAGGCTAGGCAGATGAGATGAGTGTGTTACGCAAGTAGGGTCAAAGTGGAGGTGCTTGGGGGAGGCCTATGTCCAGCAGTGGACGTCTTTCGACTGAAATGATGATGACATGTAGTTATTTTAAATATATAAATCTAATTGTGTCGAAATAGATCGGTTTGTCATAGGAAAATACAAAGTTGCAAAAAGTTATTATTAAGAACATTGTCATTTTGAAAACTGGTCACAAATATGTTCTAAAATGTCCGAAACATGTTTTGTATTTACGAGCCTAAAAATACGTTTGATAAATGTATTGATAATACCAAACATTCTGTTAGATAACACGTTGATAAATTATTGATAACGACAATATTAATTACTTCCATGTTCCAACGATTTCGATACAGCCGTGTTGGCAAATATTTTGGCGTACACGTGCAAAAATATACGTCCTGCGTATTCTTTTTTTTTAAATAAGTGAAGTTTTTTGGGAAATAAAGTGATTTTTGAGGTGTAGCTATAATGTGACGAATAATATGCATACTGTAATATTCGAGTTTTAAAGTAATTTGAAAATGTGCGTGTGGTACTGTTATGAAATGTAGTTGCTAGGGAGTTGTTTACACTACCTCTTCATCCTAACTTAGCATGGGGTGACTGACGCCTTCTGTAAATTTTGACCTTCAAAATTGAAAGCCTACTTTGATTAGTTTTGATCTTGTGAGAGTTAATATTTTATTGTGTGTTGAATCCATACTAATATTATAAATGCGAAAGTGTGTCTGTCTGTTACCTCTTCACGCTTAAACCGCAGAACCGATTTAGATGAAATTTGGTATAGAAATAGTTTGAGTCCCGGGAAAGGATATAGGATAGTTTTTATCCCGATATTCCCACGGGACCTAAATTTATGCGCTGCCAGTTTAATTTATCAGACTCCAAAAAAAAAAGAATAACGCAGATTTTGCTGTATGTATGAGTGGAGTGGAGTTTTTAATAGAAAAGAGTATGTAAGGAGCGTAGCAAGTGGCGTTCTGTAGTTTCTGTCTTCGCCATATTATGATTCATAATGTTATCCTTTTATGATTCTGCCAAAGTGACCTTTTTAGGGCCCCTGCAAATTACGTATTCTCTATGACGCAATGAACGAAACCGCGCTGAAGTTAGCGTGGCTTGAACTGTCAAAATACGACGCTTGTCTTGTATGCTTGAGAGCAGTGGTGGCCAAGTGGTGGCGGCCGCAACTTACGAGTTGTAGGTCGTAGGTTCGAACCCAGACAGGCGCTTTACTTTGTGTAAATTATATCATCACCACTGCTCTCAAAACGGTGAAGGAAAACATCGTGAGGAAACCGGCATGTCCTAGAACCAAAAATTCGAAGACATGTGACATCTACCAACCTGCACTGGGCCCGCGTGGTGTCCCTCTCACAGAGAGGAGGCCCGTGTCCCAGCAGTGGGAACATTATAGGCTGATTATGTTATGTGTATGTATACAGAATTGGGGCCCAGGTATAAATAGTATGCATGTCACATAGCTAGCTTTAAGCTTGGTCACTTACACCGAAAAGTGACCAACAAATAAAAAACATTTATCGATGGAATAACAATAATATCGACAATGCTGGTGTCTGAAGTGATAAGTGACGTGCCTAACAAGCACTATGAAAGTAGCAAGAGTTATGACAATACCCTGGTGGAGTGGTCGCAGGAATTCAAAAGTCGAGCGCAGTTATGGAAAGGTACTTCAAATATTATTATTATTAGCCTGTGATGTCCCACTGCAAAGGCCTCCCTACTCGCTTTCCACTTCTCTCTGTTCAAAGCTGCTAAGGACCAGTTCTTGTTGAAGGAGTCCAGCTCATCCCGCCATCTCCGTCAAATATTATGATCAATAATATTTTTTAGTTTTTATAAGCCATTTGTATGGTTTGCCTCAAGTAAACAGTATACAAATAGTTATAAAGGTGAATAGGATTGGAGGAGAAGCTTCTTTATATCCCATAAAAAATGTAGATGTAAGTTTCCCCGAACAGAATGAAATAAAATAATAAATAAGGTAAATAATTGAAAGAAGATAAAGAAAAAGTTTAGTTTGTGACTCACACACGAAGATCACAAACTAAACTAAAATAAAAAAAAAAAACTAAAATTTAAAAATAGGTGTCGCAGCGCTAGTCAGGAGTCGTTTCGGCCGAAGTTACGCTCCGTATTACTTACGGACATGAGATTAGTTCGGGGATAGAACTCAGAATGAATGATACCACGATTTGACAGTTGTCCTTACTTCTGATGTGTTGTTGCCCGTCCGAAAAAGTTAATCAATCGGGAGTAGGGATCATTTCGAAGTATCGAACTACTTTCGGACGGTCCGTCATCTTTGTTGACGGACTTTTTTTTTTCCTGATGGGAAATCATCAAATGACCCCTCCCGCTCTGGGTGGAGCGGAAGGGAGTGTCAGACTCTTACTGACTAAAACCCACCCGTGTTCCTTCCTTAGCCCTTTATGTTCCGGGCCAGCGGTAACCCTTTCGGACAATCTCGCTGACTTCGTTGACGGACTTACAAATTAGGCCCCCTGGATCATACCTAAAAATTGTTTTTTTTTTCCACAGAGCGCGACAAACAACACGAACAAGAGAAGAAGGCGTTGAACGCAGAATTAGAAGCAGAGAGACAGAGTCGACAGAAGTTGTTGTCATCGCAATATGAGTTGCAGGAGAGGGTCGACTCTTTGCAGAGGTGAGTTAAAGTCATGGCACACGGCACCGCTCCAACCCAGCAATTAACTTGTCATTCAAATTAGAGCTTTAAATCGTGTGTCGCATAATCACACTATCACACTAATATTATAAAGGTGAAAGTTTGTGAGTGTGTGTTTATATGTTTGTTACTTCTTCACGCTCAAACGGCTGGACCAATTTTGATAAAATTTTGTATGGAGGTAGCTGATACCCTGGATTAACATATAGGCTACTTTTATCACGATATTCCCACGGGATCGACACTTACGCGGGTTACAAGTTTTGTTCTTGACGTTGGGAATCGAACCCAACACAGCACGTAGCACGCGGCCTGCATGCGCAGGCAGCGTGTTCAGCGCGTCATCGGCGAGTTGAGACGCGGCGCGGCGGCGACACGGCTCGCCCCGATGACCACTCGCTTCCACAGACTCCACACAGACGATACTCCTAAAGTCCTAACTTGATTTATTGTTTGTCCGGAAGTTTATTTTGTGAATAAGAAACGGAAATAAAAATCATTGCCCCAAAAATACAGTCCACTCTTTTATTGCTCCCCGCGCTAACATTGGTCCTTCGAGCCGGATCAATGTTAGCGCGGGGAGCAATAAAAGAGTGGAATGTATTATAGGGCCAATGATTTTTATTGCCGTTCTTATTTACATAAATCGTAGTTTTTTTTTCTGTTTTGCTTAAAGTCTATTATAATTTTTTTTTCTGTTTCATTATGATTTTTATGCTACACGTGGAAACTTGTAATTGGCCTTATTTTGTATACATTATTACTTACTGTATTTGTTTAGCTGTAAGTTTTCCTAAAATAATAAAATAAACTTTCCCGGACAAATAGTTAAGTTGAGGGTATCGTCCGTCACGGTGGAGTCCGTAGAAGCGAGTGGTCATTGGGGCGAGCCGTGTCGTCGCCGCGCCGCGTCTCAACTCGCCGATGACGCGCTGATCACGCTGCCTGCGCATGCAGACCGCGTGCTACGTGCTGTGTTGGGTTCGATTCCCAACATCAAGAAAAAAAGCTTGCCTCAAGGTTGGGTAGCGTCTAACTAAAGAGCCATACCCTTTAATTTGCAGTAAACCAGCACCCAAGGAGCATAGAAGATCATTATCAGATGCCAGCGACAAATCACAACAAGAAACCACGGTTGAAGATGTAAGTTTTTTACTGATTTCGCATAATAATATTATTCCGACCAATGGTCAAATTCAAAATCAAAGCATTTATTTCAATTAAACTGAGGGGCCCGTGGCTAAATAATAACAGCCGCACAGGTCGATCGATCAGGTTAAGCTACGCTTGCCGCGGTTGGTCTGTGGATGGGTGACCATCTTTACATACCGAGACCCCTCCGTGCCTCGGAAAGCACGTTAAGCCGTTGGTGCCGGCTGTCATTCGTGGATCTTTGACAGTCGTTATGGGTAGTCAGAAGCCCGAAAGTCTGACAACCAGTCTTACCAAGGGGTATCGTATTACCCAGTAACTGGGTTGTGGAGATCAGATAGGCAGTCGCTCCATGTAAAATACTGGTATCCAGCTGCATCCGGTTAGACTGGAAGCCGACCCCAACATAGTTGGGAAAAGGCAGGCAGATGATGAATAACCTACAAGATAAGTAGAGAGAACCCTGGCGGTTTCGCCTGCATATCAATTTGTTTAATTTAAACCTTTTTTCTAGGACTATGGCTATGGTTCAGTCAGATCGGTGGAGTCGACTCGACCGGCGCTGGAAGCTGTCAACTGGTCGGCGGGTTCCCACAATGGACCAACACAACCTGTAAGTTATCAACGCCATGTCCCACGGACAAATTAAGATTAACAATGAAAACTAATCTCTATTCAAGAAACTGTGGTAAAATATGGTATAGTCAACAGCAAAAGTAGATGATCAAAATCAGAAATTCAATAGGAGTCAAAACTGATCACGAATATATGGCAGCTGTACTTGTAGAAAATGTTTGGTATAATTTACAATCACATACTTTTGAATCACTTCGACGCCACACAGTTCTGACGCGAACTCCGTTCATTAGTATTGAATTTCTGATTTTGATTATCTACTTTTGCTGTTGACTGTACGTTGAGAGCAGTGGTGGCCAAGTGGTAACGGCCGCGACTTACGAGTTATAAGTCGTAGGTTCGAACCCAGACAGGCGCTTTACTTTGTGTAAATTATTTCATCACCACTGCTCTCAAAACGGTAAAGGAAAACATCGTGAGGAAACCGGCATGTCCTAGAACCAAAAATTCGAAGACATGTGACATCTGCCAATCCGCACTGGGCCCGCGTGGTGGATTACGGCCCACTCCCTCTCATCGAGAGGAGGCCTGTGTCCCAGCAGTGGGAACATTATAGGCTGATTATGTGTACGTTTACTACTGATATTGTTACCCTGCATCATCCCAAGGCTGGGAAAATGCCTATCCCAATGACATCCAGCTTCCGACTTCCGCTTGTTTTTCATACAGTTCGTGATACTTGCGTTATCTAGGTTTATCTTTATCTGTGGCAAGAACCGACACATGAATATTCCAATTTCAAATGTAAATAGTCCTAAAAATGTCGTTGTACTTATAGGTGGCAGACGCAGGTCTGGTACTCCGCATGAGGAACAGGATATCGGCTCTTCAGAGCGAACTGTCGAGAACACAGAAGAGATCTACCGACCTTGAAGAGAGGATTATGAGTAAGATTCGACTTTTTTCGTTTCCTGTACTGGGGAAATCTTAGCCTACACACTTAAGGGCCCACGGGCATAAGCTATAAGCAGCAAAGGAGGACATCGTGGAGTTTTAGTGGGTTAGAGTCCCACATACCTGCACTATCTCCCTGTGGTAGTGCAGAATGCATGAGCATTTCTAAACGACAAAAAAAAAAAAAAGGCCCCCGGGCATTACCTACGCGATCAAAATGTATTGTGTGGAATGGCAAATTTTTTTTCGCCGCCGTGACCTGCCCAGGAAGAGGTGGCGAGACGATCTGGACGCGTACCGCGAGGGCTGGTTCGACGTGGCGCGAGAAGAGAGTTCCTGGAAGGTTTTGGGGGAGGCCTTTGTCCAGCAGTGGGACAGTATAGGCTAACAAAAAAAAAAAAAAATACCAGCGAAATTTTTTTTCGCAGGAGTTAAAAATATTATATGCTAAATTCGTGGCAACTGGTTGCGCATCAATACGTACTATAACGTAATATGACGAACCAACATCTAAAAAAAAAAACCCGTAGCAAATGTTAAATATCTACACGTATGATGGCCGGGACCATCGGATTAAGAGGAAATGCAGTCGGAGACACTTTTGAAAAAGCCTAAGTAAATAGTCATAATTCGAGGTTTGGCTCTCGCCTATTTCCTCCTCCAATATTAGACCAATTTCAAAGATATTTCATGAACTGAATAAGATTATAAGAAGGATATATACTGTGTCCCTTTTCTTTTTTCAATAATAGTTGTCAAATTTGTACACTAGGCCTCTGTTGACAGCGGTAATTTTGAGCATTTTTTGAGGGCTCTAGTGCTTATAAAAATAATGTATCATCAAAAACGAAAACATAGGGACGTGCAAGTAGTTAATATTTATTATTCTGTAAAAAAAACAGTGCATTATGGTCATTAACCAGAAAGAAAACAGGCGAGAGCGTTTCTATGGAGAAAAGACCACCCGCATTTCCTCTTAACGAGTTTTGTCAACTTACGGAAAGTCAACGAACCACTAACAGGATTTACTGATAAGAAATCTGACCCAGATTGCAACACAACTTTTCACAAATTTTATTATTCTCTCTACCAGACCGCCATTCTTCGCCACCTACAAACCCGAACATAGATCGCTATAAACTAGAAGAGCTGGAAATTGAGAACAAGAAGTTACGAGAACACCTGGATAGGCTGCGAGCTGCTGGAGACACAATGCTGGTCTCCAAGGAAGTTATAGGTAAGAAATATATACTAATATTATAAAGAGGCAAAGTTTGTGGGGTTGTAGGGATCCCAGATCGAATTTAAGGTTTGAGCTCAATAGGTTTGCCATAATTTTTTTTTTCTTTTTTTTTTTTTTTTTTAAACGTTGCCCCACGCTAGGAATTTCTCCTGTATTGTGGGTGCGTTTACAAACATTTAAATTCACATACACAAACAGCCCAATAATTGATCGTTATGTTATGTTAAATGTTTATTCCTGTATCTTCTAGAACAAATGAACGTGATGCAGAAAGAACTCGACAGAAGAAGAGACGAGTGCATACAACTGAAGAGTGTTCTGACCAACCAGGTATGTAGTTAAGTAGTTATATATGACACATCGAAATTTCCACCTTGTATAACTTTTGACTCGGAAAAGCTACGCCGTTTGTTTAAGTTTCAATCGTCAGCTCTCGTCAAAATCTATCGATTGTATACAAAACATTAGTGTAAAATAGTGACAGTGAATTTAATGTGTTGTAAAATAATATCAAAAATATATAATGTCGGCCTATACGTGTCAAAAAGCCAAATCCAAATACAGAGATCGGATACGGTTGGAAAGGGCTTCTCAAGAGCAACCGAATGGTACCAATAAAACACCATATGACCGAGTCAAGCAGTGCCGGGAACGTAAAAGAATGAATGCGGCCGAGCGGATCAACCCCGTTACGTAAACGTATTCACGTACAATACACGGACGTGTCCATGACGCAGCAACAACTCATTAAAAAAAAATAGGACCGCTCTTGACCTCGATCTTGCCTGAAGTAAAGTTGGTTACGCTTAAACTGTTTTTATATTGGTATATTTATAAAATACAGGCTATGTATACATACGTCATATTGGACGGACTTATCTTAAAAAATTATCTGGCTGTCACACTCTCATATCTCTGATAAGGCGTTGTCATCATAATTGAGCTGTTTGCTCATGTCACAAAATGCTATAGTAGAAAGCGCATCGTCTCTCTGTCTGTCCGTCGCGTCGGTGCACATAACTCGGAACTTTTTATCCGATAAATGTAATCTTTCTTGTTTGGAATATGTCGTGGGTCTAAGGGCCTGTGCACACTACGTTTTTTAAACGTGCCGTTGACGCGCGTTTGTAGCGATACAGACGAGATACGCACGCGAGTCAGACGCAGCCTGTAGACCTTCTGTAGGATAAAAGCGCGCCGTCGACGCGTGTTACTAAAACGCGCGTCAACGGCGCGTTTAAAAAACGTGGTGTGCACAGGCCCTAAGGGTCGCGAGTGCTACAGCTAAGGGTGCGGGCTCTGGGTTCGATTCCCAGTTCAGCCAAAGTGTTATTGGGTTTTAGGTTTTACCCTCAGCAATTTACCAATAGCTGTGTGCAACATAAAAGGCAATGGTTTTTTTTTCCCGACTGTCCTAGAAGTGGAGTAACGTTTTTTTTTAATTCTACGTGATTATTGTATTGTTCACTCGTAAAACAGGCACTACCGAATTAAAACATTAGTATGAAACCCAAATATTGTACCTTTCCGCAACATCATGTATTTATTGTGGATCAAAACTGACACACATTTCTTTTGTAACAAGCTGAAATACAAGGCGCTCGCGCTGTTATTTTGAAATAATTTCTTGTTTAAGTTATTTTGAAATAATTTCTTGTTCAATAAAAGTGATATCGTAAGAAAAAGAAAATCGTTTTGAGGATAATTTGTGTTTGAAAACTCTAACGAATACTATAATAGTGCTGTTTTTACACACACAATAGGGGAATATACTGAGGCCCGGGTACTTTTCAAAAAGTGGTGTTATCTTTGGCAATACCTACACATAGTGAAAAATTTTGCTTCTAAATGGCTTTGTTCTTGCTACTGGCAAACTCAATATGTTTGCTCTACAACAAGTTGTCAAGAAAATCAAGTGTTATTTCCAGTGACTACTACTAAATACTACCTACCAAAATTACGCATTGTTTCTTCAATATTTTATTTGTGCAACATAAGTGACATTTAAAGTTATGTCAAAGTGTCCAAAAAGACACTAGCGTACCAGAAATTGGTACCCATCTGCCAGATGGTAGCAAAACAGGCCATAAGTGTTAAATAAAATAAAGTCCTCCAGACCGTATTCCGGCCACGGCGGCCAATCTCAACGGAGACTAGCCTTCGGCGCGGGAGATATTATTATAGTGCACAAGTGTGCGCGCAGACACAGGTGCACTCACACAGGTGTTATTTAAAGTACCAAGTGCTCTGTAAATGTTAAGTACGGTAAAAGTGATATAAATAGTGTCAAAATGGCACTACCTTTGACTGGAGTGAGAATATCAAAGCAACTGTACATAGACCAACCAGTACATAGAAGTAATTACTATTATTGTCAGAAAGAGGTGCAGGTGAGGTTCATTTATCGTAAAATAATATCCTAAAATATTTCACTTATATTCCTGAAGGCATAGGAAGATGTGTTTCGTACGATCGGTGACCCGAGATAAGTTATCAACCTTACCTAGCAGCAGTGGCGTAATTGTACCGTTTGGGGCCCGTGGCAAATTCAAGGGTTGGGGCCCTCCCTCAATGTACTTACAGAAGCTCAACCAACGTTATAGATTTTTTTTTCTAGCACTTTTCCGCGACTTCTTCCGCGTAGATTTCATATTTTCCCCTACAACATTTAACACCCGACTGCTTCGTTGGTCTAGTGGTCGCAAACGCAACTGCTGAGCATGAGGTCCTGTTCAAAAAATTAGACAAACAATGGGAAAAAGGTACAAAGTGTTCGAAACCTGAATGATGTCCTTTGATTTGCGCATTGATGAGTACAATGACTTCTTAAGAGGTTGTTAATGTTTTACAAATAACCCTGTATAGACAGAGGTGACCAATTACCATTTTGCCATTCACTAACAATAAAACCATTACCTTCTTTCGGGGACAGCTGGTTAAAAAAAATCTTTCTCTAAAGTAAATATGTTTTTCTTATTGCAATGCAGAAACCGTGGTTCCAAGCTCTGAAAAACGTTGTGAGTAATAGAAATGAATGTAGTGATCAATGTTTTATAATCAAATGCTTGCATTAGATGTTTTTAGTTAGCCATTGTTTTTATTTGTTTAACCATTTTGTGTTAAGGGGCCGGCGAACTACGCATGCTAATGTGTAGTTCATACAAACGTAATACCAAAACAATTTGTAAATCAAAGATATTCTTAATGTAGTGTGTATTTATTCCGATTGGATTACAGAATATCTAGGACTCTGATATACAGACGAGATATGAGGAATTTCAAATTTCTATAGAAAACTTATTTTTCTCATAACTCGTCTTTAAATCAGTTTCCATTCAAAATATATTTTTGAGAACCTAGATATTCTGTAATCCAAACGGAATAAATACACACTGCATTTAGAATATCTTTGATTTACAAATTATTTTGGTATTACGTTTGTATGAACTACGCATGCTCCGCCAGCCCCTTAAAATAGAAAGTTAAAAACTAAAACGCAACTATGACAAAAACGCCTACTAAAAAGGTGTAATCAAGACCTCGTAATAAAATAAGGTCGGCCGTAATCAGGTAAAAAGGGGTTTAAAATTTGTTTCATAAAAAGTGGGTTACATACACAAATATAGATACACCTAGATAACGCAAGAGCAACTACTTCGCGTGCCAAAAATCGCACCAACTTACGTACAAAAATCGTAAGCCGCCACTTCCGCGCTCAGTCCTGAGTAGGTACTGTTGGCTGCTTAGACAAAGAAAAGTATAGATGGCGGATGGCGCCATTTCATTTCCACAAGAAAGGGATAGAGTATTGAGTTATTATAAGTAACAGAAAAGGAAAAAAGCTATACTATTTCCGTCTCTCAGTGCGTGCCCGTTTTTTCAAGGCAGCTACATAAGTAGCCAATGTTATTTAAGTTAGTTTTTTGTCTCATGTGTGGCCACGCTACCCGATGCTCTATAGCTTTCTTACTCTAAGGCTAGGAACTCACGGAGCGATTTTCGCCCGCGTCCGCTGCGGTTGCGGGCCCGCAGCTTCTGTAGAATGCAAATATTTATATAAAAAATTAAAGCACATTTCACGACGCGTTTTACGCCCGCGGTGTTCGCGGTTGTATGCGGCTCCCGCTGTACCGGCGGGCAACTAGTAGAATCGCGCGGGCCGCGGTTACCCGCAGCCTCGGCGGGTGGCGCCCGCGCGCTTTGCGATCGGTTGGCGGGCGACCGCGGGGGCCGGCGGGCGGCGCGGCGGGAGTTACGGCCGGCCGGCCGGTACGGAGGTAGGGAGGCGGCGGCCGCGTAACCGCGCGAATAACCGGTCTCGTGAGTTTTGAAATAAAACCGCAAATCCACGACCGCGGCGGTTGCGGGCGAAAATCGCTCCGTGAGTTCCTAGCCTAAGGCTGGCTGGGTGAGCGTGAGTGCTGGCGCTAGGCCCCGGGGGTGGGGCGAGACGGGTGCCGCACGCGGCGGCGTCTTTGAATCGATTTTAATTTTCCCATCACTAAATAGTGCTTGTGACGTCATTGTACGCAGTCAAAAAATGGCACGCTTGGTTTTCATACAGATCGTGATACTTGCGTTATCTAGGTCTATATATCTGTGGTTACATATGTAGTTATAACTGCACAAGAATTTCTGCGTCCCAATTGCGTAACACACTATCAATCTCAATCTGAATCATTTTGAAGGATATTGCTAATACATTGCTTCTTAAGTTCGAGAAATGTGTCTGCTCTACAACGTAAATTACGCAATGAATGTTGTTGAACTGTCAAAATGAAACCTATTGCTACTGATAATGTGTTACGCAACTACCCCGCTGGAAATTGTTAAGAGCTGATTTTACCAAAGTCAGATGTTTTTTATTCGTGGAATAAAATTGACGTCTGACAGTTCTAGTATGGAGAAGCTGTCAAAAATCAAAATTTATTCTCATTAAAAGATTTATTCTAGGTATAAAAGTTTGGTGAAATTTGCCATGAGTGTTGCGTTTAATAAACCGATTTTTTTCCCGAAATTTTGTGTTAATAAATTTTATTTTTTTTATTTTCCATTATTATTGTTGACTTTTTTTTATTTTTCCATGCCATCTGTTGCTGCCATTGCATGGTACATAATTTTATTTTTTACAAATGTAGATAGCATAAAGTACAGACGCCAGCACATCAAGCTAAGCTACTACAATCTGTCAAATTTCTTTAATAGATTTTCAACTTTATCGCTAAAGCATAAGGTTCAAGGTTGATTGGGAAAATTTGACAGTTTCGGGTAGCTTGATGTGCTGGCGTTTGTACATGTTACTTGTTCTTATTATGGGCTAGATATACACTTATTGTTATTAACTTTTTTTAGATTAGACCCCCTAGAAATATAATTTAGATTTGTTTTTAATCAAAACTCTAACCGACTTATCGACTAAACGTGTTCTAACTTTAGATGTAAGTAGCTAAACCTTGGAGCCAGTTATTGTATTTTGAACTTTATTCTGACAGTCGTAAAGTTCTTAATGCAAAATTGACAACTTTGACTCGGGTTTAACTTCAGTTTTTGTAATAAGAACATAAAAATTATAGTACAAAATTTAAAAGATGGGTTTAAAGATAACCCTTGTTTTGTTAAGGCCGTAACTGTTTCATTACAAATCGAGTTCTAACTTTGGTCAAAATCTAAAATTAAACCTTTAGCCATTTTTTGTATTTCAAACCTTATTTACACTGAGATAAAGTTCTTAATACAAAATTGACAACTTCGACTTGGATTTAAAATCAGTTTTTGCATTAAGAACTACCTATCCTATATATGTCGCAGAAAATGGTTCGATGGTTATTAAAATTGTGTCTAAAAAATAGATCTTGTTTTGTAAGGAGACCGCAATAGTCCAACTTGGAAATAATTTAGAAATAATTAATATCATGGCATTTAAAAACAAACATTTGACTCAAAGTAGTTCCCTCTACAAAATAACCTACTAACCTAAAACGCGCTATTATAAACTTACATTCAACTTTGAATTCTATTCCAACAGACGGTGAACTTAAAGTCGCTCGCTACATCAAACTACGGGTCGGACGTCGATATTATCAATGAGGATGGTGAATTGGCGACGGCTTACGAAGCTCAGAAGGGTATTAACAGGTAATTTGAACTAAGAATAGGAGAGAATTCTTTCAGTAATCACACTCATCTGCCTAGCCTTTTCCCAACTGTGTTGGGGTCGGCTTCCAGTCTAACCGGATGCAGCTGAATATCAGTATTTTATATGGAGCGACTGCCTATCTGACCTCCACAACCCAGTTACTGGATACCCCTTGGTAAGACTGGTTGTCAGACTTTCGGGCTTGTGACTACCCGTAACGACTGTCAAAAATCCACGAATGACAGCCGGGACCAACGGCTTAACGTGCTTTCCGAGGCACGGAGGGGTCTCGGTATGTAAAGATGGTCACCCATCCACAGACCAACCGCGGCAAGCGTAGCTTAACCTGATCCATCGACCTGTGCGGCTGTTATTATTTAGCCACGGGCCTCTCAGTCACACTATCACACTTCATATTATAAAGGCGAAAGTTTGTGAGTGTGTGTGTGTGTTTATATGTTTGTTACTTCTTCACGCTCAAACGGCTGGACCAATTTAGACAAAATTTTGTGTGGAGGTAGCTGACACCCTGGATTAACATATAGGCTACTTTTTATCCCGATATTCTTATGCAATCGACACTTATGCGGGTGAAACCACGTGGCGCATCTAGTAATATACAAGTCAATGAGGCTACAAATGATCTTCTTTATTTTAACAGGCAACTACAAGAAGAATTGATAGCGGAGAAGAAGTTTTATTCAGAACACATATCGAAATCAAAATCGGAGATTGAGAAGCTAAGAGAAGAGAATGAGAAATATCAGAAGTGAGTACAATCTTATTTGCTTCTGTAAATATTTTTTTTTTTAACTTATGGAATTACGTGGTTAACTTGGTTGGTTATATCTAAGCTAAATGCATTGATTTTGACGTGCACAGGCTTAAAACTATGTGATTGAAACTTCTTACTATTTTCTTTGTATAATGAGGGTTTTCGTGAAAATTTACGACACCAGTTGGCACCACTTTGACAAGAGGTCTAATCAATATAAAATATATGATGACGTTCATCATTCGATTCATTCAGTCGTTCATCATTCAGTAATGACTAAAGAAAATATAGGCTCTGTGACAGATGCCTGGACCTGACGTATCAGTGCTGCCACCTAGCGAACGTCATTTCAGAAAACCCTCATTATTTATGTACAGATGCCAGCACATCAAGCTACCCAAAACTGTCAAATTTTCCCAATGAACTTTGAACCTTATGCGACAGCGATAAAGTTGGAAATCTATTAAAGAAATTTTACAGATTGTAGTAGCTTGATGTGCTGGTGTCGTCTGTACAATACATATTATAATTTTAAATATTAGATTATAAAAAATATTAGCTCACTGGTATCGGGAACAGGGTCCAAGCTACCGGCGGTCAGGGCTCCAGAGAGAGGAACCTCCTAACAATGCGAGCCGTGTCCATAATATTTCTTAATATTGCTATGGTTACTTACTTAATAGTTTGCGAATAATTTCGGACTTAAACGCAGCTCAATTCGGGAAGTTTGATACTTTTGAACCAGTCAAAACCGGACATTATTTTAACTCAACCGGTATATCCTGTAAAAATTTCATCGTGAAAACTTAGGTGTAGAGAGCTTGAAGTGAGCTGTCCTGTCACTCCACCTGATGCAAGGGATTCCCTGTGGCGTCATCTACACCGCCACATGCGAACTACGCATCACACTGACGTCACGCAAAATCCTGCATCGCGCAAGCAGAGTTTACCGCGCTATTAGCATAAATAAAAAATATTTGCCAAAAATGTAAACAAATATGAATTAATGGAAAAATAACTTTAATTCCTACACAATAAAGTTCAGTTTACGCTGTAGCGTAAACTGAACCCTGATCCCTTTCCGATTGGCTACGTGTGCTATGGACCTTTAAACACCCCATTAAGCTTCTAAATGGTTTCTAAACGATGTGCTATGTTATAGTCAGTCAGTGCATAAGAGAAGCCAAAGCCACTATCTGGTTAAGATCTCATGTTCTCATCTTCAATCTCACACACCATCATTCTAGTTTTATTCTTAACTATGTATGCTTCGGCTAACCCTTAATTTAACCAGCAAAATCTATTATCCTTGCTTGAATTCTGAATCTTAAATAATGTACTTTTCTCGACCTTCAACTTTAGCGTCAGTAAATTTATTTTTGAGTGACCATTTTGACATAAATTTTGGTAGCAATGGAATTTGAACTTTGTCATGTTTGACAATAAGTTTGCTTTTCCAAATTTTTAAGAATTATCTAAGGTTCTGAATAGAAGTTTAGTTATAACACATCTACATTTCAGCGGAGAAAATTATACAAATATCCAAGTGGAATTCCGAAGACATTGTTCCAACGACTCGACGAAGTACATAACATGTACTTGCACACAAGTTATCGTACATTTGACACTGACAGTATTAAAAATTATATGTTTTTAGTTAATAAGTTGTTAATTTGACCTTTTATGATTATGTTTAAGTTTAAAGAGTATATTTTTGATTTTTATGTTTTTCAAATAAATGAATTTTTGTCATTAAGTTGTCATTTGCACTTCATTCTCATCCAAATTGTTTTATCATCCTCATATATACAGGTTGTTAGGTTAAATGACGGACATACTTTATGAGATAAGTTTAAAGAGTATATTTTTAATTTTTATGTTTTTCAAATAAATGAATTTTTGTCATTAAGTTGTCATTTGCACTTCATTCTCATCCAGTTTGTTTTATCATCCTCATAAATATACAGGGTGTTAGGTTAAACGAGGGACATACCTTATGGGAGTGTAATACTCATGACAATGATCAACTTTTACTATGAAACCATCATGAAAAAAAATGTTTCTCCACTAATACTCCGTGTCTGCCAGTCTAAGCTTATCACAAGTCAGGTATTAGATAATAATAATATAATTTAATTGTCAGTCAAAGTCAAAGTCAAATCATTTATTTCAAATAGGCACATTAAAGGCACTTTTGAACGTCAAAAAAAAAACTAAATAGAAATGATTCTAGTCGCCCATTCGAAAAGGTAGATTTCGTATGGAGAAGAGTGGGCAAGAAACTCCACCGTTACTCTTTTAAAATGTTTTATAAGGTCTTGTATACATAATAAAAATTATATGTGAACACGATGCACCCATAATAAAATTAGTCTACCACAAAAGGTAAAAAGAATTAAAAATTAAGCAATGACAGGTAAATCAAATAAGTGATAGATACATGGTGCTCACATATTTACAAGTTATTTAAAAAAAAAAAATGCGAAAGTAGTTGAACTTTAACAAGTGTGTGAGTCAGGTCATTACAATCCACTATTGTTAGTAAGGACATAAACATCTTACAAACTAGTGTTAGTTCATATACCTCTGTTAATTAATAAATTAAAAAAACATGTCAGAGTCGATGACAATAATAATAATAATTCTTAATACGTAACACAATAGATTAGATGTTGTTTTTTCCGTTAAACAATAATAACAGCAAACTCGAGGTTTGTGGATCAGAGACATCGTCAGGCTTACAGAAATCGGTGGGGTAATTGCGTAACACACTAACAGTAGCAATGACTTTTATTTTGACAGTTCAACAACATTCATTGCGTTCTTTACGTTGTTGACCAGACATATTTTTCGAACACTTCGCACCTCCAATAAAATAGGGTTACAACTCGAAAAAAGAATTTTCTGGTTGTTTTACAGGAAAATTCAAAAACAGCGTTGATATGCCATTAAGACATATTTTTTTGTAAGCTTTTTAAGTATGTATAAATTTAATTAAATAAAGGAAATAATAATAGTGTAAGAATAAAGACTGATTAACAAATTCGTGAGATTACATTCGCTTTTCTAAAAATCCTGGTTTTTCGAGTTGTACCCCTATTTTATCGGAGGTGCGATATGAAACAATGGGTTAGCAATAATATCCTTCAAAATCATACAGATTGTGGTTGGTAATGTGTTACCCGATTAGGCAGGGTTAGTACGTTGGTTAAGGTTCTCATAAGTGGTACGTATTCAGGCTACTCATCATCTGCCTAGCCTTTTCCCAACTATGTTTGGGTCGGCTTCCAGTCTAACCGGATGCAGCTGAATGCCAGTATTTTACATGGAGCGACTGCCTATCTGACCTCCACAACCCAGTTACTGGGTAATACGATACCCCTTGCCTTAAAATAACCCCGAGATTAGGTTTGGTTAGGTTACTATGCCGAACCCCGAGGTTAGGTTTTTTTAAACCCTTTACACAGGAATAAGAGCCCCACTTCGTGGGGCTAAGTCGACATAGGATGCAAGAGCGAGCGAAGGGCACCCCGAGGTTCGGTTTGGTTAGGTAAAACAGCGAGCGTTTGTAAACGAACGACGCCGTTTGTAAAACGCGGAATCATACAAATTGCCTGCGTCATATACAGGGTCAAATAAAATTAGTTAGCGAAACGCGACACGTGATGGGTGTCAATATCTAAACATGGTAAAAAAAAATAATTTGATGGTTTTCATTTTGGGGTTATCGACCGCAGTTAGTAGTATAGACACTTGAAATATCAGTTTAAAAAAACTGTTTTTTTTTTGTTAACATCACAGACGTTTTGGGTTATATCTAAACATCGATAAAACAGATTTTCTCGACTCAAAATTACGAAACAAAATTCACACTAATAATGTAAAGGCGAAAGTTTGTGAGTCTGTGGGGGTGTGTGTGAGGGTGTCTGTGTGTGTGTGGTTATGTTTATATGTTTGTTACTTCTTCACGCTCAAACGGCTGGACCAATTTTTATGAAATTTTGTAAAGAGGTAGCTGACACCCTGGATTAACATATAGGCTACTTTCTATCCCGATATTCCCACGGGATCGACATTTACGCGGGTAAAACCGCGGGGCGCAGCTAGTAATAAATAAATTACAAAGTAACAAAACTACCCATTCCGTCTACAGAGTTTCGCTAGCCATTTTAATTAGACCCTGTATGAGATAAAATCACAGAGGTTAGAGGTGTGACAAGGAAAGAAGATCCTTCGACTGTAAACAAAATAGGAAGTATGATAATATTTTGACAAGATAAGCAACTATAAGAATATTATGGTCTTTTCTAACTTGTCTTGAAGGGGTGCCATTAGTTATGGCTTTATTTTACAAAATTATATAAATTTAGTAGTGTAGACCTAACATCATTCTATACATTCAGAACATACTAACATATTATATTTAAAATAGTAGTCGCTCTTCTCCATAGAAAACTAAACCTTGAAATAGGCAATTTTCACCATCATTCTTGACTTCCAAAATCTACAAAGTCAAACTACTGGCGGAACTTCACAGATGTATTGGGTATCAAAAAAGAAATCCTAACCCTCAAAAATTCTGTGAAGTTTTGCCAGACAATTTAATTTGACCTTTTATTCATAGATTAATTACAATAATATTAATTTTAAATTATTATTAAGTTCTTACTTTACAGAATACTTAAACATAGTTTGTTGTTGTAGGTTGCTCAGTTCCGATTTGAGCACTGAACCCAAGAACAAGACTCAAGAGTTTGCGCAGAATGAGATCATCAGACTGGCGGCTGAAAGCTTGGCGTTACAGGTAAATATAAAAAAAAACCGGTCAAGTGCGAGTCAAACTCGCGCACCGAGGGTTCCGACAAATTTGTAGGTACGTATTTACGTACCTACAAATTTGTACGGATGTTCCACACCGTTCTTTATTATGCGCTGATGCCGGTGACGAGGAAACATAAAAGAATGCCGTTATTTTAATTACAACGTTTTATTGTATAAATTATTACACTTTACAGGAGAGTAATCTTAGAGGTAGGTACACGTTCGACACACGTATTCATTTTTTTGCATAGACTCAAAACCAGCCACCATAGATACACAAAAATGTTTCTTTTTACTTTTTAAATATAATTCTATGTTATGAATATTGGTCATAAACAACGGAACCCTCGGTGCGCGAGTTTGACTCGCACTTGACCGGTTTTTTTTATCACAGTTTATCACAGTTTTTTTTATGTAACTACAAATTTACGGTTTTCTGATTTTTTCCTTTACTTGTGCTACATGACCTTGCTTCTTGCCAAATTTCATGATTCTAAGTCAACGGGAAGTACCCTATACATTTTGATTCCCTTGAGAGTGTCGAAATATACGTTTTTGCTTTTTTTGTTTTTCTTGTTTGATTTTTTCACAGCTTCAAGGGACTGTAGACCTGAGTATATCGTTTTAATTTCAACTGGATACCTCCACGCGTTCCCGAGATAAAGGGTTTTGACAGACAGACAGACGGACAACAAAGTGATCCTATGAGGGTTCAGTTTTATCCCTTTTGAGTACGGAACCCTAAAAATCAAGGGTGGCATGAACATCGACGCGCAAACTGTGTAGCCATCAATTCAGCACATGATTTTAGACTCCGTAGCGTAGAAATTTCGTTTACGCTAAAACTGCTGAACGGATTTGGCTGAAATTTGGCAAATGGGTACACCAAGGACATAGGATGCATGCATTTTTTTATGGGGGCATGGGATTAGTGTTATTGGGTTTTCCAATAGGAATTTCTTAGTAACAGTCCGAACTTAGGAAGTTGGCGGTTTAATACCCCCGTACCTCGGAAAGCACGTAAAGCCGTTGGTCCTGCGCCTGATCTCTCCCCGGTCGTGTCGGATTGCCTTCCCATCGGACTATGAGATTAAAGGAACAGAGTGCACCTGTGTTTGCGCACACACTTGTGCACTATAATATCTCCTGCGTACCTGACTAATCTGTATTGAGATTGGCCACTGTCACCGAAAACGGTCGGGGAGGCTATTATTTAGGACATAGGATATTTTTTATCCAGATATTCCCACGGGATTGAAGCTTATGCGGGTGAAACCGCGGGCCCAGCTAGTAATAAATAAATATCGATTCATATTTCTACAGGAACGAGTGGACAAACTATCGGAAAGCTGTCGTCGGTACAAGAATCAAATACGACTGCTCGTCAACAAGCTGAAGGAATGCGGCATTGAAGACGTCAACGATATACTCGACAATAATGGTAATACAACTTTTCTATCTCGAACTAATATTAAATACTGGTTTCGTTTATCTGTGTGTGAATTCGGACGAGGACTTAAGGTGCCACTAGTCGATATTTTTTCCATACAAATTTCGGGAGAGTATTACTCCACTGTTTGACATTGTGCATCCAAAGTTAAACATGATATCGTTTTGTTATATTATTAATGTTCTCTGCAAGGAAACAGAATTGTAAAATAAAAAGCCATAAAAAAGTTATGAGCCAACAATGATTCGTTTTTCTTGCTATTTTTAACGTAACTTTGGGTGTAAATAAGTAGTAAAAGAACTCTAAAATCTTGAAAACCAAGTCCGCACCGACAAAGCTCAGTTATCGAAGAGTTCAATAAACTTTATTTGTAATTGATTTATGCAGTGGTTTTTGCATAAAACTCGATTTTCCGAAGCACTTTTCGATTTTTTTTACGCGCCTATCAGTTCGGAACGGTGTTTCTGCGCGTGAGAACTAGACGTTGTTCGTGTAGACTAGCGTCTTACTGCTCACTAATGCTAATTTGGTCGGACACGAAGCCTGGTGAGACAGCTTTTTGGCCATGACCACCAGTGAATTCGAGCTCGCGACTAGTTTACTGTTAAAGTAGCTAGATGAATTTTGATGCGATTTTCACGAGTCATCTGATTTATCAGATATCTCAAGAAAGATGCCAAGAGTGAATGCTTCAGTTACTGGGGCCACTTTCAGACTTCCTCTTAGCCAGAGCGATGTCTGTCGGCTTAAATTTTTACTTCGTTTGATAATCAAATACACTTTTAAATACTAAATTTTGAAGGAACCTTGACTTTTTTATATCAATAGGTTTTGATGAAGAGGGGCCGTGGCTAAATAATAACAGCCGCACAGGTCGATCGATCAGGTTAAGCTACGCTTGCAGCGGTTTGTCTGTGGATAGGTGACCATCTTTACATACCGTGATCCCGCCGTGCCTCGGAAAGCCGTTGGTCCCGGCTGTCATTCGTGGATCTTTGACAGTCGTTACGGGTAGTCAGAAGCCCGAAAGTCTGACAACCAGTCTTACCAAGAGGTATCATATTACCCAGTAACTGGTTTGTGGGGGTCAGATAGGCAGTGGCTCCATGTAAATACTGGTATTCAGCTGCATCCGGTTAGACTGGAAGCCAACCTCAACAGAGTTGGGAAAAGGCTAGGCAGATGATGATGAATATAATAATTGTTTTAAATCTGTTTTTCCCCACAGACTCAACAGCTCCGCAGAACGCGTCAATGACGTTAGAAATGGCGGCGGTGACGCGCAAGAAGGAGCGCGAGTACCTCGGCATGTTCGAGTACAAGATACAGGACGAAGGACTCATTATCAAGAAACTTATCTCCGGTAAGTTATTGTAATAAATAAAATGGGAATTGGATATTTCGCCATTCGGTTCTGAACATTATACAAGATGTTTTTTTTTTATATCCCTAACTCTAGGGTTTTATTCTATAAGAACCAAAACATTTGGTAGGTATTCTAAGGTTTTCTGTCTAGATCGCTTTTTACTATATAAATAACCAATATACCTTTTTTCTTAATATCTTTTGGAATAAAAAAAAAACTGTTTATGTATATCAACCAAAATTCTACTTTACTCCCACAGACTTAAAGCCCAAAACTGCAGTAACTCTCCTTCCTGGTCTGCCCGCATACATTCTCTTCATGATGCTTCGACATATGGACCACGTGGATGATGAACCTAAGATGCATCAACTCATGAAAGCAGTCCGGACAGCCGTCAAGAAAACGCTGAAGAAACGCGCCGAAAGCGTCGAGTATAACGCGTTATGGCTCGCTAATATGCTGAGGTAAGTTTAAAAAAAAATATACAGTGAGAAATTTTAATCACCGTTTTTCTCTTAAGAGGTCATTGTACAGTCAACAGCAAAAGTAGATGATCAAAATTAGAAATTCAATACTAATGAACGTAGTTCGCGTCAGAACTGTGTGGCGTCGAAGTACTACTACTTAGAATACTTACTACGTAGAATACTTTTGAAGAATCACTTCGACGCCACGCAGTTCTGCCGCGAACTCCGTTAATTAGTATTGAATTTCTGACTTTGATCATCTACTTTTGCTGTTGACTGTACTCATCATTATGAACAACTTTTATACCATGGGACCAAACCTTAAATCGCGAAAAAAAATCAGCTCAAAAAATCAGTTGACGAATTATGCGAACATAAATGTAGGAAATGATGAGTACAATGACCCCTTAAGTGGAAAACGATGATTAAAATTTCACCTTGTATCTGTAACTTTCGGAAGTGCTTTAGATTTGACTTGTAAATAATGTTGTTGGCACTTGTTTTTACAATTGCTTAAGAGCCTATACTACCTCAGCTAAAATTCACTCTTTATCTCGCTCGCACGATACTGCTCGCGGACTGTGTGAAAGCGAGACAGAGTGCGGTGCGGGGCGGGAGGCAGCGCCAATAGTTTAGGTATTTGCTTTTTACGGTGAAAATAAAGGTATTTCAAAAAAACTAACTAACATAAGACCTGCTTTATAGTTAGTTCAGTTAGTATGCAAAGTTTCATGATCTAATTTGAAGTATTTTTTGAATACCAGCGGTTTATTGTTCGGTTTGGAGGTAACTTTGGAATTTTTTTCTATCGAGAAAATTTTATGTAATCGTGTTTTCGTCTAACATAAGACCTTACATTAATCCTCAACTTTAGCATATATTTATTTCAAAATTAATGCTGCAGAATTTTCGACATAACGGAGGATCATGTTAAGCCATTTGAGGTAGTATAGGCTCTTAAAGCCGCAATTATATTTAGCCCGCGCCGCGTGTCGCCACGCGTGGGTAAGCTATCGGTTACATACATTTAGTATAGGATTGATTACATTAGTCCCGCCCCGCGTGTCGCCACGCCACGCACTAAATGTATGTAACCGATAGCTTACCCACGCGTGGCGACACGCGGCGCGGGCTAAATATAATTGCGGCTTAAGGGGGAAGCGCTAAGGTAGCCCGCGAAATTAAAATTTTCTTACGTTTTTTGCAATTTGCTGGTCAGTATTAAATTGTACGTTGATTAAAATATGATTCGCGACCGTAACATAATTATAATCATTAGAATCAGTAACACAACTTGTTAAGTTAGTATAATCCCAAAATGTTAAGATTTCATGAAATAGTCATTCAGTGGGATTACTTGGTCTTAGAGAGTTGTGTTGATCACTTTAATGATTATAATTCTGTAAATACATATTTATACCTTCTATATTTTAATAATGATTGAAATTTATTTATTTATTTATTAAAACTTTATGCACAAGTAAAAGAAATACTGTACAAAGGCGTACTTAATGCCTGAGGCATTTTCTACCAGTCAACCTTAGGGTGGTGCAGAGACAAAACATGGCAGGTGCAACATACGGGATAAATAGCTAGGAAATGACTACTTATAAAATACAAGAATAAATACTAATACATAGATAGATAGATACATACATACATATAAACAAAATTAACTGCGAGGAGAAAAAAAATATCGGTAGAGGAGAAAACGAAACCAGCAAATCAGCGCTGAGATGCTACAGCCAACTTTTGACGGATATGTTCACGTGCCTTCACTTGAAATGAGAGAGTTTAGTCTACCTTGCCTAATCCTTCAGAGTATAAAAGGGTGATTTTAGTATACATTATTTTCTTCTTACAGACTCCTAAACAACCTCCGGCAGTACAGCGGCGACACCATCTACCAATCAACGAACACTCCTCGTCAGAACCAGCAGTGTCTGCGGATCTTCGACCTGTCGGAGTACCGCCAGGTGCTCAGCGACATCGCCGTCTGGATATATCAGGGTAAGGAAGCTTTCATCATCATCAGCTGCTTGAAATACGTCCACTGCTGGACATCGGTTTTGTCCAAGCGTCGCTACAACGTTCGACCCAGTTTTTATAATAATAAACTATAAAATA
Source organism: Oligia latruncula (assembly GCA_948474745.1). Lineage (NCBI taxonomy): Eukaryota > Metazoa > Arthropoda > Insecta > Lepidoptera > Noctuidae > Oligia > Oligia latruncula. The sequence goes on along the minus strand of OX419710.1, from coordinate 2,828,830 downwards.
AATAAAAAAAGTTCCCAATTTTGATTTTTTTCGCTAATATCTTTAAAACGGTATAGATAAAAGATTCGATAACAACTTTCTGATGAAATCGCTTAGGGCGTACCTCACGCACTCTACAACTGCTTTTTTAAATGGACTAATAATACACTTTGCGTTTCGGTGCAAATACACATTGCGATGTTTCTATAATCTTTTCTTTTTAACTGTACAAAATGTTCAATTATGAATCATACAATTAACCGGTTGAATGCCGTAATTACAGAAACAATTAAAAAACCATTACATTAAAGATTCTACGCCCCAAGTCCCAGCTTTTAAAACCTGAAATTTTGTTCGGCAGGTCTGATCCACCTGCTAGAGCGGCAGCTGGAGCGCCTCATCGTGCCCGCCATCCTGGAGCACGAGGAGATCTCGGGGCTGTCGGGCCCGGCGGCGCGCCCGCCCGCGGCCGGCGCCGGCCCGCAGCGCCTCAAGCTGGAGCTCACGGCCACGCACGACCATCTGCACACCTTCGCCGTCGACCAGCCGCTGAGGCTTATGATCTTTAAACAGGTTATACATATTTTATGGGGGTTTAATATTGGCATACCTCTGCCTGCACGTTCAAAGTTTTGTTTAGTGGGTTTGTGACTGGTTAAAGGCCTCTTGGTCCACCCTTGCCCCTCTCACCCTCCGGCCTGCCTGCTGCACCATCAACCAGCGGTCGACGAGCCGTAAGCGCGGCGTCGCCTAGCCGTAGCCGAGTCGACGTATCGGAGCTTCTGATCCGCTTCGGTTACGTGCTTACATTAGGTTGACGTCTGTGTAACGGCGAGGCGAAAGGCGATACGGTGCCGATCCCTTTCCGGTTTGATACGTGTGCTATTGACCTTTATGGACGCGCTCCTGCGCAGACCAACGATTTTTTAATGACATTAAATAATACACTGTATTCTCAGAAGTTTAAAATACAAAGTTGTATACACATTAAACGACTTTGCGGATGTCATTGAGATCGAACGTGATCTCGTTCACACGTAAATTGTAAAAAAATCCTACTGATTACAAGTATCACGATCTGTCGGTCGATTCTGTAAAAATCTCACCGTGAAAACTTAGGTGAAGTGAGTTTGTTTTTACTAGGAATTGAAACTATTGACAGCTGACCAAAGACTACAATATGATGCTGCAGCTGACTCCACGCTCACTTCACCTAAGTTTTCACGGTGAGATTTTAACAGAATAGCACCGCTGTATGGAAACCAAGCGTTCCATTTTTTGACTGCGTACAATGACGTCACAAGCATTATTTAGTGATGGGAAAATCAAATCGATTCAAAGACGCCGCCGCGTGCGGCCCCCCTCCCCCCTCCCCCCCCGGAGCCTAGCGCCAGCGCTCACGCTCACCCAGCCAGCAGTACACAGGACTGAGCGCGAAAGTGGCGGCTTACGATTATTTTACGTAAGCTAACAGCATTTTTCTCCTCTTTCCAGCTATTTTACTACATCTGCGCGTACAGCTTGAACCAGCTTCTCCTGCGCAAGGACCTGTGCTGCTGGGCCAAGGGGCTGCAGATCCGATACAACATCAGCCATCTTGAGACCTGGATCAAGGAGCATCTGGCTGAGTATGGACAGAAGAGCGTAAGTACCTTTTTTGTTTACTTTATGATACATCTTACATGTTTAAAAAATTCAAAGTCCCGACTGACTGATATATCAACGCACAGCCTAAACCGCTGGTCCTAGAGACATGAAATTTGGAGGGTCTGTTCTTTGTGAAGAGTAGGTATCCACTAAGAAAGGGCTTTTCGAAATTCCACCTCTAAGAGGGTGAAATTTCACGCGGACGAAGCTAGAATATTTCTCGTTGTGAGAAAATATCACTTATAAAAGCTGAGGTGTAATTAAAATAACATCGGTCATTGTACTCATCATTATGAACAACTTATACTTTGGGACCAAACCTGAAATCGCGAAAGAAAATGAAATGCTCTATACATTTATGTTCGCATTAGTCGACATAATGAAGGGAAGCATGTGATTTTTTTTAAGATGACCACTTTTCTATACTTTGTAGTGGTAGATGTATTCATTTTGTGGTGTACAATAAACTATTTAAAAATAAATAACATTCTACGTTACAGAATAAATAAATTATTTTATTTTGTTATTAGCACCTTCGATTAGCATACAAGACGTCATTTGGGCTTTCTTATAATAATTGTAATCTGTGTTTTATCAGACGGTCGACCAAGTTTACAGAATCTTAGAACTAGAATAAAATGCCAAGATCACCGAATATGCAGAAACTATTATTCTATCCCAATTATTCTTATGTCGTCTATTGCAATCATTGCTTACAAATATTTTTTCAGGTGGAAGAAATCCTAGGCGTCCTAAAGCCGATAACGCAAGCAGTACAGTTACTGCAAGCACGCAAGTCGATGCAAGACGTGCAGAGCACTGTGGACATGTGTGCCAACCTCAACGCGATGCAAGTGTGCAAGGTAAGAATAAAACAAGGCAACAAAACTACAAAACAAACTTGTTAGGGCGATGCCCCATTAGTGCATTGCGTTGCGTCGTTGCAACGGATCAACGCATTGTATGCCACACCCGCGTTGAGTCATTATGAATATAATAATGACTAATAAATTAGACATTATTGACTAATTTAATTGAAATAATAGTTAAATTGTCATAATTAAATTAATCATTCAGTATCAATCATCAGTCAGTATTGAGTCGACGCAGCCACGACGGTGCGTCGACGCAACGCACTAATGGGGCCTTGCTCTTACGTGTTTTTGTTTTGGATTTCTCACACGACACACTCACACTATTTTTTTAATAGAAAAGGGAGAATCCTCCGACCAGACGGGTGTCGAGACTGGTGGTGGATGTCGGGACGTTCTATATTTGCTAGTTGCGCGGTAAACTCTGCTTGCGCGATGCAGGATTTTGCGTGACGTCAGTGTGATGCGTAGTTCGCATGAGGCGATGTAGATGGCGCCACACACTTAACATATTTAGGGCTGATTTTTCAATCGGCAGATAATTTTTATTCGTGTAATAAAATTGACGTCTGACAGTTATTGTATGGAAGAACTGTCAAACATTCAAAAGTCAAATAATTAACTCTAACTAGTTGACTCAGTTGACCATTAGTTACTATTTTTAACAATTGGTCGAGTTAACCACCAATCAAAAAACGGCCCTTAGACAGTCCCCCAACGGCCACCTTTTACAATTTCCAAGGGTTTTAGCTGGGAAGATGAAGTGGCTCTACAAACTCCCCAGCAGCACAACAAAAACTTTCTCAACATCTTCTTTATACCAATATATCCATCGTCATCTGCCTAACCTTTTCCCAACTATGTTGGGGTCGGCTTCCAGTCTAACCGGATGCAGCTGAATACCAGTATTTTACATGGAGCGACTGCCTATCTGACCTCCACAACCCAGTTACTGGTTGGTGGTCAGACTTTCGGCCTTCTGACTACTCGTAACGACTGTCAAAGATCTAGGAATGACAGCCGGTACCAACGGCTTAGCGTGCTTTCCGAGCCACTGAGGGGTCTCGGTATGTAAAGATGGTCACCCATTCACAGACCAACTGCGGCAAGCGTAGCTTAACCTGATCGATCGACCTGTGCGGCTGTTATTATTTAGCCACATTGCAATCTATTATCACATTTCTTTTTCCTCTTTAGATCCTGAACATGTACACACCAGCAGAGGAGTATGAAGTGAAAGTGACTCGTGAGTTCATCCACGAGATACAGAAGAAGATGCTGGAGAAGGCTGGCACCAACCCTGACAAGGAACCGGTGAGTAACATTTTTCTTCCTAATATTTTGTCCACTCGTGTTAAGCGGTGATGCAGTCAATAATTTTGCACGCGTGGGTAGAAGTATCCTAAAAAGTGACCAAGTGCGAGTCGGACTTGCACACGAAGGGTTTCGTACCACAAGGCAAAAACGCCGAAAAAAAACACGTTTCTTGTATGGGAGCCCCCCTTAAATATTTATTTTATTTTGTTTTTAGTATTTGTTGTTATAGCGGCAACAGAAATACATAATTTGTGAAAATTTCAACTGTCTAGCTATCACGGTTTTTGAGATACAGCCTGGAGACAGACAGACAGACAGACGGACAGTGGAGTCTTAGTAATAGCCCACTTTGGGTACGGAACCCTAAAAACACCTATGCCGCAATCTTCAAGGCTTGCAACTCTTAGTAAATTTTCAAGGTGAATTTACTCCACACACTCACTGGTTTTTTACTGTTTCAGCAAAACCTTTTAATGGACTCAAAGATGATATTCTCGGTGCAATTCCCCTTCAACCCGTCATCCATACGTCTGGAGGCCGTAGAGCTACCAGAAGTGCTAGAACTGGAAGGTTTACTCACCAAGATATAAGAAGACCGGGTAGACCAAATGAAAAGACCGTCGGAATAAGGTTAAAAAACAAGCCTACTATTGTTATTATTTTATTTATAAACTTAGAGATAATGGTCTACTGGGAAAAATGAGTAGACCATGAAAAGACCGCAGTAGAAGCTTGTGTCAACAATGATTTATTATTTAATATAGGTTTGGCTCATAGCTAAGAAAAGACATAATATTAGAAGACCGTAGAAGTAAGAAGGTAAATAATGTTCAAACAATAGCATAGTTTGTAAAGTTCAATTCATAAATAATCTTGGTCTTTTCACGAAAAGACCGAGTAGACCGGAAAAGACCATACGAATAATAAGGTTATAAGTTTATAACAATAGTTGTTATTATAATTTAACATAAAAAACGGTCTAATAGCTGCAAGAAATAGTTAAATATATTAAAAACATCATAATAATAGGTTTGTAAGAATTTCACATTTTGTATAATTTGTTTGTGTCCATTTAGATGTCATAGTTTTGGCCTATTATTTAATATACCTACGGATGTTCAATTCTTAATAATTAATAATATTTATTTATTTAATTTGTTTTTGTTATATCTTTTTTAGATATCCCCACCCATCAAAAGCTGTGGAGTTACGCTAGCTTATTTAATTTGCCTTGTATAACCGAAACTAAGCGTATCATACATCAGAAACTGTATTCCTAAGACTTTTGATTTTTTAAACCAAAATAAACATAAGAAAAATACATCTAAATGGGCATAAACTTTTATAAAACATAGCTTGCCTTAAACTATCTTCAATTAGCTCAACGTTTTTCGTTCCTACATTTTTATTGCCATACGAAATATTCGTTTAATATGATGCCATTATTATATTCTATTAATTGGTGTAAAAACACATTATTTATACTCAAGGTACACTTATATTCCTTTAAAAATATTATTTTCTTTGATTTCTATTAATAATTTATTATCACAATGATTCTTATCTTTTTGCGAGTTCCGTGCCTACAATTAAAGTATTTTTGTCAATGACAATAACAAAAACCTATCATAATCTGCGTAGTAATTGCGTAACACACTATCAGTAGCATTGGCTTTCATTTTGACAGTTCAACAACATTCATTGCGTTATTTACGTTGTTGAGCAGACACATTTTTCGAATATATGAAGCAATGGAGAAGCAATATCCTACAAAATGATTCAGATTGAAATTGATAGTGTGTTACGCGATTAGGGTGCTGCGATTCAATATGTTTATTAAAATTAATATTTGTCTAATTTATAAAATTCTGGTGACATAATTGTATTGTATCAAAAAAAAAAATGTTTGAATACCCGATCACTATGATAAATTTCATCGTTTTTCTATTCGTCACTTATGAATAAATTAATAGGAAAATCCGGCCTATTCTATTAAAAATTCAATCATTCACATCTTGTCGTACTGGATACGACAACGCGTTTACGTTATAAATCATTTGTCGTATAGCGGTCGTTGTTTAAACTAAAAATTTAAATAATTATATCGTATTCAAAATTAGACCAAATCAGGAATTAGGAGAGTTCATTACGGCTTAATGAGATATTAGCAAGCGCAGAAATAATATACGAGTAAGTATTACATGATAGAGTAGGACTAAGTTAATTTCTATTGACTTTTGAGTTTCTGTGTGCTGAGATATGGATAAGAAAAAGCTCTTACACTTGTATATTTTTTTCACCTAAAAATATTTTTAATTATTTAATCACTCGTGAGCAGCTTCCTAAGCTCTTTTCAGTTCCTATGTAAGTTACATGATTGTTGTTGATTATTTCGATATTCTCCTTGTTATGTTTTTTCAAAACATGATGACATCTAAAATATACATTCCTAAAACTGCACTTTTGTTGTCAAAACTTTATATGAAAACTGGCCGACCCGGCCGACCTTCATACCACCTCAGAATCAGTAATAACGAATGCATGAGAAAATGAATTATCTTCTCTATTTTTTTCGTGAATTTTTCCCATATTTTAATTGTTATTCTGTTATTAGGGGCGGAGACCTAACAAATCGAAGATCATAAAAATCGGTCCTGCTGTTCTTGAGTTATAAATGGTGTAACTAACTAACCCGACTTTGTTTTATTTATACAGATAGATTGAAAGGGCTCTCTAAGAACGGTGTTCAAGAGTTTTTCTTGTTTTTGCCAAATGAGTTATAAATCAGTAGATTCCCAGAATAAGTCTTCCTTTTAATAAATTGAAAATAAACAACGATTCTTTAGTCATTCTAATATTTAAATAAATTGTGTTTTTTTTTTATTTAAAGCCACCTAAGCTTTTATAAGATGGCATTTTAAAGATTTACTTTCAAGTTGCTATAAATAGGCTATATTTAGCCTTAATCAAACTTTCCTTGGACTGACTTCTTCAAGTCATAAATTACCATTATGTTTCTTATCAAACATTTAAGAGTCTATCTCAGCCATTCTTATTTAAAAATAAGTTTTTAATCAACGAAGTTCTTTAGATTCTTTTAAATTAAGGTTTATATATTTTTTATATTAATTAGCTGTTTTTTATAATTTATTCTGATTAGTTCAAATTGTTCACCATTGTTGGACACCACATTTGATTTTGATTCTCAATCAACCATAGTTCGATCGAACACAATTAAAACTTTAATATTCTTATAGTTTCGAAATGGTTAGTATTAAACAATCTAAATTTCACCTAACTACAAGCTTGATGTTGTTCATAATCGTTGTTAAATACATAATTTATTGTGATTGTCGTAAAAATATAATCGATACTGCTTTGAGCTGATGAAATAAATGAATGAAAACAAAACGATAAAAAAATGATGCAGTTATGATTGGCATAAAGCAAGTATGGAGTCAAGTAAAAAAAAATATGGTTTCAAAGTTTGGCAGTGAAACACTACAAAAGCTGCCTAAAACATCTTAAAATTTTATAATAAAATTCGCACTGCCGAAATTGAACCTTATGTAACTCAATGTTTATAAAAAATCTATGTGTTCGTCGTGTATAGATTCTTTAAATGTATAATAACGATGTTGATATATTAAATGTGGTAAAATTGTGGTGGATTATTGCCGATTTGTCCAAAAAAAGCGCTGTAAATGCTGAAACATAATTATAAAACGTTGAAATAAAAAATGATGCAGCAGCTTTATTGACAAATGTTTAGTGTCATTCCATTATATTTAATTTAATGTTAATGTAGTTAATAAAGTTTATTAGAATATTGTTGTATAGAAAAATTATTGTTGATTTTGGAAAAGTTGCAAAAGTATAAAACACACCTGATCTGTAGGTCGAAAAGATGTCCATAATAGCGCAGTTGGCTAGACTTGAGAATCTACATGACTAACTTTCAAATACTTTTGCAACATTTCCAGAAAAATATGAGGACTCAATAAATAATAGAGAATATAATTAAATAATAATACGTAGACATAAAACAGTGTTACCATTTGCACTAGGTGCTTTCGAAGCTACACTATATTTATCATTATAACCGCCTGTTTCAACATATACTGATAGTATTACTGTGTAGTTTATTTTATACTAGCTGCGACCCGCGGTTTTACCCGCACAAGTCTCGATCCCGTGGGAATATCGGTATAAAAATTATCCTATGTCCTAATCCAGGTCATGGTCTACCCATGTGTGAAATTTCATCCAAATCCGTTCAGTATACAAAAAAATTAATCTTTACTCCTAGAACCCTGGTCGGTGGTGTTGAAATGTAAAGAGCCCTGTCCGTTCACAGTTATTAGAATGAGAATAAAGATCAATGTGATTTGGACAGTGATGCAAAATCAGAGGTAAATGGTCTGTAGCTAGCTAAACATGATGAACGACGTTTAGTTTACCGCTTATATTAAAACCAGGAAAACATGATTAGGCTTAAACAATAAAATTACTTTTACTCTTTGTCGTGTTAAACTTTCACTCAATGTTATACTACGCACTTTCAGTATATGTTCAAATTGGCTGCTAGACTAGTAAAATGTCATTTCAAGCCCGCTAGAAATCATCTATATATTTTGTATAAAATGACATGAGAGTATATCCGAATCATTGTTGGGCGATAAGGAAGCTTACAGGCGAACGAAATTTCATGTCGATGACCATCGCAAACGTCGCCGCCTGTCGTTAGCGCCTGCCGTCGATATGAAGACTGTCGGTCGTTTGTAAGCATCCTAAATGTCATTTACTTCACTTTATATTATATTTGAAGTTGTAGCCTTAACTATTATAAATTGAACGGTTCATATTAATCGTTTGAAGTGAAATTTTTGGTGTTGATGACAGCTGGTATTATGTTAAAATAGATATTAAATAATAGAAATATCGTAGTATTTGAAATAGTACGTTATTACGCAAAGCAGGCACTAAGTACTTATTTAGACAATTTTATAAATCAGTATTTTGTATGTAATAGTTATTATCTATTTATTTATGTGTTATGCATTTACGACAGTACGTTAATCAGTTTTCTTCTTCATGTAAAATTGTCGTATTCCTTATTTAAAATGTAGAAGTGTGATATTTATTAACTACTACTCCTTGTTGTACTTAATGTATTAAAAAATAGTGAAATATATGTATGTTGTGTTGTATATACGTGAAATTATATTTATTAGGTGCTCAAGTTGAAATTATTCGAGTTTATAAATGCATTCCAAATATTATATTCAAAATATACTATTGTATCTAATTTGTCAATTTATTAAATCGTATACCTGATTCTTTGAAAATTATACCAGTGTAATGTAAAATTATTGCAAGAAAAAGTAGCAAAATAATGATTACTTAATTCTAATGAATAACCACGATGTAATCTATCCTAGCTTAATGGAATCACATTTCTATGAAGCACTAAGGCTACGTAGATACTGTCAGGTGGCGGGTTAGCGCCTAGAGTCTAGTGATTTAACATCCTTCGATAACTCGCTCGCTAGTCCGTCTCTAGGCGCTAAGCAAGCCACCTATCACAGCGTACGTAGCCTAACAGTTTAAAGCTTGGCTCGCTAGCAGCTATACATGTTAAATAATGTTATTCTAATCAAAACAATCGTGACAAGGCGAAATCAAACATAAAATTCTTAATAGTACAGCATCAAACTCGATGAAAGTTTATTAAGTCAAATAAAGTATAGCAAATTAAGAAGGGCTGCTTTTCATAAAATGCCCCAAAAGCGTTAAGCGTTCCAGGAGAGAATTTCCCTGGTTCAAATACTGCATAAGCGCAATCTACAACACATTTACCAGAAAAATGTGTCGAAACAAACAAATAAAAATAATGAAGCTTTGTCATGAAATACATGACAGTTTATAAACCGCAATGTCATTAAAAATATGTCATAAATACAAAGTCAATGTTAAAAATATTCTAAGCGTGTACGCCATTTTTATAAACGCTATGTCGTAAAAATAATCGTTGGTGTAAACTACGGTTACCTAGAAAAGCGGTGGCCGCCACATAATGTCCGCAATTTACCGGTGAATGACGTCACTACAACGTTATTTATGAAAGTAAGTTGGTGTGTTTTCCTAGAGAGCGGTTTTGACACCGTGAAGTCGAACCCCACTGCCCAAAGATTTAAATCGCTAGATTTGCTCTCACTGTACTTTGTCACGCGAAACTATCCATCCTGAGAAGAGGAGCTCACACATTATTATTTAGCGTTTCCGTGACAATCTAGTCACTGCGATATAGTGTGTCAGAAGTGTCAAAACAAAAGATTTAAATATTTGATGTCATCATTTTCATGACAGCTGTCACTGCGGCCGTTAGGTACGGTCACCGCTTCTAAAGGAAACTAACTCTCCGTAAGAAACTACAAAAACATTGTCATTAATTTTAATCCCCTGTCATATTCAATATGACAAAATATTACCAGATATCTGCTTGTCGTTTCATTTGAATTAATTATAAAAAGCAATATATTGCATATCTATCCAATTATTTTAGAATTTAATTATTGAAACAATCTTATGATTATTAAGATAATTGCGGATTTAAAATCATAGGGAATTACGTTGAAATTATTTTACGTGTTAACAATGTGTCCTGTACTGTGAGCACTTTACATTCCATATAATATATAGATGTTATGTTATTAAAATCATTTATTGAATAAAAGTGGTTTTTATTTCATCTTTACCAGCCGATTCTGCACCCTAATTGCATAACACAGTGGCGCCGATTCTGTTGTTCACAAACTAAACTAAATTTAAGTTCAGGCATCTTTTTCTTTCTATTTCATTAAGAAAAGGACAGAAGATAAATATTAGTTTAGTACGAAAAAAGTCTTCGACTAGCTCTTGGACTATAGGTACCTACCTTATTTATTTATATATTTATTATTCCTTCATAAACGTCAAACTTGTTGTGCACATTAATGTGCTTAGCCGACACGCACTAAGGGACAGAAATATTCTTACTCTGTCTCTTTTCTTTGCTAGTGACGTTAATATATTTCACTTTTTCCTTGTGCGAATGAAAAAGAAGATATGCAGCAGTCTATAGTTTACTCTGTCTACGGTGGAAAGTAATGACAATGCCCTCTTTCAGCGGCCGCCAGGGCGTCTCCGTTCTCGGTGGTTCTGATATAAATATTCTCCATGTGTGGTGAGGTTTGATGAGGTCATAACGGATCCGAAAGTTTAGAAATTTTATCTGACCATGTATGATAGCTGTTCGGTTTTACTGCCCGAAATCTTCAAGATATTTATCGCAACAAATTATCAGGCAATACCCTCCTCGCCTGAGGCAAAGATACCAAGCGATCTACCTACTTACCTACTAACATAACATATTGGACAACATAAGACCCAGTTTAACGTATAATATATTAGCAATTATCTTGGATGTTAACTAATCTGTAACTAAGCAGGGTGGTAGGTACTGATATGATTGATTTTTCATAGATAGATTATTGGATATGTAAAAGACGTATTTCGGTATTTTATAAAGATTTAGATAAATGACGTTGTGTAGAACGAATTTAAAAAACTGGCCAAGTTCGACTTGGACTCGAACACGAAGAGTTGCGTAGATACCACAAGGCAAAAACGCCTTTTTTTCTGTTTTTAGTATTTGCTGATAAAGCGTTAAATTATGCGTACCAAGATCAACCACGGCATTGGTGCGTAAAAGTATTTTTTGTTTAGCACCAATCATTTATAATAAAATCCCAAAACCTGTTAGACAAATGCCTACTGATTTGTTTAAAATACATTTAAAAAAATATCTCATAGCCAAATGTCAGAATTTTTAAATGACCGCAACTAATTAAATAGATGCCTATAATTACGATATTTTCACAATTTGACCCCCAAATCTGTAAAAATAATATTTTAGTTTTTTAATTAGCATTAGGAATAAGTAATTAAAATTTCATAGTTTGCTGTGTAGATTCAAATTTGTAAAAAAAAAATTATGGTTTACTCTAAGCCAAAAATATGTTGTTTTGTACGCCATAAATGGCAAAACATGCAGATCTACCTGTTATTTTAAGACCATGCACATATTATTTGATGTATAGGTTTTCTATTCTATTCTATTCTAAAACGGCAACAGAAATACATCATCTGTGAAAATTTCAACTGTTTAGCTATCACGGTTCATGAGATACAGCCTGGTGACAGACAGACAGACAGACGGACAGTGGATTCTTAGTAATAGGGTCCCGTTTTTTACCCTTTGGGTACTGAACCCTAAGAAGAAACCTTCGTTTTCAACAGCCTTTACTCCTACGTTTCTTATTAATTCGATTTAGGGCTGATTTTACCAACTCCAGATAATTTTATCTGAGGAATAATTTTGAATTTTTGACAGTTCTTTCATACAAAATCTGTCAAACGTCAATTTTATTCCACGAAGAAAAATTATCTGTCGATTGAAAAATCAGCCCTTAAATATAGGTTTTCATAGATAAGATTTATAAGATGATTTCTAAAAAGTCAAATTGGTTCGTTTTAACGGTTTACCTTTATAATTAAGGTAAAACGGACCACACTCGAAGTTTTGCCTTCGTGTGTGCTCCGTTTTACCGTAATACGGTCTTTCATTGAAAAAAAGCTGTCAGAACAATTTGTTCACAGAGTAACACTACCTCTTCATAATTTTCGTCACAACTAGCGTAAGCACAATTACCAATGTATATACCGATAAACGAAAATCTGGATATTGCACCTTTATCTCCCCACCACTTGTGTCACTGACTCTGGCAGGGCCACCATCAGGAATTTTAATTTTGCTAACACATAAAATTAGTCACTAATTAGTCGAAATTTGTCGCCAAATATTAGAATTTGTCGGTCACTGGTTCAAAAGATATAAGGGTTTATAGGTGGCCGATCTGGAGAGAGTCTCCCAAACAGGGCCACATTAAAATCTCAAAAACTAGGGCACCTAGCGAAGATCTGTTTTCTCCCATATTTTGTCGCCAATTAGTCGGAATCAGTCGCCAAGTCACAGATTTAATCGGGTCTTAGTTTAGGAGATATAATGAATTCAATTAGTAAGGTATAGTCCAAGAGCTAGATCGAAGAGTCTTCGATCTAGCTTCGATCTAGAAATTTCACGCGAACGAAGTCGCGGGAAGAAGCTAGTACTAGAGATTGTAAATTTGTAACATTACACGGACATTTGTGACTGGTTTCTCCTTATGAGTCATTTCTACTTTCTCTGTGACAGATGTAAGTTAGCCATTGTATTTAATCGAAACTCTAATACTTAATTCCCATTTTGCGCTCCTAAAAACATTATTGAACACTCTAATATTATGATTGCGCCTCTTTTTATGAACCTCAAATAATTCCTATTTTGGGGTCCTAAAATACTATGAGGGCAGTGGCAGTGGTGGCCCTGGCTCTTTCATCATCATCATCATCATCAGCCTATATCAGTCCACTGCTGGACATAGGCCTCCCCTAATGAGCGCCATAGCGCCCTGTCTTCAGCTTGACGCATCCAGCATCATCCCTGGCTCTTTACTTTCTTTAAATTATTTCATCACCACTGCTCTCAAAACGGTGAAGAAAAACATTGTGAGGAAACCCGCATGTCCTAGAACCTAAAATTCTAAGATAATGTGACATTCACAGTTGTTTTCATTCATTTTTGTGACAATGCGGGTTTGAAATAAAAAAAAATATAATTTGACGACAGACACATTAGGCGAAATTACGTTGCGTTTAATAGCATTGCAGGCCTTTTATTTATATTATATGTACCTATTGTGTACCTACATCTTTTGTTGAAGATCCTAAATCAATAAATAAATAAATTAATGGCGCCGATTCTGTTGTTCACAAACTAAATTAAATATAAGTTCATCTTTTTCTTTCTATTTCAATACGAAAAGGACAGAAGATAATAGTATTAGTTTAGTCCTGTCAAATTAGTCAGCGCCTGACGTAAATTGACGTATTTTTAGTAGCCATTTTTTTAATCTCGTCTAAATTGTCTATGGAGTATCATAATTTGACAGGACTAAACTAATATTTATCTTCTGTCCTTTTCTTAATGAAATAGAAAGAAAAAGATGCATGAACTTAAAGGATGACGGGCAAAAATGTATGGGACGCGTACCCACCGACCAATATCGACCAGACGTATGTCGTTAGAAAGCTCTTTTCATGACTATCATTTGTTATTATGGGGGCTAGTCTCAATTCGTTGTGGGGAAAATGTTATAGTTACTTAAATTATATCTATTAAAATAAAAGTTGTTAGTTCCAGTTTTCCAGTTCCAGTTAAAAAAAATGTGTGTGTGTGTGTCTACTACGTCGAGCTACGCCGCTATTTTTTTTTTTTAATATCTGGAACTAACAACTTTTATTTTAATAGATATCATTTACATTGACACATTGCTTTCTATACAAAGTGCCATTTCTTTTCTTCATTTTTGACATACCGCCTAGAAATCCTTCTACAATCTGTCATTTTGTCTTTCCGAGGCACGGAGGGGTCTCGGTATGTAAAGATGGTCACCCATCCATGGACTAACCGCGGCAAGCATAGCTTAAACTGATCGATCAACCTGTGCGGCTGTTTTTTTTAGATATCTAGAATTAACAACTTTTATTTTAATAGATATAATTTAAGTAACTATAACATTTTCCCCACAACGAATTGAGACTAGCACCCATAATAACAAATGATAGTCATGAAAAGAGCTTTCTAACGACATACGTCTGGTCGTTATTGGTCGGTGGGTACATTCCGCCCGTCATCCTTTAGTTTAGTTTGTGAACAACAGAATCGGCGCCAATGTTTCTATTGCTTTGTTTTGCGTTACCTTCATGTAATTTACATGACTCATTTATTAAGTAGATACCTAATTAATATGTTAGCAACTGTTCCTGAGTACCTATAGGTACCTAACCATGGTAATATTATCAACATTACCGTGACCTAACATAAATTAAAGTTAAATATTGACGCAGGTGCTATCGATTTCATTGTTTACAATTTTACACAACTGTAAACGACTCACTGTTTTACAATTCAACCCGTGTGTATTTCTCTTTCCTTTTGGTAAACAAAAAACGTCCAATTGAAAACTCAATGTCAGTTAGGTTGGTATGAATGTTCACCTTTGTAACAAACACCTCGTCATCTGCCTAGCCTTATCCCAACTATGTTGGAGTCATGCAGAGGTCGGGGGAAAAACATTGAGTGAGGAAACAAAAATTCGATAAAAATTATTATAAAAAAAAAATTATAAAAAAAAAGATAAGTAAATGAATGATTTTATTTCTGTAAGTAGGTAAGTTTGCACAAACACTTACTTACAACCATTTTGAAGTGAAAACTTCTATATAGGGTGACTGGTAATTAGTGACCGATACTTAAACACGTGATTTTACTCATCATTATGAACAACTTTTATTATGGGACCAAACCTGAAATCGCGAAAAAAAATCAGCTGTTCCCTACATTTATGTTCGTCTAACTCGTCAAAATGTAGGGAGCAGCTGATTTTTTTTTCGCGATTTCAGATTTGGTCCCATAGTAAAAGTTGTTCATAATGATGAGTAAAATCACGTGTTTAAGTATCGGTCACTAATTACCAGTCACCCTATATATGCGCGTTGGACATTTTTTGAGATGCGAACAAACCATTGAACTCGCGCCACTGTTACCGTAAGCGACACCACGCGAGTTTTGTTTTTAAGACGATTCAAAAAGTACCCGCTTCGGATGTGTTCGGCTGTCCTCGGGATGTACGAGTAGGTACCTATATCCGATATGTCACAGAGTGATGGCAAAGTATTCTGTATGTTTTGTTTTCACTTCTGTCGGCACTCTCGGAGTGCCACTGTTTTTTTTTTCGGAAAATTTTGCGTTTTCCCGAAATCAAAACCTATAGGGTATTACTTCCCGTTCCCGTTGACCTAGAATCATGAAATTTTCGCAAGAAGCAATGTCATGTAGCACTAGTAAAGAAAAAGATCCGAAAACCGTAAAGTAGTTAGGTATATTAGAAAAAAAAAAAAAAAAACCTGTAAAAATCTTTTTTTTTTTCTTAAAAGTGTACGGAACCCTTGGTCCGAGTATCCGACTCGCACTTGAGCAGTGTTTTAATTATTTAATTGAATAATATTTAACAGAGATTACAGAGTAGATACTTATAAAGATACTATGAGGCCTTCGTTGCGATGCGATGTGGGAAAGAGACAATGGCGCCGATTCTGTTGTTCACAAACTAAACTAAATTTAAGTTCATGCATCTTTTTCTTTCTATTTCATTAAGAAAAGGACAGAAGATAAATATTAGTTTAGTCCTGTCAAATTAAGATACTCCATAGAGAATTTAGACGAGATTAAAAAATTGGCTATTAAAAATACGTCAATTTACGTCAGGCGCTGACTAATTTGACAGGACTAAACTAATATTTATCTTCTGTCCTTTTCCTTTTGAAATAGAAAGAAAAAGATGCACTGAACTTAAATTTAGTTTAGTTTGTGAACAACAGAATCGGCGCCAATGACATTAAATTATTTACATCTTAAATCTCTTTGGAAAGGGATAACTTTACGAGTGCAGTGAGAATTTTATTGTTATCATGATACTCCGTGTCTTTCGTCGTAATCATGCCGTAGGTTTAAGTTGTAGCGGTATCTACAACGCCACATGCGAACAACGCGTCATACTGACGTCACGCAAAATCCTGCATCTCGCAAGCAGAGTTTACCGCGCAACTAGCATAGATACAACGGCCCGAGATGAATAATCATGATGAACTGCCCGATGGATGACAGTTGCCTGCCAGACACAACACCCGTCTGGTCGGAGGATCCTCCCTTTTCATAGAGTATGAGTGAACTTTACACCCTGTTCTTCATACCTTTATACTACTACCAAATTTTATTTCCAAAGATGGACTGACCTTAGGGCTAGAACAGTGGTAATCGCTTTCAAAGCGTTTCGTATTTCACGCGATATTCAAATTTTCTTACGTTTTTTGCAATTTGCAGGTCAGTGTCATGTTGAATGATCGCGATGTTGAAAATATGATTCGCGAATCATATTTTAACGTAACTTAACGTAATGTCGTGTAACAAGTATGTACATACTTATTTACAGAATTATAATCATTGTTGGAACGAGAGACCTACCAATTGCCCTATAATTCTATTTGACGTATCAAGCAATAAAGTAAAACTGCAGTATGAATGCTGTAAATGGTAATTACCCTGTAAAGTGAATCTTGAATGACTCGAGGTTACGGTATTAATGAAACATCTTAAAAACCCTAGATTATGTGGTCAATGAGCAAGCGTTGATCATCTTCATCAATGTTCGCTAATTCTCAGTAGGTAATAGATTTAATGAGGGTTTTTCCTGCAGTTGGACAGTAAAATTACTGGCCGACATTTTTATTGATGGAACTGGGTTAGTCCTCTAGATCATCTAGATGTTAGGTAGGTACTAAGAAACTGTCAAATGGGAGAGATTCTATAGCGTGTTTTAAAGCAAAACAACAATTGTAACCTCGTTATTGTAATTCAGAAAAATAAAAATAAATGTCGATTGTGGAAAAAGTGGCAAAAAGTCATAAATCCTTCAGTCGTTAAAGATAGCTATTGATAAGGCAGGTACAGAATACAGTTTGTTAATAAAATATAACGCTTTGTTTAATGTTAATTGACGCGCGAAATCAACTCTATACAATTTGAAAACGCTTCTCCGAGACGACAACAGTATGTTGAAGCCATTGGCGCGAAACGGACGTGTTCGCCATCTTTGCCATAGACAAAACGTGTGTTAAAAACTTTTTTAAATTAAAGTGCGGCAAGGATATTCTATTTTTTATTGGATTTAAAAAGAGGTGCGTTTATTTCGGTATTATTTTCTTAAAATAGTATGTTTATTTTATAGTGTGTTTATGGTTTTGTTATGTTATGTATTTAGGGTAAGGATTTTTATCACCAGTACAATATGAGTGGTTTACATAAGGTAAAAGAGATTTGTGTCATAATATTTATATTACATTATGTATTTGTTTATTTGATTGTGAATCAGTATCGATTCGTCTAGCTAGATTCTAGAGCTAGACAATATTAAACTTGAAATGGTGCGGCTAGAAAGTAGGAATAAATAAGTTCCATACGATGCGAGGAAGTGAAATTGATGAGCAGCTACGGAACCGTATTTACGAGTAGGACCAACAGGGTAATTGGGTAAGACACTATCATATCAGTAGCAAGGGCTTTCATTTTGACAGTTCAACAACATTCATTGCGTTATTTACGTTTTAGACACATTTTTCGAACATATAAAGCAATGGATTAGCAATGTCCTTCAAAATATATTCAGATTGGGATTGATAGTAGGTATGTTACGCAATAATTAGATTAGGGTGCAAGAGGGGTGAATCAGGACGAAATTTTAAAATGGATTTTAACGTTAAAATAATATAGTTTATTGCCAACAAGGAACCTTAATATTATATACCTTATAATACTACAGCCCCTAAATTGACAGAGTGTAGCCGGCTGGACGATGATATAAAAAAAAAAAAACATATATACGGTCGAATTGAGAAACCGCCTCCTTTTTGAAGTCGGTTAAAAAACTAAATTAATAAGCGAGTATACTGAAAATTGACTCCTCATGGTGGCAAAAACAAAATTGTATTATTATGATAGTTCTGCCAATTAAAGTAGGGGTTACAGCTTCGATCAATATATTATTGATCGAAGGGTTACAGATTAGAATCCTTTTATTATAAATCGGTACTATGAAGCTCTACGAGCTGTCCTGATACCGGGAGGAATCAACCTCGAAAATCTAAACTCCTCGAAACCTACTAAGCGAGCGAAAGTGATGCAATTACTTTTTGAAACGCAAAATAAGAGTGATGGCTATAATGTGCGTGCGCTCAGAATAAAACGACGTATGTGTCAAAACGAATAAATACTGCTTTTTTAACAAAATAAATGATTAAATTTAAAACTACTTTGAGTAAACTTTGATATGATATGATCATTCTCTATGGTTTAAATTCCATTGATTAGCTCTTACTTATGCGTTACGCTGTGATATCGAAACAAGTAAAAAATAGATATAACTTTTGCATTTTTTTTGTGTCGAGAAAAATTCATTGAATCGAACCAAAAATGTTAAATCCCTATTCCACATACTTATCAAGTTTAAACCAACCCGCACTGGGCCCGCGTGGTGGATTACGGCCCACTCCCTCTTACAGAGAGGAGGCCTGTGTCCCAGCAGTGGGAACATATAGGCTGTTTATGATCAAGTTTAAACACGAAATAGAAAAACCCCATTTTTTTCAATAAGTAAATCACCTTCACTTATGATCTTTCCGAGAAATCATGCTACGTATTTTACATCTTTTTCCTTTAGCATATCAGCAAAATCTGACGCCTCTTCTAACTAGTTTTTCTCGTATTTCATGCCAATAACTTTTACTGACTCGCGGAGGTTGCATGTAAGCGCCAAATAGTTTCACATGACAGGGTGATTTTCTGTAAAGGGACTGGTTTACATTTTCGCGACAATAGAGCTCAACATGAAACCGTTTGGTACTAGATTTTATAATGCTGGAGTGTTTTTCGGTCTTTTGTTTTAAGAGCGTTTACGCCGAACGGCATTTCATACAAACTTTCAAGCGCTTGTTTTTCGAAATGAATGAACCGATTTTAATGAAACTTCATACACATAAGCAGGATACAAAGGTCTAAAAAGTTAGTAGAGAACATTATCGAAATATAGTGTTACAGCCAAATTAGACCGATTTTTAATTTACCATAGAAACAGAGATTTCCAGTTATCTTTTTTTAAATAAGACATTTCGAAAATGTTCTCTACTAACTTTTTAGGTCTTTGTATCCTGCTTATACGTATGAAGTTTCATTAATATCGGTTCATTAATTTCGAAAAATAGGTAAGGGCTTGAAAGTTTGTATGAAATGCCGTACGGCGTAAACGCTCTTAATTTAAAAACAAGAAGAGCGTTGAGAAAATATTAAAATCTGTCTAAGTATACAATTATATCTATCGAAAGTAACTCTGTCTGTCTGTCTGTCTTTATAAAGACAGACAGACAGACAGAGTTACTTTCGAATTTATAATATTAGTATGGATACAGATAGATATAATTGTATATTTAGACAGATTTTATCGAAATCCGTTCAGAGGTAAATTAGTCAGCGCCTAACGTAAATTGACGTATTTTTAGTAGCCAATTTTTTAATCACGTGTAAACTTGTCTATGGAGTACTTATTTTAATTTGACAGGACTAAACTAATATTTACCTTCTGTCCTTTTCTTTATGAAATAGAAAGAAAAAGATGCACTGAACTTAAATTTAGTTTAGTTTGTGAACAAGGGAATCGGCGTCATTGTTTCTTGTGTACTTATCTATTCATATCTTTAGGTATGGATTTAAAAAAAAAAATTCAACCTACACGAGTTTACAGGATTATGATAAACATTAATCTGCATAATTAGGCTCAGAATCAATATAAAAAAATAATCTAGATACCTACTTACTAAGTTCAATAAAAATAATTGACACGCGATACATAACGCCTATAATATTTCAAGAAGAGAATTTAATTGGTTTTGTCTTGTGTGAAGTGAAAGTACGTTATAATTAGGTATTTGGGTAAGTAGATAGTTAATTAAGTTGAAATTACTTATTTAGACTAGATTTTTTAGGATCATTAGGATGGCATTATTGGCAGTAGATTGTTTGTTTGACAAATTATTATTTCTTATTATTTTCTTTGTGTAAGAATGTAAGAAAAGTATTCTTACATTCTAGTAGTTTATGGAATAAAGGGGTTTTTACAGATATTAATAAAATGACGAGTTCATATTATTATAAGGAGTTGTTTAGCATTAAGTCATGAATTTGGTACTGTCATTTTTCGCTACTAATTCACATGAAGCCTTAGAAAAGTAGATCGAAATAGGAATTTTATGAAACGGTTTACTGACATTTTTTTTGCTCCAAAATACCTCTGTCTTAAACTCGCACTTCGCCACTGATCAGCAGACGGATATTCATGATTTTTTTTTATCATGTTTAGATATTGATACCATCACGTCTACGAAGTTTTACTAGCTGATTTAATTTGACCCCGTAACACCCACGGCACAATTTTGCTTGCACTCTACTTGTGCACTATCTATCTATATACTAATAATAATCTATATATATATATAAAAGAAAGTCTGTCAGTTACACCACTTATAACTCGAGAACGGCTGAACCGATTTGGCTGAAAATTGGTGGGGAGGTAGCTTAGGACCAGGAGACAGACATAGGACACTTTTTTTTTTTTTTTTTATAGTAGGAGTAGGGTAGGAGTAGGGTAGGAGTAGGGTAGAAGTAGGGTAGGAGTAGTGTAGGAGTAGTGTAGGAGTAGGGTAGGAGTAGTGTAGGAGTAGGGTAGGAGTAGTGTAGGAGTAGGGTAGGAGTAGGGTAGGGTAGGGGTAGGGTAGAAGTAGGGTAGGAGTAGTGTAGGAGTAGTGTAGGAGTAGTGTAGGAGTAGGGTAGGAGTAGGGTAGGAGTAGTGTAGGAGTAGGGTAGGAGTAGTGTAGGAGTAGGGTAGGAGTAGGGTAGGAGTAGGGTAGAAGTAGGGTAGGAGTAGTGTAGGAGTAGGGTAGGAGTAGTGTGGGAGTAGGGTAGGAGTAGTGTAGGAGCAAAACAACGTTTGCCGGGTCAGCTAGTACTAATAATAATACTAATAATAAAGCTGAAGAGTTTGTTTGTTTGAACGCGATAATCTCTGGAACTACCGGTCAGATTTGAAAAAAACTTTTTGCATTTGATAGCCCAATTCTTGAGGAAGGCTATAGGCTATTTAATATCACGCTATGGCCCTTAGGAGCCGAGCAAAAAGAAAAAAAGTCAGAATGAACGCTAAGCGAATACGAAGTGTTGCGACGGGGTACAAGAAATTTCACGCGGACGAAGTCGCGGCCAGAAGCTAGTATCTGATATCTCCTGAGTCCTGCGTATGGCCACAAAATAGAGAGTACAGAAGGCAATCTACATACAAAGTGCGCTCTAGCAACGCACACATAGACACCGCTCACGGACACGTTATCTCGGACGGGTTGGGAGTAGTGCGAGCGCGGGTGCCATCCGCTTGAGACACGCGTCTGTGAAGTGCAAAAATGGAGCAACAAAAAAAACGGCTATATATAAGCTCGATTTGTATAATAGTTTCCTATTTTGAATCAACGAAATCACTTTTTTGTAAGGTAAATTCAGGCCACCGACTATTACGTAAGTTGAAAACATGATTTTTTGTTTGTGTAGATATTGTGTTGTTTTTAGTGTCATTTGATAGGTTTAGGTCTAAAAACGAATAGGGCAAATTAAATTGTGTAAATAACCCTAATCCGTTTTGAAGTTAATAGGGATTTTCGATAGTGAAAATTGACAAATGTAAAATTTTATATGTTTTGTTCTGTAAACTATTTGTATTGTAATACTATGTGTATTGTTTTAATATTGTAGAATAAGCTCAACAATGAATCAAACAACTAGATTCGAGTGCCACTACCACGATAGTTTTTTGTGCATAAGCCAAAGTTGACAACCCTAGCGCGACCGCCGAGCGTAGGTATGAAAAGTGAAGTATACCTACATACATGTGATTGCCTTCTGTACTCTCTGTATTTTGTGGTATGGCTAATGTCCGTTGAGATTGGCCGCCGTGACCGAAATTCGGTCGGGAAGATAATATTTATCTATTAGATAGTATTAACATTCTATACATGTCGTCAAGTAGTTATTGTAAAGGCAGAGTATAAGGTCAAATTAAATTAGCTAGCAAAACTGCAGACGCGATGGGTATCGTGAAGTAAAGCTAAACATAATATTAAAACAAAAAAAAAATTATGACTGTTTTGTTTAACCATCGACCGCAGTCTCTTGAAATATTAGTTTTTTTTTTTTTGTGTAACCTTAACAGACGTGGCCGGGTATCGATACCTAAACACGCTAAAACAAAACGAAACAGATTTTCCCAACTTATATTTCAATTGACACTGTCAGCGGTCCTTGACCCCAAAAATAAACATCAACATTTTTATTTTCGGAGTCTTTTTTGGAAGTCGGTTGTTATTTTTCGTAAAAAAGTTTTTATTGTAACTTACACCACACAAATTCGTATTGTTACTTGTTAAGTATCAGTGACAGAAAAAAAAACATACTCTACATAATATGGGACCACCCCTGCGGTATACCCCTATCCATTAAAAAATATTTTTTGAAATTCACAATTGCCGGAGATATCGCGTAACAAACATACAAAAAAAAACAACATACCTGCAGTTGAATTGAGAACCTCCTCCTTTTTGAAGTTGGTTAGGTAATAAAAATTAGTTGAGGAAAAAACAACTTTAGATGTTTTCAACTCAAAATAAAGAACAGGTAAACTCGTAGCCTTGGGTATTACCACAAAATACAGACAGTACAGAAGGCAATCACATGTATGTACTTCACTTTTCATACCTACGCTCGGCGGTCCGGTCGCGCTAGGGTTGTCAACTTTGGCTTATGCACAAAAAACTATCGTGGTAGTGGCACTCGTATCTAGTTGTTTGATTTATTGTTGAGCGTATTCTACAATATTAAAAAAAACAATAAACATAGTACAATACAATACAAAAAGTTTACAGAACAAAAACATATAAAATTTTACATTTTGTCAATTTTCACTATCGAAAATCCCTAATAACTTGAAAACGGATTACGCTATTTACACAATTTATTTTGCCCTATCCGTTTTAGACCTAAACCTTTCAACTGACATTAAAAACAACACAACATCTACACAAACAGAAAATCATGTTTTCAACTTACGTAATAGTTGGTGGCGTGAATTTACCTTACAAAAAAGTTACTTCGTTTATACTGGTCCAAAATAGGAAACTATTATATAAATCGAGCTTAGATAGTGATTTTTTTGTTGCTAAATTTTTGCACTTCACAGACGCGTGTCTCAAACGGATGGCACCCGCGCTCGCACTACTCCCAACCCGTCCGAGATAACGTGTCCGTGAGCGGTGTCTATGTGTGCGTTGCTCGAGTGCACTTTGTATGTAGATTGCCTTCTGTACTATGTGTATATTGTGGTATTACTGAGATAAGGAAAAAGAAACGAAAAATAACACCGAGTTTGATGCCCTACAAAAAAAAGTTATACAAGTAAGAAATCACCTTCAAATCAGTGAATCAGTTACCTATAAGCCTTTTAATTATTTTACTTCGATTTTCATCTATCTATACTAATATTATAAAGCTGCAGAGTTTGTTTGTTTGTTTGTTTGTTTGAACGCGCTAATCTCTGGAACTACTGGTCCGATTTGAATGTCTCTTTTAGTGTTGGGTAGTCCATTTATCGAGGAAGGCTATAGGCTATTTAATATCATGCTATGACCCTTAGGAGCCGAGCAAAAAGAAAAAAGTCAGAACGAACGCTAAGCGAATACGAAGTGTTGCGACGGGGTGGGGGTACAAGAAATTTCACGCGGACGAAGTCGCGGGCAGAAGCTAGTATTATAATTATATACTAATATACTAATAATAAAGCTGAAGAGTTTGTTTGTTTGAACGCCATAATCTCTGGAACTGCCGGTCAGATTTGAAAAAATCTTTTTGCATTTGATAGCCCAATTCTTGAGGAAGGCTATATAATATCACGCTATGACCCTTAGGAGCCGAGCAAAAAGAAAAAAAAGCCAGAATGAACGCTAAGCGAATACCAAGTGTTGCGACGGGGTGGGGGTACAAGAAATTTCACGCGGACGAAGTCGCTAATAAACTAAATATAAGTAGGTATACATGTAGCTCAATAATCAAGATAAAAAAAAACTGGCCAAGTGCGAGTCGGACTAGCACACGAATAGTTCCTGCACTATAGGTACAGACGCCAGCAGGTCAACCTACCCGAAACTGTCAGATTTTCCCAATCAACCTTGAACCTTATGATTTAACAATAAAGTCGAAAATCTATTAAAGAAATCTGACAGATTGTAGTAGCTTGATGTGCTGGCGTCCGTACTACTATCTCCCGCGCCGAAGGCTGGTCACCGCTGGGATTGAAAACCATGACCGAAATTCGATCTGGATGACTTTATAATAGTAAGATTTTGCCTTCTGTCCCTTATATTTATTTATTTTTTGTATTGTATAATGCCTATGTATTATATGTATACATTTTTAAATTATAGAAAACATAGGTCAGCAGATTTTAGGTGAAATACGCGATTATGACCTAGAAAAAAAAGCCAAAATATGCAAATGCACATGCGGTCATGCATTTGCATATTTTGGCTTTTTTTTCTCTCCGGTTTCAACCAATTACCTTAATTTATACCTATCAATGTTTTTAAGCATAGTTATTGCCAACACATAGTTATTGAGAGCAGTGGTGGCCCACTGGTCACGGACACGACTTACGAGTTGTAGGTCGTAGGTTCGAACCTAGACAGGCGCTTTACTTTGTGTAAATTATTTCATCACCACTGCTCTCAAAACGGTGAAGGAAAACATCGTGAGGAAACCGGCATGTCCTAGAACCAAAAATTCGAAGACATGTGACATCCACCAACCCGCACTGGGCCCGCGTGGTGGATTACGGCCCATTCCCTCTCACTGAGAGGAGGCCAGTGTCCCAGCAGTGGGAACATTATAGGCTGATTATGATGATGATGATTGCCAACACGTATTACCGCGTATAGTGTCAGGGACAGTCAGGGTTCCGTACTTATTTAATGTTTCAAATCATAATATTTATGTAGCTCGATGAGCTAGATGAGCTCTAATATTAAATATTATTCAATCATGAAGCAATATTTAAAACAAACAGAGAATGATTTAATTACAAATCAACTCTCAGCTGACAGCTTCGATAGGTACCTATTAATTGATCGAAGGCAGACAAAGAAAAGAATAAAATTGGTCGACATAGCCCACGGAATATTTTTATGACAATAATAATAACAATACGTCGCATCCATCAATGGCTTGAATTGGCTATACCACTCTGTATAGTGTAAACCTTTAAAATTTATTAAACAAATATCAACTTTATTTTAATGGTAATTAAGTTGATTTCAGAGTGACTAATTGACTATATTGGAAAAGTTAGAACAATTTTGAAGTTAGCGTAAACTGAACTTTATTGTGTAGGGATTAAAGTCATTTTTCCATATACTCATATTTGTTTACATTTTTGGCAAATAAATCGCGAATGCAGTTTTTTTTAATTACTTAGGTTTTTATCAGTGAAACAATTTATGTAATCGGATCAGTAGTTCTAGAGATTGCCTTCGACCAATGATTTCAAAAGTAAGGATACGCCCATCTGAACATTTTACATAGACGTTCTTCATACAAGCAAAAGTAACGCCATCTGTCATAAATCATACGAACTACGTGAGTGCAGCGGTGCTTAAGTCGACGACGTAACCTTGTACGTGCGTTTTTTTATCACATTATGTCGTCAGTCAGTATAAGTCAGTTGCATGCCGATATCCTTTAAACTCAGAATACCAGATTCTCAAAATACCAGATTCTGAAAATATAAGATTCTCAATATATCACATTTCAGACAGTCGAAATCAAAATTTAGTAATATTACAAAAAAAAACCTAGCTAGTTTTTGCAGCAAATAGACTGCATATTGCACATTTTGCAATAAAATACTGTTTGGTTTTCTTATAATAATACCTATTTTGATTCATTGACATTGTTGTCATGAAGTTAAAAAGCCTTCTCCTTAGTTTGGAAATCTGTAATTTAAATATTATTTGTATCGTATTCGCTATCGCGTAATGTATAAAAATCGTTTATACCTATGTCTTCTCCTAATTTGGTACCAAAATTCAAAATTACTTACACTACGTTCATAGGACAAAAATAAAACAGAAATAAAAAAATTACGTCCGTACAAGGTTACTTTGTTCACATCGAGGAGCCATTGTCAGCCATTGGCCACACAATGGCCGCCATTGTAAAATAATTGTCGCTGTAGATAAAAATGTCTTTATTTAATCATTTAATTGCAACAAAAATAATGTAAGGTTGCATTCCGATGATACGATATCCCATGTTTCTTTTTAATTTTTGTATCGTAATTTTTGCAGCCTTTTACCACGCAACTAGGCATTTTTATGACAGGCATATACATGTTCTCTCCCTCGCGCGCACCACTGTCAACTGAGTCGCGTTGGCCCTAAAACCGTCATTTTAGGGCCAGCGCGTTGGTGCCATTTAGTCGCGCGGTTAGCCCGGTCCTTACGCTAGTAATATATATGTCAATGCCTTCGACAAACAAATCGTACGTGTTAATAATATTTGGTCATAGTTATTTAATAAATTCGTTTCGCGTTCCGTTGGGTGCAAGTTTACTCAATCATAGCCGAGGTCAGTATCGGAAGTGTCACGGACTACCGCTCCCTTACGTAACACACTATCAATCTCAATATGAATCATTTTGGAGGATATTGCTAATCCATTGCTTCAGGGGTTTATACGTCTACTCCGTAGCGGTTAACCATCGTATCGGCCGAATGTTTGGTCATTTTCTACTACCTTTCATTTCCTATATTGACTTTAGGTCCCGACCAAACTGTGCCAATCCGAAACTTTTTAGAACCCTTACCCTTTTTTTACCTTTTTTTTTTTAATTCGTTGTAGGACAACAATATTTGAATCAGAAAATGACCGAACATTCGGCGGACACGACAATCAACCACTTCGAAGTTGACTCCCAGGACCTAAACACAAATAAAACAAGAGCTAGTCGGACTCGCGCACCGAGGGTTCCGTACCATCATAATTATGTTTTTAAATTTTCATCGGCGAGGCCTATATTCATCAGAGAATTGTAAATTGTAATACTGTGCACTGCGGTGTAGAATATTGCAATTTTATGTCAGCACCATCTCTTGACCGATAGTGGAACCAATGTAACTTTTGTTGATGATTTCTGAAAAAGTGTGCTATTTAGACTTTAGAGACTTCGACTATTTATTTTTCCTGTAATCTTTACATAAATTTCTATCACATACAATTATTTCAGATTTTTCTCTTTGCAACCTTCGGAGATAAGGGGGGAACGGTATTTTTTTTTTACCTTTTTTATCAAAAGTCGAAAACTATGCAGCATAAAAAAAAGAAAATATGTTTGAGAATGTGCAAACTGCGCTCTTTCATGTGAGACCCCACATGCCCTAGCAGCCCCACTTCGATTTTTTCAGACCCCATTTCAGTCCCTGTTGCAAAAAATATACAAATATTTTTATTTCTTTCTTATTTGCAAAATAGTTGGGCAAACGTCATCTAAAACTGTTCCAAATTTCAAGTTGATAGCATTAGTAGTTCTTGAGATATTCAGCTGTGACAGACAGACAGACAGACAGACTTAGTCTCACCTAGGGTTCCGTTTTTACCATTTTGGTACGTAACCCTAATACTAGTGTTTTAACTTTTTTTTTTTTTATTAAATTCATAATTGCTTTATATTTTGCAATAAATTACCAGTGTTGTGTCATCGCGCTTCTCTTTCTTTTCTATGCAGTCCGACAGTGACCGCGCTTTAGGTCATGTAAGCCCCTTCATGTTCGAAAAAATTGTCTGCTCAACGACGTAAATAACGCAATGAATGTTGTTGAACTGTCAGATTGAAAACCATTGCTACTGTTAGTGTGTTACGCAATTACCCCACATGTCGATAGTCGACGGCTTGTTTTCCATCATAAAGAAAATCAAAGTAATTTTCCCTAACATCATGGGAGGTCATATCTATCAATGCGCACCCGCGTCACGATCACGACATTCACGACGATATAATAAAATAAGTATTGTATGACCCTCTATAACGATAATTGCACGAAGGTATGATGTATAGGTTACAGTCATAGTGATTAAATAGGTATTATATCTACTTAATGACTGGTCATTATATTTAGAGTAACCTAACCAAACCGAACCTCGGGGTGTCCTTCGCTCGCTCTAGCATCCTATGTCGACGTAGCCCCGCTTCGCTAATGTGATTAATTCTTTGTCAATTATCACTATATCTTTATTGAGTAGACATTATAAATAATGGCTAGATAATTTATATGTATATACCATCCGGATTTATTACTTTGGCTGTGACATATATTGCAAGCAAAACTCCGTATGGCTATCGATAATAAAAAAAAATAAAAGATTTGATGTCCTATTTTGGGGTCAACGACCTCTTTTAGTGTAGTTACTTTACTTGAAGTATGATTAGTTTTTAGGCTTCCGTACCAAAATGGTAAAACGGAATCCTTATGGTGAGACACAGTCTGTCTGTATGTCTGTCACAGCTGGATATCTCAAGAACTCCTAATGCAACTACTGCTACCAATGCAATGTTTTAGATAACGTTTGCTCAACTATTTTGCGAATAAGAAAGAAATAAAAATATATAAGTAGATATTTTTGCAACAGGGACTGTAAGGGGGGGGGGGGGGTCTGAAAAATTCGAAGTGGGGCTAAGGAATGTGGGGTATCATATGAAAGAGCGCAGTTTGCACATTCTCAAACATTTTTTCTTTTTTTTAGGCCGGATAGTTTTCGAATTTTGATGAAAAATGTAAAAAAAACCGCCCCATCCCTTATCTCCGAAGTTTGCAAAGAGAAAAATCTGAAATAATTCTATGTGATAGAAATGTATGTAAGGATTACAGGAAAAATAAAACGAAGTCTCTAAATAGCACACTTTTTCAGAAATCATCAACTAATTTACATTAGTTCCACTAACGGTCAAGAGATGGCGCTGACATAAAACTGCAATATTCTACACCGCAGTGCACAGTGTTAAAATTATTTGACGAATATAGCGGCCTCGCCGATGAAAATTTAAAGACATTCGATGGTACGGAACCCACGGTGCGCGAGTCCAACTCGCTCTTGCCCGGTTTTTTTTTGTTTTATCGTGCTTAGACATCCATTAGGTACATCTGTGAAGTTTACACAAAAAAAAATCATTTTTTTACTGATGTTTCAAGTCACACTAACAAGGTTCCACGGTCTACCCGCTCAAAAATGGCTCATGGTTTAGATATCCATAACCTGTCAAGTCTGCAAGGTTTCGCTAGCTAATTTAATTTGACCCTGTATTATACAGGGTTATTGGTAAAACATAAACAACCTCTTAAGAGGTCATTGTACTCATCATTATGAACAACTTTTACGGGATCCAACCTGAAGTCGCGAAATAAAAATCAGCTGTTCCTATATTTTGACGAGTTATACGAACATAAATGTAGGGAACGAACATAAATGTATAGTCAACTAGCTTCCGCCCGCGGCTTCGCCCCCGAGGTATTTCGATAAAAACTATCCTATGTCCTTCCCCGGGATGCAATCTATCTCTCTGCCAAATTTTATCGAAATCCGTTCAGTAGTTTAGGCGTGAAAACGTAACATACAGACAGATAGACCGACAAGAGTTATTTTTGAATTTATAATATTAGTATGGATTAGTCACCTACTTCGGACTTCGGTAAATTTCTACCAGTACTTCGCCGAAGCAACTTCGCGAGTGTAGTGTAGGTTTAAGAATCAGCATATTTTAACCAACAACTAACTTCTTCTTTATTGTAACTGTCACTGTCATTTTATGACAAGCAACTGACATTCAGCCTTAGGGCGGTATGCTCCGTGCCGAAGGGCGCGCCGTGCCGGACGGCGCGTACGTGTTCCACGCGCGCCTCAAAGAGATGTCAGCATCGAGGAGGGGCCCCATAGGTCCGAAGCCTGCTGGGTCAGCGGGATTGTCCGAAAGGGTTACCGCTGGCCCGGAACATAAAGGGCTAAGGAAGGAACACGGGTGGGTTTTAGTCAGTAAGAGTCTGACACTCCCTTCCGCTCCACCCAGAGCGGGAGGGGTCATTTGATGAAAAAAAAGGGCGGTAATGCAATTACGGGGTCGAAAGAAAATATACAATTTACTAGAGGTAGGTGCCAACAAAAGCTTCTCAACCGGATATTTGTAGGAGGAAAAAAGAAAACTACCTGTAAGGGATTACATTATATACTAGCTTCTGCCCGCGACTTCGTACGCGGATCCTGTTGGTTATGCCAGCGACAACGGGGTAGTCAAAATCGAAGATCTGAAACGTCTGATGTCGAATTCTAAGAACCCGGGGACTGGATAACAACGGGATGCGCGAGACGATTCGAGACGTCATTTTCAGGCAATAATGAACCAATAGGGTGGTAAACTTGGCCTTGCACTTTGAATGTTGGCATAAATGGGCCTTCTGAAATCTGTTTCGCAACAAAAGATGTCATTTGAAAGGCATTATTGTACGAACGTATGTTGTCCAAGAAATGTTTTGACTGTGATGGTCACCGATTAGCAGTGATCTTAATATTTCTGGAGGATTTTGTAATATTTCAATATGTACTTTCCCACCTGAGCAACACATACCGTTTGTTTCTTTTTGCTATTTAACAGCTTCACAAAAAGTAAAATTTTTAACCATACCTCCGATGGCGGAATATGTGGCGTAGTCAATCATAGGAGTATACGTAAATGCACTCCGTTCCATATCAACCCAAGGAAGGTCGCCATGCCCTACGGCTATATCTTGAGACACATCCAATTCTTCAGATGATATCGACATTCTGTTCAGAGAATGTCGAAGTCGATCAGAATTCAACGTTCGTTGCGCTCTTCTTAATCTGTCTCTTCATGCCGTACTCCAGCAATTCTTTCTTTCTCACTTTCTGATTATGAATATTTTGTTGTGTGCGTGTTCGGAATAATGTATGATAATCTCACCGTATCAGCGGTCAGTCGCGCATCATATTACACACATATAACATATATCCCACAATACAGGAGAAGTTCCTAGTGTGGGGCAACGTTTTTAAAAAAAAAAAAAAAAAAAAATTCTTCACTGGTCTCTAGAGATCTGGATGTAGATGCGTAAATACGCTGAGAACGCAGGCGTGCTTCGCGATCCGAAGAGGTTTCCACGGAGCGAGTTGCAGCCTGATGTTCTCAAACAGCATCAAGTCTCTCCTGACGCTCTTCGGTAGATTCTTGGGATCTTATGATCCTCAATCTTTTAGCTCCTTTGGAACATTGGGAAAGATTTGACCTCTTTCTAGGCATGGTTATAGTTTTATTATGAAGATGAAGATACCTGACCAATTAAAATCTAAGTGACTGCTCCCCTACCAAGGGTGCCCAGACACGGGATCGTCTGGCCCATGTGCTGGTTTGGTCCCTGGGGTGGTCACGGCGTGCTATGTGTTCTGGTGCGCCGGTGATGGGGAGTACTCCCCAGCGGAGGGTCCGGTGACGGACAGCCGCGGCGGGTTCACGGTTGAGTGCTAACGCGTGCCCATGTTCCCGCCGTAAGCGGCAGAGGAGGACACAGTGGAGTTTTAGTGGGTTAGAGTCCCACATAACTGCACTATCTCCCCGTGGTAGTGCAGAATGCATGAGCATTGCTTCACGTTAAAAAAAATAAATGGGAGTTTTGGCCAGTAGAGTCAAATTTTCAATGATATACCATCGTCATCGAAAATCAGTCCTAAACTGTTACCGCCTTCACCGCGTGGAGGTGAAATTAGTGATAGCTTAGATTTCCACATCAGATGTTTCTGATCTTCGATTTTTATAAGTCAACAGGAAATGCCCATCAGACCGAATAACTTTTACTAAGACGTCATTCCTATAATTATGTGTTATGGTGTAGCTGGGCTCTTGGAGTTCCCCATCAGGTGTTCCAGATCTTCAAATTTATTCTCTCAGCAGAAAATCCTCATCACGTGGAACAATTTTTGCTATGGTACCATTTTTGTATCTCTTATAGTTAAGCTGGTCTGTTTCGGTTCTGCATCAGGTGTTCAAGTTTCCAAGAAACATTATAGCCTGAATGTTGTCCAGCCATAATAACTATACAACAAAAAAAAAATCATTCAAATCCGTCCAGTAGTTCCGAAGATCGGACGCGCAGGCCCGAGGCGTGTACGTACTCTGATAGAATACCTTAACAAATGTTCGCCGTGATTCTTTAAATTGACATAACTTTTTTATTTATGAACCGATTGACATGAAATAAACACTAAATGTTAAGTGAAGCCTACTACAATATACTAGCGAAAACCGCATCTAAATCGAATAAGCCGTTTCTGATATTAGCGTGCACAAACAAACAGACAAACAGACAAACCGACAAACAGACAAACAGACAAAAAAAAAATTAATTACAATTTCGGGTTCGGCATCGATATAATAACAACCCCTGCTACTTTTTTTTTATATATTTCCATTGTACAGACACCACTTTTCTACAAATTTATTATATGTATAGATTTTAAGTACCTACTTAAGTAATAAAAAATATTCGATAAAATCGATGGATAAATAATTATCAAGATTACTGTTTAATATCTTTATGAACCTATTTAACTCAAAGGTAAAACTTTAAATACTTTATTTAAGACAATACGTTGATTATTCTTATTGACCGCCCCCCAGGACTGAAGAAAATTTATGAGTCGTGCAAAAACTTAGGTCAGTCATTTATAAATTGACTAGCAGCTCCCCGCGGTTTTACCCGCATAAGTTTCGATCCCGTGGGAATATCGGGATAAAAAGTATCCTATGTGTTAATCCTGGTTATAAACTATCTGTGTGCCTAATTTCATCCAAATTCGTTCAGTAGTTTTTGCGTGAAAGAGTAACAAACATTCATCCATCCATCCATCTTCACGAACTTTCGCGTTTATAATATTATTAGTAGGAAGTAGGATTGATATTATTATAATAATATAAATATTATAATTTATTAAGTCAGGGTTTTACATATAGATAGTCTTTATCTGATCTTTATCTATTTCTATAACGCCACATGCGAACAACGCGTCATACTGACGTCACGCGCAGTCCTGCATCTCGCAAGGAGAGTTTAACGCGCAACTAGCATAGATATAACGGCCCGACATGACTCAACGGGCAGTTGCCCGCCAGACACAACACCCGTCTGGTCGGAGGATCCTCTATAGAGTATGAGTGAACTTTACACCCTGTTCCTCATACCTCTTTACCACTATCAATCAAAATCTGAATATTTTTTTAAATTTATTTACTTTTGAAAGTTATTGCTAATTCATTGCTCTATTTGTTGGAAAATTATGTCTGCTCAACAAAGTAAATAACGCAATGAATGTTGTTGAACTGTCGGAAGCCATTGCTACTTTTAGTGTGTTACGCAATTACCCCGCAGAATGCAAATCTTATCTTCAAACACCTACAAATTAACATATCTACGTAAGTACTAATGAGTCGTCAAAAGGTACACAAGCGTTATCTTATTTAAATTTCAATGATATCTCAAGTGATATCACAAAACATTGTAGTGTGTGTTTGGACAGCGAACGGTAAGTGCTTCCCTGGGGGCCTGCCGCCATCTTTATTAACAAAACAATCATTAACATTATTAATCAAACAACTCACGGGTACGCCGCCATAAACTAACGCAACCTAAAATACGCCATAATGAAAAAAACAAACAATTTGTCTATTGATTACTTTATTAGAAAAAAAAACAACGCTAGAAGTGCTAGAACTGTTTAGCGTTATCTCCTTCAAACGTTTTTTTTTTTGTAAAATCGCCAGAAACACATTTGACAAGTTTACGTAAATATAATTAAACATTTTACTTACTTTAATGACACGACAACACCTTTTTATTATTAAAATTTACAAAGCAGTAACAAATCCGTGGCGTCCGCGTCCGAGTAACTTTTATAAGATTGTTAAATTTGACGTTAGAACAATTTTGCGTGCTGTCAAAAGTCATGTCGTGGTACGAATTGAATGAAGTTTTAGAGGTGGCGGGCGTCATCATTAACTGCTAAGAAAACTACTTTGTTTCAAGAATGTAATAATTTAAGCTTATTTTAAGAAAGTCATGGTACGGAAAGACAGAGTAAGATTATATTGTTATTAAGAGATGGTGGTAGGGTAGGCCCTCTGTTGTTGGAACAGCATTATACATAAGGTTACAATTGTTTTCTAAACAATGCATGTTATAAGTGGCGCGGCGGTTGTGTTATGAGAGAGTAGTGCTTGAAAAATAGTGATTAGTGTGCTGAAATTAAAACTAGATGTTATACCTAAAATTATTTTTCTGAATTTACGTTTCAAATATCTAAGTACAGACGCCAGCAGGTCAACCTACACGAAACTGTCAGATTTTCCCAATCAACCTTGAACCTTATACTTTAGCAATAAAGTCGAAAATCTATTAAAGAAATTTGACAGATTGTAGTAACTTGATGTGCTGGCGTCTGTACATCGTATAAAAATTTAAAAAATGGAAGTTAAATTTCATGATTATCGTGTTAATATACATAATATCAATAGTTCAAGACCCCTTCGAGCCTCGGAAAGCACGTTCAGCCGTTGGTCGCCTCTGTCCCAGCTGTCATTCATAGATCATTGACAGTCGTTAGGCCCGTAATCCACCAAAGCGGAGAGGAGAGGAGATGTCTCATTTTTCTATAGAATTTCGTGCCGCTTGCCCGCTTGCTCGCACGAAATTCTATACAAAAATGAGACATCTCCTCTCCTCTCCGCTTTGGTGGATTACGGGCCTTACGGGGTCGTCAGAAGCC
The DNA here is from genome assembly GCA_948474745.1 of Oligia latruncula. Classification (NCBI taxonomy): domain Eukaryota; kingdom Metazoa; phylum Arthropoda; class Insecta; order Lepidoptera; family Noctuidae; genus Oligia; species Oligia latruncula. The sequence continues at coordinate 2,793,241 of OX419710.1, read as the reverse complement.
GGAAAGTCTGACAACCAGTCTTACCATTTACCCATTGCGAATCATGCGATGAGCGCCGTCTGCATCCGCCTTTACTCAGTGAACGTGGAAGGAAAGGAAAATAAGGAAAATGAATTAACTACAACCATTGTGTGTGCGACATTGATACAGTCATATTCACATAATGTTCAACAGTTTATTGTTGCTATTTAACAGTTTACTAACTCGCCAGCGCAATGTTGATGTATGGAACAAAAAGTGATATCAATCAGCAGGGTAATAGGCTATTTGACAATGTAAAAAATAAGGTCATAATTATTGACACTCGTATAGATTATCGCTTTTAAAATCGATTTGCATTAATTTTACTACAAAACAATGTATTATTTATTAAAAAAATCCCGAAAAAACTTCATCTTTTTAAATCTGGCGCCACGTAATCGAAAACGGTCTGGATTGGCTGAACTTATGATGACGTCATGATATAGTCAATTTCTGTCTATCGTGGACAGAACAGATGACTTTTGTCTAGTATCTCGACCGTTTCAACGTTTGTTTACGTGTATTTTGACGTCACGACGCCATATTGTTAAAGATAGCGTTTTGGCGGCTTATTTAAACAGTACATTTTTATTTACTATTTTCTAAAAGAAATACATTATGCAATTTGAAGTAATAGGTTTTTGTGGGCTCGTTAGACACCATTAAATAATCTGAGATGTTTATCAGAAACCAGTCAAATAGCCTATTGTGTAACACACTATCAGTAGCAATGGGTTTCATTTTGACAGTTCAACAGCATTCATTGCGTTATTTACGTTGTCGAGCAGACACATTTTTCGAACTTATGGAGCAATGGATTAGTAATATGCTTCAAAATGATTCAAATTGAGCGTGTGTTACGTAGGGTGCTGGCACAGTATAAAGATCATATTTATACTGTGGTGCTGGTTTAAGTCACAGAGTGCTACCCACCTACATACACACCTTTTTTTTCTGTGGGAGACTTATAAAGGCCCGCCCGGTATTTGGCGATATAACCAGGGAGTGTCGGATTTCTACCTCACTAAAACCACCCGGCCATGGTGCACTATTTACCTACAACCACACCTTTTTTTTTTCTGGGTGGAAAATCTTCATGGATGTGAGGGGTCTGTCAGACTCTTACTGACTAAAAACCATCCCGGTGTTCCATCTCATACCTACGCCGGGGGTCGCGGGAACGTACGATCCTTCCGCAACCCCCGAGTGAGGTGCCGGATCGCCACTGCAGGCCTCCTCGGGTCAGGGGGGGAGTGAGGTGTTTGACTCCCCCCACGACGTCTAAGAGGGGCGCGCGTGGAACACTACGCGCCGCCACCTCAGGTCTTGATGTGTGGGGGGCGACGGACGTCCCCGAGTCCGTCACCCCTGGACCCATTTAGGGGGGCAGAAAGAGGGCGTTGTCCACCCTCCGCCGACGCCCGGTGCGCCTGCTGCGGGCCGGGTGAGTGGACGAGATGTCCCTCTCCCTTTCCGCAGCCTCCTTCTGCGAGACGAGACGACCGTTTCGCAGAAGGAAACCATCGCGTCCTAGGGCTCTTCGCTGCCGACCATCGAACCTACTACACACCTAGCCTAACAGACTGTTTAACAACTTCTACTAACTCTATTTTTTCTCTTTCAGATAAAATGGTGCACATCAAGTTAAAACACTTCACGGCACCACACTTTACGAGAGACTTTGTTCATTTATAAACAGACATTTTAACAATAAAACAGTGTTCACTAAAACAGTGAAAAAAGTGATATTAGTTCTAGTCAATATTTATTAAAATTATATTTATTTAAAATGGTTACCACGTCGTCGGATCCTGAAGCTACGTTGGACTCGGTAAGTGTAATTACAATGATTAAAAAAAAATACAGGATTATTGCAACCTCTTAAAAGGTCATTGTACTCATCATTATGAACAACTTTTACTATGGGACCAAAACAAAAAAAAATCTGCTGTTCCCTACATTTTGACGAGTTATACGAACATAAATGTAGGGAACAGCCGATTTCTTTTTTCGCGATTTCAGGCTTAGTCCCATAGTAAAAGTTGTTCATAATGATGAGTACAATGACCTCTTAAGAGGTTGTTAATGTTTTACCAATAACCCTGTCTAAACCGTAAATCTTTGACAGTCGTTACGGGTAGTCAGAAGCCCGAAAGTCTGACAACCAATCTTATGTGTTGTGTGATGCACTGACCTGTATTATACAAGTACTTGTTTAATAGAGGTCAGTGTGTGTAGGTACGTCTTATCAATTTCTTTTTTTATGACGACTAACAATTTATTATTTTACGACAAGAAGTCGATTTTAACGAATCCAATCAAAATCGTTTTGGTTCATTAATATTGTTATTAAATGACAATCTATTTCCAAACGAAAGGGACCATTTTATCGGTGTGGTAGATTAGAAACCATCCAACAATGTCGTAGTGGGGTTGACTGTCCAATATCCAGCCAGGGTGCGCCAACGTATACATATACAACTACCCTCCGCCCGCGGCTTCGCCCGCGAGGTATGTCGATAAAAACTATCCTATGTCCTTCCCCGGGATGCAATCTATCTCTCTGCCAAATTTTATCGAAATCCGTTCAGTGGTTTAGGCGTGAAAAGGTAACATACAGACAGACAGCCAGAGTTACTTTCAAATTTATAATATTAATAGGGACGTGGGAGAGGACAATACAACAGGAATTTAATCATCGTATATAATTATCTAAGGTTATATTACGGTTATCACACTGCACTGCACTGTACTGCGATTTTATAACTTGACTGTAGAATCTCGATTTGTAATTATGTCGCAGACGGAAAATCAGCTGTTTTACATAACCGCTAGCTGTTTTACAAAACAGCTCCGTTATGTAAAATAACTGAATTACGTTTAGTGATTTTCCCTAATGACTGAAACACGCAGAATTGCATGAAAAGATAAAAATCTGTCAATTTTTTTTTAAACTTGACTGGTTGTCTCTGTCACTCATTCATGTGGGACAGTCTCTTTCTAGAACTAGATGTGCCATATTCAACGAGGTAACGTCACTCGTGGAGGCCATGTGGAGGCTTTTGTCGCTGAAAAATTGTAAAACAATATTTTCATAGCGTTACTTACATACATAATTATCATTATCTATTTATCTTTACTACCTAACCATGGCAATAAAGTAGAGTGGCCATAAACATCTGTAAAAGTAATGTTTGTCACGTCTCTACATATATTTTAAAATGATTTGAGTAACACTGGCGTCAAATTAAATGGTAAAATCAATAAGTATAGCCGACCTCGTGATTGCTTTAGCACCCTATAGGTTCACTATCAATTGCACCAAACCTAGTTAGCTGAAATCGCGAAAAAAAAACTGCTGTTCCCTACATTTTGACGAGTTATACGAACATAAATGTAGGGAACAGCAGATTTTTTTTTTCGCGATTTCAGGTTTGGTCCCATAGTAAAAGTTGTTCATAATGATGAGTACAATGACCTCTTAAGAGGTTGTTAATGTTTTACCAATAACCCTGTATAATAAAAAAAGTAATTTAAAAAAATTAAACCGACTTCAAAAAGAAGTGAACTCAAAATTATGAAATAACTTTAATTTCGGAAGTCGGTGTCTTGGGATCTGTATTTTAGTTTTAGTTTTTTGCCACCGACTTCCGAAATTAAAGTTATTTCATAATTTTGAGTTCATTTCTTTTTGAAGTCGGTTTAATTTTTTTAAATTACTTTTTATTTGGTAATTTTTAGTTGTTGCACTAGAATTTGACCAAGGTTTTGAGATGTTTTCACTTTGACACTACACCCGTAGCTCGTATCAATAAGCCAGGCCGTCACACTTTCACGTCTTAGTCCATATCTTGAAAATTACTGAATCGATTTTGATGAAACTTGCACTGTTCCCTAAGTTGAAGTAAATGTAAGCCAATAAAAAAATAATGGTCACGATCCGATTAATAGTTACGGAGATATGCGTGGACAAACATACATATATACATACATACATACATACATACGTCTATAAAATTTTGTATATTTGTTTGGAAGCCCTAATAGATTGTCATATGTGAATATAATGCAATTCCAATAATATTACATACATACGTATCGAATTGATAACCTCCTTTTTTTTGAAGTCGGTAAAAATATATAAAACAACAAGTTCTTTTTCTCTCTATGTCTATGAGACGATTAAATAATTCTAACCTTTAATATTGAAGGTTTAAAATTTACCTGGGAGATATACTTAAAAGTGATAAAGCAATTACGCGGTCGAGCGTACACTTAAATGGTATCGCCACTCGTGGTGGTCCACGAGTGGCGATAAATACTATAAAACTGCATTTTCATATCGTTATACATACATAATTTATATCAATGTTTTTCTTTACATGTGTATGACAATAAAGTAAGAGTAACTTAGAGTGCCCATAAATATTTGCAAAGGTACTATTTGTCACGTCACTATGTTGTTTTATTGAATACCATAATGCCGTTACATGAAACTGTAATATAATAATATATTTATTTGCATAAAAACACTGTATAAAAGGATGGTAAAAGTACAATTTAGAACAACACATGTTTTGCCAATCCCAATCCTACTAATATTATAAAAAGTAATTTAAAAAAATTAAACCGACTTCAAAAAGAAATTAACTCAAAATTATGAAATAACTTTAATTTCGGAAGTCGGTGTCTTGGGATCTGTATTTTAGTTTTATGCCACCGACTTCCGAAATTAAAGTTATTTCATAATTTTGAGTTAATTTCTTTTTAAAGTCGGTTTAATTTTTTTAAATTACTTTTTATTTCGTAATTTTTAGTTTTTGCACTAGTATTTGACCAAGGTTTTGAGATGTTTTCCCTTTGACACTACACCTGTAGCTCTTATCAAATAAGCCAGACCGTCACACTTACACGTATTAGTCCATATCTTGAAAATTACTGGATCGATCTTGATGAAACTTGCACTGTTCCCTAAGTTGAAGAAAATGTAAGCCAATAAAAAAAAAATGGTCACGATCCGATTAATAGTTCCGGAGATATGCGTGGACAAACATACATACATACATACATACATACATGCATACATACATACATACATACGTCTATGAAATTTTGTATATTTGTTTGGAAGCCCTAATAGATCATCATATGTGAATATAATGCAATTCCAATTGCACCTCCAATTGCTCCTTTTTTTTGAAGTCGGTAATAAACGCGAAAGTATCGACTGAAGGACGGACAGCGGAGGCTTGTCATAGGGTTCCGTTGGCCCTTTCTTTTGGGTACGGGTAACGGGAACTCTAAAAAAAACTGGCCGAGTGTGAGTCGGACTCGCACACGAAGGTTTCCGTACCACAAGGCAAAAACGCCTACCACTTCAGAAATGCATTGTAATATTTTTTTAATTATTTATCTTCCGTTGTTATTATACCTAATTAACTGTACGTTATTAGTATGTTACTGCATGTTGTTAATACATACCTACTTCATGTATTAAATATTTGCATGCCATCATTACACGGCGGAATGTGTCTTTGCACCACAATTTTATATTATCATCTTTTGTACCTAGGAATCACATTTTTTTTTTTTGCGGATGGGAAATCATCAAATGACCCCTCCCAGTCTGGGTGGAGCGGAAGGGGGTGTCAGACTTTTACTGACTAAAACCCACCCGTGTTCCTTCCTTAGCCCTTTATGTTCCGGGCCAGCGGTAACCCTTTCGGACAATCCCGCTGACCCGGCAGGCTTCGGCCCTATGGGGCCCCTCCTCGATGCTGACATCTCTTTGAGGCGCGCGTGGAACACGTACGCGCCGTCCGCCATGGTTTTCTTCATGGTTTCATCTTTTGTACCTAGGTACCACATTTTATGCAAATAAACCAAAAAGAAAAAAAGAGAAAAAAAAAAGAGAATAAAGTGTAAAAAAGAGAAAAAAAAAAGAAAAAAAAAGAGTAAAAGAAAGAGAAAAAAAATAACGAGAAAAATAAAGAGAAAATAAAGAGTAAAGAAGAAAAAGAGAGAGAGAGAGAGAGAGTAGAGTTCATAAAAAAGAGTATTCTATTCTATTCTATAAACGATTTTGATTTAATTTGATTTGAAAATATGAAGCAATGGATTAGCAATATCCTTCAAAATTATTCAGATTGTGATTATATTGCGGTACGGAATTAACCCCCCGATTCATTTGTTTACATTTTCATAACATACTTCTGGTTCACATTGTGAGTTAATATTGTTGATAGTTAGTGGCATGTTGTGTATTATTACTTCATAGCAATAACCTAAACATATTGACAAACATTATAATGTCATTTAGTAAAACAATAAGAACTAGTGAATACATTTTATAGACTTAATTCAGTCGAGTTTGTGCTCTACAACATAGCGGTTGCAGTGTGGTGACAAAACTATTATAAATTGGAGGCTTTTATTGTTCAAAATTGTGAATAATATGTTAAGTTTTTTTATCACACTAATATTTAAAGGCGAAAGTTTGTGAGTGTGTTTTATGTTTGTTACTTCTTCACGCACAAACTACTGAACGGATTTGAATGAAATTTGGAAAACAGATAGTTTATTATAACTAAGATTACCACTTGAAACTTTTTATCCTGATATTCCCACGGGATCGAAACTTATGCGGGTGAAACCGCGGGGCGCAGCTAGTTTATCTATACATCCATACAATGTGTATAGAAGAAGAAAAATATTTTATTTGGGACACACAGGAAATACGAATAGGTAGTTAAAAAACTGGGCAAAAACACCGAAAAAAAACACGTTTGTTGTATGGGAGCCACCCTTAAATATTTATTTTATTTTGTTTTTAGTATTTGTTGTTATAGCGGCAACAGAAATACATAATCCCACCAAAAACATTTTCATGTAAAATGTTGCCGAGACCACATATGGCTCGCACTGTCAAAAAGTTATCAGATCTCATGTAGAGCCAAGCTTCTGACTCTACACGCCCTTACTTTACAAACTCTACACCTTAGTCAAAATATGTGGCTTGGCCGTTTCGAGGTTAAGCCGACACTGACATTTTATTTATTTGTATAGATGTAGGTAAGTATATTGAGGGGCCCGTGGCTAAATAATAACAGCCGCACAGGTCGATCGGTCAGGTAAAGCTACGCTGACTGTGGATAAGTGACGATCTTTACATACCGAGACCCCTCCGTGCCTCGGAAAGCACGTTAAGCCGTTGGTCCCGGCTGTCATTCGTGGATCTTTGACAGTCGTTACGGGTCGTCAGAAGCCCGAAAGCCTGACAACTAGTCTTATCAAAGGGTATCTTATTCCCAATAACTGGATTGTGGAGGTCAGATAGGCAGTCGCTCCATGTAAAATACTGGTATTCAGCTGCATCTGGTTAGTCTGTAAGCCAATTTAACCCCAACATAGTTGAGAAAAGGCAAGGCAGATGCTGTTAACACTATCAAAAAAAAATTTGGCATTTTACGGCTCGTATAATACGACCGACCGACCGACGTAACTTGGCAGGCCTGAACATAGGCACTAAGAACTTTCGCGCATGTTCTCTCACTCGCACTCGCCTCATGTCACCATTTGGTTCCTAAAAAAAAATCTTACTGCGCAGCCTTCTGCGCAAAGTTCGGGCTCGCCAAGATACATCGGTCGTATCTTACCAACTGTACAGTTCGCGTCAAATAACTTTGCCGCTCTGAAGTAGGCAACGAATCACTGCGCAGTAGTTAATCCTATGAATGCAACAGCAGCGCGCATGGCGCGGATTGGCGCGGCTAGGAAAGAGCCTAGCTTCAGAGCGGCAAAGTTATGTGACGCGTGTAACCGCATAGATCTTTTGACAGTTAGTTTAAAACGTGCATGGCCAACTAGAAAACGGAACAAAAAATTAGCGGGAAAACAAAACTATGTCGAATTTTCTTTCACTTTGCAAATAGTAAACTGAAAAGTGGTATTTTTCACTACCGTAGCAAAATAACAACTGAGATTGAAGCGGCTTAGAGTATTGAAAAGGAGACAAAACGGTCATTGGCACTTGATCTCAGATTTTGACCGGAAATTAGAATTTTAGGAGACTATTCCTAGTGTTTGGGCTCTTTGTGTAAGGTTAGTTTTATTTGTTATTGTCTCCCGCTTTTAAACATTATTAAGTAATCGTAAAAATGAACTCCAAAAAGCCCCCGCGAGCCGGACAAAACGAACGACCAATGCGGGGAGCATTGGTCGTTCGTTTTGTCCGGCTCGCGGGGGCTTTTTTCTCATTAGCACTGGGTTGCAAGCACTGGAAGTCAGGAGGCCTAAAAATACCACTTTGGCAGAATCATAAAAGGATAACATTATGAATCATAATATGGCGAAGACAGTCCGTGTTTTTCTTTTTTTCGCTGCACTACGTATGTATAATCAAAGAGATTGGGATTGGATTTGGATTGGATTGATTGGTATTTTAGCACAGAAAAAAAAAAACTGAAAAATCCTTCACGATTAACGTCCATTATGATTCATAATGTTATCCTTTTATGATTCTGCCAAAGTGGCCTTTTTAGGCCCGCTGATCGACCTATTTCTGCTGACAAGCAGTGGTTGCTGTCTTAGGTAAAGAGTACCTACCCCACTCTTTAAACTGACAGACTGCGCGGCGGCACCGAAGCGAAAACCATGCGGCTATAGTCACCTGTGTAAGCCCCAATACGCAATTACCCCACTGTTCGATTGCCAGCTATAGTCACCTGTGTAAGCCTCCAATACGCAATTACCCGACTGTTCGATTGCCCCACAATAAAGTCGACTTGTATTTCTCTACAGGATCTAATTAAATTGGCTAACTAAACTGAAAACGCGCGATGGGTATGGATACCTACCACGATCATCATCATCATCTGCCTAGCCTTTTCCCAACTATGTTGGGGTCGGCTTTCAGTCTAACCGGATGCAGCTGAATACCAGTATTTTACATGGAGCGACTGCCTATCTGACCTCCACAACCCAGTTACTGGGTAATACGGTACCCCTTGGTAAGACTGGTTGTCAGACTTTCAAACAGTCAAAGATCCACGAATGACAGCCGGGACCAACGGCTACCACGATAAAAATAAAAATAAAAGATTTTTTTTGGGAGTTCACCAGTGTTGTTACAACTAGAACGGCGCGTACCTATGTGTTCCACGCGCGCCTCAAAGAGATGTCAGCGCCAATGAAGGGGTCCGTTAGGGCCGAAGCCTGCCGGGTCAGCGGGATTGTCCGAAAGGGTTACCGCTGGCCCGGAACATAAAGGGCTAAGGAAGGAACAAGGGTGGGTTTTAGTCAGTAAGAGTCTGACTTTCCCTTCCGCTCCACCCAGAGCGGGAGGGGTCATAATGTTCGAAAAATTTGTCTGCTCAATAACGTAATGTTGTTTTTGAACTGTCAAAAGGAAAGCCATTGCCATAGTGTGTTACGTAATTACCCCGCTGTGTTCTTGTGTTTTATCGTGTTTAGTTATGGATGTCTGTGGAGTTTAGCTGACCAATTTAATTTTTGATTGATTGACTGAATCTGTTTATTAATAAAACTCCTTTGTATTCACAGCGGCCGGAAGTAAATGAAGTCGAAATGGATGATGTCCGGAAAAATGGAAAAAATGGCAACGTAAGTTTTTTATTTTATTTATTACATATTTCTGAATAGGCTCGCTCTTGACCTCGATCACACCTGATGGAAAGCGAAGGATGAGGTCTATGATGGAACGAGCGTGCCCAGAAAATGCCTAAGGCACAGGAACTCTCACGCAATGACAAACTTGAAATCGCGAAAAAAAAATCAGCTGTTCCCTACATTTATGTTCGTATGTAGGGAACAGCTGATTTTTTTTCGCGATTTCCCATAGTAATTTTTTTGTCCCATAGTAAAAGGTTTGGTCCCATAGTAAAAGGTTTGGTCCCATAGTAAAAGTTGTTCATAATCATGAGTACAATGATTTCTTAAGAGGTTGTTAATGTTTTACCAATAACCCTGTACCTATAGTATAATTCCATTGGTTTTCGCGGTGCACGCCAGTAAAGCTCCCAGTCGCCATGATTTTTTCCGACATCTTCAACAAACATCGTCATATTTCAGCCAATTTACACAAAAACCTTTAATGAATTATACACCTGAAACTTCCTCATAAATCAGTCCGTCCATTGATGAAAACCGTATGAAAATACGTTCGGTAGTTTTTGTGTTTATCGCGTTCAGACAGAAAGACGCGGCGCGCGGTGGCCTACTGCCGAGTCTGAATTTTAAATAAAAAAAAATTGCCATTACAATCTCTTACATTTGCAGTTGGTTAAGGTCCATCGATATCCTATGATAAATTTATGCAAACTCCGTAAACCTTTATAGAGGTATGAGGAACAGGGTGTAAAGTTCACTCATCCTCCATAGAAAAGGGAAGATCTTCCGACCAGTTGTATCTGGCGGGCAACTGGACGATGAATCATGTCGGGCCGTTGTATGTTGTATCTATGCTAGTTGCGCGGTAAACTCTGCTTGCGCGATGCAGGATTTGCGTGACGTAGTATGACGCGTTGTTCGCAATATGTGGCGTTGTAGATACCGCTACACCTTCATTGTGCGTGGTCCGACACGCACTTGGCCGGTTTTTTTTTCTAAATGTTACTGAAATCTACTCTCGACTTCCATTCTAGTCCGACACCACTCAACCAATTCCAAAACGAAACTCCTGACCAATGGCATTGCTTGTTTCAGATCATCACCCACGAGTTCTTAGACTATGAGCCCAATGGTTGGCTGGAGACGACACTGATGCGCGTGGGCAGCTCGACAGACGACTTCATGAAAGAAAACCGCTCGGCTGTGAAGACTGTTTTATTGTTCGTACTAAATGGCGTCGTGTTAGGATTTTTCTTCGGATGCCTGTATTACTGGCTTAATTATAGTGAGTATTACACTAATATTATAAAGGCGAAAGTTTGTGAGTGTGTAAGAGGGGGTGTGTGTGTGTGTGTTTGTTACGTCTTCACGCTTAAACGGCTGGACCAATTTTGATAAAATTTGGTATGGAGGTAGCTGACATCCTGGATTAACACATAGGCTAATTTTTATCCCGATATTCCCACGGGACCGAAACTAATGCGGGTGAAACCGCGGGGCGCAGCTAGTACTTTATAAGTTGAAAAAAAAAGTAAAAAAAAGGCCGCGTTCACATTAGGACGTTAGCAGGAACAGGGTCCAAGCTACAGAGAGAGGAACCTCCTGACAATGCGAGTCATGTCCAGAAGTACCGCTTTCTGAATCAAGCCCTTAATCCAGCTGCCCAACGAGAGCCTCCTCAGGTCAGCTCGCGGCTCTTGGCTATTAACCCATTGGCTGTCACGACTATCGGCACAGCGATCGCTGAGTCCACATCCCACATGTCGACAACCTGACGAACCAAGTCTAATATTATTATTATTGAGTATTTCATCATCATCATCATCATTTCAGCCAAAAGACGTCCACTGCTGGACATAGGCCTCCCCCAAGCACTTCCACTTCGACCGGTTTTGTGCTTCTCGCATCCAACGGGTTCCTGCGGCCTTCACAAGGTCGTCGTCATTGAGTATTTACGTACGCAAAATACGCGCATTGACGTGGAGTTGCGGAAACCAGCCCGTATTACCTATTACCTATTGAGTATTTTATTAAAACTATTATTAAAACCTTTTTTATTGTTCTCAAGGTAACGATCCTTTGGAACTATGCCACGGCTTCGGCAGTCTCATCGCATTCTTCAGCATCATATACTTCTTCCTCACATACTTCGTGGTCGTGAAGAGGTTTTGTGCCGCCTGGTTCGAAAGGGTGGTGTGGAGTAAGGTGGAGACGTTCTTGACGAAGATGTGGACTATGATGTGAGTAGACCCATGATTGTGAGAGTTATTAGCATATGCTTATTTAACGTACAACGTTCCCACGGCCGGGACGCGTCTTTCCATTTTAAACAAGGCCAGCGCCTCAAGTCTGCTATTGCTATTACAATAGTGGCAGAATGGTCTATCATTGATTTCATAATTGTTGATTTTGACAAGTTTGGTAATCTACTATTTTAATGGCGGCATTATGACTTTCCAATGGTCAACCACTGACGCTCCATTGAAAGAATGCATAGAATGGTAATCTCGTACATAATGAAAAATGAATGACTAATTTAGGCGTTAATCTGCTAAAATTTTGACAGTTCCTTTGATCAGTGACCTACCATTAGAACGTCATTGTGCAGTCATTGCTTTTAATTCGTTACGAGTATCGTTTAAGTTCTGTGCCATAATTGACCGTCCAATGATCGACCATTATGAATTTAGCTGATTACGAACTTATAACAAAATAACAATGGGATCGTGTTGGAATGACGAATTTATAAAAATAGCAGAATAGCAAACGCAGCCATAGGAAACTGCTCACATATTGCTATTTTTTTTAAATCTGCGATTACAATTTAGACACGAATTTGGCGTACTGCTTGTGTACAGTTTGTAACGTGTACGCGCGCATCCTGCACCCCAATTGCGTAATTAACACATTATTAGTCTCAATTTGAATAATTTTGAAGCATATTTCTAATCCATAGCTCCATATGTTCGAAAAATGTGACTGCTCAACAACGCAAATAACGCAATGAATGTTGTTAAACTGTCAAAATGAAACCCATTGCTACTTATAGTGTGTTACGCAATTAGGTATCCTGCTGGTTCCAAACTATACTACATCACGTACGCCTGACAAGAGTTGAGATATTATAGGTTGTACCCAAGTAACCAATTTTAACCCATCAGTGTTGTGAAAATATCAATTTTCCTACATTAACAAGAGTAATTTTTCACAAAATTTACTATTTAAACTACGCTTGAAATTGCCAAGGAAATTGACCATTTAGAGAAAATTTTCCATTTAGACTGTTCCAAAAATCTACAAACCAAATAGGTAGTTAAGTACCTCCCTAATTGCGTCACGAAAAAAGTATAACCTGAGTCATTTAATTACATAAATAAACGCACGCCTTCCTCCCATGAGGGTATTTCCATTTCCAGAAACTACAGAACCCCACCTGCTACGATCCTTACATACTCCTTTTTAGGGTTCCCTACCCAAAGAGTAAAACGGGACCCTATTACTAAGACTCCGCTGTCCGTCTGTCCGTCTGTCACCAGTCTGTATCTCATGAACCCTGATAGTTATACAGTTGAATTTTCACAGATGATGTATTTCTGTTGCCGCTATAACAACAAATACTAAAAACAGAATAAAACAAATATTTAAGGGGGGCTCCCATACAACAAACGTGTTTTTCGGCGTTTCTGCCTTGTGGTACGGAACCCTTCGTGTGCGCTTGGGCGAAGTACCGCCGTGTCCCCGTAGAGGCGATCGGCAGTGGCGGCGACCTCTCGCGTCCGGCACTGGTACAAGCCATGGTCCGGGGCGAGAGGGAGTGGGAGGCAGTCACCTCCTTCTGCGAAGCAGTCATGCTAGCGAAGGAGGTGGCGGGACGGATGAGGGAGAGAGCGTCCCAGCCGCCGCCGCGGGAGACGCTCCGGGCGTCGGGAGCCGCGTGACGACTCCCGGCCACTGTAGGCGCGGGCCTGCGGGCGGAGAGTACTAATAGGTAGCTCACCGTCCGATCAGGACCAGGCCCGTGCCGGGGGGCGCGTACGTGTTCCACGCGCGCTTCAAAGAGATGTCAGCGTCGAGGAGGGGCCCCCCCCATAGGGCCGAAGCCTGCCGGGTCAGCGGGATTGTCCGAAAGGGTTACCGCTGGCCCGGAACATAAAGGGCTAAGGAAGGAACACGGGTGGGTTTTAGACAGTAAGAGTCTGACACTCCCTTCCGCTCTACCCAAAGTTACTTAAGAACATTTTCGAAAAATAGTGTTACAGCCAAATTAGACCGCCATAGAAACAGAGATTTTCAGTTATCTTTTTATAATAAGACATTTCGAAAATATTCTTATGTAACTTTTTAGACCTTTGTATCCTGCTTATGCGTACGAAGTTTCATTAAAATCGGTTCATTCATTTCGAAAAAGAAGGGCTTGACAGTTTGTATGAAATTACGTACGGTGTAAACGCTCTTAATTGTGTCAGAGAATACGTTATTAGCAGATGTCGTGATTTTAGCTAAGGAAATGACGTGAGGAATCATTAAATGGTCGTAGTGAATTATGGCCCGTCATAAATACACGTGGCTTAATAATAACAGCCGCACAGGTCAATCGATCAGGTTAAGCTACGCTTGCCGCGGTTGGTCTGTGGATGGGTGACCATCTTTACATACCGTGACCCCTCCGTGCCTCGGAAAGCGCGTTAAGCCGTTGGTCCCGGCTGTCAGTCGTGGATCTTTGACAGTCGTTACGGGTAGTCAAAGCCCGAAAGTCTGACAACCAGTCTTACCAAGGGGTATCGTATTACCCAGTAATTGGGTTGTGGAGGTCAGATAGGTACTTAACGATACGATAAGTACTTAACGTGTACAAAACATAATCGTTAACAAGAATCGTTGACCGTATGATTATTGATTAAATCATTTATTATTTGTACCTACCTACTCATACAAGAACAATTGATCCAATTAATGTCCTTTTGATGTTTACCGACAATCACTACGGTAAATATTGTCAATTTGATGTATTGCGAACAATTATATTGACGATGTACAGTCAACAAAAGAGATAAGTATGAGGGATAATCGGACATAGTTGAAGTTTATTAAGAAACCGATGGATGTTCTCGAATTGCCCAGCTTAGAAAAATCGACAGTATTGAGTAGGTATTTCGGAGCCTGCGAGGAATTTTAAAAATAGGTATTTGAAGAAACTATTGCCGTCGCCTTACCTCACAATTTTGACGAGATCGACGTTTCGTATTCCTTTTTTTCTCCTCGAAAACTTAGCCGATTCAATTATTTTTTACATTAAAATTTTAAGAAAGAGTATGTTTACAAACGTTCTTAACATTTTTTTTTATGTTAAAGACTTTTCTAATTTCTCTGGTAACCCTCTAATCACGGCGTTTCTAGTGGCAAGCGTAACATCCGCTGAATGCAACGTTAACGTCGCACACATGCTGCGATTTGCATGAAACTCGCAACGTTGCTTGGCGCTTTACCACTAGAAGCTCGCGACGTTAACGCCGCGTTTGCGCAACGTTGGCCCTGCGCAGACTTTGGAGAAGCACCAACGCTCGTAAAACGCCAGTGGGATAGCGGCCTTACACTGCTGCTGCTGTGGAGCAGCGTATCCATAACTTCCCTTGAATATCGCTGAAACGTATTTTTTATTCCACAGTTGGTTCCGGTGGGTTGTCTGCATAGCTGTGCTGGGTCTGATCGCATTATACCTATATATAGATGTGAGACACGACCCTGAGAGACTCATCTCTTTGATTGGACTTGGTATTATCTTGCTGTTAGGTGAGTGGAACTATTCCTTTTGTTACATGGGTAATTCTTCAGGGACAAAATTTTCGATGTCTGTGGGTATATTTCTGTAACCAACTAAAAAAACGGCATGTAATATTTTTTTTTGTACAGTTTAGCTTTATCCCTTACTGGGACAAATGATTTTTTTTTAATAATTGCTGTCTAGGTACAAAATAAAAATATTTGAAGGTCGTTCTTCTGATTCATATAGCGCGTCCGTTTGCCATTTTCCGGAACAAAATGGTCGATGTCGCATTTTCCCTTTGATACATCAATATAAATTATAATTATATCGAAAGGAAATGAATTGTCCTCTTACAAAAAAAATGTGTATTAGTTATAACTACGTTAGTCTGTTTATAAATAAGTAAAATAGAAGTGTCCGGCGTATAATACTGATTAATGTGGCGTAAGCTGCGCTTGACCGTACTTGGTCGGGTAATAATAATGAGAGTCTGGCTTCCAGCGCGGGGGGAAGCCAGTCGTGCAACGGACGACCTAGAAGGTGGACGTGCGGCTGGTTGACTTAGATCCGGTGTTACGAAGGAAAATACCTGATTCATCTGTGTTTGGTTCAGGTGGCATCCTGATTACAATGCCTACTTCATAAAATTTATTTTATTGTTTTAAAACTTCAATCTGTGTTGCGTGTGATGCTTTTGGGTTATAGATTCGTGTAGAAAAATGAAAATAATGAAGTCTGTATGTACGATGAGTTATGCATGATTGTAGGCAAAATCCTGATTCATCTGTGCCTGATTCGTATGGTCAAAACCCCATATGAATAATAAAATAAATTAGTTTTTCCCCTCTCCAGCACGATAGGAGCGCTTTTGTTGCGTAATTCTGCTTGTCCAATTTTTTACCGTGTACAAGTCAGTAGTTTTAATCTTATTTATTATTATTTACTTAGCTATAACCTTTTGAATAATAAAAAAATAACAGGAGTATAATCTTGTTCTAAATATGATACTTTTGATATGTCTTAGTCCTATTTAAGAATTAATAATTATTGTTTAGAATTTACATTCATAACTAACGGTGTATTTATTACTTTTTATTTCTGTTTCTGATTAATATGTAACACATTCTGATTCATCTGGGCACAAAATTAATATCTTGAAAACTACTTTATAAAAACTAGTCCCTCATTCAAATATATGTTATTTAGTATACCTATTTTCATATGAACATGTGTTACAGAGCTGAAAGTGAAATTAAATTTTGGCCATATGGATCAGTCAAAGAATCAAATTTCGAAGAACTACCCACATAATCTAAATTTCATATTATAAAGAGATAAGATTTGTTTTTTTTTTGTATGTTTGTTTGTGACGCTTTCACGCTAAAACGGCTGAACAGATTTGGATGAAATTTGGCACATGGGTAGACCATGACCTAGATTAGCACATCAGGACTTTTTATTCCGATAATACCACGGGATCCAGACGTATGCGGGTGAAACCGCGGGGCGCAGTTTTGGATTTTGGTATTGTCTCTACAAAGCCAAAAGGTACGTTTTCAGTTTTGAAAACGCACATCTTGCTAAGTCCATAGATCCATCTTGAATCCGAAGTATGAGTTTTAGGTGTCCAATTTCAGTAGGCAGTACCTTCTCCTGTGGATTGCCGACTCCCGGGCTTAATAGATCTACATCATTTGCTTTTGCCCCCAGGTTTCGTGTTCTCAGCCCACCCTGGTCGAGTGAACTGGCGGACAGTGTCCACTGGTCTGCTGATCCAGTTCGTGTTCGGAATCATATTCATCAGGTGGACCCCTGGACGGGTCGCGTTGCAATGCTTCTCTGATAAGGTAGACCTTCAAACTTCACATTGGTTAAATCTTTTACAAAATATCTTGATTTCGATAACACTCCTAAGGTTTGGGCTATTTTTCAGTTTATGTAGTTTTCGTATACACGTTTTTTTTGTTTATTAGCTTACAAACACTGTCCCACTGCTGAGCAAAGGTCTCCCCCAAATCCTTCCAGGCATCCTTGTCTAGAGCCACCTCGATCCTACCCTTGCGATACGCGTCTAGGTCGTCTCGCCACCTCTTCCTAGGCCGGCCTCAGCGACGCCGTCCGTCCCCTGGCGGTCACTGTGCTGGCGGCTGACGTAACCCGCCCAATCCCATTTGAGATTGTCTTATTGCCCGTTTTTTTTATATTGCCCATTTCCACTTACACTACGCGACACCTAACTGTAATGTATCTACTGCTGATTTTTCAACGCTCGGCTAGTATTACATTTAGGTGCAGTCAAAGTGACCTCTGCGCTGCCATAGACGACGCCGTGGAAGTGGCGAAGTTTTGGACCAAGAAGATCTGAAATACAGTCGTGCCAGCGACACGAAGAAGAAGATTTAGGTGTTGCGTAGTGTTGTTGAAAACGGGCATTCGAAGTTTATGACAAGATCAGGAATTGCTGCGATGAATGTACAAGATCTGCGAAGCTTATAGGTGTCTCGAACCGTCACCTACCCACCCCCAAGTCTTCAGCGAGTCCAGTTTGCCTCTCGTAGATCCTTTGATCCAGGCTGTAGCCAGGTTTACCCAGGAGTTAATAACTTTGTTCTATTTCCTTCCTCAGGTAGCGACGTTCCTGTCGTATGGTGTGGAAGGTGCTGCCTTCGCGTTTGGAGATCTGCTTGTGAGGACTGAAGGAGTCTTCGCATTCAGTGTGAGTTGTGTATTATTATGCAGCTGTTCATACATAACTGGCAAAATGAGGGCAATGAGAATTTTAAGTAGGTATGTATAATACACCTATGGGCGGGCGCCTACCTCTTCAGGGGTCCCTCCAGGCAAAATTGTAAGTCTAACTGGTTGGTGATGCTATGTGTGCTTGATGTAGACTACGAGCTCGGCAGACTGTGGAGCAGAGATGACAGGGCGGATTTCAACTATAGTCTACTAGGTAGATCGAAGTCAATTTGTAAGACTGTCATCTACCCTAGGATTTCGACCAGCGCTTCCCTTGGTAATTTTCAGTGACATATATTATCAGGATGTAGTGACGGCCCGTGGCTAAATAATAACAGCCGCACAGGTCGATCGATCAGGTTAAGCTACGCTGTCCGCGGTTGGTCTGTGGATGGGTGACCATCTTTACATACCGAGACCCCTCCGTGCCTCGGAAAGCACGTTAAGCCTTTGGCCCCGGCTGTCATTCGTGGATCTTTGACAGTCGTTACGGGTAGTCAGAAGCCCGAAAGTCTGACAACCAGTCTTACCAAGGGGTATCGTATTACCCAGTAACTGGGTTGTGGAGGTCAGATAGGCAGTCGCTCCATGTAAAATACTGGTATTCAGCTGCATCCTGTTAGACTGGAAGCCGACCCCAACATAGTTGGGAAAAGGCTAGGCAGATGATGTAGTGACAAAATGTTGATGGCTTGGTCATGTAGAGGCGACTTACAAAAGGTATTACAAGGAAGGTGTGAGTGGAAATGCCGGGAAGGGACGCCCTAGGAGGACAAATAAGTGTGTCCTTATTGGTGATGTTCTTCAGAAAGGTCAGGTGCGTAGTACTCGCAAGCGGCGTGCGTGTATGACAGGGCCTCAAGTCTGCTATTACAATAGTGTCAGAATGGTCTATCATTGATTTCATAATTGTTGATTTTGACAAGTTTGGTAATCTAATAATATAATGGCGTCATTATGACTTTCCAATGGTCAACCACTGACACTCCATTGAAAGAAATTGCATAGAATGGTAAACTCGTACATATGACAAATGAATGACTGACTTAGGCGTTAATCTGCTAAAATTTTGACAGTTCCTTTGATCAGTGACCTACCATTAGAATGTCATTGTGCAGTCATTGTTTTTAATTCGTTACGTGTATCGTATTATGTTCTGTGCCATTGACCGACCAATGATCGACCATTATGAATTTAGCAGATTACGAACTTTTAGCAAAATGACAATGGGATCGTGTGGGAATGACGAATTTATAAAAATAGCAGACTTGGGCCCCAGATGTATGAACGTAAACGAGGCAAAAGGAGTATGTCTGGATCGTAGCAGGTGGCGTCCTGTAGTTTCTGCCTACCCTCATGGGAGGAAGGCGTAAGTTTATGTATGTATGTTGGGAACACCCAAGGCAAACGATCGCGCGGTCGTTCACCAACACGATGGACCGATCAGGTGAAGGAATCATCGTCCACTAAATTTTACACGGTGGTAAGGGATGCGCTGGACAGAAACCGGTGGAGACGGATCATCCGCTCCAGATGCAACTCCGAAGCTGACCACGATCCTCAGACATGAAGGACCGACTACAGAGAGAGAGAGAGTGTGTATATTATGAACAACTCGAACGATTTTTCCACCAGAAAACTCTCAAAGGACAAATATATCTAACTTATCTTCTTCTCTTCCAGACCCTACCAGTGATATTCTTCTTCAGCATGCTGGTGGAGATGCTGTTCTTCTGGGGAGCGTTGCAGTGGTTCTGTATGAAGTTAGGGCTCGTCCTAAGATCAGCCACCGGCACTACGGTGTGTGAGAGCGTCATCGCTGTTGGAAACGTGTTTTTGGGGATGGTAAGATTATTTTTAAGAAATGAATTTGATGACTTTTTTTTTGTGGGATCAATGACCGCTGTTAGTGAATTAGCAGTTTAAAAATCTGTTTTTTTTTTTGTATAGGTGTACTTCACAGATTAGTATCGATTTATTAGAAACGATTAAAAACATATTTATTTTCTCAAATGATATTTCTAATAACAACATTGTCAGCGGTCGATAAGGGGCTTACATGACCTAACGCGCGGTCACTGTCGGACTGCATAGAAAAGAAAGTAAAGCGCGATGACACAACCCTGGTAATTTATTGCAAAATATGAAGCAATTATTTAATTACAAAAATCTATTGTTTGGACTAAAAAAATTAAAACATTGTGTTTTAGTATGATGCTTGTAAAATAATTAATCTGACAAAAAATCGTTTTTAGAGGTATCTTCATGATTTTTTTCTATCGTATCAAATTAGTTGTACTTATTAAATTTTCAACACACTATCTACCTAGCATATATCCTGGAGAATATCATATATTTTTCTGATTTTGTTTACTTTATTTGATCATAATTTTATACTTTTATTGTTTCTAAAACTTGCGTGTTTTGTGTTTAGGTCCAAAAAAACATCAAATCTTTTTTATTTTTATTTTGATCGTGTTTAGTTAACAATACCCATCACGCCTGCCAAGTCTCGCTAGCTAATTTAATTTGACCTTGCTTAACGAGAGTGTAGCTCTTTGTGCCGAGGTCTATAAAGTTGGTGTCTGTTGTGCGGTAGCTGTTCATACAAAGTACCTTCAAAGCATTCTCTTTTCAGACAGAATCAGTGCTGCTGGTGAAGCCCTACCTTCCTCTGCAGACACCTTCGGAGTTACACGTGGTCATGTCATCTGGATTCGCTACTGTGTCAGGTAAGTCGACACAATATAATTAGGTTTCTAATAAAAACTCACGGCCGTAACTTACCTAGGTCCAAGCACAGAATACATAATAGTATATTTACAACGTACCTTCTTCTTGGGTTTAAATTCGTTTTTGTATTTAGAACTTAATTTATTGTTGGAATAACGTTCACAATTTAAAAAGGGTTCTGTCTATCTACCTACCTTACTTACATAAAAAGATCTTTCTTTCCTTCTAACGGACGCTGGTCAAGATTGCTGGACGTCTCTGGCTTAAGAAGGCTAGAGACAAAGAAATGTGCTAATTAAGCCCTTTCATTTGATACCCAACACGGCACGATTAAAACCCTCTAGCGGACATAAAGTCATGAATGACCTAATATATAGGGTGACTGGTAATTAGTGACCGATACTTAAACACGTGATTTTACTCATCATTATGGACAACTTTTACTATGGGACCAAACCTGAAATCGCGAAAAAAAATCAGCTGCGTCTAACTCGTCAAAATGTAGGGAACAGCTGATTTTTTTTTTCGCGATTTCAGGTTTGTTCCCATAGTAAAAGTTGTTCATAATGATGAGTAAAATCACGTGTTTAAGTATTGGTCACTAATTACCAGTCACCCTATATTTCTATTAAGGTCTTGACTTTATGTCCGCTAGAGGGCGCCATATTCAATTTATTGTGACGTCACATAACATAACCAGCGGACGATCAAGACGCTTCCAACGATATCTCACTTGTCCAATTATGACTAGCAGTTTAGAAGTTATGAAGGAACAGATGAACATACATACATATGTACATACATACATAGATACCGGTCAAAATCATACCCCTCCATTTCTAAAATAATCTAATCATTAGACTCCAGAGTCCACCAGTTAATCCAATATGACCTTGTAAGTACCTACTGTGCCTACCAGTACCTACCTATTAATCAGGTGATCAAATCCAAGAGCTGATTACAGCGATTGATTACAGCCATTTTCCCACGTCACTTACCTACCTCATGTAAATAGTAAAGTAAATCAACAATTTTAATAAAGGCTCATAGAAACAGGCGCGACACGCGATATAATCGCGGGCGACACAAAGGCACCGCTCGACTCGTTGCGCGACTTGCGGTGCCTTTGTGTTGCGCGCGATTTTATCGCGTGTCGCGCCTGTTTGGAGGAGCCTTAACGGTTTTATACTTATCTATACTATTAATAAAGCTGAAGGGTTTTTATGTAAACGCGCTAATCTTTGAAAGTATCAGTCGGATTTGCCACAGCCACTCCTACCGTTAGCGTGTTACGCAATTACCCCACTGAAATCTAAGACAAAGTCATAAATCAAATAAAAATGTGTAATTATTTTCAAGGTAAAGTAAGGGATTTATTAAGTTTAACAAACTGACAACTCTATCGATTATCTTGAGCGAAAACATGATTAAACCATGAATGAAAATAATTGGCTATTGTTTACATTTTGACCTCAAATTAAACGTTGTTTTGTTACCTTAGATGTCCGAATTGTCTGAAGGAACACGACTGGTTTTATTTTTCCATGAGTTTTGATTCATGGAGATGTTTACAAGATATTGTTCTGGGTCTGTCGCACGAAGAATCTAATAGGTACACTTAGCAATAATAGTCGGTTTCGAAGTACCAACAAACCATGCTTTAAGGCTCCTACAAACTGGCGCGACGCGCGATATAATCTCGCGCGACACAAAGGCACCGCTCGTTGCGCGACTTGTGGTGCCTTTGTGTCGCGTGTCGTGTCGCGCCTGTTTGAAGGAGCCTTTAAACTACGGACTAACAAACTAGTGGGGTAATTGTGTAACACTAACCCCCTTACTAATAAACGTTGTATTACGTCTGTATAGTTACACAACGCTTTGTCTTCTTCTTTCGAAAGTCAAATTACTGACGACTGAAAGAGAGAAATCGGTGATAACTATTCATCTGATTTAATACGTTTATTAGTAAGGGGGGTAACAGTAACAATAGCTTCTATTTTGACAGTTCAACAACATTCATTGCGGTATTTTCGTTATTGTCCAGACACATTTTTCAAACTTATGGAGCAATGGATTAGCAATATCCTTCAAAATTATTCAGATAGTGATTGACAGTGTGTTTACGCAATGAGGGTGCTGCAACTGCTGGACTCCTAAGCGTTTGCCCTGCTAGCTATGATACAAAATTAGGCTAGGCGTATGCTGGGAAGCAGGTGACGCAGCGCAGCACAGCGCAGGGTAGGCGAGACAGACATAGTCCGCGAGCGTATGCTGTGACGCAGTTAACATAAGCACGTATTCGCGTTCTAGCTGGTACAAAGAATAGACGTGTTCGAGTCGCGCAGGAATCTGTGCTTTCACTACAACGAGGCGCAGAGCAGGGCAGACACATGTCTGCGTCTCACGTGCCTGCGCCGCAACGTACGCAGCACTCCGGTACTTTCATGCATTACAAAATCTGCTCTGCCCTGCGCTGCGCGGGATGCGTCGCCTGCTTTCCAGCATACGCCTAGCCACTGTCGTTGAGCGTTTCTGGATTCGATCCTCTGTTCTGGCATTTATATTTTGTTTTTACCGACTTCAAAAAAAAGGAGGTTATCAATTCGATACGTATGTAAGTATGTAATATTATTGGAATTGCATTATATTCACATATGACAATCTATTAGGGCTTCCAAACAAATATACAAAATTTTATAGACGTATGTATATAAGTATGTTTGTCCACGCATATCTCCGTAACTATTAATCGGATCGTGACCATTCTTTTTTTATTGGCTTAGGTACATTTACTTCAACTTAGGGAACAGTGCAAGTTTCATCAATATCGATTCAGTAATTTTCAAGATATGGACTAAGACGTGAAAGTGTGGCGGCCTGGCTTATTGATACGAGCTACGGGTGTAGTGTCAAAGGGAAAACATCTCAAAACCTTGGTCAAATTCTAGTGCAAAAACTAAAAATTACGAAATAAAAATAATTTAAAAAAATTAAACCGACTTCAAAAAGAAATAACTCAAAATTAAAGTTATTATATAACTATATATTAAAGTTATTGTATAACTTCCGAAATTAAAGTTATTTCATAATTTTGAGTTATTTCTTTTTGAAGTCGGTTTAATTTTTAAAAAGTCTAGTCAAAATCGGCCCAGCTCCAGCAGCTTCGGAGATTATCAACTTGACGGATTCTACAATCCATCATCTGCGACATTTATAGAAACTGTGGGGGAACACAGTCGTGATTATTTGAATCACAATTTAAATATAACCATAATTAAAGATTTACTAATTTGTAGGAATTTTAGATATGTAATACTTATGTATAAACAGCAGCGCCCCGCGGTTTCACCCGCATAAGTGTCGATCCCGTGGGGATATTGGAATAAAAACTATTCTGTGTCCTTTCCCGAGACTCAAACTATCTCTATACCAAATTTCATCTAAATCGGTTCAGCGGTTTATGCGGTTTATTAGTTTGAATAAGCACTTGAGTGAGATACGATACAGGTTTATTCCTAGTTCAGGTAGAATCAAATTATTTCTACCTCATGTAAATCAATTATTTCAATAAAAAATTTCATAAGCCATAATAAAAAAAAATCTTAAGTCACATTAAAACTTTGAATCCTCTCCATCAGGTACAATATTGGCCTCCTACATCGGTTTTGGCGCGGAACCAGCTCACTTAGTGACAGCTAGTGTCATGTCCGCTCCGGCTGCTATCTGTTACTCCAAGCTGCTAATGCCGGAGACGAAGAGGTCTCTTACTACTGTGGACAATATCCAGCCTGTCATTGTGTAAGTTGGAAATCATAAGCATAGCATAATCACACACACCCACACCCCTCCACTCATTGACATATATATATTACTAGCGTAAGGACCGGGCTAACGGCGCGACTAAATGGCACCAACGCGCTGGCTCTAAAATGACGGTTTTAGGGCCAACGCGACTCAGTTGACAGTGGTGCGCGCGAACTTCGAACTTCGAACGAAGAACTTCTATGTAAAATGTTCAGACGGGCGTATCCTTACTTTTGAAATCATTGCCTCCACTGCTGAAAAGAAAAGAAATCATCTATAGTCTATAGGCTCCTCCTCTCTTCGAGAAGAAGTGGGCTGTAATCTACCACGCGGGCCCAGTGCGGGTTGGTAGATATGACATAGAGTATGTGACATCTACCAACCCGCACTAGACCCGCGTGTCTTCGAATTTGTGGTTCTAGGACATGCCAGTTTTCTAACGATGTTTTCTTTCACCGTTTTGAGAAGAGTGGTGAGACTGAGTTCGAACCCTCTACCTACAACTTGTAGTTGGGTTAAAAACCCAAAACGCCCACTCTTCAAATGGGTGGGACGAAGCAGCGCAAAGAACTCTCCAGCAACATGTAACTGGCTGTTTAGATTCAAGAAACAAACAGCCAGTTATAAAGCTATGGTTGGAAAACAGACCAAAGAGGTGCATTAAAATAGCCGACATGAGCTGCCTTTTCACCAGCTAGCACCTTGTATTTCGACAACGACGGCGACTGTGCGCATATAGTGGAATTTGTGATTTGTATATTGGGACTTGATGCCTTAGGTAATATATAAATAGCCATTAAGTTACTCAGTTCCTTTTTCTGCTAATACGAAAGAACAGTGGGACTAAAAAGGAACATACAAACATACATACATAGGCTGATAAACACATTACCACTCTTTTGCGTCGCGCAGTCGGGTAAAAAGGTCACTTTGACAGAATCATAAAAGGATTATCATTATGGTTAACCTTTTATGATTCTGCCAAAGTGGCATTTTTAGGCCTCCAGGCCGATAGCGTTCTGGTTGTTTGTGTTGCTGGCACGACTGTAACTGTATGTCAGATCCTGTTAGCTCAAAACTTCGCCACTTCCACAGCGCGCCGTGGAAGTGGCGTCGTGTGTTGCAGCGCATAGGTAACTTTGACTGCATATTTTGGGACACAGAGGGCAGGGTAGGAGGTGGAGCATGAGCCGATAGCTTACCAGGTCCAAATGGAGAATGTTTACCGCTTCGTCTACTACCTGCAACTCCAAGGATTTTGCCATAAACAACCAACTTTGGAGACAAACTTGGGAGTTTATTTATTTATTTGATACTTCAAGCACATAAATGTACAGAGGCGGACTTAATGCCATAGGTATTTTCTACCAGTCAACCTTCGGGTGATGCAGAGACAAACAGTGGTAGGTGCAATCATGAAAATTGAGGAATAATTGAGTTTCTCATATGCCTTTAAAAAAAATATGTAAAATGTGTTCCCTCCCACATTTAACCCGTCTGCCTTCAAAGCAAGAGTGAACAGGCATCTTCTGGGCACGCTCGTTCCATCATAGACCTCATCCATCGCTTTCTAACAGGCCGTGATTGACGTCAAGAGCGGGCCCATTCAGCAATAAAAAAAACGATGCCCTTCATCTAATAGTATATTTCTTTTTCTTCCACAGCGAGGACCAATCAGTTCTCTCCGCGGCCACCAGAGGCGCCACCAACGGCATAGCCTTAATCCTGAACATCATAGCCAACATTATCGCCTTTGTGGCCTTCATAGCCTTTGTCAACGGCGCGCTGGGTTATTTTGGAGGAATGCTGGGCAATCCTGACATCAACTTGGAATGGATTCTTGGAAAGGTGTTCATTCCCCTCTCATGGGTTATGGGTGAGTACAAGATATCGAATAAACGAGTACATAATCTAAAGGGTTCCTGGAAACTCGACCACTTCCTTGCAGGAGGTGATAGGGGAGCTAAGTGACAAAATAAACCCCACATTTATGTATGGCCGAAAACTAAGACTGGTTGTCAGATTTTCGGGCTTCCGACTGTCAAAGATCCACGATTGACAGCCGGGACCAACGGCTTAACGTGCTAAGTAAAACTGGTTGTCAGACTTTCGGGCTTCTGGCGACCCGTGACGCCTGCCAAAGATCCACGTTTGACAGCCGGGACCAACGGCTTAACGTGCTTTCCGAGGCACGGAGGGGTATTGCTTGATATGTACAGATGGTCACCCATCCACAGACCAACCGCGGCAACCGTAGCCTTAGCCACAAGCCCCTGACTGCCCTGTGTTTTAACTGAAAGATAAACATAATAATTATGTTTTACTAAATATCTACTATTTATTATGTAGGTATTTTATTACGAAGGCAAGGTGCATTTATTTCATTGTTAGTGCATGCATGTCGCGTTAAATACCGATAATAATTATAACCGTGCCTCGTAGGTATACTCAGTAACAATAAGTTCTTATTGTTTCACTGAGGCGTAACAAATGTCTTAACATTTAATTTCATTGTTTTTCTCTGAAAACGATATTACTTAATATTTTAAACGGTATTGTTGTCGAGGTTATTTGTAAAGTTGGTTTCGTATCTAATAATATTGGCCATACATAATAAGTATATTTTGCCGGCAAAAAAATCAGCTGTTTCATACATTTTAGTTAAGTAACGCGATAGCTAGACAGTTGAAATTTACGCAAATTATGTATTTCTGTTGCCGCTATAACAACAAATACAAAAAAACTAAATAAAATAAATATTTAAGGGACCAAGGACCAAGGGAATTTACCATAGAACAAACGTGTTTTTTTTTCGTTTTTTTTGTCTTGTGGTACGGAACCTTTCGTGTGCGAGTCCGACTCGCACTTGGCCACTTTTTGCTTACTCGTGTTCACGCACACATTCACAGCGTGTTTGTACACTTGATTACCAAAAGTAAAACGCATGTCACATCGTGAGATAAAAATATTGTATTAATATTAGTTGAGTACACGTCGATTCACGGCCAATATAACTTGTCTCACAGTGACGTTACCAGTGGTGGCCAAGTGATAACGGCCCCGACTTAGGTACTAGTCGTAGGTTCGAACCCGAAACCAGACAGGCGCTTTACTTTGTGTAAATCATTTCATCACCACTGCTCTCAAACCGGTAAAGGAAAACATCGTGAGGAAACCGGCATGTCCTAGAACCAAACATTCGAAGGCATGTGACATCTACCAACCCACACTGGGCCCGCGTGAGGTAACAGTCCACTGCCTCTCGAAGAGGCCTGTGTCCCAGCAGTAAGAACATTATAGGCTGATCGCTGATCAGTTCTGCGTCGATTCTTGGTCAATATAACTATTGTCTCATAATATTTGTTGAATTTTTAGGAGTGCCGTGGGAAGAGTGTGAGCTGGTGGGGTCTCTAATCGGTCTGAAGACCGTCGTCAACGAGTTCGTGGCCTACCAGAGGATGGGAGAGATGAAGAAGGCAGGACTGTTATCGGTAAGTGATTCGAATACTTACCTAACGTATTTCTATTACGTAAGGACATCCTCACCGACCCAGCCCACCCAACAATTGCAAAACTTAAGTGGCAGTCGGCATTGCTTGCTGAACAGATGGCCGATGGGGCCGAAAGGTTCTGGAGTGGCGACCGCGTACCGGAAGAAGTAGCGTTGGAAGGCCTTTCCACAAGGTGGACCGATGACCTTGTGAAGGCCGCAGTGGACATCTTTCGGCTGAAATAATGATGACGATGAAAAAGGACATTCTCATGGATTTCCTGTGCTTAGCAAAACAAAAGTTTAAAACGCAACCAAAAGATACGGGCGTTTGTGTTCCGTTTTTGCCGTTATTTTTTCCGACTTCTAAAAAAAGGAGGTTATCAATTCGACACGTATGTATGTAATATTATTGGAATTGCATTATATTCACATATGACAATCTATTAGGGCTTCCAAACAAATATAAAAAAATTTATAGACGTATGTATGTATGTATGTTTGTCCACGCATATCTCCGAAACTATTAATCGGATCGTGACGATTTTTTTTTATTGGCTTACATTTACTTCAACTTAGGGAACAGTGCAAGTTTCATCAAGATCGATTCAGTAATTTACAAGATATGGACTAATACGTGTAAGTGTGACGGCCTGGCTTATTGATACGAGCTCGCAACTGCCCGGTTTTTTTATATAATATAATACCTATGATCGACATACCTTGGCCATTATGTAACCAGATGCTATTCTTTTATTTACAGCCGAGATCCGAGCTGATCGCGACGTATTCTCTTTGCGGGTTCACGAACCCCGCGTCAGCCGGTATCATGATAGGAGCCATTGCAGCCATGGCGCCCAACCAGAGAGAAGTTCTGTCCAGTGTAAGTAAGAAAGAAAGAAAGAAAGAAAATACTTACGTTTTTTTGCGGCAAACATGACGCAGAAAAATAAAAACAAAAAAAAATAACAATTTGGGAGAAAGTATGCGTCACGTCTACGCAAAACGGTCATCGCTCAGCATAATGCTAAGACCCTATATGAGACAGAGCCCGTACTTACTTTAAGTACTTAAACAAGTTCATAATACCAGACTATTCTTGACCCACTGCTGGGCAAAGACTTCTTCTCATACAGAGGAGGCACCAGCAGTGATCACCACATAGCATACAAAGAAAAAAAAAAATCACTCCACTACAAATTCATATCTACAGGAAGATTTTTTTTATCACCAACCAAATTGCTCTACCCATGAATATATGAACAACTTACACTATGGGACCAACACTAAAATCACGAAAGAAAAATCAGTTGTTTCATACATTTTGGTCAAGTAGGTATTGAACCTTTGTATTAAACAGCTGTTTTTTTTAGAGGTTTTTTAGACCTTTTAAGAGGTTCTTGGGTGTTTTTCCAATATCCCTGTATAGATAAGCCAATAGGCGGGGTAATTGCGTAACACACTAACAGTAGCAATGGCTTTACCAAGGGGTATCGTATTACCCAGTAACTGGGTTGTGGAGGTCAGATAGGCAGTCATACATATACATACATTCAGCCTACAATGTTCCCACTGCTGGGACACAGGCCTCCTCTAGCTGAGAGGGACTGGACCGTAATCCACCACGCGGACCCAGTGCGGGTTGGCAGATGTCACATGATAGGCAGTCGCTCCATGTAAAATACTGGTATTCAGCTGCATCCGGTTAGACTGGAAGCCGACCCTAACATAGTTGGGAAAAGGCTAGGCAGATGATGACCCATAACAATACCTACCTATTATTATAATATAATATTATTATACAATGTTATTTACAATGGATTATAATCCTTTGTTTACAGATAGCGGTGAGAGCATTCTTTGCGGGATGCGGGATTTGTTTCATGACTGCGTGCATAGCAGGTGGGTGTTATCTCACACTAAATGATAAATATCAGTCTCGTTAATACATAACATGACACGTGTATTCTTTGAAGCGGTAGGCTGAGGTACTATACAGGGTGGCAGGGACACGACGCGCAAGCTGTTTAGGCCTCGGTCACGAAGTCAGCGATTGCGGCGGCGCAGACACGCACCCTAATCTACTCTAAAAAATTAAGTCGGGTTTTCCTTCCTGACGCTATAACTCCAGAACGCACGAACCGATTTCCACGGTTTTGCATTCGTTGGAAAGGTCTCGGGCTCCGTGAGGTTTATAGGTAGGAGTAGTGTAGGAGTAGGGTAGGAGTTGGGTAGGAGTAGTGTAGGAGTAGGGTAGGAGTAAGTTAGGAGAGTAGGGTAGAAGTAGGGTAGGAGTAGGGTAGGAGTAGGGTAGGAGTAGGGTAGGAGTAGGGTAGGAGTAGTGTAGGAGTAGTGTAGGAGTAGGGTAGGAGTAGGGTAGGGGTAGGGTAGGACACCACGCGAACGATAGCGCCGGGCAGCTAGAAATAATTTATATGGCAAAACAACGTTTGCCGGATAGTGCTAGTTGCGTATAAAATGTTTTCTATCAACAAAGTTTTCGGCGAAACGTGCTGTCTAGGAATAGAGATTTCTATTAGCTTTGCTTCCTGTATGTAGTCATATCGTACAAGCATGTTTCTATCTTAGGTTCCACACTCACCCGGTATAGGCATGCCCTCATAACGCCAGTTAGATTTATCTTTTAGTCCCATGTTCTATGCCTTTAAATGGGGCAACGTGGGGCAATTGATAAATTTTCGGCGCAACATGTCTTGTTCTTCCATACATCTCATAAATTTCTCTATAGCCGTCACCTCAGTAGTCACCCCCTTTTCTATCCATACTTTAGATTAGACGGGACGGGGCCTGCGCGGAATTTGAAGAAACTATTGCCGTCGCCTTACCTCAAGTCTGCCCCCGGAGTGTGTGATAGGGACAGCTGCAGCTCAGACTGAAATTATCACAATAATTTTGACGAGATCGACGTTTCGTATTCCCCTTTTTTCTCCTCGAAAACTGAGCTGATTCAATTAATTTTTACATTAAAATTTTAAGAAAGAGTATGTCTAAGTTCCTATAAAATTTTTTTATGTTAAAAACTTTTCTAATCTGTCTGGTAGTCCTCTAATCGCGGCAGTAAAAAAATAGGGCATTTTTTGTAATTTTTAAAGGGGCATTATTTTCTTTACTAATTAGTTGCTGAAAAAAGAAAATGATAGGGACGTGTTTACAGAAGATCATGATTAAATGAAAAAAAAAAATGGTCCAACGGCATCAGAAAGTGAAAACTGGCCAAGTGCGAGTGGGACTCGCACACGAAGGGTTCCGTACCACAAGGCAAAAACGCCGAAAAAAACGTTTGTTGTAAGGGGGGGCTCCCATACAATAAACGTGTTTTTTTCGGCGTTTAAATATTTATTTTATTTTAATTTTATTATTTATTATTAAAGTAAAAATACAACTGAGTATTTTGTGAATATTTCAAGTGCCTACCTGTTGCCATTATTGATGTCGAGCAAAAAAGGGCAAAAAAATCGCGTTTGTTGTATGGGAGCCCCTCTTAAATATTTATTTAATTTTGTTTTTAGTATTTGTTGTTATAGCGGCAACAGAAATACATAATTTGTGAAAATTTCAACTGTTTAGCTATCGCGGTTCTTGAGATACAGCCTGGTGACAGACAGACGGACGGACGTACAGACAGCGAAGCCTTAGTAATAGGGTTCCGTTTTTACCCTTTGGGTACGGAACCCTAAAAAGGGGAATGAATACATTTGTATGGAGAATCGCACGCCCTGGTCCCTCTTAATCATCTCTCATACAGTCCATTCATCGTTTCTTTGGTCTTCCTACTCTTAAGGGCGAAGCTCTAAGGTGGCCCGCGAAATTCAAATTTCCTTACGTTTTTTGCAATTTGCTGGTCAGTATTAAGTTGTACGTTGATTAAAATATGATTCGCGGTCGTAACAAACATGTATTTACAGAATTATAATAATTAAAGTCATCAACACAACTCTCTAAGACCATGTAATCCCCAAATGTCAAGATTTCATGAAATAGTAATTCTTGGGGATTACATGGTCTTAGAGAGTTGTGTTGATGACTTTAATGATTATAATTCTGTAAATGCATATTTGTTACGGCCGCGAATCATATTTTAATCAACGTACAACTGAATACTGACCAGCAAATTGCAAAAAACCTAAAAAAAATTGAATTTCGCGGGCTACCCTGGCGCTTTCATCTTAAACGGCCGAATCTACTGATCGCCAGTATAATCAGAACTGCCTGTATAATATAATCATACAGTTCGCTACTGATATAGATTTTATTGGAACGTTAAAACCAGAGATAGACAGGTTCTTCCACCTCCAGTCTGCCAATTTAAAACTGATGATACATAGGTATATAGAGGTATGAGGAACAGGGTGTAAAGTTCACTCATACTCTATAGAAAAGGGAGGATCCTCCGACCAGACGGGTGTTATGTCTGGCGGGCAACTGCCCAATGATTCATGTCGGGGCCGTCTATGGTAATTGCGCGGTAAACTCTGCTTGCGCGATGTAGGATTTGCGTGACGTAGTATGGCGCGTTGTTCGCATGTGGCGTTGTAGATATCGCTACAGGTAATTAGGTTCGGTTGTTTGCCATCCAACACATCCTCTCAACATGATGGCAGCAACCCAATACCAACCTTATCGCACTGAAAATAAAGATCACTGTGATTGTGACAGTGATCTTGGCTAATCTATTTAAAACTATAACAAACTTTTTTATTTTGTTTCCAGGTCTGCTGATGCCTGACAGCGCGTTCGGTTGAAAAGTGATATTTATTAATTTAAATAAAACGTTTAAATAGGCCTACTTAATTTTATACAATTGTTATTTATTAAATAAAAGATTTTCGTACTAATTTTGGGTTTTATTCTGTTTTGTGGTCCAAATCTTCATTGCTTTATCATTTCCAGTAAATTGAAACTTCACTACAACGCTACTAATCTGCATTCTCGATTTATTTGCCAAAAACGTAAACAAATATGAGTTTATAGAAAAATAACTGTAATTCCTACACAATAAAGTTCAGTTTACGCTACAACTTCAGACATTTTTGAAACTTTTTCTATTGTCCTAGTCACTCTGCAATCAACTTAATTACTATTACAATAAAGTTGATATTTGTTTAACTTGAAATAACACCAATTTGAAACGTACATTGGAATAGACTTCATGTCATTTTGGCGCGTGGCCAAAACCAGAATTAACGCCGCCATCTTGAAATGGCTGTATTAGATACAGTCAATTAAAATGGCTGTACTACAGTTCTTTCAAAGTTATTTTACCTCACCTGCAACCATATAGTCAGGAGATTAAAGATCCCTTTGATTCTGACAGTGATGCAAAATCACGAGTTAAAGTAACTGTGAATGGACTGGACCAGTCTTACCAAGGGGTATCGTGTTACCCAGTAACTGGGTTGTGGAGATCAGATAGGCAGTCGCTCCATGTAAAATAGGTGCTGGTATTCAGCTGCATCCGGTTAGACTGGAATTCGACCCCAAAATAGTTGGGAAAAGGCTAGGCAGATGATGATGGACTGTACCAATTTAACAAACATGAAAAATGTTTACCAATAACGCTTCCCTGTCAATGCCATTCAGGCGCCAAAAATTCCTTGTAGGACTTTATTGTTGAAAGTATATATCTTTCACACAGACAAAAAAGACCTTCCGGTCGATTCTGTAAAAATCTCACCGTGAAAACGTAGGTGAAGTGAGTTGGTTTTTGCTAGGAATTGACACTATTGACAGCTCACTCCACGCTCACTTCACCTAAGTTTTCACGGTGAAATTTTTACAGAATAGCATCGCTGGTCATTATATGACGTGTGTTATAAACGGCCAAGCCTCATATTTTGACTAAGGTGTAGAGTTTGTGAAGTTAGGGCATGTAGAGTTAGAAGCTTGGCTCTACATGAGATCTGATAACTTTTTGGTTTCTTTCAGTGCGAGCCATATGTGGTCTCGTCTTGGCAACATTTTACATGAAAATGTTTTTGATGGGATTTATTTATTCTACAACAGTTTACTAATCTAGATAATTATGTCCGCCTGTAAAAGTCTAGC
The DNA here is from genome assembly GCA_948474745.1 of Oligia latruncula. Classification (NCBI taxonomy): domain Eukaryota; kingdom Metazoa; phylum Arthropoda; class Insecta; order Lepidoptera; family Noctuidae; genus Oligia; species Oligia latruncula. The sequence continues at coordinate 2,758,997 of OX419710.1, read as the reverse complement.
GTCATTCTTAAACTCAACTCTTAACTGATGTAATAGATTTTCATGGCATCTGCAAACATTAGGTATTTTGAATGTTTGAAACACTCGCCGACATCATTAATGAAAAGTACAAATAATAACGGCCCCAGTAGCGAGCCCTGCGGTACACCAGAAGGGATAGTTGACCAGGAGGGTATAAAGCCACTGAGGACCTTTCTATTTTGCTCATCGAGTATTTCGGGACATCGCCAAGCGGTCGGTCGACTCTTCTTGTGACCAGAAGGCAGGCGCGGTCCGAAGGGGGAGGTCACAGGGGACATGACCCCCCCAAAATCTAAGGTCAAATTGAAAAATCTCAAAAATTTGCCAAATAATAAAAGGAAATTTCTAGTTAGCTAGAAATTTCCTTTTATTATTTGGCAAATTTTTGAGATTTTTATAAATAAATTTATAATATCAGCGATAAATTTATAATAATAAAATTGTGTCTTCTGCAATAATGTTTATTTTATTCCAGAATACCTATTTTTTATTAGTGTAGTGATTGACCCCCTCCAAAATTTCAGGCTGCGACCGCGCCTGCCAGAAGGCTGGCTGCCATATGACGTGAAAACGCTGCCAGCCTTTGAGGCACTTTTCCCACTGATAGCGATGCGGACGAATTTTTTGATGCTCAGTGAGTTCTTTCCTTTTTTTTTTTCCTTTTTATTATATTATAAATTCGAAAGTAACTCTGTCTGTCGCTCTGTCTGTCTGTTACCTTTTCACACCTAAAGCACTGAACGGATTTCGATAAAATTTGGCAGAGAGATAGATTGTATCCCAGGGAAGGACATAGGATAGTTTTTATCGACATACCTCGCGGGCGAAGCTGCGGGCGGAAGCTAGTATCTTTATATTATTATACTTTTATATACTTTTTCTTAACGTTTATATACTTGTACATAGTACATACTATATGCAAGTGTTAGTGTGAATTAGTTATTGTATTATGTATTTAAGATTTCTTGTAAATTATAAAGACAAACCTATATAATTATATTGCAACCTATTTTGAAAATCTGGCTGAACCGAAGTACATCATTCTAGAAATATGAAAAAAAAAAATTTTTTTAACTGCCTTCCGTTTTCGAACACAAAGCCGTCAAAAAATGTCACTACACTATGCACATAACAGAATTAGGAATACAATATTTGAAAAACCTTTATTTAATAACTGTGAAGCGGTACAGTTATGATACCATATCGAAATTGCGAAGTATTCGCTAGTGTTATTTTCTTTTTTGTAATCAAAATTTTCTATAGTTTGGCTATTTGGTGTCGCGTTATGTATAAGAAGCAACCGACCTTAACGAGTATACCGGAACGCAACGAGGTGGAGGAGGAGCATCTCACAAACAAATGGGTGCCAAAGAAAAAGCATGAGGTGCTCAAAGCTAAGTATAAGTGCTTGAAGAAACTTTTCCAAATATATGATGCAAGCGTCATCGGGATTCTACCAGAGTCTTACGGACCTGATGGGTACCTAGAGGAAGATATAAAGTCTACCAGCAAGAGGAAAAAACGCTCGCATCGTACGAAGACGGATGCTTGCGCTGGGACTACCGAAGTGTCAAGCGGTGACGTTTCTCTTCACTCGGACGAGGAAAAGGATTCGATAGCGACAGCTGTCATCAGAGACTTGAAGATCAAGAAATGTCTGTCCACATCCACGCAGATGGAGACCCAAATGTCCAAAGAGTACAAGTACGCCGCCGGTACGCAAGAGTCGAGAGACAACTTAATACTGGAACGAAACATGTCTGCGGAAGGCGATCTGGTGCGTGAACGCCAAGAGTGCGAGTTCACACAGACGAGCGACCCTCATCCGATGCCATATCTCCTGATCAACGAGAAGAGGATGCGGATGAAACCGACTCGGTTCCAATGCTTCATGCAACGAATCTTCGGGATCCGTCAGGAGAGACCGTACAAGAACTATGTCCTGCCGAATGGTCACATTTACGCGTCCAGCGACAACAATATCTCGGATAGTTTTTGCGACAAGCGACGGCGTAGAGGGCTGAGGTTTCGTAGGCTGCGGCGCCCTAAGAAGATCCAGTCGGAGATTGCACTGAGGGACGCCAATAGTCCCGTGATCTTGAGTTACATGCAGTCTGTGCAGAGGAACTGCTTGGCGGACACCACACCTCGCCACTGTCCTATCTTGGGATGCCTCATGATTTCTTACGGTGCGTGAGTACCCTGTAATAGTTGAGACAAGTCCCCTAACTGTCGACTTCCCCATACAGATTGTGGCAAGATGCAGCATTATAATACTTTTCATCGGTATATAACAGAGCTGTTCCACAGTACGTTTGCCGATTCTCATCTATTACTTCATCATAATCCGCCTATAACGTTCCCGCTACTGGGATACAGGCCTCCTCTCTTTGAGAGGGAGTGGGCCATTTTCCACTACACGGGCCCAGTGCGTGCTGGTGGAACCACTACTTACATACTATACTACAAATAGGTACTGATTTTCTTTATTAATTTCAGGGATAATAAATTACAACGACCACCTGAACCTTTGCCACTTCCCCGACAGGAAGTTCATCTGCCACTACTGCCACGAAGGATTCGAAACACAATTCGACAAGTTTGTTCACGAGAACGAACACATCGGAATCTCCAAGCTCGAAGGAACCAACGTCTCCGCCCCTTCCACCGCCAGGCAGTACGTCAAGAAGGCTAATAACACCCAAACTGAGCCTGAAATGAAATGTGATGTTCCAGAAGATAAACTAAAGAAAATCGTGTCGTTTTTCGATAAAATCTCGAATCCGGAGCAAATGTTTACGGAAATAAAGAAGAATAGATCTTCGGAATGTAATTTGCAGCAGTCTAAGACTGAGGTTGAGACTATCGAAGAGTCCTCGGATTCTTCTGACAAGCGGACGGTCAGCTGCGTCAATCTTCATCGCAAGAAAGGTGCGAATGGCTCGTCGGACGAATCGGAGACGACCTCGAGACTCGCTCATTACGAGTCTCCAATCATTTGTCATATTTGTGGAGAAAATTTCAAATACAGGTAAGTTTTGAACCGACAGAGTAAGAACGTCACTTATCTCTCTATCAGAGAATTTTCACAATACAAGTGAAAAGTGAAAATTTCAAAGATTATGTCAAAATGTTTCTGGTACGGAACACATTTAGGCAAAAGGTACAGACACCAGCACATCAAGCTACCCGAAACTGTCAAATTTTTCCAATCAACCTTGAACCTTGTGTTATAATGATAAAGTTGAAAATCTATTGAAGAAATTTGACAGATTGTAGAAGCTTGATGTGCAGCTGGCGTCTGTACATTGAATGTATCAATCCAATGAAATATCGGTCGCCTGATATGTAATGAGGGATTTTCCTTTTTTTAACTCTTCCCTAGTCGCTGGATAGATGGCGCTGACCTTGGTAAGTTACTGCAAGGAACGGAACTTCACATATTTTTTTTATTATTTCACTTGGATGTAATTTTGAGATCGAAAAACGAAAGCAAACGAAAGTGTCAGTCAACGAGCGTATGTGACGTGACGCAATGATTTTTTTCTAAGCGTTTTGGCTTTGTCTCCTAGTAACGTAGTCAGTACAACGCCATCTACAGAGTTCTTGAAAACTATTTTTTTTTTAATACTCAAAAAGAAAACCTCTCATTGCGTAACACTATCATCAGAAGCAATGCGTTTCATTTTGACAGTTCAACAACATTGCGTTATTTACGTTGTTGAGCGGGCACATTTTTCGAACATATGAAGCAATGGATTAGCTTCCTTTAAAATGATTTAGATTGTGATTGATAGTGTTACGCAATTAGGGTATTCCTAGTGGGAAGATGTAAGTCCAACCTGGTAAAATGGGGCTACCTTGACGCAACGGCAGAAGGGTGTGATTGCGGAGCTACCTATGTCACAAACCATGCTCCACCTCCTATCCTGCCCTCTGTGTCCCAAAACATGCAGTCAAAGTGACCTCTGCGCTGCCACCGACAACGCCGTGGAAGTGGCAAAGTTTTGGGAAAACAAGATTTAAAATACAGTCGTGCCAGCGACACGAAGAAGAAGAAATATTCCTAAATATTTCATTTTGCACATACATAACCATCTTTTGAGGGGCCCGTGGCTAAATAATAACAGCCGCACAGGTCGATCGATCAGGTTAAGCTACGCTTGCCGCGGTTGGTCTGTGGATGGGTGACCATCTTTACATACCGTGACCCCTCCGTGTCTCGGAAAGCACGTTAAGCCGTTGGTCCCGGCTGTCATTCGTGGATCTTTGACAGTCGTTACGGGTAGTCAGAAGCCCGAAAGTCTGACAACCAGTCTTACCAAGGGGTATCGTATTACCTAGTAACTGGGTTGTGGAGGTCAGATAGGCAGTCGCTCCATGTAAAATACTGGTATTCAGCTGCATCCGGTTAGACTGGAAGCCGACCCCAATATAGTTGGGAAAAGGCTAGGCAGATGATGATGATGAAGACATACATAACCATCTTTGAAATTCTCTACAACAAAAACTCTACGTTGTAGAGAATTTCAAAGATGGGTATGTGCAAAATGAAATATTAAGAGGTCAATCGTCGAATCCGACTCGGCTGGACAGCGTTCGGAAAGCTACGCAAAATCTTCTCGTCCCACATACCGCAGTTTTCAAGACGAGTGCTTGTTGCCAGTGATGACTTATGTCGCTGAAACGTGGTCGCTCACAATGGGCCTTATGAGAAGGCTAAAAGTCACCCAAAGGGCAATTGGAGAGGGCTATGCTTGGAGTTTCCCTACGTGATCGAATTAGGAACGAGGAGGTCCGCAGGAGAACCAAGGTAACCGACATAGCCCGAAGAATTGCCAAACTTAAGTGGCAGTGGGCAGGGCACATTGCTCGCAGAACAGATGGCCGATGGGGCCGAAAGATTCTGGAGTGGCGACCGCGTACTGGAAGACGTAGCGTTGGAAGGCTTCCCACAAGGTGGTCCGACACCGCCCTCTGCATGAGAAGTGACTTTACCCTGCAATGGGACAAAAATAACTTGTTATTATTATTATACTCGCATCTCTTTCTTTTTTCAGACGCCAGCTGTGTCTTCACATGGACTTAGAGCACCGTGTCCACAACAAATTCTCCAAATTCCACAGCTGTGCTGGCATCCTAAACCACAGATCCCAGAACCGAGTTGACATGGTCTCCGAAGATGGCAAGATCAACGTCCAAAGCATTGATAGGTCCCACTCAGGGTTGCGGCGGTCCATCTCATCATTGAGCCAGGAATCGTATAGCGAGCTCTCCCGAAGAAGGTCGGAGGAAAGCTTAAGTTGCGACCCCTCTACTAATATTGTCTATTACACGTCTATGGAAACTGTCAAAAAGCCGTCTATGGTTAACAATATCGTTCAGAAAGTCAGGAGCGGCCTCAACAGCTATAAGTGGGAGCCGGGAACAAAAATTATTCGTGTATAGTCTTGCGTGCTATGTGGAGTGGCATTGTGTTTTGTCAATATAGTGAAAAGTCCAGTTGTTGGTTTTATTTTGGAGTATTTTCCTTATCCATTACACACTTACATAATTTAGCATCATCATCAGCCTACAGGAATGGGCTGCAATCTACCACGGCGGTTATTCCGTTTTTCGACCCCACAGAGTACTTTTTGATCCTAAAGGTACACGCACACTTATCAAATCTGAAGGGGGTCGGCACCGTATCGCCTTTCGCCTCTGCGTCTAACGTAAGTACGTAACCAAAGCGGATCAGAAGCTCCGACTCCGCTACGGCTAGGCAACCGCGCCGCGCTTATGGTTCGCTGACCGCTGACCGACATACGGCTAGGCAACCGCGCCGCACTTATGGTTCGCCGACCGCTGACCGACAAATTCTGATATTTGGCGACAAATTTCGACAATTTTTTTGTGTTATCAAAATTAAAATCCCTGAGGGTGGCTCCATAGAGCGTGCGGTCAGCGCGACTCTAAAACCCGCCATAAAACAATGCAGGATAAGGTTCAAAGTTGATTGGGAAAAAATTTACAGTTTCAGGTAGCTTGACTTTCACTTTGACTTTGATGTCCTGGCGTCTGTACATGAAAATGGAATCTATGAAACAGCCTGTATTCCACAAAGGGACAGATAAACCCAAATTTTGGTCACTTACAGGGGACGAGTAACAAAATAAAACAAAGTTTATAAAAAAACCACACATGTTTATTGTAGTTATTATTTTTATATAATATCCCTAACACATCCCACGCAGTGAGATCGCCGCAAATAAACCGTCTGGAAGCCAGAGAACAAAGTGTTACCGAAAACATATCAATATGTTACAACTTACACTAGTCATAACGTAAACTTACAACTAAATATACTATGTGTTGGCTCTCTGTTACATAATACAAGCACATTTTCAACATGTAAATACGAGGGAACGCAATGAATATAAAACAGAACACTCCTTTGACCCAGTTGGGTAAAAAGAGATCATTTAAACTGTATCTGATCCGCTTTAAGGGACAGCTTAAATAAATAATTTTATTTATAAGAAGTTTTACAATGTCTGTGTCGCAGGTGGTTTGTCGAATCAGCTGTTTTACATAACCGCTAGCTGTTTTACAAAACAGTTCCGTAATATAAAACAACTGAACGACGTTTAGTTTTTTTCATAATTACTGAACTTGAACACGCAGAATTGCAAAAACATTTTATAAATGCATCTGGTCAAAGATTAGAGGTAATGTATAACAGTGTGAAATGAAACGTATCTGACGTTTCATTCACGTTATAATTTTAGTTCTAAATTCTGTCGCGTGTGGATCTGTGTGTCATAACAACAATAATGGCGTCCGAAACAGAAATAAATAAAACGAGTAAAAATTACCTTAACTAGAGTGAAAACAGTAACTAAGGACAATATTAATAAAAAGTTATCAGAGCTTTATGAAAGAAACTTATTGTGACTGCAGATAAGCCATTCTGCATTACATCTAAACGTCGGTAGCAGTATTGTTAAACATAGCGGCATCGGAAATCTGGCTGAACGTTGCTTCAGTTGTTTTACATAACGGAGCTGTTTTGTAAAACAGCTAGCGGTTTTGTAAAACAGCAGATTCGACATTACAAACGAAGCAAAGCGTGTTAAAACTGAATGCTAAGAACATTTAAACATTTTCTTATGTTATATCATGTAATAAACAGCCAACATCTTTAGCTACAATATAAAAGAGCCAGTAGGTATTTATAAATATTTTAACGCTGCATACAAAGCAACAATATTCTGCAGTTACTTTTTAAATCACAATAGCCCAATGGTTGTGATCGGGCTGGGAATCGAAGCGATGCGACTTCGATCCCAGTTTGTAGCAACTGCTTAAAACTGCCTGCAATTTTGCAGCTACTTTATATAACTGCAAAATATTATCACAATGCATAATTTAATATTAATATGTAACTTAGAAAAATAACAAGCATATTCAGTTGTCACCTATTAAATTCCTTATTTTCATCAAAAACGCAGATTGTACTTACGCTTAAAGTCAAAAATAATAGAAATATATTTTTAAAAATAACACGAAATTAATTTCTTCGTTTATTATATTCAATTAAACAAAAATTATAATAATTGTATTTTTATAACAATAGGTTTTTAACCACTGACGGCAGAGATATTCAACCTTTTTCTCAAACATTTTTTATAGAATTTTCCGAATATAAACAATCAAATTGTCCTTTTTTACATTCCAAATAGTCACAATCACAAATTTTCATACAAAATGACATATAAATTTTCCTCTAGGTTGAATACCCCTGCTTTTCCTAACAAATCCCCAAATGAGTATGTAAGTTTGTATGTCACAAGATGCGATCTCACTTCTATTCACAATTAACCAACCAACTAGCACCGTACCACGATATTAAAACCCTTACATTGAGAATGTATTTTTATTTAAAACAATAATTTGATATAATGATAAAAAGTATTTTTGGTACAAAACTCTATGGACCTTTGTATACACACGTTCATAGAGTAAGTAAACATGTAAACATATATAAGAGACGGAACTCTCATAGAAAAAGTTGAAAAACGTCGCTTGTATGAAACGTGCACTAAAACTGAATACCAACAAAACAAAAATAACACAGACTGCAGACATGACGTAAAGCTGCCAACATAATAACAAGATAGGGATGTACTAAACATGATAGAGTCGAATAGATGTTAAAGCGAGAAAGCGATAGCCGCCATTATGTTTAGTGCACGTTTCATAGTTTCTTTTTTTATTAGACAGTTGCGTCAGACTGCACACGTTTTTCTTGCCGTGAAAAACTACGGTTTATACACCGTGTGTAGACACGGTCGTCAGTGTTGTATGGATCACTATGGAAGCTTGTTCACAGACACGTTTTTGAAGTGAAAACTTCTCTAGGCGCGTAAGGCATTTTTTGAGATGGGAAAGAACCACTGTAACCGTAAGCGACACCGCGCGTATTTTGTTTATAAGACGATTCAAAAAAATACCCGCTTCGGATGTGTTCGGCTGTCCTCGGGATGTACTCGGTTTTAATGTATATCCGATATGTCAGTGAGTGATGGCAAAGTATTTCTGTTTATTTTGTTTTCACTTCTGTCGGCGCTCCCGGAGTGCCACTGTTTTTTTTCCTACGGCGCGGTTGACACACCGTACCGTAAAGAATCCGTGCCATGTACAAAGGGCCTTATAATCGGAAAAAGAGACAATAGAAATCAAAACTTACGACTGCAGTCGAGTATACGCGAATCAGTCACCGGCCGACTGGAGCCGAGTATACCCGATTCAGCTTCACCGACCCGAGGGTGATGACTCTTTTTCGTTCACTGTTCAGAGACAGCACAAAATGCGCCTAAAGAAGTATTTTTTCAATAATGTTTAAAAGTATTTTTGGTACAAAGAGTATAATGATCGTCAAAAAGTAATGCATCAGATGATATCGACTTTTAGAGAAAAGTTGGGCGTTGTAGAGCATTGTCTCTGTTACTCATACCTGTGTCTCTTTCTAGAGCTCGACCGGCGGGGTAATTGCGTAACTCACTAAAAGTAGCAATGGCTTTCATATTGACAGTTCAACAACATTCATTACGTCATTTACGTTGATGAGCAGACAATTTTCTCGAACATATGAAGCAATGGATCAGCAATACCCTTCAAAATGATACGGATTGTGGTTGATAGTGTGTTACGCAATTAGGGCGCCGGTTTAATGAGAATGAGATCGGTGACACAACAATTATTATCAACTGCCCCATACACCCTCAATACCTAGTCGACCCAAATGTAATCATTTCTTAGGGACTTGATTTTGGTCTTTTCTTTTCTCGATGTTGGTCCCATGGAGAATATTATTCAGTTTGATGGTTTAGCACAGGGATTCCCAAAGTTTCCTAGGGGTCGACATAAACGAAAACTGATTTTGGAGGTCGACGAGGTCTAAAAATCGACCCCTATTAAATTAATACAAGTTCTTATTTAAAACTTTTAAGATAGGTAGGTAGGTACTGTATTGTTTGTTGTGTTACGTGTAAAGAATAATTAATATTTTTGTAGGAAATAGCGTTGTTGTAGTAAAGTCTCAAGTTCGTACAAGATGAAAAACTCGGCAAGTCAGTGTGGACAAGTTTGTGCAAGATAATGAGTTCAAGTGTAGGTAATTTGGCCATGGGGGTCTGAGGTAACAGTTCTTTGGAAAAGGGGTCACTTGTCCAAAATAGTTTGGGGATCCCTGGTTTAGCACATCAAGCTACTACAATCTGTCAAATTTCTTTAATAGATTTTCAACTTTATAGCTAAAGCATTAGGTTCAAAGTTGATTGGAGAAATTTGACAGTTTCGGGTAGCTTGATGTGCTGCGTCTGTACCACGATCTTTCCGATACATGCAATACAGGGTAGTGGCAGGAAAATCGGCGCCACAATAACTTTAAATCCTACACAATAAAGTTCAGTTTACGCTACAACTTCAAACATGTTTATAACTTTTTCAATAATGCTAGTCACTCTAAAATCAACTTAATTACCATTATAATAAAGTTCATATTTGTTTAACTTGAAATAATATTAATTTGAAACAAAAGTTTGAATAGACATTGTGTTAAACTATTTATCCAAATGATGCATTACTTTTTTTTATCACTTTATTATGGAAGAGAAACCTCGTAACGAGTCATGGCCCTTGAATTTGTGTGAGAGCAATATTTCGAAGAATCTACTTAACTGCAAAAAGCAAGCAAGCAAGCTGAATCTGCTTATTCACAACCATTCGAGAGGTTGTCGTATCGATTTTTTTTTTTTTATGAATTCTGTAACTTGGCAATCTGTGTTTGCACAATAAGCCATTCAGATGAGGTATCTCGATCTGTCTTGTTAGCGGAAGGAATTCCTATGAATCCCTTTCATCTGGTGTCACCAAATCTCACAGTAAGTGTAGGGACACTATGCCGTTTCAATCGGGAATGTGTACCACTTCCTGTGCCTTCTAGTTTGGATGACAGTTCATTGACGTGAATTGATATTCTCGTCTGATAGCTTTCACTATAACTAGCGATCTCTTGTTTGACGGTAGTGATCTTTAGGTCCTCATGTATGAATTTGTTATTTACATATCGAAATTGACACATTTTCAATTACTGATTTACTTTACACCCAACAGCAAATAACTGTGGGAAGGCAGTCGTCTATTTCAGGGGTGACCAATCGGTCGATCGTGGCAAGGCAAAAAATATTTCCAACTACAAACCTGATTTTGCTAATCCAGCGAAAGATGCTCTAACGCAATGCTCACATTAATATAAATAAGTAGTTACTAAGAATAATTTTCAGTTTTATATGTTCCCTCATAATAAAATAAAAAATACTACATAATTGCGTACTGAACTATGCTGTTTCATATTATAAGATTTCAAGAAGTATGTAATTGGTAGATCGCGCAGGGTGTCGTCAGTGAACAGCAGATCTTGGGTCTAACCAAGTTGGCCACCCCTGAGGGTCTACTCCGAAGCGGTTAACCACCGTATCGGCCGAATGTTCGGTCATTTTCTACTACCTTTCATTTCCTATATTGACTATAGGTCCCGACCAAACTGTGCCAATCCGAACCTTTTTAGAACCCTTGCCCTTTTTTACCTTTTTTTTTTATTATATTCGTAGTAGGACAGCAATATTCGAATCAGAAAATGACCGAACATTCGGCCGACACGACAATCAACCACTTCGGAGTAGACCCCCTGGTCTATTTGGTTTAAATTGACAAAATTGTCGGGTATGAATTTATGAACAGCTGTTAAAGGACTCTTGAACACATTGCTTGCTGTTCGATTCGGTAAAGAAACGTCTCGAATGGTCGTGAATAGCTATGCAGTTGGTCATTTCCTAAAACTTCACATTATACATTATTTTTATGCGAAACCCGAAACACGTGTCTAGTATGTTTATGTAAAGAATCTATGTAAAAAACTTCAAAACTGTATCATGAAAAATCACAAAGTTATAAGCTTGTTAAGTTACCTGTTTGTTCGTACAAAAACATGCTAACCCGCGCCGCACCGTCTTGCGCTCATTGTGTACCTAGGTACCTAACCGTTCGGCGCGTAGATTGGAGTGTTGCTCGGTGTCCAACTTTTAACCTCTTTTAAATATTTTTGGGACAAAATATTACTTGGGGTAAAAATTATTGGAATCGATTCAGTTACTTATTCTGAACAAACTATATTTAGGTTTCGCATATACTAAAAAATAACGTTGTATATTTAAAAACCCATACCTCGCTACGTTTATAATTTACAGGCATCAATTTAACATAACAACCAATTTATAGAAAAAAATAATAACATTTATATGACATGACTTCGCGATGTAACTGATTAAAAAACAATAATTATAAAAATTCTAAAGGTATACATTCTCACTATACCTTTACTACGAAATTGACGGCGAATTTTAACCGAAAACATGTGAAAAAAAAAATGGCTTCCAATACTTCCCTGCCATCCCCTTTGAGGACTAGAGGCGTAATTTTATGTAACATTCTTCAAAGCCGCCGTCTTTCGTAGTCAATCCCGACAATCTACATTAAATTCCATTACTTTTGGTACAAACGGCAAAATTGATAAGTGTGGAGGCGACTAACTGATTCAGGTCGTCAGGTCTTTTTATTTGCACTGTGTTCAATAATCATACGTAGCTGCAAAAGCCAATTTGCAGGACTCGCTGGACAGCCCTAGAGGCCAGAAGGAGCTCTACCGGATTGCAAAAGCAAGAGAGAGCAGAACGAAAGATATAATTCACATTAAACCTATGAAAGACGACGCCGGTAAGGTTCTGTCCAAAAATCACGAAACAAAAGAACGATGGAAGCTTTTTTTTTTTAAGTTTATGAACGAAGTGAATAAATGGAATGTGTGCTCAAAGAGGTTTAAGTAAATATGGGTTTGGTGAGGGAAATTAGCCTTGACGAAGTAAGAAAGGCAGTCCAAGGTATGAAAAATGGAAAGGCTATTTTCTATCATCTGGGCTCATGCCCAGATATGGAAGTGTTAGAAAGAAGATGGATGTACGTGGCTGACTTTATTCGTCAATAAGTTGTTGCATGAAGGAGGAATCCCACAAGAATGGTGCAATAGTTCGCTAGTGCCCATCTTCAAGAATAAATGTGATGTACAGGACTGCAACAACTATCGAGGGATATTGTATATATTATGCTAGTTGCACGTCGAACTTTGCTTGCGCGATGCAGGATTTTGCGTGGCGTCACTGTGATGCGTAGTTCGCATGTGGCGTTGTAGATACCGCTATGCCAATACGAGATAAGAAATACTCGTCAGCTTATTCCATAAATTTTCGTCAGTCACCTGCACACCAAACAATTTTGCCGCGTGTACATCTTAAAACATGTCGAAAATAACCTCTCTTTTAGCTTTTAAAGTCAATATTAAATATATTATTATGTGCCATTTACTTACTTTCTACGTGCCAGGGTAAGTGTCTGCGAACCCCTGTCGCGTATTCTTAGAAATTAATTGCGAACAAATTTGATGATGGTGCAAGATTTTGATCAACGAAGTACCTAATTTAAAAAAATATATTTCTTATTTCTTTTGAATGAAATTCTTGTTGTAATTAGGTACAAAAGTTACCACAAAAGCGTGGTTATCTACCAACCCTGAAATCGCGAAAAATAAACAACTGTTATGGAACAGCTGATTTAAAACAATACTGGTCGCACAAATGGTGATTTTTCTTTCGTGATTTCAGTTTTAGTCTCATGTCCATGTCCTAGAACCAATAATTCGAAGACATGTGGCATCTACCAACCCTCACTGGGCCGGCGTGGTGGATCACGGCCCACTTTCCCTCATAGAGGAGGCCTGTGTCCCAGTACGTTACAGGCTGATCATGCTCATGAAGAATAGAAAGAACCTTTTTCAGATTAAGGATATACAAAAACTAATTTATTTCCATTGGTTTACTAAGGGCCGGTTTTCGATCCGTAGTTAACTAAACCAATTGTTATAAATATGTAGTAAGTAATGGTAAAATTTTGGCAAAATGTGCTTTTTGATCAATTGTTTGCCTTTGAATTGTAAAATAATTAACTGTTAGTTGACCCAGTTGATCATTAGTTACTATTTTTAACAATGGGGATTGTCCAAAAATTCTAACCATTAGATTTTATTTTATTTTTTGAAAATTTAGAGCATTTTGAGAAACTAATTTGAATATTTTGATGATTGGCTCAATAGTTATTTAAAAAAAAAATATTTAATTATTTTAAGTTTTTAAGGTAGGTGACGTCATCTTTGACTGAAATAGATTAAGTGCCGTTGCTTCACTAGTACATAATTAAAAATTTAAATCTGTCAACACGTCATCCATATCACATCTGTCAAAGTGTCAATACTGAATACTCAAATACTGTCTTATATAATCGAATTCGAATCCTATCCTATTATCGTATTTGTTTACAAATGGTTTTTTTATGAGTAAGTGTCGTCCAAGGAATATACTACTCTCTGTCGTCACTAGAACAATCTACGCGGCGACTTAGAAATAGAATAATAACGCACGCGGCGACATAATTTTATTGTTCGTTTTCCTGAACCACAAATGACCACAATGAGCGATACTTTTGTTAAAGCTGACTCGCGAAACCTGCCTAAAGTTGAGACCGTTATGATATTAGAGTATATTTCTACTAGCAGCCATCATAGCGTAGCTGAAATAAGGGGAGCAAAAATAATAATATAATAAGTATAATTTGACACTTGACAGATTGTAGACAATACTTGCCTCTTACTTTTTAACGATAACGAGGTAACGATACAAAACTGTACAGCCAAACCAAAGGGCAAACAAGGTCAATCGTATTTTATCAAAAATATCAATAAAATATGAATATTTTTCGTAATTAATTAGTCCGTAATGATCAGTAACGCTATTCCTCGAAATGGTTTTACAATTACAACATTTAAAAAAATATGAACAATGCCCATTGGTCGAGTTAACGACGGAATAAAAAACCGGCTCTTGGTTTCGACATTTTTAAACTAAAATCTATTCTTTAACATCGTCAAATCTGTCCGCGATACACCGAAACGATTGTACAAAACTGTAGATAAATAACTTGCGATATAAACTACGATTACTTACATAATATTTTATAGAAAAATAAATTAAAAAAAAACATGAAATCAAACCGTATTTACATTATTTTTATCATCTCGTATGTTTTGTGTGAATTTTTTGTTAATTTTATATATGACTAGCTGCGCCCCGCGGTTTCGCCCGCATAAGTATCGATCCCGTGGGAATATCGGGATAAAGAGTAGCCTATAAAATATGTTAATCCAGGGTGTCAGCTACCTCCATACCAAATTTTATCAAAATTGGTCCAGCCGTTTGAGCGTGAAGAAGTAACAAACATATAAACACACACTCACAAACTTACGCCTTTATAATATTAGTGTGATAGGTTCTGCCCGCGAGTTCGTTCGCGTGAAGTATCTCGTTTTAACATAAAACATAGCCTATGAAATTCAGGGATAATGTAGCTTCTCATTACTGAAAGAATGTACGGGATCGAATCAGTAGTTCCGAAGATTACCCCCTACAACCTTATAAACTTTACGTCTTTATAATATTAGTATAGATTATTATAAAAACAATATGTAAGTTTTTTTTAAATAAAAATTATAATATTAAGGGGCTTACATGACCTAAAGCGCGGTCACTGTCGAAGTACATAAAAAAAGAAAGAGAAGCGCGATGACACAAACCCTGGTAATTTATTACAAAATATGAAGCAATTATATAATTACAAAAAATTGTATTGGATTGGTTTGGACCAAAAAAACTAAAACACTAGTATTTTAGTATGTTTTTTATAATAATCTGACAAAAAATCAGAATGATTGTATTTATATTAGTATGGTTTTCATTGTAAAAAGAAAGTTTTTTGAGGTATCTTGATAATTTTTTTCTATCGTATCAAATTAGTTGTATTATGTTTTCAACTCACTATCTACCTAGCATATATCCTGAAGAATATCATATATTTTTCTGATTTTGTTTACTGTAGTCGATCATATACATACTTTTATTGTTTCTAAAGCTTGCGTTTTTTGTGTTTAGGTCCTGTAAGTCCCCTTTACCTGCACTGGGCCCGCGTTGTTGATTCAAAGCCCACTCCCTTTTAGAGATAGGCGTGTCTCAGCATTGAGAACGTTAAAGGTTGATTATTATGCTTATAATAATAAAAATATTACTGAATTTTATTGTATCCGGTCGAAAAAAAACCGTCTCTATGGCTTTCATCTATATCATAGACAAAATAACTACCCAAGTTCGCCATACCCTCGAAGTAGAGATCGCATCAAAAATTTATATTCAAAAGCTCTTCGCATGGGTATCGAACCCGCATTCCCACAAAACATACAAGTACATAATAACCACACAACTATAGTTGACGAATAATAATAAAAAAAAAACAATATGTATACAATACATTGGTTTTCATAACAAAATAAACTCGATAAATGCACAATGCGATGGCGAAACTAATCAAATAGTAATATTTCTTGTAAATCAAGTAAACAATGTTGGTTTTGGTGACATATTCGCACAATACACTTCACTTGGAGTATTTGACCCAACATTGGCCTTAATGAGCCAATGCAAAATATACCTTATGTATATTGGAATAAAGTTCATTTTGTGTTAGCAAAACAAATCAAATATTTACACAAATACGCCCGATGTAGTGGCAGCATAATATAGAACATACGAATATTATTTCAAATCATTATAATAAACGCCAAGACTCCTGGTTGTCGCGGTCACAAAACGCGTGAGTAGGACGACAATATCGTGCCATCTAGCTCGCACAGTTTATGACCGCGCCTGCCACGAACTTTGGCGTTAAGTATAATTATTTCTACACATTTGTAAATTCTATATTATATCATTATGCGATATTGTAAATTGGTTTATAATGTAAAATAATTTCGTTTTTTTACACAGGTATAAAAAGGGGACTATTATTTGTATTGCATATTATTGACGAATCTCGCCAGCCAGTCTTACCGAGAATAATCGTGTTACACAGTAAAAGGGTAAAATACTGTTAGTCAGCTGCATCCGGTTAGACTGGAAGCCGACCCAAACATAGTTGGGAAAAGGCTTGACAGAAGATGATGAGACCTCTCGCCAATAATATGCAAAACGTAGTCACTGACTAGTTTTCATAATGGTTCCATGCAAAAGTATACTATGCTTGATTTGAATGAAGAGCTACCCTCTTTGACGCGTTAGAGATGTCCATTTTCTCAATTATGTCCGGAAGGGGGCCCATTTTATTGTTGAAATCAGACTTTCATGTTACTGTTTAGCATTTTCCTGTATCTCTGTATTCTTTCTGTCACTTAAGAGCCTATACTACCTCAGCTAAAATTCACTCTTTATCTCGCTCGCACCATACTGCTCGCGGACTGTGTGAGAGCGAGACAGAGTGCGGTGCTGGGCGGAAGGCAGCGCCAATAGTTTAGGTATTTGCTTTTTACGGTAAAAATAAAGGTAATTCAAAAAAACTAACTTACATAAGACCTGCTTTATAGTTAGTTCAGTTAATATGCAAAGTTTCATGATCTAATTTTATTTTGAATACCAGCGGTTTATTGTTTGGTTTGGAGGTAACTTTGGATTTTTTTTCTATCGAGAAAATTTTATGGAATCGTGTTTTCGTCTAACATAGAACTTAACATTAATCCTCAACTTTAGCATATATTTATTTCAAAATTAATGCTCCGGTATTTTCGACATAACTGAGGATCATGCTAAGCCATTTGAGGTAGTATAGGCTCTTCGCTGGCTCGACTAGCTCGCTAACATCCGTAATCATACGTAAGGAAAGTGCTAATACGTCTGAATGAAATTCCCGTTACAGCGAGTTGCACTAATGAGTGACAGAAAGAGATAGAGAAACAGAAAAGTGTTCATTCGTGCGTGTAAGTGTGATTGAACAGTGTACGCGCAAATCTGGGTTAAAATGAGCGCCGTAAAAGTTTCCTAACAATGATAGCGCCGTAAAAAAATTGTTCATGATTTATTTTTCCGCATATTTGTTTCTAAAGTTATGCCTAATATTAATCAATGACTCACCACCGCCATCTAGCGACAAGAAGGTAACTCTTCACAGGAAAACGAACAGTAAACTCTAATTTATTAAAACATTTATATGTATTGTTTATTATCAAATATTGCGTGTGACGGCGACACCGGTGTTCATAGATTTTGTTATATTTTAAGCATTTTCTTAATTATTATAAAATATATGCTGAATTACTTTATAAAAAAGTACTTTAATTTTTACAATATCTTTTTCTTTCTGATTTATTTTTTTTGGTCGACACGTCAATGTACAGACGCCAGCACATCAAGCTACTACAATCTGTCAAATTTCTCTAATAGATTTTCAACTTTAGTGCTAAAGCAGAAGGTTCAAAGTCGATTGGGAAAATTTGACAGTTTCGGGTAGCTTGATGTGCTGGCGTTTGTACCATCGCGGAATAAAACAGTTGAGAACTTTACAATCAGTTTTTCAAATTATTAAGTAGCGTTAGAGCTTCTAAAATTCTCTACGGTTTTGTTAGTTGTCAGCCCATAAGTAACAGAGTATCCATCAACCCGCATTGGGCCCGCGTAGTGGATTACGGCCCACACCCTCACAGAGAGGTCTGTGAGCAGTGGAGACATTATAGGCTGCTCAAGTCAGTAAGTGGTACGAGCAAAAACAAGACATTAAAGTACTCACCCATTACATCCCGCAAGTGTACCTTATCCCAGTAATAAGGTTCAAATTTCTACTTCGTGTAAAATCTACATGTCACAACAAGAACTATGAACACCGCCCCGACGTCACCTATAAGCCTACGACTCAAAAATGGAGGTATTCATTGTTTTGAGCTATCTCTGTACATTTGTGTTGGGTGAGTATAACTTCTTTTGTTTTTCTTTCTTTGCAAGGGTATCTGAAAAGAAGAAAAAATCATAATCATCATAAATACTTCGATTCTGTGAAGAAATGGCTGAAAAAACACTAAGGATCAGTTTGTAGAACGAAAATGATTAAGCTACAGCGGTTGGCTGTTGATAAATCATTAAGGTGAAAGCGCCAGGGTAGCCCGCGAAATTTATTTTTTTTTAGGTTTTTTGCAATTTGCTGGTCAGTATTATGTTGTACGATGATTAAAATATGATTCGCGGCCGTAACAAATATGTATTTACAGAATTATAATCATTAAAGTCATCAACACAACTCTCTAAGACCATGTAATCCCCAAGAATGACTATTTCATGAAATCTTGACATTTGGGGATTACATGGTCTTAGAGAGTTGTATTGATGACTTTAATGATTATAATTCTGTAAATACATATTTGTTACGACCGCGAATCATATTTTAATCAACGTACAACTTAATACTGACCAGCAAATTGCAAAAAACGTAAGAAAATTTGAATTTCGCGGGCTACCTTAGAGCTTCCCCCTTAAACTAATCTGTTGAGAGCGCTCCTCTGTACGCGCGCGCGCTGGCGACACTCTGATTTAAAGACGAGTTATGAGAAAAGTTTTCTATGGAAATTCCTCATAACTCGTCTTTACAGATAGATAGAACGTTTATTCAGTGCAACAAAAGACACAATACAGGTATTAAAAAACATCACACAATACAGGTAGGTATTAAAAAATATCAGAAAAGGTGAAAGAAAAAAAAAATGATTAAAAAGATAAATTGACCCATAGACACACATCTATAACGGTCGATCACTACGGTATTTATTTATGTATTATTTTGACGGCACGTTTGGCGCAGTGGTTAAGCGATTGACTGCTGCGCTGCGTGTCGCGGGTTCGATTCCCGCACGGAGCAAATATTTGTATGACCTACAAGTAGTTGTTCCGGGTCTGGCTGTTTGTGTATGTGAGTTTAAATGTTTGTAAACGCACCCACAATACAGGAGAAATTCCTAGTGTGGGGCAACGTTTTTTATAAAAAAAAAAAAATGTTCTGTGATCACTACTGGGCGGTGTGTCTCATGGTTGCACCAAACGGGAGTCCAGCTCAGCATATGCCAGGTACAATACCTGACGCTGGTATTCTGCTGCATCCCGTCTTTATATCAGAGTCCTTTCAAAATATATATTTGGGAACCTAGATATTCTGTAATCCAATCGGAATGGACTAACACACTACATTAAGAATATGTTTGATTTACAAATTATTTTGGTATTACGTTTTTATGAACTACGCATGGTCCGCCGGGCCCCTTAAACAAACGTTACCCATAGCACTGCAATATCACCAGCTGAAATTTGTGCAATATTACCCTGACCTGGCGATATTACACGACTTCAGGCGATATTACTCGACATCAGGCGATATCACACGTCGTCAGGCGATATTACACGGTGTCAGGCGATATTACACGTCAGGCGATATTACACATCCTCAGGCGATATTACAGGACGTCAAGCGATATTACACGACGTCAGGCGATATTACACGACGTCAGGCGATATTACAAAAAGTCAGGCGATATTATACAACGACAGGAGATGTTACACGTCGTCAGGCGATATTAGCAGCACTCACCTATAAGATTACGACATAGAGGAGCATGGCAGGCGCGGCGAGCCCATCTGTGTGAGCACGCGGTCCAGCCACTGTAGCGGGCCGTTCAGGTGCAGCTCGATCCAACATGGTGTTGACGTTACTGTTTGACGTCTGTAGACAATAAAACATGGGTAAATAAAGAACAAATAGTTATAGGTCTAGTAGCCAATAACCAGAAAGGTTGAGGGGGCGTCACTAAAAAGGTCACTTTGACAGAATGATAAAAAGATAACATGAATCAAAATGGACCAGTTAACTGTTAAGTTTATCGTATGAAATCCCATTAGTAAGAAGGATTTTTCAGTATTTTTTTTTGTCTGTGCTAAAATAGCAATCAATCTAATCCAAATTCAATACCACCTCAGACATCGATCTACATGGTCTTCATATAACCTGACCAAGATTATGTCTGGACTTTAAAAGAGACTGTGACCTCTGAGTTTGTTTCGGCCTTTCTTCTCAGAGTAGTCAGATAGGAAACGCCGACTTCATCTAGTTTTAAAAAAAACATGATTGACGTGTAAAAGTGTTTGTACAAACCTACTTACAAAAATAAAAATCATTTCATTTCATTTCAATCCCAATCTCTTTGATTATACCTAAGTAGTGCAGCGAAAAAAATAAAAACACGGACTGTCTTCGCCATATTATGATTATATATAACATTTATAATATTATCCTTTTCCCTCACCCCCGTCCCCACCCAAGGCGCGGCCAACTAGGTCCGCACGGATTATAGTATCATTATTAGATGTCATGCAATAGAATAAACCAAATATTTCCAATTAAAACCTTCGAATAGCCTGTTTGTTTTGTTTCGTCTTATTTTAGGAGATCGATAATGGTTTACTTAAAAATAAATTACGTGAATTTTGACAAGTATTACAAGTACCCGATAACCCGACGTTGACAAAATAATAGCCATTTTTGGCAATATTAACCATGTTTGAGCAATATATATATATATATATATTCCACATTTCGACAGTATTACCCTATACATTTCGCAATATTACCCACAGTCAAACAATATAGGGTAACTGGTAATTAGTGACCGATACTTAAACACGTGATTTTACTCATCATTATGAACAACTTTTACTATGGGACCAAACCTGTAAACGCGAAAAAAAATCAGCTGTTCCCTACATTTATGTTCTTCTAGCTCGTCAAAATGTAGAGAACAGCTGTTTTTTTTTCACGGTTTCAGGTTTGGTCCCATAGTAAAAGTTGTTCATAATGATGAGTAAAATCACGTGTTTAAGTATTGGTCACTAATTACCAGTCACCCTATATAACCCAACGTATAGCGTTCTCTTATGGCAATATTTCCTGTAATTTGGCAATATAACTGATTGTTTGGCGATATTACCCACCTGTACTCTGCTCCCCAGCCCTTGACGAAGCTCATGCGTATGGTGCACATGCGCGTGAGCTGGAACACCGCCTCAAAGCCTTGCGACACTGACTGCGATAATAAAGCTGCGAATTCTTGGTTGTTGAAGATTTTTAGGTTGCAGCCTGAAAGAAAATAATCATACTATATTTGCATGCTTACTTATATTATAGTAGAATGTACATGGGAGTCCACACAAACCGTTACAACTGATTTTTTTTTACCTACATTCTTGGCATATAGACATTTCTATTAAATTTTATTCTAAAGCTTCACCGTTTGGATGTTAAAAACTAATGCACCCAAATTTTTTCGCGAATCTGGCAACTTCGCGCACATTCTTGTAACTTTTAACTTTATCTTTGTGACCGCGTTGTTCTAAACAAGGCGCGTTTAATGCGGTTTTCACAATAATTTAGAGAAATCATTCCGGATCCGTATTAATATAAAATATTAAACTTTCATAATATAAAAAACAAATCTCGATGTTTTGTCAAGTCGTAAAAACCGAGCGAAGCAAGGACGGGTTGCTAGTTCAGTTTTTATTCAAAGCTCGAGAGAATAGGGTACCTAGAAGTGAGTCCCAACGTCCATCACATCATCACTTGCCAGATAATGTAGCTCTAAAAGTTAAGGTATATTACAGGTACCCTATGTGAGACGGTCAGTAACATCAAGGATTGCTGGCCTTCCTTGAGCAGCTGGGGTGGATCGAATAATCGATTTTTCCATCCGTACGCAAAATAAGCGCATTGACGTGGAGCTGCGGACACCAACCCGTATTACCTATTACCTAAGGTATATATCTGTAGAGCACTGACCAGGCGGTATTTTGCAGACGGTGGCGGGATGCCAGCCGTAGCGCTGGTTGCAGTTGGGACTCTGCACGAATATCGACGAGTCGCTCAAGCACTCCGCGAACACCTCGCCTGCAATTTATTATTTTTATTAAGGCTGCGTCATAAACAGTTCTTAATAACATTACACACTAAGTCCTCAAGGGGTAAGGCAGACATGTAGGGTAAACCTTTACCGCTTTAACTGTACTTTTCACCACTTCCTAGTGCTTTATCGGGGAAGAACAGCTATTTTGGAACTCCTATGTAATGGCGAATCCTTACTAATATTATAAATTCGAAAGTAACTCTGTCTGTCTATATGTTACCTTTTCACGCCTAAACCACTGAACGGATTTCGATAAAATTTGGCAGAGAGATAAATTGCATTCCTAATTCTTAAATTTTCTAAAGATACGAACAGTAATGTAGATATACTAACCACCAATGTAATACAATCTAACTCCCTTGCCGATGTGTCGACGCGTTTGTTCGACTACTTCGTTCCTATTTACGTTTGATAGAAGACCCAGACAGAACCTGTGAAAGAAAAACACAATTATGATTATTTTTAAGCACTCTTTTGTAAGCATGACTATGTGATCCATCTGATGGCAAGCGGTCACATCTGCATTACCAGAAGAGTATTGCACGAACGTTACGTTGTTCTGTATTTGAGCAATTTTATTCGACTTTTGAGAATATTACCCGTTTTTTGGCAATATTACCCCGCTTAACACAATAATTCCCGACTTTCTGCAATATTACCCGGCCTTTCACAGTAATACCCTACCTTTGACAATATTATCCTACTTTTGGCAATATTACCCGTCTTTTGACATTATAACCAGTTTCTTGGCAATATTACCCGGCTTTTCACAATAATACCCGACGATTGGCAATATTACCCGGCCTTTCACAGTAATACCCGACCTTTGACAATATTATCCTACTTTTGGCAATATTACCCGTCTTTTGACATTATAACCAGTTTCTTGGCAATATTACCCGGCCTTTCACAATAATACCCGACTTTTAGCAATATTACCCGGCCTTTCACAGTAATACCCGACCTTTGACAATATTATCCTACTTTTGGCAATGTTACCCGACTTATGGCAATATTACCTAGTAGTTGGCAAGCTGCTTGACTTGGCATTATTAGCACTTACCTCTCACTGTTGCTGGGGTCAGTGAACCCATCCACCGTGATGGAGGGCTGTGACGCGTGGAAGGTCTCTCCCACGCGCGTGTTGAGCTCGTAGTAGCTGATGCTGCACCAGAAGGCCGGCTCGTGGTACAGCACGGGGGCGGCTTCGGTAGTCAGCCCTGGGGGTGACGGGGTTAGGCGGGTTAGATCTGCAACAAAGGTTAGCAGTCAATGAACACAAAAACCGGCAACAATACAGTTGAAACGGATGGGCCGAAAAAAAAATCTGCTGTTCCCTACATTTTGACGAGTTATACGCACATAAATGTAGGGAACAGCCGATTATTTTTTCGCGATTTCAGATTTGGTCCCATAGTAAAAGTTGTTCATAATGAACCTCTTAAGAGGTTGTTGGTGTTTTTCCAATAACCCTGTATATAAGGTGTTAAAAAATTAACCTCCACCACCTCTTAAAGTTTTTCAGGTCAATTTTTTAACACCTAATACATAACTAACAAGGCAATCAATATACTTTAAAGGTAAGCGTCCACAGTTCCGCATCGGACGCATCGCACGTAACGGATTTTTTAATACAGTTGCTCAAAAAGTGGTGTATTGCAGGGACGTATAGCGTTCGGGAAGTGGGCTATTACATACTAGTGCTTTTTTTTTACCTTCCCCGAACTCGTGCGTGTCTCTTTCCCAACTGTCAAAATAATGTCTATTAAAAAGAAAAACCAACCATGAAGTTTTTACTAAAGAGTTTTTGTGATTCATACAAATACGTATATTTCTAAAAAGATGCTACTAATTTATTTCAATATCAGATTTAATGATTTAATTGAATGAGTTAGGTTAGGTTTTATTTCATTTCATCTCATTAAATTTCATTTTCATTTCATATCAATAAAAAAATATACTGAAGACTAAGCTGTATGGATAGTTCCTTTTGCCTACCAAAATGGGTGAAGAAAAAAAAACTCTGCTTATATTCTACGGTAGGCGCCATTTTCCAGAAATTTTCTTTGCGGGTTTAGTTGTTTGTTGCACAAAATGAGTAATTTCGACCCTATTTTTTTTAATTAACACCACCGGAACTCAGTATAATAATTGCACAAAATGCTTCGGAGAACATTTTACCAAAAGTCGTTACATATCCACATACGACTAATTTTTTGCGTGGAGAGAAGAGAAAAAAGCAATATTGTGTTTTTATTATTTTATTAAATTGCTTCATTTTTTCGCAACTGTATTAAAAATAGTTGTTCAGTACACCTGCGGAACCGTCATTGCAACTTGTTCCGACTGTCAACCCTCGCCTTCGGCTGCGCCTCGGCTCGGGTAGACATTTGTCGAAACTCTTTGCAATGACAGCCTTTCCGCACTTGTAATGAAATATACTATTAGTTTGCCTTGTATAAAAGCGTCCACTGATCCGCACCGTACGGACCGCTCATCGGCAATGCCTACATGCGATGCGTACCGATGACGTCATACGGAATGCCGATCAGTGGACGCGCCCAATCGCTTTCTTCCATTCTCACAAACACTTTCCGCACGTACGATCACTACAAAAATCCGAATGAAGGTGGCATCGGCAATCTGATTGCTGATACTCGCGTCGGCAATCCGATCGCTGCCGATACAGTGGACGCAGTCTAATTAATCCGTTTGATGCGATGCGTCCGATACGTGCGATGCGGGCCTGTGGACGCTTACCTTAAAAAAACAGGTATAAGTTTCTTGTTTCGAATTGATGAATAAAGAATGAGTTGGCAAAGTTCATAGTTCCCGTTGATTTACCGATCTTTCGTAACTACATCGTAAGGACAAAACCACACACCGGTTCACATTCCAATGAAACGCCTACTTAACAACCCCACCCGCCCCAAACTTGTTTTTTTATTCTCTGCATAGTGTTTATTGTAATTTCATCTATATCTGTCACTAGCTGTTCCCCGCGGTGTCACACGCTGCGCGGCTCCTAAGGGTCGTAGCGTGATGTTATATAGCCTATAGCCTTCCTCGATAAATGGACTACCCAACACTAAAATAATCATTCAAATCGGACCAGTAGTTCCAGAGATTAGCGCGTTCAAACAAACAAACAATTCAATTCAAATATTTATTGCTCAACACAGTACATTTTATACATTTCCAGATGTTAAGTGAATGCGCAGTCCACTGTATTGTACCAATTCAGGCATGCAAAATTAATAGTTATGGTTACCTATACAATTTCATAAAATCCAATCAATCCGTTACATATTGTCATAAATTCAAAAATAAAAACAATACCTTGTACAAACTCTGCAGCTTTATAATATTAGTATAGATTTTGTCTATTCTTTCGTCGACAAAACTCGTGTCTATGGTTGTCATGCCACGCATGCTGCATGTAGGTTCAAACAAAAAGTGTGTAATATAACAAAATTGTCAACAAACTCACTCATGTTGTCGTTATGGTCCATGGGGTCTCCGTCCTCGCTGATGTATCCCGGCGGCGGGGTCTCCACTGTAGATGAGCTCCTGAGGACAACATGTATAAAGTTTATTCAAACTTGTTTCAAATTAATATTATTTCAAGTTAAACAAATATCAACTTTATTATAATGGTAATTAAGTTGATTTCAGGGTGACTAGCACTGTTGAAAAAGTTATAAAAATGTTTGAAGTTGTAGCGTCAACTGAACTTTGTTGTTTAAAGTTATCACAATAATACTACAAAGGCGAAAATTTGTGAGTGTCTGTGTTTATATATTTGTTACTTCTTCACACACAAACGGCTGGACCAATTTTGAAAAAAAATTGTATGGAGGTAGTTGACACCCTGAATTAACTTAGAGGCTACTTTTTATCCCGATATTCCCACGGGATCGACATTTACGCGGGTGGAACCGCGGGGCGCAGCTAGTTTTTCCATAAAATCATATTTGTTTACATTTTTGGCAAATAAATTGCGAATGCAGATTAGGATTATTATCGTGCTAAGTTTTAGAAGCGCTTTTGACATGGCGCAGTTGCAGGACAATACACTTGAAACATCGTTGCCTGGTAGCTCAATGAGTGTTGGCAACACAGGTAAATTTTATTTACAATTTTTTTTTTCCTTTTTACATGACTTGTCATATAGTTGGCTTTTTTTTTTTCGGATGGGAAATCATCAAATGACCCCTCCCGCTCTGGGTGGAGCGGAAGGGAGTGTCAGACTCTCACTGACTAAAACCCACCCGTGTTCCTTCCTTAGCCCTTTATGTTCCGGGCCAGCGGTAACCCTTTCGGACAATCCCGCTGACCGTCATATAGTTGGCTTCAGGCTAGCTGGAGCGACGACCTTCGCAGGGTGGATGGTAGCACTTAGATGAGATTAACCGAAGATCCGAGTTCAATGACGAGCGATTAGAGTGGCCTATGTCCAGCAGTGGACTGCTACAGGCAGAGTAACTTCTTTCTCTAGACTAACTATGGGGTTTTGCCCATTCTTCTCCATACGAACCCTTTGGAAGGTGCACCTAGAATACACACTAACAATTTTGAATGATTTTGATGTTCATTGAGTCTTAGTTTGATGTCTTTTAGTGGCTTACACAAAATGAATTATTTAACTTTGACTGATATAGCTAAATGATAAATGATTTTATTTTTGTAAGTAGGTTTGTACAAACACTTTTACACGTCAATCACGTTTTTTTAAAACTAGATGAGGTCGGCGTTTCCTATCAGACTACTCTGAGAAGAAAGGCCGAAACAAACTCAGAGGTCACACTCTTTTAAAGTCCAGACATAATCTTGGTCAGGTTATAAGAAGACCATGTAGATCGATGTCTGAGATGGTCTTTTGAGGAAAGAACCACACAGATTGAGAGGACCTGTCCAGTCAGTGCACGCATTTGTCAGAAATCGTGCAGTTCAACTCAAGATTTAAGCTGATAGTTGGCTGGCTATACTTACACATGCACAGTGGTGTTGCCTGGCACCTGCTGGGCCAACGTGGCCTCCAGATACATCGCGCTGTGTGCTCCCACGCCCACTCCGATGACACCTCCAGTCTGCATCACACTACAACAAAACATTATACTCATGGAGGTATGAGGAACAGGATCCTCCGACCAGACGGGTGTTGTGTCTGGCGGGCAACTGCCCGATGATTCATGTCGGGCCGTTGTATATATGCTAGTTGCGCGGTAAACTCTGCTTGCGCGATGCAGGATTTGCGTGACGTCAGTATGACGCGTTGCTCGCATGTGGCGTTGTAGATACCGCTACATACTTAATTAATAACTAATCCCACCAAAAACACTTTCATGTAAAATGTTGCCAAGACGAGACCACATATGGCTCGCACTGTCAAAAAGTTATCAGATCTCATGTAGAGCCAAGCTTCTGACTCTACACGCCCTAACTTCACAAACTCTACACCTTAGTCAAAATATGAGGCTTAGCCGTTTCGTTACTACAAGAACTATTGTATAACAGAAAAGTAATGAACAGTGAATAAATTTTCACCTTACGCCCATGTGATGGTAGCGAAACGGCCAAGCCATATATTTTGACTAAGGTGTACAGTTTGTGAAGTTACTAGCTTACATACCAAATTTCAGCTTTCTAGGACTTCAGGAAGACCCTTAGAATATTGATGATCATCAATGAGTCAGTGAATCAGTGAGTCAGTGACGAAATCGGGGTATTTTAGATATCAATAAAATCTAAAGTATAAGAGCTATGCAATTGAAACTTTATAGGTTTAATAAGTCAACCACTGACATCATATCCTGAAAATTTTGTTTATCTGGTATAATCCAAACCCAAGTTATGAAGGTTCAAAAATACGACGAAGTGCTTCGAGAAAAGGTAGGTAGTGCCCTTGCGCTTCGCTTGGCTCGTCTTGGCGGGGACACTCCCGTGCCCCCAGATTAATTAGATAAACCAGCCTATCAAATAGGTCAAATGTAAACTCAAGTCTATGATAGATAGACTGATGATACAATTTGCGACTTGTTATAATTATTATCACATTAATATTATAAAGGCGAAACTTTGTGAGTGTGTTTGTATGTTTGTTACTTCTTCACGCAAAAACTACTAAACGGATTTGGATGAAATTTAGCACACAGATAGTTTATAACCGGGATTAACACATGGAATGCTTTTTATACTGATATTTCCACGGGATCGAAACTTATGCGGGTGAAACCGCGGGGCGCCGCATCGCTGTCGACTGGTAATGTACCCAAGAGACTGGCGGCATTTCCTTGTATCATCAGTTAGTTCGTTGTGTGCTTGTTCTTTTGGGTGCTACCCTAGCCTATTTTTGTAGAATGAAAAGATAAAAAAAAAAGTTTATTTTTTCAACAATTCCTAATTTTTTTTAACAAAATCAAACTTCTTTAGACACACTATCTTTTAATGACTTGACAAATTGTTACTAGCCAAATATATTACCAGCCAATGGTTGAGCGATTGGCCTACACCAGGGTAGTGATAGCCAACAGACAGTATATTTCCGGACCTGACCATTCATGCATTCATCATTCTTAGAGAAGGATGTTTCATAAAAAAATGAAATAGCTAATCGCTATAATACATGACCGCTTCAACTCACGCGTCCGTATGGTCGTGATGCGACTGATGCGTTTGATGCTGCTGGTGCTGTTGATGCGGCGCGTGCGTCTGATGCGGTGCGTGTGTCTGGTGTGGCGCGTGCGTCTGGTGGGGCGCGTGCGTCTGGTGCGGCGCGTGGTAGTCTGTGTAGGGGGGCGGCGCACGCACCTCCGTGTCGCCGCACCGGGGGACTAGTATCGGTGGGAGCGCTGAAATAATGAGGGACTGTTAATACTAAAAATAAACCTACAAAAGGTCAACAATCGACCCGCAGAAGTTGACGCCATAATCAGCTGAAGTCTATTCCAAAAGTTTATGTAGGAAATGTAAACAAATGGATCTGACAAAGGCGTCTGTAACGCCAGCACATCAAGCTACTACAATGTGTCAAATTTATTTAATAGATTTTCAACTTTATCGCTAAAGCATAAGGTTCGAAGTTGATTGGGAATATTTGACAGTTTCGGGTAGCTTGATCTGCTGGCGTCTGTACATGTGAAAGCCAATTTGTAATGCCACTGAAATTCTAATTTTAAATCACGTTTAGAAGAGTTTTTCATTTGACAATTGAGATTAATTTTAAATCTTAAATTTTCGTAGATGATTTTTCAATTACAAATTAATATTTTTTTTTTTTTTTTATTTATAATCGTTTATTTATAAAAAGGGATACATTTACAATGAATAGCTTAACAATTAAAATAAGATAGCGCACAGTTGCAAATTTGCCTGAACTAGGTTGAATCTGTGTTTCAGGCTAGAAAGTGCTTATAAGTACTTAATGTAATAAATTAACAATTTTTATTTATCCAAACAATAATTATTGGAAAACTGCTTGTCCGTGATATCAGGCAATAAAAGCCAGGTTAAAGGTATCGACTGGTAAAATGTAACCACAAATAATTTCAATAATTCATTATCTGCCTAGCCTTTTCCCAACTTTCCAGTCTAACCGGATGCAGCTGAATACCAGTATTTTACATGGAGCGACTGTCTATCTGACCTCCACAACCCAGTTACTGGGTAATACGATACCCCTCGGTAAGACTGGTAAGACTTGTCAGACGTTCGGGCTTCTGACTACCCGTAACGACTGTCAAAGATCCACGAATAACAGCCGGGACCAACGGCTTAACGTGTTTTCCGAGGCACGGAGGGGTCACGGTATGTAAAGACGGTCACCCATCCACAGACCAACCGCGGCAAACGTAGCTGAACCTGATCGATCGACCTGTGCGGCTGTTATTATTTAGCCAAATAATTTCAATAATTATCTTGTAAAAAAAGTCAGTACTCCTGAATAAACGTAAATAAAAAAGGAGACTTACCAGGTGAGTCGATTTTATTATAATGGTAAGGGTTGATGCACACCTCGTCCTTCTTCAACTGGTATGCGTATTCACAGTGGTCTACTGGCTTTAGTTCGTGTTGGCTCTGTAACAATAGAAGTCTATCAATTAATGTAGGAAGGATTATCCCCACTCCCTCTCCAAGAGAGAAAGTCTGTGTCCCAGCAGTGGGAACATTATAGGCTGCCTATGTTAGTGACTAGCTTCTGCCCGCGACTTCGTCCGCGTGAAATTTCACCCTCCCCCCCATTCACCCTCTTAGGGGTGGAATTTCCAAAAATCCTTTCTTAGTGGATACTTACTCTTCACAAAGAACACACCCTCCAAGTTTCATGTCTCTAGGACCAGCGGTTTGGGCTGTGTGTTGATATATCAACAATCAGTCAGTCAGTCAGTTTACCATTTTATATATACAATAGATTATATTATCACAGATTCATCCTGTGATAATAATTATCCTGTAGTAATATTATCACAGGATTAATCTAGTTAGTATTTTTAAGTGTATTTCCAATGGGAGTTTATGAAATAGAGTTTCTCTTGCTCGACCAAATTAAATATACAGATCTAACAGCTCTGCAAATTGCAGTGTTCACAATGACAGTTGCAGTCACTGCAGCTACAATTTTTTATAAATGTTAGTATTTTATTTACATTCCAAATGTAATAAATATGTAAAAAAATCGGCCTAGCCTTTTCCTATGTTGGGGTCAGCTTCCAGTCTAACCGGATGCAGCTGAATACCAGTATCATTACATGGAGCAACTGCCTATCAACCCAGTTAAAGTTCGCGTCAAATAACTTTGCCCCTCTGAAGTAGGCAACAAATCACTGCGCAGTAGTTGATCCTATGAATAACAGAGCAGCGCGCATGCGCGGCTAGCGAAAAGCCTAGCTTCAGAGCGGCAAAGTTATTTGACGCGAACTGTACTGGGTAACACAAGACCCCTTGGTAAGACTGGTTATCAGATTTTCGGGCTTCTGACAACACATAACGACTGTCAAAGATCCAAGAATGACAGCCGGGACCAACGGCTTAACGTGCTTTCCGAGGCATGGAGGGGTCTCGGTATGTAAAGATGTCACCCATGCAAGGACCGACCGCGGCAAGCGTAGCTTAACCCGATCGATCGACCCGTGCGGCTGTTATCACTTAGCCACGAGCCCCTCAATGTGATAGATATGTAAAACGATTTAATAAAAGCAATAATAATATTGTAATCGGTTTAACATACCCTAAGTCTGTTTTGTACACCAACAAGACAATTTAAACCAAAAATAATCATAATATTGCACTCATACCTGTAGCTGCGGCCAGCGCCACAGCCTGCAGTAGACCACATGCGGCAATCCCTTGCGGTATTGACCATTTATCACGTTTTCGTTAGGTTTCACTCTGCAAGACAATAAAAGTAAAATAAACATAACATAATAAACAACACTAAAGTGGCTCGTGGCTAAGTAATAACAGCCGCACGGGTCGGTTGCCACGGTCGGTCCGTGGATGGGTGACCATCTTTACATACCTGGCCCCGGCTGTCTTTTGTGGATCTTTGACGGTCGTTACGGGTCATCAGAAGCCCGAAAGTCGAACTTCCATCATATTTTAAAAACTAGATGAGGTTGGCGATTCTTATCTGACTACTCTCGGAGAAGAAAGATCAAAAGAAACTCAGGAGTCAGTCTCTTTTAAAGTCCAGACATGAACTTGGGCAGATCATGTGAGGATCATGTAAATTAGTGTCTGAAATGGTCTTTTGAGAAAAGGATCACACATATTTGCGAGAACCTGTCCAATAATTGTAAGCATTTATCAGTAATGTATATGTAAAGTAGATGAACTCAGAACTTAGGTTCAACACCATTAATTTAAATTACAAAGTTTTTCATAAACCAATTACATTAACAAAGCATTTATTTCAATTAAACCAATTACAGGCAGTTTTTTTCGAATTGTCAAGAGGTTGGTCAGTCAGAAAGATGAAGCTAGTTGCCATACCAAAGCCTAGTAGGTTCCTATGGAGAAGAATGCGCAAGAAACTACACTAAGGGTCAGTTCACACCGAGACGCGACGCGACGCGCAGTTTTCAAGATAGAAATACAATTACAGACCTTATCTACTACACAAAAAGGTACACGATTCAGTGAGCTACGCCCCGCGGCGGCGGCGCCGCGCTGCGTAGCTCGACGTAGTAGGTAGACAATGAATTGTGTACCTTTTAGAGTAGAAGATAAGGTCTGTAATTGTATTTCTATCTTGAAAACTGCGCGTCGCGTCGCGTCTCGGTGTGAACTGACCCTAAATCAAAATATTAGTAATATTCATGTTGATCTTATTTCAACATGTAGCAGTTAATATAATTCTATTTTTAATTATAAAAAAAAGTCACAGAATAGGCAATGATCAGTCTTAATTGTATAGCTACAGTCCTGCATCGAGAGAATGCATTCCTGACACCTGTCACTAAGACAATAATTCTAGTAACTAATAAAGATCAAATTTGCATGGTGTAAGTAACCCGACTTCATATAGATTTTTATTTCTATTCTAATATAAGTACAATCTCCTAACAAGTGACTGTTCTATAAAAAACCTCATAACTTAATAATCTATAGCCAAAAACATATTTCTTTAATTTCCCACTTTAATTTACGAGTGGACGTACCGGGTTTTGATAGACCTACACAATTTATTATTATTATGAACAGTGATGATCACGTTAATATTATGCAACTATTGGGTGCTTTTATAATTTACCGTGGCACGGCACGGCACGATATTACCGTGGACGTGATAGAAGTTTTGTGGCAGTGGACGGCATGCCGTGCCGTAGGGTGATTTTATAATTCGCCGTGAAATTATTACGTTTTGCGCGTCTTCAAAGTGCAGACATGTTCTCGAAGAGACAGCGACTACTTATGCTATATTTGTTATATTTAAGACATAAAAAAAGACATATTACTAGAAAGTATTGGCAACATCCGCTTTTAAAAGTAAAATATTTAGAAGGGTCATACTACACGCTATTTGATAAGCTCAAGGAAGACCCAAATAAGTTTTTCAATTATTTTCGGATGTCAACAAAATCGCTTTATTACATACTTTCTCATCTGAGTAACGATTTAAAAGCTCGCCGCGCACGCACACATACAAATTTCTTGTACGCACACACTACACTCTCAACAATGCCGCGACGATTTGATAGGGAGCGCAGTATGCTACGGCAACGGCACGGTAGATCTTTGCTGTTCACGGCGTGCCGTTGCCGTGGACGGTAAATTAAAAGCGTTTGCATACAAATGCATACATTTTGCTTTCCTACTTTACCGTGACGGTAAAAACGTGCCGTACCGTGCCGTGCCACGGCAAATTATAAAAGCGGCCACTTACAGTGTAAAATTTCTTTTTGTATTAATTTTACATAAAATTAAATTTTGATTTTACTTGAGCTTGAGGGGCTCACCTCTTAAAACAGGGCAAAAGAAAAACTTTTTTTTCATTTGTCTTAGTACAAAAAAGTAGTGCAATTCAACTTCTGCCCTGCTTTAACCCATAGTAACGTAGATCCACGCGAGACACAATGACTTTTTAATTGTTTCTGTAATTACGGCATTCAACCGGTTAAGAGGTGATGGTAAGCCCCCTGATGTAAGATGTTTTGCAAAATGATGAGAAGATGAAAGCAGGTGTCAGATAGTGGGCTCAAGCATGTCCCCATATTTATGTATTTGAATTCATAACCCACAAAGTAAAGCTAGTAAAAAGTAAGACTTTACAATTATTATTACACTGTGCAATCATTAAAAACAAATAATGTTATTCTAGGGAAAAATAAATAATTTGTTAATATAATATAAATAATTTGGCGGCAAAAGATTTCCAGATGATTGTCATGTGGCATTGTCATAATAATAAAAACTTTTGCTAAGATTAAAATGTTGTTGAAATCATAAAGGTCTCGTAACACTAATGGGTATTTATTCAATCCTTTTGATGTATATCGACACAAAATATGTGTTCATTCACAAAATAACCGCACAGAACGTGTATTTATATCCAGAAACAGTAATTTTCGCATAAATTAGAAGTGTTAAAACTAATAAAATAGACACAAGAGGCAGCATCCGTGACGTATTTACCTTCAAGGACGAAAGGATACACGGATGTCCTTCAAAATGGGCACTGAACACAGAAATAACAAAAAAACACAGGTTTCCTTTAGATCCAAATAGAATTTTAGCAATTAAAAAATTGCAAGGTTCAAAATAATGTCCGCCATATTGACATGAGGATTCGATTTGTTTTGGCGGTGTCTTGACTTGACCTTTCCGATTTTGCGTCCTGTATGCTATTATGCAACCAAAATGCGATGGTCGTTGCGATCTACCGGGTCAATGACAATGAGCGACCATCAACCTTAGCCGGGTAATAGAACCCACAGAAATAACCCGACCACGGAAAAAACTACTCGTTCGCAAACTGAATTAATTTAGCAAAATTATGATAACGAAAAATTGCAGTGATGTGCTAATGGAATCTTAATTGATAGGATAATAAAAATTGAGATACCCGAATTTGGCAATAAATTCTTTACGAGATTTACATTCGTCTCTTTGATTAGCTCAACAATTTTTGCAATAATTGTGGTCTGCGAAAACGACTTCTATTCTCACTAACATAAGGTTCAAAAACATTGCAAGTATTTAATAGCCACCGGAAACGTCATATTCCCAAATGATTGTTATCACGAAAAAAATAAATCAATAGTGAACTGACCTGGGAATTGTTACGCATTTAGTATGACTGTTCTGGCTTGATATTGCCTTTTCCAATTCTTCGAGCGCTCCGCTTTTCTTTAATTTCTTAACTAAACTCTTCACTGCCTTCTCGGACCATTTATCTTCGGCTGCAGACGAGCCCTCAGGGCCCTTTTTCCACCCTAACAACCGTTTCACCACTGGTGGTGTTAGGGGAAACATGCCGCGTCACTTCACTCACTAATTCATCAATATAAACAAATTATCATTTGAATAGAAAATTATTTATTCGCGCACAAGTTTAGTTCCGTATTTATTTAGGTAAACTATCGGCCATATTGCGAGTGAATGACAGACATGACAGTTCACTTGTCAATCAACAAATCAAGATAAATTATTTGTCTCTTTCACACCCCTGTCTTTTCCGAGATTATAAACGTCTGAACGTCTCTGGCCTTATCCATTTATTTATCATTAAATCACAGATTCTTACACGGTTTATCATTATAATTTTATTATAAGTCACTGGATAAAGTTAAATTTAGACATTCAAAAATAAGTTAAATATATGCCTATAGCTGTCCTTTTCTTGCAAATTACTTCTTCTGTAAAGTGCAAAACAAAGGGCATTTCCATAAACAAAAAAAATCAGCCTTATCTAATAATAGTTGCATTCAGCCTTATTTAAATAATTTGAATAAATACACTTCAGCGTCAAGCTGAAGACAGGGCGCTATGGCGCTCATTAGGGGAGGCCTATGTCCAGCATTGGACTGCTATGCTATAGGCTGATGATGATGATGATGAAATACACTTGCGACAGATAATAATATTCTGTGGGTAGGGCAAGAAACCTACTACATTCCGAAGTAAAGGTATATTCCGACATGCTACCAATCAGTGTTGGGCAAAATTTATTTAACTACAAATTAACAATTACAATTACAAATTGTAATTGGCGACTTCAATTACAAATTACTTGAAATTATTGAAAAGTAATTCAACTAACAATTACAATTAGTAATTGTAATTGTTATTTGCAATTACTCAATTACTTATGTATATAATTTCTTTTAAAGTTGAGATAGTAAGTTAAATAAAACGATGAATGATTCATCAAATGTGTTTATTTATTTAAAAAAAGTGATTTACTTTAAATTAGACTATAACACTACTCTTTGTTCAAACATCCCAGGTCTTGAAAGTGTATGTCCTATGATGCTCTGAATAATTTCAGCAGATTTTGGTCGGTTAGCAGCATTCCATAATGTGGTACATTTTTGTAACATTTGGTTATGTATTATGGAAAGTCGTGTATTAGGTATGTTCAAAACTTTGTTGCTGTCCGAAGTGCAACACAAACTAAGTTTGTGAGCTTACCATCTTAAGTGAGATGGTAACTGTCGAATTGATGGTGGCAGCGCTGCTGATTCTTCGGTAGTCGCATCTTCCATGGATAAGGACAATGGACCTATGTCGTTCATAAGCACTTGGTTTGTGCTGCTACTGGTGCTGCTTTCTTGTCTAACTACAGAAATCGATTCGTCTACTTCATATTCAGATTCTTCGTTCTATCCAATGTTATTTGTACGCGTGTTGTGCTGCATGCGCGCAGCAAGCGAACAACCGCACAATTTAGGTGGTTTTGTATGTTACCCGCAATGTTATCCCCTAAACAATAATTGGATAATTTGAATTACAAATTAATGTAATTAGAATTACTTGTGACTTATGTAATTGAATAACAGTAATTTCAATTACATGTAATTTTAATTAAAGTAATTCAATTACTTTTCATTAATTTAGTAATTAAATTACAAAAGTAAATTAATTACGCCCAACACTGCTACCAATCCTTCAGGAACTTACAAAAACATATTTTTCATCATTTTTGTTCTAATGCAATAAAAAGTAAAATACAACATGCACAAGAAGGAGTTTTCCATAATTTAACAATGATTTTGTTGATTACATGGATATTTGCATACATTGCGGTATGAACATATTTTGATGGTAAACAGCAATGTAATACTAAATGTAAAATTGTAAAAAAGTGGTAATTATGATCTATGGTAGAAATTGGAATGTTTTTGTTTTGAAATTTGACACAAATGGCGATAAAAATTTGTTTCATTTGTTTTTTTTCTAAAGAAGTGTCAGTTGTTCTAAGAAAGTGGAAATATTTGTGTTGAAAAAGAAGATTTGGTAAGATATTTCTCGTTTACTGTATATTTCTATAATTTTAACACGTTTTTGTGGTCCAAATGGTCAAAAATGTGTGCCGGTAATAAACTGTCACTGGCCGTTTAATTTTATTTTATTTGGTGGCCAGTGTCAGTTTTCATAATCCCGCTTTGGTTTTCTAATGGCTAGGCTGGAAATGATTACTAAGAGTAAAGATAAATAAATTAAACTACTTTACGAAAAGTTTTATTTTCAAATTTCCCATTCTCATTTCCTGTCTGAAACTTTCGATTTGTTTTGTCGCGAATTTTTTGGCATAAATAAATAAGGCGAACATTTATATTTAGCTTATTATTGCCTTTACACCGTAGAAGATGTATTTAAAAAAATCTGAATGTCATTTTGCCTTATGCTTTTATTATTTGCAGAATTTCAATTTAAACAAGTTAGACCATGTCAAAATATAGGTCACCAGTTTTTGTAAAACCTACCTTACTTAAGCCAGTTAGCTTTTACTAAACCTACTTGTCTAACAATTTTTTCTGATCTACTTTGTGACATCTTGCAATGATCTCCTAATAATTCAGGAAAAAAAAATCTACCAAGTCTAAGAACACATATTAATAAAATTTAAGTATTGTATGTTTCTGTATAAAATCATTTTTAATTCATGTTACTAATTTGCTATTCTTTATCCAAAACTTATTTATTAAATACATTCTTCGCTTGGGTCAAAAACAATAGATAAGTTATGGAGTCCTTGGTCAATTAAAGAGTTTAAGCAAAGGTGCTCATCATTCATTTCTTTATTATGGCACTTCAACAACTAGTTCATAAAAAATATTATTTGCAGACAGCGTAATCTTATTTTTTAAGATGGAATTGGAGGCAAGTCTGTTACTATAATTAAACTAATTTATAAGCAGTCCTTTTCTGTACATTTTTGTCCCTCTCAGGGACGAGCTGATCCACATATTGTGTACCAGAAGCGGTACAAATTTGTATCGTCAAAGGGCTGCAAAGAGTATTAACTGAATATATAATAATAACCTCATAGATTCATTTATAACACAAATAGAGAGTTTTTGAGTGGGTTGTTGTTGTGGGTTCAATCTGCAGGTCAGGAACAGTGTTATAAGGTTTTTACATCAGGATTTTCGCAGTGGCAAGCCATAGTTTGCAGTGGCAAAGGGTGAATTTATAACAGAGGTAAGCCAGAGCCAGCGGAGTGGAGGTGCTTGGGGGTGGTCTATGTCCAGCAGTGGACGTCTTTCGGCAGAAATGATGAAGCCGGAGCCAAAAAAATGCATGAAGGCGTTTTGCAATGTTTTAATTTTATGGTGTATTAAATACCTACAGTATGATATGATTATATTTCAATGATGAATTGAATATATAGTCAATTCATCATCATTCTGAATGTCCGAAGGGAAGCCGGTGAGAATCAAGTTGTATGGTACCTTCGCCACTGATAGTTTGCCTTGTGGCTGGTTAATGGGAACAGCCTTGCCCCCTATAACATGGGACATAAACACCCCTGGTGAAAGAGTGAACTACACTTCAACCTACATGTTCTGGAAATATAAGCGTGTTATCATCATCAGCCTACAGCAGTCCACTGCTGGACATAGGCCTCTCCTATTGCACGCCATTCAACTTGATTTTCGGCAACTCTCATCTAGCTACTACCAGCTATCCTGCGAAGATCGTCGCTCCACCTAGCCTGAGAGCATGCTACCTTACGTTTGCCGATTCGCGGTCTCCACTCAAGAACACGTCTACCCCAACCGTCATCGATTCTAGCGCTAATATGGCCGGCACATTGCCGCTTCAGCTCGCTACGTGTTATGTTTATTGTACCTAAATTATTAAATTAATTTTTTGCTTGGGGTAACAATATTCTAATGGCTCCAATACCTGAAATTAGTAATATACGTGAAACATGTTCCTCCGATCCACCCCGTCGCATTGCATCGCATACACTACCCTCTCAAAAGCTCTGGGTTAAAGCTCTGGTTATACACGGGCAGGGCACATTGTTCGCAGAACAGATGGCCGATGGGGCTGAAAGGTTCTGGAGTGGCGACCGCGTACCGGGAGACGTAGCGTTGGAAGGTGGTCCGACGACCTTGTGAAGGCCGCAGGAACCCGTTGGATGCGAGAAGCGCAGAACCGGTCGAAGTGGAGGTGCTTGGGGGAGGCCTAGTCCAGTAGTGGACGTCTTTCGGCTGAAATGATGATGATGATGATTACTTTCGGAGCTGTACAATACGAAACGCAATGTAGATATTCTTAAGAAAGATGAACTTACAATACTTAGCACTATCTATGACCGACTTAGACGCCTCTTTAAAACCAAGCAATTTTCGGCAATTATCAAAATTGCCAAGAATTGCGGAAGTTATGAGGGTAGCAGTGGAGGCTCAGTGGTAACAATCCCGACTTACGTATCGTAGGTTCGAACCCAGGCGGGCACTTTAGTTTTTGTAATTTATTTTATCACCACTGCTCTCAAAACAGTGAAGGAAGACATCGTGAGAAAACAGGCATGTCCTAGAACCAAAAATTCGAAGACATAATATGATGTCCAGCAACCCGCACTGGGCCCACGTGGTGGATTAGGACCCAGTCCCCCTCACAGAGGAGAGGCTTGTGTCCCAGCAGTGGGAAGGTTTTAGGTTGATTATGCTATGCATAATATAAGTTGCAGCACGTAAGCGCGCACTGCGGTTACATAAATGATTTTTTTATTCTCAGTAAAGACAATATGACGGAGCCGCAACCACCATTGATCCTCTGCATGGAGAATGCGTCGGGAGAGGATGTGGCGCTCAGGATAGAACC
Organism: Oligia latruncula; assembly: GCA_948474745.1. Classification (NCBI taxonomy): domain Eukaryota; kingdom Metazoa; phylum Arthropoda; class Insecta; order Lepidoptera; family Noctuidae; genus Oligia; species Oligia latruncula. The sequence continues at coordinate 2,718,682 of OX419710.1, read as the reverse complement.
AGATGATAACTTCCAGATGTTTCTGGATAAGGCCAGGTGAGTTTTCATGCTTATATGGATGAATTGCGTGATGTGGTGGGCTCCAATTTGGGTACAGAGAAGAATCTGAAAAATGACCCAACTTTCAAGTTAAAACCAGTTTCCAAGCAGCTCGTATCCAGAAGCTAGAATGGGTAGTTAGTTTTTTAGATGCTTCTGAAAAAATTTTAAGGCTCAACTCACACCGAAAGAGCGGTGAAGCGTCGAGCAGTTTCAGTGTCATATAGTTTTAAGCTTTATCTTTATTACTATATAAAACATAGTATCGCTTGAGAAACTTGAAAGGCAAGCACTCCGATGACTCGAGTTTCTCAAGCGATACTATGTTTTATAGTAATAAAGATAAAGCATAAAATTCTTGCTTCGCCGCTCTTTCGCTGTGAGTTGAGCCTAACACGGCCATATCGTCTGTTCGCGTCTATTCTGCCCTAGCCAACGAACACCATCTTCTTGTCCAATTTATTCAGGGTTGGCGCAGTCCATAGCTAGCCAACTAATAATATTTATAAAATTATTTTCCAACTAGCTTATGCCCGCGACTTCGTCCGCGTGACATTTCTTGTACCCCCCCCCCGCCCCGTCGCAACACTTCGTATTCGCTTAGCGTTCATTCCTACTTTTTTTCTTTTTGCTCGGCTCCTAAGAGTCATAGCGTGATATTAAATAGCCTATAGCCTTCCTCAAGAATTGGGCTATCAAATGCAAAAAGATTTTTTCAAATCTGACCGGTAGTTCCAGAGATTAGCGCGTTCAAACAAACAAACTCTTCAGCTTTATTATTAGTAGTATAGATGCAGACATTGACATAATTTCAAAGCTTCCCGCTGTGCCATTAGATTTTAACCCATTCACTAATTTTACCATTTCAGATCACTACTAGGATTCGATGTAGACATAAACTCGATAACCAGAAACCAGCCCGTTTCACTATCAGAAAACGTCTACCAATTTCTAGTAAACGCTGAACAAAACTTACAAGCAGACGAACTAACACAAAACTTTGACCAAATGTTGGATCCCAACGATGGAGCCAACGATTTGGTCTACATATTGGACGATGGCACACAAATCCGCGCCTCACAAATACATTTCGATAATGATGATCCTTTAGTTGATTTGACAGCCGAAAAAATACCTTTTGTTAAATACGCTGATGATGTCACTGATGTAGATGATGATGATATAAATATTCACGAGACTAAAAAGATTAATATTGTTGATAGTCCTGTGTCGAGATGGTCAAGTAAAAATTCTAGCCCGAAATGCAGTTTTGTCAACTCTCTACCATTCAAATTAGTGTGCAATAATACGTCCGGATTCGAAGCGCAATTCACGAAATATTTAGAAGCGAATACAACAAAAACTTACGCTACCCTAAACCCGGTGACAACTCGAAATAAATCCCCAAAAAGTTTGATCAAAGATAATTTTAAGAACTACGATGATAACAGCTATCAGAGGAATGATAACTTGTCGTACACTCGGGAGGAGATTTTGAACATGTTCAAAGACTCCCCGATGACGTCCCTGCCGTACGACCAAGGTTACAGTGAGAGGAGACATGTTCGGAAGACGGATCCTACGAGACTTGTTCATAAAAGTTGGAGTAAGCCTCTTTCTTACGTCGACATTGATGGGGTATTGATTGGGGAGAGCGAGAGCCAAATCTGTTTTATTTGCGGCAAACATGTGGATAACAACGTGGATAAATTGTATCTTTTTGATAACGAAGACCAGCGGTTATATAGGTGTTCTCCGCAGAAGAAAATGTCGACTCAGCTAAAAATTATCTGCGAATGTTGTCTCAACGAAAACTTCACACCATGTAGAATGAAAAGCGCAAATCAATTCTTGAATCCTGATGAATATCTCGTCATACGAAACAATCAGCAATACATCTTCCAAAAAGTTAAAAACTTCAATTTCGCACACCTAGACAAAGCTAAAGAGATCATAAACAAGATAGAGAAGAAAATAGAGAAGGAAGAGTTTGTTAAAGTCGAAATTGGCTCTGATGGGGAAATTATAACCAAGCCCATAGACGCTAGGTCTGATGACATCATTACTGTTAAAGATGAGAAGAAGGAGGGTAGTTCGAGTGACGTAGAGATTGTAGAGCCTGAACCAGAGATAGATAATATCATAGACAATTTGGAGGAAGCTGATGAGGAGGTAAAAGAGTTTTTGGGAAAATATCAGCGTGATGATAGTGAAGTTACTGAGTTAAAATGCAGGTAAATATGTAATCCTTATCCTTACATAGCATAAAACAAAGTCGCCAAAATGTCTTTACGCGCATAACTTCCGAATGACTGCACCAAATTGGATAATTCTCTTTTTTGTTGTGTTCGGTATTGCCAGGACAAGGTTTGTATGAAAGAACATTTCGGAAAATCGTAAAAAAAAAATTACATCCACGCGAAGCTGGGGCGGGCCGCTAGTTGATTAATAATTGTGTTTCCTAAACTGAATAGTCTGAAGAATTCGTCAACATGCTGTGCGCAAGCGTCTTAATCAATGCTCGTATAGAGGTATGAGGAACAGGGTGTAAAGTTCACGCATACTCTATAGAAAATGGAGGATCCTCCGACCAGACGGGTGTTGTGTCTGGCGGGCAACTGCCCGATGATTCATATCAGGCCTTTGTGTCTATGCTAGTTGCGCGGTAAACTCTGCTTGCGAGATGCAGGATTTTGCGTGACGTCAGTATGACGCGTTGTTCACATGTGGCGTTGTAGATACCGCTACACTCGTTTCTTTTCTGTATTAAATGTGCATACACAAGATGCGACTCCCGTCGACGACAAGAGGCAACTGTATGAGCTCTGCCTCATTAGTGCGTTGCGTCGTCGCAGCGCATTAGTGCGTTGCGTCGTCGCAGCGTCGACTCAATGATTAATTAAATTATGACAATTTAATTATTATTTCAATTAAATTTGTCAATAATGTCTAATTTATTAGTCATTATTATATTCATAATGACTCAACGCAAGTGTGGCATACAATGCGTTGATCCGTTGCAACGACGTAACGCAACGCACTAATGAGGCATCGCCCTATCTTGCACGGTGGTCTCTTCAGCTTTATTATTTAATGAAATCAAATCAAATCGTTTATTGCAATCCATAATGTACAATTACAGGTGTGAGGTGGTAATAAAAAAAAAAAAGAAACAATTATGGACCCTGTCGGGCACAGCAAATTTTTAAATTGGTAGAGAGAGGAAGAGCCCTGTATTCATTATGTTAGAATTATTTTTATCTTATGGTACTCTGCTGCATCCGGTTAGACTGGAAGCCGACCCCAACATAGTTGGGAAAAGGTTAGGCAGATGATGTATAGATTTTAAACAGTATTTACTTTGCAGATTCTGTGAGCAAATCTTCTCGGATCTGGCGGCAGTAACAGATCACTGTGAAACGCATAAACATGACCTAGAAGATGGAGAAGTATTTCCTTGTCCACTCTGCAATTATGGTAAGTTGGTTTGTCTTGCAGTTATAGAGGTCTGAGGAACAGGGTGTAAAGTTCACTCATCCTCCATAGAAAAGGGAGGATCCTCTGACCAGACGGCTGTCCTGTCTGGCGGGCAACTGCCCGACGATTGTTATCAGGATGTTGTATATAACGAAACTAGAAATCCCTATTAGGGACTAAAAGTGATTTGAATTTAGAATGTGGATATTGTTAGCAAAAGTTGCATTCACCAAAGAGATCAATCACGAACATTGTATGAACAAGTAACAGGCTGTATGATAAAGGAAAAGTCGCGAAGGCCAAAAAAAAAAGTTGTGAAAAAATAAAAACTAATGCACCCGTGCGAAGCTGGGGCCGGCCGTTAGTTGTGTATAATTATATATGTTTATAATTACGCAGGTTATGCAAATTTAAAGTGGCTAAAAGCTCATGTGAAGGCGGCCCACGAGAAGACTGAAACGCCAAAAATATTTAAAGATGAAAATGAACCCGAGAAAGAGGAGAATAAAGGTAACTAGCATTACTTACCCAGCTATTAAGATTCAGCGCAGAAACAGCAAAATGCTCGAGCGATTTTTCAATGATATTTTATATATCTATACAGAATTATTGGTAAAACATTATCAACCTCTTAAGAGGTCATTGTACTCATCATCGATTTCAGGTTTGGTCCCATAGAAAAAGTTGTTCATAATGATGAGTACAATGACCTCTTAAGAGGTTGTTAATGTTTTACCAATAACCCTGTATAATACTACTAATAATAAAGCTGAAGAGTTTGTTTGTTTGTTTGAACGCGCTAATCTCTGGAACTTATCTGCCTAGCCTTTTCCCAACTATGTAGGGGTCGGCTTCCAATCTAATTAATTAAAACTGCAAAATTACTTTTTTTGTGATCATACGCATAGCTGTTTTAAGCCTTATTTGTTGACGCGATGCGCTACCTAAAAGGGCTTTCAAGATTCATGGCATGCCTACATATCCGCCATTTTTTTTTTTTTCAAAATCGCTGCCGCGCATGTTGCCTATCTATATCGATAGTTGACACCAATGCAAACAGAAAACATATGTCACGTCACGTTTCCGAGATATTACCGTCAAAAGTTGATAGAAAAAAAAAAAACAAAATGGCGCGCCAGTATGCCAGGCTCCATAAAAAAATCATCAATTCCCTTTGCTTTTTTCGGTGCCTTAAACGTATGACCTTTAAGGCACCGAAAAAAGCCGAGCCTTTCAGTATTCTTTGTATGAAACTCCCTACTGCAACGCACACTAATCGTAATCGTAACGTAATCGCCTCGCCTCGGGACAAGCTCACGAATCGCGGAGCGGTGCGTCGTCAACTTGCAGTTCCCAAGCTTACGGCTCGTCGTCCCCTTGCTTACGTCTCTCCGTACCCGAGCTTACGTCTCTTCGTCCACCCTTGCCCCTCTCACCCCTCCGGCCTGCCTGCTGCACCATCAACCAGCGCAGCGGTCGGCGAGCCGTAAGCGCGGCGTCGCCTAGCCGTAGCCGAGTCGACGTATCGGAGCTTCTGATCCGCTTTGGTTACGTGCTTACGTTAGGTTGACGCCTGTTTGACGGCGAGGCGAAAGGCGATACGGTGCCGATCCCTTTCCGATTTGATACGTGTGCTATGACCTTAAGTCCTTATTTATCACCGTTCCTTATCAACATAGACAGACCTATTTCTGCTACCAAAGTTGCTTTCAAAACTTTTTGCGATTGATAGCAGAAGCATTAACTTTTTATCTATTTAGATGACGAAGAGACTAAAGCAATAAAATCATCATCTGCTAAAGCACGATCATCACCCATTGCGACTCGCACTAGAAGTTCTAGTAAAAAGGGAGATGGCGATAGAAAAGGTATTTAGAATATCACCTAGCCTTCTCCCTCTTATTTTCGCATTCTTAAATAATATTGTTTTTTTTTTTCATAAACATTTTAGACGATGTAAAGGCGGATGAAGTTAAGGCTGATTCTAAAACTGAGGTGGTTAGTTATAGACAACTGTCAATCTTCTATGTAGTATCTTCAAAAGAGTTGTTAATGAATTTGGTATGAGTTGTCATTTTTGTACAGACGCCAGCACATCAAGCTACTACAATCTGTCAAATTTCTTTAATAGATTTTCAACTTTATCGCTAAAGCATAAGGTTCAAAGTTGATTGGGGAAATTTGACAGTTTCGGGTAGCTTGATGTGCTGGCGTCTGAACATTTAATTTAATTTTAATCTTCATTGTTATATAGCTCATACAATCTCATAGAATTAGTTTTCTTCTCATTTCTTTATTATACAGGGTAGCAGGGACACGCAACCTCTTATCATGGATTCAGATTCTGAACTTCCCCCCTAAAGAGGCTTTTCGTCGATTATAAAAAAAATATATATACATATTAGCTATTCCATACTTTTTGATCGCGTAGGTATTGCACTTTGAATGGACACTGATTTAAAGACGGCTTATGAGAAAAATAAGTTTTCTATAGAAATTTTAAATTCCTCATATCTCGTCTTTAAATAAGTGTCCATTCAAAATTTAAATTTGGGAACCTAGATATTCTGTAATCCAATCGGAATTTGATTTACAAATTATTTTGGTATTACGTTTGTGTGAACTACGCATTAATGGTTCCAGTTTGCGCCTGGATGTCCCTGTCGCCCCCTTTATTTTGAGCACTGAGTTATGAAATAATAATTTAGTTTGAATCACTTTTCTCCATCTAGAACATTTTTAAGATCATGGTTGTAGTTATCATAATCATAAAAATAATTTGTAGGTATTAAATAAATTAATAGTCTGTACCTATATTAGCTATACGTAGACAGAGTAAACTATAGACTGCTGCCTATCTTCTTTTTCATTCGCACAAGAAAAAGTCAAATATATTAACGTCACTAGCAAAGAAAAGAGACAGAGTAAGAATATTTCTGTCCCTTACTGCGTGTCGGCTAAGCACATCAATGTGCACAACAAGTTTGACGTTTATGAATGAAATAATTAAAACTACACTGCGATTAAACGGAAAATAAGATCTTTTTCGTGCATAATTCAATAATAGTACATTTGCGCAACTGTGAAAATATGTAGGCACTTAGGTAAAGTGCAGTGTAATAAGCTGTAAAAATGATAGTATGATGAAGATTGCCGGAATTTTTTGTCCCTTTCGGTGACACGGATACCATGAGTCTATATAGATTACTCTGTCTACGTAGCTATATATAATTTTACCCACAAACCACTGAACACATTTAAAGCTAAACGAATTTAAAAATCGTTCTGTTTTTTTCAATGGCTTGAAGCTGATGATGAGAATGATGCTTTAAATACGTTTAGTGCTAAATGTATTTAGCTCAGGTTCGCACGGTCGATTTTTTCCATCGGCTATTTTTTTTGCACACTGAATTTTGAACGTTCTGTTTAGCGCCGGGAGTTGGGAATCCAACAGTGTGTTTTTTCGACGCGCTGGGATGCACTCTCTTGGATTTTCAACGCTCGGGTCAACGGTGAGAGTTCAAAATCCAGTGCGTGATATTTTTACGCCCTTGCGAACGTGGTTTTAGTGATTGGTGGAGCAAGTGGCACTTAGTTTCGTTAGTTCTATCTAATTCATTGAAATACATTAACAAAATACTACCCACCCACACAGCCGGAGCCACCCATCATAAAAACGGAGGTAAAGCAAGAATGCGTGGACAGCAGTGAGGATGAGATCTGGATCGTTCAGACTGCTGATGCCGAAGCCACACAGGAGCTGCAGAAACTACTCTGTAGTGCCAAGGTAAGAAACCAGGCCCGTACCATAACCGTTTGCAGAACAGGTCAACTTGACACTAAGGGCTATATTTCACTGGGACACCATGGCGGCGCAACCAGTCGCGCCACCGTGGTGTCCGTAAGCTACCAAACTAGACACCATACAGACACCAGCGTCGCACACCACACGGAGACTGTATCAAAATGGACCTTGTAGACCGTCACTGGCGGCCGGACTGGCGGCCGAGTGAGTTAGACACCATACAGCGCTATAGTTATTAGTGGTGGCGCGACCAGGGTGGCGGCGCAACCAGTAACATTCTGTGCACGCGTCCGAGTTGGTCGCGCCGCCAAATTGGTGGCGCAACCAGACGGACACCAGGTGAGTAACGCTCTATAGAGCTGTATACATTTTGTTGGTGGCGGCGACTGGTTGCGCCGCCATGGTGTCCCGGTGAAATATAGCCCTAATAGGTGGTGCACACATGGTTCAACATCGCTTGACTATTTATACACCGTGTTCCGGACGATATACATAAACTTCGACCAGATGTTCAGACCATGGAAATAAGCATTTTTCATTATGGACTCATTAATGAATTCTTATTTTTTGTTAATTTTCATACAAACTAAATACCTTGACGTTTACGTCGTTTAGGTATTAGGTATTAAGGAGTTAGTAAGGGGTTTAGTTAGTATCCGGATAAAGAGGCATGCATAACGGGTGAATGCCTCTTTATCCGGATTGGCAACGACGTATTTTCATTCATAAGATTTGGTATGCTGAAACATGTCAGATCATGTAGATTGGTGTCTGAAATGGTCTTTTGAGGAAAGAACCACACAGATTGAGTGACCCTGTCCAGTCAGTGCGGTCTAGCAGAGCTTCCCTTGCTCCTTCCAAAACTCTCTATCCTTTGCGATATCCGGCCATGACGGCCCTGCAAACAAGTCCAGATCTTTATCACACCACCTTCGCCGCGGTTGACCTCGACGGCAGCTCTTTTACAGGGCTATTCATATTCAAGATTATTATTCACTAGCTGCGCCCCGCGGTTTCACCCGCATATGTTTCGATCCCGTGGTAATATCGGGATAAAGAGTAGCCTATAAAATATGTTAATCCAGGGTGTCAGCTACCTCCATACCAAATTTTATCAAAATTGGTCCAGCCGTTTGAGCGTGAAGAAGTAACAAACATATAAACACACATACACACCCCCACACACACCCACACCCCCACACACACCCACACCCCCACACGGGTCCTCACACACTCACAAACTTTCGCTTTTATAATATTAGTGTGATTTCAGGTTAAAAAAGATGGGCAAGATGGTGAATCTGAAAACTCACCTAAATGTTTTAACTGCGGGTAAGTAAATCTTTCTTATTTTTAAAGAATACACGCTGTGAATTTGTACGTCAAGACGAGTAGTGTCAGCTAACACGAACACAGTCTTCCTACTTTGCTATTTTCTCGGACGGTACCGAGAGCTCCTGCGCTTACACACATATTCACAACGCGTTTCTACACTTGGTACAGATACCAGCACATCACGCTACTACAATCTAAAGAAAGAAAAAAGTTTATTTGGACACAGTTCGTGAAACAAAATAATAAATTAACAAAAAAAAATATGTGTTTCAACAACAATAGTGTGTGCCTCACGGCTGCGCCATAAAGGTTCATTTCAACATTAATGGCAGACAGATGCTGTCTGACGCTGGTTTTCTAATGAACCTTTATGCCTCGGCCACGAAAATAACGTCACGCTTGAGGCGTCAATTCGCTACAAGCGTCATTTCTAAGCGTCAAAAGCAAGGCCACGAACTTCAAGTATTCGCCTGTAGCGTGTACGTCGGTGGGGGAATAATCAGTTCAGTACAGAAAAAGGTTACATGCTCTGTGAGTACAGAGTGAGCACGCGTCGACATTACAAGTGAAAATGTCGCTCTCAAATTTTCTCATACAATTGTTTTCGATGCTCATAAAAAACGCGCGTCGGACCATCCAACGCTCGTGCAAATTCGCTCGTAGCAAATTCCGCTACTGCTTGCAGCGCTACTCTGTGGCATTGTAGATAATAGTCATACATTTGTTTTTGACGCTCGACGCTGACGCTTGCAGCGCAAAGCGAATTCGCTTGGAGCGTTGCATTTCGTGGTCCTCGGGTTAGGGAAAAGTGACGGGAAGTACACACACTTTCAACATACCTAATACATACTTTTTATACTTATAAATAAATAAATAAACTAGTAATCAAGAACATATCATTACAAAAACAAAAAAGAATAACAATCTGTCAAATTTATTTAATAGATTTTCAACTTTATCGCTAAATTATAAGGTTCAAAGTTGATTGGGAAAAATTCGCGGCCGTAACAAACATGTATTTACAGAATTATAATAATTAAAGTCATCAACACAACTCTGTAAGACCAAGTAATCCCCAAGAATGACTATTTCATGAAATCTTGACATTTGGGGATTATACTAACTTAACAAGTTGTATTACTGATTGTAATGATTATAATTCTGTAAATACATATTTGTTACGACCGCGAATCATATTTTAATCAACGTACAACTTAATACTGACCAGCAAATTGCAAAAAACGTAAGAAAATTTGAATTTCGCGGGCTACCTTAGCGCTTCCCCCTTAATGTGCCATATTAAGCCTTGGCACTTCATCATCATCATCATTTCAGCCGAAAGACGTCCACTGCTGACCATAGGCCTCCCTCCCCCAAGCACAGCCACTTCGGCCGGTTCTATGCTTCTCGCAACCAGCACACGCCTTGGCACTTTTTTTTTTTTCTTTTTTGTGGATGGGAAATCATCAAATGACGCCTCCCGATCTGGGTGGAGCGGAAGGGAGTGTCAGACTCTTACTGACTAAAACCCACCCGTGTTACTTCCTTAGCCCTTTATGTTCCGGGCCAGCGGTTATCCTTTCGGACAATCCCGCTGACCCGGCAGGCTTCGGCCCTATGGGGCCCCTCCTCGATGCTGACATCTCTTTGAGGCACGCGTGGAACACGAACGCGCCCCCCGGCACGGGCCTGGTCCTGATCGGACGGTGAGCTACCTATTACTCTCCGCCCGCAGGCCCGCGCCTACGGTGGCCGGGAGTCGTCCCGTGGCTCCCGACGCCCGGAGCATCTCCCGCGGCGGCTGGGACGGGAGGCTCTCTCCCTCATCCTTCCCGCCACCTCCTTCGCTAGCATGAGTGCTTTGCAGAAGGAGGTGAGAGCCTCCTACATAGGCCTCCCTCTATGCTTCTCGCATCCAGCAGACGCTTTGGCACTTAATCTTTTTTTTCTTGCCACACAGTCAAATATTCGCGAACGCAGATTGCCTGTCAAACCATCGTTGTAGAAGACGCAACCAGAAGCGGAAGTCCAAGGACAACCTTATATGTATACCTACTGAGGAAGACTTCTTGAAGGTACGTGTTCTCATTTCTTTCCTGTTCTCCTATATATGGCCCCGCGAAGATGTAGTTGTACTTTATAAAATCAAGCTTTTTTTTGTATAAAAAAATATCACATCACACTAATATTATAAAGGCGAAAGTTTGTGAGTGTGTGTGTTTGTTTATTACTTCTTCACACTCAAACGGCTCGACCAATTTTGATAAAATTTTGTGCAGAGGTAGCTGTCACCCTGGATTAACATATAGGCTACTTTTTATCCCGATATTCCCACGGGATCGACATTTACATACATCATACATAAATAATTTTGTTTCATATTTTATTTTGTGTAAGTAAATAAACGAATAAAAATAAACATGACTTAGGGCTGATTTTTCCAACGCCAGATAATAGCACACGTATCAAATCGGAAAGGGATCGGCACCGTATCGCCTTTCGCCTCGCCGTCAAACAGGCGTCAACCTAATGTAAGCACGTAACCAAAGCGGATCAGAAGTTCCGATACGTCGACTCGGCTACGGCTAGGCGACGGCGACGCCGCGTTTACGGCTCGTCGACCGCTGGTTGATGGTGCAGCAGGCAGGCCGGAGGGGTGAGAGGAGCAAGGGTGGACGAAGAGACGTAAGCTCGGGTACGGAGAGGCGTAACGCACCGCACCGCGGTTCGTGAGCTTGTCCCGAGGCGAGGCGATTACGTTACGATTCCGATTAGTGTGCGTTGCAGTTGGGAGTTTCATACAAAAAATACTGAACGGCTCGAGTTGATACGGTGCCGATCCCTTTCCGGTTTGATACGTGTGCCTTTCTTTAACCTGTCATTTCTGTGAAGTTTCTGACTTTGTATTTCGAAACTATGATGCTATAATAGAATATTGTAATGTCACAGAGAGCTCAGGGACGCCCTCGACCAGCTGATACGTCAGTAGACAGTGATCTACTTACTATGGTAAGTTCCAAAGTTAAGTAAGTTAAGTTAAGAGCGTTTACGACGTACGGCATTTCATACAAACTTTCAAGCCCTTATTTTTCGAAATGAATGAACCGATTTTAATGAAACTTCATACGCATAAGCAAGAATACAAAGGTCTAAAAGTTAGTTGAGAACATTTTCGAAAAATAGTGTTACAGCCAAATTAGACTGATTTTAAATTTTCCATAGAAACAGATTTCCAGTTATCTTTTTTTAAATAACACATTTCGAAAATGTTCTTTGTCTTGTATCCTGCTTATTAAGCAGGATACAGAGGTCTAAAAAGTTAGTAGAGAACATTTTCGATATGTCTTATTTAAAAAAAGATAACTGGAAATCTCTGTTTCTATGGAAAATTTAAAATCAGTCTAATTTGGCTGTAACACTATTTTTCGAAAATGTTCTCTACTAACTTTTTAGACCTTTTTCACCTGCTTAGGTGTATGAAGTTTAATTAAAATCGGTTCATTCATTTCGAAAAATAAGGGCTTGAAAGTTTGTATGAAATGCCGTACGTCGTAAACGCTCTTAACCGTATAGTTCGGAAGTGCCCCCGAATGGACCCGAACTCACGAACCTCCGCCGGCTCGGAACTGGGTCCCATTGGACCCAGGAATTTCGACATACGACACCCTACATTGATTATGTAAATATTTGTTATGCTACCCATCCAATCTTATGAATGTGCGTTAACTAAGAGAGTTGGATAAAAAACTCATAAGTTAATACCATTAAATATTTCATATTTAGCGCGCAAGCATATTAATTTACCTTTATTAAATTCAAGTCTGTAAATGCGATAATCGCCATTTTGTTGACAGTGGTGGTCGAGGCTAAAAAACATAAAAATTGGGGATTTCGAACATCCAAACTCCACCACAGGGGCAGTGAATAATACATCATTTAATTATTTGACGAATTCATCCATTGTTCAAGTTAAATAAGTAGCGGTAATGAAGTTTTTTGATATCTAATGTCGAAGTTTCGCGCCAATCCTGCGTGTTTACATTTAACTTTTCACAAATGTCACGCACACACATGTAGGTAAGATTTAAAATGTGACAAATATTAAAGAAAATATTATAAACAACACGAAAATGCCCAAATGTTAACGTAATATTGAAGCACAGGTCTATTAACACGTATTATTCATTACCGCTACTCAATTTGTGTTCAAAATCGCAGTCCATTATTGTTTTTTTTATAGTAGGTAATGATGTGCGAAAGCGATTATGCTAAACAATTTTTTTTTTAATTTCGATTGATTCGGGTAATTAATATGTCGAATTTCGGAAATCGATACTCGGAAACTGAAATAAAATTATTTTAAGCATTAAATACAATAAGCATTGTTTATAATAATGATTTATGCTTTTCTAATGTTATTTTAATAGTTTTTTGGAAACAGTTTTTTTTTGAATTTATCTTCGGAATGCGCTCGCCGTTCAAAATTATTTTTATTTATTGTGTATGTACCTACTTACTATTTATTTTTGATACTTTCTAATAGTTTGCTACAGAATGCCCGGTATACATTTTTTAGGTAGGCTTAGCAAAAGTTTGGGAATGATGATAAATTAATGGTATAAATTGGGTATTCCACAATCACTTTACATTTCAATATGTTTTGTTAGTTGTATGAGCTTGGTAGTTTTTATTTCTATTAGTTTAGGTACTTGAGTAATAAAAATTGTTTTTTTTTTGTGGTAGTTTCCCAACGAAATTTAAAAAAAACTGGCCACTGAGTCAATAACTGAGGACCTTTGACCATAGTCATTTATTGAATTTCGCGCCGAATTGATTCTATATTTGAATTTATCTTCGGAATGCGCTCGCCGTTCAAAATTATTTTTATTTATTGTATATGTACCTACTTACTATTTATTTTTGATACTTTCTAATAGTTTGCTACAGAATGCCCGGTATACATTTTTTAGGTAGGCTTAGCAAAAGTTTGGGAATGATGATAAATTAATGATATAAATTGGGTATTCCACAATCACTTTACATTTCAATATGTTTTGTTAGTTGTATGAGCTTGGTAGTTTTTATTTCTATTAGTTTAGGTACTTGAGTAATAAAAATTGTTTTTTTTTGTGGTAGTTTCCCAACGAAATTTAAAAAAAACTGGCCATGTTTATGTCGGAACACGCACAGTGAAAGGTTCCGTAGTTGGGTTGAATATTTATGCATGCACAATGCACATCATTAATTAGATCGACTGCAAAAATAAGTTTGTATTTCTTAGACTCATCATTCATAAGTTCAAAACGTACCCAAAAATTAAAGGGCCAGAAAAGAAAAGTACTGTTTTCATGTTTTCTTATGGGGAATTAGATTTTGACCATTTCTTACTATTACAACCAAAGTCTGCAATTAACCCCCTTGGCCGCTACTTAAGATCGAATATGCCAAAAATCTTATTTTTATAACAAAACCGGTCAAGAGCGAGTCGGACTCGTGCACCGAGGGTTCCGTACCATCATGTTTTAAATTTTTCATCGGCGTCGCCTAATACTCGTCAGAGAATTTTAACACTGTGCACTGCGGTGTAGAATATTGCAGTTTTATGTCAGCGCGATCTCTTGACCGATAGTGGAACTAATGTAACTTTTGTTTATATTATGATTTCTGAAAAAGTGTGCTATTTAGAGACTGTTTTATTTTTCCTATAATCTTTACATAAACTTCTATCACATAGATTAATTTCAGATTTTTCTCATTGCAAACTTCGGAGATAAGGGGTCCATAGTCCATAGGCAAGGCAATGTTGTTAGTAACAAGAATTTAGCTTATAACTAATGTTTGTAATTAAAAAAAAAATATGCAGCGCCTAAAAAAAAAATTAAAAAAAATTGAGAATGCTGAACTGCGCTCTTTCATTATGTTACCGCACATGCCCTAGTATTTTATACTTCGAATTTTTCAGACCCCCTTCAGTCCCTGTTGCAAAAAATATACATACCTATATTTGTATTTCTTTCTTATTTGCAAAATAGGTAGTTGGGTAAACGTCATCTAAAACTGTTCCAAATTTCAATTTGATAGGATTAGTAATTCTTGAGATATCCAGGTGTGACAGACAGACAGACAGACTGAGTCTCACCATAAGGGTTCCGTTTTACCATTTTGGTACGGAACCCTAATACCGATTTTAAATCTATTTTTATATGTCATGTTCGTGAACGGGCGCCGTCAGTAGGGACTGGTCATCTCTTTGCTGCCTTGGCTTATTTTAATTTAATCTAATATTTGAATTGTTTTTTTCATTACGGACGCTTTTAACGTTCTGCATCGTTCTCACATGCATAATTTTTAACATGAATGATGTAAACAAGACTTTGTAAACATATTATTTTGATTTAAAAGAGTGTCCATGGAGTTTCTTGTCCGTTCTTCTCCATAGGTACCTACGCTTTGGAATGGGCAACTAGCTTCACCTTTCTGACTGACCGACCCCTTGACAATTCAAAAGTGCCTGTAATTGGTTTAATTGAAATAAATGCTTTGAGTTTGAGTTTGAGTTTGATAAAAATCAGAGTCCTGACTGACTGATATAATATCAACGCCTAAGCCGCTGGTCCTAGATACATGAAATTTGGAGGGTGTGTTCTTTGTGAAGAATAGGCATCCACTAAGGGTTTTTCGAAATTCCACCCCTAAAAGGGTGAATGGGGGGAGGGTGATATTTCACGCGGACGAAGTCAGGCAGAAGCTAGTTGAATATAACATCCCGAACATGTTTTGACTATGACCAAATGTACGCAGTATATTTAGAGATTTGCTATGTTATTTTAAGACCGGCATCCTAATTGCGTAACACACTATTACTCTCAATTTGAATCATTTTGAAGCATATTGCTAATCCATTGCTCCTTATGTACGAAAAGTGTGTCTGCTCAACAACGTAAATAACGCAATGAATGTTGTTGAACTGTCAAGATGAAACTCATTGCTACTGATACTGTGTTACTAAATTACCCTGCAGACTTCTGATAAGATCTCCTGGAATCTATAATCACAGAACTATATTTTGTATTTTTTTTTTATTTTAGGCTGTGGTTTCAGAGATATTGTTTCTATTTTCAATAAAATAATACTTAAATAACTTTTTTTTGTTATTATAATAATATTTATGTGACCCTCACGAAGTCACACAAGCCCTTTCATTTGATATATTACACGGTACCTACGTAAGCAAGGCTTTTTTTTTTAATTTTCTAATGTCACTCCAAAAAGTGACCCCTTTCAAAATTAATTTATTTATGTTACACGTCCGTGTTTGAGTCAAAGAAATTTATATGTGTACCAAATTTCAACTTAATCGGTTCAGTAGATTCGAAACAAATCGGTTGTGACAGACCTACAGACAGACACACGAGTGATCCTATAAGGGTTCCGTTTTTTCATTCGTACGTAGGGAACCATAAAAAGTTACACCCCTATCCACACTGTACGTGTATGTACTTATTAAAATGATTATATTTAAAAAAATAATTACTTCATGAAAAATATACCAAAGAGTTTTTATGCCGTTTCTACAATTTTTTTATTTTTTTTAAACACCGATTATCGATTAGGCTTTATGACATTTTTGAATCGAAATAAGAAAATTGGGTAGATGGTCAGCACTAAGAAGTGTCACGTCGCATCACATTTTTTAGTAATTTTTATCAAGATTTGATCATATTTTATATGTAGTTTATGTATGAAAAATGGTAAAACTAAGAATGCAGGGAGAATGACAATGTCTTTATTTTTCCCTTTTGCATATTTTCATCAAGAGATTAAGTGGTTTATGTTCATATTTTCAGCGAATTTAAGGTGCCTACCTTTTGGATAGGTGTAATAATATCTATTTTATACAACTTTCGCAGTAAAATGACGCGGTTTGACCGACCTCAGCATATAGTTAAAGATATTTGCCACAAACTTATTGTACAAAATAGGCGCGGTAACACAATTTTCTTAATCAATTCGGATGCTGAAAGTTGAAGTTAATTCCTGAATATCATGACGTAATTCGCAACACCCCGTCGAATCAGCTAGTATGTCATATGTCAAAATCTAGTCGAGCAGAGAGGTTAAGTAAGTTCACAAATATTGTACTAAACATCATCATCATTCTCCTGCCCTTATCCCAATTTATTCGTGGTCGGCGCACCCACGCGCGCCTCAAAGAGATGTCAGCATCGAGGAGGGGCCCCATAGGGCCGAAGCCTGCCGGGTCAGCGGGATTGTCCGAAAGGGTTACCGCTGGCCCGGAACATAAAGGGCTAAGGAAGGAACACGGGTGGGTTTTAGTCAGTAAGAGTCTGACACTCCCTTCCGCTCCACCCAGAGCGGGAGGGGTCATTTGATGATTTCCCATCCGCAAAAAAAAAAAAAAAAAAACATGTAATTTTCTTCCATACTTCTCTATTAGTCGTCATCTCGGTAGTCACCCCCTTTCTAACCATATCATCATTCACACATTCCATCCATCGTTTCTTTGGTCTTCCCCTACTCTTATAGCCATCGACATTCATACTCAAAACCCTCCTCACGACATTTTCTTAATTTCTTCGTAACACATGCCCATACATACCATGACAACCGATTCCCACACAACTTTCAGTTACCGCCTACCGGTGCCACTTTCAAACTTCCTCTTATGTAGTCATTTCTTATTCTGTCCATTCGTGTAACACCACACATCCCTCTTAGCATTCTCATCTCTGCTGCATGCAATTGCCTTTAATTCATCCCTTTTGTGGCCCAACATTCTGATCTATACAAGACAGTAGGCCTAATCATGGTTTTATATATCTTCCCCTTAAGTTTTAGGGGAATGATATAGAAGAGTTTGTTTGTTTGGTTGAACGCGCTAATTTCAGGAACTACTGGTTCGAATTGAAAAATATGTTTTTTGTTGGATAGTCTATTTATCTTGGAAGGCTATATAACATCACGCCACGACCAATAGGAGCGGAGACTCAATGAATTTTTTTTGCAAAACCGGGAAAAAATATTCCATTTAAGAGCTTCCGTTGCTTACGCTGCGTAAACGGTTAAAGTTACGCAAAAATCATGTATGATGGAATTGTATCCCTTTAAAAGTCCTGAAAAAGTCCGCGACAGCTATGGTTTACTCACTATAACCTTTTTTATGGTAATCAAATTTATTCTAAAATAATGCATTATTTGCGAAGGTGTTTTTATAAACATGATATTAATCCTTATCCAAATAAATAACTTATTCATCACAAGTATTTAATTTTGAATAAAATTGTCCTTGACATCATTTGATTTCAATGAATATCTTAGGAGATATCATAGTTTAAAAAAAACTCCGCAAGGCGGCCGGTCATATGTAATACTCTTAAAGTAATGGAATATATTTTAGTAGGTTTTTTCCTTAAATTACCGCGGGTGAAACGGCGGGGCACAGCTAGTATTTAAATACTCTAAACTCCTAAACTCGTTGTAACGCCTCCTCTCTTTCTTTGTGATGTTATAAACATGTCTTATTTATATTGCAGCGTTCCAAAAAACGCCGCAGCCGGGAACCGACCTCCAACCCTCAGGTAGTGACTTGCCACAACTGTAACGAGTCCTTCACGTCCAAAGTTAGACTCAAGTTTCATATGTAAGTACACTTTAGAATATTTATCTTTTTTTTTCATGTTATTAAATGTACTGTGTTCAAATTAGCAAGAGATACTCGTATAAATTAAAATAAATCGGTTTTAATTAATTTATTTGGGACAATCAAACAGTTACCCACTCACGCGTACATTGCCGAAAATATACATCAAACGAAATTCCTAATACGACTGGCCGCCCAAAATGGACATCGAAAAGCGACCACAATGTCCGGTTATTATAATTATTACCCGTATGCAAAATACGCGCATTGACGTGGAGTTGCGGAAACCACCCCTATTTCCTATTACCTATTAATACGACGCAGAGGTGAATGTTGTAATCAGTGCCCGAATTCGGGTAAAATGAATAGGCTATTTGACTGGTTTCTGATAAACATCTCAGATTATTTAATGGTGTCTAACGAGCCCACAAAAACCTATTACTTCAAATTGCATAATGTATTTCTTTTAGAAAATAGTAAATAAAAATGTACTGTTTAAATAAGCCGCCAAAACGCTATCTTTAACAATATGGCGTCGTGACGTCACAATACACGTAAACAAACGTTGAAACGGTCGAGATACTAGACAAAAGTCATCTGTTCTGTCAACGATAGACAGAAATTGACTATATCATGACGTCATCATAAGTTCAGCCAATCCAGACCGTTTTCGATTACGTGGCGCCAGATTTAAAAAGATGAAGTTTTTTCGGGATTTTTTTAATAAATAATACATTGTTTTGTAGTAAAATTAATGCAAATCGATTTTAAAAGCGATAATCTATACGAGTGTCAATAATTATGACCTTATTTTTTACATTGTCAAATAGCCTATTCTGACATCCGACTGCGGGTAAGTAAAATCATACAATACTATACCCTCCAATGCTTCTAGGCAATTCCACGAAACATCAAACCAAGCCCGATCCGACGGGCGCTACTCCTGCTCCGAGTGTGACGACGCCACCTTCGCCACGGAGACGGAACTCTTCGACCACGTGCACTTCCAGCACGACAAGCAGAAGAGGTGGCAATGTCCCGTCACGGGCTGCGGGAAGACCTTCTTCCTCAGGTAAGAAAAGAAAAAAGAAAGAAAACTGTTCCTTGTGAAGGAGCCCATCCAGGGAAGTACTACCATACATACTAATATTATAAATTCGAAAGTAACTTTGTCTGTCTGTCTGTCTCTATGTTACATACCTCACGGAAAGGATGGATGAGGATGAAACGGAAAGCAATGGATGAGGTCGCCCGAACGAGCGTGCCCAGAAGATGCCTGTTCACTCTTTTTCATTTATTAATAACATACATAGTACTTTATAAATTGTGCATTTCTCAGTAGAGATTGTCATTTATTTCTCAGGGCAACCCTTACAAAGCACAGTCGCACGCACACAGACACACGACGATACGTGTGCGTCACATGTAACAAGCGGTTTTTAGACAAACAGACGCTAGATGAACATGGAGTGACGCATTTACAGGTAAAATTATATAATCATCAGTTTTAGCATAGTTCACAAAAGTGGAAACGCCTGGAACAGGAAATTCCCCTAACCTCAGGTCAGGCACTGGCTGGCATGCAACAAGTGCCCCTTAGCGCGGATTTCGGATAATAGGCTATTTGACAATGTAAAAAATAAGGTCATAATTATTGACACTCGTATAGATTATCGCTTTTAAAATCGATTTGCATTAATTTTACTACAAAACAATGTATTATTTATAAAAAATATCCCGAAAAAACTTCATCTTTTTAAATCTGGCGCCACGTAATCGAAAACGGTCTGGATTGGCTGAACTTAAGATGGCGTCATGATTTAGTAAATTTCTGTCTATCGTTGACAGAACAGATGACTTTTGTCTAGTATCTCGACCGTTTCAACGTTTGTTTACGTGTATCGTGACGTCACGACGCCATATTGTTAAAGATAGCGTTTTGGCGGCTTATTTAAACAGTACATTTTTATTTACTATTTTTTAAAAGAAATACATTATGCAATTTGAAGTTTTTGTGGGCTCGTTAGACACCATTAAATAATCTGAGATGTTTATCAGAAACCAGTCAAATAGCCTATTATGCGTAAGCAATTTCATCAAAAATGTAATGCAAACTTTTTCAGTATTTTGATAAAACTGCTGACCCTCCCTGGTGATAATAATAGCCTCCCCGACCGTTTTCGGTCACGGTGGCCAATCTCAATGGAGATTAGCCAGGTACGCAGGAGATATTATAGTGCACAAGTGTGTGCGCAGACACAGGTGCACTCTCTGTTCCTTTACTCTCATAGTCCGATGGGGGGGCGAGCCGACACGACCGGGGAGAGTTCAGGCGCAGGACCAACGGCTTTTCGAGGCACGGGGGTATTAAACCGCCAACTTACAAACTTCGGACTGTTACTAAGAAATTCCTAATGTAAAACCCAATAACACTTTGTCCGACCCGGGAATCGAACCCAGGACCCCACGCTCAGCAGTCGCGCTTGCAACCACAAGGCCAACGAGGCAGTCCCTCCCTGGTGATATTATGTGGATAAACCTAAACACGCATCAAATTCGAATCGACTTTAAACACGTAGATTTCGGGAAGAAACATTTTCCATGATCGCTTTAAAGTAATTTTACTCTAATCGTGATCGCTTTAATGTTCAATAGACGGTAACTAACTTGCCCTTTACTTTAATTTGTGATAATCTAGAAATTAAAGGCTTTTTTTTTTTTTTGCTGATGGGAAGTCATCAAATGACCCCTCCCGCTCTGGGTGGAGCGGAAGGGAGTGTCAGACTCTTACTGACTAAAACCCACCCGTGTTCCTTCCTTAGCCCTTTTTGTTCCGGGCCAGCGGTAACCCTTTCGGACAATCCCGCTGACCCGGCAGGCTTCGGCCCTATGGGGCCCCTCCTCGATGCTGACATCTCTTTATCTAGAAATTAAAGGCTTAAATCTAGCTATTTCTCCTCGCAGATAAAACCCTTCCAATGCCACATATGCCTGAAGCAGTTAACCCGTCGCTCGCGCTTGCGCATGCATGTGCGTGCACATGAAGAGGAGTTGTCGCCGAGACTCGTGCGCGTCTGTGCGGTATGCACGAGGGCCTTTAGAGATCATCGGCATGCACAGGTTTGTGAATTGTGTTTTTGGATGTAGAAATAAAATTATTTATTTAAACCTGTTGATATATGATAGAATAGTGAATTTTGAACGTCAGCAAAAAATTTTATCGCCATTTCTATTATGCAGGTTGGTCCCCCCCCATAAGTTGGAGCAATTTCATGGTAAAGGTCACGAGATTACGCTAGATGCGGGAAGCACAGGACCGGTCGATGTGGCGCTGCTCGGGGGAGGCCTATGTCCAGCAGTGGACGTCTTTCGACCGAAATTCCGTTATATAAATTCGGTTAAATATTTGATTTATTATTCAATAATAAATCAAATGTACAGTGTGGGTGGCAATTAGGTTATCACATAAATTGAAACCAGAAGGCCAAATTCTCGTAATTTAAAACTTTCAAAATCTAGTCGCAGTCTCATCTCGGCGACGAACAAATTTCAAAAACTTATCAATAGGGAAATTAGAGGTATTTTTGACATATTGAGACTGAAATCAGACTTAACGTTCTTAAAATTACATTACGTATTTTAAACATTCACAAAAAAAAAAAAATATTTTGTTTAAAAAAACTGTTTTTATTTATCTTTTTAGTAATATAATATTTTATTATTTTAACAACTTGTAATAATCGCTGTCCTGTTTATGGCTGTCAAAGTCAGATATTTTTATCCGTGGAATAAAATTGACGTTTGACAGTTCTAGTATGGACAAACTGTCAAACATTCCAATTTTTTTTTTTTTAAATTCTTGTTGTAGTTATAAAAGTTTGGTGGAATGCGCCCTTAATGTGATTACCTAATCGCCACTCTGTATGTACAGACGCCAGCACATTAAACTACAATCTGTCAAATTTCTTTAATAGATTTTCAACTTTATCGCTGAAGCAATAAGGTTCAAAGTTGATTGGGAAAATTTGACAGTTTTGGGTAGCTTGATGTGCTGGCGCCTGTACATTTCCTTTAAACGACATGAACGAATCCTCTTAGTTTTCAATAAACCTATCTTTACATTAGGAACACGCATCAAAATCTACAGAATGTATCGAAGCTTTTGCGAACGAATTAAAAGAAGAAGCGGAAGAGGTGTCAGTACAATTGTCGCCCACCAGTGGACTTGTCAGACATACTGTGCAGATAATTGGTGAGTTTACCTTATTAACTCGAACAGCCTTCTGAACGTGTTTGTGGGCCGATAGGACTCGCCGATGTGGCGGCACTGGATGCGACTACATACTGCGGGTGGTCGAGTCCAGGGCTTGGCAACTGGCACTCCTGTGCGGTGCCACTTTGTGATTATTATTTATTTCTGTGGCTTGGTTTTTGTATGTACTAACAATAGTTTTTTGTGTTACTAACAGTTGTTACGTCTAAAATAAATGACTTATTATTACGTTTTTACATAATTATCTCGGGATCATGGGGTCCCGGTCCTTTGGAAGGCAGGCGAACGAGGGGCCGAGGCCAACTCGCAGAGGCCCCTTAAGAATTTTAATGGAATGCGGCACAATTTATTATTATTATTATTAAACTTCTGTCTATGCCTATCTGACCTCCAAAACCCAATTACTGGGTAACATGGTACCCTTGGTCAGACTTTGTCTTTTTTTGTTTTTTTTTCTGGCTTCTATCTACACGTAGCGACTGTCAAAAATCCACGACTGACAGCCGGGACCAACGTGTTTTCCAAGGCACAGAGGGATCTCGGTATGTAAAGATGATCACCCATCCACAAACCGACCGCGGCAAGGGTATTTTCTTAATTTCACAATTTTTATCTAATAAGTTCACGTGTTTGTCCTCCAGAATCTCCGAAGCTGTCAAAGCCGATCAAACGCCAAGTGTCGAATGAAATGGGCGAGCACCTTCTGTCTCAGTTGGCTGATGAAGCACGCGCTTTGATACGAGTGGTCGAGATAGAGAAGGCCTTCCGCTGCGAGTATTGTGAAGAGTTAGTATTTACTAGCTGCGCCTGCGCCTGCGCTATGGGAATATCGGGATAAAAATTAGCCTATATGTTAATTAATCCAGGGTGTCGAGCTGCCTCCATACAAAATTTTATCAAAATTTATTCAGCCGTTTGAGCGTGAAGAAGTAACAAATATATAGACACACACAAAAACTTTCGCCTTTATAATATTAATATGATTACTATGCAGGGTCAAATTAAATTAGCTAGCGAAACTCCGCAAACGTATCGATATCTGATCATCTGCCTAGTCTTTTCACAACTATGTTGGGGTCGGTTTCCAGTCTAACCGGATGCAGCTGAATACCAGTATTTTACATGGAGCGACTGCCTATCTGACCTCCACAACCCAGTTCCTGGGTAATACGATACCCCTTGGTAAGACTGTTTGTCAGACTTTCGTGCTTGTGACTACCCGTAACGACTGTCAAAGATTCACGAATGACAGCCGGGACCAACGGCTTAACGTGCTTTCCGAGGCACGGAGTTGTATGTAAAGATGGTCACCCATCCACGGACCAACCGAGGCAAGCGTAGATCAACCTGATAGATCGACCCGTGCGACTGTTATTGCTTAGCTACAAGCTAATTAATTAAATTAATGAATTTAGCCTGTCAACACATCTAGTTTACCTAAATTTTGTTTTGTTCTAGTGTTTTCTATTTGGAGAGCGGTCTGAACACGCACCGCGCGATACATAAAGGAGTCAAAAATCCCTTCACTTGCCACATATGTAAAGTTAGCTTCGCTACTTATTCCAGGTTTGTTAACTATTCATATAGGGTCATAATCAGTACTTCCCGGTGACCTAGAATCATCAAATTTGGCAAGAAATAAGATCATGTAGCACAAGTAAAGGAAAAAATCCGAAAACCGTAAATATGTAGTTACATTTAAAAAAAAAAACCGTATTAAACTATTTACATACCTAATTTTTTTTTATTCCGTTTCTTTTTAGGGTTCCGTACCCAAAGGGTAAAAACGGAACCCTATTACTAAGACTTCGCTGTCTGTCCGTCCGTCCGTCCGTCCGTCCGTCCGTTTGTCTGTCTGTCACCAGGCTGTATTTCAAGAACCGCGGTAGCTAGACAGTTGACATTTTCACAAATTATGTATTTCTGTTACCGCTATAACAATAATTACTAAAAACAAAATAAAATAAATATTTAAGGGGGGCTCCCATACAACAAACGCGATTTTTTTCCCTTTTTGCTCGATATCAATAATGGCTACTGATACTCAGTTGTATTTTTACTTTAATAATAAATAATAAAATAAATATTTAAGGGGGGCTCCCATACAACAAACTTGTTTTTTTCTGCGTTTTTGCCTTGTGCGAGTCGGACTCGCACACGAAGGGTTCCGCCCTTCGTGTGCGAGTCCGACTCGCACTTGGCCAGTTTTTAATGTCGTGTTCTCTACAGATGCACAACCCACAAAACGACACACGGCTTCTACAAACGCTCGCTAGCCGACGCTAAGAAGCAAGCCGACGGCCCCCCACAAGCTGACGCCGACTCCTCCGCCCGCTCAGCCACGGGCATACTAGGATACGGCGACTTTCCTGTCGTCAAACACTTCCTGTGCGAGGTAACACAAGTGACAGAAGCCGACGGCTTGTCTAAAGCTAAAACAGTCTTATAATCAAACTCCAATGCGGGGTAGAAGTCACATGTTTCCAACCTTTTGGTTCTAGCACATGCCGGTTTCCTCACGATGTTTTCCTTCACCGTTTTGAGAGCAGTGGTGATGACATAATTTACACATACATCTGCTGGATGCGAGAAGCATAGAACCGGCCGAAGTGGCGGTGCTTGGGCCTATGTTCAGCAGTGGACGTCTCTCGGCTGAAATGATGATGATGATGAAGTGCCAAGGCTTAATATGGCACATTAAGGGGAAGCGCTAAGGTAGCCCGCAAAATTCAAATTTTCTTACGTTTTTTGCAATTTGCTGGTCAGTATTAGGTTGTACCGTTGATTAAAATATGATTCGCGGTCGTAACAAATATAAAATCGATTTGCATTAATTTTACTACAAAACAATGTATTATTTATAAAAAAATCCCGAAAAAACTTCATCTTTTTAAATCTGGCGCCACGTATTCGAAAACGGTCTGGATTGGCTGAACTTAAGATGACGTCATGATTTAGTAAATTTCTGTCTATCGTTGACAGAACAGATGACTTTTGTCTAGTATCTCGACCGTTTCAACGTTTGTTTACGTGAATCGTGACGTCACGACGCCATATTGTTAAAGATAGCGTTTTGGCGGCTTATTTAAACAATAAATTTTTATTTACTATTTTTTAAAAGAAATACATTATGCAATTTGAAGTAATAGGTTTTTGTGGGCTCGTTAGACACCATTAAATAATCTGAGATGTTTATCAGAAACCAGTCAAATAGCCTATTATAATCATCACAATCAGTAATACAACTTGTTAAGTTAGTATAATCCTAAATGTCAAGATTTCATGAAATAGTCATTCTTGGGGATTACTTGGTCTTAGAGAGTTGTGTTGATGACTTTAATGATTATAATTCTGTAAATACATATTTGTTACGACCGCGAATCATATTTTAATCAACGTACAACCTAATACTGACCAGCAAATTGCAAAAAACGTAAGAAAATTTGAATTTTGCGGGCTACCCTGGCGCTTTCGCCTTAAGTAAAATTGCTTGCTAGGGTTCGATCCCACGACCTTAAAACACGAAAGTCGCGGCCGTTACCACTGAGCCACCACTGCTCTCATAATAACTTGCTCTAGATAACTTGTCTAACAGATAATTTTATTCAAATACAGTTTTATTTCTTAAACTAGCTTTTGCCCGCGGCTTTGGCCGCGTGGAGGTCGGAAATTATTCACAGAAAATTAAACCCTTTCACCCTCTAGGGGTTGAATTTCGAAAAACCCTTTTTTAGTGGATAGCTACTCTTCACAAAGAACACACTCAAATGTCATGGCTCTAGGACCAGCGGTTTAGGCTGTGCGTTGATATATCAGTCAGTCAGGACTTTGAAGTTTTTAAACAACATTATTTTTAGTGCGAAACCCGAAAGAACCTATGTACAAAATTTCAAAACTTTATCATGAAAAATGACAATAGTATATTTCATTACAAGTGCGGAAAGGCTGTCATTGCAAAGAGTTTCGACAAATGTCTACCCGAGCCGAGGCGCAGCCGAAGGCGAGTGTTGACAGTCGGAACAAGTTGCAATGACGGTTCCGCAGGTGTACTGAACGACTATTTTTAATACAGTTGCGAAAAAATGAAGCAATTTAATAAAATAATAAAAACACAATAAACTCAACTAACTAATCATGAAAATGGCGCCAACCGTATAATATAAGCAGAGTTTTTTTTTCTTCACCCATTTTGGTAGGCAAAGGGAACTATCCATACAGCTTATTCTCTCTAGTATATTTTTTTTATTGATATGAAATGAAAATGAAATTTAATGACATGAAACGAAATGAAACCTAACCTAACTCATTCAATTAAATCATTAAATCTGATATTGAAATAAATTAGTAGCTTCTTTTTAGAAATACTTATACGTATTTGTATGAATCACAAAAACTCTTTAGTAAAAACTTCATGGTTGGTTTTTCTTTCTAATAGACATTATTTTGACAGTTGGGAAAGAGACGCACGAGTTCGGGAAAGGTAAAAAAAAAGCACTATTATGTAATAGCCCACTTCCCGAACGCTATACGTCCCTGCAATACACCACTTTTTGAGCAACTGTATTAAAAAGTTATAAGCTTGTTAAGTTACCTGTTTGTCCGTACAAAAACATGCTCACCCGCGCCGCTTGCACCGCGCCGTGTTTTTTGTATGGCGCCGTCTTGCGCTCATTGATAATAGTACCTAGGTACCTAATCGTTCGGCGCGGAGATTGGATAACCTACTTAGTGTCGCTCGGTGTCCAACTTTTAACCTTTTTTAAATATTTTTGGGACAAAATATAACTTGGGGTAAAAATGATTGGAATCGATTCAGTTACTTATTCTGAACAAACTCTATTCAGGTTTCGCATATACTAAAAATAACGTTGTATATAGATAGATTATCTGGTAGATAGTCCTTCTCCGGAGACAGTAAATCAGGTTATTAATGTTTATTCCTTAGGACTGTGGGCGTTCGTACCTACACTGGACGTACCTACAAGTACATAGACGCATGAAACACGCAAACGAAAACTTTCTGTACAAATGTAACCAGTGCGAGCTTACATTTCCTAACAGGTAAAATATACATTTTTATTAATTACTAGCTTCCGCCCGCGGCTTTGCCCGCGAGGTATGTCGATAAAAACTATCCTATGTCCTTCCCCGGGATGCAATCTATCTCTCTGCCAAATTGTATCAAAATCCGTTCAGTGGTTTAGGCGTGAAAAGGTAACATACAGACAGACAGAGTTACTTTCGAATTTATAATAATAATATACTAATATTTGTAATATTAGTATGGGTTATTTTTATTGTCTTTGATATATCTCGGGACTCTGGGGTCCCGGACCTTTGGAAGGCCTACGAGGGGCCGAAACCAACTCGCAGGGGCCCGTTAGACGCTTTCAATGAAATGAGGCACCAACCGACGATTATCCCTGTACAGTCACGAGCACTAAAGTCAACACTTGGCAACTTACAATTGCGATTTTTTCGTGAAATAACGAATGCAACGTTGAAATACGACAGTTTACACAGACCTATGGGTTCGAAACAGACCTATGGGTTCGAAAGTACTATGACACCAAACCTGTGCGCCCTATGGTTATGTAGTTACATGCTTTTAAAATACAAAATACTCAGCGGTGTATCCATATTCTTCAAGGGTGGAAATTGCATCTCTGTAGCCTCCTCGGTCCAAAATTAATACGTCCCCATTTCGGTAAAACCATTGAAATAATCCGTCGCCATGGTCGTTTTCATTTTCTACAATATTATGCATTATTTGCGCATCTGAAGAAGTAGCAGCGTGTGGACCAGAAACGTATTAATGATGAAAATACGTTCAAAATTCACTTTGTTGCACATCAAAAGGACATAATACAGAATGAATAATTAAATATACATGATCAAATGTATAAACAACGACAGGTGGACCGACGACCTTGTGAAGGCCGCAGGAACCCGTTGGATGCGAGAAGTACAGAACCGGTCGAAGTGGAGGTGCTTGGGGGAGGCCTATGTCCAACAGTGGACGTCTTTCGGCTGAAATGATGATGATGATGATCAAATGTATGAAAATAACATCATAATAACATTTTTATTGTATTTTAAAAGTGTAACACCGTAACCAAAGGGCGCACAGATTTGGTGTCGTAGTAAAAAAATATAGGAAATGTGAGTTCTATCCGAATATTACACATTTTTATAATTTTTGGTCCAAAATGAATGATGTCCTTTAGACGATATAGAAGATATAGCCACTGAGAACATTTTGTATGTAACACAGTTGGGGCCTGGCATATCATCGTAAGAAGGTGCACTGCAAGTCTGGAGCTGACGACCCTGGAACCATCAATAAGAGCAACAGGGATGATTATAGGTATAATAAAAAATCTTAAATTTATTAATTCGCTGACAGACTAAACCTTATGTATGTATGTCCATCTGGAACAGATGGACATACATACATAACTCATAACTTCTAAACTACTTGTCATTAGACAAATGAATCGTTGGGAGAGTCTTGATCATACGCTGGTTATAGGCTTTGTGACGTCACATTAAATTGAATATGGCGCCCTCTAGCGGACATACAGTCATAATCTTTTTTAGTCATGCCGTGTTGGGTATCAAATGAAAGGGCCTTAATAAGCACATTTCAAAAATATAAATATTACTGAAATAAGCCGCAAAAATAATTAATCAAAAAATAAGTTTAAAAACTAAAATCCGACTGCTGAAAAGGATGAAACAAGAAAGTACCTTCCCGTGATCGCATGCTACCATAGCTTATAATATTTTAGTGCACTAAAGAGAGAATTTGAGATAATTTTCAAGTTAGGGAACAACAAACTGAACGTCGTACTTAGCAAAGTTCAAATTCCATTGCAACCAAAAACCCTTTTTGTCACAAATGGTCACTCAAAAATCAACTTAGAATACATTGCACTAAAGTAGATAACTGATTAAGTGGCGAGATGGAATGTAAATTACCCGAGATTATGAACACTGCCGACGACCTTGTGAAGGCCGCTGGAACCCGTTGGACGCGAGAAGCACAGAACCGGTCGAAGTGGAGGTGCTTGGGGGAGGCCTATGTCCAGCAGTGGACGTCTTTCGGCTGAAATGATGATGATGAACACTTCTTCTTCTTAGCGTGTCGATAGCAATCTAAATGTACTCGGCCCAGAATTCGGCCACTTGTTTGGCGCCTCCACCAGCGTCCATCAGCTCCTGCAACGTGCAGCTGACAGGACACGCAGGACACGACATTAAGTGTCCCATCGTTTGTGGAACAGCACCACATTTACACTCCAAGGCGGAGTCATCTATGAATCTCCACCTTAACAGGTTTTCCTTGCTTCGGCCGACCTGGGTCCGGAGTCTGTTTAAAGACTTCCAGGTTACCCAAGGTAGCTCATGTCCAGGTGGGAGGTCTTCAGCGATGAACACTGTTATAGTAATATTGATAAATGAATGTTAAAGCCTTAGCCTGTAAAATAACCTCTCTGCTTCACGATAACTGGGGGCCAGTCTCTCATATTAATGTAAGGATACCATTAATTTTCGTTTAGGATACCGTGTCGGGATTGTGACCAGGTTCTGCCCAACAAAACAGCTTTATACAAACATCGGAAGAAAGAACACACCGATGGAACTGCACGGGCTTATTCTAAACCAGGTAAGAATATATCACACTAATATTATAAAGGCGAAAGTTTGTGAGTGTGTGTGTGTGTGTTTATATGTTTGTTACTTCTTCACGCTCAAACGGCTGGACCAATTTTGATAAAATTTTGTGCGGAGGTAGCTGACACCCTGGATTAACATATAGGCTACTTTTTATCCCGATATTCCCACGGGATCGACATTTACGCGGGTGAAACCGCGGGGCGCAGCTAGTTACATGTAATTATGAAGTGGGAGTGGGCCGGACATGTCTCATGCAGCCGGAGAGATAGGCAAAGACCACTCAATGGACGCCTGAGGGAGGACATCGCCGTCGACCACGGCGAAGGTGGTGTGACGATCTAATAACGTTTGCAGTGTCAACATGGCCAAAGATCGCACAAAATAGGGGGGTTTGGAAGGAAAAAGGGGGGTCTTTGCTCAGCAGTACGACACAATATAAGCTTACAAGAAATATGAGGGTAAAAAGGGAGTCGCTCCATGTAAATGCTGCATCCGGTTAGACTGGAAGCCGACTCCAACATAGTTGGGAAAAGGCTAGGTCATGCTCTATGTGTGTGATACTTCCTGGCCGCGCCACAGTGGAAAATTACAGAAACACGTTTCTAGATAAATTGTACCCTTAATGTACTTTAGGGTACATGTAGTGAAAAAAATTGTACCTCAACGAATGATGAAATATAATGAAGTTTTGGTGGCGCGGCTGGGAAGTATACTTCCTGGCCGCGCCACCACGGTTTTTGTAAAGTATTAAGCGTACCCGGACATAGTGTACACTTAAGAATTGTACCAAAATTGTTCTTTTCCGTACGCTATAAAGAGATTAAAAAAAATTATTACTTTAGAAATTATAGCCTTGTGTAGGTGGCGCGGCCAGGAAGTATACTTCCCAGCCGCGCCACCAAGTTTTATTAGGCGTACCCGAACATAGTATACGCTAAAGAATTGTACCAAAATTGTTCTTATCCGTACGCTTTATAGAGATTGGAAAATTTTATTACTTTAGAAATAATAGCCTTGTGTTGGTGGCGCGGCCAGGAAGTATACTTTCCAGCCGCGCCACCAAGTTTTATTAGGCGTACCCGGACATAGTGTACGCTAAAGAATTGTACGCATTATGTACTACCTAAAAACATAATAATATTACGGAATACTGTAATATATTAAGAGAAAACATCAAAACAAACTTAAGCGCATCAGCAGACTTGCTGATCTTTGTACCTACTAGATGTGGCCTCCAAATTAGAAGTAGCTACTGGAATTATCTCGGTGGGATGGTTGTATAACTTGCACAGAAGGGCGAGAAATAAGCAAAACAATACGAATCGATATGCATAACAAAAAAAATAGACCATCAGGAACAAGATAAGAATTTGGTAGGTAGGTACTTAGGTATTAGGGACGGTCAGCAACGAAAATCATCAACACTGTTACTTTTACGTGTGTCAATAATTATGATTTCAAAAACTGAAACGTTGATTTGATTGATATAAATGATATTCCAAACAGTTTAACTTTACAGCAAAAAACATATGCTTTGGTATCAGTCATAGAGTATTTACCTAATATGCGCCACTACAGAGCACTGTGTAGGCGTAATGGCAGATGGGAATGCTACGGTGACCTAAACAGCACAGTAACAATACTAAAACGTACACAAAATATAATGGTGCATTGCACTAAGTAGGTACACAATAAATTAAAGACGTATGATGGCAGGCAGGACAAAAAAGGCCCTTTTCAGGGCCACCAAATGTTCATGTGATACATTCATGTTTCTTGAATTTGGTTAAAGTCAAAACTTCAGTATCATGCTGTTTCTATTAATTAGTTACTTAGTTGACATTTTTCCACTTTAGCTGTGATGCCATGCCACACATTATAATTTAAAATACAAAATTAATCAGGTAATCCTGAGGGATTACTTGATTATTTTTTATGATAAGTCATAGGTTGAATTAGTAAACAAAAACGTTATAGTGTACAGTTCAAACATTTGGAACTAGAATTTTAAATCATAATGTACGCCACACACACGTTTTGCTTATTTCTCGCCCTTCTGTGCAAGTTATACAACCATCCCACCGAGATAATTCCAGTAGCTACTTCTAATTTGGAGGCCACATCTAGTAGGTACAAAGATCAGCAAGTCTGCTGATGCGCTTAAGTTTGTTTTGATGTTTTCTCTTAATATATTACAGTATTCCGTAATATTATTATGTTTTTAGGTAGTACATAATGCGTACAATTCTTTAGCGTACACTATGTCCGGGTACGCCTAATAAAACTTGGTGGCGCGGCTGGGAAGTATACTTCCTGGCCGCGCCACCAACACAAGGCTATAATTTCTAAAGTAGGGGAGACCGGGTACAAAAGTAACACTTTGTACTTTTACCTTGATTTCTGGATAGGTGTTACTGTTGCCATTAAATTAATATAACTATATGAAAATTCAGTTTATGTTCTTTACTCTAGCAACTCGATTTATTACATTATAGTGCGTTTTATATGAATTAAAGAAATTAAAAAAAAAATCGTTACTTGTTACTTTCGACCACGTAGGCAGGTCGAAAGTAACACGTTGTGGGTCGAAAGTAACAAGACACAGGGGTTGGTAATGAATATAATATTATACAAGGTAAATCAACAAATTATTTATTTAAAGTCTTTATACTAATAACACAAATTAACTTCTATATTATAAATGTTCAAAAACTATAAATGTTAAGATAATAACAAATCAATAAAATTCTTAGTCTATGTAATGAGATCAATTTAGTTTTATAATCTTTTATAATTCAGTCATTAATTATAATCAGAATCGCAATGATGGCACACATAATTTATAATATATAAATAATTATAAATCTATATAATTTATAAATCTATATAATGTTACATGACAAACATTATATTTTTTTGCCAGGCCTCTAATTGTTGCAGCATCTTTAAAATGCTCTTCAGCCGCTTTTTGATACACTTCCGTGTCGGTAGTTCCTCGTTCAGTTGTTCTTATGCGTTGTCGCGGCATTCTGTTAAAAAAAAATACATATAAAAATGTTACTTTTGTACCCATAGGGCTATGTTACTTTTGTACCCGTCCACATTTTTGTAAAAACGTGCATCATAACCTTTAATAGGAACGTGCTACACAAAAATGAATTTACGCAATGTACAATCACTTTAATACAGAATAGGTATGCAAACATTCAGATTACTATCATGCTTTTAAGCCTATCAAAACATTGAATAAGAAAACGTCAAAAAACTTACTTCTGGTTTGCAAATTCACGTAGCGCCCTGTCACACAGCCTAACAGCGCGTGGCGTACGCGGCGACTAAATGCAATTGAGGGGGGCGCTCCCGGCTATCGCCTGACAGCGGCAAAGCGGTATTCGCCCATTGGATAAATCTAGAGAGCATTTGTTACTTTCGACCCGCCGTTACTTTTGTACCCGGTCTCCCCTAATAAAATTTTCCAATATCTATAAAGCGTACGGATAAGAACAATTTTGGTACAATTCTTTAGCGTATACTATGTTCGGGTACGCCTAATAAAACTTGGTGGCGCGGCTGGGAAGTATACTTCCTGGCCGCGCCACCAACACAAGGCTATAATTTCTAAAGTAATAAAATTTTTGAATCTCTTTATAGCGTACGGAAAAGAACAATTTTGGTACAATTCTTTAGTGTACACTATGTCCGGGTACGCCTAATAAAACTTGGTGGCGCGGCTGGGAAGTATACTTCCTGGCCGCGCCACCAACACAAGGCTATAATTTCTAAAGTAATAAAATTTTCCAATCTCTATAAAGCGTACGGATAAGAACAATTTTGGTACAATTCTTTAGCGTATACTATGTTCGGGTACGCCTAATAAAACTTGGTGGCGCGGCTGGGAAGTATACTTCCTGGCCGCGCCACCAACACAAGGCTATAATTTCTAAAGTAATAAAATTTTTGAATCTCTTTATAGCGTACGGAAAAGAACAATTTTGGTACAATTCTTTAGTGTACACTATGTCCGGGTACGCTTAATACTTTACAAAAACCGTAGTGGCGCGGCCAGGAAGTATACCTCCCAGCCGCGCCACCAAAACTTCATTATATTTCATCATTCGTTGAGGTACAATTTTTTTCACTACATGTACCCTAAAGTACATTAAGGGTACAATTTATCTAGAAACGTGTTTCTGTAATTTTTCACTGTGGCGCGGCCAGGAAGTATCACACCTCTATGTCGGTAAATTATTTATTGAGTCCCTATTCCACATGCTCGGAAAGCTTGATCATCTTTGTAATCAATTTATGTCTGGCTGGTTTTTATACACAATGGGGCTGTGTTTTTAGGGTTCCGTACCCAAAGGGTGATAACGGGACCCTATTACTAAGACTCCACTGTCCGTCTGTCTGTCACCACTCACCAGGCTGTATCTCATGAACCGTGATAGCTAGACAGTTGAAATTTACACAGATGATGTATTTCTGTTGCCGCTATATGAACAAATAATAAAAATAAAATTTTAAATTTAAAGGGGTATAAAAGAAACGTTTTTTTTCGGCGTTTTATGGCTTGTGCTACGGAACCCTTCGTGGGCGAGTCCGACTAACACTTGGCCGGTTTTTTTTAATATGATTTGATTTTGTCTGTCTAAAACAGGAATGTATGCGAGTACAGAGTCAGAATCTACAGGCGGAGCGTGTCCCCATTGTCACGCCACGTTCACGCACGCGATTGATCTGCACAAACACGTCAAGTAAGTGACCAAAACATACATAACATAATCAGCCATATTATGTTCATGTTCCCACTGCTGGGACACGGGCCTCCTCTCTGTGAGAGGGAGTGGGCCGTAATCCACCTCGCGGGCCCAGTGCGGGTTGGTAGATGTCACATGTCTTCGAATTTTTTGTTCTAGGACATGCCGGTTTCCCCACGATGTTTTGATTGAATAATTTACACAAAGTAAAGCGCCTGTCTGGGTTCGAACCTACGACCTACAACTCGTAAGTCGCGGCTGTTACCACTGGGCCACCACGCCCTCACTGCACTGTTGTACAAACCTACTTAAATATATAAAATCATATTTTATAATTTCATCATTTATCCCATCCTAGAGAAGTCCACGGCAAAGACGAGGAGTCTTGCCTATCCTGCAACAACAAGACATCGACCACAGAGGGGGCGTGTCCACGTCGTCCGCACGCGTGTCCCGTCTGCGGACACGCCTTTCGGACGCTCTCTATGCGGAACGAACATCTGAGGGTACATACTGGGGAGAGACCCTTTCCTTGTGACGTCTGCGGAGTTGCGTTTAGGAGGTGAGTGTTAGTAGAATAGAATACTCTTTCTTTATTTCTCTCTTTTTTCTTCTCTTTCTCTCTTTTCTTTACTCTTTTTCTCTTTTCTTTTTTCTCTCTTCTCTTTTCTCTTTCTTTCTTTCTTTTTTCTCTTTTACTCTATCTTTCTTTTATTTCTCTTTTTCTTTTCTCTTTAGTAGATATTTTTAGAAAAGAAAACAACATTTATTTCGTTACTAGCAGCGCCCAGCGGTTTCATCCGCATAAGTGTCGATCCCGTGGGAATATCGGGATAAAAATATCCTATGTCCTACCCCGGGATGCAATCTATCTCTCTGGAAAATTTTATCGAAATCCGTTCAGTGGTTTAGGCGTGAAAAGGTAACATACAGACAGACAGAGTTACTTTCGAATTTATAGATGGTAGCTACAGAAAAATTAAAGTGTTTTCGTGAGTAATTTCCTCATCATCACAGGTCCACAGCTATGCGGAACCACCGTCTGATCCACACCGGAGTGCGCGCGTGGGCGTGCGGGCGCTGTCCCAAGCGCTTCCGTATCCGCTCCGACCTGCGCACGCACCTGCGGCTCAAACATCCTGCTACTATTGTAGTTGTAGAGGTGACCAACTGTTTCTTTTTCATATTTTTTGTCCTTTTCCTTTTCTTTCTTGCTTCGTTTACTCGACACAAAAAAATATTCATATGGAATTAATTTTCAAAATGAAATGATTATCAATCGAACGTGTACTCTAATAATAATCAACTCAGGGTGTTGAATTTTTAGTTTACTAACTTAAAGCATTCGTAAGTGATCCGGCAGAGAACCAAAGTTGTCGACATAGCTCACAGGGCAAGCTGAAGTGGCAACGGACCGGCCATATTAGCCGTAGAACCGACGACCGTTGGGGTAGACGTGTTCTTGAGTGGAGACCGCGAATCGGTAAACGTAAGTTAGGACGCCCTCAGGCTAGGTGGAGCTACGATCTTCGCAGGGTGGCTGGTAGCAGCTGGATGAGAGTAGCCGAAAATCGAGTTGAATGGCGTGCAATAGGAGAGGCCTATGTCCAGCAGTGGACTGCTATAAGCTGATGATGTAACTGATATTTTTGTAAAAATATAATTTAAAAGAGTGTCCATGGAGTTTCTTGCCCGTTCTTCTCCATAGGTACCTACGCTTTGGAATGGGAAACTAGCTTCATATTTTCTGACTGACCGACTTCTTGACAATTCAAAAGTGCCTGTAAATGGTTTAATTGAAATAAATGCTTTGAGTTTGAGTTTTTGAGTTTGATGATGATGAACTTAGAAAAGAAAAAGAAAGAAATAAATTAAAGAATTTAAAAAAAAATTAAATAAAAAATTAATAAATGGATATATCGAACTTATTATTCTGCCCGTGACTTCGTCCGTGTAAGATTTCTTGTTCCCCAGCCACCCCGTCGCATTACATCACCTGCCCGCGTTATCACTTCATTTTCGTTTAGCATTCTGACTTTTGTTGTTTTGCTCGGCTCCTTAAGGTCACAGCGTGATGTAAATACTCTATAGCCTTCCTCAAGAATTGTGCTATCAAATACAAAAATATTTTTTCAAACAGGACCGGTGGTTCCAGACTTTTGCGCATTCAAATAAACGACCATCTTTACATACCGAGACCCCTTCGTGCCTCGGAAAGCACGTTAAGCCGTTGGTCCCGGCTGTCATTCGTGGATCTTTGACAGTCGTTACAGGTCGTCAGAAGCCCGAAAGTCTGACAACCAGTCTTACCTAGATGTATCGTATTACCCAGTAACTGGGTTGTGGAGGTCAGATAGGCAATCGCTCCATATAACATACTGGTATTAAGCTGCATCCGGTTAGACTGGAAACTGACTTCAACATAGTTGGGAAAAGGCTAGGCAGATGATGATGAAGTATTATAATTTTCAGATGGAAGGCCTAAACCCATCGTCTGAAGAAGTACTGAAGGCGCTCGCTGCAGAAAACGTTCCACACGACAAGCTAATAGACATCACTAAGATGTCCTTCACGAAGGTTTGTTATTTAATAAATTAATAGTTTAAAAAACACTAGAAAAACACGCTTTTATAAATGCACGTAAAAACAAAAATTACATCATGAAGTTCCAGTTCATATCTTCCGGCTCCATCATCAGATCAGTTCGACAGTACCATATTATTGTATTGTCATCAGAACTACATACAGCTGCCAATTTTCATTACGCTACGACCCTTGGAAGATGGTTAAATTAGTTACCTTAGATTCCATTACATAGTTAGTTACATACAGGTCGACCTAATAAAAGCGTGTTAAAAAGTGCGGACTTAGACATCACCTTTATGAGTACACTAGTAACCCGACCCGGCTTCGCACGGGTTTTATAACTTAACGAATTTCCAGATGTCTTTGCTAAACTTATGCTTATAGTATAACTATAAGTACGTAGGTATCATTGGTGAGTGTTCGGCGACAATTTCGAGCGTTACTTTTCTTCGAGACTGTGCATCTAGGGTTTTTATATATCAATGACTAGCTTCCGCCCGCGATTTCGTCCGCGTGAAATTTCTTGTACCCCCACCCCGTCGCAACACTTCGTATTCGTTTAGCGTCCATTCTGACTTTTTTTCTTTTTGCTCGGCTCCTAAGGATCATAGCGTGATATTAAATAGCCTATAGCCTTCCTTAAGAATTGGGCTAAAAAATGCAAAAAGATTTTTTCAAATCTGACCGGTAGTTCCAGAGATTAGCGCGTTCAAACAAACAAACTCTTCAGCTTTATTATTAGTATATAGATTAGTATAGATAAATTAATAAATAATAATAAATAATATTCCACAACTATCACACAACGCCGTCTAGTCTCAAGCTAAGCAGAGCTTGTGTTATGAGTACTAGACAACTGATAAACATACTTATATATTTCTAAATACATACATATATAGATAAATTACACCCAGACACAGAACAAATGATCATGCTCATCACACAAACATTTGTCCTGGGTGGGAATCGAACCCACGACCTCCGGCATAGCAGTCATAGTCACTGACCACTAGACCAACAGGCCAGTCAAAAATTAATATTTGTGTGTGTTTATTCCAGGGCTCCACGAGCGTGATACCTTCGTGCGCGCGCGCACTATCCGCTCTGAACAACGTGCCGCGCACACACGTCGCGTGCATCAAACCTACACCCGCACGTATGTGTATGTAAACCATTTCTGATATTTCTTTTAAGGTGAATGGGTAGTTGAGACCGCGAAATTCAAATTTTCTTTAACACTTTTCCATAACAGATTGGTGGTTGGTGGTAGAAATCTAACTTAGAAAGATATATTAATGATTCTAATGATTATAATTATCTAAATATGTACAGTCACCTGCAAAAGTCCATGGGTACCCTAAT
The DNA here is from genome assembly GCA_948474745.1 of Oligia latruncula. Lineage (NCBI taxonomy): Eukaryota > Metazoa > Arthropoda > Insecta > Lepidoptera > Noctuidae > Oligia > Oligia latruncula. Next base: position 2,679,707 of record OX419710.1, on the reverse strand, counting down.
GTCTATTTTCCTGTGAACGTTTGAAGTTCAAGTGTGAATATCAATTTATTAATAGGTAGGTACCTACCTATTAATAAATTGATATTCAATTTTAACATAATAGGTTAATAATTAGGAACAATTTTCTTTAAAAGAAACTATTAATTATAAATTGTTTGAATGTTTGAAGAGACAAACACCGTCATTTCTTGATTCATAGGATTTTGAATCTGAACTGCCCATCCATTTTTGCAGCCGACCGTACATGTTATTGTCGCGAATCATATTTTGATCAAGATACAATCTGACACTGACCTGCAAATTGCAAAAAACGTAAGAAAATTTGAATTTCGCGGTCTACCACTATCACCTTAAGATATCTTAAGATTCACCTTAAGATATCTTAAGATTCACCTTAAGATATCTCAGAGATGGTCGCATAGTAAAAGTCGTTCATACATAATCAGTAAATCAGTATAACGTTCCCCATGCTGGGCCGTAATCCACCACGCGGGCCCAGCGCGGGTTGGTACAGCCGCCAGCAAATCAAGCTACTACAAACTGTCAAATTTCTTTAATAGATTTTCAACTTTATCACTAAAGCGTAAGGTTCAAAGTTGATTGGGAAAATTTGACAGTTTCGGGTAGTTTGATGTGCTGGCGTCTGTACATATCACATGTCTTCGAATTTTTGGTTCTAGGACATGTCGGTTTCCTCACGATGTTTTCCTTGTGATGATATAAATTACGCAAAGTAAAGCGCCTGCTTGGTTTCGAACTTATGATCTACAAGCCTACAATTAAGTAATTTGCGACCATTTTCACTGGACCACTACCACTGCTCAACTCTTTTTATTAGGGTTCCGTACCCAAAGGGTAAAACGGGACCCTATTACTAAGACTTCGCTGTCTGTCCGTCCGTCCGTCTGTCTGTCACCAGGCTGTATCTCAAGACCGCGATAGCTAGACAGTTGAAATTTTCACAAATTATGTATTTCTATTGCCGCTATAACAACAAATACTAAAAACAAAATTAAACAAAAAAAAGTATTTAAGGGGGGCTCCCATACAACAAACGTGTTTTTTTTCGGTGTTTTTGCCTTGTGGTACGGAACCTTTCGTGTGCGAGTCTGACTCGCACTTGGCCAGTTTTTAAAATAAATAAACTAAAAATATGCTTATACGCTATGTTAGTGCCGGAGCACAAGATGCGTTGCGGTGCGGCGCCGCAACGCATCGTGTGCTCCGGTACTAAGTGTTGTTAGTACTTGATTTCATTAATTTAATCTATATATATATACGAGTATATATTTAAAATTAAAATCTGACATCCGAAAAAAAAAAGCGTTGCAGTAAGGAAGCCCCTTTCTTACGCATGATATCGTGAAAATTGAACAAGTCTATTAAAACACTTGCAAATCAGCGAGTTTGTCCGTCATATTTCATATTTCTCAGTTTTAGTGTGTACGTTGACTTACAAGATGTTGATGTTGATGTTGATGAGATGTTGTTGATGATGTTTGTTTTTAAAACAATTCCAGTGGAAGGTTTTCAACCGGCCCGTCGAGGTCGCGGCATCGCTAAAAACCCGCGGCGGCCCAAGATACTACAGCGAGGGGAGGAGGAGCCACACGACCACTCTGCCTACCCCATTGTTGGTGGCGAGGTGAATATGTTATGTATTTACTTACATTACCCCTTCACGCATAAGAGCGTTTACGCCGTACGGCATTTCATACAAACTTTCAAGTCCTTGTTTTTCAAAATAAATGAACCGATATTAATAAAACTTCATACGCATAAGCAGGATACATTAAAGGTCTAAAAAGTTAGTAGAGAACATTTTCGAAAAATAGTGTTATAGTCAAATTAGACTGATTTTAAATTTTCCATAGAAACAGAGATTTCCAGTTATATTTTTTTAAATAAGACATTTCGAAAATGTTCTCTGCTAACTTTTTAGAGCTTTGTATCCTGCTTATGCGTATGAAGTTTCATTAAAATCGGTTCATTTTGAAAAACAAGGGCTTGAAACTTTGTATAAAATGCCCTACGGCGTAAACGCTCTTAAACCGCTGAACCGATTTAGATGAAATTTTGTTTTTATCCCGATATTCCCACGGGATCGACACTTATGCGGGTGAAACCGCGGGGCGCTGCTAGTACCTCTATAAAACAAAAAAACACAAACTTCAGCTTTATTATTAGTATACTATAGATAGATTAATATTAACCCTTTGAACGCCATTGTCACATATACGTGACAAGCAAGCGCGTGCCCTGTACGCCAGTTGTGTGTCGCCTATCCTATTACGAGCGACACAAATATGTGACAAAAAATGTGTGCACTTTATCACGAAATAAACAATTAAATCATTACTTTTGTGTGTTTTTATTTGTATACCTTAAATATTTTAAATTGTGGCTTGGCGTCGAGGGCACGCGCGTGCGTTTATGCTCTGGCGTTCAAAAGGTTAAAATGAGATACATAAAACAATCATGTGTTGTCAAGTTGTTGCATACGAAGTTCCATACGAAGCAGGGTCGGGTAGCTAAACTAATTAATCTTTAATCTAAATATATAAAATTCAAAGTCCTGACTGACTGACTGATATATCAACGCACAGCCTAAACCGAACGAAATTTGGAGGGTGTGTTCTTTGTGAAGGGTAGGTATCCACTAAGAAAGGGTTTTTCAAAATTCCACCCCTAAGAGGGTGAAATTTCACGCAAACGAAGTCGCGGGCATAAGCTACTAATCAATATTATTCCCTGTTAATTTCCTTTTTTTTTTTTTTCTTAGGAGCTGTCAGATCTGAACGTCCTACTGCGGGACGGCGTGCTAGTCAACGGGAACCAAATGGTCCAGCTACAGTTAGATGACCCTATTCTGATGGAGTAGCCATCGGGTAGAGGTACCTACCTATCATGGTAATTTTTGTGAAAATTTTTATATTGCATGAAATATGTCATTGACTTATACATAACTGCCTTAGGGCAAAAGCTTATCTGACCTGGTGGCTGAAATTGGTTGGAACCACAGAATATAGATAGACCACGATAACGCAAGTATTACGAACTGTATGAAAACCGAGCTTGCCATTTTTTAGGGTTCCGTACCAAAATGGTAAAAAGGAACCCTTATGGTGAGACTCAATCTGTCTGTCTGTCACAGCTGGATATCTCAAGAACTACTAATGTTATCAACTTGAAATTTAGAATAGTTTTAGATGACGTTTGCCCAACTATTTTGCAATTACAAAGAAATAAAAATATGTGTATATTTTTTGCAACAGGGACTGAAAGAGGGTCTGAAAAATTCGAAGTGGGGCTACTAGGGCATGTGGGGTATCATTATGAAAGAGCACAGTTTGCACATTCTCAAAAAATTTTTTTTTAGGCCGCTTAGTTTTCGACTTTTGATAAAAAATGTAATCGTTGACTACCTACGACGTCACAAGCTCGCGCTTTCGCTCACGCTCACCCAGCCAGCAGTACACATGACTGAGCGTGAAAGTGGCGGCTTGCGATTTTTTAACGTAAGCTGGGCACGCGAAGTAGTTGCTCTTGCGTTATCTAGGTGTATCTATATCTGTGGATGGAACTATTGAAATCGCCATTCGGATTTCCGAGTCGAAAATGATACATTTTCGGTTTTCTGATTTGCGTATTCGCCGACAGCATTTAACGGTCGTCTTTTTGGTTTAAACTGTCAACATTTTCGGTTTGTAGATTTGTGAACAGCGTTTATAGGTCTCCTTCAATATTATTGATGTTCAATTCGGCACGGAATTGTATCGAATGGTTGTGAATATCTATGCAGAGGCCCCACCACGAACACGTCACGTAAACCTGGGGGCATAAAAAGACCACTTTGGCAGAATCATAAAAGGATAACATTATGAATCATAGTTAACTGTTAAGTTAATCGTATCAAATCCCATTGGTAAAGGATTTTTGTGCTAAAATACCAATCAATCCAATCCAAATCCAATCTCTTTGATTATACCTACGTAGTGCAGCGAAAAAAAGAAAAACACGGACTGTCTTCGCCATATTTTGATTCAAAATGGTATCGTTTTATGATTCCGTCAAAGTGGCCTTTTTAGGGCCCCCCTGATGTAATTTCGAACGGTTAAAAAAAGTAGTATTTATTTAAGAGCGTTTACGCCGAACGTCATTTCATACAAACTTTCAAGCCCTTGTTTTCCGAAATGAACGAACCGATTTTAATGAAACTTCATACGCATAAGCAGGATACAAAGGTCTAAAAAGTTAGTAGAGAACATTTTCGAAAAATAGTGTTACAGCCAAATTAGACCGATTTTAAACTTTTCATAGAAACAGAGATTTCCAGTTATCTTTTTTTAAATAAGACATTTCGAAAATGTTCTCTACTAACTTTTTAGACTTTTGTATCCTGCTTATGCGTATGAAGTTTCATTAAAATCGGTTCATTCATTTCGGAAAACAAGGGCTTGAAAGTTTGTATGAAATGCCGTTCGGCGTAAACGCTCTTTCACGTTTTGGATGATCCAAAAATATTCTCGGTTCTGTTACAAAAATTTCTAGTTTTACAAAATAAATGATGTGTATGATTGTATTTAGTTTGGCTTCTCCCAAATGTAATTATTTTTAAGTGCAATTCCTTAGCTGTTAATTTTCATATTTTATTTTCTAATAAATGTTTTGATTGTAACACGTTTTTTTTATTCTTCACCGCAGCGGTTCGACACGAAACGTCTAAATTGAAAGCGCTCTAATATGGCAACACTTGGCAACTTTCATGGACGTAATATACCATGGCAACTTTCAATTGCGATTTTTCACGAATTAACGAATGCAAAGTTGAAATACGACACTTTACATAAACCTATAGGTTCCGTACAAATTTGTAGGTAGGTATGTAACCACAAATTTACGGTTTTAGGATTTTTTCCTTTACTTGTACATGACATTGCTTCTTGCCAAATTTCTTCATGATTCTATATGTCAACAGCACAAGTAAAGGAAATAGTCCGAAACACGTTAATTTGTAGTTACCTATATCACAATTATCACATAACGAAATACTATTTATTTTTGCGATCACCAACTTACATTTGCAGTTGGAGAATTGATCATGGCTTTTATTTTATATCAATGTATGAAGAACGTGTTTAACAATTGGAATAAATTCATCCCGACTATGGATCCTTTCATTGTGCCTGGAAATAGGTACAGTACACTTCCAGGGGGTCTACTCCGAAGTGGTTGATTGTCGTGTCGGCCGAATGTTCGGTCATTTTCTGATTCGAATATTGTTGTCCTACTACAAATTAAAAAAAAAAGGTAAGGGTTCTAAAAAGGTTCGGATTGGTACAGTTTGGTCGGGACCTATAGTCAATATAGGAAATGAAAGGTAGTAGAAAATGACCGAACATTCGGCCGATACGGTGGTTAACCGCTTCAGAGTAGACCCCCAGTTTTAGCTGACCTCACAGTATTAAATAAATAAATAATATAAGTTTTTCATACAATGAGACGTCAGCTTAGACTGAAAATGTACCTATAGCTTGATATGTGGTGTATAACGTTATAAATTATCGTGGACGGAAGCAGGTTCATATTTCCATATTATTATTTTACTACCCTGTGTTGTGATGCCCCGTGACGCAGCGACCAAAGACTACAATATGATAAATCGTCACGTTCAGTGGCGCAACTATAGGGCATTGGGGCGAAATGCCACGGGCCGCCAGCCCTAGGGGCCCCCGGCCCGAGAGGGCCATGAGCACAGGAGGATCCTAACATAAGTTTAACTTTTTTTGAAAATGTGTAACAAAGGACCTTTTTCCCAAAAAACCTTTTTCCCATTGTTTGTCTAATTTTTTGGCCAGGACCTCATGCTCAGCAGTAGCGCTTGCGACCACTAGACCAACGAAGCAGTCGGGTGTTAAATTTTGTAGGGGAAAATATGAAAACTACGAGGAAGAAGTCGCGGAAAGGTGCTAGTAAAAACAAAACTATAACGCTGCTTGAGCTTCTTTACATTGAGGGAGGGCCCCATCCCTTAAACTTGCCACGGGCCCCAAACGGTATAGTTACGCCACTGGTCACTTTAGAAATTATAGAAGCACACATTAGAATGCGTACGTTTATAAACACGGGACTGTCCCTGTAGTATATTTACTTCGTGTCGCTTCGTGGCATCATCTATTATGATTTTGGTGAAAAATATCGATGATTCTACTGGTTGATACTTGATATTTTTTATTTGACTTTCGGCTTTTCAGAAGATAACCATTGTTACCCCATGTCCTTATTCATATACAGACCTACTTGTGTATAGGTACCAGTATTTTCACGTGTTTCATCATAGCCTCCGTGGCGCAATTGGTTAGCGCGTTCGGCTGTTAACCGAAAGGTTGGTGGTTCAAGCCCACCCGGGGGCGATTCTTTTTGTAGTTTGTATGATTTGTTTGTCACTTTATTATGTGTGAAAAATATTGTGTGCATAGAAATAAAGTAAAGTGGCATTCTTTTCTCTATTTTTATTGAAAATTTCAGCATTTATAATCCTTTGGAGGTTAGGTTTTTTGTAATATAAGTACATAGGTAATGTATTTACTAATTGTTAGATAAGTAGGTAGATTGGTGATCAAAGAGAATTTGTTACATTTGATTGAAGATTTAGGTAAAATTCATTCAAAGAAGTTACTGATTTTAAAGTTACGTTTATATTTTAATCAAGCGCGATTAGCATTAAATATCAGATAACAATGCGATATCAATGAAATGATATGTTTCGATAAAAACTCATTTAGTTTCAGTGATTTCGTTGTGGTGACATTTTAATAATATTTTTAAAGGTTTGTGTTTTTTTTAATTGCTAATTTTATGTAAATAGGTAAGCCAACGAATAAAAGTAGATTTTTTACCGATATTTTATGAAATACAAAAGTACAGGGGGCCTAAAAAGGCCACTTTTGCAGAATCATAAAAGGAATTCATCAAATCATTATAAATCATAATAGACAGTTAACTGTTAAGTTAATCGTATCAAATCCCATTGGTGAAGGATTTTTCAGTTATTTTTTTTTGTCTGTGCAAAAAAAAATAACTGAAAAATCCTTCACCAATGGGATTTGATACTCCAAATCCAATCCCAATCTCTTGCAACGAAAAAAAGCAAAATACGTTTATGATTCTGCCAAAGTGGCCTTTTTAGGCCCCCAGATTTACAATTTAAATTACTTAAATAAACTGAAAAGTTGTGAACTTGTTACCGCCAGGTAACTTTCAAATTAATATTCGATTACTTAGCAAGATGTCATGTCACACTTATTTCACATGACTGAACTAAATAAAAAGAAAAAAAGTGCTTACCGTCTAATAAAAGAAGTAGGTAGGTACTTACTAAATCATCATTATTTTGGCTTTTTTAGGGTTCCGTAGGTATCTCAAAAGGAAAAAACGGAACCCTTATAGGATCACTCGTGTGTCTGTCCGTCCGTCTGTCAAAGCCAATTTGCTCCGAATCTAATAGACCGATTAAGTTGAAATTTGGTACACATATGAACCTCTGTGACCCAAACGCAGACGTGTAACGTAAATAAATGAATTTTGAATATGGGGGTAATTTTTGGGGAGCAAATTTTTTTTAAATAGGTAAGTACAGAAAATAATTTTATGAGTACCTACCTATAGATTACAGGAAAACCTATAGGAAGTCTGTGCAGGTCTTAAAACAACATGGTAAATCTCTCAATATTTTGCGTACAAACATACATTTTCAGTTGGAATTTATGGGAGAACATGTTTTTCAACTACAATGTTGAGTTTGTTCTTGGGATAAGTTCATTCCAACTACGGAACCCGTATTGTGCGTGGTCCGAACCGCACTTGGCCGGTTTTTTTTGTCCCACTTCTGGGCAAAGGCCTCCCCATTAGTCTTCCACCTTTCTTAGAGCTGTGCTTTCTCCGTTCAATCGGTTAGGAACGAGTCCAAATCGTCACGCCAGCATTTTAATTTTGCCTATGATATCCCAATTTATTATAGGGTCGGCAACATGTCTTTTTCTTCCATGTTTCTCCATTAGTTTATTCTATAAAATACCTACTTATTATCTATTGAAATACCAACCACTATTTTCATGACTGAAAGTACAGACAGCCACATGTTCATGATCTAACAATTTATTTTACTTTGACTGCACCTTATTTCCTAGCTCTAAGGTAGATTTTCGTGGATAAGCTGTGGTTGACAATACTACAAAAACAGCATTTCTAAAGATTAGAATCCACGAACGTGTTTCATTCATTTCTTTTGCAACACCGCTCTCAGTTATCTAAAGATAATAAATAAAAACATTGAAAATGTTTTAGCAGTATCTCTTTAGATGATAATCTCGATTTCATGAGCCTATAAGTACGTAGGTAATAAGAACAAGTTCTTGTAACACTAGAAGCAATATAATTTATGGTACAGGCAGCCTTCCTAAATATTTTTGAAGTATCTAAATCAAAGGTTAAATCGTATATTTTAATTAGACAATTAAAAGATACCTACTTTTGATCGTCAAAAATTACCAGAAATAAGAAGAACAGGAATAGAATCTAGTCTTTAGTAGTAAAAACAAAACTGCCCAAGAGGGAGTCGGACTCGCACACGAAGGGTTCCGTACCACAAAGCAAAAAGGCCGAAAAAAAAAATGGTTGCCTGTAAAGTCGGTTTTACGGGCGAAGATTTTACGTGACAACGTCTTTTTCTCGGTAGAATATTTATTGATATGAATATAATTAAATTGCACAATAGGAACAAGGAATTGAATGATAGTTGAGTGGGAGAGAGACGCAAGGCATTCGGCGGGCCTCTCTCTCGTTCGGTGACTCATCGTAACGTTACCGAGCGTTACACTTTTTCATAAGTGACTCCCAGCCGCAACCTAATTTAAGACGTTGTCACGTCAAAAACACGTTTGTTGTATTGTATAGGAGCCCCCCATATTTATTTTATTCTGTTTCTAGTATTAGTTTGTTGTTATCACGGTTCATGAGATAGGTATAGAGAGAGAGCAATGGTGATGAAATAATTTACACAAAGTAAAGCGCCTGTCTGGGTTCGAACCTGCGACCTACAACTCGTAAGTCGTGTCCGTGACCACTGAGCCACCACTGCTCTCGTACGTACTATGGTATACGTGAGGATACCAATTAATCTTAAAATGTTTATTGGCGGTTTTTCAAGTATTTTTGTGTTTTTTTTTTTACGTTATCCTTCTCAATGTTCTCGCCTACCCAGGTGAATTTCATGTAGGTAAACAACAATGGTTTGGATTCCCTGTATCGGTGGGACACGAAACGAAGTGGAAGAACATTCCAAGGAGATCGACCGGGAGATCAAACAATGGATCAAGTCTTACAATGAAGTAAGTATGAACGAGAAAATATACGCCTTATGCCAGACAGGATTTCGCATTGGTAAAAATGTCAAACTCACATAGGTACAAACTTTCATTCCCTATTAACTTCCTTTGAGAGATGAATTTTCAAAAATAAGTATTTTTGAAAATTCATCTCTCCTTTTAATGCTCACCTTTTTTATGAAAGGAACTGAAACTGAAAGGAACTCTTGTGCAAAATTATGGTATATACCTACCTATGCCTCTTTTTTTTTTAATAGACCTAGTTGACATAATAGACTTTTTTTAATAAGCTTAAGCCGCGTACGCACGTACGAACAAAACATGGTGAACACGAACATAATGGATCGCCACGAACATTTTTGACGAACACAGGTTATGTTCGTGAGTGGTACGCACGTGCGAACAAAGTGTTCGATGTTCGTGTTCACCATGTTTTTGTTCGTACGTGCGTACGCGCCTTTAGGTTGTGCGTTGTCTGTTTTTATTGATAAAATCTCTTTATCACACGACACTTTGTCTAGAATTGTATGTTACTGTTTAAATAATTGAATTTTAATCCATTAAATATTTGCATGCCATCACTGGGCGGAATGTGTCTGCACTGAATTTTATATCTTTTAAACTTATTACATTAGAAGCAAATAAACGATTTTACTACTCAAGTAGATCTTATTGAGTTTCGTTTCTGACCGTACCTAAGCCCAGTACGGTCAGCAACAAAAGTTGATGTACAACACAGTTTCGCAATAAAAAAGTAGGTACTTACCTACGTAAAGTTGACTTTTGTAAATGATTTTCAGGCAATAAAACTTTTACTACTGGGCACAGGGGAGAGTGGGAAAACAACTATTATAAAGCAAATGAAGATTTTACACGTTCAAGGATTCTCAGCAAGGTAGATTTATACATCATTTATTCTATGCATATACCTAGCAACTTTAGCTGACTCGAAGCCCAAAAGGAGAGTGTTTTTGGGGGTAATTATTGACATTCAAAAAGTGCTGATTCTCAGCTTAGTAATTTGAATAAATGACTTTTGTGTTTAATACTTCTAAAACCAATCAAATTGTCTATGTGCTTTTCAGTGAACGTTCAGAGAAAGCGAACCATATTCGTCACAATATTCATGAATCTATCCACGATATTGTAGACGGCATGGTAACGTTGAATATACCACTACAAAACCCCAAGAATAATCATTCAAAAGAATATATTCTGAAACTTGGTGATGACGGGCCTAAGGAATATACAGAAGTGAGTATTTTTGGCAATCAAAATTAAGCACTACAACTCAGTGAGAATTGAAAAATACTTTTACTTTCTTGTTTCCAGGAATACTTTGACCACGTAAGAGCATTATGGCGAGATGGTGGAGTCAGAGAATGTTTTAAAAGATCTAATGAATATCAACTAATAGATAGTGCTGAATAGTAAGTAAAAAATTGCTTATTTTAAGACAACGCCATCTGTTGCGCAATAGAAAAACTACGCAGACTTTCTAGTTTAGCCGGAATTTCCACTTTTACTGTTGCAGTGGGGTTAAAATTTAAAACACTGCCATCTAGTGTCGAATTATATAACTAAATTATTATAAATCTGATGTCTGATAATAGATGGCGCTTTTCTAAATTACATTCATTTTAATCATAAACGCGTCAGATCATCAGATACACGAATGTTGCTCTCATCTATGTTATTAAATTGATATAATTAAATATCTTTTCAGTTTTCTGGATAGAATAGATCTCATTGAAAAAGCCGATTATATACCATCAGACGCTGACATATTGAGGTGTCGACAGAAAACGACTGGCATACAGAAAATTGAATTCAAAGTTAAGGTACTTAATTATTTTAACATAGATACCTATTAACAACTGAGAAATTAGTAAATATTTAAGTAATAATGACTTGAATCTTTTTGACGGCTCTGAGTAACATTAAATTAGATGCCTACCTTTTACCTAACTGTTTTTTTTATTTCTAGGTCCCAAAATCAATGCACGGTGGAATACAAGACTTCTGGATGTTTGACGTTGGCGGGCAAAGGGGGGAAAGAAAGAAATGGATACAGGTAGGACCTAGTCATTGATACTATTGTATGTGTATTTCTATTGCCGCTACAACAACAAATAGTAATTAAACATAAAATAAAGTTAATAAGAATTAGAGGGCCGAAAATGCAACGCAATGAAAAATGGCGAAAAAAACACAATTTCTTGTATGGAGATCCCTTTAAGAAACCTGTTTTTTTCGGCATTTTTAGCCTAGTGGTACAGAACCCTTCGTGTGCGAGTCTGACTCGCACTTGGCCAGTTTTTTTTAATAGTTATTTCATATTAAGTTGTATCTCCTTTTAGGTATTCGAAGGTATCCACGCCATATGGTTTCTGGTAGCGTGCAGTGACTTCGACCAGAACTTGCGAGAAGATGGCACTCAGAACAGACTCAAAGAAGCGCTGGTATTGTTTGAAGATGTTTGGCAGAGCAGGTAACACAACAAAATTCATTGATTATTATGTACATACCTAATATAATTATGTTAAAATAATAATAATCTAGCCAAATAACGTAAATTGGCTAAGATGCTCAGCCACAAAGATATTCGATGAAATGCTTCTAGAAAACACGGTTAACTTTAAAGCGCCTAACCTTTTCTTCACTGCAACTCTTCGCAAAAATAAAACTAATAACTAACATTATTCCCGCAGATTCCTGATGGAAGCAGGTCTGATACTGTTCCTGAACAAGCAGGATATACTGGAGAGCAAGGTGTCTCAGGGTCGCTGCATCGCCCCCTACTTCCCCAAGTACAATGAGTTCCAGGCGGCAGGAGATGAGTACACCAGGACCAAGATGTTTATCAAGAGCATGTTTGTGGTAGGTATTTTTTTATTAGGTATTCGTAGCCTGAAGATCTCGCGATTGACCACTTAGGCCCCGTTCCCACTATGTCGTGACGACAGATTATCGTGTCGTTTAAAGGGTCGTGGCTTGTGTATTTAAATAGAGGTGTTCGTTTGTTCTGTACTAGAAAAACAAGATTTGGTTGATGGCCGCGAAAAAACAAAAAGACGCCAATTTCAATTATTTAGGTAATAGCTGTCATTTTACTGCAGCTAATTAAAAGTCCATCTATTCCGATTGTCAAGGCAACTACTTTAGTTTAAAATTCGCTCACATGGCGCTGTTACAAACACCTACGATTTTGCTTCTTATTCGTGCTAGAACTACCATCAACAAAAAAAAACAACGTAAATACATATAAAAAAACCAGTGGCACTCCGGGAGTGCAGACAGAAGTGAAAAAAAAAACACAAACAGAATACTTTGCCATCACTCACTGACTTATCGGATATACATTAAAACCGAGTACATCCCGAGGCCAGCCGAACACATCCGAAGCCACACGGTGCGGTGCGGCGCCGCACCGCATCGTGTGGCTTCAGCCTTATAAACAAAACACGCGCGGTGACGCTTACGGTAACAGTGGTGCGAGTTCAATGGTTTTTTCCCATCTCAAAAAATACCCAAAACGCATAAAGAAGTTTTCACTTCAAAAACATTTTTATTTCCAGGAGCTAATAACAAAAAAAAAACGCGACCGCCGCGCCCTCGACGCGTCAGCAGAACGTTTCGTCGTGGCAGAGGCGCGTCGGGCCAGAGAGTGCTACTTCCACTTCACCACGGCCACGGACACCGACAATGTACGAACTGTCTTCAGGGACGTGCACCAGATCATACTCACGCATATGCTGAATAATCTAGGAGTTTATTAAAGTAAAACGCATTTTGTGTTTGTTTGCCAGGTAAAGGGCCTAGTCTTTCCTACGTACCCTCTTTCGTACGTTATACTTATGTTACTTGACAGATAATTTCATGCAAATTCTGTAATCCTGTTCCATTTTTTTTTATTCGGTGAGTACTGGATGTGCGGAATTTGGAGGTCGTGAAATGGGCCAATTTCACTAAACTCTGCTCTTTAAAGATCAGAGAATATAGTCTGTTAAGTATCTGTTTGTTATCTAGTTAGAATTATGCTTTATTTTTACACCAAAATGTAATCCTAACTAATATTATAAATGCGAAAGTAAGTTTGTTCGTTTATTACCTTTTCACGCCTAAACCACTGAACCGATCAACCTGAAATTTTGCATATACGTTGTCAGGTGTACAGAAACGGACATAGGGTACCTTTCATCCCGACAGTCCAGATTCGACAGTCCTGAGCTCCACGATCTTTTCTGTCGGCTATTTGTTCCCGACAAATACATCGGACATCGCCAAAGCCGTCGACACAATCTGTTTGCACCGCCGTCATCTAAAACTGTCGCCAGAGCTGAGTCCCCTGTGTGTCGTACTCTAAGGATGCTTAATGGCCTTCTGGCCACCAATCCTGAATGTGATCTGTTTGCCGATGAATGGAGTAGAATTATGCGGGTATGTCTGATGTTTTGTGAGAAGAAGTATGCTAGGGCCTCTATTATATGTTAGTAGTTGATATTTTATATCTACTATACCTGTTTAATTTTTTTTTTTTTTAATGTTAATAATTAATGTAATTGGTGTTACCGTTTTAATTAACAATAAACAATAAATAAAATCCCGAAAAAAAGTTCTGTTCCCGAGGAAAACCACAATAAAGTAGCTAGTACTAACTATATTGGCAGATTTCAAACAATAATTAATAATTGGTTATTTTACCTGTATTTGGTTGCGTGAGGCGGACCTACGTATTACAGGCTCTTACAAAGAGGCGCGCGCGACACGCGACGCGAATCGCGCGCGACACAAAGGCACCGCTCGCGCTCGTTGCGCGACTTGCGATGCCATTGTGTCGCGCGCGATTCGCGTCGCGTGTCGCGCCTGTTTGTAGGAGCCTAAAGGCGGTAGGTACCGCCATTGTTGAGTTTAGTAGGTAACTTGTTAATCTTTAACTACCCACTAAGATATTTATATTTGCCATTAAAATAAGTTTCCAAGAATATCAGCTTTGTTTTGTTGACCTACCTACCTTTTTGTTATTACATGACAAAATCTAGACAAATATCTTTGGTCAGTGCCGTAATTAGCTTTTTATGCGCCCGGTGCGAGCTGCTATAACCGCGCACTTTTTTTTTTTTTTGCGGATTCAAGTCATCAAATGACCCTCCCGCTCTGGGTGGAGCGGAAGGGAGTGTCAGACTCTTACTAAAACCCACCCGTGTTCCTTCCTTAGCCCTTTATGTTCCGGGCCAGCGGTAATCCTTTGAAGACAATCCCGCTGACCCGGCAGGCTTTCGGTCCTAAGGGGCCCCTTCCTCGATGCTGAGATCTCTTTGAGGCGCGCGTGGAACACGTACGCGCCGTCCAGCACGGGCCTGGTCCTGATCGGACGGTGAGCTACCCATTACTCTCCGCCTGCAGACCCGCGCCTACGGAGGCTGGGAGTCGTCACGCGGCTCCCGACGCCCGGAGCGTCTCCCGCGGCGGCTGGGACGGGAGGCTCTCTCCCTGAGCCGTCCCGCCACCTCCTTTGCTAGCATGACTGCTTCGCAGAAGGAGGTAACTGCCTCCCACTCCCTCTCGCCCCGGACCATGGCTTGCACCAGGGCCGGACGCGAGAGGTCGCCGCCGCTGCCGATCGCCTCTACGAGGACACGGCCATCCCATGGCGGCAGTCCGGCAAGGTGGCTTGCCGCCTCGCCCGAGATCGTGCGATAGCCCTGGATAAGCCTTACGGCTACCACCTTCTGGGGCGCGTTCAGGTAGTGGGCGGCTCGCCGCCGCAATGAACGCGCCCACACCGGGGCCCCGTATAGGGCCATGGACCGCACGACCCCCGCGTAAAGCCTCCGGCAGGAGGCGTTTGGCCCCCTCAGGTTGGGCAAGAGCCGCTTGAAGGCGGTCCCGGCCCGTTCCAGTTTGGGGGCCAAACGTCGGAAGTACTCGACGAAGTTCCACCGGCTGTCGAGGACGAGACCCAGGTATTTCATCGTCGTCTCGACGCCGATGTGAACCCCTCCTCCTTAGTTGGGATCCCGATGTTGGCGCGTTCCGGGGCCCATGAAACGACATAGCCTCGCACTTATGCAATGCCACTTCGAGACCCAACTACCGGATCCTCTCCACGACTATCGCAACCCCGCGTGTCATTGCGTCGGCCGCCGCCTGATGCGACCTCCCCTGCGCCAGGACCAGCGTGTCGTCAGCGTAGCAAACCACGCTGACGCCATCAGGGAGGTCGGCCCTCAGCACCCAGTCGTAGCCGATGTCCCACAGGAACGGCCCTAGAACCGATCCCTGCGGGACACCGCACGACATCTCTCGCCGGTTCCACTCCCCGTCGCGACCGGGGTAGATGTGACGGCTCTATCCGTCAAATACGCCCCGACTATTCGACGGAGGTAGGTCGGCACCCGGTGATACCGGAGTGCCTCCACAATGCAGCTCCAGGGCAGGGTGTTAAACGCGTTGGCGATGTCGAGTGTTACCGCCACGATGACCCCACCCCGGGACACTGCGTCCCCCGTCGTGAGGGCTCTTACGCGCATGATGGCGTCCACCGTCGAGCGCCCCTTGCGGAAGCCAAACTGGCTGTCCGCAAGAACCGGCCCCGTCCTCACCGGGTGCCCGACGAGGCGGCCCGCAATCACTCTCTCAAACAGCTTGCCGACGCAAGCACGATGGGCACCGATGCGGACGGAGAGTCCGCAGGGCGCCCTGGCTTCCGAATGAGGACCAGCTTCCCCGTCTTCCAACGGAGTGGAAACTGACCTCTCTCCAAACATGCGCTTAAGAGCGCCTCCAGTCAGGGCCCGAGAGCCCTCGAGGCCAGGACCCAGGCTTTACCTGGCAAGCCGTCGGGTCCTGGGGTAACCGCGCCCTTGAAATATTTTATAATTCTAATCGGTTCTGACAATAGAATGGATATAAAAATAAATCTATCATCTAAAAACTAAGTTTATGTAAACTTAATTTTAAGTACTTGGTAAAGTTTTGAATAATGAAATTCAAATAAATTGCATAAAATTTATAAATTAGGTGTAAAAACGTTTATTCGAAAATTCGAATTCAGAAATGATTTTATCAATTGCTTCATTTATATGAATTTTAAAGTTTTGTTGTGGGGTAAGATCGTAGCTGGCGTCTGAACTTTCTCTCAAGTCGTGTCTCTTTACTCGCTTTTTACGCTTTTCAGGAAAATCGTCTTCGATATCACATTCTTCACAAACTTTTACGATTATTATTACTATCCCATCGTCTTTAATATTGATAATATTATTTATTTGTAAGAAGAATAACCACACGTATAAATAATAGGTATTGTTAGTGGCCCAGGTCTGGGCATTTCTGCGCCCCTCCAGGGTCTGCGCCCTGTGCCTGGGCACCGCTGGCACCGCCCTAGTTACGGCACTGTCTTTGGTTTCCCCAAAAATACATAATATCCTACCTAAAGGCTGACTAGTCATTCGGCGAAGACCCACATGGGGTATACCAAAAATCTATGAGAATTTAATATTTCTTTGAAGAATACATTTATACGGGTAGGTACCTAGGTACCGATGTATTTGTGATACCTTGTGATCATGTTCATAAGAGCTTCAACTATAGTTTGTGTTAGAGGTACCTCCTACATACAAACGACAAGTTAAAACGCATTGTGGCACGGACAGAGCGATTAACTGCATGAACCACTGAATCAACTTGTTTTTTTAAACGTTTTTAGACAAATCCATCAAGAAATAGAATATCTGCGGCCCTGAAAAGGGCCTTGTCAAACTTAACAATTGAATTAAATTACTGTAATATCTTCAAATTATCCTCAAAAAATCACCCGCCAAAACCGTACAGCGTTCTTCCTTGTCTCTTCAAAGCATAGACAACGTCCATAGCTGTCACAGTTTTTCTTTTGGCGTGTTCAGTATACGTCACGGCATCTCGGATCACATTTTCTAGAAACACCTTCAGCACGCCACGAGTTTCTTCGTAGATTAATCCTGATATTCTTTTGACACCTCCCCTTCTTGCTAATCTTCTAATAGCAGGCTTCGTGATTCCTTGGATGTTATCTCGAAGAACTTTTCTGTGGCGTTTGGCACCTCCTTTGCCTAAACCTTTCCCGCCTTTGCCGCGACCTGTCATTTTGACGTTGACTTAAAACTTCTTTTTTCTAAGCACGAATGTGACGGTTGTAAGATGTGGAATGCAACTTGCTGCGAGCGCGAGGAGTATTTATAAGCTACCTAGGCGCGCGGATATTATTTCTTTTGTGGGTAGTTGTCAAAATAAATAAGGAATTAATATAGACTAACCGTCGTAAAAAAATATTGTTGCGATAGTGCGATGTATTAGTTGATTGAATTATTAGAATTATGTTTGCTATTCTTGACCTAACTCTAAGTTATTTGGATATTCCTAGACAATTCAAAAGTCCCTGTAAATGTAATAATTAAGCATAATACCTGAGTAATTGTTGACCTCCAACTTCTGATGATTAGGAGGGATGATTTCTAATCAAAGTAACTACTATAGTTAGTTACTTGAATTTTTTTTTTAATATTTTTTAATTCTTTTATGTATCCATCTTACGTCTATCATTACACCTACAGAATTTTTCTCGAGACACGGAGGGGTCTCGGTATTTAAAGATGGTCACCCATCCATGGACCGACCGCGGCCAGCGTAGATCGACCCGTGCGGTTGTTATTACTTAGCCACGAGCTCCTCCTATTGTTACCTATTACTTTTAGCCACGAGCTCCTCCTAACTCCTAACTTTAGGTACCTATACTTTATTTTTAATTTTTAACTTTATCGATACCAACATTCTACATGTGGTTTATTATATTCTCTTAACTATGTTAACGATGATTTTGGTACACTGTAAAACTGTAATGAGTTTATGTTGGCACCAATTTAAATGTATAATAAAATGTCATGTGTACTACTAAATAAATCCTATTGTAAACCGAGGAATAAATCCATATCATGCCTCGGAAAGCAAGTTAAGCTGTTGGTCCCGGTTGTCATTCATAGATCTTTGACAGTCGTTACGGACAGTCAGAAGACCGAAAATCTGACAACCAGTCTTACCAATGGCTATCGTGTTACCCAGTAACTGGGTTGTGGAGGTCAGATAGGCTGTCGCTCTATATAAAATATCTACTGGTATTCAGCTACATCCGGTTAAACTGGAAGCTGACCCCAACATAGTTGGCAAACGCTAAAGGCACATGATGAAACAGAGATACCTAATAAAAAAAAATTATGGCGTTATCCAAACGACATTAAATAAGCGGCTTGACCTCATCAACGCTCATGATTGGTCGTTGAATTTACCTAGCTCGCGCGCTCACCCACTACTTGAGAACAAGAAAAGTTCACCTAAACCACACATCACACGACGACGAATGTTACAAAATTTAAATATCGTACTAAAACAAAAATGGCGCCCGTAAAGGTACCAAAGAAAGCTTTGAAACCAACACCAACAAAGGAGAGCGTCTCCAAACCAATCATGAAGATGAAAAAACTTAAGAAGAAGAACTACCAGAGCTTCTCCATCTACCTCTACAAGCTACTCCGAATGGTAGCACCAGAAAACCTGGGAATCTCACGAAAATCGATGCTTATAATGAACAATTTTCTCAACGATATGCTGGAACGGATTGCGGTTGAAGCTGGCAGGTTGGCTGTCCACAGCAAGAAGTCCACAATGAGTAGCAGGGAGGTCCAGGCAGCTGTCAAACTTGTCATCCCAGGAGAGCTGTCAACCCATGCGAATATAGAGGCTGTTAAAGCCATTAATATGTTCCATAAGAGCCATGAACGCGACGCTGCTGCCAAGCAGTGAAGAAAATAGATGTGACAATGTATTTAGGAGATGTGAAGTCAAAGACAATGTGACCTTAATTAGTTAGGGTAGTGTCGTAGTGTGTGAAGTGATAATTATTGGGTTTAAATTATTATTAAAGTTGATTGATGAATAAATGATTGTGAAGTTTGTCTGTTGTTTTATTTTTATAAACATTTAATAACTTATCATCAGCCCTGTACTCCCCAAAGTAGTGGGCAGAGGAATATAGCCACAACACACACACACACACCCCCACACACGTCATTTCACCGGTTATGTACCTAACCTCCTTTTTAACTACGCAACTCCCATGTAACAGGGGGCAAGCCTATTGCCAGCAACCGGGCACAAAGCCAGCACTTTGCTCGGCCCGGGAATCGAACCCAGGAGCTCATGCATGAACAAGGCAGTCCTGATGATGAAAAACTTTAAAACACTGCCCAGCCTAGGGATCGAACCTGGACATGCAGATGAGGGCGCAGTACCGTCGCGTCGTCACGTTTGCAGATATCAAAATTATTAATTTACTAGCTTCTGCCCGCGACTTCGTCCGCGTAAAATTTCTTGTTCCCCGACCCCGTCGCATCGCATCGCCTGCCCGCTGTTAGTTCGGTTTCGCGATCTTACTTTTTTTCTTTTTGCTCGGCTCCTAAGAGCTCTAGCGGGATGGTAAACAGCCTATAGCCTTCCTCAAGAATTGGGCTATCAAATGCAAAAAAGAATTTTCAAATCCGACTGGTAGTTCCAGAGATTAGCGCGTTCAAACAAACAAACTCTTCAGCTTTATTATTAGTAGTATAGATACTCTTCAAAGATCTTATACTTACAATCATCAACAAATATATTTCGAAAAAGATTATTACAGGATTTTATGTTGATAAAAAACTCTATGGCCCATAACTCCTTAATAGGTACCAACTCTTAACATCTTACACACGTGATAACTTTTAAACGAAATATCCGATTGAGATGAAACAAAAAGTATTTTACTTCTTCATAAATACTCTTGATAACATTATGCTTAATTTCGATAAAGATTAATATTACGATACATATTTAAAGTAGTTTTTTTTTCTTCAGACGATTTAATAATTATTTTAAACACAAAATCGGTTATTGTGATTAAACCATGATAGCTAGATATATGTTCTCGCGGACTTTTTTGTAGGTCTTAATGGGCTCTACAAACCCGTAGTACATCATTTTGTTCTATTGTCAATAGTTTTTGCAGCGCACGCAAAAATAGGTTTTCGATTTTACACCTTGTGTTACAAAATAGCAATTTTATTACGGATCCCTAATTTTGAAAAAAGAAAATATAGCCTATAGCCTTCCTCGATAAATGGACTACCCAACACTAAAAGAATCATTCAAATCGGACCAGTAGTTCCAGAGATTAGCGCGTTCAAACAAACAAACAAACAAACAAACTCTGCAGCTTTATAATATTAGTATAGATTAGTATAGATTTATGTATACAATATTGTTGATTATTTTTATTATTTTTTTTTTTCTCCTTTTGTAACGTGAATGCTGTGTTTTTTCTTCTCTTTTTTTGGTTGTGAATGCTGTGCACGTCTGTAATTGACGTAAACACTAGTCCATGTCTCTGTTCACTGTTATTTGTAAATGTTTGTGTTTGTGTTGTTGATGTGCCTTAATAAATAAATAAATAAATACAAGCACAACAAGTTTACAAACTAAAGTATCCTATTAATCCATTGTTATATAAAAACCATTGATAATGTCATTTATTATATCGACCAAAGCACTCTGAGCTTGCTATAATAATAACTAATAAATAGGTGTGCCTGTAATTTCGTTCGCGTGCAGTTCGGAAAACAAATAGGATTTCATGGGTTTAATTTTTTTCGTGCGGAACCATAATTCTTTACTAAAATAAAAGTAAGCCTAAGTTACTCCTTATAAAATCAGCTACCAGCCAGTAGCAGTCCCATCAAAATCGGTCCAGCCGTTTCGGATATTAGCCGGAATAAACAGACAAAAAATTAAAAAATCTTTCATATTTATACGAATACCCCTGGACCCTCGGAAAGCACGTTAAGCCGTTGGTCCCGGCTGTCATTCGTGGATCTTTGACAGTCGTTACGGGTAGTCAGAAGCCCGAAAGTCTAACAACCAGTCTTACCAAGGTATCGTATTACCCAGGGTTGACTGAAACTGGGTTGAGGAGGTCAGATAGGCAGTCGCTCCGTTTAAAATACTGGTATTCAGCTGCATCCGGTAAGACTGGAAGACGACCCAGCATACTTGGGTAAAGGCTAAACAGATTGATTTAATTATTCTAAGCTACCAATAGGCGATCAGTATGTTAAGTAGGAATTTTATTCGGAAGGGCAGAAGACTTTTAGTGATATTCCTTTAGTAAGTAAAACGTTTGTGTATCATAATCAGTCTATAATTTCCTTACTGCTGGGACACAGGCCTCCTCTAGCTTCCAGCGGTATACTCCTATAGGTATATAAGTTTTCGTATACCGTGGGTAATTCTCGCTCAAAACAGTTGAAATCTACCCTCAACATCTTTAATTTACCAAAAGTGAGGACCTAAGAAACTATAAAAGGCATCGCTTCCACTCACTCGCGTCGCTCGCTTGTTCCTCGTCACATTGCTCACACAGTCGTCATCGCGTTAGCTCGTGTGTGACCGAAAACAAAATGGCGC
Source organism: Oligia latruncula (assembly GCA_948474745.1). NCBI lineage: Eukaryota > Metazoa > Arthropoda > Insecta > Lepidoptera > Noctuidae > Oligia > Oligia latruncula. Next base: position 2,657,799 of record OX419710.1, on the reverse strand, counting down.
GAACAAAACAGACAGCTCGCAAATCCACCGGAGGAAAAGCTCCTCGTAAGCAACTGGCGACCAAGGCAGCAAGAAAAAGTGCTCCAGCCACCGGCGGCGTGAAGAAACCGCACAGATACAGACCAGGGACTGTGGCCCTGCGAGAGATACGCAGATACCAGAAGAGCACGGAACTGCTCATCAGGAAACTGCCGTTCCAGCGTCTCGTGAGAGAGATCGCGCAGGACTTCAAGACTGATCTCCGGTTCCAGAGCTCGGCTGTGATGGCACTTCAAGAGGCCAGCGAGGCGTACTTAGTGGGGCTGTTCGAGGATACCAATCTGTGCGCGATCCATGCGAAGCGAGTGACTATCATGCCGAAGGACATTCAGTTGGCGAGGAGAGTGCGTGGCGAGCGCGCGTAGTGAAAATTCGTATAATTTTTAAGTTGTAGGTAGGTATTTATTGATGACAAAGCCCTTTTCAGGGCTGCAGGGTTTTCTATTTCTTTGGTGGATGATGTCAAAACGTAATAGGTCTACTTTCTCACATTTAATCATGTTTTAAAGTGGGAAAACACACGACTACGTCCTTTTCAGTGCTGCAAAACGTTAACGATGATGGATTGCGAGAGGAATGATATGAAAGAGAAGGGAGTGAATGATGATAGCGTGACAGATGACAGGCGAGAGAAAAAGAAAACTTGGTACCTAGGTAGGTATAGGCAGGGAAGTAGAAGTAGATTCAGTTCGCGAGGAGAGTGCGTGCATGGCGAGCGTGCGTATGTTAAATTCGTATGTTTTCGCCGATGTAGGTAGCTATTATTTATTGATGACAAAGCCCTTTTCAGAGCTGCAAGGTTTTCCGTTTCTTTGATGATGTCAAGCGTAAATACTTCAAACAAAACACAACTTGGGTAACCCACAAGAAAAGTGTGCTGTTGAATTTTCAACGTTCGGATTAGCGTCGAAAGTTGAAATCCAACAGTGCTCTTTTTCTTTTGGCATTACATTTAGAGGGTGTCAGGTAATTATGAAAAAAAAAAAACCAGATTACTTAGTCCAAGGTAGACCTGCACCCTGACCCTGACCCTGGTGACCTGCTGGCACGGAACATAGGTAAAGGGCTAAGGAAGGAACACGGGTGGGTTTTAGTCAGTAAGAGTCTGACACTCCCTTCCGCTCCACCCAGAGCGGGAGGGGTCATTTGATGATTTCAAACAAAAAAAAAAAAAAACGTAGACCTGCAGTCTAATTGCGTAAAACACACTATCAATGTCGACCGAATCATTTTGCACTATATTGCTAATCCATTGCTTCATAATAATCGAATTTTTGAGCTCAACAACGTAAATATCGCAATGTATGCTGTTGAACTGTCAAAATGAAGCCATTGGAAACGCTTACTTCAAACAGTGCGTCTCGGAGACTCCGTGGAATGAAAAACAAACCCTAACATTATTCATATTGACACTTTTAAGTTGTAACTTGTATTTGATAACCACAAACCGGAAACTTAAAAGTTAATCTTATCTACGACATGAATTTTAGCTTGGGTTGTTATCTCCTGCGACTATAAAAAAAGTTGGAAAGAACCTGCAAATAACAAGTTTTCATTATATAACATCACGCCTGTAGTCCTCGACGGCATGGGCAGATATAGTCCATTGTTGACTAGACCAATGCGGCCAGTCTCCTTATTTCTTCTCTCTCTTCTGTAGGCTCTTTTAAGGGTAGTTCTTCAGGGACAAAATTTTCGATGTCTGTGGGTATATTTCTGTAACCAACTAACAAAACGGCATGTAATATTTTTTTTTGTATAGTTTAGCTTTATCCCTTACTGGGACAAATGATTTTTTTTTAATAATTGCTGTCTAAGTACAAAATAAAAATATTTGAAGTTCGTTCTTCTGATTCATATAGCGCGTCCGTTTGCCATTTTCCGGAACAAAATGTTCGATGTCGCATTTTCCCTTTGATACATCAATATAAATTATAATTATATTGAAAGGAAATGAATTGTCCTCTTACAAAAAAAATGTGTATTAGTTATAACTACGTTAGTCTGTTTATAAATAAGTAAATAAGAAGTGTCCGGCGTATAATACTGATTAATGTGGCGTAAGCTGCGCTTGACCGTACTTGGTCGGGTAATAATAATGAGAGTCTGGCTTCCCGCGCGGGGGGAAGCCAGTTGCGAAACGGACGACCTGGAAGGTGGACGTGCGGCTGGTTGGCTTAGATCCCGGTGTTACGAAGGAAAATACCTGATTCATCTGTGTTTGGTTCAGGTGGCATACTGATTACAATGCCTACTTTATAAAATTTATTTTATTGTTTTAAAACTTCAATCTGTGTTTCGTGTGATGCTTTTGGGTTATAGATTCGTGTAGAAAAATGAAAATAATGAAGTCTGTATGATGAGTTATGCATGATTGTAGGCAAAATCCTGATTCATCTGTGCCTGATTCGTATGGTCAAAAGCCCATATGAATAAAAAAAAAATAGTTTTTCCCCTCTCCAGCACGAAAGGAGCGCTTTTGTTGCGTAGTTCTCCTTGTCCAATTTTTGACCGTGTAAAAGTCAGTAGTTTTAGTCTTATTTATTATTATTTACTTAGCTATAACTTTTTGAATAATTAAAAAATTACAGGAGTATAATCTTGTTCTAAATATGACACTTTTGATATGTCTTAGTCCTATTTAAGAATTAATAATTATTGTTTAGAATTTACATTCATAACTAACGGTGTATTTATTACTTTTTATTTCTGTTTCTGATTCATCTGTAACAAATTCTGATTCATCTGGGCACAAAATCAATATCTTGAAAACTACTTTATAAAAACGAGTCCCTCATTCAAATATATGTTATTTGGTATACCTATTTTCATATGAACATGTGTTAAAGAGCTGAAAGTGAAATTAAATTTTGGCCATATGGATCAGTCAAAGAATCAAATTTCGAAGAACTACCCTTAAGAGCTCTGATCTAGGTAGACATGACATATCAAGCTATACATTTCGAGTTTTAGCTAAGTTCGCATTGGCTTTTCGTAGAATGAGAAGTCAGCTTTTGATATACACTGGTGTTCCAAGCGATATACATAAACTTCGACCAGATGTTCAGACCATGGAAATAAGCATCTTTCATTATGGACACATTAATAAATAGTTAACTACTTATTTTTTGTTAATTTTCATACAAACTAAATACCTTGATGTAAATCACCCGATATGCATTGCCTCTTTTATTATCCGAATTGCCAACGACGTATTTTCATTATGATTTACACATAACACATAATCAGCCTATAGTGTTCCCACTGCTGGGACACAGGCCTCCTCTCTGTGAGAGGGAGTGGGCCGTAATCCACCACGCGGGCCCAGTGCGGGTTGGCAGATGTCACATGTCTTCAAATTTTTGGTTCTAGGACATGCCGGTTTCCTCACGATGTTTTCCTTCACCGTTTTGAGAGCAGTGGTGATGAAACAATTTACACAAAGTCAAGCGCCTGTCTGGGTTCGAACCTACGACCGACAACTCGTAAGTCGCGGCTGTTACCACTTGGCCACCACTGCTCTATCATTAAGATTTGACGGGCTGAAACTTGTCCAAACTAATTTAAGACCCTTTCTTACTGTATAGCTCAATTTTTCATCAAATGAAATTACAAATATATCTTGTAGCGAAGCCTTTTTAAGTTGGGTATTAATTCTTTTGTTAGATTTAATTTGTAACAGCTTAGAAGCGAAGCGAACACGGTGTAACTAGTCGTTCGTATGTACTTCCCTAAACTATCGATGCCTCGTTGGTGCAGTGGTCGCAAGCGCTACTCGGGTTCGATTACCGGGTCGGGGAAAACGTTTGGGTTTTTCCATCTGGAATTTCTCAATAGCAGCCCGGAGTTTGGATGTGTCCCCGGATTATGGCAATAGGCTCTCCCTCTGTTATGGGACTCAAACATAACTGGTGAAATGTGGGTGTCCTATAGGTACAATCAAGGAAACTTACATCTATACACCGTAAGGGCTATTCTTGCTTGCAGCGCTCGGCCGCTGTAGTAACACTTGCTAATAGATGTGGTCATCGTCATCATCTGCCTGTCTTTTCCCAACTATGTTGGGGTCGGCTTCCAGTCTAATCAGATGCAGCTGAATACCCATATTTTACGTGAGCCTTTCTGACCTCCATAACCCAGTTACTGGGTAATACGATACGTTGGTAAGACTGGTTGTCAGACTTTCGGGCGTCTGACGACCCGTAACATCTGTCAAAGATCCACGAATGACAGCCGGGACCAACGGCTTAACGTGCTTTCCGAGGCACGGAGGGGTCCAGGGGGTACATGTATTTATGAAAGTAGATAACAAAAAACATTTTTTTAATTTTTATCTGTTTGTTCCGGCTAATATCCGAAACGGCTGGACCGATTTTGATGGGACTGCCACTGGCAGGTAGCTGACGTTAAAGGAGTAACTTAGGCTTACTTTTATTTTAGAAAATAATTAGCTTTCCGCACGAAGTCGCAGCCATAGCTATTTAGTCTATACATATAATAAATTTGTAGAAAAGTGGTGTCTGTACAATGGAAATATATAAAAAAAAAAGTAGCAGGGGTTGTTATTATATCGATGCCGAACCCGAAATTGTAATTAATTTTTTTTTTGTCTGTTTGTCTGTTTGTCGGTTTGTCTGTTTGTCGGTTTGTCTGTTTGTCTGTTTGTTTGTGCACGCTAATATCAGAAACAGCTTATTCGATTTAGATGCGGTTTTCACTAATATATTGTAGTAGGCTTCACTTAACATTTAGTGTGAGTGTATATTTCATGTCAATCGGTTCATAAATAAAAAAGTTATGTCAATTTAAAGAATCACGGCGAACATTTGTTAAGGTATTCTATCAGAGTACGTACACGCCTGCGGGCCTGCGCGTCCGATCTTCGGAACTACTGGACGGATTTGAATGATTTTTTTTTTGTGTTATAGTTATTATGGCTGGTCAACATCCAGGCTATAATGTTTCTTGGAAACTTGAACACCTGATGCAGAACCGAAACAGACCAGCTTAACTATAAGAGATACAAAAATGGTACCATAGCAAAAATTGTTCCACGTGATGAGGATTTTCTGCTGAGAGAATAAATTTGAAGATCTGGAACACCTGATGGGGAACTCCAAGAGCCCAGCTACACCATAACACATATAGGAATGACGTCTTAGTAAAAGTTATTCGGTCTGATGGGCATTTCCTGTTGACTTATAAAAATCGAAGACCAGAAACATCTGATGTGGAAATCTAAGCTATCACTAATTTCACCTCCACGCGGTGAAGGCGGTAACAGTTTAGGATTGATTTTCGATGGCGATGGTATATCATTGAAAATTTGACTCTACTGGCCAAAACTCCCATTTATTTTTTTTTAACGTGAAGAAATGCTCATGCATTCTGCACTACCACGGGGAGATAGTGCAGTGATGTGGGACTCTAACCCACTAAAACTCCACTGTGTCCTCCTCTGCCGCTTACGGCGGGAACATGGGCACGCGTTAGCACTCATCCGTGAACCCGCCGCGGCTGTCCGTCACCGGACCCTCCGCTAGGGAGTACTCCCCATCACCGGCGCACCAGAACACATAGCACGCCGTGACCACCCCAGGGACCAAACCAGCACATGGGCCAGACGATCCCGTGTCTGGGCACCCTTGGTAGGGGAGCAGTCACTTAGATTTTAATTGATCAGGTATCTTCATAATAAAACTATAACCATGCCTAGAAAGAGGTCAAATCTTTCCCAATGTTCCAAAGGAGCTAAAAGATTGAGGATCATAAGATCCCAAGAATCTACCGAAGAGCGTCAGGAGAGACTTGATGCTGTTTGAGAACATCAGGCTGCAACTCGCTCCGTGGAAACCTCTTCGGATCGCGAAGCACGCCTGCGTTCTCAGCGTATTTACGCATCTACATCCAGATTTCTAGAGACCAGTGAAGAATATGATGCGCGACTGACCGCTGATACGGTGAGATTATCATACATTGTTCCGAACACGCACACAACAAAATATTCATAATCAGAAAGTGAGAAAGAAAGAATTGCTGGAGTACGGCATGAAGAGACAGATTAAGAAGAGCGCAACGAACGTTTGAATTCTGATCGACTTCGACATTCTCTGAACAGAATGTCGATATCATCTGAAGAATCGGATGTGTCTCAAGATATAGCCGTAGGGCATGGCGACCTTCCTTGGGTTGATAAGGAACGGAGTGCATTTACGTATACTCCTATGATTGACTACGCCACATATTCCGCCATCGGAGGTATGGTTAAAAATTTTACTTTTTGTGAAGCTGTTAAATAGCAAAAAGAAACAAACGGTATGTGTTGCTCAGGTGGGAAAGTACATATTGAAATATTACAAAATCCTCCAGAAATATTAAGATCACTGCTAATCGGTGACCATCACAGTCAAAACATTTCTTGGACAACATACGTTCGTACAATAATGCCTTTCAAATGACATCTTTTGTTGCGAAACAGATTTCAGAACTGCCCATTTCAAAGTGCAAGGCCAAGTTTACCACCCTATTGGTTCATTATTGCCTGAAAATGACGTCTCGAATCGTCTCGCGCATCCCGTTGTTATCCAGTCCCCGGGTTCTTAGAATTCGACATCTGATGTCGAATTCGTTTCAGATCTTCGATTTTGACTACCCCGTTGTCGCTGGCATAACCAACAGGATCCGCGTACGAAGTCGCGGGCAGAAGCTAGTTATTAATATAGCAAGATCAGAGTGCTTTTGTCGATATAATAAATAACATACTGGTACGCTTGAAGGTCAAAATTATCGATTTTTGCATGGATCACAATAGGTCGATACGATACGGGTGCAGGGCGCGCACGCATCCAGGTGCTACAAACATTTTGTTGGGAAGTATAAATCATTTTGCAAATTGTAGTCCAAAAGCCGAAAGGTTCTGGAGTGGCGACCGCGTGCCGAAAGACGTAGTATTGAAAGGCCTCCCACAAGGTGGACCCATGAACTTGTGAAAGCCGCAGGAATCGACTGGATGCAAGAAGCACATAACCTGTCGAAGTGGCAATGCTTGGGGGTGACCAGTGGACGTCTTAGGCTGATATGATGACGCTGCGTCACCAAAAAACTAAGTGGACCTACTAAGTTAAAAAACAATACAAGTAATTACTTGTATTGTTTTTTAACTTACTTAAAGTTACTTAGTTCGAAGGATTTGGGGGAGGCCTTTGTCCAGCAGTGGGACAAAGGCAAACACAAAAAAAAAGTTATAGGTTCTAGCTAGGACATGCCGGATTCCTCTCGATGTTTTCCTTCACCGAGCACTGGTGGCCCAGTGGTAACGGCCGCGACTTACGAGTTGTAGGTCGTACGTTCGAACCCAGTCGGGCGCTTTAATACTTTGCGTAAAATATTTCATTACTACTGCTCTCAAAGTCGTTTAGTGAAATAGTGCCTAAATTCATTATTTCATTATTTTCATATATTTCATTATAGTTTATGCAAAACCTTTTTACCCTTGATAAGAGGGCAATAAAGCCGTAATTTTGTTGTTTTTAGAGTATGTCCAGTTAGCGTAGATTAAGACTTAGCCCTGGACCAAAGTATTAAGTATTAGTAAACATAGTTAATTTGTTAGGTAATTAAAATACGGTTTTCCCACTTTTCACTAAAAGGTTTGGACGTCCGACTGTCAAAGATCCACGAATGACAGCCGGGACCAACGGCTTATCGTGCTTTCCGAGGCACGGAGAGGTCTTGATATATGTAAAGATGGTCACCCATCCATGGACCAACCGCGGCAAGCGTAGCTTAACCTGATCAATCGACCCGTGCGGCTGTTATTACTTAGCCACAAGCTATAAGAATAAATAATAATACATAGATATTATTTAATTTTATCAATCTTCACAAATTGTTACGCGCCCCACCTCGCAGCTGTGTATACCAGCAGCTGCCAGCGACCGTTACACTCGACGGCACGTGCTGCCCCTGCACAATAATATAATTATTATTATTACGTAGAAAGTGGGGTCGGCAGAGAGGTCATATATCGGACTTTCGAATGAACTCGAAAGCTTGGTGTTAAGCGATACTGGAGAACGAAGAAGAACAGCGTTTTGAGGTTTTCATGATCAGCAATGGATACTGGGTGAATGGGTAGTTGAGACCGCGAAATTCAAATTTTCTTACGTTTTTTGCAATATGCAGGTCAGTGTCAGATTGTATCTTGATCAAAATATGATTCGCGACAATAACAGGTACATATTTAGAGAATTAGGTATAATCAATAGAATCATTAATACATCTTTCTACGTTAGATTTCTACCATTAACACTTTTCCTTAGGAGATTGGTGGTTGGTGGTAGAAATCTAACTTGGAAAGATTAGGTAATGATTCCAATGACTACAGTTAGGAATGGCTGTCATTTTGACAGTTCAACAATATTCATTGCGGTATTTACGTTGTTGAGCAGACAAATTTTTCGAGCAATGGATTAGCAATAATTCAGATTATGTGATTGAAAGTGTGTAAACAGTGTTACGCAATTAGAGTGCAGCTTTTTGAGGTTTTCATGTTGAGCAATCATTATAGTTCTTATAATATTAAAATTACATCAAACTAGACTAACTGGGCTAAAAAAATGCTTGGATCTAGTCTGTTTTAAGGACTTTACATTATCCAGGGTTATTGGTAAAACATTAACAACCTCTTATATGAGGTCATTGTATGTACAGACGCCAGCACATCAAGCTACCCGAACTGTCAAATTTTCCCAATCAACTTTGAACCTTATGCTCTAGCGATAAAGTTGAAAATCTATTAAAGAAAATTGACAGATTGTAGTAGCTTGATGTGCTGGCGTCTGTAGATCATACTCATCGTTATGAACAACTTTTCTATGGGAAAAAACCTGAAAACTTAAAAAAAAAATCAGCTGTTCCCTACATTTTGACGAGGTTTTTAATGTTTTACCAATAACCCTATGTCGTATAGTTGGATAGGTCATGCATGATGCTCATGGTACAATGCCGGTCTTTCACCTGTTGCACTCAAAGCTGGGACAGGCAGACCTTTGGCTTTGTGTAAATACTTTCATGACCTCAAAACTGATCTCAAAACGGTGAAGGAAAACATCGTGAGGAAACCGGCATGTCTTAGAACCACACAAATAGAAGACACGTATGTGACTTTTACCAACCCGCACTGGGGCCGCCGTAGTGGATTACAGCCCACTCGAATAGAGGAGGCCTGTGTCTGTGTCCCAGCAGTGGGATGATCTACAGCTCGTAAGTCGAGGCCGCCACTGCTCTTACGGTACAAAAAATAAACATTTAATATGTGTCCAGATACCTACAGGATATTAAGAAAGGCCAAGTGCGAGTCGGACTCGCACACGAAGAGTTCCGTACCACAAGGCAAAAACGCCGAAAAAAAACACGTTTGTTGTATGGGAGCCCCCCTTACATATTTATTTTATTCTGTTTTTAGTATTTGTTGATAAAGCGGCAACAGAAATACATAATTTGTGAAAATTTCAACTGTCTAGCTATGAGTTCTTGAGATACAGCCTGCGTGACAGACAGACGGACGGACGGACAGACAGCGAAGTCTTAGTAATAGGGTCCCGTTTTTACTCTTTGGGTACGTAACCCTAAAAAACGAGTATTCACCTAGATACTACACAAAACAGGGAGCCCTAACGACACGACCCCTGATAAAAGCTAGGGACCTTCCTCGAAAGCTCATTCAATAATTGCACAAGGTAATACCAGTTTTACCATAAAACTTAATAGATTTACAAGTAGCAACCCTTTACTGCTCAAAATAGGGTAAAAATTGCAATGACTCAGGCTTCCATTGTATAAAATTCAGTTTAAAGTAACACACAAGTTATATTCAACTTTAAACGTTGTAAGATAAGGTTTCTATTCGATTTGTTAAACTTTTTTGAACTTGGAATTCAAACAGCGCGTGCCCATTTGCAGGGGTGCGCAAACGCCGCCGTTTCCGACACCGGTGTTTTTTTGAAAAAGGAATGATTTTACAGTTGACGGTTAGACGTTGAACTGGATAAACGTGTGTTATCAATAGAATAATAATAGCTTTTAATATTAAACTAAGTGCAGTTCTAGTGTAGATAAGTGTGAAGTGTCTTTAAGTGAACAAGAATTAAAAATATACCAATTTTAATGGTTTAAAAATTAATCAAAAATCACTTTTAAAACTATATTTGCAAAATTAATGTGTATGTGCTTAATTTAAGTGTAAATTAACATATTACTCGTATAATTTAAGTGAATAAAATAACATAAGAAACCTAGAAGCTAAAGTTAAGTTTAAGTAAAAGCACTGAACGTGAACGGTTCCGGTTACAGCCCACCCTTCTTTTATAACAAGGAGTCATGCACTAACAATTGCACGGGGAAAAAATACGCTTACAAAATGGACTCACCAAAAATCGTGTACAAATATTACTCAAATCCAGCATTCTGCTCACAAAGCGAAGTTATTTTTGCACAAAAATCATGCATGACAAAGATTGTGTCGCCGGAGAGGCAGAGGATGCCTCCTTTGGGCTCGAACTCGCCGAGAAAGATCGAAATAGGCAATAGGATTATGAGGACAGATATCTCCGATAATCCTTTGAGAATGTCTCCAGCTGGAGCTCCAAGATACAGAGAGGAACCGCCGGAATTACCACCTAAACCACCCAAGTTTCAAAACAGGAGTTTCCAAAGACAGTCCTCTTTAGTTTACAAACCTTCTCGTTCAGTAAGATGCAGGACGAGAAGCGAGGACTTAGAAATGGCTCAATTAAAACATCAAAGACAAGCAAGGTATGATAGACGTGCAGACAGTGACGATGGTCTTGAGGACAGCAGGACGAAACATAGGTACGAAGTTATCGAAGACTTCGATGATATCGTCGACTATTCCCCCACGAAGAAGAGAATAGTTGAAGCGAACGCTGATGAAATTGAAGAGTACAATGTAGATGGACCAGACGAGAATGAACTCAAAGAAATACCTACAGAAATTGTCAAAACTGTAAATGGGAGGACGCTGCGATACGCCATAATTCCTACGGAAGACGATGAGCCTAGAAAATGCAACGTTACTTTCACATCTCCCGTCATGTCAACGAAGAATTTAATAGCTACGCAGAAACTCCACGAACTGCTGTCAACTCCAAGGAAACTAAAGAGCTATGCCAGCCAGCCCTCAGTAAGAATCACTCCAAACAAATCGGTGGAAAACAAATACTCAGAAACGCCAAGGAAATTCGTATCCAGCACTCCCACTCATGGCGTTACTCCGTCCAAATCCTGTGCCAACCTGACTTCAAGAACTAGTGCACCAACTTCACCCATTTCACCGAAAGCCCAGCAGAAACTAAGCTATGGTCCACCTGAGGATTTACCTGAGAAACTGCCTGGATTCGACAGACATGACGTGTTCGTGACTAGCTTTAGAGACAAGAGTAGGGATCGCAGTTTTGATCTTGAGAGGGAGTTGGGTAGAGAGAGACGGGATTATGATCGGAGAAGGGACAGTCAGAGAAAGGATAAGAATACTGCTGTTATTATTCCGAGGTAAGTAATCTATTATATCGTTTTATTGGTTCACTAGCTTTTATCCGTGATTTTCACCGCGTAAAATTTCTTGTTAATTTTAACATAAAATATAAAGACACTCGGCAATACTGTAGCTTCCCATTAGTGAAATAATTTTCGGAATCGGATCTGTAGTTCCGAAGATTACCCCCTTAGAAAACCTCTTCATAATAATTATCTTAAAAACTTATAGATTATTGAATAGTTTAATTACTGCGCTAAAACGTAGAGGTACGGAATCGAACAAAAAGCTATGTTTAGCTTTGAGCATCACAAATTCACATGGGCATAGATCGCACAATTCAATAGTTAACTGTCAACAGTCAGATTTAAATACTCAATCATTGTGTCGGTTACTTTACGATAACTTCGCGGTCTACTGATAAACCGTTGCACAGCTGTTTGCTGTTTCACATGTGTAAAGCTTTTTTTTATTGTAATGGTCTCACGCCTGACACGCGCCTAAAAAACGACGCATTTTTGCACTATAGCCAATGACTATAGCTATTAATTTTATACAAGGCGTTTTTTGTTGACATAAAATAATAATAGCGTTAGGCACCTCTGTCCCATTCGCACCGACGACGATTAGCGAGAAACGAGTAGATCTAGGAACTAGAAACGAGTTGGCGCGCATCGCACAGCGAGTGTATAGTTCGCGTAGATTTGTCGCTCGGCTTGGGCTATGGGCCAGTCAGAGGGTTATAGGAGGTTATACTTGATGCTTAGTTGTGGCTGTACTCGTGTCCATTTCATTATTGTTCAATCTTAGCACATGTTTTGGCTAATTGGCGCTACAGTAATATCCGTCAAACGCCGCCACTAAATTTTTTAATGTGACATTCGCTTCCTACTTCCTTCGTATAGAATAAAGCATGACATTGTTGCAAGGGTCTTGTAGAACAAGCTGGTTGAATGATACACTGTGTTTTAATAATAATAAAAATCATTTTACACCTTTCGGCCAAAAGTCCTCTTTCAGACAGGTCTGTAGATGTTGGGTTGGAACTCGTACCACGAATGACTTAAAGTTGATGTTGATGTTTTAGCACTGTTTATATCTTGGTTCTTATGATGATTGAATCTTTGTTTGTTCCTTCTGCCTGCATGGGTTGGTCCCAGACACAATTTCCCCACGCAATTTTATGCACTTATAGGCTTAATTATAAAAAAAAACCCTTTCCTGTCGCTTTCAGGGTAGCATCCCCACCATCAGTTTACTCTGAAGAAACTTACAAGTCTTTCTCAAGCCTCAAGACGATATCAGGAGCTACAGCATCCCTTCTGATAGCGGCTGTCATGCTGACTATGTGTGGCGGTCTTACTGCAGGGCTGAGCTTCTACATGATGTATGCTGTAAGTATCCTTGATTTGATGACGAAAAAAAAAGAGCAAAAGAAAAAAGAGAAAAAAAAAGCAAAAGAGTTAGGTATGCAGGATCGTTAAAGTTTAGTAATAAACCGATGGATGTTGTCGACTGAAATTGAATTTGATAAATGAGCTGTTTGTTTTCTATTAATAAAATTAAATTTTATTCGAAAACATCTATCGGTTTATTACTAAACTTCAACTGTATCCGACGATCCTGCATACCTAACTCTTTTGCTGACTGTACATAATTATAATGCTTCTTCACTTACGCAAGATAGATAGACGATAGAAATTTTATTGTGTTACGAAGATAGTATTTTCAAAACCATAACAATAGAGGCTGGTCTTCTCTCATAGTTGCAATCGTTATTTCACGAAAAAAATGCTTTTGAATTTTGCGAGTACCTGAGTCTCTGTATGTAACAAGTGAGAAAGTGAGCATTCTTCTTTATAGAACAGTGAGATTCTGTTATAAGAGTCATATTATGATGAGAGATACGATTTGATGGCAAATTAGCTCGCTTTGATTGTCAATACGACAAGTCAATACTGGCCAGTCGTCGTCAACTGTATATTTTACTCTGTCAAGTGGACTTTGCTCGGTATTTAATTTACAAACGTAATCATGATTTAGTCTTGGCTTGGATTTGGATTTACCAGCCTACCACTGTTTAGTTTCTAGGAAAAAACATTGCTTAGTTATCAAATTAAATGGAGTTTTGTCACTATCAATGAATTGACTCGAAAAATATAGGAAATCAGCGTCCAAAAGGTACCTAAACTTTTATTCTCATTTAGCAAAATTACTTTTCTATGAGCAAAGTTCTTAACCGCTACATGTTGCTATTCTAGATTGGCAGGCGTTACTACTTGGACTTCGGCGTGCTTGCTGGCTTCACCTGCTTTTTACTAGGACTACTTGGCTTCAGGACGAGGAGACAACAGCTGCTGCCTAACAGGAATTATATTTCTGGTAAGTTCTGAGACAATTTGTTACTCGCGAAAAAACCTACTTGCTTTGGTGAGTCGTTCTGTCTGAGTAAAAATGGTCGTTTACAAGTTTTATGTTTTAACATTATACCCACATGTTAAAATAAGATTGTTAGTTCAGAAAAAATAGAATATCTTTCTTTATGGTAATCATAACAACTCATGCGGGCGAGCAGGGGTGCCTTTACTTTTATGGATTCATTGGCGCCTGCATTAATATAATTTAGACTTGTCGCATTTAAACGTATGTTAGGCATAAAAAGTACTACCACTACATTCATGATGGTCGTAGATTTTTTTTTTTTGCTATACCAAACCAATTGATTTAATTGATTGAAAAGTAAGATGTTTTTCTATGCGTAAATTTCGGTACACTCATCGTTAGGTAAACTATTGTCGGTCGTTATGATGATCAAAGTCGTCGTTGGGTTGATAATACTGTCAAAATGGTGGGAAACGCCTGGATGAGGGACGCACCTAACCGGGAAGTATGGCAGAAGAAAGGGGAGGCCTGTACTCAGTAGTGGGTGATTCCGGGCTGAAATAATGAGATGACAACTTAGTAGCAACAGCTAGCAAAGACCATAACACAACACCAGGCAAGAGCGAGTCGGACTCGCGCACCGAGGGTTCCGTAACATCATATGTCTTTAAATTTTCATTGGCGAGGCCTATATTCATCATAGAATATTAACACAGTGCACTGCGGTGTAGAATATTGCAGTTATTCAGCACCATCTCTTGACCGATAGTGGAACTAATGTAACTTTTGTTGATGATTTCTGAAAAAGTGTGCTATTTAGAGGTTTCATTTTATTTTTCCTGTAATCTTTACATACACTTCTATCACATAGAATAATTTCAGATTGTTCTCTTTGCAAACTTCGGAGATTCGGATTTTTTTTTTCATTTTTCATCATAAGTCGAAAACCATGGGGCCTAGAAAAAGAAAAAAAAATGAGAATGTGCAAACTGCGCTCTTTCATATGATACCCCACATGCCCTAGTAACCCCACTTCGAATTTTTCAGACCCCCTTTTAGTCCCTGTTGCAATAAATCATATATTTTTATTTCTTTCTTATTTGCAAAATAGTTGGGCAAACGTCATCTAAAACTATTCCAAATTTCAAGTTGATAGTGAGAGACAGACTGAGTCTCACCATAAGGGTTCCGTTTTACCAGTTTGGTACGGAACCCTAAAAAGAAACAATGCGCAAAGCTAACGTCCGTTGTTTTCTCTTGCAGGTTACATCGTCCTCTCGTCCTTCTCTCTCCTAAGCGCCTTTGGACTACTAATTCTGCTGTCAGTGGAGCCAAAACCAGGGATGCCATTGAACGACATCACCTCAGGAGCTGTCTGCGGCGTCAGTATACTGGCTTTGTGTCTGGCGACTGTTGGCGTACTCGCTTCTTACTGCTGTGTTAAAGACCCGCCTGATAATAGGGTCGGGAGTACTAGGTGGTATTGAAATAGGCTTGTACTAAATAATTATTTATGAATAGCAGCATTAAATCTTTACTAATTGAAATGACTATAGTACTGACACGCTGCGAAGCAGCGTTGCTATATTCCGGGCTTTAGGCGCCTGCGAATTTAGGATCAAGGGTCTTTTTAGAGTTCCGTACCCAAAGGGTAAAACGGGACCCTATTACTAAGACTCCGCTGTCCGTCTGTCACCAGTCAAAGTCTCTTAAAGTTACGAAACAAGTTTTGTAATCTACCCTGGTTTATTCTCTTGAAGAAACAGCCATTAGTTTAACAGCGGTCCATAGATTTTTTTTCTGTACGAGTCGTGTATAAGTGACGAGGACGCCCCGCGGCCCAAAATAAAAAATGTATGGGGACATAACGATGCGCCTCGCGTGGGAAGCCTACACCTTAGTGGGTATCTCATGAACCGTGATAGCTAGACAGTTGAAATTTTCACAGATGATGTATTTCTGTTGGCGCTTTAACAACAAATACTAAAAAAAGAATAAAATAAATATTTAAGGGGGGCTCCCATACAACAAACGTGTTTTTTTTTTCGGCGTGTTTGCCTTGTGGTACGGAACCCTTCGTGTGCGAGTCCGACTCGCACTTGGCTAGTTTTTTAATTTAATTGAATGAGTAATAAGTTCATGGCATGGCCGCGGATTAATCTATACATGAGACTAGCCAGTTTTAGCCCCATTTCCGACGTACATTGACAGATAATAAATAGCAATTCCTTGATAAATGTTTCGTATACGAACTAAGCAATGGATGTCGAGAAATTATGGTCAAAAATGGCTTTTATGTAAGAGATTATTTAAGAGCAATTAGGTCTAGAAGAGGTCCGGTGGACAATGTGTCACTCGTGTAATTGATTAGTGTATAAATACAAAGCGGCATGTAGTTGGCGGCAGCCCGACACGTCGCCATCGTCCGTTACCACCGACACACGTCGCCATCGTCCCTTACCACCGACACGCGTCGGCACCTGTCGCCGACACGCGTCGGCAGCTGTCGCCGGCACGCGTCGGCAGCTGTCGCCGACACGAGTCGGCAGCTGTCGCCGACACGCGTAGGCAGCTGTCTCCGACACGCGTCGATGCTTGCAGTTGCCTCCGTCGTCGACGCATGTCGCTTCGTGTGTGAGCACAGTAAGAATTAAGAGAATGATGAATTTAAATAACATCACTTAATTATTATTATATATATAACTACTTGGCTGAAATGATGATGATGATGATATAACTACTACCTATGTATCGTGTTTTCTTATTGTGTTGAAAAAAAAAAAAAAAGCAGGGTTGGTTCCATTACGGTTTTAAATATTATTATTCTTATTAATTTATTTCCTATTTTTTAATAAATAGTAATTTCTATTTCTATGTTTTATTTTAATGATGTAGTATAGACAGATATACTTACCAAAGCAGGTCCAAATTAAAATTGATTGTATTTTATTTGATACCTAATTGTTGTAAAATTTTAATAAAATTGGATTGAATATTGAATATTACGTGTTAGCGTGTTTTCTTTCAATAAATAAACCCTTTCATCACAAGTCTACCAGCTGTGCTATTCGGTAAACATCTCACCGTAAAGACTTAGGTCAAGTGCAAAGAGTAAAGTAACTATATGGTCAAGTGAGCTGTCATTCCACCAGCAGTGCGATTCTGCCAGTCGATTCTCTTCTCCGTAAAAATCTCACCGTGAGGCGTGAACCCATATTGTAATAGTAGTCTATGCGTGAACCTTAAATGAAGTGAGTTTGTTTTTGCTAGGAATTGACACTAGTGACAGCTCACTCCACGCTCACTTCACCTAAGTTAGCACGGTGAACGGTGAGAGTTTTACAGAATAGAGCGGCAGGCTAAGTGAGTAGTTTCATTCAAATACACGCACGAAAACATACATTTCCATTAGAAGCTGACTTCTCAACGGAACGGAACGGAACGGTATTTTTTTTTACATGTTTCATCAAAAGTCGAAAACTATGCGACCTAAAAAAAAAATTTTTTTTTTTTTTGAGAATGTGCACACTGCGCTCTTTCATATGATACCCCACATAGTAGTAGTAGTAGCCCCACTTGGAATTTTTCAGACCCCTTTCAGTCCTTGTTGCAAAAAAAAATATATATTATTATTTCTTTCTTTGCAAAATAATTGGGCAAATCTCATCTAAAACTATTCCAAATTTCAAGTTGGTAGCATTAGTAGTTCATGAGATATCCAGCTGTGACAGACAGACAGACAGACAGACAGTCGGACAGACAGACTTAGTCTCACCATAAGGGTTCCGTTTTACCATTTTGGTATGGAACCCTAAAAACAAGATCTCTCCGAAAAACAGAGCCATTAAACGTTCCGGATTAAGTGCCTGTCTAGCTGTAAGAATTGCATTGTAATTTCTTTCTCTCATTTTCTTTCAATCATTCTTTCTTTCATAATTTTTGTAGATCAGTTGAAAATTTTTTCTTCATACACTTTTTCAAATAAATAAGATGAAGTTAATATAAAACGTATGTTTAAAAATAATTTCTGGAATTATGTTAAATGGAACGACAAAAGTAGTTGTCAAACTATGCGTCAACAACGAAACGTTCCAATATTTATATATGAGAGTCCTAAGCATTTAAGGATTGCTGTCTTTGTCTAACTCATGTAAAATGATAATAAACTATCCTGCTGTCTCAAAAACAGGAACGAGTTTCACGATTGTTCACCTCTCGACTGTGATTTTATAGTCAGCTTTTGTGCTAATTTGATAACAATTGAACTGTTTGATAACAATTTCTAATTGGTATAACTATAAAACGAGATGTAGCTTAGATTATATCATCTAACCTGTCAGCTGCATTTATGTCAACGCCCAGCGAGATATGCATTTCGTAATTTAAGTTATTAAAGTGTTGTTGATAGTACAAAACACGTAAGTCTTTGTTTAAATACATTTTTTTATTCGGATGAATAGGTAAGGTAAGTCACCACCGCTTCATCTTAATTTCCTCATTAAAAACATAGTGCTGTTTTTTTAAAGATTGCAGCAGAATGCAAAGGTCTTTTGAAAAAGTAAATAATTTGAAGGTCGAAAAGTAAATAAAATATGTTTTTCATCGTTATTTCATGATGACCAGCTGTTATTAGTTACGTGTTTAAGTTTGTTATTGTAACTAAACGCTTGTTCATATCAGAATAATAGGGGAAACATATCAATTATTGAGATAAACAAAGTCTGAAATTCTACAGGCCTATTTATTTATGTGGCCCAATTATGTTATCGTTAATAATACTAACAGAACTATTGCATGGTTACATTACCTACAGTGAATCAGTCATGCCAAGTGTATCTTCAGTGAATATAATGGCTTGCTCATTGTAAGTGTATATCTTTTTTCATTGTTAACAAATTGGTAATTGTCATGACAGAACTGCTTTGCCAAGTAGTTATCCAACACTGGCCACAGTATTGACTGGTTTTGGCTTGCTTGTCCAAATATGGGCTCAACTGTCACCGTTAATGAAATACAAAATCCGCCCCTAAGACGACCCACTGACCACTTTTTCTATTGTTGCCAATGCTTCCCAACTGGACGAAAAATTAATGACAAGTTCTTTTTCAAATATTTAAAATTAAACTTTTTAAGTCAAGAAAAACTGTTTTAATTCTACTTATTCTTGATTACAATGTTTTTTATTCTTTTTTAGTTAAATTATGTCACATTCACATATCTTTTTGCACTAAGACGGCTTTCTAATTTAAACTAAAACAGCATAGGTACTCTTACAGCAAAAACTAGTCTTTTGAGAAAACCTTCACTTAATGGCTATAAAATGCAAGGAGTAGCAAAAAAAAAATTGTAGAGATATGAGATACTGCAATCCATATAACTTCTATTAATTTTATACCTGACTTAAGCTAATTAAAGCTAGGCTAAGCTATAGGTAATGAGTTTGACAGTGAGTGTATGGATGTTCAATCATAACTCAAAAACTGCTGATCCCATTTTGACAAATAGAATGACAAACCACATTTATTTAATCTATTCTCTGTAAATACACATGTCAAAGTTTTTTTTTTTTGTTTAACCGTGTTGTTCCACTGCTGGACAAAGGTCTCCCCGTAGTTTTCTAATTTTCTTGGTGTTTTGTCTTCTCGGGCCAATTGATCAGGAACGAGTTAAACAAAGGATAAATTAAAATTATTCATTGATTATAAACTATTTTTAACTAATTCTAAAACTGTTATCAGTGTTATTGACATACACATGGTATCAGCCATTGCTTTCAAGATAACAACCATTCTCATTGAATTACAGTTGGATTAATTAATTTTTACTGCTTTACAGCTTTATGCTAAAAAAAAAACTAGCTTCTGCTCGCGGCTTCGCCCGGGAAAATTGCCCGTGGGAACATAATCTACTTAGCGTTTTCCTAAATATGTTGGGAATCAGCTTCCAGACTAACCGGATACAATACAACCGGATAAAAAACATATTACTAAATAAATGTTATTATAGCATAAATGAATATTTAATTGACAAATCCATAGAATTGACATAGTAATATAAATTGACATAATAATATAAATTAATATAAATTGACATAATAAAATAAATTAATATAAACTGACATAATAATATAAATTAATAGTTTTTTTTAAATTTAGTTAATAATTCATAAAATGTTACCTTTAATTCATAGTTTAATAATAGTTTGATTATTAATTGTACTTAGATTAAGTTAGTTTGCATGTTCAAATAAGTCCTCTTCCTAAAAATGTTTTGTTTTGCTGTGCCCGACAGGGTCCACGATTGTTACAACAAATGTTACCTACCACCTAAGCATATACATTGTGGAACGCAATAAATGATTGAGTATTGAGTACAGATGAATACCAGCATTTCACATGTGAGTGACGCCTAAGTGCCCTCCACAACCCAGTTACTGGGTAACATGATAGCTACCCCTTGGTAAGACTGGTTGTCACTTTTCGGCTGCTGACTACCTGTAACAACTGTCAAAGATCTACGAATGACAGCCAGGATCAACGGATTTACGTGCGTTCCAAGGCACGGAGGGGTCTCGATATGTCATGGATAGTCACCCATCCACAAACCGACCGCGGTTTCGGCATCCGTTTAGACTGGAAGCTGACCCCAACATAGGAAAAGGCTAGGCAGAGGATGAAACAGATGACTGATTTACCATAAACATTAACCATGTTTATGGTAGAATGACACATAGGTACATAAACAATAATTCAGTTCTTAGTATATAACGACACATCATCATACATGGCCTAAACCTATATTTCCTTAAATGACCCATATATGCAATATTTCCCTATATTAAATCATTCATTTGTTGCCAACGTTAAGCCGTTGGTCCCGGCTGTCATTTGTTTTGTCCCGGCTGTCATTCGTGGATCTTTGACATTTGTTACGGGTAGTCAGAAGCCCGAATGTCTGACAACCAGTCTTACCAAGGGGTATCGTATTACCCAGTAACTGGGTTGTGGAGTCAAATAGGCAGTCGCTCCATGTAAAATACTGGTATTTAGCTGCATCCAATTAGACTGGAAGCCGACCCCAACTTAGTTGGGGACATGGCAGGCAGATGACTCGTTGCCAATGGTCATTGGAAAGACCCATCATCATTCACTTGCCTAATATATATAATATATATAACCCTATACTAATTTATTTAGGGTCGGCCTAAGAGGGACTAAGTAATAATAGCCGCACGGGTCGATGGTTCAGGTTAAGTTACGTAGCCGCGGTCGGTCTGTGGGTGGTTGACCATCTTTACATCTTTTTCTTCTGAAACCCCTCCGTACGCACGCACAATGGTCCACTGAAGGACTAAGTGCGGAAACCAAACCCATAACATAGAACCCCTCCGTGCCTCGAAAAGCCTGTTAAGCTCAAATGAATGCCAAAGATCCACGAATGACAACCTGTCTTACCAAGGGGTATTGTGATACCCAGTAACTGGGTTGTGGAGGTGAGACAGCCAGTTACTCCAGAAAATACTGGCACACAGCTGCATTCGGTTAGACTTGAAGCTGACCCCAACATAGCTTGGGAAAAGGCTTGGCAGATGATGATGAGGCTGATAGACTTTCTAATTAATGTATGTATTCATTGCAGCATATACCTACTATGAATCTCATTTATTCTATGAATTGATTATTATATAATTATTTATGACTAATTATGAGGACACTGGGGAATAAACCACACACAATGGTCCACTGAAGGACTAAGTGCGGAAACCAAACCCTTAACATAGAGGACACTGGGGTCCTTATCAAAATGTCTATAGCATGTATTTACAATGGATTGTTGATTGTTATTGCTATGTAACTATCTCATTACTATAATTTAGAATTACTTCTAAATTAAATGTCTAACTATATAGCTTACTATACAAATAAATACGAAAACAAAGGACACTTAGGCGTCGAAGTATTATTATTATTAAGTATTATTCAGAACTAGCTGCGCCCCGCGGTTTCACCCGCGTAAATGTCGATCCCGTGAGAATATCGGGATAAAAAGTATATTTAAAATCGGTCTAATTTGGCTGTAACACTATTTTTCGAAAATGTTCTCTACTAACTTTTTAGACCTTTGTATCCTGCTTATGCGTATGAAGTTTAATTAAAATCGGTTCATTCATTTTGAAATATAAGGGCTTGAAAGTTTGTATGAAATGCCGTACGGCGTAAACACTCTTAAGTTAATAATTATATCATTACTCATTAACTTCTAATGATTCCAGAGTCCAGGATGTCGCACCCACACTATAGAGAGGCGGCTGAGTCGCTTCTCAACAGTGTCAGCCCACACCATCGCACGTTAAGTGAGTTTATTTTTATTCGTTTTTTATTTTTTATTATTATTATTATTAAATGGGCCCGCTCTTGACCTCGATCACGCCTGTTAGAAAGCGATGGATGAGGTCTATGATGGAACGAGCGTGCCCAGAAGATGCCTGTTCACTCTTGCTTTGAAGGCAGACGGGTTAAATGTGGGAGGGAACACTGATGCCGGCAGAGAGTTCCACACTTTGGCTGTGCGCATAATAAAAGTGGAGGATAAAATAATATTAGTTATTGTTTTCCTGCAGAAACTACGTAAAAATATTTATTCTAACCGGGATAAGCACTACTTAAGCGATGCCTAGTATCTACAGGAATATGGGTAAAACATTAACAACCTCTGAAGAGGTCATTGTACTCATCATTATGAACAACTTTTACTAAGGGATCAAACCTGAAATCGCGAAAAAAAATCAGCTGTTCCCTACATTTTGACGAGTTATACGAACATAAATGTAGGGAACAGCTGATTTTTTTTCGCGCTTTTTGCTCGACTTGGCGGGGGCACTGCCGTGCCCCCAGATATATTTCTGATTTTGTTTACTGTTTCACACCCTGTTTAATTAAACTTCATAAAACAAACCGAAAATGTTTATTTTTGGGGTCAACGACCGCCGTACTCTCGTTATTGGA
Organism: Oligia latruncula; assembly: GCA_948474745.1. Taxonomy (NCBI): domain Eukaryota; kingdom Metazoa; phylum Arthropoda; class Insecta; order Lepidoptera; family Noctuidae; genus Oligia; species Oligia latruncula. Next base: position 2,634,819 of record OX419710.1, on the reverse strand, counting down.
AGTACGAAATAAATATATTGAGTACTTATACGAATTTAAAAAATCATTTCGTTTTAGTGTATCCCGTCTTTGGAGTTTCGCTCGCTAATTTGATTTGACCCTGTAATCCTCTCCTAACTCCTAACATTCTATGGGACGTGCCAGTAATCTACTTTTTTCTTTTATTCCAGCACACTCCACCTCTCTAAACCTAGTATCAGAAGACCTGGTAGCCGGCCACAGACCTCAGGGCAAGATGTCCACAGTACGGAGATTCTTCTGTCTGTTCGTCACGTTTGATCTACTCTTCACCAGTCTTATGTGGCTCATATGTGTAATGGTAAGGTTTTATATGCTAAGTATTTATTTGTAGAATCTATACTAATATTATAAAGCTGCAGAGTTTGTTTGTTTGTTTGAACGCGCTAATCTCTGGAACTACTGGTCCGATTTGAATGATTCTTTTAGTGTTGGGTAGTCCATTTATGAGGAAGGCTATAGGCTATATAACATCACGCTACGACCCTTAGGAGCCGCGCAGCGTGTGACACCGCGGGGAACAGCTAGTAATTAATAAGGCGCTACCTCGAAAATCTAAAATCCTCGAAAACCTACTAAGCGAGCGAAAGTGATGCAATTACTTTTGAAACGCAAAAGAAGAGTGATGGCTATAGTGTGCGTGCGCTCGGAATAAAACGACGTATGTGCCAAAACGAATTTACTCCTTTTTTAACAAAATAAATGAATTAAATTTAAAACTACTTTGAGTAAACTTTAATATGATAATTAAAATTAAAATAAACTATGTTTTAAAGTAAATTCCATGGAATAACTCTTAAGCGTTACGCTGTGATGTCGAAAAAAGTAAAAAATAGATATAACATTCCAATTTTTTGTATCGAGAAAAATTCATTGAAAATACACGATTCAATTAATTTTTCTCGATACAAAAAATCGGAATGTTATATCCGTTTTTTTTACTTTTTCATGATAGGTACTAGAGTCAAAAACGAGTTTATATTTTGTAATACATAAGGAATACATATTTCAGATGGTAAAGCACCTGTGATGCCTCTGGTATTGCAGTCCTTAGCCGTTATAACTTACCGTGGGTCTGCCTCTTTTCCAAAAACTTACCATCAGAGCCCGTTTGCCATCCAATACCTTAAAAAAACCTGGCCACCATGCCGCCATTCTTTATGTTCCTTAGTTCTATGAAAAAAATAAAAAAAAAACCTACTTTATTTTTCCGTTCCAGATGCGAGGCGAAACTCTAGAGCAAATAATGAACACAGAAATCCTACAGTACAACGTGAAGACTTCTCTATTCGACATAGTGATGGTCGCCGTCTGTCGGTTTGTGGTGCTGCTTCTGTTCTACGCGCTCTTGTATATAAACAACTGGAGTATCATCGCAGTGAGTACTTACTATGGTCTGTTCCGAAATAATCCAATGAAAATGTAAACAACTTTTCCAAATACATCATAAAATGTAACTGAGGATGCCAAATTGTAGTGCCACTTACAAGTTGATTGCTGAAGATGTTTTTTTCATTAACCGACTTCCAAAAAGGACGAATTTATAATTATGTTCGACTTTATGTATGTTCACTGATTTCTCCGTCAATTGTGGACCTATTTTAAAAACTTTTTTTTTTAAAGAGTATGGTCTCGAGGTGGTCCCATTGTGACTAAGTCGGAATCTTATGAGGGAATTCCATGGAAATCGAGGGAAACCCTCAGATTTTATAGGCACACCTATAGCGATTTGGGATTTTTTTATAGTAACTCGTGCATTTACTCTCGGAAAGCATCATTTGGTGAAGTGGAACTGATGATGAAGACCACAGTTGGCCATCGGAACTACTCAATAATAAGTATTTCACGGGTTGCGATTCGATTAGGTACTTTAAGGTGATTGCTAAGCAATTTATGCTCGTCACAATACGTATGGTGAAGTGGAGCTGATGGTGACTTCTTAATCAGCTCCAGTTCTCCTGGTTCTTACTAGTAGACGATTTAATATCGTTTAAAGATTGTAAAATCCGTTCCGATCCGATGCGATGCGAGCCGTTTAGTGGAAATCATCCTTTATAGCCATATCATATCATTCATACAAATAAAGGAATATAAATAATAATAATAATAAAAAACTGGCCAGGTGCGAGTCGGACTCGCACATGAAGGGTTCCGTACCACAAGGCAAAAACGCCGAAGAAATCACGTTTGTTGTAGGTATGGAACACACAACAAACGTGTTACAAACATGTTAGTATTAATTTGTTGTTGTAGCGGCAAGAGAAATACATCATCTATGAAAATGTCAACAGTCTAGCTATCACGGTTCATGAGATACAGCTTGGTGACAGACAGACAGACAGACGGACAGTAAAGTCTTAGTAATAGAGTCCCGTTTTTACCCTTTGGGTACGGAACCGTAATAAATCACGCTACGAAAGTGCGCCTATTCTCGTCATCTGAACCTATCCTGTGCCTAAATGTTTTTGTTCTGTTTCAGTTGTCAACAGGGAGCACCTGTGCCTTGTTAATAGGAAAAGTTTTCGTTTTTGATGTAAGTACTTACTTAATTCTAATTTTAATTCTGTAAATACATATTTGTTACAACCGCGAATCATATTTTAAACTTAATACTGACCAGCAAATTGCAAAAAACGTAAGAAAATTTGAATTTCGCGGGCCACCTTAGCGCTTCCCCCTTAAACTATCTTACCGTTTAACGTTTGTTCGAAACAAGTTTTACATTAAAAAAAAATGGCAAACGTCAAACTGTCCGAAGTGACAATTACGGCCGAAATCGGAACTAATCGTTAGCCGCCATCTTGACGTTTATTATAATATAATAATTATTTATTTATTTAATTCGATAACTAACCATTGGACCTATTCCAATAGTTAGTATAACAATAACTAATCAACTAAGGGTTAGAAATATTAATTAATTAATTAAAACATTATTCATCCCTGCCGCACGAGCAAACGGACAGAGTATCTAAGTATTGGTGCATCGTGTTTTTCGGCTAGGGTTTTCAAAATGCTGCTCTTGCCTCATTCTGCTTATTAAGGACGCGGCCATTTTCCTCAGAATGGCATAGAAGTCGTCGGTTCGCGCTACAGCAAACGTGCCAGACGCACTGCAGAATCGGGGCAACCGCAACAGCACCCTGAAACCATTATTATATTGCACTCAAACTGTCCGTGTAGAACGCTTGACAATAAGCTTTAACCTTTTGAACGCCATTGTCACATATACGTGACAAGCAAGCGCGTGCCCTGTACGCCAGCGACACAAATATGTGACAAAAAATGCGGTGCACTTTATCACGAAATAAACAATTAAATCATTACTTTTGTGTGTTTTTATTTGTATACCTTAAATATTTAAAATTGTGGCTTGGCGTGGAGGGCACGCGCGTGCGCTTATGCTCTGGCGTTCAAAAGGTTAAACAGAGTTATTTTGCCCTCGTTACTACTACGTCGTTACGGGTAGTCAGAAGCCCGAAATTCTGACAACCAGTCTTACTAAGAGATATCGTGTCACTCAGTCACTGGGCTGTGGAGGTCAGATAGGTAGTCGCTCCATGTAAACTACTCGTATTCAGCTGCATCTGGTTAGACTGGAAGCCGACTAGAAGCCGTTATGTCATGTGTGTGTGCGATCAATTAACACAACGTTTCCCCAACAGTGGCCCAACGCGGTGCAGCCAGTGTACGAGGTGTTCCTAATTCTGACGTCCTTCACTCTCGCGTGGAGCGAGGCCTGGTTCCTAGACTTCAGGGTACTACCGCAAGAGTTCCAGGCTAAGACCATACTGGAGTCTATAGGTATGTATTTAAATAGATAGATCATCATCATCTTCCTGCCCTTATCCCATGTTTACTTGGGGTCGGCGCAACACGTTTTCTTCTTCCATTCTCCCCTGTCAACCGTCAAGCTATCATTCACTCCCTTCTCTTTCATATCATTCCTCACACAATCCATCCATCTTTTCTTCGGCCTTCCTCTCCCTCTCCATCCATCAACATGTATATTCATCACTCTTTTAGTCACATGCGTTTCGTCCCTTCTCATCACATGCCCATACCAAGACAAACGATTTCCTTTCAACTTTTCTGTCACTGGCGCCACTTTCAAACTTCCTCTTATATACTCATTTCTTACTTTATCCATTCTCGTCACTCCACACATCCATCTCAACATTCTCATCTCCGCTGCATGCAATCTTTTTTCATCAGTCTTCTTCACAGCCCAGCTGATGATCATCTGAATGATTCAGACCCATAAAGTACGACAGGCCTTATCACGGACTTATAAATAGATATATAAAACGTTTATTCAGTGCAACAAAAGACAATACAGGTATTAAAAAACCGGGCAAGAGCGAGTCGAACTCGTGCACCGAGGGTTCCGTACCATCATATAGAGCGGAGTCTACCTATACAGGCATTACTTGCTTAAAGGAAGGCTCCAATCACTAATCTGTTTAGTCTAAGTTATGTTGAAGAAATAAATACTTTTTGATTTTGATTTGATTGATATGTTTTTAAATTTTCACCGGCGAGCTACTTACTAGATCTCGTTCAAACCAATTTTCGGTGGAAGTTTATATGATAATGTACAGTCACGGCCAGAAGTCCACTTACACCGCAATGACCATTATCGCCTGCGCTATACGGGCAGCGGCGCCTATACACACATAGCATTTTTATCCGTGTGAGTGATGTTCCAACGCTAACAAACTAACATGTCGTGTAGCATCGCGCTACGAGTAGTCATAGATGTGGTCAATGCTAGACAAGGATGACAATATCAGTAACTTGTTTCTTTATCACAGTCTGATTATTTTTTTCATATTAATGCAAAATTTCAACAGGTGAATATAAGTTAACATTAGCTAGATCGGTAACGAGGCTGCACTCGCTAATGTGAACGGGATAGGTGTAGGTTCGAATCCTAGTTGGGCCAGTTTTTTTTTATGTTTTATATAATTATTATTATTTGTATGTTTTAGTAATTTATTTTAGTAAATTACTTTGAACAAATAGATATTACAATAAAGGTAATTTATTATTATAATATGATAATAAATGAAACAAATTTTGATATGGTAACATTGTAATATTTTTTATACAAAAGAAATCCTTTACACTTATTTATGTTATTATAGGGCCACAATATTTGCCTTGGCTTCAATACTAATATTAGCCTGCATATTGAATTCAGAAGAATACTAAAATAGCAACAACAAGATAACACAAACGCTCGTAACTATGTTCACCAACCAACAATAGCGAATAGTGGAATAATTTAGGTAAACTAGTAAAGTAGTTAAAATATGAGGGTAGATTTACAAAGTGAACTTATCACTTTGTTTCAAATCTACCCTCATATTTTAATAACGACGCTAAGATTATAATTGTAAAACGAAAGAATATTCGTTTAGTTGTGGAATATTTAAAATATTTGTTAGCAACTCGGCATTCTTATTTCATATGATTATAATACTTAAAAAATATTTTTCATGTTTGATGTGAGACTCGAACCCGAACGTTCGCCATGCGAGGCACAATGCTAACTACTTTGGCCACCGTAACGCTCACTTAACTTATTGAAATTTGTAATAACAATCATAAGCGGGCAACAAGTTGCCAATGTGTAGTGTTGTCAAACGTTCTTATAGAAGAAGGTCATAAGTACAACTAATATTCTTATGCCATAGTTTTGTGAGATTGCTAGTCGACTTCTGACTGTTATAGTACATCATATATTTTTTTTTGTTTTATCATTCTCTTATTTTAGAAGTTACAGGGGGGGCACACATTTTACCACTTTGGAAGTGTCTCTCGCGCAAAGTATTCAGTTTAGAAAAAAATTATATTAGAAACCTCAATATCATTTTTGAAGACCTATCCATAGATACCCCACACGTACGGGTTTGAGGAAAAAAAAATTTTGAGTTCCAGTTCTAAGTATAATTTATTGACCCCTATAATTTATTGTTTTTTTCTAATTTTTTTGTGAAAATCTTAATGCGGTTCACAGAATACATCTACTTACCAAGTTTCAACAGTGTAGTTCTTATAGTTTCGGAAAAAAGTGGCTGTGACATACGGACGGACAGACAGACATGACGAATCCGATTATAAGGGTTCCGTTTTTGCCATTTGGTTACGGAACCCTAAAAACAACAAAAAGGGTAAAAAAAATTTACAAAGATTAAAAAGATAAATTGACCCATAGACACCTAGCTCATATACATCTATAACGGTCGATCACTACTGGGCGGCGTGTCTCATGGTTGCACCAAATGGGAGTCCAGCTCAGCATATGCCAGGTACAATACCTGACGCTGGTATTCTGCTGCATCCCGTTAGTGACACACGGATGTCGAGAAGACACATTTGAGTTTCAACAAAATGGTGCCTACACGTTACTTTACTATATTTATATAGTATAATAACGTTGGCACGCACAATGGTCCATTTGAAGGCCTAAGCGCGGAAACCAAACCCATAACATAGAACATAGTAACTATGGCCGTTGGTCCTGCGCCTGATCTCTCTCCGGTCGTGTCGGATTGTCGTCCCATCGGACTATGAGAATGAGGGAAGAGGGAGTGCACCTGTGTCTGCGCACACACGCCTGCATTATAATATCTCCCGCGCCGAAGGCTAATGTTATCCTTGTATGATTCTGCTAAAGTGGCCTTTTTAGGCCCCCAGGTGCAGTTCGATTTTTACGCTGGGGGATACCCCTCTGCGCTGAAATTTTACGTCTGTCACTTGTTTTAGGTGTAAATGATAAGCGAAACCTGACACCTAGGACAAACTGTCCAGTTAGGTAGGTCTAACTTCGAGAAAGAGGTCAATCGTCGAATCCGACTCGGCTGGGCAGCGTTCGGGAAGCTACGCAATATCTTCTCGTCCCACATACCGCAGTGTTTCAAGACGAGTGCTTGTTGCCAGTGATGACTTATGTCGCTGAAACGTGGTCGCTCACAATGGGCCTTATAAGAAGGCTAAAAGTCACCCAAAGGGCAATGGAGAGGGCTATGCTTGGAATTTCCCTGCGTGATCGAATCAGGAATGAGGAGATCCGCAGGAGAACCAATTTAACCGACATAGCCCGAAGAATTGCTAAACTTAAGTGGCAGTGGTCAGGGCACATTGCTCGCAGAACAGATGGCCGATGGGGCTGACAGGTTCTGGAGTGGCGACCACGTACCGGAAGACGTAGCGTTGGAAGGCCTCCCACAAGGTGGACCGACGTCCTTGTGAAGGCCGCAGGAACCCGTTGGATGCGAGAAGCACAGAACCGGTCGAAGTGGAAGTGCTTGGGGGAGGCCTATGTCCACCAGTGGACGTCTTTCGGCTGAAATGATGATGATGATGATGATAAGCGAAAAATGTAGAATACTTACATTTTTAATACCTACGTGTAACGAGAAATCTGAAACAAAAATATCAATGTTATTTTTGTTGGGAGGACAGGATCATAGAGACACTTCAAATAACCCTTACACTTCTCCCACAGTCCACCATGGCGCTTCAGAACGAACCCCCCTCCTGCAACCACACGCCTCCCAGTCCAACTACGCCGAGTCCACTGTAAAATGGTTCTCACCCGTGGAGACGCCCGAGTCCAGTCCGCGGGCCAGGAGGCCTGGCGAGCAGATCATACTGACGCAAGAGCAGGTATGTGGTATCTATACAATATCACACTAATATTATAAAGGCGAAAGTTGGTGAGTGTGTGTGTTTATATGTTTGTTGCTTCTTCACGCTCAAACGGCTGGACCAATTTTAATAAAATTGTGTATGGAGGTAGCTGACACCCTGGATTAACATGTAGACTAGTTTTATCCCGACATTCCAACAGGATCGACATTTACGCGGGTGAAACCGCGGGGCGCAGCTAGTATGCCATAACTGCAATTGTCAGAACAATCGCAAGGACGATTCATTTACATGAAATTAAAGGCAATTGACGATCAGCGGCGACTTTATACTAATCAAGATCTAGTTAATGCAGATTAAGGTTCCATATGGCGAGTTTATGTGGCTAAATAATAACAGCCGCACAGGTCGATCGATCAGGTTAAGCTACGCTTGCCGCGGGTGGTCTGTGGATGGGTGACCATCTTTACATACCGAGACCCCTCCGTGCCTCGGAAAGCACGTTAAGCCGTTGGTCCCGGCTGTCATTCCCACAAATGACAGCCGGGACATCTTTGACAGTCGTTATGGGTGGTCAGAAACCCGAAAGTCTGACAATCAGTCTCTCCAGACAAACTTTCGCCTTTATAGTATATTAGTGTGATTGTTGAAAAAAAACGGGTTCATATTAACAAACAAATTAAAAATTGGCTTTGGTCAGTAAGCTGCCATGAATGCCACATATAGGAATAAATCCAATTTTACTTTAGATCCGTGTTTACTCGGTTGGTGATTAGTTGATATTTAAGAGCCTATACTACCTCAGCTAAAATTCACTCTTTATCTCGCTCACACGATACTGCTCGCGGACTGTGTGAAAGCGAGACAGAGTACGGTGCTGGGCGGGAGGCAGCGCCAATAGTTTAGGTATTTGCTTTTTACGGTGAAAATAAAGGTAATTCAAAAAAACTAACTAACATAAGACCTGCTTTATAGTTAGTTCAGTTAGTTTGCAAAGTTTCATGATCTAATTTGAAGTATTTTTTGAATACCAGCGGTTTATTGTTCGGTTTGGAGGTAACTTTGGATTTTTTTTCTATCGAGAAAATTTTATGGAATCGTGTTTTCGTCTAACATAAGACCTTACATTAATCCTCAACTTTAACATATATTTATTTCAAAATTAATGCTGCAGTATTTTCGACATAACGGAGGATCATGCTAAGCCATTTGAGGTAGTATAGGCTCTTAAGTACTTTTTTTTTTATCACTACCTTCCTATTTATTATTGTACTTAAATCTACTTTTAACGATGTTATTGTACGCTCGTAAAGATTTTGTGTAAATTTAGTTTCTCAGTAAGTGAATTATTGTTAATTCTTAATGAGAAATAATAAAGTTCTTAAACCATGATAATTGGGTATGCTAAGAAAAAAATCCTACGCTGATTCCAAAACCATTTCGAGCTTTTAGGTTTATTAACCTTATTTTTTTATTTTTAGCGCTTAAAATTATAAGATGGAGTTTATTTTAACATAAACACATAATACCACTTGACTTTCATTTGACCTCCAAATGACGCAGGCGCCTTGTTTGGGCCTTTAGGTCTTTGGGGATAAAACCAGGGAGTGTGGGATTTTTACCTGACTAAAACCACCCCGGTGTTCACCATCTACACTACGCCTGTTAGGGCACATCTCTGGGGAGACTGTAAAGGGGTCTCCCCAAAACCTAGCTGAGCAAGTGTAGAAGGCAGCACATGACCCGTCGTCTCCCCTGAGGTCACTCAGTGGGCCGACAGAGCACCGAGAGGAGGCCTGTGTCCCAGCAGTGCATACATACACGCGAAAACAAAATAAACTATTAATTTGAATAGCTAGGAACATATGTGGCACAGTGGTCACCTGCTGCCGTGCATAGCGAGGCTCAGGGGAGGCCCCTTTACAGTCTCCCCAGGGATGTGCCTCACAGGCGTTGCACGGGGGGGTTCCGGAATTGGTCTTTTAAGAGGAACCGGGACCACCCCTATGTGCTAATGGTGATCACCGGGATGGTTTTAGTGACGTATGGTTTTAGTCGACGGCACGGTTGGCGCAGTGGTTAAGCGATTGACTGCTGCGCTGCGTGTCGCGGGTTCGATTCCCGCACGGAACAAATATTTGTATGACCTACAAGTAGTTGTTCCGGGTCTGGCTGTTTGTGTATGTGAGTTTAAATGTTTGTAAACGCACCCACAACACAGGAGAAATTCCTAGTGTGGGGCAACGTTGTGAGGTAAAAATCCCACACTCCCCGACCTCTCCCTCTCTCCCCGGAGGTGAGGTCGGGTGCCTTTTGAAGGTTTCCCCCCGAAAAAAAAAGGTACTAACATATGAGTAGGTATTGATTACCACCGCCAAAATGCTTCGGTATTGCGGTTAAGCCAATTAAGCAATTTGTATGTATGTAATTCGATATCTGGTTATATTGTAATCTTCAAACCGTCTATACAAAGGTATCTACCGTGACCTTGCTGATTACGCCGGACCATATCCATATAGGTCTGAAAAGTATGGGTGCTGAAACGTATCAGCAGTGGCGGACTAAGCCTGCCGGGGCCCCGGGCGGCAACACAAAAAACTTATAGCAAAAAAATACACCTTAAAACTATAAAATACAGAAAAAAAGGTTGTAATGCCAAAAGCGCCTCAGCTCAGCATAACCAGATCACCACACTAGGTGTACCACCTGACGCTGATTTTCAGCTGAAACCCACGAGTGCACGAAAACGACATGCAGAATGTAATAGCGGGCTTGAAAATTTTAGCATTCCACCGTTAATTAAGAAATAGGAGATAACTACTTTGTCGACTTTACAGATAAGTTAGAGTATCAGCATCTAGATGGATGCTAAACCGAGCAAAGCGAGAGAGAAATATTCGTCGTCTTATGCAATAGGTACAAGTTAGGGGAAGAAGGAGAATGTATGTTGGATGCAAGAGCGAACGAAGCGAGCTCGAAAGTTTTTTACTTGCCATCAGGGGCCCAGGAGGCCTAAAAAGGCCACTTTAGCAGAATCATAAAAGGATAACATTATGAATCATAATGGACAGTTAACTGTTAAGTTAATCGTATCAAATCCCATTGGTAAAGGATTTTTCAGTTATTTTTTTTTGTCTGTGCTAAAATACCAATCAATCCAATCCCAATCCCAATGTCTTTGATTATACTTACGTAGTGCAGCGAAAAAAGAAAAACACGGACTGTCTTCGCCATATTATGATTCATAATGTTATCCTTTTATGATTCTGCCAAAGGGGCCTTTTTAGGCCCCCAGGTGGGCCGCGTGCTTGTTTAGGGTTACCAAAAACAGATGAAATATGTAGTAGTATCTCATCTGTTTTGAATAATAATAATGCTTTATTGAAAACAAAGTAAGTGTGAATATCCATACTAATATTATAAATTCAAAAGTAACTCTGTCTGTCTGTCTGTATGTTAATGTTACCTTTCACGCCTAAACCACTGAACGGATTTCGATATCGATAAAATTTGGCAGAGAGATAAATTACATCCCGGGGAAGGACATAGGATAGTTTTTATCGACATACCTCGCGGGCGAAGCCGCGGGTGGAAGCTAGTATAATTTTATCTTGTGATATTATTTATACCTATGCCAATAAAATGTCTTCGATTGTTCATTGTGAAGGTCAAAACAGTTCGTATAATGTAATGTACACTGTGGTGCAAAATAATTTGGCACCCATATTATTAAGAAATGTCGTTTTATTTCGATGGTAATTTCATATAAACAAGTTTTTGAATGAAAATAATGTGTATATAACGGTACAGCAATAATTTCACGAAAAAAAAAAATGATTTTCCGAAATCAGTTTTTTTTTTCTAGTTCTAGGTAGAACCTCTGTTATTAGATTCCTTATACTAAGGTTTATCACTTACAAAAATATTACTTTCAACTTGGGCCTAGGTTTCTAGAAAAAGATTTTCAAAAAATTTATCAAAATTGCTCCAGCCGTTTGAGCGTGAAGAAGTAACAAACACACAAATTTTCGCCGTTATAATATTAGTACTTATGTTATTAATTTTCCAAACCACACTTTTGTTTGTTTTGCTCACATGTCTGTTTAGGAACTGCAAACCGTAAACAAAGACACGTTTTCCTGTCCAATCCACAATACTCTCCCATTAAATTTGCACGACAGTGTACAACAATTAGCTTATAATTCGAACAAACACGCGTGGAGACGCAGTCGCGTACCTACCGCGCGCTGAATACGGTGTCATTAGAACGGTAAACGAGTGAAAAAACACGTGAATATTACATAAATTTGTACATTATACAGTACAATAATAATCGTATTGATAATCTTAAGATTTTTGGTATCGATACAGTTGTGAACAAAGTGTTTATTTTTTTATTAAAAATAAATTGTGCTGTGCTACTTTTTTCGGCCACATGTGACTGGAATTTGAATTGTTTTCTTTTTGTTGTAATTTAATAATGAAAGTAACTATTTGTGAATAATTCTAGTTTGTCGGAGATTCATAAGGATATCAATTTCAAATAAGAAAAAGAGTTTAATATTTTAATTTCAGGAAAGAAAATTGAATAGGTTTCTCTAAGTTGTTGTAATTTTAATTTAAAAAAAAATGTTTATCAAGTACTTCACTGTTTAGAAACACCCACTAAAATCCTACTTCCTACTAATATTATAAACGCGAAAGTTTTTGAGGATGGATGGATGTACGTTTGTTACTCTTTCACGCAAAAACTACTGAACGGATTGGGATGAAATTTGGCACACAGATAGTTTATAACCAGGATTAACACAGGTTACTTTTTATCCCGATATTCCGACCGGATCGAAACATATGCGGGTGAAACCGCGAGGCGCTGCTAGTCCTAACTAGACATGTGCGCCGATGGTCATTTGAGCGGCGGCGGCGTCTGGCGTTTAAATTGTCGGCGGCGGCGGCGTCATCGGCGTAATCGGCGTGGATGGTCAAAATAAGTAGAATATAAGACGTCTTTTTTTTTTTGCGGATGGTAAATCATCAAATGACCCCTCCCACTCTGGGTGGAGCGGAAGGGTGTGTCAGACTCTTACTGACTAAAACCCACCCATGTTCCTTCCTTAGCCCTTAATGTTCCGGGCCAGCGGTAACCCTTTCGGACAATCCCGCTGACCCGGCAGGCTTCGGCCCTATGGGGCCCCTCCTCGATGCTGACATCTCTTTGAGGCGCGCGTGGAACACGTACGCGCCGTCCGGCACGGGCCTGGTCCTGATCGGACGGTGAGCTACCCATTACTCTCCGCCCGCAGGCCCGCGCCTACGGTGGCCGGGAGTCGTCACGCGGCTCCCGACGCCCGGAGCGTCTCCCGCAGCGGCTGGGACGGGAGTCTCTCTCCCTGAGCCGTCCCGCCACCTCCTCATCCTTGGGGTCGCATCCACCAAAGTATTTTTTTAACATTCGACCACCACAGGATCATCAGCCACGTTAGTGTTACTACCAGGAGTTGTATACTTCTGGGGCATAGCCAAAAGAAAGGTGGAGGGGACTGACTCACTGGGATCATTCGCTGGTTCTTGTAAAATATCAGATCGACTGACGTGTTCTCTCAGCACAAATGCAGACATAAAGGAAACTCTCGTTTCCCTTCTTTCCTCAAGGTATTTGTCAATTACTGACATTCCTTGGAAACGGCAATCGAGAAGAGCAGCCGCCACAGTCAATATTTTATTAACGGGAAAGCGGTGATTTAATTTCGCCAACATGTTTCTTTTCATGCGGCTCATTATAAGAACCTCGTCGTCCTCAGTTTTTTTTAATGCTTCTACTACTTCACACCTAAAAACCAGTGCAACATTGATTGTGACTGAGTTTGCTGCACTCGTTATATTAACGGCATCACGAAAAATTTTCAAAATTTTTATTAAATCGCCCAAAATACTACTTTTGTTAAATATGTGCGTTATTTAATCTAGAATATTATTTGGATTTTGACGCCGATTACGCCGATGAAAAATCCGGCGGCGTCGGCGTGGCTAAAATGACCGGCGGCGTGCGCCACGCCGATCGGCGCACATGTCTAGTCCTAACTAATATTATAAATGCGAAAATAAGTTTGTTTGTTGTTACGCTTTCACGCTAAAACGGCTGAACGGATTTGAATGAAATTTAGCACGTGTGTAGACCATGACCTGGAGAAGGACATAGGTTACTTTTCATCCTGGATCGCAGACAAAGTCGCGCGTAACAGCTAGTACATTATACACAAATATATTAAAAAAACTAAATATACAAATAATACTAAAACATATTTAATGTAGGTCATACAATCTTCTTTGCCTTTTGAACTCATAAACTCTGATCTCAACTCTCAATCCATATCTCAGATAATAATTTAATGTACAGTCAACAAAAGAGATAAGTATGCAGGATCGTCGGATATAGTTGAAGTTTAGTAAAAAACCGATGGATGTTCTCGAATAAATTTTTATTTTATTCTTCTTCTTCTTAGCGTGTCGATAGCAATCTAAATATACTCGGCCCAGAATTCGGCCACTTGTTTGGCGCCTCCACCAGCGTCCATCAGCTCCTGCAACGTGCAGCTGACAGGACACGCAGGACACGACATTAAGTGTCCCATCGTTTGTGGAACAGCACCACATTTACACTCCAAGGCGGAGTCGTCTATGAATCTCCACCTGAACAGGTTTTCCTTGCTTCGGCCAACCTGGGTCCGGAGTCTGTTTAAAGACTTTATTTTATTAATAGAAAACAAACAGCTCATTTTTTAAATTAAATTTCAGTCGTCAATATCCACCGGTTTCTTACTAAACTTCAACTGTATCCGACGATCCTGCATACTTATCTCTTTTGTTGACAGTACAAATATAAAGAAAGCTAGACTATAGGGCCTAAATTCGCCAACACACAGAGTGTGATGTTTGAACGCATGTCCTGGAAACGAATTTAGATTGCACACATAAAGAGACCTAGACTCCTAGACTTTAGGGTCTAAAATCGCCAACACACAGAGAATGATGTCCGTTCCTTTTCTGTATGGAAAGAGGCCTTTGCCCTGCAGTGCCCGCAGTGTCTAACCTGTATGCAAAATATGCAAATAAATGCCATCAGGTGCAGTTTTGCAAAATCACACTAATATTATAAATGGGAAAGTTTGTGAGTGTGGGGGTGTGTTTATATGTTTGTTACTTCTTCAAGCTCAAACGGCTTTACCAATTTTGATAAAATTTTGTATGGAGGTAGCTGACACCCTGGATTAACATATAGGCTACTTTTTATCCCGATATTCCCACGGGATCGACACTTAAGGATGACTCACGCTAGACCGTGTCGGGTCCGAGCCGAGTGTCCAGTCGGAACAGTTGCGTGAGTGTGTTCATACAAAATATATGTAATATTAGTTGACCGTGCTACGGCCGACACTCGGCTTGGACCCGACACGGTCTAGCGTGAGTCATCCTTTATGCGGCTGAAACCGCGAGGCGCAGCTTGTATGCAAATAAATGCTATCAGGTGCAGTTTTAGCTCACACCGGTCATTGAACTGTAACTCAAACTCAAACTCAAACTCAAAGCATTTATTTCAATTAAACCATTTTACAGGCACTTTTGAATTGTCAAGAAGTAGGTCAGTCAGAAAAATGTGAAGCTAGTTGCCCATTCCAAAGCGTAGGTACCTATGGAGAAGAACGGACAAGAAACTCCATGGACACTCTTTTTAAATCATATTTTACAAAAATATTAGTTACATCATTACTTTTGAATTTATAATTAAATAATGTGAGAACGATGTAAAAATAAACAAGACGTATGCGTTAAAAGCGTCCAGAGTACAACAAATAGTACTAAAACAATCCAAAAATAAAAATAAAATAATTAAAAATAAGCCGAGGCAGCTAAGTGATGACCAGCCCCAACTGACGGCGCCCGTTCACGAACATGACGCATAGATCAGCACCATTCAGCTCAACCATTTTGAAGGGAGCTAAATGATCCAACATACACGCCACCGTCAGCGAGACATTTGTGTGAGCATGACATACTATCAGCCGCCAGGGCACATTCAAGTCAATGAAAGACATATTACCCGGTAAATGGTAAAATAAGGTATAGTACTTACATAGAACTCACATCTGTGCTATGCAATTATACAATACAAATGAAATTGAGTTTATACAATGCAAAGATAGTCTTACAATCTTCAGCAGCTCCAACAGTATTTTCAGGTGTCAATCAATTAGTTGTGGTTGTGGAGCAGGACCAGCATTGAGCCAGGCATTTTTATCAGCTATGTAATCCCCTAACTTATAATATGCCTGACTGCATAGTGTGCGTTTTATACAAGACTTGAATTTTGTCTCATTCAGTTGAAGAATGTGGGGAGGTATTTTATTATAACATTTTAAACAGTACCCCATAAAAGATGAGTCTACTTTAGCCAGTCTGAAACCTGGTTGAACTAATAGGTCCCTATTTCTAGTACTATAATTATGTCTTTCACCTTTTTTACTAAAAAGATGTAAGTTTTTTCTTACATACATGATGTTTTCGTAGATATATTGACAAGGTACCGTCATGATGTTAATTTCCTTAAACAGTTCCCTCAGAGAATCGCGCCTGCGGAGGTTATATATGGCTCTGATGGCTCTTTTCTGCAGAATAAAAATAGAATCGATGTCTGCAGCCCGTCCCCAAAGTAAAATACCGTAAGACATGACACTATGAAAGTAACTAAAATAGACTAGTCTCGCGGTATCGACATCAGTAAATTGACGGATTTTTCTGACAGCATAAGCTGCTGAACTTAGCCGTCCTGCAAGAGATGTTAAATGAGGACCCCATTGTAGCCTTGAGTCGAGCGTGATTCCTAAGAAAACAGTTTTATCGACGAATTCTAGTTTCTCTTGATTCAATATTATCTCACAATCACTACCTTTGACATTTGGTAAAGAAAATCTTATGCACTTAGTTTTTTTTCCATTTAATACTAAATTATTAGCAGTGAACCAATTTTGGACCTGCAGAAGGGCGTTATTTACGTCGTCAAAATTTGTAGCACGTCTATTTACCTTAAAAATTAAGGAAGTGTCATCAGCAAATAACACCATTTGTGGTTGATTTTTTAATAAATGGAGTAGATCATTAACATACACTAAAAAGAGGAAAGGACCCAATATCGAGCCTTGTGGCACACCCATTTTTACTTTTAAACCATATGAATTGACACCATTTATTTGGACTTGCTGTTGTCTATCATTTAAATAAGAACTAACTAAACTGAGCGCAAGTTTTCCAAGTCCGTAATGCTCAAGTTTCAAAAGCAAGGTTTCGTGATCGACGCAATCAAATGCCTTAGAGAGGTCACAAAAGATTCCAATGGCGTCTTGGGCCTCTTCCCACGCGTTAAAAATGTGTTTTAATAAGGTTACACCAGCGTCAGTCGTACAACGTCCTTTGGTGAAACCAAATTGCTGATCGTGAAGGATTTTATTCATGTTAAAATGATTGAGCATCTGATTAAGCATTATCTTTTCGAACACCTTACTGAAAACCGGCAACACGGATACGGGTCTATAATTATTGGTGTCTTTACTGTCCCCAGATTTGAAAAGTGGTATTACCTTACTGTATTTCATTAAATCGGGGAAGATTCCTTGATCAACACACAAATTAAATACTAAGGCTAAGTAAGGTGCAATAGTCTCAATTATGGAGGCACAGACTTTAATGGACATTCCCCAAAGATCTTCGGTCAATTTGATCTTAATTTGCTTAAAAGCTTTTATTATTGAAGCGGGGTTTATATGTTTAAATTGAAATTCAACCGGGCAGGCTGGAACGTTCGCTCTTAATAAATCAATTGATACGTCGGATGAGGAATTTAAGGCTTCCGTCGTTTTTGATGGTATATTAGTAAAGAAATTTACAAATTCCTGAGCTACTTCTAAGTTAGAGCTTATGGCACCACGTGAAGTCTCCAATGTGTAATCAGTGTTTCGTTTTTTATTCCTACTAGTTTCGTTATTTATAATTTTCCAAACTGTTTTTATCTTATTTTCTGCTGATTTGATTTTATTGCTAATGTACAGGGCTTTGGCTATTTTGCAAGTACTTCTAAAAAATTTGGAATATGTAGCAACATACTTGCTGAAAGTTTCAGTATTGATGTAAGGCTTAAGGCCATACAGCTCGAAAAGTCTTTCCCTACTTATCCTAATACCTCTAGTTGCCCAGTCACTAAAAACAAAATTAGGGCAAATGTTTTTTGTTTTCTTTTCAAAAGTTGTATTAAATTGAGTGTGCACTACTGAAAAGAAATCCTCGTACAATTTATTAGCATCATCCCTATCATGGCCCAGATCATTTAACTTATTATTTAGGGTACTATTGAATCTATTTAGTTTACCAGTCGTTATTGGTCTAAATTGAATTTGCACTTTTTGCAAAGGTGTTTTAAACTTAAAAGATACCGTTTGTCCACTATGATCAGACGGCAGATAATTTACGATGGCTTTATCTAAATAATCACAATCGCAAAAGACATTATCAATACAAGTAGCAGAAGTTGGAGTTATTCTAGTAGGTTCTGCAAACACATTATATAAATTGAACGATTTAAAAAGGCTTAATAATCTACTGCTATTAGAATTATTTTCCAAAATATTAATATTAAAATCCCCACAAATAATTGCGGCTTTGTTATTGGATGCAAGTTTCGCTAAGACATCTTCCATTATTGACTCAAATAAAGAAAAGTTCTGATAATTAGGGGGTCTGTAAACGCACACTATGACATGGTTATCTAGCTCAACACAGGACAGTTCGATGCAATGTTCAACTGATAAACCCACTATGTCATTTCGTTGCTTGGATTTTAAACATTTTTTTATCAATATTAGAGAACCTCCACGCAGCATAGATTTACGGTTAAAACAACTGCCCACACTATAGTTCTCAAAATTAATTAACATTTGGTAATCCTTTAACCAATGTTCAGTACAACAAACAATGTCAAACTTTGTTTTTTCTAAAAACATTTCAATTTCTAATAATTTGGAAGAAATGCCTTGAATATTTTGATGAAATACTGTCAAGGCATTCTGCTGATCTCCTTTTTGATATTTACATAATTTAGAGCAAGAAGATACCTTGTTGTTGTTAGGTATAAGAATATTATTACTGGTACCTTCTGTTGTCTTACAAACTAGTTTAAATGATTATCCGGAGTTACTCCCAAGACTTCAATGTCATCACCAGGCAGTGAGCTCATAGTGCGTGAGAGAAATGGAACCTCCTTCGTATAATTTGTACAAATATTTATAGCATTTGAGCTACATTCATTCAGGCAAACCACCTTATTATTAGTATTATTACTAACTGTTGTGGTGTTAATAATACAAGACTTCGACATAATACTTATGTCTGAGTTTATATAAAAAGCTAATAGCCTTGCTATTATGTGTCTAAAACTAACAGGCAGATACACAGTACCCCTAGTCGACTTTAAAGTTTCAACATAACAGTTGGTGTCAAAATATACAAGCTTGTCACTGTAATGACTAACTAAAAAGTGCATATGCTTATTAAGCATATGAATATAATTGTTTTGTCTATTTGTTAATTTTTTAAAATATGGGAAAGCACACAATATTATTTTATTACAATTTAACTTTAACAACTCAGTTACACAGTCAGTTATTTCATATTTTTTGACCTTAGAACTGTTACCTACAAATACAGTAATGTTAGTTTTGGGATTAAATACATTTCCTGTTACTGATGCCATTATTTGTTTGTAGGTTGACCCTGGCATACAATTATTTTGAGTAGAATAACTCAGGTTGTTACTAATTAATTTACCTAAACCTCTTCCTATACTGTCCGAGAACATAACCGAATCATAACAATCATGACTACTGAAAGATGGACAACTACCAGTCTCAAGCTGTACCAATTGAGAAAGATCTTCTACTATATCAGATACATCCTGGTTAAGGATACACTCTTGAGACAAACTCTCAGTCTGGGACGGGTCCTCCGTTACCTCAGGCTGGACAGCGACAGGGTGTATAACTGTCTGACAAGTGCACTGACACATTACTAACTCATTAGCAGCAAGAATGTGTTCTTTAATTTGGTTCTGAGAACCCACATATTTAATGTAAAGAGAACTAAGTCTGCTTTCAAGTTCCTGTATGTCAGACTGTAAGCGCTGTGTATCAATTTCATAGATTTTCTTGCTGTCTTCTAATTTGATTTGATAATTGGTTAATTTATTCATTAGATCAACACGTTCTTTCCTCAGTGGAATATGTTTGGAAAAGTGTTTTTGATGTTTTCTAAATTGATTACATTTTTTAATTATTCTATTCATTCTTGCATATTTTTTCATTTTGTTATGACTAAATTTATAACTATAATTCTGTTTTAGCAAGGAATCCTCAGTAAGGTCAATAGTTGTCAAGGAATGAGGGTTACAATTACTATTTAATAATTCATTATATAAGTGGTTTGTTTCTCTAACCTGATTACATTCTATTTCTTTTTCTAACTGGGTGATACAACTATTAGCATGAACTAATTCATCTTCTAGGTCCCTAACTCTATTTAAGGCCTCCTCATACAAATTACTACAGGTGTTGAAACCATCCGTGACTACCTTCAGTTGATCGCGTTCATCAACAACATTCTGATACTGTTGATGTAGGTCTACTAGCTCCCGTTTAAGGCTTGAGTTTTTGTCAACTATTTTCTTGATTTCCTCCTCACTTTCATCATTCTCCAGTAGCAATTGGTCACATTGGAGTTTTGTTGCTTCAAGTTTTTGGAGGGCCGTTCTCAATTTAAGGTCCATCTCCTGAGCAGTAGCCTTACGGGTCATCACAGGCATGGTTTCAGGAATTGTTACTGAAATTAGATTAAAGAAACGGTGAGAAAAGGGGACAGACAAATAAAATAAAGTTGGAAATGATAGGGAAAATGGGAGAAGTTATCGTAGAGCAGTGGAGAAATTAGGTTGGTTACTGAATTGGTTTGAAGGGCTATTTTCGAGGCTAAGGATGAAACATTTGAACGCTTTGTAAGGTCTTCTATAGTTTATTATTATAATGCGCAAGTATTTAGTGATTATATCGGTCTGCGTTCCTGTATGACCTAATTTGTTGCGCATTTCTTTTGACGTGACAACGTCTTAAATTAGGTTGCGGCTGGGAGTCACTTATGAAAAAGTGTAACGCTCGGTAACGTTACGATGAGTCACCGAACGAGAGAGAGGCCCGCCGAATGCCTTGCGTCTCTCTCCCACTCAACTATTCTACCGAGAAAAAGACGTTGTCACGTAAAATCTTCGCCCGTAAAACCGACTTTACAGGCAACCATTTTTTTTGTTTGATCATGTTTTGATATCGATACCCGGTCTGTGGAGTTTCTCTAGCTTAAATTTGACCGTGTATTATCATCCACCTTTTCGATTTAAATCCCCCCTGACACACTTGGTTCCGGCCCGTGTGTAAGGTCGTAAATTGTGTTATAAGCGAAATGAATTTCGTTCCGTGTTATCGTATAACGTTCTAAAATTTGTAACGATAAGTACTAAACTTAAAAAAAAATGGTTGCCTGTAAAGTCGGTTTTACGGGCGAAGATTTTACGTGACAACGTCTTTCTCTCTCTCGTTCGGTGACTCATCGTAACGTTACCGAGCGTTACACTTTTTCATAAGTGACTCCCAGCCGCAACCTAATTTAAGACGTTGTCACGTCAAAATATGAATAGCTTACAAAAAAAAAAAATGGTTGCCTGTAAAGTCGGTTTTACGGGCGAAGATTTTACGTGACAACGTCTTTTTCTCGGTAATTAAATTAAAAGGTTCGGTGACTCATCGTAACGTTACCGAGCGTTACACTTTTTCATAAGTGACTCCCAGCCGCAACCTAATTTAAGACGTTGTCACGTCAAAAATGGTTGCCTGTAAAGTCGGTTTTACGGGCGAAGATTTTACGTGACAACGTCTTTTTCTCGGTAGAATAGTTGAGTGGGAGAGAGACGCAAGGCATTCGGCGGGCCTCTCTCTCGTTCGGTGACTCATCGTAACGTTACCGAGCGTTACACTTTTTCATAAGTGACTCCCAGCCGCAACCTAATTTAAGACGTTGTCACGTCAAAAAAAATGGTTGCCTGTAAAGTCGGTTTTACGGGCGAAGATTTTACGTGACAACGTCTTTCTCTCTCTCGTTCGGTGACTCATCGTAACGTTACCGAGCGTTACACTTTTTCATAAGTGACTCCCAGCCGCAACCTAATTTAAGACGTTGTCACGTCAAAAACGTTATAGAATATCATTTTCGTAGAACAATATTATAAGTAACGTTATAGGTAGCTTATCCGCTTGTAATAACGTTACAGGTGAAACGTTACAGATTCATTTGTAACGTTATTCTTCATACTTTTTCGTCATCTTTATGACATCATGTTTAGCTTTAATTTTCTCTTCTTTTTTGTTTTTGACGTGACAACGTCTTAAATTAGGTTGCGGCTGGGAGTCACTTATGAAAAAGTGTAACGCTCGGTAACGTTACGATGAGTCACCGAACGAGAGAGAGGCCCGCCGAATGCCTTGCGTCTCTCTCCCACTCAACTATTCTACCGAGAAAAAGACGTTGTCACGTAAAATCTTCGCCCGTAAAACCGACTTTACAGGCAACCATTTTTGACGTGACAACGTCTTAAATTAGGTTGCGGCTGGGAGTCACTTATGAAAAAGTGTAACGCTCGGTAACGTTACGATGAGTCACCGAACGAGAGAGAGAAAGACGTTGTCACGTAAAATCTTCGCCCGTAAAACCGACTTTACAGGCAACCATTTTTTTGACGTGACAACGTCTTAAATTAGGTTGCGGCTGGGAGTCACTTATGAAAAAGTGTAACGCTCGGTAACGTTACGATGAGTCACCGAACCTTTTAATTTAATTACCGAGAAAAAGACGTTGTCACGTAAAATCTTCGCCCGTAAAACCGACTTTACAGGCAACCATTTTTTTGTATTATTATTCCTTTTACTTTTGCATAAAATAAGTATGTACCTAAAGTTATGGAAGAGCGGAGTCTCCGTACACAGGCTCATCTGCTAAAAAGGAGGCACCAGTCACTAGTTTTTAAAGTTTACTTGTTAAAATAATAAACCTTTTTTTTTTTTCATTTCATTTTTTTCATCTTGCTGGCCATAGTTGAGTATCGAAATGAATAACGTTATTATATCGTTATACTAATAACGATATATTGATCATATATTGTTAGTGAACAGTAAGATTTCGTTCCGTTTGTCAGTATCGTTATAGCCAAGGAATTAATTTTGTTACGATCTTGGTGGAACGGTACAAATTATCGGTACTGAAACTACGCGTAACGTTATGTTGAGTAACGTTTCAAGTCCCTGGTTATTAGAGAAGAAAATTAAAGAACTCAAAAATAATAATAAAGCCTCGTATTTGTCGGATTGGCCCAGACATCAGAAGTAAAACACAAGTTTATTCAATTGAACAATCAGTTATCTTAAATCTATAAAATACAGAAATGAAATACTAATACTAATAACGGCAAAAGGCGGTCACATAGGGCAGTACTGACTGTCAGGGACAGTGGTCCATGCACCCACCGCAATAAGGATAGTACTAATTGTCAGAGACAGCGTTCCACATCCAATAATCGGGCAGTACTGACTGTCGAGAGACAGTGGTCCGTGCACCACGACGCAACCGTTGGAAATGCGTACCGATCAAACAGCGCAGCTCCTTATAAAGGCGATCGCTAGTGGGGGGGAAACCGTTACAATATTTTACTGGATTGGATACCAAGTCCTTTAGGCCAAATGATCGATAGAGTGAATGATTTGAGTCTGGTGCACGTTCCACTAGCGCCATCTAGTCGCCGTCTCTCACAGCTGCTAATCAATGTGTCTGCCGACATATTCATGGTAAACATTTGTTTAGCAACAGTTGGTCAACGTTGTTGAAGAACGGCGAGAATGCTGCTGGAAACTTTGTTTAAATCAATATGGGTTGTCCACACACGCCAGTGTGCGTTAAAATGTTGCCCAAGGAAGTAGTGTTGTTGTGTTCTCGTTCTCATAATTTTATCGTTGCTCCACACTACCGCCATGTTTATAAACAGTTGCAAACACGTCCACACACCCCAACATTTGTTGATAAACTGATGTTTTCGCTCGCCGGGCATCAACTTTGCAACATGGCGTGATCAACTCCGCAACACAAGTGTTGCCCGGAATATGTTGACAGCAACTCGGCAACATGTTTATGCAACCATGTTGCTAAACAAATGTTTACCATGAATACGAGGCTTAATGAATGCAAACAAACTTATCTACCGGATCACACCATATCTACTAACTCCTACGTAAAGATAACACAAAATGACAAAACATACATACAGTACACAAAGATTACTTGTGACAGTTTATCATTCTATTTGACGCAGTGTTCACGCTTTGCACAACCGTTTGAGTAAAAACACGTGATTATAAAATAATATTTCAATAATAAATATAAAATACACACTGGTGTACTATATACAAAAAAAAAAACAGAAATACAGACGATATGTTATGATAAAATAAATATGAAAAACTAGCAGCGTCCCGCAGTTTCACCCGCATAAGTGTCGATCCCGTGGGAATATCGGGATAAAAAGTATTCTATCTGTTAATCCTGGTTATAAACTATCTGTGTGGCAAAATTTCATCTAAATCCGTTCAGCCGTTTGTGTGAAGAAGTAACAAACACACTCACAAACTTTCGCCTTTTTATTATTACTGTGATAGTGTCATTATTAAGTACTTACTTACCTAATAAACAAAATAAAATGTTTTTTTTTTGAGAAGATTTATTAATAAGTATATGAAATAAACCTGTGTTTGCAATAAACTGAGGAGTAAAAGAGTGCAAACCAGAAAAAAAGTAATTTGGTACTTAATGGTGTTTATGAAAAGTGCGTAAACCTACAGGTGTTATAAAGTGCGTAAACCTACAGGTGTTATAAAGTGCGTAAACCTACAGGTGTTATAAAGTGCGTAAACCTACAGTCACGAGCAAAAGTATGTATACACTTGGCTTTATTCAAAGGCGATTTTCTCCTTTATTTTTTAATGAAATTTTATATTAGTAGGAACATGGTATTTTCGAACCCATGGGTATATGGAAAGTGTCGTATTTCAACGTTGCATTCGTTATTTCGTGAAACAATCGCAATTTAAAGTTGCCAAGTGTTGACATATTGGTGCTCGTGACTGTACAGGTGTTATAAAGTGTACGCACTTTATAACACCTGTACCTACAGGTGTTATAAAATGCGTTATTTCGGAGAATATAATTTCGGGTGTCAATTCAGGGAGTATATTTTCAGGGTATTTAGTATCTTTGTTAGCTGGGTTTATTTTTGCTCATTACATTTAAGTAATGTATTTTTAAACAATGAATAAGTTTATTGATTTGATTAAATCTTCATTGTTGAATGTAATTGAAATGGTAATGAATAGGGCTTATTGAAAGATAGGTACGTGCGAAAAAGATAACCTTGCTTGAGGTCGGGTAATAAAGATTCAATATGAATCTAATGATCTATGCGTCATGTTCGTGAACGGGCGCCGGCAGTTGGGGCTGGTCATCACTTAGCTGCCTCGGCTTATTTTTGGATTGTTTTTTTCTTACTATTTGCTGTCATCTGGACGCTTTTAACGCGTACGTCTTTTTTACATCGTTCTCACATATAATTAAATTCAACATTAATGATATACTTAACTAATATTTTTGTAAAAATATAATTTAAAAGAGTTTCCATGGAGTTTCTTGCCCGTTCTTCTCCATAGGTACCTACGCTTTGGAATGGGCAACTAGCTTCATATTTTCTGACTGACCGACTTCTTGACAATTCAAAAGTGCCTGTAAATGGTTTAATTGGAATAAATGCTTTGAGTTTGAGTTTGAATCCAATGTACATTTTTCATAATATCGTAGATCAAAATTTAATAACTTTTTGGGTGAGAAATTTAAGAGAAAAAGCTGGACATAGGCAGGGCCGTCTTCAACCTATTAGAGGCCCTGGGCACATAAGGGTCACGGGGCCACTGTCTAGATAAGAGACAATAAGAGAAATATTCATAAATATTTTTTATAACTGGGAGGCTAGAAACGTATTGTAATTCGAACTGCAAATAACTTATTTTGTCATTGAATCTGGTACATAATAATAATACGTAGAATGCAACGGTGGCTGCAACGAATGTTTTTATGAGAGCAGGCCGGGGCCCCCGAAGATCGCGGGGCCCTGGGCACTTGCCCAGAGTGTCCAATGGACAAGACCCGGCCTGGACATAGGTCTCGTTAAAGAAATATACAGGGTGGTTGTACAGTCACGAGCACCAATATGTCAACACTTGGCAACTTTTAATTTGCTTTTTTTTCACGAAATAACGAATGCAGCGTTGAAATACGACACTTTACATATACCTATGGGTTCGAAAATACTATGTTCCTACTAATATAAAATATCATTCAAAAATAAAGGAGAAAATCGCCTTTGAATAAAGCCAAGTGTATACATACTTTTGCTCGTGACTGTACATCGACGCGCAAACTGTAACCGTTTATATGTTTGTTACTTCTTCACGCTCAAACGGCTGGACCGATTTTGAAAATTTTGTATGTAGGTAGCTGACACCCTGGATTAACATATAGGCTACTTTTTATCCCGACATTCCACCACCACGGGATCGACATTTACGCGGGTGAAACCGCGGGGCGCACCTAGTATTATCTATAAAAGTTTGGTGGAATTTGCCCTAAATGTATATAAACCAATAAGTACTTGCTTATCTACAATGAATCATTGTCAGGTCCAACCTTGATCTGCTTACCAACTGAACCAGTCTTTGTCTTTCAATAAACTGATCAATATTATACTTATTTGACATAATAATTATATTATATTGAGGTTCAAAAGCCGAGTGAACTATATACGGTAATGGTTATTACGATCTTTGACCTTTGTATCATAATATTATTATGAAGCATGTAATTATATAGACCGCATCTTTAACAAGGGTTTACTTATTATAAATTAATAAATAATGCTCTGTTTTAAGCAAGTTTTTGCCCGACTGCAATTTTTTTTTTTTAATTAAATGGTATAAAACTAATTTCAAAAATTAAAGACAGTTTGTACAGTACACATAACATAGAAAATATAATAATAAAAACATCGAACATCGATCGTTCTGGTAAAAAAGTTAATATAATTATAACATTGATACAATAAGGCCCGGCGCCCACTATCGGCATCGGCACGGCTCAGGATTTTTATGCGACGAATAAAAATGTTACTTAATTGTATGACAATGAAATTTAAATTTCAATGACACGGTATGTCGGATACCCTAACTTTAATTTTTGCACCTACGATGATTAGTATCATTGAAATTTCAATTTTATCGTCATACAATTAAGTTACATTTTTATTCGTCGCATAAAAATCCTGAGCCGTGCCGATGCCGATAGTAACGAGTCTACTGAAACTGGTTTCAAATTAATATATTTCAAGTTAAACAAATATCAACTTTATTTTAATGATCATTAAGTTGATTTCAGAGTGACTAGCACTATTGAAAAAGTTATGAAAATTATTCAAGTTGTGGCGTAAACTGAACTTTATTGTGTAGGATTAAAAGTTATTTTTCCATAAACTCGTATTTGTTTACATTTTTGGCAAATAAATCACGAATGCAGATTAAGTACTATCAGTAGCAATGGGTTTTATTTTGACAGTTAAACAAAATTCATTGCGTTATTTGCGTTGTTGAGCAGATACATTTTTCGAACATATGGAGCAATGGATTAGAAATAATCTTCAAGATGTTTCAAATTGAGAGTGTGCAAGTGTGTTACGCAATTTTATTAGGGTGCAGTTTAAAAATTAAAAAAACTTTTCATCAGTAAAATTGATACCGTATTTAACTTGAAATCCTTTTTATATTTCGATGCAATTGTTTTATCGATATATTCCATATATGTAAATTGGTAGATATTAAACTTGTGCGTATATACGAAAATTGCTAGAAACTTTTGAGAAAACCTATTAAATTTCATAAAAAGACAATGATTTTTTAAAATAAAGGATAGCAACGGTTGTGCATCTAACAAAAAAATAACAATTCAACAGTCCAGTGCCATAAAAACAAATAGAAACAAAAGTGACAGTTATTTAAAAAAAGAACAAAAACAAAAAAACCAAGATGGCGGCTTCACCTTCAGCCCCACCAGCTATAGACGACCGGGAAATAGAGAAGCATGTTGAAGAGCTGGAGAAAACGAAGACTCAGGACGAGTATGAGGGGAAACTGAGCAAGATTGGCTTCTCCGTTGCAAACTGGATGAAGCTACTGTTCAATAGTGCTCCGCCGGAGGAGTTTCATGCTGAATGGTTGACTGTAAGTGTTTTTAAAATGAGAGGTTTTCTTTTTGAGTATAAAAAAAAAATAGTTTCCAAGAACTCTGTAGATGGCGTTATACTGACTACGTTACTAGGTGCCAAAGCCAAAACGCGTGGGAAAAAAACGTTGCGTCATGTCACATACGCTCGTTGACAGACACTTTCGTTTGCTTTCGTTTTACGATCTCAAAATTACATCCAAGTGAAATAATAAAAAAATGATGTGAATTTCCGTTCCTTGCAGTAACTTACCAAGGTCAGCGCCATCTATCCAGCGACTAGGGAAGGGTTGAAAAAAAAACAAAAAAAAAAGGAAAATCCCTCATTGGGACGTCTATACACCGTGTACTTCACGTTATGCATAAACTTTGGCAAACGCTTCTACAGCTTTTACAAATCAAATGTAACAAAGGAAGTAGTCTAGTACTTAAAAAGGCTTCGTTACAAATATATTTGTAAATTCATTTAATAAAATTTATTTGTGCTATGCAGTAAGAAAGGGTCTTAACTTAGTTTTGACAAGTTGCAGCCCGTCAAATCTTATTAATGATAATACGACGTTGCCAATTCGGCTATAGAGATTCCTCCATAAAAACCACCCGTGTAAATCACCCGATATGCATTCGCATATCGGGTGATTTACGTCAAGGTATTTAGTTTGTAAGAATATTAACAATATAAGAATTGATTCAATCAACTCAGCCTATCGCAGTCCACTGCTGGACATAGGCCTCTCCCAGACTGCGCCACAGCACCCTGTCCTCCGCCTTCCGCATCCAGTCTACCCCAGCCACCTTCTTTAGGTCGTCCGTCCATCTAGCTGGGAGGCGTCCCACACTACGCTTGCCGATACGCGGTCTCCACTCCAGGACTCGTCTGCTCCACCGGCCATCGGTCCTTCGACAGACATGGCCAGCCCACTGCCACTTCAGTTTGCTTACTCTGCAAGCTATGTCGGTAACTCCGGTTCTTTTCCGGTTAATTCCATTCCTGATTTTATCCTTCAAAGAGACTCCGAGCATAGCTCGCTCCATAGCGCGCTGAGCGACCTTGAATTTGTGGACCAGCCCGACCGTCAGTGTCCACGTAATTCAATAATGTGTCCATAACGAAAAATGCTTATTTCCATGGTCTGAACATCTGGTCGAAGTTTATGTATATCGTCCGGAACACGGTGTATATACATGTATGATGCAATGATGAAGGATAATGATGTACCTAATCATTAATTAAAGTCATTTTAATCAATCGACGATCGCCCATGTTCGCACGGACGTAAAATTATCGCGGCAGGATTGTATCGCGCACTGGATTTTCAACTCTTGGTTTTGAGCCGAGAGTTAAGAATCCAACAGACCGCATTCCAGCTCGTCAAAAAAACACACCGTCGGATTTTGAACTCTAGGCGCTAAGCAAGTGCGTTGAAAATCCAGTGCGCGATATAAAATCGCCGCGGGAAAAACGCGCCCGTGCGACTTGATCGAAGAAAGGAAGCTTTAATTTCTTATCGGCTGTCTGCAGTTTGAGATAAGAACTCAGATATGTTAATTATTTCATAATCGGTAACATGTGTGCAATTAGTCATTTAGGTATACCGGGTCAAATTGAATTATTTAGCGAAACTGCAGTTTGAAGAGTATCGACATCAAATTTTTTTTTTTGGCGAATGTTCATTAAACTGTTCATATGGTAGCGGAGGAACACAGGAGAATTCATGATAATGGCGCCGATTCCCTTGTCTACAAACTAAACTAAATTTAAGTTCAGTGCATCTTTTTCTTTCTATTTCATTAACAAAAGGACAGAAGATAAATATTAGTTTAGTCCTGTCAAATTAGTCAGCGCCTGACGTAAATTGACGTATTTTTAGTAGCCAATTTTTTAATTACGTCTTAGGGTCAGTTCACACCGAGACGCGACGCGACGCGCAGTTTTCAAGATAGAAATACAATTACAGACCTTATCTACTACACAAAAAGGTACACGATTCAGTGAGCTATGCCGCGCGGCGGCGGCGCCGCGCTGCGTAGCTCGACGTAGTAGGTAGACACTGAATTGTGTACCTTTTAGTGTAGTAGATAAGGTCTGTAATTGTATTTCTATCTTGAAAACTGCGCGTCGCGTCGCGTCTCGGTGTGAACTGACCCTAAACTTGTTTAAGGAGTATCTTAATTTGACAGGACTAAACTAATATTTATCTATCTGCTAATATGTATCTTACCAGTAATGAAAAGTGAAAAATTACATTTCAGAAGTGAAAGTTCTTAGGCGCGGCGATTCGAGAATTTAATGTGTTTCAAGGACGCGTCACGTTTAGGAACATTTCGTTACATGAGAGAGAAGAAGGATATAATAATATATCTGTCTCTCGCACTAAATCTCTCTTATTCTTGAGTTTTTAAGAAGTTTCTTCATCACTGTACAGTCCTGCACGCGAATTTTCTTACTTTATGGGGCTTACAGGACCTAAACACAAAAAAACGCAAGTTTTAGAAACAATTAAAGTATATGATCGACTACAGTAAACAAAATCAGAAAAGTATATGATATTCTTCAGGATATATGCTAGGTAGATTGTGTGTTGAAAACATAATACAATTAATTTGATACGATAGAAAAAAATCATGAAGATACCTCTAAAAACTTTATTTTTACAATAAAAACCATACTAATATACATACAATCATTCTGATTTTTTGTCAGATTAATCTACAATCAATATACTAAAATACTAGTGTTTTAATTTTTTTGTCCAAACAATAGATTTTTTGTAATTAAATAATTGCTTCATATTTTGCAATAAATTACCAGGGTTGTGTCATCGCGCTTCTCTTTCTTTTCTATGCAGTCCGACAGTGACCGCGCTTTAGGTCATGTAAGCCCCATAAACTATGTCTGAATTCTAGAGTAAAGAATTCTGCACTAAGCAAGCTAAAACTATTTTATTTGATATTTATAGATTTACTTTTGGTTATAAAGGCGAGCAGCCATATTGGGCCCAAATCCAAAACGGCCTGGTTTATATTTGTTTATGTTATTCATTCTTTTTTCGTGTCATCGATCTAAGTTTAATTCCGTAAAAGCTTAACTTCGGCCGGAACTACGGATTTCGTGAGTAGGGAGTAGACCCCCAGATCCGGACCGCGGTCTGCCATTTGGTGACCCCTGGACTATACACTTCTTCCTACCCTTTCAGCAAATACCAGGGTGACATTATGTTAATCCCGAGTGCTCTTGTCCACAGATAGACGAATACAAAGCGCAAGCGCAGGAGAGCATGCACAACGCGTGGCGCATCGTGAACCTGCCGAGCTGGAGCCTTGAGAAGAAAGGCTACCGAGGAGACATTGTGGAGTCCAAGAGGACGGAGCAGTATGGGAAGGTTTATAGGTTTACTGTGAGTATTATAAAGATATCGGTCTTGTAGCGGTATCTATAACGCCACATGAGAACAACGCGTCATACTGACGTCACGCAAAATCCTGCATCTCGCAAGCAGAGTTTACCGCACAACTAGCATAGATACAACGGCCCGACATGATTCATCGGGCAGTTGCCCGCCAGACACAACACCCGTCTGGTCGGAGGATCCTCCCTTTTCTATAGAGTATGAGTGAACTTTACACCCTGTTCCTTATACCAGTCTTATTACGAAACTATACTCCATTTGAAATAAGAAATAAATAGACATTTAAATAAACCTATTTTACAGTCCGTTCAACCGATTTTGAATTCTATTGCGTTGGTTGCATGACATATGGCAGCTGCAGTAAACAGTTGGTATTGTAACCACTTTTTTGCTTTTAGTACCATCCTTATGCCTACATAATTTGAAAAATTACATAGAAATTTCTGGTTAGGCCATGTATTAAAAATGAGGCTGGATATCATCTTCAAGAAGGATTGATGACGAACAAATATCATGCAGGATTTGTTAATACTGCAAATGTGTAAAAACTATATTTCTATTTTTTAATAGACAACTTCCTATAAAGACAAACTGTGCCCAGTTGCATTTAAGATTCTGTATTTGACATTTCTTCTTTCAAACCTTTATACCTAAACTGTTAACGTATTTATTTCCAGGGAGTCGTAGAAGCCCCACCGAAGTTTTTATACGAAGAGTTTAAGGACAATATCACTAAGTTGCCAGAATGGAACCCCACCATTTTGAAGAGTGAACTCATAAAGGTACGTGTCTTATTCTTAACAGTTTTTCTAAGTATATACCTTTTTTTTTTGTTGGAGGAACCCTTCAAAAGGCACCTGGACTTTGAGGAAAAAGACCAGGTAGTGTGGGATTTTTACCTCACTAAAACCACCCCGGTGATTACCATCAGCACATAGGGGTGGTCTCGGTTCCTCTTAAAATACCAATTCCGGAACCCCCCGTGCAACGCCTGAAAGGCACATCCCTAGGGAGACTGTAAAGGGGCCTCCCCTGAGCCTCGCTATGCACGGCAGCACGTGATCACTGTGCCACCGTCTTCCCTGGGGCACTTGGTGGGCAGACAGAGTCCCCCCTCTGTGCGCTCGCGACCCCAAAAGTCCACCTACCTTGTTTGGTAAGCGAGCTTCAACGTATTAGGCGCCAAGGCGGTTGCCACCCCGACGCCTCCTTCTTCTAAGTAAATACCTACCTACAGCAATTGGAAGTGTTCTTCTTCTGCTGCCCTTCTTCTTCCGAGCATCGGTGAGGTTGTGCGGCACCCAGCGTGAAACTATCCTCCTCACGCGAAGATGCACGTGTAGAATTTCGTTAAGGCTTCCTGATCCAACCTGCAGTATGTGCTGAATCTCTTGATACGTAACTCGCCTATTGTCTTGGATTCAATTTTTCACTGCTATCACGTTTTCTTCCGTAACAGCCGTCAAAGGGCGACCACTTCTTTCTTCATCCCCCAAAGTTACGACCGCGCCTGAATTCGTTTAGAAGGGTCTTTATCCATGAATGCCATTTGAAGTCTATCGTACGATTCGTCCGGTTTCAGGCGACACTTGAAATCGTAAAAAATCATAGCGCGAAAATGTTCCCGGCGTAGATCCATTTTGTAAATGAGACACGATAATTTAAATTAGCTCGCAAACAATGTGGAGGGAAATTTTTGAAATTGGAACGTACCTATTTTTACTTTCAAATAATCATCATCTGCCTAGCCTTTTCCCAACTATGTTGGCGTCGCTTTCCTGCGTCATCATCTGCCTAGCCTTTTCCCAACTATATTGGAGTCGGCTTCCAGTCTAACCGGATGCAGCTGAATACCAGTATTTTACATGGAGCGACTGCCTATCTGACCTCCACAACCCAGTTACTGGGTAATACGATACCCCTTAGTAAGACTGGTTGTCAGACTTTCGGGCTTCTGACTACCCGTAACGACTGTCAAAGATCCACGAATGACAGCCGAGACCAACGGCTTAACGTGCTTTCCGAGGCACGGAGGGGTCTCAGTATGTAAAGATGGTCACCCATCCACAGAACAACCGCGGCAAGCGTAGCTTAACCTGATCGATCGACCTGTGCGGCTGTTATTATTTAGCCACGGACCCCTCAATATTATTACTTTCAAATAATCATATTTTCAAAATAGATTATAACTGGCCAGTCTCTCATACATAAAAACTTTTTTTCGCAATACTTTCTGAGTGGCCTTATCGTATTATACACGACCGACGAAACTTGGCAGGCCTGAGTATAGCCTTTGCGAACTTTCGCGCATGTTCTCTCACTCACACTCGCCTCATGCCACCATTTGGTTCCTGAAAAACGTTCGTGCGCAGCCTTCTGCGCGAAGTTCAGGCCCGCCAAGTAACGTCGGTCGTATTGTATCTTGTACTGGCACGTCGCTTCCTCGTCGACGGAGGGACAGGTGTCTAAGAAATTTAAAATTTTACGGGCTATAATAGGCTATTTGACAATGTAAAAAATAAGGTCATAATTATTGACACTCGTATAGATTATCGCTTTTAAAATCGATTTGCATTAATTTTACTACAAAACAATGTATTATTTATTAAAAAAATCCCGAAAAAACTTCATCTTTTTAAATCTGGCGCCACGTAATCGAAAACGGTCTGGATTGGCTGAACTTATGATGACGTCATGATATAGTCAATTTCTGTCTATCGTTGACAGAACAGATGACTTTTGTCTAGTATCGCGACCGTTTCAACGTTTGTTTACGTGTATTGTGACGTCACGACGCCATATTGTTAAAGATAGCGTTAGCTATTTTCTAAAAGAAATACATTATGCAATTTGAAGTAATAGGTTTTTGTGGGCTCGTTAGACACCATTAAATAATCTGAGATGTTTATCAGAAACCAGTCAAATAGCCTATTAAGGAATCACCTTTAACCTTTTTAAAGGGGAATATTTATAAGTCCGTGATAAGGCCTGTCGTACTTTATGGGTCTGAATCTGAATGCTGGGCTGTGAAGAAGACTGATGAAAAAAGATTGCATGCAGCGGAGATGAGAATGTTGAGATGGATGTGTGGAGTGACGAGAATGGATAAAGTAAGAAATGAGTATATAAGAGGAAGTTTGAAAGTGGCGCCAGTGACGGAAAAGTTGAAAGGAAATCGTTCTTGGTATGGGCATGTGATGAGAAGGGACGAAACGCATGTGACTAAAAGAGTGATGAATATACATGTTGATGGATGGAGAGGGAGAGGAAGGCCGAAGAAAAGATGGATGGATTGTGTGAGGAATGATATGAAAGAGAAGGGAGTGAATGATAGCGTGACGGTTGACAGGGGAGAATGGAAGAAGAAAACGTGTTGCGCCGACCCCAAGTAAACATGGGATAAGGGCAGGAAGATGATGATGAATGAAGGAATCACCTTTACTCTTAATTCCTCTCCCAGGAAGTAGGTCCCGGCATAGACCTGTCGTACCAAGTGACGGCGGGCGGCGGGCGCGGCATCATCGCGCCGCGCGACTTCGTGATCCTGCGCTGCACCGCGCCGCTGTCGCGCGACGGGCAGCTCGTGACGTCAGAGCCCTACTGCTACATCAGCAGCGGCGTCAGCGTCACCGTGCCGGGCTACCCGCCGCACAGAGACCTCGTCCGGTAAACTAGCACCCTCATTTCGGAATCTGAATCGTTTTGAAGCAAATTGCTAATCCATAATAATAATAATATTTTATTTGCATAAAACATGGTATACAAGATGGTAATATAAATACACTGGTAGGTCCAACATGTTTTGCTTCATGAATATAAGCGTGCAAATTTATTTATTTTATTTATTTAATTTAATTTAACCATTTATGTACACACATATAAACAGACAAGTAAAACAGAACAGAAAAATAGGTACAAAGATGATGCTTATTTCATAAGAAATCTCTTCCAGCATACCTGCGATAGGACAATGAATAGAGAGATGTAGACAGCGTGTGAAATAGTAAAGGAGACAAAAATAATACATGAAATCTAAAACAATGAGAATATACTTACATACATACAAACAAACATACATATTTCTAAAATAAATATCACTATAATTTTAATAAATATAACGTAATCGAATAATAAATACAAACACAACTATGATAAAGTGGAAATTTACATACATGTCAACAACATACCACTGTCACCATCTGATTTTATGCTCTAGAAACTCCTTGACACTATAAAAGCTATTAGCAGATAACCATTTATATAATTTACTTTTGAGCAATCTTATATTTAATATTTTAAATTCCATTGCTTCGTAAGTTCGAAGAATTTGTCTGCTCAACACGTAAATAACGCAATGACTGTTGTTGAACTGTCAAAATGAAACCGATTCCGATTGATAATGCGTTACGCAGTTGCGCCGCAGGTCTTTGTTAAGTACAAACGCCAGCACAACAATCTGCCAAATTTCTTTAATAGATTTTCAACTCTATCGCTAAAGCATAAGGTTCAAAGTTGATTGGGAAAATTTGACAGTTTCGGGTAGGACTGGAACCGTGCACCTAGATTCTAACGTGTCATATATAAATGACACTAATATTATAAAGGCGTGAGTGTGTTTGTATGTTTGCTACTTCTTCACGCACAAACGGCTGGACCAATTTTGATAAAATTTGGTATGGAGGTAGCTGACACCCTGGAATAACACATAAGCTTTTTATCCCGATATTCCCACGGGATCGACACTTATGCGGGTGAAACCGCGGGGCGCAGCTGGTAATAATATAATAATACTGTGCCCGAAAAGAATATCTAACCCAGAACCTTATCAGCAGTGACACTTTAAACTACTACACCAATGAGTGCTTGGCCAGACTGCAAACGCGGGTGCGGCGCGGCGTTCTCAAACATAAGAACTTTATTTGAGCGTCCATAGTGGCACGCAGGCGCGGTCAGCGGCGCGGGGAGCGCGCGGGCAACTCACGCCATAGTGAGGTCATACAAGTGGCCGCAGTGGGTGCGCGGGCGGCCCGCGCGGGGACGGGCGTTCTCAAACTAGTTCGAGCTTTTTTGTAGTAAAAATAAGTCTTCTTCATCCATATTATATTTCCACTGCGGACAGACAGATCGCGCGCGTTCCCGCACCCGCGCCGCTCGCCGCTCCGCGCTGCCAGTCTGGCCAAGCACTCGGGCAATAAAAAAAACAATGGAATAAACGAATTTTCTTTATATTTCTTTTTTGTTTTACAGAGGTCAAAACAAGGTCGGTTGCTGGTTACTGAAGCCGCGAACAGTACAAACTTCGGGCGGCAAGATTGAGACTTACACTACCTTCCAATGGCTTATGTGCTGCGATCTTAAAGGTAAGTCTATCTCAATTAATAGCGCAAAATGCAGTTTTAACATTGGAAAATAATGCCATGTTTTTTGACACCACATAACATAACGTTAACTTTTTTTTTTTTTTTTTTTTTTTTCGTGCAGCAAGACTCATAGTGTAACTATCGGTGGTGCAAAGATATAAAAATAAAAAAACTGGCCAAGTGCGAGTCGAGGGTTCCTTACCACAAGGCAAAAACGCCGAAAAAAACACGTTTGTTGTATGGGAGCCCCCCTTAAATATTTATTTTATTCTGTTTTTAGTACTTATTTTTTGTTATAGTGGCAACAGAAATACATCTTCTGTGAAAATTTCAACTGTCTAGCTATCACGGTTCTTGAGATACAGCCTGGTGACAGACAGACGGACGGACGGACAGACAGCGAAGTCTTACCCTAGTCTAGTAGTTAGTCTTTAGGGTTTCGTACCCAAAGGGTAAAAACGGAACCGTATTACTAAGACTCCACTGTCCTGTCACTGTCTGTCTGTCTGTCACCAGGCTGTATCTCATGAACCGTGAAAGCTATACAGTTTAAATTTTCTATGGAGAAGAAGAACATGAAACACAGTAAAGGTTTTTGTGATCCAATACATTTGTCTCAATTCCAGGTAAAATCCCAATGTTCGTGCTGGACGCGGCGTTCGCAACGGTAATGTTAGATTACATAGTGCACGTACGGAAGTTTGCAGCCGAGGCCAAACAGCAGGGACGGTTCTAAGCAACCATTCACTTCACATTTGCGAGGCAGCAACCATTTGCTTCAACTACGGTGATACCTACGGGCGTAGGAACCATTTACTGATTGGTTTCTATAGCTATATATTTGCGAACCGGCGCAACCATACGCTGCAATGCAGTAACCATTAACTTCAGTGATTTTTGTGATAAAGATTTTTAGAGCAACCCATTTCGACAAAAGCTGACGCTATAAAGCAGTAACGCTTCTAAACAACCATAAACTTCACATTTATAAGTCAGCAACCATACTATCAACATCCATGATGCAAGTGGTCTTATAAAACGTTGACTTCGTGGTTTAAATTCAGCAACCAATGACGATATACTGGTGAACCAGCAACCTTTCGCTTCGATTCTATTATTATAGACTTCAGTGATCATTTTGAGCTTTATTTAAATGTTTGTAATACGGCTACGTTTGTTAGTCAAAGAACAGACACTATATCCACACTAATATTATAAATTCGAAAGTAACTCTGTCTGTCTGTATGTTACCTTTTCACGCCAAAACCACTGAACGGATTTCGATAAAATTTGGCAGAGAGATAGATTGCATCCCGGGGAAGGACATAAGATAGTTAGTATCGACATACCTCCCGGGCGAAGCCGCGGGCGGAAGCTAGTGACTTCATAATTTCCTTATCGATACTATGGTTCTTCTGTAAGGAATTGTTGACTCAAACGTGCAAGACCGGTGCTACACAACAGGTACTGCCAATCTGAACGGTTGTATACATGGTGTTACAAAACTACCCGTAAAGCCGAAAGGAGGTTAAATGGGGCCTTATAACGAGTCCATTCACAATATTTAAGAACCGTAGTAACGCTGTATAACACACCCCAAAAGAATAAAAAAATATTATTATTTTCACAGATGTGCAAACCCTATTTCAGTAAAATTAAAGAGTAAACTACGCAGAATGTACCTACATTTCTACCTAATTCGCGGAACGACAAAATTTTAAAAGATTTGAAATTGACAACATTTTTTTTTCCAACTTGACATTTTTTGAAGCCAGTACTTGAGTATAATGACATCCTTGTATTGAGGTAGCAAACATTTATGAATGAAAAATAGAAAAACTATTAAAGTAGACAATTATTAGGTAAAATAGGTACGTAGGCCTTTCTGTTAAATAATCTGGTTCCCTGACATGACAGCTTATTAGGGTTGACAAAATTTTCGACTTTGATAATTAATTATATTTTTTACGGGGTATTTTTGTAACACGTTGTATATCTAATCTGGTTGCAGGCAACCAGAAATTACGGTTTTTATAATGGAGTAAGAAAAAGGAAAAATATAAGTACATTATACGTACAGAGATATTTTAATTGAAAGTGGATGAGAACGATAATATGTGGAGCACCTTAGCAACCAATTACTAAGGAATGTGGGGTTTATTCATAAACGTTGGTTAAAGTTAAGTAGTGATTAACGAGTGTTTAACCATACATTTTTGACGTTTAAACGTTTTGAACCGACTTCTAATAAAAAGGAGGAGGTTCTTCGCTTTAAGAAACGTTTATGAATAAAGGGGTATGTATTTAGAGAGTAACGTTTTTTTTTTGTAAAGTATCATTAATTGTGTACGTACATATTTTGTAAGAAATCAATAAAGAAATAAATCAATATTGTATAAAGGAGTTTTTTGCACATTTAATTTAAATAATGCAACTTTTAAGCTGTAGAAATTATTTGTAGCAGCTTCTTTGCAAATAAAATTCAGTGCAAGTTACATTTAGCAACCAGGGTTTTTAAAAAAGCCACTTTGGCAGAATCATAAAAGGATAACATAATGGACAGTTAACTGTTAAGTTAATCGTATCAAATCCCATTGGTGAAGCATTTTTCAGTTATTTTGGCGACAAATTTCGACTAATTAGCGACTATTTTTTTGTGTTATCAAAATTTAAATCCCTGATGGTGGCTCTGCCAGAGTCAGTGACACCAGACAAAGCTAGATTAAATCGTAGGAATGAAGTATCAAATAGAAGCTCGTAAGTTTTCTCAAAGGCTGCATTATAAAAGAAGATAATACTATGTTAGTGTGGAAAACGTTGGTTTAATGTGTAAATAGAAAAACTTATAACATTGTAAAGAAAAATACAAATCATGCATTTAGAAATAATAATAATTATAAAATATTTAGTTAAGTCAAGCATACAACGCAAGTTTTTAAAGCCAAATGAAATTAAATATAGACATGGAAAAATAAAGAGAATATAGAGCAGTGGTAGCCCAGTGGTAAAGGCCTCGACTTACGAGTTGTATGTCGTGGGTTCGAACCCAGACAGGCGCTTTACTTTAAGTAAATAATTTCATCACCACTGCTCTCAAAACGGTGAAGGAAAACATCGTGAGGAAACCGGCATGTCCTAGAACCAAAAATTCGAAGACATGTGACATCTACCAACTCGCACTGGGCTCGCGTAGTGGATTACGGCCCACTCCCTATCAACGAGAGGAGGCCTGTGTCCCAGCAGTGGGAACATTATAGGCTGATAATGCTATAGAAAAATATATCTGTATGAGAAGAGATGGTATCTAAAGTCAATGATGCTGTGAAAAACTCGCGTTTGCTATCACAATGCTGATTTACACGTTCGATTCCCGAGTTGAACAAGCTAATAGCTTCCAAAATCAATAAACAAATCACATGACAAAATTCATTGATTGAAAATTCGAATGAGTGAACGAAATCCTTCATTCTTGGTATTATTATTAGCTGATTGCCAATTAGTAGTGTGAAGTTATATAAGGTATTTACAACGTTATTTTTAGTATATGCGAAACCTGAATATAGTTTGTTCAGAATAAATAACTGAATCGATTCCAATAATTTTTACCCCATGTTATATTTTGTCCCAAAAATATTTAAAAAAGGTTAAAAGTTGGACACCGAGCGACACTAAGTAGGTTAGCCAATCTCCGCGCCGATACGGTTAGGTACCTAGGTACTATTATCAATGAGCGCAAGACGGCGGTGGCGCGGCGCGGGTGAGCATGTTTTTGTACGGACAAACAGGTAACTTAACAAGCTTATAACTTTGTGATTTTTCATGATACAGTTTTGAAATTTTGTACATATATTCTTTACATAAAAATACTAGACACGTGTTTCGAGTTTCGCATATACTAAAAATAATGTTGTCTGATTTTCTATGTTGACAAAGGCTGTATGTATATAAAAATCTAAAATTGTAATATATTTTGAACGCGGACTGTAGCTGGTAACCTTTTCCTAATTGTTAGTATTTGTCGTTAAAAGACCTTTTAGTGAATGATAATCATAATGACGAATGAATGATAATATTATCATAAGACCGAATGATAAGAAAGAGTGAATGTTTGGGCCTTTTTAATGATGTTTATATAGTATGCAATTTTGTATAAAATAATATTCGGGAAATTAAAACACTGACTTTGCCTGAAAAACACTGTATTATTGTAATAAAATTCTGCTATAGTTGTTACGTTTTAGCATGACAATAGCGGTCATTGACCCACCAACATTTCCTAGCAATGAGAGGTTTTCTTTTTGAGTATTAAAAAAAAAACAAAGTTTCCAAGAACTCGGTAGATGGCGTTGAACTGACTACGTTACTGGGTGCCAAAGCCAAAACGCTTGAAAAAAAAACATTGCGTCACGTCACTTATGCTCGTTGACTGACACTTTCGTTTGCTTTCGTTTTACGATCTCAAAATTACATCCAAGTGAAATAATCAAAAAATGATGTGAAGTTCCGTTCCTTACAGTAACATACCAAGTTCAGCGCCATCTATCCAGCGACTAGGGAAGAGTTAAAAAAAAATCCCTCATTTTTATTTAAAAAACTGAAATAAAGTCAGTTATCGTCCTGAATCAATATCTATCGTGATCTTCAACATGTTCCAATAACGAAAAACCACACATAGTTTATTGTTTGTGTTCCTACTGAGAGATATTAAAGGAAGGGCAATGACCGCTAGATATTGTCATTCTAAAATGCGACAACTATACCTACAAGCTTTATACAAAGTAGAATAAATTGTACAAATTCGACCAGCCTAGTATTTATTTAGGTAATAAAAAAATATAATCCACGGAATGGAAAAAAATGGGTATAGTATTCGATATGCACGTATTTGTGTGAGTAAAAAAAAAAACATCTTACCGATTCAGAACAGGTGTTTACAGGTATTTTCAGGCGAAGAGAATAAAATATAGCGCCCAAAAGCGAATCGTTATAAATCTGAAGTTTCCTTATGTTCAGTACAGACAAAGCAATATATTCTACATTGTATCAACTGGTTCAATCAATCTTTATTTGTTTAAAACTTTTTCTAAAAATTTTTTTTCTCCCTAAGCACACTTGTTTTTTCAGCTCACTTTTGACATTGGCAGAATAATCGACATTGGCTTTGCTTGCCATTTATTAAAAATAGAATAGAAAGCAATATATTGCATGCTCTAGCTAAAATAGGTTCTCAAATGGGCGTTTGAGACTTTCAAAGGGGCAGGAGCCTACTCCCGCCCCCTTTTCTCTAAGCTAGGCCTACCTAGGGAAAATTATATAGGACCTATCTTACGACTACACACACAAAAACACAACACACACACATTTTTTTTTTGTTACATTTGAAAAATAAACTCAAAGTGAACGGTGGATAAAATAAGGTTAAGAACCTATTTCTTTACTGTCAAGTTTTAGACATCTCTTACTTGCTATTTTGAGCTTTATTTTAGGAGTGGTTTAGCTCATTATTGAAAATCTGCTCGAGTATTTTACTGCTCTGTCTGTGCTGATATTTGATTTCGTTTCGCTGATTGAAAAATGAGAGGATTATAAACAACTAGTTTCTGCCCGCGACTTCGTCCGCGTGAAATTTCTTGTACCCCCACCCGTCGCAACACTTCGTATTCGCTTAGCGTTCATTCTGACTTTTTTTTCTTTTTGCTCGGCTCCTAAGGGTCATAGCGTGATATTAAATAGCCTTAAGCCTTCCTCAAGAATTGGGCTATGAAATGCAAAAAGATTTGTCAGATCTGACCGGTAGTTCCAGAGATTATCGCGTTCAAACAAACAAACTCTTCAGATTTATTATTAGTACCTATAGATGCGTAACATAATGAACGCAAGACCTCATACACCCCAATTAGAGTATTGAGTTAAAAGCATAATACAATAATCAAAACAATTTTTTTTTAAAGCTAACTATTTTTATTAAGTAAATTGTGTTGACCCTATCATTACTTTATGCATTCAAAATTGAGTCTTATTGCCTTGACATAAGATTTAATTTTCTTTGGCTCAATCGGCGATCAGTATGGCAAAATACATAATTTAAAAAAAAATACCTATCTTAAATGTTACCGAAATTGATTCAGTAATCAATTATGAACAAACTACTTTCAGGACTTGCGTTTATTCTGTTACACCTTGTAGATTTATATTCTTGTCAATACAAACGTCTCGTTTTTTTCTGCTTTATATTCACACGATTCATAGGAGTGAAATATGATCAGATGGTATGCAATCTATGTATTACCCAATCTTGGGTATTTAAATTTCTAGGTAGTACCAATGCGCTAGAACCAATTATACCAATTAAAAGCAAGCAATAGCTAATATTAAAAGAACTTGATCCGTTTCTGAAAGTCAATTCAATATAATCTGTGGTCAATCTCGTTTTAACTTATAAAGGGTATATCGTCGTTGATAGTCCAATACCGCGGAACTAAAATTATTCAAAATCGTGTATGTACAAAAAAAAAACAAAAATGAGATTTCGCGGCTGTAGGTAGGTAACTTGATTATGATTGGTGTCAACCCGTATTTACGTCTTTTTTTTTTGCTTTTTTTTGTACATACGCGGTTTTGAATAATGTTAGTTACGCGGTATTGGACTATCAACGACGATATGTTAAATTAAATTAGCCAGAGAAACTTTGCAGGCATGACGGGTATAGATATCTACACTACGGCCGAAATATGTTGGCAAGTCTGAACATAGGCATAAGGGAACTAGGAAACTTTCTAGGGAACTTTCGCGCATGTTCTCTCACTCACACTCGCCTCATGTCACCATTTGGTTCCTAAAAAAATTTACTGCGCAGTCTTCTGCGCGAAGTTCAGACTTGCCAAGATAAATCGGCCGTACTGTACACGCGACAAATTAACATAAAACAGATGATTTTTTTTTTGGGGTCAATGCCCGCTGTTAGTGTTTTACGTGTTTATCGTGTTTTTAGATATCGATAACCATTCCGTCTGTGAAGTTTAAAAAAAAAACTGATATTTTAAGTGACTACACATGATTGGCGGTTGTTGCCAGCAAAAAAGAAAAAAATATCTTCAAATTAATTTCTTTTCTGTTTTATCATAATATTTAGATATCGTTACCCATCAAGTCTGCGGGGTTTCGCTAGCTATTTTAATATGACTCTGTATTATTGGTTTTACATGAAATGATCAACCAATATTAACAGCTAATGTTATTTTTACAGCAGATTTACTGATCAGAAGGCCAATTCCCGTAATTTAAAAACGTTTAAAATCTAGTCGCAATCTATTCTCAGCAGCAACCAATGTCATAATTTTGTGAAAAATGTATGAAAATTAAGGTCATAGCACACGTATCAAACCGGAAAGGGATCGGCACCGTATCAACTCGAGCTGTTCAGTATTCTTTGTATGAAACTCCCTACTGCAACGCAAACTAATCGGAATCGTAACGTAATCGCCTCGCCTCGGCACAAGCTCACGAACCGCGGTGGGGTGCGTTACGGCTCGTCGGCTCTTCGTCCAGCCTTGCCCCCCTCACCCCTCCGGCCTGCCTGCTGCACCATCAACCAGCGGTCGGCGAGCCGTAAGCGCGGCGTCGACTAGCCGTAGCCGAGTCGACGTATCGGAGCTTCTGATCCGCTTTGGT
This sequence comes from Oligia latruncula, assembly GCA_948474745.1. Lineage (NCBI taxonomy): Eukaryota > Metazoa > Arthropoda > Insecta > Lepidoptera > Noctuidae > Oligia > Oligia latruncula. The sequence goes on along the minus strand of OX419710.1, from coordinate 2,590,198 downwards.
TACGTGTGCTTACTTTAGGTTGACGCCTGTTTGACGGCGAGGCGAAAGGCGATACGGTGCCGATCTCTTTCCGATTTGATACGTGTGCTATGACCTTTAGAGGTCATTTAGACAGATTGGAGACTGAGATAAGAACGCGAACGCGAACATTCTCAAAAATACAGGAATTGCTTTTCAGGTTTTCAGAAATATGAGGTCAGTTGCAGGAACGACCAATTTTAATAAATATAAGTATGTAAATGTCGACTTTTGGAGAAAATAAAAATTATGTGATTTTTTAATAGCCACTATTAAACTAAGCTGCAAAGGAAATTGAACTATATAAAATAGGTTTAAGGTTTCTAATCGAACGTGATTATTTATTTAGATTTAAAATATACTGGGTCCCATTAAAATAGATGGACAAATTTTAACACAGCGCTCAGTTCGTCTAACCAAAGATCCAAGCAAAAAAAAAACACTGATTAAAGTGATTTTATTTTGACTTAAAAATAAGCTGATTATTTTTCTTGATATATTTTTTTACCATCGTCCTTATTTTGGTGGTCTGAATGATTTCTAAAAGTTTGTCCATCTATTTTAATGGGATCTTATATTATATAAAAATTAAGTATGTATTTATTAAAAGTGGTCTGCTAATGCAACACAGTACATTGTTATAAGTTAATGTATCTTAGATGTAAGGTAAATAAATGATTTTTATACTGTATGACTGAGTTGTCAATTTCTAACATACTTAACCAAAAAACAAAAATGCCGGGTTTGCGGCTCGCCTACCAAATAGCCTCTTAGGTGTTACCACACCGCAAACTTGCTAGTAAAGGATTCATAATAAATAATAATGATGAAACAACCACATCTGTCGAGGTTTTCGTTAGGCGATTCAATCAAGGGCCTGATTCAGAAGGCTGTTCTCCTCGATACGGCTCGCATCATGAGGAGGTTCCTGTCTCTGGAGCCCTAACCACCGGTAGCTTAGTTACCCTGCTCCCGATACCGGTATCGGACCACTAACACAAAATAATTTTGAAATCAAGCATATTCTTAATGCAGTGTGTATTTATTCCGATTGGATTACAGCATATCTAGGTTCCCAAATATATATTTTGAATGGACACTGATTTAAAGAAGAGTTATGAGAAAAAGAAGTTTTCTATAGAAATTTGAAATTCTTCAATAGGTATCTCTTCTTTCTAACAGAGTCCTTTCTTTCCTTCCTCCTGCCCACGCGAAGTAGTTGCTCTTGCGTTATCTAGGTGTACTTATCTATAAAGGCATGTGCACACCACGTTTCTTAAACGCACCGTTGACGCGCGTTTTAGAAACGTGCGTCGACGGCGCGCTTTTTTCCTACAGAAGGTCTACACGCTGCGTCTGACTCGCGTGCGTATCGCGTCTGTATCGCTACAAACGCGCGTCAACGGCGCGTTTAAAAAACGTGGTGTGCACAGGCCCTAACTGTGGTGCCTATACACTCAAGACTCGAAGACTCCTAGGTGGAAAAAATACGTAGGTACCTACAGACTATAAGGTAAGCGGTTTTCCTGTATTGTTTTTTACACTGTCTACGTTTCTCATCAAACACTTGTGTCGCAGGTCTGCTGGAAGAAAACCTAACTTTTAATATTGTATCTAAAGTAAAGCGAAAAGCGAAAGTAAGTTTGTTTGTTACCTTTTCACGCCTAATCCAATAGGAATTAGCACTAAGGGATTTTGAAATTTTGACAGTTATTTCATACAAGAACTGTCAAACGTCAATTTAATTCCGCGAATAAAAGTTAACTAGCGATGGAAAAATCAGCCCTAAAACGATCATCCTGAAATTTTGCATATACGTTGTCCTATAGAATGGGTACTTTTCATCCAGAAAAATACTGTTCCCGAGGAAAAGAACAACAACTCTCGACGGTCACAATTGCTTTAGGACGCTAGATGGCGCTACGTGTCTTTCGAATCATGATCCAAATATGACCCGACTTTCTGAGCAGTATTCTAATCTAACAAAAAGTACTAGGCTTGCATGAATTCACGATAGTATTTCGAATAGAATAGAATTTATTTCCAAAGTGTTACATTGTCTATCACAACATAACTAAGTACTAATCATAATAATATACAAGATATTGAGTTTCCAAAAACACGCATTCTTGAAATCATTTCTTACCTACGCTAAAATGATTACCTACTATTATTTCAACATTAGTTTTGTGAATTTATTAGGATTTAGATGAACGTTGGCACACATACCTATACTTAGTTTATTAAATCCTGGATTTTATCCCAGTACCTAATACGTTTCCACGGGATAATTTTCGACCTCCACGCGGCCAAAAACTATTTTCTAATAAAATAGGCAGTAGGTAGGTATACAGATAATTAAATTGTGTTGTGCTTGCGTGTACGGCCGTATGAAGGTAAACGAAGTATGCAAGGATCTTAGGATCCTAGGTGGAGTTATAGTTTATGCCTAAGTATGGGAAGAAGTTTGTAAAAACATGAGTATACCTATAGTACACAAATTTTGGTTTGTAGAGTAAGGTGTTTTAAACAATGGCCTACCTACATGTTTAGCCATACTACTTAATTTGTAAAATATGTAGGTAATAGGTAACTATGTGCGTCAGTCATTCTTTGGTGGACTAATTTAATTTATTATACCTACCGACTCAAAATGGGCGGTGCTTGTTGATCCGTCCTCATCGAAGAAACTTGTTCACGTGTAATCTTTGTAGGAAATCTACCTACATTGCTGTATTCAAAGGAATCGGTTTAGATATATGTTACCGGTGGGCAGTCGCTCCATGTAAAATATAGATAGGTACTGGTATTCAGCTGCATCCGGTTAGACTGGAAGCCGACCCCAACATAGTTGGGAAAAGGCTAGGCATATGATGGTCTACCTGTACTTGTACCATGTTACTTGTGGTCGGCGCAACACGTTCTCTTCTTCCATTCTCACTTGTCAAACGTCAAGCTATCATTCACTCCTTTCTCATTCATATCATTCCTCATACAATTCATCCACCATTCACGTTTTGAAATCATCCATTAAAGAAACCTTGCAGCCCTGAAAAGGGCTTTTTTGTGTGTTTTTTTTTCATTACATTTAAGAAAGTAACTAGACCTATTTCGTTTTGACAACATCCACCAAAGAAACATGTGTTTTCCCTCTTTAGAACTATATCTAGAAAATCATTGATTTTTAAATACTGAAATCGTTGTATAAAAAAGGCTTTTTCGTTTTGACATCGTCCATCAAAGAAACACAAAACCCTGCAGCCCTGAAAAGGGCTTTGTCATCAATAATTAGTACCTACCTAAATACCTACCTACAATTTAAAAATTATACGAATTTTCACTACGCGCGCTCGCCACGCACTCTCCTCGCCAACTGAATGTCCTTCGGCATGATAGTCACTCGCTTCGCATGGATCGCGCACAGATTCGTATCCTCGAACAGCCCCACTAAGTATGCCTCGCTGGCTTCTTGAAGTGCCATTACAGCGGAGCTCTGGAACCGGAGATCAGTCTTGAAGTCCTGCGCTATCTCTCTCACGAGACGCTGGAACGGCAGTTTCCTGATGAGCAGTTCCGTGCTCTTCTGGTATCTGCGTATCTCTCGCAGGGCCACAGTCCCTGGTCTGTATCTGTGCGGTTTCTTCACGCCGCCGGTGGCTGGAGCACTTTTTCTTGCTGCCTTGGTCGCCAGTTGCTTCCGAGGAGCTTTTCCTCCGGTGGACTTGCGAGCTGTCTGTTTTGTTCGCGCCATTTTGTTTTCGTTCACACACGAGCTAATGCGATGGCGATTGTGTGAGCAATGTGACGAGGAGAGACGCGCTGCGCTGCCTTTTATAGTTTTTGGGTCCCACGCTCGAAAAATTTGAAAGGTTGTGGGTAGTTGTAGATTGTTTTGAGGGAGTTTACCCGCAGTACCTAAATTGTGTGGAACTTATAAACTGCTAGGAATATTCCGCTGGTACAAACACTACGTTGATTTTGAATCTATTCATCAGCAGATTTTTCTCAATGGGTAGACAATAGCGCAGCAGTAGGTAGTAGGTACCACAAGCAGCAAGCAGTACCTTTTTTTTTTTTTTGTTTTTAGGGTTCCGTTGCCAAATGGCAAAAAACGGAACCCTTATGGATTCGTCATGTCTGTCTGTCTGTCTGTCCGTCCGTATGTCACAGCCACTTTTTTCCGAAACTATAAGAGCTACACTGTTGAAACTTGGTAAGTAGATGTATTCTGTGAACCGCATTAAGATTTTCACAAAAAAATAGAAAAAAACAATAAATTATGGGGGTTCCCCATACTTAGAACTGAAACTCAACATTTTTTTTTTCATCAAACCTATCCGTGTGGGGTATCTATGGATAGGTCTTCAAAAATGATATGCGCGCGAGACACTTCCAAACTGGTAAAATGTGTCCCCCCCCTGTAACTTCTAAAATAAGAGAATGATAAAACTAAAAAAAATATATGATGTACTTACATTATCATGAACTTTGAACTTCCACTTTGAACTTCCACCGAAAATTGGTTTGAACGAGATCTAGTAAGTAGCTCGCCGGTGAAAATATAAAAACATAATTAAGATGGTACGGAACCCTCGATGCGCGAGTCCGACTCGCTCTTGCCCGGTTTTTTTTTACGATCTATCGTCATAGTTATCTAGTACCTACACCTGCCTTTAGCGTTAAATTAGAAATCATCCCTAGAAATAGGGGAGGAGAGTTTATGAGGTTCCCAATTTTTTGAAGTGATAACTTTTTTTGCCGCGTCAAGCATTTTTTGAGATGGCAAAAAACCATTGAACTCGCGACACTGTTACCGTAACCGACACCGCGCGTGTTTTGTTTATAAGACGATGGAGCAGTGGTGGCCCAGTGGGAACGGACACGACTTACGAGTAGTAGGTCGTAGGTTCGAACCCAGACAGGCACTTTGTGTAAATTATTTCATCACCACTGCTCTCAAAACGGTGAAGGAAAACATCGTGAGGAAACCGGCATGTCCTAGAACCAACCAAAAATGCGAAGACATGTGACATTCACCAACCCGCACTGGGACCGCGTGGTGGATTACGGCCCACTCCCTCTCACTGAGAGGAGGCCTGTGTCCCAGCAGTGGGAACATTATAGGCTGATTATGACTGCCTATCTGACCTCCACAACCAAGTTACTGGGTAATATGATACCCAAAGAGAATGTGGTTATATCGTCGTTGACGATACCCCTTGGTGGGACTGCTTGTCAGACTCGGACTTCCGACTACCTGTAAGTCCTGTAACGACTGTCAAAAATCCACGAATGACAGCCGGGACCAACCGCCTAACGTGCTTTTAAAGGCACAGAGGGATCTCGGTATGTAAAGATGGTCACCCATCCACAGATTAACCGCGGCAAGCGTAGCTTAACCAGATCGATCGACCTGTGCGGCTGTTATTATTTAGCCACGGGCCTCTAGCAGATGAAATGATAATTAATCAGCTATATTAATTCTGCAGTTCTGCAACGCCGAAGTATTACTTAGGTACAGTAGGACGCCAGCACATCAAGCTACTAAAATCTGTCAAATTTGTTTAATAGATTTTCAACTTTATCGCTAAAGCTTAAGGTTCAAAGTTGATTGGGACAATTTGACAGCTTCGGGTAGCTTAATGTGCCGGCGACTGTACCTAAATGTTGCGCAAAAAGGTTGGTAAAGTTTACTGCTTAAGTTTGTTTATTGATTGTTTGTTTATTCCGGTCGAAGTGGAAGTGCTTGGGGGAGGCCTATGTCCAGCAGTGGACGTCTTTTGGCTGAAATGATGATGATGATGATGATTGATTGTGTTGAGTACCTATATGTATAGGTATCTATAAATCACAAGCTAATCGAGAACCTCCTCCTTTTTGAAGTGAAATTAATTTTATGGTCATTATTTTATTACGTAGGTACCTGCCATGTGTACCTTAGTAGTCAGTGTGTGTGTAGTGCAGTAGAACTACCTACAGTATGTATAGGTAATAAAGTAATAGAGATACCTATGTAGCAATACATATGTTACGGCTAATGACCGAAGTGCGGCTACACCTAGTTTTAACCAAACCTAACCTCGGGGTGCCCTTCGCTCGCTCTTGCATCCTATGTCGCCTCCCGAAATACACACGAACCGCATGTGGCCGGCTAAAACTAGGTGTAGCCGCACTTCGGCCGGCTAAAACTAGGTGTAGCCGTACTTCGGCCGGCTAAAACTAGGTGTAGCCGCACATCGGCCGGCTAAAACTAGGTGTAGCCGCACTTCGGCTATTAGGGTCAATTCACACCGAGACGCGACGCGACGCGCAGTTTTCAAGATAGAAATACAATTACAAACCTTATCTACTACACAAAAAGGTACACAATTCAGTGTCTACCTACTACATCGAGCTACGCAGCGCGGCGCCTCCGCCGCGCGGCGTAGCTCACTGAATCGTGTACCTTTTTGTGTAGTAGATAAGGTCTATAATTGTATTTCTATCTTGAAAACTGCGCGTCGCGTCGCGTCTCGGTGTGAACTGACCCTTAGCCGTGACACATACATTACCTATATCTACATACCGTTCTAACAAACAACTGACATGCATACAGCAAATAACATATAGAATAGCACCTTAGGTACCTAGGTATAATTTAAAAAATACACCATATTAAGTGAACGCCATTTCCCCTCCCTACTAAGTATACATATATGCATGGATGATTCTATGTCCGCGATTTTCTCAAAAACGACTGAACCATGTTGATGTTTCTTTCGGGAAGGTTCGGAAGTCGGTGTCAAAAAAGGAAAATGCGGAACCATCAACTACACCGACTTCCGAAATTAAATTTTTCACTTTGTTGTGGTTTTTTTTGGAAGTCGGTTGTTTTTTGTATAAATTATCTTTGAAGGCTTATAATTAGCAATTTAGTTATAAATATTATTGTTATTATAATCTTATTTTTAAATTAGTCTGTAAAACTTATAGGTAAGTAGATACCTATACCTTTTACCTATTTCCACACGAAAAAATCCACCATAAATTCTAGGCACCTACAGTATGACTAACCCACCAAAGCATGACCTCGCGTGTTGCTAACAACCACCCAGGTCGCGTGTAACGCCTAATTACAATACGACCGACGTAACTTGACGGACCTGAACATAGGCACTAAGAACTTTCGCGCATGTTCTCTCACTCGCACTCGCCGCAGTAAGATTTTTTAGGAACCAAATGGTGACACATTTGGTTCCTAAAAAATCTTACTGCGCAGCCTTCTGCGCAAAGTTCAGGCCTTCCAAGTTACGTCGCCGCGTCGGTCGTAATTGTAGCTAGTGTTTAGGCCATAATTAGCAAACCGCGCCACCTGTTGGTCGCTGATCGCGTCCTGCAGGGCGTCAGACCATGTGACGACCTGTGACAGGTTGGTACTTTTTGCTGTGGTTTTTATTTCGATTTGTGTGGAGATATAAAAAAGTTGTGCTTTTTGTGGTGTTAGTAAGTACCTACTGTGATTTTAATGGCTGAATGTTATTGTATACCTAACTGTGTTGGAGTTCATTGCGTTTTTGTGGTTGTTTATAAATATTTAGTTTTTGCGTTTTTATTAAATACCTAATATCTTTCTTATTATCTACGCAGACTATCGGACAATCCCGCTGACCGGCAGCAGGCTTCGGCCCTAAGGGGTGCCCTACCTTGATGCTGACATCTCTTTGAGACGCGCGTGGAACACGTACGCGCCGTCCGGCACGGGCCTGGTCCTGATCGGACGGTGAGCTACCCATTACTCTCCGCCCACAGGCCCGCGCCTACGGTGGCCGGGAGTCGTCCCGTGGCTCCCGACGCCCGGAGCGTCTCCCGCGGCGGCTGAGACGGGAGGCTCTTCCCCTCATCCATCCCGCACCTTCCTAAGCTGACTTCGCATTGTATGAAAAGCCTTTACCTACCATGTGAGGTCAGCTGGAACTGGAAATGTATAGCTTGATGTTTCATAATATCTTCTTGTTTTTTTTCTATAGTATCAAATTAGTGGTATTATGTTTTCAACACACTATCAACTTAGCATATATATCCTGAAGAATATAATATATTTTTTTATGATTTTGTTTACTGTAGTCGATCATATACTTTATTGTTTCTAAAACTTGCGTTGTAAGCCCCTTATTAAAACTACGGTAATTATTGCAGTAGGTAAGCTGGAATCTATCGAAATAACCGCGCTTTTGGTTTAATTTGTTATTAGCGAAGCATCTACCTGACTATTTCAATCAAGCTAGGTATTAAACATTTTCGATTTTCAATAGGACGCTGTCTGTAAGGCGCCTATAAAATTCAAGTTGGCAAGTAGTGGGTGAAGCAACTAGTTCACAAGATACAGAAGTGGTAGCTTCCTTCGAGTCGATAAAGTAAATTGATTGCTTCGAATTCATCGAATGTTGCAAGTTCCAGTTCGGTGGTAAGTTCCAGCGAAAGAGCCAAAATGGTCTCCGACACACGACACCCTTTGCACGACAACATCCTTGTGCCACAAAGGCTGATAAGCCGAAACAGTTTTTTAAAGTGTGTCGTTTCACTCACTGGTGAACCATCACAAGAGAGACTGAGGCTGTGGCGAGACAGTGCTTCCTTACCCGGACCGTTCGTCCCACCTAGACATGAGCTACCTTGGGTAACCTGGAAGTCTTTAAACAGACTCCGGACCCAGGTTGGCCGAAGCAAGGAAAACCTGTTCAGGTGGAGATTCATAGACGACTCCGCCTTGGAGTGTAAATGTGGTGCTGTTCCACAAACGATGGGACACTTAATGTTGTGTCCTGCGTGTCCTGTCAGCTGCACGTTGCAGGAGCTGATGTACGCTGGTGGAGGCGCCAAACAAGTGGCCGAATTCTGGGCCGAGTATATTTAGATTGCTATCGACACGCTAAGAAGAAGATCGAATGTTACCTAATTGTAAGTAGGTTGATCAGCCAACCACTCAGCCTTAAAAAGATGTTGGTATAGATCGACAAGAAATCATTAATTTTTCCCCAATATTTTGTAACAAATGCATGTGTTGCCACAAAACGAGAAGAAAAGTAGGTAGTGTTTGAAAGAAAAAAATACCTAAGTTTAAAACTAAAACCCGACTACTGAAAAGCATGAAACAAGAAAGTACCTTCCCGTGGTAGCATGCTACCACAGCTTAGGTATTTATGTTGTTGGTACAGGCGGCATGCGACCACGGGAAGGTACTTTCTTGTTTCATCCTTTTCAGTAGTCGCGTTTTAGTTTTTAAACTTATTTTTTATTCAATTATTTTGGAGCTTATTTCAGTAATATTTATATTTTTTTAAATGTGCTAATTAGGCCCTTTCATTTGATAAGACAAGGCACCGTCCCAAAATATTTATTTTTAAATTCTTTATGTCCTCTAGAGGGCGCCATATTGAATTTAGTGTGACGTCACTTAATCGATACCTCATTTGTCAAATTATTATAAGTAGGTAGATACTTTTTAAGTTATGAGGGAAGATGAACATACATACATGCGAGTACCTACATCCGATCAAAATCATAACCTTTCTTTTTGCTTCGCCCGCCGTAGTCGGGTAAACCCAAATAAATGCGGATATGAGCAGGAGAATGATGACGTGTAGCCACAAAATAAGAGCTTTTACATTGGGTACTTAATATTACCAACTTGTTTATACATATCTACACTACACTAAAACCTCAGTAAAAAGTTGATCACCTTCAATTTGCAATTCCGGTTCCATTCAACTTGGAAAGGTTAAAAAGTTACAAGGTATGTTTTTAAACATTATGGTTTGTTGTTTACTTCATTAAGGTTTGATTTGTTATTTACTTCTTTTTGTTTGGTTTGTTGTTTTCCACTACCTACCTTTAAACCGGCAAACCAACAACATATCCGCTAGGCGCTAGTTCATGATCAACTAAACAAAATACTCGACGAAACCTCTTTTATATCATACACACTCCACAAAATTTACCAACTACCCACATTTTTTTAGCAATCCCTCCAAGACCTCGTTAAGGTAAAGATCTCGCCTATTTAACTGCACCAAAAATTTACAGAAATGTTCATAAAATTATCCCTTGTTATCGACAAAGACCCACAATGTCTTCCGAAGGATCGGAGTCTGAGGGCTCAGACATTCAAATTCAATCTGCGTTAACAAAAATGCCACCAAAGAAGTTGCAGAATAGTCCATCAGATGATTTACTTAAGAAAAAGGGTGGCAAGAAGTTGACCACGAAGGTAATGATACATCAAGCACTCATAGACCTGAATAGTCGAAAAGGAGTATCATTATACGCCATAAAGAAGTACATAGCGGACAAATACAACGTGGATACAGAGAAACTTAATTATCATATCAAGAAATTCATAAAATCTGCCATAGAACAAGGAACTATCATACAAACTAAAGGAATTGGAGCCACAGGATCTTTCAAACTTGCCCCCGTCAAAGAAAAGAAACCCAAAACGAAGAAACCGAAAAAAGAGAAGACAGAAAAGACGAAAGATCCAGAAAAGAAGAAGAAATTAAAAGAAAAATTGAAGAAAACTGAAGAGAAAAGCATGAAATCGAAAGTAAAGTCTAAGGACATCAAAGAAGATAAATCAGTTAAGTTGAAGAAAAAGATGGATGCGGAAAAGAAGCCGAACAAAAAGAAAGATGGCGGCGAGAAGACGAAGAAAGTGAGGGTAGCCAAGGACATGCAGACGCCTTTGAAAAAGAAGGCCACGATACCCACAATGAAGAGAAAAAGCATCGGTACTATTATAAAACCACCGAAAATGAAGCCTAGGGCGAAGACATAACAGACATTGATTATTTTTAGATTTTTTAAATATATATGACCGAATAATGTTGATTTTTTAACTATTAAACAATTGAAATTTTAAAACTTGTTTTCTTTTAATACAAAAGCGTAACCACACTTGATGGAGCTGCCTTTTCATAAAAGATGTGAGAGGTAGCTAAGCGGTGTATAATAAAGGCGAAAGTTTGTGAGGGGGTGTGTGTGTGTGTGTTTATATGTTTGTTACTTCTTCACGCTCAAACGGCTGAACCAATTTTGATAAAATTTGGTATAGAGGTAGCTGACACCCTGGATTAACATATAGGCTACTTTTTGTCCCGATTTTCCTACGGGATCGACATTTACGCGGGTGAAACAGCGTGGCGCAGCTAGTGATATTATATAGGAAAGATACGCTGCGTTCATACTGAGCGGCGTTCTGTATTGTTGCGTTGTTAATACAAAGACTTACAACTCCAACTGCGATAGATAAATACGCAACGTGTGACACAGAAAGAGATAGCAACAATGAAATTACAACAATTGTCTGAATTTGTCTGCAACAATTTGCGCGCGCTAGTGCCATATAGTGCTGGGCCTGTGTCCCAGTTGTGGGAACGTCATAAGGCTGATAACGTACGTACGTACGTAGTGCCATTTAGTGGTAGATCGCGAAATTCAAATTTTCTTACGTTTTTTGCACAGGTCAGTGTCAGGTTGTATCTTGATCAAAATATGATTCGCGACAATAACAGGTACATATTTAGAGAATTATCATCATTAGAATCATTAATACATCTTTCTAAGTCAGATTTCTACCATTAACACTTTTCCATAAGATATTGGTGGTTGGTGGTAGAAATCTAACTTAGAAAGATATAGGTATGAATGATTCTAATGATTATAATTCTCGTAAGAATTCTCGTAAAAACGTAAGAAAATTTGAATTTCGCGGTCTCAACTACCCATTCGCCCTAAGGCACATGTCCCACACCACAACCGGCGATAAACGAGAGGCGAGTAGAGCTAGCAACTAGAACCATGAACGAGTGCGCGACGACCGACGGGTGTGGTGTGGCGATCTCGCTGCTATCAGGGCCGTCCTTAACCTATTGAAGGCCCTGGGCACATAAGGATCACGGGGCCCCTGTGTAGATAAGAGACAATATGAGAAACATACTAATATTGAAGTGAAAACTTCTTTAGGCGCGTTGGGCAACAACCATTGAACTCGCGCCACTGTTACCGTAACACCGCGCGTGTTTTGTTTATAAGACCTTCGATCAATTTATTGATCACATATCGTGGTCGGGGGGCTCGGATCGCTGTCGAGTTTACCATGAAGTAACTGGGATTGGTGCTCGACAGCCGGTGGGATTTCGGCCCCCACTTCCGGCGGTTGGCGCTCAAGTTGCTGGGCGCGGCCATACGTTCCCGCGACCCAAGTTCCCGGAAGACCGGTGTGGTTTTTAGTCAGTAAGAACCTGACAGACCCCTCCGCCCCGTCCAGGGCGGAGGACATCCATGAGGATTTTCCACCCCGGAAACAAAAAAAAAAGGTATATCTGATCTACGAAACTACTCCTATCCTGCTCTGGGAAGCTAAGTAAAATAGGAATAGTGGTGGTCAAATGGTAACAGACACGACTTACCGAGTTAAAATAAGTCGTAGGTTCGAACTCAGACAGGCGCTTTACTTTGTGTAAATTGCTCTCAAAACTGTGAAGGAAAATATCGTGAGAAAGACCTAGAACCAAAAAACCAGCGCTGGGGCTCTGTCTTGCCTGGTGAGCGATAGCCGTTTTGCATGGATGTGACGCATGTTTCCCTCAACCCTTTCTTATTTTTTTTTGTGTTCATGTTCTTTATTGCGTCATGTTTACCGCAATAAACGTATTTTTTTTCTTTTCTTTAATACGATTATACAGGCACTTTTACTCGTATGTTAAATTAACCAACACGTTTCGTGGTTGCGTAGTTCTGTGCTTTTTTTTTGCGGATGGGAAATCATCAAACCGCTCTGGGTGAAGCGGAAGGTAGTGTCAGACTCTTACTGACTAAAACCCACCGCCGTGTTCCTTCCTTAGCCCTTTATGTTCCGGGCCAGCGGTAACCCTTTCGGACAATCCCGCTGACCCGGCAGGCTGCGGCCCTAAGGGGGCCCCTCGATGCTGACATCTAGTTCGTCCACCATCTTAATGATGATCAACGATAGTTAACGCGTGAATATTCATTCGTGGCTTTTCAAATTGGCACATTCTGGTAGCACAATAGTTTTCCAGCACCCTAACTGCGTAACACACTATCGATCTCCATCTGAATCATTTTGAAAGATATTGCTAATCCATTGCTTCATATGTTCGAAAAATGTGTCTGCTAAACGACGTAAATAACGCAATGAATGTTGTTGAACTGTCAAAATGAAACCCATTGCTGCAGATAGTGTGTTACGCAATTACCTCGCTGGTTTTAGAGTAGAAACGTACCTACTGAATATTGATAAATCATTCTGTTGTGCGTCCTTCCTCCTTTCCGTATGTAGGTCATTTCACAGCCGAATGTAACCAACTAACGAATATCGAATGAAACGAACTGAGTTAGTAACAATATCCACATTCCAAATTCAAATCACTTTTAGTCCCTAGGGATTAAAGAGCTATTTTAGTCCCTGTTTACGAAAGAATACACTAGCATACTGATTTAGTTAATTAAGTAAGTGAAACAGTCGGGATTCTAAACTAACTCAAGATCTTTCACCACGTTTATGGGGACATTTCGATTAGTAACTTTTTGCTAATAAACACATACCTACGCTTCGAAATTCGTGAACATTGTCGTACCTACACCCATACCTACTTAATTAATTTTAAATTCTTAAAAAGTAACTAAGTTTAAATCTTTTTTATGCAAATCATTTTATTATACAAAAGAAAATCGAGTACCTACTTAGTCCACCCACTGATCACTTGAAAATATTTTGCTTGCAATTCACCAACGTTGATTGGCCGATAAAATTGTCTTAATCTATAGGTCCCCACTACTTCTACTAACGTGTCAAACCACCTAAGCGCGATTTGTCTTTAAACTTTTTTCTTTTGACTCATTTTGTGTTAATTTTGTTTGACTTCGAGTCAAAGATGCCGAATGAAAAGCAAAAATTAACAAACGGTGAAGCGCCTGATATTGACTTAATAACTGTATCCTTGAACTCTGATAAATAGCTACTCCGTATCGGATTTTCTAGCTTATAAATTTTAGTTGAAAGTAAAAAAAAAAATTTTGTTGTAAGTAGTCTCAATCTGTCAAAGATAGGTACCTAGACTACCTACTTCTAAAATTGCTACATTTTTCACAAGGGTTTGTTAATGATTGTCGCTGAGCTGAGATAAGATTGCGACCAGATTTTGAACTTTTAATTACGTGATTTGGACTTCAGGTGGAAATACAGCTCACTTTATCTAAGTTAAAGATTTGGGTTTTTTTTTTAGAATAGACCGGATATAGGACATCGCTTCGAAATTCGAACGATACCGAAGATTGCCGCGAAGTAAAAACGAATGAATGTCGTGACGAAATATTTCAATATGAATATCGATGGCTAAGTATTAGAGTAGTATCACTCCCTCTCACCGAGAGGAGGCCTGTGTCCCAGCAGTGGGAACATTATAGGCTGATAATGGTTATGGGAAGTATTAGAGTAGGGGAAGACCAAAGAAACGATGGATGGAATGTGTGTGAATGATGATAGATATGGTTAGAAAGGGGTGACTACCGAGATGACGACTAAGGGGCTGGTTATTACTTATGGTGAAGGGTAGTTGAGACCGCGAAATTCAAATTTTCTTACGTTTTTTTGCAATTTGCAGGTCCGTGTCAGGTTGTATCTTGATCAAAATATGATTCGCGACAATAACAGGTACATATTTAGATAATTATAATAATTAGAATCATTAAATACCTACATCTTCTAAGTTAGATTTCTACGATTCGATTTCGATTTCGATTTTTTTTTAAATCTAATTTAGAAAGATATATTTAAGTAGGTACAGACGCCAGCACATCAAGTTACTACAATCTGTCAGATTTATTTATTAGATTTTCGACTTTATTGCTAAAGTATAAGGTTCAAGGTTGATTGAGAAAATCTGACAGTTTCGGGTAGGTTGACCTGCTGGCGTCTGTACTTAAGACGATTTGAGCGGGAAGGGGGTCCAAACAGGTCTTATTTTTTCTTACGTGGGGGTAGGAGAGATCTAGATTGTTCTTACGTAAGATCACAAAATTAAGCAAAAATTATACGTTTTTAATTTGTTTGCTACCTTACCTCCATTTTCTTTGCAATTGTGGTAGATAGTTAGATACTGAACTACTGACCTTTTTTTTTTGTTAGACTCTTAGGTACTGACTAAAACCCACCCGTGTTCCTTCCTTAGCCCTTTATGTTCCGGGCCAGCGGTAACCCTTTCGGACAATCCCGCTGACCCGGCAGAACTACTGACCTTACGTAAGATTGAAAGGGGCGGAGAGCGTTCATCCAAGTCTTATTTTTTCTTACGTAGGGGGAGGGGGAGGTCAGAAAGTGGCCAAAATTGTCTTACCTAAGTAGGTACGTAATAACTCAGACCAAAAAAGTCAACAGTAAAGTGAAGCCGGTTTCGTAAACATGTGTGCACATAGGTAGTGAGGTGTAGTTTTTACATGTTTTTTTTTGTATTTGGTCTGAGTGTAATCAGGCCCCTCTATTCCATTGGGCAATCTGGGCAAGTGCCCAGGGCCCCGCAATCGACGGGGGCCCCGCCTGCCCTCAAAAAATCATTCTTTGCAGCCAATTTTCTTTTTTCTTTCCATTCAACGTATTATTAGTAAGTACCCCATTCAATGACAAAATAATTGATTAGCAGTACGAATTTCAATTGTGATTGTAAAGAAATAAAAATAATTTTAGAATTTTGCTTATAGGTACTGGTACTGTACCTACTCCTATCACAAGAATAATGTACCCAGGATTTTGTAATATCTTGATTTAAAAGAGTGTCCATGTAGTTTCTTGCCCGTTCTTCTCCATAGAGACTAACGCTTTGGAATGGGCAACTAGCTGGCAACTAGCTTCAACTTTCTGACTAACTGATAGACTATTTAATTTTGACAATTCAAAAGTGCCTGTACAAGGTTTAATTGAAATAAATGATTTGAGTTTGAGTTTATCTACACAGCCCACAGGGGTCCCGTGGTCATTATGTGCCCAGGGCCTCCAACAGGTTAAAGACGGCCCTGGTAATAAATGCCCACAGCCCATAATAGAGAAGTATTTATAGAAGAAAAAGACATGTTGCGCCGACCACAAATAAAGTGATACTAGCAGCGCCCCGCGGTTTCACCCACATAAGTGTCGATCCCGTGAGAATATCGGGATAAAAACTATCCTATGTCCTTCACCGGGATGCAATCTATCTCTCTGCCAAATTTTATCGAAATCCGTTCAGTGGTTTAGGCATGAAAAGGTAACATAGGTACAGACAGACAGAGTTACTTTCGAATTTATAATATTAAGTATGGATATTTATTGAGCAGTGGTGGCCCAGTGGTATCGCCCCCGACTTATGAGTTGTAGGTCGTAGGTTCGAACCCTGACAGACGCTTTACTTTGTGTAACTTATTTCATCACCACTGCTCTCAAAACGGTGAAGGAAAACATCGTGAGGAAACCGGCATGTCCTAGAACCAAAAATTCCAAGACATGTGACATCCACCAACCCGCACTGGGCCCGCGTGGTGGATTACGGCCCACTCCCTCTCACCGAGAGGAGGCCTGCGTCCCAGCAGTGGGAACATTACGAGTACCTATAGGCTGATTATGTATACCTATCTAAGGACGGCATGCAGGACGCACTGGTTGAAGACCTTAGTCTTCAAGGGCGAGAGAATGATGAGAATTTAGAAATGAATTTGAGGTCGCTTTTGACTGCATGCCTCGTTGATCTAATGGTCGTAAGACACGTCCTGTCTTGGGTTCGATTCACAGGTCAGCCATCCTAATAACAAATACACTTTCAATCACGATCAGAACATCATCATTTCGTCATCATTTTGAAGGAAGTTATTCCATTAAGTACTGAAACAAATCTAAAGAAATGAACTCATCATGGCATTTCTGATTTTTATTTTTGTATATTAGGTGTAGATACCTATCCCACTTTTCCACTAGATAGGTACTGCTCCTACTCCGTGTAATGTGGGCCGCGGACCAGAGGCCAGTTGCCCCCTAACCAGGTCAGGTCATCATCTGCCTAGCCTTTTCCCAACTATGTTGGGGTCGGCTTCCAGTCTAACCGGATGCAGCTGAATATCAGTATTTTACATGGAGCGACTACATGGATGTACTAGGTAATACGATACCCCTTGGTAAGACTGGTTATTGTCAGACTTTCGGGCTTCTGACTACCCGTAACGACTGTCAAAGATCCACGAATGACAGCCGGGACCAACGGCTTAACGTGCTTTCCGAGGCACTGAGGGGTCAAGGTAAGTAAAGATGATCACCCATCCACAGACCAATTTCTGGAAATAAATGAAAAAAAAATGCCTTCATCTAAGTTTCATTTTTCATTAAAAAAAAGAATAGGCCAGAAGATACCAATGGCCGTTCGTGAACATCGTAAGTAGGTTAGTAAAACGAAATTGATCACAAAATTCAAGACAGACGTAGGTAAGCACCCCAATCATTTAGATATTAAGTACCTACCTAATTCCTACTAAAATTCCTTCTATTATTATTACTTAGAAATGATTTTGTTTTTCACACGAATTCTGACTTAGATAATTTTTGATTTTATTTTTGCCGCGAAAACGCGAGTGTATTCTTCCAAAAACCTTTTTTTTTTTAAAGTGCGTTCAATTTTACTATTTATTTACATGGAATGTTAATTCTATCAACCCCTCCATTGTTAATGGGCGTTCGTATACAATACTTACGTAAGCGTTTTCTAAAGGGGAGATAGGGGCAAAATGGACACGGGTTACAAATGTGTGTGCAATAAAACATAATAAATTATTTTATTATTCAAATATAGACTCACGCTTACCGTTTTTAGTTCGTATGCGTTTGACAGTGAATGTATGAAGGTTGCAACTTTCGCCCTAAATAAATCCAAGCAGTTTTTTTTTCTATGATTGCTTGTTTTTTTTTTTAGTGTTTGGTCACACCCTCGTGGCATGGCTCAGAAGATAGAATACTATAAAATATAGCTGTGATTTAAAAAAAACATAGATATTAGGTAAGTAAAATAAAGTGTTACCTAGTACTTAACTGGGTTGTGGAGGTCAGATAGGCAGTCACTCCATGTAAAATACTGGTATTC
Organism: Oligia latruncula; assembly: GCA_948474745.1. Taxonomy (NCBI): domain Eukaryota; kingdom Metazoa; phylum Arthropoda; class Insecta; order Lepidoptera; family Noctuidae; genus Oligia; species Oligia latruncula. The sequence continues at coordinate 2,572,028 of OX419710.1, read as the reverse complement.
AGCTGCATCCGGATAGACTGGAAACCGACCCCAATATAGTTGGGAAAAGGCAGGCAGATGATGAATTGATCGCTGGGGAATACATGCTTTGATGGAATGTCTCCGGCCAAGAGTGCAAAAATGATACACATTTAAGTACCTACGCAAGTCCTTCGTCATTGCCTTGATAATGATAGATATTTAATTATCATTAGAACAAGAGTGTTCAAGGCTTCGTACGTTTAGTGAAAATAAATTGTCGATTCGAAACAATCTTTCTTTTAGGTACATTTATTGTAAGAATGCAGGAGTTTTTTTTACGCAAACGGACTTAGGGCAAGATGCTGAAGAACGTTTAGAGGAGAGGCAAATGGACTCATATTCCTTCAGTTTTTAAATACATTTAGTATCTTCCTATTTCATTACTTAGATAACTAAAAAATAACAATTTAAAAATGAAAATCCATATTTTCTGTAAGAATCTCAACCAGAAGTATCCGACGGGAAACTTCAGTCGATTGACTCTGGCTGATTCAACACTTAGATTTCTATTAAATAAAATACATAGTTTCTGTAAATGAATATATATTTATACAAAACATCACTGACGTATTATAAATAATACTTTAACAATGCAACATGAACCATAAACTCAGCAAATAGGCCCAAATTGTGTGAATAATTCATTATATCGGCCATTCTACTTGCATGACATCACTATGCAGAGAGCACAAACCTACTACATGATAATCAACCTTATGCGCTTTTAATAAAGCTGATTATAAATCGATTACTGGTCAAAAGTAATTTCTTAAGTCGCCTTTCCGTTTAAATCTGAAAAAAATGCGTTCGTTTTCTCGCTCCAACTTGTGCCTAATCCCCGTAAGTAAGAAAGAGACACACGTACATTTGTTGAGCTAACCCGTCTCGTAGAGAGGATATTGGGGTCATGGAACGTGTTTGAATTTCGAAACACGTTCCATCCAATACCGTGCGTTGTTATTCACTGTTTTATCATTGGTTAGGCGGCCTCCGTACCACAATGTTCAGCGTTTAATAAAATCGATACGAATTTGTAGGTAGATATCGTTTCTCTGTCGTTTAACAGTGTCGCTTCGAGTTTTGTGGTAGTCAAGCTATACACTGTGACCGTATCTTTTATGTTATTCGTGCAGCCATTTCGTTTCGAAAGATGTCCGGAGTGACTTTAATCGTGACGTTTTGATACGTTTTCTATAGTTTTTTGACGTTTAAGAAGACACCATTGCTGTGGATCTGTGACGGTAAGTCGTTTGCACCTTATTTCATAAAGATATTCATGTAAAATTGTGTTTCAACCGAGATTTTGGAGGGAAAACGTCAAAAATTCCAATTTTAGTACCAGAACTGTGTTGTAACACTGAAATAACTTCGAAATTCGTGCGTGACGTCACGGCCATTTGAAATTCGTATTCAATTACTGATTTCGTTCGTTTTTTAATCGATTTGGTTTTAGTAAATCGTGTTTTTTTTAAAGATAAATTGTTTTTATTTAAATTTTATTTGATAAATCGATTTTTGACGTTTTATTTTTGTTTGTTTACATATTTTTTTGTATAGATATAGTGACTAACATGTATTTTTAGTATGTAATATGGCTTCAAATGACAATTTGCGCTGAGATATCAATAACATGGTTTCTTATTTCTTCCCAGTAAAGACTATAATGCTGTTACTGCATATTTTGATTGGATATTATGTTCTGTCTCTTTCTAGCAGTGTTTATTGTTGTGTTTGCGTCTCTTTCTAGCTCATGCGACTTATTTATAGAGAACGCGGCGTGTATGCCGTTCCCCTGTGGCGCCCTACATTTGCGATAGTGTTGTAATTTTGACGTGTTGTTTTATCGATATAATTTATTGCTATCGATAACTTTGTTATTTTTATGTGGGTCGTGCGATATTTTGTTGTTATTTATTTGCGTCTTGTTTCTTCTTGCGTTTTATTTAATAAATGCATAAGCCTACAAACCTAATATGGAGATACTCACCTCTACTTAAAGTTAGATAGATAATTCAAGTTTTCCTTATGAATATTTTACCCTGTGTTGGAGAATTGTAGACCACAATCCAGATTATATGTTTTTTTCTGGGGTACCTACCTACTTGTCACTCGTTGTAAGACATATTTTTCGAAGCTACCTGAGCAGTAAGAGGCAAAAACTAAGGCATTTACCATACATTACACCTCGATTTAGCTTCTCTAGCTACCGTAATGAAGTATCGTATGTGTAATATTCCATTTTGTCTTTGCTAAGCCTGTGTTAAAAAAAAACACCTCCACTCTTACCGTGGGTATAAAATGCAATTATTGAAGGAGGGTCATAAGCATCATTTTGTGCACAAGTAAGATCTTACTGCGTTTACCCATGTACTCTCAGAGTCAGGTTGTCACGCAAAATCTGTGACAGACCGCGGACCATTTTCAATTTGGTAGTGCTTTATAGATCAAGAGTGATCCAGGTTTAATTTTTCCTTATAGGTAAATATTAATATTAATTTTCTACTTTACTACTAGCCAATGTGATAGTGATCATGAAACAGTCAGTTTTCATGTATTCCAGATTTTGTTTCTATCTATCTTTCAGAATACACAATTTTTCCCAGATTAATCGTCATCATCTATAGTCATACTTTTATGCTACTTAGGTATTGTTTCTTTAAACCTGACCAACTCACTACTCATTTCTAGCACCATCTTATTTCATTCTGGTTCCATCCATGTTCGTCTCGATTTTTCTGCAGTCACAGTCATTAAACTTATCAATCCTATCCTCTTATCAAAAAATCAAGATCATATTTAGCAAACAGGAAACAAAAATTACAATATTCTGAGGCTAGTTAAAAATTTCAATTTTCGAAAATAATAATAATTTTTATCGACATACACCACATCACTATCTGAGACAAAAAAAAATAAAATGTCTGCCGCCATCCGCTGCGTAGGGATTATTATTACTCCCATCCCTTATATACATAATAAACCTTATTTACTAAGTACTAAAGTCCATATTCTATTGGTGTACATGAATACCTTTGTCGATGAAGGGATTTTGATATGTCATTGAAATTTGGACTTTGTGTGGATGGGGTACGGTTTAAAATGTCAAAAAGGGTTTGATAATAAAAGCAAATAGTTGGGTTCTATTGAAATATCTCTGTTGATTTACGAGGGGCTAAAGATGGTGGGTAAGGATAGCTTATTTCGATGTTTTTATCCACATTGTGATACTGTCTGTGTGTGCCTTTCTCCGAAATAGCCGGACTGCTTTCGGTGATGTCGTTAACTAGGTACCACTTCATTGTGTGTTTTATTACTTCGTCTTAATGACTTTTTGTTTTGTGTTCTAAAAGATGTTGTTAAAGTGAGGTGACTGGTTTTTTTTGTTATTGTTTCCACGTATTTTGTAAACTGCGTTGTCTGATTAGTCTAGTCTAGTGGTTGCAAGGACGTTTGAGAAACGTGAGGCCCTGGGTTTGATGTCCAGATCAAACACCGTGTTTTTAGAAGTTTCTATACTTAAGCAAAAAGTGATTCAGTTTCGTATTTTGCCCAAAATGACGTTTGGTGTTGGGTCGTCGTTAGTCAAATATATTAGGGTTCCGTACCAAAATGGTAAAACGGAACCTCTGTCTGTCACAGCTGGATATCTCAAGAACTACTAATGCTATAAACTTGAAATTTGGAATATTTTTAGATGACGTTTGCCCAACGATTTTGCAAATAAGAAAGATTTTTTTTTGATACATTGACTGAAAGGATGCCTGAAAAATTCGAAGTGGGGCTACTAGGGCATGTATGTAGGGGGGTATCATATGAAAGAGCGCAGTTTGCACTTTCTCAAATTTTTTTTCTTTTTTTTTAGGTCGCATAGTTTTCGACTTTTGATGAAAAATTAAAAAAAAAAAAAATACCGTTCCCCCCATATCTCCGAAGTATGCAAAGAGAAAAATCAGAAATAATTCTATGTTTCTATGTGATAGAAGTTTACGTAAAGATTACAGGAAAAATCTCTAAATAGCACACTTTTTCAAAAACCATCATCAAAAGTTACACTAGTTCCACTATCGGTCAAGAGACGGCGCTTACCTAAAATTGCAATATTCTACACCGCAGTGCGCAGTATTAAAATTCTCTAACGAATATAGGCCTCGACGATGAAAATTTAAAAACATATGATGGTACGGAACCCTCGGTGCGCGAGTCAGACTCGCTCTTGCCCGGTTTTTTTTTTACTACCGGTTTCACCCGCTTAAATCTCGATCCCGTCGGAATATCGGGATAAAAAGTAATCCTATGTGTTAATCCTAGTTATAAACTATCTGTGTGCCAAATTTCGTCCAAAACAGTTTAGTAGTTTTTGCATGAAAGAGTAACAAACATCCACCCATCCTCACAAACTTTCGCGATTATAATATTAGTAGGATAAGTACGAGGAGGTGCCCGTGGCTAAATAATAACAGCCGCACAGGTCGATCGATCAGGTTAAGCTACGCTTGCCTCGGTTAGTCTGTGGAAGGGTGACCATCTTTACATACCGGGTGACCCATCTGTGCGGCACGGATGGGTCACCCGGTATGTAAAGATGGTTTTCCGAGGCACGGACCGTGCCTCGGAAAACACAGCAGCCAGCACATCAAGCTACCCGAAACTGTCAAATTTTCGCAATCAACTATGAACCTTATGGTTTAGCAATAAAGTTGGAAATCTATTAAAGAAATTTGACAGATTGTGGTAACTTGATGTGCTGGCGTCTGTACCTTAAGCCGTTGATCCCGGCTGTCATTCGTGGATCTTTGACAGTCGTTACGGGTCTGACAACCAGTCTTACCAAGGGGTGTCGTATTACCCAGTAACTGGGTTGTGGAGGTCAGATAGGCAGTCGCTTCATGTAAAATGGGTACTGGTATTCAGCTGCGTCCGGTGAGACTGGAAGCCGACCCCAACATAGTTGGGAAAACGCTCGGCAGATTGATTTGGCTTCACTATTAGTCATCATCTCGATAGTCACCCCCTTTCTAGACATATCTTCTTCTTTCTAGACATACCTATCTTCTTCTTTATCCGTATACGTCATAATTTAGGTGGACTCATTCGAATCTGACAAAACATATCTACAACGTCATTCATATAGAACAAGATGAGAGACAATTTTACAATAATATCCACGTAAAAAAAGACAATTAAAACAGGATCACAAGGGTCATCCAAAAAAAAAAATACCCTTGTATTCCCAACTTAAAATTGCCCTCGACTGACTGCGTCCCATTGATCCAGTTTTTTTTTTTTTATATAAAAAAACGCTTCATCCCTTGCCACCTGCGTTTAAATTCTGTATGACATCAAAATAATGCTTTCGGGGTATTTTATTCGCAACGAAGCCCTTCGTGTTTGTCAAAAACTGGATAAATATTGCATTGCATCCCCTCTGTCCGTTGTCGAATCTCAGGGGAACAAAAATCACCACCCTGCACTGGGCAGATTAGCGAGTACGGTCAACCCTAGCCCTAGCAGGTTTATTCTATAAAAATGTCACCGTGGAAAGTTAGGTGCATTGATCTTGAAGTGACCTCTCTCATAATAGTGTATCGGTAGTAGTAATATTTGTAAATATGTCATTCCTTTTATTGTATAGTAATTTTATTCTAGGTGCATCGTGTTCACATAATTTGTAAAACATTTTTCTCCTTAAGAAACTACCTTTCGGAAGGGCCGACTAGAAATCAATTCTATGTTTTTGTAATTTTTGAAGTTCAAAATTTCAGACGTCCCTTTATCGTGCCTATTTGAAATACATGATTTGTCTTTGTCTATCCCTCCATCACGTGGAATGACAGCTCACTTCACATAAGTTATCACGGTGAGACTTTTACAGAATAGCCCAGCTGGACAGTTATTGCACAACCGCCCTTATTGCTACGACATAAAGTCGCTTTTGACGTCATCTGTTACCGTCGACGTGTGATAGACGGTACAATACAATGTTGTTAGTTATTATCGATAATGGAAGGGTTGTCTGTGGTCTATAATTGCCCGGAAGCCATACGGTTTAATTTTGCACGCGATTTTTTTTTTGTTATTGGAAATAATCAATAAAGAAATTGTTAAACACATTGTTAAAGTTAGATAGAAAAATATATTGATTGATGGCATATTTATTACACTAAAACACAAAAAACATTGTTTAAAAAGTGTGCCATTTTGTCCCCGGTCTCCCCTATCGATTTTGTCTTCGTTGCGAAAGGGGTGAAGTGGAAATGAGCGGGCGAGGGGAGCCACATTTGTAATATTTGGGTGCTGGTTAATTGGGTTATAATGAAACCCGGTCAAAATAATTAGGATATCTCATCTACCTACTAGTTTTTAATTACGTTTTACGTAAGCAAATAGCTATAGTCTGACTTTTAATGAGCTGCAGTAAAATGACACTTCTTGATAACTGGGTAGTTCTTCGAAATTTGATTCTTTGACTGATCCATATGGCCAAAATTTAATTTCACTTTCAGCTCTGTAACACATGTTCATATGAAAATAGGTATACCAAATAACATATATTTGAATGAGGGACTCGTTTTTATAAAGTAGTTTTCAAGATATTAATTTTGTGCCCAGATGAATCAGAATGTGTTACATATTAATCAGAAACAGAAATAAAAAGTAATAAATACACCGTTAGTTATGAATGTAAATTCTAAACAATAATTATTAATTCTTAAATAGGACTAAGACATATCAAAAGTATCATATTTAGAACAAGATTATACTCCTGTAATTTTTTATAATGCAAAAGGTTATAGCTAAGTAAATAATAATAAATAAGATTAAAACTACTGACTTGTACACGGTCAAACATTGGACAAGGAGAATTACGCAACAAAAGCGCTCCTATCGTGCTGGAGAGGGGAAAACTAATTTATTTTATTATTCATATGGGGTTTTGACCATACGAATCAGGCACAGATGAATCAGGATTTTGCCTACAATCATGCATAACTCATCGTACATACAGACTTCATTATTTTCATTTTTCTACACGAATCTATAACCCAAAAGCATCACACGAAACACAGATTGAAGTTTTAAAACAATAAAATAAATTTTATAAAGTAGGCATTGTAATCAGGATGCCACCTGAACCAAACACAGATGAATCAGGTATTTTCCTTCGTAACACCGGATCTAAGCCAACCAGCCGCACGTCCACCTTCTAGGTCATCCGTTGCACGACTGGCTTCCCCCCGCGCTGGAAGCCAGACTCTCATTATTATTACCCGACCAAGTACGGTCAAGCGCAGCTTACGCCATATTAATCAGTATTATACGCCGGACACTTCTTTTTTACTTATTTATAAACAGACTAACGTAGTTATAACTAATACACATTTTTTTTGTAAGAGGACAATTCATTTCCTTTCGATATAATTATAATTTATATTGATGTATCAAAGGGAAAATGCGACATCGACCATTTTGTTCCGGAAAATGGCAAACGGACGCGCTATATGAATCAGAAGAACGACCTTCAAATATTTTTATTTTGTACCTAGACAGCAATTATTTAAAAAAAATCATTTGTCCCAGTAAGGGATAAAGCTAAACTGTACAAAAAAAAATATTACATGCCGTTTTTTTAGTTGGTTACAGAAATATACCCACAGACATCGAAAATTTTGTCCCTGAAGAATTACCCAACTATTTTCGGTCTGAGTTTAGAGATATTGCATGTCAAATAAGTAAGTTTCGTTTGTTACACTATTCTGTACTAGAAAAACAAGATTTGGTTGATGCCCGGGAAAAAAAAAAGACGCCAATTTCAGTCATTTAAGTAACACATAAGCTGTCATTTTAGCAGCTAATTAAAAGTCCGACTATAGTTGCTATTAAAAAAAAAATTTAAGAACCCGAATATTTATCAGAATCAGAATCAGAACTTTATTTGCTACGAATGTAGGTACAGGTATAAGATGAAGGTATGATGATGAGGTGATGGTGATGAGGTGATGATGATGATGATGGTGTGTTGGTGTTATTTCACTTGATTTCACGAGGATTGGGATAAAAAGTTTTTTTTTTTCTGTTACCTTCTTCCTAAACTGTTGGGGTACTTTAATTCAGCGAAACGTGACGGAGCCTCGTGTCACGTTGGTTTCACTCTTAACGTCGAACGTTCATAGGAAACTTTCTTTTCCTGTTATCAAAATCATCATCATTTCAGCCGAAAGACGTCCACTGCTGGACATAGGCCTCCCCAAGGACCCCTCGACCGGCACCCTAATTGCGTAACCCCCTATCATTAGTGAACCTGAATAACTTTGAAGGATATTGCTAATCCATTGCTTTATGTGTTCGAAAATTGTGTATGCAAATAACGTAAATAACGCAATGAATGTTGTCGAACTGTCAAAATGACAGCCATTAAATTGCTACTGTTAGTGTGTTACGCAGTGCCGGGTGAAGACTACTTGATGCCCTAAGCAATCCACTCCTGTAGGCCCTCCTATCCATTAGTCGCCTCGTATTTTTTCAAAACATCGACGAGCGATTTGTAAAGATTAGCGCACATCTCTAGAGTGACTTTTGGGTCTTGTAACTTGCTGATAAACAGCCTTGCCATTCATGTGCTAGCAAATACTGTTTCGGTGCTGTTTCTGCCTTATGGTGCCCCCCGAGACGTGATGCCCTAAGCAATTGCTTAATTTGCTTATAGGCTAATCCAGCAATGGTCTTACGCCATAACCCCGTTCGCCACGAATTCTATTCGGACAAAAATTAGCATCCACGCATGTTGTTAAAGGGAAAATAAATTAACAAGCATAGTTTTATCTAGGCTGGTGTCGAACCCTGAGAAGCTATATTAGGCTATCAAAACCTACCTAGTCGTGGGCTATTATTTGATTTGATTATCAGTCCTGGACTTAGCGTTTGTCCTTTATAACATCTGCCTAGCCTTTTTCCAACTATGTTGGGGTCGGCTTCCAGTATAACCGGATGCAGCTGAATACCAGTATTTTACATGGAGCGACTGCCTATCTGACCTCCACAACCCAGGTACTGGGTAACACGATACCCCTTGGTAAGACTGGTTGTCAGACTTTCGGGCTTCTGACGGCCCGTAACGACTGTCAAAGATCCACGAATGACAGCTTATGACAGCTTTCCGAGCCACGGAGGGGGTCTTGGTATGTAAAGATCACCCATCCACGGGCAAACCGCGGGAAGCGTAGCTTAACCTGATCGATCGACCCGTGCAGCTGTTATTACTTAGCCACAAGCCCCTCCAAAACTGGCCAACATGTCCAGACCTTATTCGTCATGTCGATTCGCGTCCATTGCCCTACATGTAGAAATATCAATTAAGGAAAACCAAACTTGAATAGGTAACTACACAAATTAATAGTGGCTACATCATATGTTTTTATTTGTTATCAGATGCAACAGCCAATGAATCAGCCAGAACCCATAGGGTAAGTTCTAAAATATTATAATTAATATAAGTTATTATTGCAGCAATACGATTTCAACACGACGATGAAGGAAAACATAGTAAGGAAACCGGCTTGTCCAAGAACCAAGGACATTTAAATAGAACCAGCAAATCGAAGATCTTTACGTTATATAAAATTCAAAGTCCTGACCGACTGATATATCAACGCACAGCCTCCAAATTTCATTTCTCTAGGACCAGCGGTTTATCCGCTGGTCCTAGAGACATGAAATTTGGAGGGTGTGGTATTTGTGAATAGTAGGTAGTAGGTAACCAGTAGTAACCACTAAGAGAAGGTGAATGGGGAGGGTGAAATTTCACGCGGACGAAGTCGCGGGCAGAAGCTAGTAGGTATATTAATTATGTGACATCAAATTATATACCAACGCGAGTTGGATTACGACTCTCTCCCTCGTATAGAGAGGAGGCCTGAGTCCCAGCAGTGGGAACGTTACACGCTGAATATAACAATACAACATAATGGTCGCGTGAATCAGCTGGATGCAATTTTTCGTCGTTGTTACGGCAATTAGGTATTGAAGGAGACGTATGTCCAGCAGTGGACGTCCTTCTGAATGATGAGGATGATAATGAAGTACGATATGCAAGGATTGGTAATCCCAGCATGTTCTGAAAGCAGGACGCTGTTGGCCATTCTCTTGACGTAGCTCCTTAGTCATCATTTACGACACCCCCTGGTAGCGAGGGGGTGTAGCAAGTTCTTTCTCGAGAACTGCAACATGATTGAAAAGTATCTGCTCATTGAACCTCCTGGTTAGTTTATTTTTGATGCAGGCCTTTGCCCAGCTGTGGTCTTTGGGCTGAATGATGATGACCTTGAAGTAGGTACCGTGTGGCAAGAGGACACTGCTACTGCCCATAATCTTGACTTAACCCCTTAAGCGTCTTTTTAGACATGCCTGGTGGAGAGTCCATTTCTCAGGAACTACACTATGACAATTTCTTTCTTACACATATTATAACCCCTCTTTCTAGCTGACCAAGACCTTTATCCTTTAAAGTTTTCTGTCTCAACAAAACACATGATGATATTTTTGTCTGCAGGGGCCAGCAAGCGGTGCAACAGCAGATGGTACTATGTCCAGTACGATTTGTGTACGAGACGCAGGTGTTGGTACAACCTGGTGAGTGTTGTTTACACAATGGTTTATGGTCTGCCAGTCCTTTGATAGACTCAGTTCTGTTTTCTTATGTATGTTGTTTGAGAGATGGATTAGTGATGATAACAGTACCTGTCTAGCTTTTATCTCGTTGCGATGGGCTGCATATCAGTACTTTGCGTGAAACTATTATCAGATCAACGCAAATGCCTAATCCTGAGGCTTTTGAGAAGCTGTCATATCCAATGATTCGTTGGTTTAGCATGTTCAAAAATAAAATATGAAGTTCATATTCTAAAAAATTATTAAAATGTACGGTCAGTAAATAGTAATAAATTGTTCCAGGAGATCAGATCCAGCCAAACCAGACCTTCTTCATAAACCCTCAAAATCCACCACCATGGATGCAGAACCGGCCTCAACCCAACCCAGTGGTCTACGTCCAGCAACTACCCAACAATATGATACAGCCAGTCCAACAGCAGATGGACCAGAACCAACTGTACCTTCAACAAAACTTCGCCAACTTCCAACTCCAACAACACATGTTGGCGCAAAACCACCAAGACATGAGATCAATGCAACTCGCCAACATTGTGCCAAACATGGTTCAGAATGTACAGCAAAGCATACAGAGCAACGAACGAAACATAAACCAGAATCCTAATACAGGACAAATTCAAGCAAATGCTCAGAATATAATGCAAAATCAAATGACTGTCGCGAGACAGGTCCCTAACCAGGGCAATCAAAATGTTGAAGTCCAAAGACAAGTCCAGTTCATGAACGTGAGGCCACAGATGAGCCAACAAATAAACATGACGAGGCCTGTAATGTCTCTGAACCAACTACAGAATATGCAGGCGATGACCAACATGCAGAATCTACAAATACAACAAGCCAATGCAGGACAAACGTTTGTGCAGAATATTGGACAACGAATGCCTCAAAATGTGAATGCTGTACGGCCTCAGATTATGCCCAACAATGTGATGAACGTACAGAACGTTAATAATATTAACAAACCAACCAACCAACCTCCTCAAGAAGCTATGAACAATACAGTTGGGTCTCCCGTGCCAAATGTAAGGAACTTTGCACAAAATTATAACTGCCGTCCGATACAACCGAGAAGACGATTCGTTGAAAATAATGTTAATAATGTACCAAAAATGCAACAGCAAAATGCTCCTGTGCAACAGCCAAAAATACAACAACAAAACGTCCCCCAAATCGTACAACAGCAACAACATATACCAGTCCAAACTCCACCAACACAGCAACCACACCAATATAACCAGGAGAGAGTAAACAGCCATCAAATCGCAACAAACACAGCTACTAACACAAACTATTTAAATAATCCGAATATTAGTCGAAAACGAAAGAGTGAATCTCCAGATGAAATCCAAAAGAAAATGGCTGTGCCTCCAGCGTCGCAACCAATTTACAAAAATCTTCAACAGGGTATAATTATCACTAAGCTATCTAATGAAATAGGTACTAATACAAGTCCTGTGCACAAACCTAAGTTAAACGCTAATAACCCTAGCAACCAAGCAGTCCAAATGAATCAGAGCATGCCAATGATTATAGTAGAAAACGCAGAGCAAAGCAAACAAGATGTAAATCAAATTAAAACTGAAACTAGAACTGTGATAACGCCTGCACCTAGTGAAAGCGATAAGCTGATTCGGAACACAGTGTACACTCAAGCTCGAGGAAGACTATTACAGGATAAAATAAGTGATAATATGCCGCAACAGGTTATAGACAATAAACCACCTGAGAGTATTCAAAATACGACTGAAACTAAGACTAATATTGAGCCACAGACTGATAATAATACAGCGATGACTGAAGTACCCACTGATAAGGTTATAACGGTCACCATTCAATCAGAAAAGGGAGCGACAGTGACTAAAGCGCAGGCTGACACAATTGAAAGTAGGATAATACAGATACTTGAAAGTATTCCTAAGAATAAAAATACGCAGACGCCAGAAAAGAAACCTAGAGAAGTTAAGAAAGTAGAAGTTAATAAAGAAATTAAAGTTGAAGGTGTTAAAAGCAATGAAAACGATGACAACAATGCTAGTAAAGCAATTCCAATAGTAGCAACAGCAAAGAGTGAACCTAAAAGTGAACCACAGGAGGAGAAAATAGAAATAAAAGAGCAAAAATCTGAAGTCAAAGTTGAACAATTAGCAGCTAGTGACAAAGTTGTTACAAAGCAGGACATATTGACACATGTAGTTGATGGATATGTTATTCAAGAATCAAATTTTGCTTTCCCAGTAAGTACAAAAATGCATATTTTTACAGGTTTTTATTAACTTGCCTTGTTAGTTAGTATGTATGGGTCAAATCTTACAAGCTGAATTAAAACCACTTCCTACAGGAAGTGGTTGCCTACGGAGTTGAAATTATAATTATTAAGACTTGACCTATTACCCAATTCCGGCTTGACGTCGACTTCTGGGACACCCTGTATATACTCATAATAAAACTGAAGAGTTTGTTTGTTTGTTTAAACGCGCTTATCTCTGGAACCACCAGTCGGATTGGAAAAATTATATTTGCATTTAATAGCCCAATCTTTGAGGAAGGCTATCTTAGGCTATTTATCACACTAGGAATTAAGAGCTGGACAAAAAAAAATAGAAAGAACGCGAAGCGAAAACGGAATAAATGTGCGGGCAGGCGATACGATGCGACGCGGGGGAACAAGAAATTTTGCGAACGAAGTCGCGGATAGAAAGCTAGTGACTTATAACCATCCAACAACATCCTTAATCATAATACTTATATGTTAAATTCATTACAGATCAGAAAACCACTAATAGAAAAAACACTACAGGCGAACCCGAAAGCAGAAGCGGAATCAATGGACGCTCTAAAAGAATGCATGAAGGAAGAAATGAAGAACACAGGAGTAGATGTACAGCTGCTGCCTTTCCATTATCTGCTTCTGCATTGCGAGAAGAAGAAGGAAGAAGAAGAGATGGCGGGTAGTAAAACGCTGAATCCATTTACTGATTTACTGCATACTACTGTGAAATCTTGGACGGTAAGACACTTATTTTAAGGCCCAGTTGTAGCCCGCGAAATTCCAATTTTCCTACGTTTTTTGCAATTTTCAGGTCAGTGTTAGGTTGTATCTTGGTCAAAATATGATTCGCGACTATAATATTTAGAATCATTAATATATCTCTTTAAGTTAGAATTGTTCCATAAGCACTTTTCCATAAGAGGTTCCTATGGAACAAATCTAACTAAAGATTAATGATTCTAATGAAATGGCCGTGATTAACGAGTTGCAGGTCGTAGGAGTTGTAGGTCAGGCGTTTTACTTTTTGTAAAGTATTTCATCACCACTGCTCTCAAAACGGTGAATGAAAACATCGCGAGGAAACCGGCATGCCCTAGAATAAAAAAAATTATGATATTTGACATCTACCAACCCGCACAGGACCCGCGTGATGAATTACGGCCCACTTCCTCTCACCGAGAGGAGGCATGTGTCCCAGCAGTAGGAAATTATAGGTTTCAAGTTTATTTTGTATCTATTTTACCTGATTCTGAACATGTCTTTCCCAAATCCACAGGTTGAGGATCTATCAAACCATCTGCTAAAATACGACTGGAATGAAACAGTGTCAGTCTTCCAAGACCACGAAATAGATGGGGAGTCCCTATTCCTTGTCTCGAAGCCACAACTCGTAAACATAGGAGTCACAGAGGAAAATGCCGAAGCCATCTGTGCATTCGTCAGGAGCTGATCAGAGTTAGGACGGGAGGACCCGATCCTTATAGACTATGATAGTGAAATTAAATCAAATATCATTCAAGTGTCATCCTCGAATCGGTCCTCCAGAAATCGGTTATGCAATAATCGGTCCTATTACAATCGGTATACCAGACAGCCTATAGACTCGTATTTAAGTTTTTGCAATTGTGTGTCCGTTAATCGATCCTATTACAATCGTTTCTCTGTTAATCGAAGCAGTCTAAGGCTCAAAGACCATAGACAAATGCCTATAAGAAGTCCTGTAATCCAGCATTCTAGTAGGCGCCCAATGTATCCAAGAGCTCAAATAAATACACCACAAAGAATAACGAATGATATAATAAAAATAGAACTTGAACGCACTACTGAAGCTGGTGTGAGAAACATAAGGAAGCCCACGCTGAAATGTAACTGCAGACTAACACTAAACAAATTACTAAAACACGGAAACTGCAGTAATCAAGATACTAAAAAAGAAATAGATATACAAAATACTCCTGATGAAGCTAAACGAATTAGCTTTGGAATAGAAAATGATGGAGAGGAACCTGAAATCCCGGAATACGATTCACTTAAACAAATGTCTGATATCAATGTTAAATACGACATTATGGCTCCTGAAATCAATCAAGAAAAACTTGAAATAGATCTTGAATATATGTTTGAAAATGTCGTGCCTGAGTTTGAAGCTCCTGGAAACTATTCAAGTTATTTTGGAGGGGAGATCGAAAACCCTGTAAATAAGTCTGAAATTGATGAAGAGACTGAACAAAAGTTGCAAGGTAATGACGAATTTAAAGTTGGTTATGATAATGAGCAAACCATTGCGCATGCTCAAATGTTACAAGCAAATGATGAAAATGCTCAAATACTACAACCAAATGAAGAAGCTGATGTATCAAAACCGGATGACAATTTAAAGATTGAAATCTTAGAAAATATTGTTATTCAACATGCAACTAAAAGTCATTCTGAAATATTAAAAACTATTAGGGAAATAATTGTTTTAAAAAAAGGAAACACTTCTTCAATGGTTGCCAGTATAGACGATGTTACTGCTCAAGAAGTATTTGTTCATAATGGTAATGTTAATGAACAAATCAATGATGGCAAAGCTAGAGTATTACAAGCAAATAATGAAATTGTTTTAAAACAAACGAATAGCAATGTCGAAGGAATACACAATATTGATCCTAAAAACAACGAGCCTACGATTAAAAATACATCAACTATAAGTAAAGAAACAGAAATAACAGACAAATCTCCTATCGAAAATACAAAAAAAGCACCACAATTTGATAATTTCAAAGTGCCGAAGGAAGTAACTCACTCGAAGAAGAAAAGAGTTAAGAAACAGCAACCACGATTCGTTTTAACTCATGTCGTGGGCGGATATATTATTCAGGAATCGAATTTCGCTTTTCCGGTGAGTACAAAATGTATAACACTTTGGTTTGGACTAAACTAACCCTTTGTTTAGGAAGCTGAAGTTGTTAAAGGGACCCGTGGCTAAATAATAGCCGTATAGCTCGATTGATCAGGTTATACTACGCCTAACTACGGCCTGCCTGCAGCACCATCAACTAGCGGTCGGCGAGCCGTAAGCGCGGCGTCGCCTAGCCGTAGCCGAGTCGACGTATCGGAGCTTCTGATCCGCTTTATTTACGTGCTTACGTTAGGTTGACGCCTGTTTGACGCCGAGGAGAAAGGCGATACAGTTACGATCTCTTTCCGGGTTGATATGTGTGCTATGGCCTTTAGAACGAACGCGGGCGTCATGAAAATCTGTCATTCTCACCAGTACCTATTTAACATTAAGGTGTCAAAAACGCTTTGTATAAATGAACATTACGGCCGCATGTGACTGTCGCCGCTCTTTTAGGCGACCGAGCTTTACGGACATAACATTAGTTTGAAATCAAATCATTATTCAAATTAGGCCTAACATCAGCACTTTTCGAACGTCAAAATTACATAAGAACGCCCGCCCTTCACCACTTCCTAGTGCTTTCGCTGGGATGAAGAAGTGACGCAACAAACTGCAGCATGACAGCTGTTTGGGGTCCGAATTGAGAAAGAAAGACAACACGAGTAGACAATTGTCCATACTACCGATGTTTTTACCCGTTCGAAAAATTGAATTTGACACTTGTTGTGACTTCTTACGGATGCCATATCTTCCTTGATGGACTATATGTAGAGTAGAGCCATGCGGCAGTGTCGCATCCGTACATTATTTTAGAGAAACCGAAACTGTCTTTTGACTATTGTGCTGAGATCGGTCTCCGTCAAGTTTCTTTTGATAGGACCTCAGAATCTTCGACCTACCCGAGGATTGTATGCCTCTAGACAGAAATAATAGTTCATCTAAAATCTGCACTATATCCCTATTCGGTATACACAATCAGCCTATATTTTTCCACTGCTGGGACACAGGCCTCCTCTTAGAAGGAGTGGGCCGCGGGCCCAGTGCGGGTTGGTAGATGTCACATGTCTTCGAATTTTTGGTTCTCTTTTTTTTCCTCACGTTGTTTTGTTTCACCGTTTTGAGAGCAGTGGTGATGAAATAATTTACACAAAGTAAAGGGCCTGACGGGGTTCGAACCTACGAACTACGACTCGTAAATCGAGGCTGTTACTACTGGGACACCACAGCTCCTATCCCTATTCGGTATCCCTGTTAATAAATTGGCTCTGGCCAGACACTCTAGCTATTAGACTCGAGACAGATTTCTTTAACAAAATATTTTATCATTACAGATCAGAGAACCACAAAGTCAAAACAATAAACCTCAGAGCTCCAACACAGAAGTGACAGCTTCACCAATTAAAGTAAAACAAGAAGAGAAGGTTATTGAAGAAGAAAGTGGCACAAAAGAAACTCCACCTCCAACAGAAGTGAAAGAAGAAGAGAGAGCTATTCAAAAAGAATGTGTAACAGAAGAACCTACTGCAACAGAAGTGACAGAAGAAGTGGCAGTTGTTAAAAAAGACTGTGTAACAGAAGAACCTGCTCCAATAGAAGTGAAAGATTTAGAAAATGGAGAGTTCAATCCATTCGCGCGGTTACAGCAGTCTACTGTCAAATCTTGGACGGTAAGAAATGTTTTTGTAACATTCAAATTTCCAGTATAAACTGGCTTTTCCAGTATTAAGCGAGCGAAAGTGATGCAATTACTTTTGAAACGCAAAAGAAGAGTGATGCTATAATGTGCGTGCGCTCGGAATAAAACGACACATGTGCCAAAACGAATTTACCTACTCCTTTTTAAAAAAAATAATACACTTCTGGACACATCTATTGGCCCACCTTGTATTTTCAGTTTCGTTTGGTCCTAGCTAAAATTTTATATTAGGTCGAGCAAAAAGTTTTTATGCAGTTTTGAACCTGGCACATTCACAATTTCATTCAATAGTCTTTTTTTGAATTTCGAACACAGAATTTAAAGAAACAAAAGACAATTTGGAGCCTGTTTGTTGATATCAAACAATCGAATACTAAGAAAACTTGATTTTATTGGTTTACTTGGATTTAATTCTTGAAAAAGTGATTGATATCTTTGGTTTTGCAACAAACATTACTTATTCTTAACATTAAGGTGAGGTTCTATCAATAATCTATGGATACTTCACCTGAAGTCGCCGCCCAAGCTGTGGCACTTATTCAGGCCGGACACAGCCAAAGAAACGTGAGTGCTCAACTTAATTTAAGTCGATCTGCGGTCCGAAATGTTTATCGGAGGTACCTAGAGACTGGCGGCTTTGTTCGTCGCCAAGGAAGGCCACGATCTCGGGTCACAACTGAAAGGCAGGATCGATTCATCGTGACGACCAGCTTGAGAAATCGTCACCTTACCTCCATTGAGATACAAAACCAACTTCGCGACTTCCACGGAGTATCTGTGAGCGCTCGAACTGTTCGGAGAAGGTTAAAAGAACGCGATATGGTACCACACAAGCCAGCTAATGGGCCCAAACTAACGCGAGCCCACCGAACAGCGCGCCTTCATTTCGCACGCAGTCATTTAAATTGGACACAGCAAGATTGGAGCCGTGTACTCTTTTCTGATGAGTCTAAAATTGTGTTACATGGCAATGATGGAAGGAAGAAGGTCTACCGACGTAAGGGAGAGCGTTTCGCACAATGCTGCTTTGAAGAGAGGGTTGCTTATGGCGGTGGCTCATGGACTGTCTGGGGCGGTATATCCGCGAGCGGCAAAACTCAACTTGAGGTTGTTACAGGACCACGGCTGCCAACATTAAATGCTGAAAGGTACATTCGTGAGTGCTTAGAACCTCACGTGATACCATACGCGGACTATGTGGGCCCAAATTTCCTTTTTATGCATGATAATGCAAGAGCCCATGCGGCCGGCATCGTCAGGGAATATCTTCGGGATGTGAACATCACAGTTATGGACTGGCTAGCCAGAAGCCCAGACATGAACCCCATTGAGCACATGTGGGACGAGCTAAAAAGACGTGTTAGGGCTCGTCAGCCAGTTGCCCAGACGATGCAGGAGTTGAAAACTGCCATAGAAGAGGAATGGGAGATGATCCCTCAAAATTTCATAGAGCGGTTGATAAACTCTATGCCTAATCGTATGAGAGCTGTGGTAGATGCCTATGGAGGCAACACGCGTTATTAAATTAAACCTTTAATTGATAAAACATGTTTTTTATTCAAAAATCAATTGCCTTTAACAAGGCTCATATCCGACTTGTTAGGCGTAGCTCCATGTCGTATGGTATTCTGAATTCAAATTTAAAACAATACGATCGAAAAAGATGGTAAAATGTATAAGGTTTAAAACTGCATCAACAGTTTTTGTTCAATCTAGCAATCATATTTCGGTAGGGGCCATCGAAACCTAAACTCTAAGGTGGGCCAATAGATGTGTCCAGAAGTGTAATTAATTAAATTTAAAACTACTTTGAGTAAACTTTGATATGATAATTCTCTATGTTTAAAGAAAATTCCGTTGAATAACTCTTAAGCGTTACGCTGTGATGTCGAAGAAAGTAAAAAAATAGATATACCTTTGCAATTTTTTTGTATCGAGAAAAATTCTTTGAATCGTGTATTCCTTTTACATGATGCTAGACCAAAGAGTCAAAAAACATATACTAAAAAGTTAAATCCATGGGCTATTCCACATACTTAACCGTTTGACTGCCACACGTCAAAAAATCAAAACCATTACCTCGGCGTCAAAGTCTGTCATGTAGTCGAACCGTGGCGTGCTGGGCACATTTTGGTTTGTCATCTATACATGACTGTGGCGGTCAAAAGGTTATCAAGTTACACGAAATAGAAAAACCAATTTTTTTTCAATATACATAAGATCACCTTTTAGAAGTGCTGATTCTCAGCCTAGTTTGAATGACTTTTCATTTAGATTTTTTTCAAAATTTAACAAACTTTTTTCAATTCATCTACAGGTGGAAGACCTATCAAATCATCTTCTAAAATGCGACTGGGAGGAAACAGCATCACTTCTTCAGGACAATGAGATCGATGGAGCGTCCCTGTTCATGGTTACGAAGACGCAGCTGATGATCATAGGAGTCAACGAGGAGCAGGCCGACGTCATCAGTGAGTTTGTTCAGAGTGGCTCGTCGAAGGGAAATTGAAGCAAGGTGGAGTTTCGGGTGGTGATATGAAGTTTTTGAAGTGTCAATTGGTGAGGAATTCTAATTATCGGTTATTCAACATTTAGGTTCCTGTTTAAAGGGTCAAATTAAAATAGCCAGCGAAACTCATAGACGTGGTTGGTCATCATCATCATCATCATTTCAGCCGAAAGACGTCCACTGCTGGACATAGGCCTCCCCCAAGCACCTCCACTTCGACCGGTTCTGTGCTTCTCGCTACTAGGGACCAAGGGTTTTTTGTGCTTGTCATTCTTGGGGAGGGGGGTTTGCCCTTGGGGGGGGGGTGATTGGTATCGATATTCTAATGACAATAAAAAAAAAATTAAGACATGGTTCGCCTGTGTAGTTTCGCTAGTCAATTTAATTTGAACTTTTAAATACTAATGCAAAATTAAATGAAGTGAAATGAATGGGCAAAGAAGGTACTAATACTTGTACCCCGGCGGGCGTCGAGACAATGCGTTCCTGTCGGCAATTCTAGTGGCTAATAAAGACCAAATCCGCAAAACACATATTCATTTGCATGAAACTGACAGGTGAACGCAATCTTTCGTCGGCCGCACTGTAACAATAGTTCATCACGAAGTACAATAAGACCGACGTAACTTGGCGAGCCTGAACTTCGCGCAGAAGGCTGCGCACGAACGGTTTTTAGGAACCAAATGGTGGCATGAGGCGAGTGCGAGTGAGAGAACATGCGCGAAAGTTCGCAAAGTTACGTCGGTCGTATTGTATATTATCGAAGAGTGACCACAAGAAGGGAAATAAAAGAATTTATGCAGGGTTACTTGTTATAAGACGTAATATCCGTCAGGAGCTGATAGGGGGGGCCAAAATGCAACAAATGGAACCCCCCATAATTATGTATGGCCGAAATTCAATAGTTTTCCAGATATTAGTTAAGTAGTTAGTTTTCGTGAAGCGTTACTTTTACCTGGCAAAAATAAGTTAATATTTATGAAAGGCTGTTGAATAAGGACTTTATAAATAGACAATTTACAATATCTTTTCTACAATATTGATAAATTACTTAGTTGTAAACTCAAGTTGTAACAATTTATGCATTTAACGGGATTCGATTTTCGAGAGACTAATTTGAACTCTGTGAATTATGTTGTCTATTGTTAATGAAACAAATGCAACCGTTGAACATATGAGAATATAGTTAGGATTTGATTTCTGGGACTCCCAGATAGGACAATTCTATTGTAAATATTAATAGGGCCACTAGAGCCAATTTCTCTAACGGCCGAATTCTGAAACGCAACTCAATTTTAAGCCGTCATGAGGTCACATACTGTCTTTGTCACTTTGACCTATATTGCAGAGACAGAAATACTACTTTTAGGCTGGATTTCTTAGACAAAGAAAAGTATAGACGGCGGGTAGCGCCATTTCATTTCCACAAGAAAGGGATAAAGTATAGAGTTATTATAAGTAACAGAAAAGGATAAAGCTATACTATTTCCGTCTCTCAGTGCGTGCCCGTTTTTTCAAGGCAGCTACATAAGTAGCCAATGTTAGTTAAGTTAGTTTTTTGTCTCGTGTGTGGCCACGATACCCGATGCTCTATAGCTTTCTTACTCTAAGCTGGATTTAGTGTCACGCTGACGTCAGTCGCGTACCGTCGGTCACGGTAAATGGACGTGTACAGTCAACAAAACAGATAAGTATGCACACGAAGGGTTCCGTACCACAAGGCAAAAACGCCGAAAAAAACACGTTTGTTGTATGGGAGCCCCCCTTAAATATTTATTTTATTTTGTTTTTAGTATTTGTTGTTATAGCGGCAACAGAAATACATAATTTGTGAAAATTTCAACTGTCTAGCTACCGCGGTTCTTGAGATACAGCCTGGTGACAGACAGATGGACGGACGGACAGCGAAGTCTTAGTAACAGGGTTCCGTTTTTACCCTTTGGGTACGGAACCCTAAAAAAGATCTCAGCGCTGACCGTCGACCGACCACTAAATCCAGCCATAAGAACGTCTTGAAGAATATGTGGCGTTTGAATTCAGGAGTACCTAAATGTCAGTTTTCACTTACAGCGAACAAATCGCGAAATAAAAGCGTGCTGTTGGATTTTCAACTCTTGGAACTGAGCAGAGCGTTGAAAATCCAGTGTGTATTTTTGTCAGTGAAAACGAGCAAAAAATAATCTTAAATTTCGCAAGGGCTATGCTAATAAATATTATGTACAGAATATGATTTTTTAAGAACTTCAAATATTTTAATTCAGAATAAGTTTTTAAGAATATAAAATAACTTCGGTTTCTTACCTACCTTACCTTGATAAATAATAATTTATACTTACCTACATTTATTATGTCGCAGATGGATTGTCGAGTCCGCTGTTTTACAAAACCGGTAGAGGTTTTACAAAACAGCTCCGTTATGTAAAACAACTGAACAAACGTTCAGCTGTTTTCCATAATCACTGAATTTGAACACGCAGAATTGCCTAAACGTTACATTTATCAATGCAGCGGGTCAACGATTAGCGGTTTTGTAAAACAGCGTGAAATGAAACGTCAGATTGTAATAATAAGCTTATTCTCTAAACTGATAGGTATGATCGACATGATACCTTGTAAATCTGCTGTTGAATGTCAAACCCGTTGTGACTGGTTGACCAAAATATCAACCACCAATCTAAAACTTGACTGACTTGACATAAGATTCGACCATGAACAGATTATAGTGTATCAGAAATAGCGGGTTAATTGCGTAACACACTGTACGCAATGAATTTATGAATGTTGTTGTCAAAATGAAAGCCATTACCATTTTGACAGTTCAACAACATTCATTG
This sequence comes from Oligia latruncula, assembly GCA_948474745.1. Lineage (NCBI taxonomy): Eukaryota > Metazoa > Arthropoda > Insecta > Lepidoptera > Noctuidae > Oligia > Oligia latruncula. The sequence continues at coordinate 2,549,147 of OX419710.1, read as the reverse complement.
CGTTCATGTTGTTGAGCAGACACATTTTTCCAACATAAGAAGCAATGGTACTACAATATCCTTCAAAATGTTTCAGATTATAATTGATAGTGTTACGCAATTAGGATGCAGTTCATGTGTGATAAAATAAGTTTGTACAGGATTTGCAAATAAATAATGAGCTCTGCATACAGTGTGACAACCGCTATTGTACTAGAATTTTAATAGTTTTCCATTATTGCATTGTATCGTATCATTATTAAAACCTTTATTTATAAACGTTGCTGTCTACTGTAAATTTTTGACGAAGTAACGTTTATAGGATTAGAGCCATAAAGATGCAAAGCTCATTTCTTACTATTCATAATCCGGTCACAGTAATTTTACCTCTGACAGCACCAACCTATACGCAACCTTATTGTAACGAGAATAAGGATCATACCAAATGATTTTGACAGACGTGTCAGCAAACCATTGGATAGTGTTGCAAAATCAGAGTAAAATATCTGAGAAAAGACTATTGATGAGTTTATCTTAAGCCTACGCCGACCGCACAGTGGCGCCCTCATCGTTTGTTCGGTTATTTCTTTTATTTTAGAATGAAAATGCAGAAAATAAGCACGTTATGTTGTGCTTCACAAGATTATGCGTTAATATTATTATAAACGGTAGTTTTACATTGTTTTGTTTTATTATAATCACTAAAACGTATGTAATAGTGGCCACTATTTTCCGTTTTCTGTTGGGCGCCACTGTAAGTAAGTAAGTAATTATTTATTTTACTAAAAGACTTAGCCTAGGTAACATCAGTGTTAATTCAATAAGGGATGGGAATGGCTATGACTGTGCGGTCGGCGTTTGGTCGGCGCCCTCATATCTTGTCAGTCAAGATATTTACCTTGGCTCCTACCTTTCTATTTACTTATCACTTTTTTTATAATGCAACACTGCTACAAATAGTGTGGGGATTTCTTTAGTCGATTACATAAACAATGATTTACTGAATCGATACTGCCGTATGAGTTTGAGGTTTTTAATTAAATTGACTGCAATTTTATTTAACGTATTTCTAAAATTGATATTTCGTTACTAATTTTCTAATTTGAGTCGATTTAATCGTCAAAATCTAAATGTTCTTTTCGTAATGTACGAATTATTGTACAGTTAGTTAATAAATCTTAAGCGATTTACTTATTTATATTGTATTATTTTAATCTCATTGTATTTTTGTATCGACTGTAAATAATAAACGAAATAAAAAAATATTGATACTATTCCAAACTTTTATTTTTGAACACTGTTACAATACAAAAGACAATATATTTTTTTTTACCGAAGCGGTTGTTTCTAATTTTACAAGTTTACCTTGATGTGTCATTATTTCATAAAAAACACAGTTATAATATCTACATCGTTTTAATAATAAATTAATACGAAACTTGTCACCGCTAGCCATAACACGAAAAAGGACATAACTATGACAGCTGTCGCACAGATACAACTCAACCCCAACTCGGTTCGACGTAAAGAATTGAAAAGTGAGCTTTATAATATCTTTTACAGTCACATTTACAACACACGTCACGTTAACGAAGCAAAGTCGACACTACAGACAACTACAAACGTTAGCTTACATTTCAATTCTTTACTTCGAGTCGAATCGGTGTGCGACAGCCGTTACAAATACAAACACAACTACAAAAACAAATACACACAAAAAATCGACTAAGTAACTACCGGTTGAGGAACAGTCGATCACCGCGGCGCAGCACTAATTTCTCCTGGTCGTCTTCCCCATAAAATTAACGACTTGTTGGAATGGCGCGAATTTGCCTCGCCTTCCCCGTTTTTTTAGGCCTAGTTCCTGCAAAGCATCATCAGATTCTACTACGGAAGAATCCGCATTCTTCGATGCGATGTCTTCGGAGTAATCTTCGCTGTCATTCTTGTCCGTGTCTGAGACTTCTCTAAACTTTCTACTATACTCTATTTTATTTCTAGCTAAACTGGCGTCTCGTCTTTTCATAGTTTCTGGAGAGCCGAATTTCGGATGGTCGGGCGGCTGCTGACACATTAGAGTTTCGTAAAAGTACCTGTCGGCTCGGCCGTCGGCCTTCGGCCTGGGTTTTTGCTCTTCATCAGAACTTTCGTTTGAGGAGTGCAGTTGTGGGGAACCGGGCGCTGACTTCTTGTGCATCCTTTGGCTGAAAATACATTAAAACAAAAACTTCAAACAAGTTGTACAAAGAACCTTTTGGCACTCGAATGGCATAAGAGCGCTGAGCTGTTGGTAAACATGCATTAACCAGGCTATAAAAAAAAAAAAAAAAAAAAAAGTCTATAACGTTCCCACGGGACACAGGCCTCCTCTTAGTAAAAGGGAGTGGGCCGTAATCCACCATGCGTGCCCAGCGCGGGTTGGTAGAATGTCAAATGTCTTCGAATTTTTGGTTCCAGGACATGCCGATTTTCTCACGATATATTCCTTCACCATTTTGAGAGCTGTGGTGATGAACTAACAATTTACACAGAGTATAAGCACCTATCTGGCTTCAAACCTACGACCTACAACTCGGTAAAGTCGCAGTCGTAACCAGTGAGCCACCACTCCTCTGCACGCGTAGCATGAGCACCATAGAAACAAGTTTTGTCGTTGGAAGAGTTGACAAAATGACAGATTGTAGGCAGATTTCTAAAGAAATCAACCAACCTATTCCATAATTTGCAGCTTCACGTCGTCGTTCGTTCTACACGTCGTACACGTCGGTATTTTACATGGAGCGACTGCCTATCTGACCTCCACAACCCAGTTACTGGGTAATACGATACCCCTTGGTAAGACAGGTTGTCAGACTTTTGAGTTTCTGACGACCCGTAACGACTGTCAAAGATCCACGAATGACAGCCGGGACCAACGGCTTAACGTGCTTTCCGAGGCACGGAGGGGTCTTGGTATGTAAAGATGGTGACCCATCCACGGACCAACCGCAAGTGTAGCTTAACCTGGTCGATCGACCCGTGCTGCTGCTGTTAGTGTGTTACGCAATTACCCCGCAGGCAGAGTAGTCTGTTAGGAGACACTGACCTTAGCTAGTGTTGAAAATTTAATAACATATTCTTGACGTGAAAGAGTGCATGTAGAACCTATAAATCATGTAACGTTTATGAGAAACTCTTTGGTGGAAGTTATAGAAGAATTTCAAAGTATTTCACCATCGTTTGATGTCCACGCCAGCTACCATGGTGGGTCGCGGTGATTGCGGCTGGAAGGCACCAGGCGCACCAGCTTCGTCTCCACTCATCGCCTGCTTGAACAGTCATAGATATTAGAACTACTGCTACTCTCGTCAGCAGGGCCGTCTTTACCCGGGGGTGCAAGGGTTGCGGGGCACCCAGGTGCAGTGTCAGGAGGCGCCAGGGTAGCCCGTGAAATTCAAAATTAATATTTCATGAAATAAATATCATTCAATAGGGTTTTATGAACTTAGAGGGTAGTATATCAATACAACCCTCTAAGTCAATACAAAATATACAACCTGACACTGACCTGCAAATTGCAAAAAACGTAAGAAATAACACATAAAATTTAATTTCGTAGGCTACCTTGGTGCTACTCCCTAAAAATTGTGGACTCCAAAATCAAGTTTTTTTTTGTTGCCAAAAAACAGCCTACGCCCCCAGACGTTTTTTGCACCCCGGTGCCCAATATGGTTAAGACGGCCCTGCTCGTCAGTCAGAAGCCTAAAGGATGCCACCGCTGGACATAGGCATGTCGAATTGTATTCAGGGTCAAATTAAATTAGCTAGCGAAATTCTGCAGATGTGATGGATGTCGATATCTTTAAACACGATAAAATAAAAATATCCATACTGATATATATTACTATTGCAGAGCTGCTGCATCAGACGAAAAGGTAGATGAATAATTATGTTGAACTCCTAATAACTAAATTCCTTATTACATAATCAGTCTATAATGTTCCCAACTGCTGGGACTCAGCCTCCTCTCAGTGAGAGGGAGTGGGCCGTAATCCACCATGCGGGCCCAGCGCGAGTTGGTAGAATGTCAAATGTCTTCGAATTTTTGGTTCTAGGACATGCCGATTTTCTCACGATATTTTCCTTCACCATTTTGAGAGCAGTGGTGATGAAATAACAATTTACACAGAGTGAGCACCTATCTGGCTTCAAACCTACGACCTACAGACCGTAACCAGTGAGCCACCACTGTTCTGCACGCGTAGCATGAGCACCATAGAAACAAGTTTTGTCGTTGGAAGAGTTGACAAAATGACAGATATATAGGCAGATTTCTAAAGAAATCAACCAACCTATTCCATAATTTGCAGCTTACCTTCACGAATTGAAAATAGCAGTGCGTGACCCTGTCGATGTCTGCCCACGCGACGATGTACTTCGCCATTGACAACGGTATCTTGGGCAAGAAGTTGGAATGGAACTTGCCCTGGCAGTAGATTGTGATCACGTCTGTGTCCTTTATCTCGAATATTATTCTGAATATTGTGCCTGGAGATACGTGAATTGATAGAATTATAAAATGATGTATGCGACTTGTTCCTGAGTGGAGACTACACAACACATACATACATACATAATCAGCCTATAATTCTTACTGCTGGGACACAGGCCTCCTCTCTATGAAAGGGAGTGGGCCGTAATCCACCACGCGGGCCAATGCGGATTTGCGGATGTCACACGTAAATTTTTGGTTCTAGAACATGCCGGTTTCCTCACGATGTTTTCTTTCACCGTTTTGAGAACAGTGGTGATGAAATAATTTACACAAAGTAAAGTGCCTGCTTGGGGTTCGAACCCACGACCTACAACTCGGTAAGTCGCGGCCGTTACCACTGGGTCACCACTGCTCCACTGAGTTGAAACGACGAATTAGTTAATGTGAAGTAAGATGATCTTCGCCCTTACGCACAACCACCCTTAGCAATGGTGAGCGTAGTCAAGGATCGAGTTAAATGGCGTGCGAGTGGAGAGGCCTTTGTCCAGCAATGGACTGCTGATGATGATGTGGCCACTGGTATCATTATCATCATCAGCCTGAAAGTAGCGTCGGTTTTTGGGTTAGCAATATCCTTCAAAATGATTCAGATTAGTAGTGTGTTACGCAATGAGGATGCGGTAAACAGAGGACAAACCTGGGACAAACATATTGTAGTTGGTGTCATAGTTGCCGCTGCCGATCCAGATGCCATTCTTCCGCGACAAGGAGATGATGTTGTCTCGATGGAACCTCACGTCGAAGTGGAGGACCACGTCACGTGGCTCCTCACCCTCCTGCGCGCACAGGTTCACCGACATTCTGAGGAGAAGGCGTGAGATTGCAGCTTAGGGTTGTTGAGCTGTGTTGTTCTGGGTGGTGGATGTCAGACAGGCAGTCACTCCATGTAAAATACTGGTTTTCAGCTGCATCCGGGTTGGACTGAAAGCCGACCCTCACATAGTTGGCAAAAGGCTAGGCAGATGAGAGAAACTCTTGCGTAAATGTAAGGTACTGCTTATGAATGTAGGTGGTTCGCCAGAACTTGAGCTCAGACCAATCTAGCCTTAATCGTAGGAATGAAATTTCAAATAGAAATTCATAAGTTTTCTTAAAGGTCAGATAGGCAGTCGCTGCCCAAGCAGCAAAATGTGGTCTAGTAATTGTCCTGGAACCACCATTTCATTAAGACTATAACGGAATAGTAAGCAATTATAACCACGTAAAAGGGCCCAATTTATAGGCGTATTTTACCTAATTAAATATCTATAGTAGACTTGGTGAACACCACTTTGACCAATAACGCCCATATAGTTGGACTACGTAAAACTATTTGCTCCCGCGAAGCTACCTATCAGCGCATAATGGAACCAAACACGACCATAACGTACACAGTTAATCTCTTACAAGCTCAAAAAATGTTTTGAATTGGTGAATGACATTTGTAAAGATTAATATTGATAAAGGTAAGATAAGCATCCATTTCTTATTATAAATATTATCTAGTATATCAATGATGAGTAGAGTGATAGTTAACAATAAGTCAAGCATAGATTTAGTTCTTATAAATCTATGAAGTCAAGATGTTTTGTTGAATGTGCATGGCGCACGTATATTTTCAGTGAAGTATAATAAGGTTTTTATCAAAGTTTTTACACGCCCCTTGAAATCAGCGTTTTCATAAGTTGAATTTTAAAATAATGTTGGTTTCAGTAAGACATACAACGAAAAGTCGCCATTTTGACACAGTTGGTTTTCTCAAATACATTATGAAACCGTTATAGGCGTACTTTGTTTAAAAATGGTAAATATCTGAACCATTGCTTGGCCATATTGTTTGGAATTAGAGTTCCGCCAATATTTCTATAACCGGATGGTTATTTTATGTTGCTATTATGTAGATACCTAGGTCTTATGATTATCGAATATTTATATCTTCGGGTGGAACGGGAATTATTGAAAAATATTTTTTAAACATTTGATAAGGCCATTAAGCCAATATTCTCCTGGTGCTGAATTAGTAATATCCATATTTTCTTTATTAGTGTCAAGAAGTGTACGGGCATCCTTAGTCAGGACATCTTCAATCTTCTTATTCAAATTTTCCAATAAAGAATTTAATGCATGTCGTATAATGTATTCTACAGCCCATTTTCTAAGATCAATGTAGTTGAAAATTGTAATAGTCTTCAATATCATTTTCATCTTCTTGCACAGGTTCCTCACTAATAGATACAATTTAATTACCTTTTTTTTTCTCTTTTTATCGATAAAACGTCGTTTTGTGCAGAATTATTAATATAAACATTTTGTCTAAAATTTTCACAGTAACTATTTTGTACGGAACCTTCTATTTCTACGATTCGTTCTTCGCCAGATACAAAGCTAGAAACCAACACCATAATAGCATTTGCAAGACCATTATAAACCAATGTATTCTTGTACAGGACACCACGGGTATAGTTTTGGATACTAAGTAAATTATATTAAACCTTTATAATCGTGTTAAGATTATAACAAAGTTGATTTATACCACTATAAAACCGCTCCATTTTACTTATAATATTGTTCTGTAAAGTGAATCTAAAAAGCCTTATAAAACCAAGTAATAAATGCAAATAGTTTCCAGTATGTTTAGTTCTGTTTATCACTCTTATTGGCGTTCTATAATGCTTCTTGTTAGCAGTTATAAGTATAGCTTACCAGTTTATCTACTCTTGAGTGCATTTACACCCTCGCGATACTTTTATCGGCCACCCTAGCTTATAATGCACTCTTAATTTCAACCTATAAGTAATTATAAGTTAATGTATAAGATCAGATATACTATAAGGCCCAACTAACTCCATGCTTGCTATTATAAGCGTGGCAGCAAATACTAGAACCGTTAGGAGAACAATATAAGTGCTGGAGGCCTATAACATCTGCACTATAGGATAATTTTGCTGCTTGGGTATCTGCTGGGAATAGAGTGTGTGTGACAATGCTAGTCCTTGCTTGAGGCACGTTGGAACCTAAGACTTGGGCTTCCTTTCTGGGAGAAAGATTGTCCTAAACTGAACCCCAACACGGACTGGTGGACATCACCATGTCTCCGAATTTTTGGAGTACTTACCTTATGTTGATTTCCGCACTATAGTTTGCCTTTACCATTAGAACAGCGCAAAGTACTGTGTATGCCTGACTGGGGTCGAACTCTCAATCTACGACTCAGTAAGTTGGGGCCGTTACCTCTGCACCAACACTGCTCTTAGCCACGACAACACTGGACTAGAACTAAACACTTAACAAAATCTTACTTGCGAGCATTCTCTTTAATTTTACCCCCGATTTCAATTCTGTCGCCAACTTTGAGGGTACCAGGGATGTTAGCAGTGAAAACGGGCATTTTCTCCAATTATTATTTACTAAATATCTGTATATGCCTGCCCCAGTGATCACTAAGTCAGGGCCAGTTGTGTATATGGACATTTTGAACGACAAATTTATACATTACACAATAGTGTTTATTGAGAATGGTTTTGAAAGCTCAGACAATTTTTATGGTTAGAGACTGACGTCTGCCAACATGACGCAAGTCTGGCTTCTGATAACTTCTTCTTCTTTCTTTATTATTTGTTTTTTATTGGTGTCTGATGTTGACGGAGTATTTAACTAGCAAGTTGTTTTTGGAACAAAGTCCCGACAGAATTTATGATTTATATTTATAAAAAGGCAATTTATATTGGAAAGAATTTGGTCAGTTCCACTGCTAGAGATCTGCTACCGTTGTCTGCCGGCTGGCAGTGACGAGTGCGACCAGCTGGCCGGGGACACCACGTGCACTCCAGTGGTGTTTGCGTGATGCTGGAACATATATTCTGAAAATCGTCATTTACGGAAAAAAAGTAATGCCCTCTCCATGCGACTTTATCTCTCTCTGTCTGTCTCTTTCTATTATATACGAGTGTCTGAGTGCGGGGTAGTATCGCGTAACCAACGTCGTTCCTGACGGGGTCCCCCTGACCGCGATGCAACTGAAAACAAAACAGCACAACTGTCATTTTTGACAGCGCTCACAGTGATATTAATTTAGTTATGGGCATGGACGTAATATATATACTTCTATAGATTACATCCATGGTTATGGGAAAGGCGGCGATAATGTAAGATGGCGCATGTCATGACGTCATCGATTCACGGGACATCTAAGTTATATCGTGCTCACAATAATTCGGAACGAGTGTAAGAGCACGCACAAATCGATTATATCGTAATTCGGAATGCAACCCCAAATGTCATATTTATATTTTTTTAGGGTTCCGTACAAAGAGTATAATAATATAGAGGGAAGTTCCGTACCAAAATGATAAAAACGGAACCCTTATGGTGAGACTAATTCTGTCTGTCTGTCTGTCTGTTACAGCTGGATATCTCAAGAACTACTAATGCTATCAACTTGAAATTTGGAATAGTTTTAGATGACGTTTGCCCAACTATTTTGCAAATAAGAAAGAAATAAAAATATATGAATATTTTTTGCAACAGGGACTAAAAGGGGGTCTGAAAAATTCGAAGTGGGGTTACTAGGGCATGTGGGGTATCATATGAAAGAGCGCAGTTTGCACATTCTCAAACATTTTTTCTATTTTTTTTAGGCCGCATAGTTTTCGACTTTTGATGAAAAATGTAAAAAAAATACCGTCCCCCCTTATGTCCGAAGTTTGGAAAGAGAAAAATCTGAAATTATTCTATGTGATATAAGTTTATGTAAATATTACAGGAAAAATAAAACGAAGTCTCTAAATAGCACACATTTTCAGAAATCATCAACAAAAGTTGCATTAGTTCCACTATCGGTCAAGAGATGGCGCTGACATAAAATTGCAATATTCTACACCGCAGTGCACAGTGTTAAAATTCTCTGATGAATAAAGGCCACACCGATGAAAATTTAAAAACATGATGGTACGAAACCCTCCTCGGTGCGCGAGTCCGACTCGCTCTTGCCCGGATTTTTTTTATAGGTCATTTGAGTTTGACAGTTTGACATTTCTCTGACCGTAGTACTTAGCTGAGTTAACCTCAGTGTATTTTTTGCAAAGAAATCACGTTTTTTGTATTTATTCAGTAAGTTTTTTGTGTGAATAGTAATTAAGAAGAATTAACTAACTAATTAAAAACAGTTAACGGTGAGTTTAACGTTTAACTAACATACTTTTCACGGAGTGCATGATGCAAGTTTGTGCCGAGAAATTGCAATCTTTAAACAACAATGTTATTTGTTTTTCCTTATCTTGGCTTACGTGTGAAGATTTTTAATCATTTTCCGAAGATACATCGCTCGGTTATTTTATTTAGAAGCCAGTATTTTCCGTTTAAACCTTAGTCGAAAACCGGCACGTGAACATCGAAAATGTTTTAGTTTTAGACGAAAACTAAATATAAGTAAAGTTTATCTAACCGATAACCTGCGCCCATCCGTTTCATTGCGGTTTCTGTGATAATATCGTATCCGTGCAAGTATTACTTATTTTAATTTCGTAGAACATTTCAAAATCGCATCAATTCATGATGTCATTTAGGTTCCTACCAGTAATCAATGTACACAAGTGGATGTGTGTGTGTGTTTGTAATTAACACTTTATCATTGTGCTCTTGTCCCACTTAAGGAATGCATTTAGTGTTATCAACCTACATGGTCTTCACATGATCTGACTAAGTCCCTAAAACGACCCACTGACCAGATATTGTCTGGTCTTTAAAAAAGACTGTGACGAGTTTCTTTCGCTCTTTCTTCTCAGAATAGTCAGATAAGAAACGCCAACCTCATCTAGTTAAAAAAAATATGATTGACGTGTTTTGTGTGTGTGTGTTTTTATGAACCTACTTACAGAAAATAAATCATTTATCAAGTACCCAGTTGCTTCAAGCTGTTTGCAATGATCTGTTTAATTATTCTTAGCTGACAAATCTTTATGAAAAAGACACTTTATTGTTATTTATTTATTGGATCGCCAACAGAGGCTACACAGTTCATCATAATCAGCCTATAATGTTCCCACTGCTGAGACACAGGCCTCCTCTCAATGAGAGGGAGTGGGCCGTAATCCACCACGTGGGCCCAGTGTGGGTTGGTAGATGTCACATGTTTTGGTTCTAGGTCTTGCTGGTTTCCTCATGATGTTTTCGTTCACCGTTTTGAGAGCAGTGTTGATGAAGTTAAATTAAAGTGCCTGTCTGGGTTCGAACTCACGACCTACAACTCCACTACCACATCTGTTGGTGATCCAATCTTCTATAATACTCAAACTCAAAACTCAAACTCAAATCATTTATTTCAATTAAACCTTGTACAGGGACTTTTGAATTGTCAAAATTAAATAGTCTGTCAGTTAGTCAGAAAGTTGAAGCTAGTTGCCCCATGGACGTAATATATAGAAGTAACTCTATATATTACGTCCATGAGTTGCCCATTCCAAAGCGTAGATCTCTATGGAGAAGAACGGGCAAGAAACTCCATGGACACTCTTTTAAATCAAGATATTACAAAATCCTGGGTACATTATTCTTGTTGCTTCTATATGTGAGAACAATGTAAAAAAGACAGAAATGAAGAAACAATTCAAGACATAAGATTAAAAATAAGCCTTGGCAGTTAAGAGATGACCAGTCTCAACCGACGGCGCCCGTTCACGAACATGACGCGTGGATCAGCACCATCCAGCTCAACCATTTTGTAGGGAACCGAATGATCCAACACACGCGCCACCATCGGTGAGACATTTAAGTGAGCATGACACGTTCTCAACTGCCATGCTATTTCAAGTCAACATCAAAAAATCATAATAAACGGAAACATGGTTCTTACATTTACAAAATTAAAAAAAATGCTTCTAAATTATACAAAACTACAGTTTGCAATTTAAGAGGTAAATAGAATTTTATTACCTACCAAACCGGAAGAGATATTTAATATTGAAGTATTCAACAATTAAAACTTGATTGAATAAATTAAAAAAAGTTATGTTCGTAATGTCAGAAACACAAAAAAAAAGAAAAAGGGAAGCACCTCTTCCAAATATTGAAATTAACTACAAAGATAGTCTTACAATCTTCAGCAGCTCCAACAATACTTTCAAGTGTCAATCAATTAGTTGTGGTTGTGGAGCAGGACCAGCATTGAGCCAGGCATTTTTATCAGCGATGTAATCCCCTAACTTATAATATGCCTGACTGCATAGTGTGCGTTTTATACAAGACTTGAATTTTGTCTCATTCAGTTGAAGAATGTGGGGAGGTATTTTATTATAACATTTTAAACAGTACCCCATAAAAGATGAATCTACTTTAGCCAGTCTGAAACCTGGTTGAACTAATAGGTCCCTATTTCTAGTACTATAATTATGTCTTTCACCTCTTTTACTAAAAAGATGTAAGTTTTTCCTTACATACATGATGTTTTCGTAGATATATTGACAAGGCACCGTCATGATGTTAATTTCCTTAAACAGTTCCCTTAGAGAATCGCGCCTGCGGAGATTATATATAGCTCTGATGGCTCTTTTCTGCAGAATAAAAATAGAATCGATGTCTGCAGCCCGTCCCCAAAGTAAAATACCGTAAGACATGATACTATGAAAGTAACTAAAATAGACTAGTCTCGCGGTATCTACATCAGTAAATTGACGGATTTTTCTGACAGCATAAGCTGCTGAACTTAGCCGTCCTGCAAGAGATGTTAAATGAGGACCCCATTGTAGCCTTGAGTCGAGCGTGATCCCCAGGAAAACAGTTTTATCGACGAATTCCAGTTTCTCTTGATTCAATATTATCTCACAATCACAACTATGGACATTTGGTAAAGAAAATCGTATGCACTTAGTTTTATTTCCATTTAATACTAAATTATTAGCAGTGAACCAATTTTGAACCTGCAGTAGGGCATTATTTACGTCGTCAAAATTTGTAGCACGTCTATTTACCTTAAAAATTAAGGAAGTGTCATCAGCAAATAACACCATTTGTGGTTGATTTTTTAATAAATGGAGTAGATCATTAATATACACTAAAAAGAGGAAAGGACCCAATATTGAGCCTTGTGGCACACCAATTTTTACTATTAAACCAAGTGAATTGACACCATTTATTTGAACTTGTTGTTGCCTATCATTTAAATAAGAACTAACTAAACTGAGCGCAAGTTTTCCAAGTCCGTAATGCTCAAGTTTCAAAAGCAAGGTTTCGTGATCGACGCAATCAAATGCCTTGGAGAGGTCACAAAAGATTCCTATTGCGTCTTGGGCCTCTTCCCACGCGTTAAAAATGTGTTTTAATAAAGTTACACCGGCGTCGGTCGTACAACGCCCTTTGGTGAAACCATACTGTTGATCGTGTAAGATTTTATTCGTGTTAAAATGATTGAGCATTTGATTAAGCATTATCTTTTCAAACACCTTGCTGAAAACCGGCAAAACGGATACGGGTCTATAATTATTCGTGTCTTTACTGTCCCCGGATTTGTAAAGTGGTATTACCTTACTGTATTTCATTAAATCGGGGAAGACTCCTTGATCCACGCACGAATTAAATACTAAGGCTAAGTAAGGCGCAATAGTCTCAATTATGGAGGTACAGACCTTAATGGACATTCCCCAAAGATCTTCTGTCAATTTGATCTTAATTTGCTTAAAAGCTTTAATTACTGTTAAGGGGTTAATATGCCTAAAGTTAAATTCAACCGGGCAGGCTGAAACGTTCGCCCTTACTAAATCCAAAGCGAGGGAGGGCGAGGAATTTAAAGTTTCAGTTGTTTTGAGTGGGATACTAGTAAAGAAATTTACAAATTCTTGAGCCACTTCTTTGTTATCGCAAATGAGACCGCTTGACGTCTGTAGTGTGTAATCAGAATTATGCTTTTTATTCCTGTTCGTTTCATTATTTATAATTTTCCAAACCGTCTTTATTTTATTGTCTGCTGATTTGACCTTGTTGCTAATGTATAAGGCTTTAGCTGCTTTACAAGCTGAATAGCTGAATGTGTTGCTAAGCGCAAATCTCGAGAAGAGCTGAACCGATTTCGCGAATTATTTTTTTAGAATATTCGTTGAAGTACGAGGCCATCCTCGTACTTCAACGAATATTCTCTTCTTCTGCAAAGAAAAATTTTAAATATCTATGGGAGTAGGGTAGAAGTAGGGTAGGAGTAGGTTAGGAGTTGGGTAGGAGTAGGGTAGGGGTAGGGCAGGGTAAGGGGTAGGACACCACGCAAAGTAGCGCCGGGCAGCAACGTTTGCCGGGTCAGCTAGTAAATAAATAAATATTTACTAAGTCTATATGAAAAAAATGGTTGCCTGTAAAGTCGGTTTTACGGGCGAAGATTTTACGTGACAACGTCTTTTTCTCGGTAGAATATTTATTGATATGAATATAATTAAATTGCACAATAGGAACAAGGAATTAAATGAAAATAAGAACGTAACGTTACCGAGCGTTACACTTTTTCATAAGTGACTCCCAGCCGCAACCTAATTTAAGACGTTGTCACGTCAAAAATAATAATAAAAAGCTGCCATTATGGCAGGCTAAGTGAAGCAAAATTTTCAATCAGCATATTGCATATTACACACTCGATTTGATATGGCTCTGTTACTAATTGAAGTAATTAATTTACGATTCTATGCTTGCCTTTAGAATAGAATAGAATAATTTTATTTTTGCAAATATGAGTAGATGATAGTATATTACAAAGATCAGCCATATTTTGTCATTTAGTGCATGTATACGCATGTTTTGACAAATAAAAATTATCTTATCTTATCTTATCTTTTGACATGCAAATATTTACATAAAATTATTATTATTGTATATTATCATTTACATCAAATTATTATCATATATTATTTCAAATTATTATCTATCATTAGATCAATTATTATTTAATTATTGGCCGTTTAAGCAAAAACGTATACTTCGACACTCTCAAGGGAATCAAAATAGGGTACTTTCCATTGACCTAGAATCATGAAATTTGGCAAGAAGCAATGTCATGTAGCACAAGTAAAGGAAAAAATCCGAAAACCGTAAATTTGTTGTTACATTACAAAAAACAAATTTAAAACTATTTACATACCTACAAATTTATAAGGAGCCCTCGGTGCGCGAGTCCGACTCGGACTTGACCGGTTTTTGTCACTACATCTTCTTTTGAACCGCACCATTGCCTTAGCACTTCATTCCTCATACTTAGCGGTGGGACGGAGGGGCGGGGGCGCTTTGTCATTATCCAGTACGTGCGTTGCGAACACTAGGCAACCCCGCCGCCCTCACCCCCGTCCCCACCCAAGGCGCGGCCAACTAGTTCCGCGCGGATTATAGGCTCCATCTCCAGTCCCCCTGTGCCCCAAAACATGCAACCGCAGCCAAAGTGACCTCTGCGCTGCCACCGATAACGCCGTGGAAGTGGCGAAATGTTGGGCCAAAAAATTTTTGACTAACTGTCATGAAGAAGAACTGGTTATTGCATGATGTTCCCACTGCTGGGACACAGGCTTCCTCTCTGCGACAGGGAGTGGGCTATAATCCACCACGCGAGCCCAGTGCGGGTTTGTAGACGTCACATGTCTTCGAATTTTTGGTTCTAGGGCATTTCGGTTTCGTTACGTTGTTTTCCTTGACCGTTATCGTGGTTATTGAGTAGTATATAATAGAAAGTCTTCACAATCATGTCTCTTATTTCAGTATCCATCACAAAATGGTAGTGTCAGAAGAGCAGCCCCTGGCAGTGGAAGGCGACGCGGCTGCCAGCAAGAAGGCTGCCAAGAAAGCTGCCAAGGCTGCAGAGAAACAGCAGAAAAAGGCTGAACATAAGGTAGAGAAAGATAATTGCGTTTATTGGCACAGTTTACAATTACAAAAAGAAAGGATCCAAGTTATGCTTGTGCCAAAAGGGCCTCAGCTCACCCAAACATTTAATACACAGTCATTCTTAATTTATTCTAATGTGGAGAGATAGTTACTGCCACATCCATAATGTTTTTACCATAGATAATCAATTAATCATATTATTTTTTAAATTTAATATTTTTTTGTGGTGTTAAAATAGTGAATTATGCATACAGCAGACAGAACATGCTAGAAAGACTTACATTCATATTTATTCAGGTATGAGGAAAAAAAGGAAAATCCATTGAAAAGGGATGATTCTCCGACCAGTGGGTTTTGTGTCTGATGGCCAACTACCCGACGATTGATGTCGGGCCCTTGTATATATGCTTGTCGCGTCCCATCGGCCATCCGAGCAAAGTACCCACTGCTACTTAAAATTAATTCCTTGGGCTATGTTGTACCAGTAACTCATCCATTGTTCTATCCCCCAGGCAGCCTCAGGCCAACCACAAGGCGAGGCCGAGGCCCCGGAAGCCGACGTGTCCGTGGGCCGGTATGGAGCCCTAAAGATGATCCAATCGACCGGAGAGAATCGTGACAGAGTGTACACTGATGTCAAAGAGCTGACTGTCAAACTGAACGGACAGAGTGTGTGGGTTAGAGGTGAGATTACCATGATCGTTCTCCTGCCCTTATACTTTCTATCTTTTTTTTCTTTTCTTTTTCTTTCTTTTCTTTTTTTCTTTCTTTTCTTTTTTTCTTCCTTTCTTTTCTTACTTTCGTTTCTTCCTTTCTTTTCTAATTTATT
The DNA here is from genome assembly GCA_948474745.1 of Oligia latruncula. Taxonomy (NCBI): domain Eukaryota; kingdom Metazoa; phylum Arthropoda; class Insecta; order Lepidoptera; family Noctuidae; genus Oligia; species Oligia latruncula. The sequence goes on along the minus strand of OX419710.1, from coordinate 2,532,981 downwards.
CGTGGTCGGCGCGACATTTGTTTTTCTTCCATACTTCTCTATTAGTCGTCATCTCGGTAGTCACCCCCTTTCTAACCATATCATCATTCACACATTCCATCCATCGTTTCTTTGGTCCTCCCCTACTCTTATAGCCATCGACATTCATACTATAAACTCTCCTCACGACATTTTCCTCATACCTCCGTAACACATGCCCATACCATGACAACCGATTTCCACACAACTTTTCAGTTACCGGTGCCACTTTCCGATTTCCTCCTATGTACTCATTTCTTATTCTATCCATTCGTGTAACACCACACATCCCTCTCAGCATTCTCATCTCATCACCATTTCAGCCAAAAGACGTCCACTGCTGGACATAGGCCTCCCCCAAGCACTTCCACTTCGACCGGTTCTTTGCTTCTCGCATCCAACGGGTTCCTGCGGCCTTCACAAGGTCGTCGGTCCACCTTGTGAACTGATATTCTCATCTCAGCTGCATGCAATTGCCTTTCATTCATCTTTTATTTGATTACCATGAAAATAATATTATAACTTAAGGACAAAGATCTCTTTTCATGTAGATATGGCAGCGTCGACCAAAATGCTTTAACTTTATAGCCTCCTCTCATGCACAGAACAGGGGGCCTAAAAAGGCCACTTTGGCAGAATCATAAAAGGATAGCATTATGAATCATATTAAGGCGAATTCAGTCAGTGTTTTTCTTTTTTTCGCTGCACAACATAAGTATAATCAAAGAGATTGGGATTGGATTTGGATTGGATTGATTGGTATTTTAGCACTGACAAAAAAAAAATGCTGAAAAATCCATCCCCAATGGGATTTGATACGCAGTTAACTGTCCATTATGATTCATAATGTTATCCTTTTATAATTCTGCCAAAGTGGCCTAGTTTATGCCTCCAGGCTTTAACTTTTGAACGAAGGTACACAATAATCACCCATATTAAACAGTAGAGAATACTCTGAAGAGTATTATTACCACACGGGTCGATAGGTCAAGTTAAGCTGCACTTACGCTGCACAGTTGGTCCGTAAATAGGTGACCATCTTTACATATCAAGACCCTCTGTACCTCGGACTCGGAAAGCAAGTTGTTACGGGTCGTCAGAAGCCCGAAAGTCTGACAACCAGTCTTACCGAGAGGTATCGTCTTACCCTGTAATTAGTTTGTGCAGGGCAGATAGGCAGTCGCTCCATGTAAAATACTGGTATTCAGCTGCCGACTTTCACTGGTTTGTCACTAGTAACGCTTAAGAGCCTATACTACCTCAGCTAAAATTCACTCTTTATCTCGCTCGCACGATACTGCTCGCGGACTGTGTGAGAGCGAGACAGAGTGCGGTGCTGGGCCGAAGGCAGCGCCAATAGTTTAGGTATTTGCTTTTTATGATGAAAATGAAGGTAATTCAAAAAACTAAATAACATAAGACCTGCTTTATAGTTAGTTCAGTTATTATGCAAAGTTTCATGATCTAATTTGAAGTATTTTTTGAATACCAGCGGTTTATTGTAAGGTTTGAAGGTAACTTTGGAATTTTTTTCTATCGAGAAAATTTTATGGAATCGTGTTTTCGTCTAACATAGTACTTAACATTAATCCTCAACTTAGCATATATTTATTTCAAAATTAATGCTGCAGTATTTTCGACATAACGGAGGATCATGCTAAGCCATTTGAGGTAGTATCGGCTCTTAAATGTTCTATTTCTACTTCCAGCTCGCCTCCAAACGTCCAGAGCGAAAGGGAAGCAGTGCTTCGCTGTGCTTCGGCAGAGTAGCAGCACGGTGCAGGTCCTTATCAGCGTGAGCGACGAGCGAGCCGTCAGCAAGCAGATGGTCAAGTTCACTGGCAAGTAGGTATTACTAGCTGTAATGGCAATAAACTCGCCCGTTATATCGTTTTACTAGCTGCGCCCCTCGGTTTTACCCGCGTAAATGTCGACCCCGTGGGAATATCGGGATAAAAAGAAGCCTATATGTTAATCCAGAGTGTCAGCTACATCCATACCAAATTTTTGCAAAATTGGTCCAGCCGTTTGAGCGTGAAGAAGTAACAAACATATAAACACACATACACACACCCCCCCAAACCACACACACTCACAAACTTTCGCCTTTATAATATTAGTGTGATGTTCTTAAAAAATATGATATTGAAGACTATAGAGGTATGTGGAACAGGGTGTAAAGTTCACTCATACTCTATAGAAAAGGGAGAATTCTCCGACCAGACGAGTGTCGTGTGTGGTGGGCAACTGCCCGACGATTCATGTCGGGACGTTGTATATATGCTAGTTGCTCGGTAACTCTGCTTGCGCGATGCAGGATTTTGCGTGACGTCAGTGATGCGAAGTTCGCATTTGGCGGTGTAGATGCGGCTACAAGGCGTATAAGACCATTTACAAGTTTCCTCTGATAAACACTAAAACAAAAATTTTAAGGTGATATGTTGAAAAAAAATGTGAGTTTTCTATTTCATCTATTTCATGTAACTTGTAAAGTATGTGGAATAGGGATTTAACATTTTGGTACTTATATGTTTTTTTTGACTCTTTGGTCTAGTATCATGTAAAAGAAATACACGATTCAATGAATTTTTCTCGATACAAAAAAATTGCAAAGTTATATTTATTTTTTTACTTTAAAACATAGAGAATTATCATATCAAAGTTTACTCAAAGTAGTTTTAAATTTAATTCATTTATTTTGTTAAAAAAGTAGTAAATTCGTTTGTGGCACATGTGTCATTTTATTCCGAGCGCACGCACATTATAGCTAACACTCTTCTTTTGTGTTTCAAAAGTAATTGCATCACTTTCGCTCACTGAGTAGGTTTTCGAGGATTTTAGATTTTCGCGGTAAGGGCTGCCTTTTGTAATTTTAGGTTGTTAAAATCTGCTAATTTCCGAACTAAATTTTGAAAACTGACCTATAAAACTATCTTTATCTCTTTACAGCATAACCAAAGAATCAATCATAGACGTGTACGCGACGGTAGTGAAGACGGCCGCGCCCATAGAGTCATGTACAGTGAGTGACGTGGAGCTCGTGGCCACGCAAGTGTGGCTCGTGTCCGCAGCGCGTGCGCAGCTTCCGCTACAGATCGAAGATGCGGCCAGGCCGGAGAAGACTGATGTAAGTACTAAAATACCATTTAGTTTTCTCAAAAATATTACAAATTTTTGTTAAAAACGAGGTTATAGTTGCGCCCTAGCAGTGGCGAAGTTCCATACAACTGGATTCCTACCGGCTTCCCTTTTAAAAAAGGCACAGTCAGTATCGTCATCAGCCTATAGCAGTCCACTGCTGGACATAGGCCTCCCCTAATGAGCGCCATAGCGCCCTGTCTTCAGCTTGACGCATCCAGCATCTGCCTGCAGTCTTTCGCAGATCGTCATCCCACCTGGCCGGAGGGCGTCCCACACTACGTTTGCCGAGTCAGTATACTATAGACAAATAATATAATCATATTAAAGATATATAAGATACTAGCTGTTCCCCGCGGTGTCACACGCTGCGCGGCTCCTAAGGGTCGTAGCGTGATGTTATATAGCCTATAGCCTTCCTCGATAAATGGACTACCCAACACTAAAAGAATCATTCAAATCGGACCAGTAGTTCCAGAGATTAGCGCGTTCAAACAAACAAACAAACTCTGCAGCTTTATAATATTAGTATAGATGAGAGCAGTGGTGGCCAAGTGGTAACGGCCGCGATTTACGAGTTGTAGGTCGTAGGTTCGAACCCAGACAGGCGCTTTACTTTGTGTAAATTATTTCATCACCACTGCTCTCAAAACGGTGAAGGAAAACATCGTGAGGAAACCGGCATGTCCTAGAACCAAAAATTCGAAGACATGTGACATCTGCCAATCCGCACTGGGCCCGCGTGGTGGATTACGGCCCACTCCCTCTCACCGAGAGGAGGCCAGTGTCCCAGCAGTGGGAACATTATAGGCTGATTATGGTTATGGTATTAAAGATATCTACTCCGGCTTACCTCTTACAAAAATTGACCCTTCGCTACTGCGCCGTAGGGTGTAGACCCGTGGTCTATGACACAGAAACCGTGTTTTTTTTTGGTTCAATGTCTATACCTATGGCACTCACTGGCAAATAAACTCATCGCTCCGTTGCTAGGTGAAAGATAGATAAATGATCACTAAAAACCACAGTTTCGCGATTATAATATTACTAGCTTTTACCCGTGGCTTCTCACAGTAACCCTGCAATTTTTCGGGATAAAATACTTTTTATCCCGAAAAATTGCAAAAAAAAAATCAGCTGTTCCCTACATTTTGACGAGTTATACGAACATAAATGTAGGGAACAGCTGATTTTTTTTTCGCGACTTCAGGTTTGCTCCCATAGTAAAAGTTGTTCATAATGATGAGTACAATGACCTCTTAAGAGGTTCTTAATGTTTTACCAATAACCCTGTATAGTGTTGATACGTCATCAAATGTTGACTTTTCCTGTTTTGCTTCATTTCAGGACCCCGAAGCCCTAAGAATCCGCGTGAACCAGGACACTCGCCTCGACAACCGCGTCTTAGACCTGCGCACACCCGCCAACCAGGCCATCTTTAGACTGGAAGCCGGAGTGTGTCGCTTGTTCAGAGACATACTAACTCAGAAAGGTACTGTAGATATTTTAGCAATTTTTACCATAATCACCAGTGAGTTTACCAAGTGTGGTGATTACGTAACTAACGGCAAACTAATTGTATCGCCTGTTTAGAGACATACTAACTCAGAGATATTCTGTAGATATTTTAGCAATTTTTACCATAATCACCAGTGAGTTTACCAAGTGTGGTGATTACGGAACTAACGGCAAACAAATTGTATCGCCTGTTTAGAGACATACTAACTCAGAGATATTCTGTAGATATTTTAGCAATTTTTACCATAATCACCAGTGAGTTTACCAAGTGTGGTGATTACGGAACTAACGGCAAACTAATTGTATCGCCTGTTTAGAGACATACTAACTCAGAAAGGTACTGTAGATATTATAGCAATTTTTACCATAATCACCAGTGAGTTTACCAAGTGTGGTGATTACGGAACTAACTGCAAACTGTTGTTCTAATGAGCAGGAACGACCAGATCATGATCCGCGTAGCCTTTTCCTATCTTTGGGCGGCATCCAATCTAACCGGATGCAGCTGAATACCAGTATTTTACATGGAGCGACTGCCTATCTGCCCTCCAAAACCCACACACTGGGTAATACTAATAGACTACATACATTTATGTTCGTATAACTCGTCAAAATGTAGGGAACAGCTGTTTTTTTTTTTTTCGCGATTGCGGTTTGATCCCTTAGTAAAAGTTGTTCATAATAATGAGTACAATGACCTCTTAAGAGGTTAATGTTTTACCAATAACCTTGTATACAACAACATCCCGACATCAATAGTCGTTCAGTAGCCTACCAGACACGACACCCGTCTGGTCGGAGGATCCTCCCTTCTCTATGGAGGATTAGTGAACTTTACACCCTGTTCCTCATGCCTCTATAGATTGGATGAAGAAAATAATAACCAAAAACCCCTAATTCGCAGGTTTCGTCGAGATCCACACGCCTAAGATAATCTCCGCAGCTTCAGAAGGCGGCGCCAACGTGTTTACTGTCTCCTACTTTAAGTCGTCTGCCTATCTAGCACAGAGTCCCCAGCTTTACAAGCAGATGGCCATCGCGGCTGACTTCGATAAGGTTGGTTTTTAACACAAATTTTATTTATTAAGGCGAAAGCGCCAGGGTAGCCCGCGAAATTCAATTTTTTTTAGGTTTTTTGCAATTTGCTGGTCAGTATTAAGTTGTACGTTAATTAAAATATGATTCGCGGTCGTAACAAATACGTATTTACAGAATTATAATCATTAAAGTCATCAACACAACTCTCTAAGACCATGTAATCCCCAAGAATGACTATTTCATGAAATCTTGACATTTGGGGATTACATGGCCACCTTTGAGCTTCCCCCTTAAGGGACCGGTGAACTACGCATGCAAATGCGCAGTTCATACAAACGTAATACCAAAATAATTTGTATCTCAAACATATTCTTAATGTAGTGTGTATTTATTCCGATTGGATTACAGAATATCTAGGTTCCCAAATATATATTTTGAAAGGACTCTGATATAAAGACGAGATATGAGGAATTTCAAATTTCTATAGAAAAAATATTTTTCTCATAACTCGTCTTTAAATCAACCAACAAGTGGCCGAATTCTGGGCCGAGTCTATTTAGATTGCTATCGACACGCTAAGAAGATGAAGAAGAAGTGCCCAATCAAACTCAACAAGAAGACCAGTCAGCTTCATTCCGCAAGCGCGGTAGAAAAAACACCAAAATATCGTGAAATACGACTGCTAGTGATACAGTGTGGTGATCTCCTGGCTCCCAGCATCCCGTGAGTACCTGACCTCTCTCAATTTTCATCCTTTAGTCTGTTTCTGAGTAGGAAACTTCAAAAGCGTCCTTGGCTATACGTAGATACTCATTCATATTTGTGGTCACACTGTATCCACAGTTTCCTACTCAGACACAGGCTAAAGGATGAAAATTGAGAGAGGTCAGGTACTCACGGGATGCTGGGAGCCAGGAGATCACCACACTGTATCACTAGCAGTCGTATTTCACGATATTTTGGTGCTTTTTCTACCGCGCGCGCGGAAATGAAGCTGACCGGTCTTCTTGTTGACAAATCCTGTCCCATTTATAAATTCAATAGTAAATTCTAGTACAAATATGATGCCTAAATAAAAGCGCGCTGTTGGATTTTGAACTGTAAGTGCTGAGCCGTGTGTCGAAAATCCAACAACCAGTACATATCTTTCATTTCCCGACTCCGCAGGTGTTCACAGTAGGCGCAGTGTTCCGCGCCGAAGACTCGAACACGCACCGCCATCTCACGGAGTTCGTGGGACTTGACCTTGAGATGTCCTTCAAGCATCACTACCACGAGGTCGTGGACACCATCGCTGGGACTCTTACGGACATGTTCAGAGGACTGAGGGACCAGTGAGTAACTTGTGAAACTTGTAATAAATAACCTTCAATTTCACATTGTTTGGGAACTCTGTGTAGATTATCTGTAAGTATCTCGAATAGAATAAAAAATAAAATCCATACTAATATAGAGGTATGAGGCACAGGGTGTAAAGTTCACTCATACTCTATAGAAAAGGGAGGATCCTCCGACCAGACGGGTGTTTTGTCTGGCCGTTGTATCTATGCTAGTTGTGCGGTAAACTCTGCTTGCGAGATGCAGGATTTGCGTGACGTCAGTATGACGCGTTGTTCGCATGTGGCATTGTAGATACCGCTATACTAATATTATAAACTCATAAAAACTTTTTAACAAAAAAAAACCGACTTCCAAAAAGCACTACAAAATGAAAAATAACTTTAATTTCGGAAGTCGGTGTCTTTGGATCTGTACCTATTTTAGTTTTTGCCACCGACTTCCGAAATTAAAGTTATTTTTCACTTTGTAGTGTTTTTTTTTAAGTCGGTTTTTTTTGTTAAAAAGTTTTTATTTCTCGCTTTTAAGTGGGTCTGTTTATAATGTGTCTAAGTTACAATAGCCTAATGTCAACTTGCCCAACGCCTTTTACAAAATATTGCTTTTCTCGATGCAGGGACGTTAATTGTTGAGGACTTCTCCTAGTATTCCACCATCAGCTTCATTTCACCATTCGCATTGTGACGAGCATAAATTGCTTAGCAACCATATTAAAGTAATCCAATCGCAACCCGTGAAATACTTATTATTAAGTAGTTCCGTTGACCATCTGTGGTCTTCTTCATCAGTTCCACTTCACCAAATGGTGGTTTCCGAGAGCAAATGCATGAGTTACTGTTAAAAATACCCAAATCGCTATAGGTGTCCCTATAATATTTGAGGAGTTCCCTCAATTCCTCGTGGATCCCATCATCAGAACTGGATTTTGATAAAAATGGGACCAATCTGGAAGTATATCCTTTTAAATAAAAAAAGAATTTTCCAAATCGGTTTATAAATGACGGCGTACTGAGGTAACAAACATTAAAAAAAAAATACAACCGAATTGAGAACCTCCTCCTTTTTTTGAAGTCGGTTAAAAAGTAACTGTTTTAGGTTACCTTTTCACGTCTAAACGACTGAACGGGTTTTGATAAACTTTAGCAAGGAGATAAGTGGTAACGGCCGCGACTTACGAGTTGTAGGTTCGAACCCTATACTTTGTGTCCAGGCGCTTTACTTTGTGTAATTTATTTCATCACCACTACTCCCAAAACGGTGAAGGAAAACATCGTGAGGAAACCGGCATGTCTTAGAAAAATTCGAAGACATGTGACATCTACCAACCCGCACTGGGCCCACGTGGTGGATTACGGCCCTCTCCCTCTCACAGAGGGGAGGCCTGTGTCCCAGCAGTGGGAACAGCATGGGCGTAAGGTATGTGAGGAGTTAGATGGCATCCTGAGGAAGGACATGGGGTACTTTTTGTCCCGGTAGCACGTTCGCGTGGGATAATTTTCGACATCTACGCGGACCAAACCGCGGGCAGAAGCTAGTGAAATAATAATGTCCTATGTATCTAGGTTCGCGTCAGAGATAGCGACGGTGGGCCAGCAGTACCGCGTGGAACCGTTCAAGTTCCTCGACCCGCCGCTCAGGCTGGAGTTCCCTCAGGGCATACAGATGCTAAAGGAAGCAGGTAATCGTTTTGTGTACTTACTAGATAACCGAAAATTTATTTAGAGAATATGCGATGTCGATTTACATCGAGAATATTTGATATGGATTTGTAACTGAGAATCGTCGATATCCATTTACATCGAGAATCTTCGATGTCGATTTACATCGAGAATATTTGATTTACAATCTTCGATACCCATCTACATCGAGAATCTTCGATGTCAATTTACGCCGACAATATTTGATGTCCATTTACATCGAGAATATTTGATCGACAATCTTCGATATCCATTTACATCGACAATATTTGATCGACAATCTTCGATATCCATTAGAATCGAGAATCTTCGATGTCAATTCACGTCGAGAATATTTGATATCGATTTACATCGAGAATCTTCTACTGCTACTTCTGAATTATGCGCCTTACGCCTTATGTTCCGAGCCGCCAAAAAGTTTAAATCGAGCTATACTCTGGAAATACAGCGGTAATTATTATATGTCTATCTTCCAGGAGTGACAGTAGGTGAAGAGGACGACCTCTCGACCCCTGACGAGAAACTCCTGGGCAGGTTGGTCAGGGCCAAGTATGACACTGACTTCTACATCCTGGACAAGTACCCGCTGGCTGTCAGGCCTTTCTATACCATGCCTGACCCAAACAACCCGGTGAGTGAACTGAATAAAACATGGCTGTTCATACTCATAGAATTTGTGTTTTTTTAGGGTTCCGTACCCAAAGGGTACGGTTTTAAGAGCTTGCCGTGGTATAGTTAAAATAATAATAATAAAAATTATTTATTTTTTCATACCTACGAGTTGTAGGTCGTAGGTTTGAACCCAGACACAGGCGCTTTACTTTGTGTAAATTGTTTCATCACCACTGCTCTCAAAACGGTGAAGGAAAACATCGTGAGGAAACCGGCATGTCCTAGAACCAAAAATTCGAAGACATGTGACATCTGCCAATCCGCACTGGGCCCGCGCGGTGGATTACGGCCCACTCCCTCTCACCGAGAGGAGGCCTGTGTCCCAGCAGTGGGAACATTATAGGCTGATGATGACCCAAAGGGCAAAAACGGGACTCTGTTACTAAGACTCCACTGTCCGTCTGTCTGTCTGTCACCAGGCTGTATCTCATGAACCGTGTAGCTTCTTCAAATTTCCATCGATTTTACAGATTTTTTTTCGATTATTTCGTTTTATTATGCCTTCTGTGAAATTACGTTATTTGTTCGAACATTTTTATTAATATTAGTCATCATTGCCTATTGTGGTACTTCTTTTGTTTCGTTAACGAAATTCATATTTTGCTCATTGTCGCGTCATGATTCTTCAGAATAACTTAACTTACCTTTGAACCTCTGGAACCTATACTTACTGGCGCCAAAAATATGTACTTATATAAAAAAATATGTAAAAAAACGTAAACCCACTTAAACAAAATAATTTAAAAAAACTAAATCGACTTCAAAGTTATTTCATAATTTTGAGTTAATTTCTTTTTGAAGTCGATTTAGTTTTTTTAAATTATTTTGTTTATTTGGTAATTTTTAGTTTTAAGTAAAAACTGGAATATTTGTTTGTAATAAGTTGTATAATTTGACCAAGTAATAATAATTTGACCAAGGTTTTGAGATGTTTTCCCTTTGACACTACACCCGTAGCTCGTATCAATAAGCCAGGCCGTCACACTAACACGTATTAGTCCATATCTTGACAGAATCGATTTTGATGAAAGTTGCACTGTTCGCTAAGTTGAAGTAAATATAAGCCAATAAAAAAAATGGTCACGATCCGATTAATAGTTGCGGAGAAATGCGTGGACAAATATGCATACATCTATAACATTTTGTATATTTGTTTGGAAGCCTTAATAGATTGTCATATGTGATTAAAATGCAGTTCCAATAATATTACATACATACGTGTCGAATTGATAACCTCCTTTTTTTTGAAGTCGGTAAAAAGATGTTTACGATTACCAAAGCAACAAGCCTAAACAACATTCGTTAAGAACACCCATGGTTTACTTATTTGTATTTCAAATTAAAAATCTAAAAACAAACAATAAGTCAGCCGTCAAATGAAGAGGACATAAATAAAATTCTTGTTCTTCTATTATACGAAGTTATAGACGACTAGCAGCGCCCTGCGGTTTCACCCGCATAAGTGTCGATCCCGTGGGAATATCGGGATAAAAACTAGCCTATGTCCTTCCCCGGAATGCAATCTATCTCTCTGCCAAATTTTATCGAAATCCGTTCAGTGGTTTAGGCGTGAAAAGGTAACATACGGACAGACAGACAGAGTAACTTCCGAATTTATAATATTATAGTATGGATGGTCGTAAACAGTAAAATTGTCCTTTGTCTTTTATCGTTATCTTTTTGGGGCTGACTGTACATATATATAATTATATAATAATAATTATATTTCCTATTACAACATCTGTAGCCTAGCTAAGACAACCGCTCCAGCACTTGGCATATATGCATAATACAATAATATTTATTATTTTCTTTACAGAGAGTGTCAAACTCCTATGACATGTTCATGCGCGGTGAGGAAATTCTCAGCGGTGCGCAGAGGATACACGACCCGGAGTTCTTGACGGAACGCGCTAAACATCACGGCATCGGTAAGTGAACAATGTTATAACAATAATAAAACCTTTATTTTCAGGCTACTTTGGCCCATAGAATACCTTACAGACTAACATATATTTTATAACTAGCTGCGCCCCGCGGTTTCACCCGCATAAGTGTGGATCCCGTGGGAATATCGGGATAAAAAGTAGCCTATATGTTAATCCAGGGTGTCAGCTACCTCCATACCAAATTTTATCAAAATTGGTCCAGCCGTACGAGCGTGAAGAAGTAACTTTCGCCTTTATAATATTAGTATAATTTTAATAATTTTTTTATTACTCATTTTTCAGATACCACCAAGATAGCCGCGTACATCGAGTCCTTTAGATTGGGCTGTCCGCCTCATGCAGGTAAATAGTGATTGAACTATCAATAAAATCTATACCTAGAGGTGTCGATTCTGTTGTTCACAAACTAAACTAAATTTAAGTTCAGTGCATCTTTTTCTTTCTATTTCATTAAGAAAAGGACAGAAGATAAAGTTTAGTCCTGTCAAATTATTCAGCGCCTGACGTAAATTGACGTAATTTAAGTAGTAAGTTTTTAATCACGTTTAAGCTTGTATGGAGTAGTGTCAGGCTGATTAATTTGACAGGACTAAACTAAAATTTATCTTCTGTCCTTTTTTTTAATGGAATGGAAAGAAAAGGTTGCACTGAACTTAAATTTAGTTTAGTTTGTGAACAAGGCAATCGGCACCATTGTTGTTCAAAATTGCAGGTTTACTGGTTCGCTTCTAAAGCCATCCTTCTAATCTGGAGCCCACGTAAACTATACATCTTTGTATGGCTTTTTAGGGCAAGGCTACACTACACTGGCTACACCTATTTCAATTCTGATTGGATACAAAAATCTCCTGATCACCCAATAATGTTCCCACTGCTGGGACACAGGCCTCCTCTCTTCGAGAAGTAGTGGGAGTAATTTACCACACAGGCCCAGTGCGGGTTGGTAGATGTCACATGTCTTCGAATTTTTGGTTCTAGAACATGCCAGTGTCCTCACGATGTTTTCCTTCACCGTTCTGAGAGCAGTGGCGATGACATTTTTTATACAAAGTAAAGCACCTGTCTGGGTTCGAACCCACGACCTACAACTCGTAAATTGGGGCTGTTACCACTGGACCACCACTGCTTACACACACACATACACGCTACTTTTTCTAGAAATCACTTATTTAATTTTTGTAGATCTCAACATATCAATTTTAGCTATTTATTAATTTCTTTTCCTTCTTGAAATAAATAAATGATCTTTATCTTTCTTCAGGCGGTGGAATCGGCATGGAACGCGTCGTAATGCTGTACCTCGGGCTGGACAACATTCGCAAGACGTCCATGTTCCCTCGTGACCCCAAAAGAGTGACCCCCTGATGTGAATATTGTTGTTATACTGACGACAGATCAATATTAATAAATGTTTATTAAAAAATTGTTGGGTTTAATTGAATCAATTAGCTGCGCCCGCGGTTTCACCCGCGTAATTGTCGATCCCGTGGGAATATCGGGATAAAAAGTAGCCTATATGTTAATTCAGGGTGTCAGCTACCTCCATACAAAATTTTAACAAAATTAGTCCAGCCGTTTGAGCGTGAAGAAGTAACAAACATAAAACACACACACTCACAAACTTTCGCCTTTATAATAATAAATATATACCTATAGTGTGATAAACAACTACCGCGTTCTACCTGCCATTGAAGGCAACTAACTAGAAGCAAATAGGATCTACTGATCTGATGCAACCTCATTTTCTCTACCTAGCCTTTCCTAAATATGTTGGGGTCGGTTTCCAGTCTAACCGGATGCTGCTGCGTTACAATAAGGTTGCTCTTCCATAGGTAAAATAACTGGGACTGTAAACTAATTGTACAAGGATTTTTTGGCGCTCGAATGACGTTGAAAGGGGCATGTCCGTGACTACCGCCGCCCCACCAACGCCAATCGCTTCCATATTTAGTAAATAATTAGTACTCAATTGGTACTTATTAGTACTCTAACAACAAAATTGGTACGTTAGTAGTTTTTTTGAGAAAATCGACTTTGAAGGTGGTCCGGCGGTAGTCACGCTCCCTTCAGCAGGACCACCATGAGCGCCGAAAAAGCGGGCACGCACGCTACAGCTATTCTAAGTATACAAATAATTAGTACAGGGGCCACTGTATTTAGGTAAACCATGATTTCGTGCAATTGTTTTGTAAAATGTATTGAAAAACAAGATGGCGGCGCTAGTTCCAATTTTTGCCACGCGTTAATAGAACCCTTGAGCGCTATACCTACTTGTTGGTATCGTGCATGAGTGTTGGGGGGATTGAATAAAATAAAAACCGTTTAAAAATTATGAATTTGAATTATATTTTATTACAATATATAGCAAAGTATGTCCAATTTTCATTTTTATCACACTTCTCTAGATCACATTCTTCACATTTTCCTTATATCAGCACAAAGTGAGAACTGTCAGTTCTGCCTGACAGTCTCTCTCAGTCCGCACTGACATTTACACTCAACATCTAACATGATTTGCAAACATCAATAAAATCAAAAATCACTTAAAAATTACTTACCTATACAATCTGTGTTTCTATAATATTATCTTGTTTTCATTCAACTTTTAAATATTTGTTCATGAACAGTGAAACAGTACAGACGCCAGTACATCAAGCTACCCGAAACTGTAAAATTTTCCCAATCAACTTTGAACCTTATACTTTAGTGATAAAGTTCAGAATCTATTAACCTTATGACCGCCACAGTCATGAGATGACAAACCAAAATGTGCCCAGTACGCCACGGTTCGACTACATGACAGACTTTGACGCCGAGGGCACGTTTTTGATTTTTTGACGTGTGGCGGTCAAAAGGTTAAAGAAATTTGACAGATAGTACGATACCGATTGACGATACGGCTGACCTAAGTAGTCCATGCTAAACGCTTCCTAAACCCGCACTTAAAGGCAGAAACACACTTGTAACACCCGACGCCATCCCACGCTTACTCATTGACCACACTTTCATCTCGATGAGCTATTTTCGTAAGATGGCGTCGCGTTTTAATAATGTGTTTCCGCCTTAAGTCACGCTTTTCTGTGTAAAAAATCAACTACTTAACACACAGAAAAGCGTGACTTCAGTGCGGGTTTAGGTCACACAGCTATAAAGGGTGAAATTGAAAATGAAATCGCGAAAACAAAATCAGCTGTTCCCTACATTTATGTTCGTATAACTCGTCAAAATGTAGGGAACAGCTGATTTTTTTTTTGTCGCGCTTTCGTCCCTTAGTAAAAGTTGTTCATAATAATGAGTACAATCTGCAATTTCGGTTTGTCGCACGTTTTCAATTTCCACCTGTATAAGAATTTTATTATTGTATGTCTTACTAGCAGCGCCCCGCGGTTTCAACCACGTAAGTTTCGATCCCGTGGGAATATAGCCATAAAAATAGCCTATGCCCTCTATACTAATTTCATCTAAATCAGTTCAGCCGTTTAAGCGTGAAGAGGTAACAGATAGACAGACACACTTTCGCATTTATACTATTAAGTATGGATTTAGATTTTCTCATTGGTCTAGTGGTCGCAAGCGCTACTGTTGAGCATGACATCCTGGGTTCAATCCCCTGGTCGGGTTTAAGTAATATTACTGATATTAGGTTTTTGCTATCATGAATTTCTCAGTAGCAACCCGACCCTAATTGCGTAACACACTATCAATCGGAATCTGAACCACTTTGAAGCAAATTGCTAATCCATTGCTTCATATGTTCGAAAAATTTGTCTGCTGAACACGTAAATAACGCAATGAATGTTGTTGAACTGTCAAAGTGAAACCGATTCCGATTGATAACGCAATTGCTCTGCAGGTCTGGATTTGTGGCCGGTTGATGACAATAGGCTTGCCCCCTATCACATGGGACTTGAACATAACTGGCGAATAACTGCCTAGCGCTTTGGGGAAAAGAGGCGTGATGATAATTATTTTACTAGATTTTTTCAAGTAAGCACTTGTCTTCTAGAGCCATCTTTGCAGACTTGAAATACAGACTTCGAGTTTATTTAGCACTGGCTTAGAGTAAGAAAGCTATAGAGCATCGGGTAGCGTGGCCACACATGAGACAAAAAACTAACTTAACTAACATTGGCGCCGATTCTGTTTGTTCACAAACTAAACTAAATTTAAGTTCATGCATCTTTTTCTTTCTATTTCATTAAGAAAAGGACAGAAGATAAATATTAGTTTAGTCCTGTCAAATTAGTCAGCGCCTGACGTAAATTGACGTATTTTTAATATCCACTTTTTTAATCTCTTCTAAAGTTGTCTATGGAGTATCATAATTTGACAGGACTAAACTAATATTTATCTTCTGTCCTTTTCTTAATGAAATAGAAAGAAAAAGATGCACTAAACTTAAATTTAGTTTAGTTTGTGAACAACAGAATCGGCGCCATTGGCTACTTATGTAGGTGCCTTGAAAAAACTGGCACGCACTGAGAGACGGAAATATTTATCCTTTTCTGTTACTTATTATTATACTCAATACTTAATCCTTTTCTTGTGGAAATGAAATGGAGCTACCCGCCGTCTATACTTCTCTTTGTCTAAGAGCACTGGTTATACCATTAGAGTATGATTGTGACCATTTTGAAGCATAAAATTAGGCCTTTGCACATCACAGAAATTAACAAGATTTTTCCTTATTGACTCCGTGCACATTTTCGAGATATCAAAAGTTTAAAATTTTTTCGTTCATGAAAAAATATGCTAAAAGAAAAATTACTCCACGCATTCAATGGTCCATATCATTTGAAATAAGTTAGCCTCAATGATGACGTCATTACCGACATCGACAAATATCGCTAGTGTTGTGCTCTAACAACATTGATCGAATCGATATTACAATTTATCAACAGTATAGGAATTCACAGACAAAAAACAACTTACTTGTGTAAAATATCAAACTTATCCAATTTATAAAAAAAATGAAATGCATTTTTTTACTAAATAAAGTAGGCACCTTATGTAATCAAATATTTTTTTCATGAGTTTTTTTTTAGTTCGTTGTCCACTTTTGTATCCGATACAGTAATTGTATCAAAGCAAAATAGTACTTGATAAACAGGGTAAATTAAATGTATAGCGAAACTCCACAGACATGATAAGTATCGATATCTAAAAAAAAAAAAAGTTTTGATGTATTTTGAGGCGTCAACGATCGCTGGTAGTGTTGTTACTTGATGAGAAAATCTGTTTTCTTTTGTTTTATCGTGTTATCGATACTAATCACGTCTGTGAAGTTTACCTACACAAAACAGTTTTTTTGGAAACTGATATTAGAACTGCGGTCGTTGACGCCATAAAAAAGTCATCAAATTACCATATCAAATTCTTTTTTGTTTTTATCATGTTTAGATATCGGCAGCGTCTACGGAGTATCGCTAGTTAATTTAATTTGACCCTCTAAAGTTGTCGCGTTTTAGCATGACAATAGGTCATTGCCCTGTCCCTAATATCTCTCTGTAGAAACCCAAACAATAAACTATGTATGGTGTTTCGTTATTGGAACATGGTGAAGATCACGATAGATTCAGGACGTTAATGAACTTTATTTCAGATTTTTAAATAAAAAAATGCCAGAAAATGTAGATGGGTCAATGACCGCTATTGCTATGCTAAAACGCGACGACTATAATCTATACCAACAAAACAAAAAAATAATAGAAGATATTCACAATAACATAGTTAACGAAATATGAGCTCAACTGTGACTAATGAGACAAAATTACTTTTTCTATTGTTATAAATCAAATTTTGATTTTACCAAAGTTGAGACACAGTATAAAGATCATACAGTATTTCGACTTCATACAAACGAACGAAACGCGAGCTATACCTACGCGCCTCGACCTCGGAATGCGCTCGGTATGCAGACAGTCGCGACTGTGCCGCAGTGACGAACGGACGGTGTGTTTTTTTTTTTTAACAATAACCGCGCGATTTTTTCACTAAAAATAAATTGAAGTACATATTTAATATGACGAGTAGGCTATATTGTGCTGTTTTTGGTTGCATGAATTCGTCAATAACGCATCCAGAGATAACTTTTTTTAAATTACCTGGAAACTTTGAAAGGTAAGACTACATAATAATTTTACTTACTAGTAGGTAGGTACATAATGTGTGTCTTTTTAATGGATAAGTATTTCCTTTTATCTCCCGAAAAAAAAGATGTCTGGATTAATAAATGGATTTTATAAATAAAGTGAATAGAGTAAAGGAAGGTGATAGACACGAGTGAAATAGGTAGTTATAGGCGGTTCATGAATCATTATACGATAGGTACGCTTGTGTTAAAACCTCGGGGCATGTGTGTTTTGTTTTGTTAGTTTGTATAATTCAAAGTAAAGACGTGGTTTTTATTATTAATATTTATGTACACACAGTAAAATACAATAACAAAACTAAATGGAAACACAAAGTAGGCAAATGTAATTAAAATGCTGGAGGCGGGCAGCCCTATCGCATGTTTACGTACCGCGCGGCTGTAGGCATTTATTTCAAGGTTACGGCCGAGTTACAATACTGTATGATCTTTATACTGTGGTTGAGAGCGTACAATGGGTACTCCTTTGCCTAACTCTTCAGTGAATGCAGGCGTTATAAACAAGAATACAGAATCATGTACAAGTGATTTGTATCCGACACAAATGGTGGTTTTAATGTAGTTATTAACACTTATTCACAATTATTATAAGTACAAGTTTAGGAACAAAATACAAGAGGAAATCGTAGCGTCAAATTGTTTCTTTCACATAATTATTATTACTCTTGTTTTGACAATCCAACTCGAATTTCACTATTATTTTAATAAAGGAATGAATACAGCTGACCTATTCTGCAGGTAGATTCTGTAAAAATCTCACCGTGAAAACTTAGGTGAAGTGAGTTTGTTTTTCCTAGGAATTGACACTGTTCACTCACTTCACCTGAGTTTTCACGGTGAGTGAGATTTTTACAGAATAGCACCGCTGTAACAATTTCACCGTAAAAACTAAGTTGAAGTGAGCTTGAAGGGAGCTGTCAATAGTCTGAATCCCTAGCATCAGATGGACAATTTTATTCTTGTAATGTTAAGAACGTTCACAGTCTGATCTGTTTCAGTGTGTCAAAAATACCTCTAAAATCCCTAGATTTTCGACATTGGTGTCGATTCCCTTGTTCACAAACTAAACTAAATTTAAGTTCAGCTGTTCATCTTTTTCTTTCTATTTCATTAAGAAAAACACGGACTGTCTTCGCCATATTATGATTCATAGTGTTATCCTTTTATGATTCTGCCAAAGTGGCCTTTTTAGGCACACTGGTGTATAGCGTCTTTTAGTCTGTGCTAAATAAATGTATTTACTTTCATCACTACAAGCTGTCATGGGGAAACCATTTGTGGGATACCTTGGTGGGGCGGGGTGAAATAATAGGGATTATTTGAAGCGACATAATAAATCAGAATTCAAAGACAAAGGAACAAAATCTGCAAGTTTTTTGAAATGTTGAAATTATTCTTAAATATTGCTTTTACATTTTTCTGTTTGATCGTTTCAAAACAAGAGTATTACAGTAAGATTCACCTCAATCTCTACCAATCCAACTATTGTTACATAGAAAAAGGTTTTGATATTACAAAATCTACAGTTTTCTGATAGCCATGTCACAACCATACTTAAATATACCCTTACTAGCAGTGCGCCGCGGTTTCACCCGCATAAGTGTCGATCCCGTGTGAATATCGGGAAAAAAAACTATCCTATGTCCTTCCCCGGGATGCAATCTATCTCGCTGTCAAATTTTATCTAAATCCGTTCAGTGGTTTAGGCGTGAAAAGGTAACATACAAACAGAGTTACTTTCGAATTTATAATATTAGTATGAATTTTTTTATTCAAGTTTTTCCGCATAATTTACCTCTGGTGCAGTGTAACGAAGTATTAATACCATCATGATTCCAGAAAGAGATGATGCTATCTGTTATATATCGTCCGTCTCTCTCTCTCTATAAATGGAATTATGTTTCCTTTCTCGTATCGGCACGGAATTCAGGATCAAATTATATTAGCTAGCGAAACTTCGTATACGTGATGTGTGACTATAGGTAAACAAAATAAAACGCAAAAAAAAATATGAATCGATGATTTATTTTTGGGGTCGACTACCACAGACACTGTAGTTACTACAAATATCGAGTTTAGAAAAACAGTTTTTTAGGGTTCCGTACCCAAAGGGTAAAAACGGGGGGTAAAAAATATGGGAGAAAACAGATCTTCGCTAGGTGCCCTAGTTTTTGAGATATAAATGTGGCCCTGCTGGGGAGACTCTCCAGATCGGCCACCTATAAACCCTTATAATTATCTTTTGAACCAGTGACCGAAAAATTCTGATATTTAGCGACAAATTTCGACTAATTAGCGACAAATTTTTTGTGTTATCAAAATTAAAATCCCTGATGGTGGCTCTGCCAGAGTCAGTGACACCATAATTTGAAAATAGCTCATGACGTAGTAACAATGTCAGCGGGGCTTACAGCACAGGGTGAAAAGACGTTAATTTAAGTATGGTTGCATATGACATCTAATTAAAGCATATATAATAGGCAGATTCAGTTACATTCTATATTGTATTTATTTATTTACATGGCTACAGAATTATTAGCTTCTGGTAGGTCGACTGGTTTGATAATGGTGTAAAAATAATTTAGCGTGCTGGTTGGTACCATAAGTTGGTTTCCAAAGTATAGAAAAGATTTGCTTATGTTTTTGTTTGACCAATTTGGTGACTTTACATTCCCGTACCTACATCTCTTAGAGATAACAAATCCTTTTCAACCACGGATATTTTAGACTTACCCCCTTACTAATAAACGTTGTATAGCGTCTGTATAGTTACACAACGCTTTGTCTTCTTCTTTCGAAAGTCAAATTACTGACGACTGAAAGAGAGAAATCGGTGTGTAACTATTCATCTGATACAATACGTTTATTAGTATGGCGGTTAGTGTCCAAAACACGATCATAATGTCTTCTCATAATCTATAATAGCCTCAAAAGGGGACTAAATTGCTAGTCAGCAATTTAGTCCCCTTTTGTCCCCTTTTGTCTCATTTACAGACTGAATTTTTAGTCTGTAAATGAGTATTTCAGTTAGCATCTTCATAATCAGCCTATAATGTTCCCACTGTTGCGACACAGGCCTCCTCTCTGTGAGAGGGAAAGGGCCGTAATCCACCACGCGGGCCCAGTGCGGGCCCAGTGCGGGGGTCAGTTATAAAAACATATTTGGGAATAATGGGATTAGATATTCAGGACATTAAAAGCCTACTTAATTATTGAATCCTTCCCTTTTTCTTTTTTTTGTGTTTCTGTCATTACGAACATAACTTTTTTAATTTATTCAATCAAGTTTTAATTGTTGAATACTTCAATATTAAATATCTCTTCCTGTTTGGTAGGTAATAAAATTCTATTTACCTCTTAAATAAATTGCAAACTGTAGTTTTGTATAGTTTAGAAGCATTTTTTTTAATTTTGTAAATGTAAGAACCATGTTTCCGTTTATTATGATTTTTTGATGTTGACTTGAAAGAGCATGGCAGTTGAGAACGTGTCATGCTCACTTAAATGTCTCACCGATGGTGGCGCGTGTGTTGGATCATTCAGTTCCCTACAAAATGGTTGAGCTGGATGGTGCTGATTCACGCGTCATGTTCGTGAACGGGCGCCGTCGGTTGAGACTGGTCATCTCTTAACTGCCAAGGCTTATTTTTAATCTTATGTCTTGAATTGTTTCTTCATTTCTGTCTTTTTTACATTGTTCTCACATATAGAAGCAACAAGAATAATGTACCCAGGATTTTGTAATATCTTGATTTAAAAGAGTGTCCATGGAGTTTCTTGCCCGTTCTTCTCCATAGAGATCTACGCTTTGGAATGGGCAACTAGCTTCAACTTTCTGACTAACTGACAGACTATTTAATTTTTGACAATTCAAAAGTGCCTGTACAAGGTTTAATTGAAATAAATGATTTGAGTTTGAGTTTGAATGGGAGTAATTGTTAGTATATCTGGCCCTAATTTAAATGGAACTTCTAGATGTTACAGTTCAGTTTTTTTGTACTCTGGGATATCGAGGGATATGTCATGGAGGCGTGGCACATGTCGCTTCCATCCGATCAAACTGACCAAAGTTTAATTGCGTACACACAATCAGTAGCAATGGGTCTTGTCAGTTCAACAACATTCATTGCGTTATTTACGTTGTTTAGTAGACACATTTTTCGAACATATGAAGCAATGAATGATTCAGATTGAGATTGGTAGTGTGTTACGCAGTGCAGAGTTGCATGTGTGCATTCAGTGACATGACATTTTTGAGCATGTGTACAATAAGATAGCACAAAAGTGTTACGCCTACTTTCTTGTGTGTGTGCCAAAAAAGGAACATGTGGGCCGTATCTATTTCTTTTGTTTTTGTGTGGGTTTCAGGAGTGGGAAAAAGGTAGCGACATTTGAACTCGAACACATATAGGGTGAAGGCATTTCTCTCGGATATCTATGGTAATGTCATATTTTACACCACTATCAAACCATTTTAAACTTTGAAGCGATAAAAATATTTGAGAAAAAACAATTTCCAGTCAAGTAGATGTCTATTTAATTACAGCGAAATTTCCTAAGCAGCTTTCCTATTACTATCGGTATTTCTGAATTAACCAGTTTCTCTCTTATTGTATTAAATATAGAATTTTTGAGCTTTTTAAGTAGGTACACATCACTTTATTTTTTTTTTAATTTACAAACTGTCAATGTCACTGTGGTTTTCGCGTTCATATTAAATTATGAATGATACTTTTATTCATATTATGTTTTACAAATGATTTTTGAAAACTGTCACCTTTTGAGAGTAACTTTTAAAGGCTACTTATAAGACTTTCAGTTAGCACATAACTATTTATTTTTTGAGTGAAATCGACATTTTCCTGTATCTCTATCTCTTTCTGTTACTTAGAGGTGTCGTTTGCTAGAGCGAGAAGTCCGCCCGCGAGTATCCGCAGTCATTGGCATTGACAGCGCGCTTGCGTGCGAATGGACTTCTTGCTCTAAGGCTGAGGCTACAGTAGGCAGCGATTTGCGATGCGACTGGAAGAGCGAAACGAGAAAAACATAGTATGGCTACATTACGAGCGAAAGTCCGGCGTATTTTCTAATAAATTCGCTTCAATTTCGCTGATATGCTGATGTAGCCGATGCCGTGATTACAGTAATGTTGTTCCTATCGCATAAAGAAATCAAAGATCGCTAGTAATATTTGATGTATGGTGTAGCCATATACGTGAGCTTTCATTTAATAATAATAATATTCCACAACTATCACACAACGCCGTCTAGTCTCAAGCTAAGCAGAGCTTGTGTTATGAGTACTAGACAACTCATAAACATACTTATATATTTCTAAATACATACATATATAGATAAATTACACCCAGACACAGAACAAATGATCATGCTCATCACACAAACATTTGTCCTGGGTGGGAATCGAACCCACGACCTCCGGCATAGCAGTCATAGTCACTGACCACTAGACCAACAGGTCAGTCAGTCAGTCAGTTTACTTGTTTTAATCGCTCATGTGTCGCATGTCGCGTCGCGGCCTAATGTAGCCTCAGCCTAAAAGAAAGAGAGAGAGGAGACGTACAAATTGTATATGATTCTAGTTCTTCTGAATACATAGTGATGGTTATTCTGACTGCGCTAAAACGGAATTCTGTGCTAATTTCTAGTGATATTCTTGGAGATATGATTTGCTAAACCGTAATATAATGATTTTATGAATATAAATGCATATTGTTGGTTTAGTTGTTGTTCAATTCCGAAACAACCGCTACACAAAATTGGATGAGTCCGGTAGAATGATTCCAGGACTTTACAAAGTGGGTAGTTGAACATTAATTTTATCTCAAAAAATAGTTGTAGGTTAATAATTCTGACTGTCGCTAACTGAGTCACATTTAACTAACAAATCGGAAGAGACACGTAATTTGAAAAAGCCATTTTAAAATATAAGTACATTTAATTTATTCTTACACATTACAGTTATCGTCGGTTTTAACAATAGTTTACAGTAAATTATATTCGAGTTTTAAAAGTAACAAGTTTAAGTATTCGTAGTAACATTATCACAATTTATTTTTTATTTTATTTTATTTACATTTTTTAATAAGTACCATCAAATTCAAATTACTTCTCAATCATAAGAGTTCTATAATTAACGCCAATTTATTTTTATTTTAAATCAAACCACAAGGTTTTCAAAAATCATAGACAAAGGTTTTTTTTTATGTATACAGGATGTATTTAAATTGTACTAGAAGAAATTCCAAAATTAAGTAAGTTTACACAAGTGTTTTGTGAATCTCAAAAACTACTCAAAAACAGGTGACACAAATAGCACCAAGAATGGTTAAAATACATAAATGTAAGTACAACGGTACAAGGAACTTTTGGCGCGTGGTCAAAAACGGACCCAACGTGTCGCCATCTTGTTTTAACTATGCCCCCCCCTGTCTATGTCATTCGGGCGCCAAAAGATCCTATCAGTATTCGAGATCTTACCATCTGACATGACATTTTTCAAAACTCGTTATTTTTTTATTCACATTTTTCTGTACACTATGGTCACAGACCATAAACATAGTTTTGCTTATAGCCACTAACACTTGCAAATCAAGCTGTTTAAGTCCGATTGGCACTTAACACTGGGTTCACCATCAAATTCTTACGCTATTCACATTTTGCACAGGATTCCAATATTTTGCACAGGTTTCGACCACTTTGCACAAGTTGCACAAAAATTTTGCACAAGCCTTGGCCACTTTGCACATTAACCGAATAAACTTTTAAGGTCCTCTTCGTAGAGGGCAATGACCAGCATTATGCCGATGCCCGTGGCCAGTCCCATCAGTTGCAGTATGCACTGGCAGAGGGTACCCTCTTTGCTGTGCGATGTACTTAGTTCTGGCATCTGTGGAAGAAAATTGGGGAATATTATAATTAAACATTTTTGCTCAAGCTAAGGAATTTCTCAGGAAAAATCGTTTTCCCCACAGTATTTTGAATATTTCTATGCCTAAAAGTAAGTGTAATGAAGTCGGGCTTTGAATGATAATCATGAGCCAGAATAGAAACTTTGATTCCCTGTAACTAACCTTACCACTTTATGTGCAATATTGCACACTTAGCTGACAGATTGCACAATCCTCTACCAGTTTGCACACAACTACTGTCAGATTGCACAATCTTCTAGCAGAATGCACACAGCCACTGCTAGATTGCACGATCCTCTGTGCAATATAGTACATGGCCCTACAAGTGGGCACACTCACCATATCAACGAGCGCAATGTAGAGGAACATCCCGGCCGCGGCCGCGAACAGCCAGCGCGTGGCGGAGGGCGCGTGGCCGGCCAGCACGCCGCACACCATGCCGAGCAGGCACAGCGCCGACGACAGGATGTTGTAGCACACCGCGCGCTTCACCGACATGCCGGCTTTTAGGAGGACGGCGAAGTCACCTGGAAAGGAAATTATAAGGTTGAGTTTCGAATTTTTATTTTTTTTATGTAACCTATCTTGGAAGGCACAAGGCACTGGTGTCTGTGAGACAATGATTTTCATTCATTAGTACGGGCACCAACGATACACTTTTTTCTGAAATGTTAATTTTTCATTGGAAAATTGTTTTTATCAACCATAAATGTGTTTTTTCTGAAAAAATTAATATGTTTTATTATTATTATACCACGGCAAGCTCTTAAAACTGGCATGTTCTAGAACACAACAATTCGAAGAGACAGGTTGACATCCACAAACCCGACCGACACAGTAATTGCGTAACACACTATCAAACAAAATTTGAATCATTTTGAAGGATATTACAGCGAATCCATAGCTTCATATGTTCGAAAAATTCGTGTGCTCAGCAACGTAAATAACGCAATGAGTGTTGTTGAACTGTCAAAATGAGTGACAGTTTTTTTTTTTTTTTTTGCTAGCCTATGCTGTTCCACTGCTGGGCAAAGGCCTCCCCCAAATCCTTCCAGGAACTCTTTTCCCGCGCCACCTCGAACCAATTATCAATTACAAAAGATATTCATAGACCAATAGTAGGTAATATTAACACAGCGAATCGATATTGTAAAAAAAAGTGAGAATTACTTTGCCACACAATAAAAATTCTCAGCACACGATTTATATTATTTATTCAACATATTATTTTGATTTAACTAAACTGAAAAAAAAACCGGTATTTCTCGAGAAACTGCCACTATAGTTTGGACATTGACTGTCACGTGAATTTAGTGTACCATTCCGCTACATAAAAATTATTTACGAGATTAGAAAAAACTTTACGCTTTTCATAAGTTATTGCGCGTTTCTAAATAAAACAATTAATTATGGTAGAAATAAATTACATAAGTATCTCAAGTCAAACTGTATTATTTAAGGTCTGAAATTACAAAGAAATTTATGTATAACTAGCTTCCGCCCGCGGCTTCACCCGTCAGGT
This sequence comes from Oligia latruncula, assembly GCA_948474745.1. NCBI lineage: Eukaryota > Metazoa > Arthropoda > Insecta > Lepidoptera > Noctuidae > Oligia > Oligia latruncula. The sequence goes on along the minus strand of OX419710.1, from coordinate 2,507,011 downwards.
ATGTCGATAAAAACTATTCCTTCCTACCTTCCTACTTCCCCGGCCTGCAATCTATCTTTATGCCAAATTTTATCGAAATCCGTTCAGTGGTTTAGGCGTGAAAAGGTAACATACAGACAGGCAGACAGAGTTACTTTCGAATTTATAATATTAGTATGGATTTCATACGACTATATTTTTACTTTACATTTTCTCCTTGATTAGGGAGGGGCTCGTGGCTAATTGTAGGGCATTTAATTTAATCTATATTATCTAAAATTCAAAATCCTGACTGACTGATATATCAACGCACAGCCTAAACCGCTGGTCCTAGAGACATGAAATTTGGAAGGTGTGTTCTTTGTGAAGAATAGGTATCCACTAAGAAAGGGTTTTTAGAAATTTCAACCCTAAGAGGGTGAATGGGGGAAAGTGAAATTTCAAGCGGACGAAGTCGCGGGCAGAATCTAGTTTCATTATAAAGGCATAGGATAAAAATGGAAGGCCTCCCACAAGGTGGTCCGACGACCTTGTGAAGGCCGCAGGAACCCGTTGGATGCGAGAAGCACAGAACCGGTCGAAGTGGAGGTGCTTGGGGGAGGCCTATGTCCAGCAGTGGACGTCTTTCGGCTGAAACGATGATGATGATAAGGAAAAAAATACTGAATTAACATACCCAATTCATGAGGCAGTTCGTGGCACAAGACAGCGATGGCTGTGGAGAAGCCACCTGCTATGTTTGAAGCGAAGGCGGCGCCTGGAAACGTAAGATTGTATGTTAGTAAGTATAGGTCCACCAGAATCTCATGGCATAAAAAAAAATTGAGATTTTCATAATGGCAATGTCAATCCATATGAATATAATTTTTTTTTTGTGCCATGAGATTCTGGTAGACCTTTATAGCAATAGATGAAGTATAGAACAATTTCTTCTTTGTGAGTGTTGCCGGGGCTGACTGATCAGTTGGCAAGCCAAGGGTAACCACTTCTCAGCGTCCGGGTTCCGAAACCCTGATCAAGTCGCTAATCAGTAACTGTGCTGCCAAATTGACGTATTCCACATGGGGCACCCGCTTAAATGGCACCTGAGTGAATGCACCTAACACACAGCGGCACATTCAGTCAGGTGCCATTTAAGCGGGTGCCCAATGTGGAATACGTCGCCAAATTAGCTATTGCGATTGTTTGATCAAATGATTTGAGCTCAACATCAGCCTGTTTGCCAACTGCAAGTCTTGGCTTCACAAACCCATCATTTATTTGAAATGTGTCATAGAAATACACTACTTCCCTCCAATCCCACACAAAGGTTTCCAAGCCAAATTTTAGCCACTCGTCAAGGTTTATAGTGACTGCCCAAGTAAACCTTGCTTTTGAAACTTGACCATTACGGACTTGGAAAACTTGCGCTCAGTTTAGTTAGTTCTAATTTAAATGATAGACAACAGCAATTTCAAATAAATGGTGTCAATTCACATGGTTTAACAGTAAAAATAGGTGTGCCACAAGGCTCGATATTGGGTCCTTTCCTCTTTTTAGTGTATGTTAATGATCTACTCCATTTATTAAAAAATCAACCACAAATGGTGGTGGCTAGATTCTTTTAATACATAAACACACTTACCTATAGCCATGCCGTCAGTGAAGTTGTGCAGCCCATCCCCCATGATGACCATCCACGCGACGGATGCGATAGAGGACGGGGGCGCGTGCACGTGTCCGTGTGCGTGCGAGTGGCCGTGGTGGGCGCGCGAATGCTCCCTGAGGATAGTAAGATCAAGATGAATATATCTCTCAAAGTCAAGGAAACCATTTGAATTGTCAAGGACTCGTGAGAACGTTGAAGCTAGTTGCCCATTCTAAAACGCAGATTTCAATGGAGAAGAACGGGCATAAAACTATGTATGCTCTTTTAAATCAAGATATAATAATCAATAAACAAACAGATCAAAATCATAATTGAAATGATAGATTTGACAAAGGCTTCCCATTTACCAATCAGAGAAAATGTTTATTCTCAGGCAGATTCAGATTATGATTGGTTTATCCATAGGAACTACTGGTTTATCAGACAGCCCTTTATTATACCAAAAACATGAGGAAGCCCGAGGCTGTTTCTATTATTAAACAATGCGGTGCCTGGAATTGGATTTTTCAGAGCATGAGTGCCAGTCTCCTAATTTCAACACACAACGACCAAATAGGGGAAGCTCACGACTGTGGGTTCAAAAGTAGAACAACATTAAAAAAATAAATCAACTTACCTCAAAATCACAGTATAACTGTCACCATCCTTCAGATCCTTAACCCCATCCTCCTTATGTTTAATATTATTCATCTCCACAACCGCCGGCTGGGTCTCAGCCTTCAGCAACCAATCCTTGGCTGTAGGTTCCTCCTTACCCTCAGGGTTGAGGGCATTCGAGGACACCACACTCACGGAGTTATTGTGCTTCTTCCCATGCTTTGGACTTGAAGGTATACCATCCCTTAAGTGATGGTCATCATGTGTATCAGTATCAATTTCGTCGTAACAGTAAGGGTACTCTGAATACTTATGCTTGCAAGTTTTGGTAGTAGGATCTCCCTTTTCGTCTCGTTTAAAGATTTTCATGAGAGAATTTGATGTGGAGTTTGTGACTGCTGATTTTGAGTCGGAACAGCCCATTACGGTCTCGTCTTTTAGAACGCGGACTCTTGTGGGGAGTTTGTCCTCCTCGAGCTTCTGGCGACGCTTCCTCCATTCAACGACCACTGTTAAACCCTTTTCGGTGAAGTAGAAGAATACTACACCCAGCATGGCAGCCAGTCCCTTCCACATGCCATCATCGTGAGAGGCTCGTACTTCTACTTCTGTTTGGCCGTGATTATGACCGTGGTCGTGGTCTGGGCTCATGGCATGAGGCATGAGATGCAGTAAGGCATCCCCACATAGCGTTCCAACTGCCAACGCTACCAAGAACTGCAGTAGATGGTTATAGTAAGTCTTATGCATGATAGGGATAACTGCTACTCCTAGTAAACCGCAAGCACTGATCGCCAATATACACAAGGATGAGTACAACCAGACGGAGTACATATTTTTAGTGTACGCCATTTCTTGTGGTACATGTAGCGGTACATTTTGTGGTACATCGGTCTGTTCTCTTGTTCTTCTTCCTATGCTAGTTTCTTTGACGCATCCAGTTCGTTCTATGGATGTGTTGGCTAGTTTTTGGTACAGGAGTATGGGGCATATAGTTTGTAGTGTGGTCTCGGTGATGATGGCGTCTAAGTCGTGGTTGTGGTCACTGTGTTCTGAGTGTGAGTGGTCGTGTGTTGGTTTTAATCGTGTGTTCACTGTTGTTATTAGGTCGGAGCTGTTCAAACACTGGAAAGAAGGAAACGTTAACGTTATTAAAAAATAGGAAAAGAGATGTAATGATTTTAAGAAATCGGGTGTTATCTCATCGGAAATCAAAATAGTCGTAATCGATAACGAATGAATGGAAGCCTAAGAACAATAATGGGGCCTTCCGCAACCTTAAGAGGAGTAATAAGGCTATTAATTAAAGCATTTTCGATAAACATCCACACGCCGTTTCCTTTGCAAAGTCCAAAACATTTGGGTGAAACACTTGAATCAATGGAAGCAGAGAAGACTTTATCAAGTAACACAAAAAAATATATCAAAATACTCACATTAACAACTTCATCTTTTACATTCTTCCCGTACATATAATCCCGGCTCTCAGTATTCTGTCCGCCTTCCACCAGCTTGTGAAGATCTAACTCCTCAAGCATCTTATTAAACCCTGTCAAATTCATTGTCATACTACCCACATCCCCATACAATCTAAATATCTGCGTGACATACGTATCTGGGTTCACTTTGAGGTCCCTCTTGTCTTTGCCCTGCCTTATCTTCTGTAATTTCTGTTGGTATCGAGGAGAAAGTTTTCTCTCCTCATCTATGTCTATATGTAAATCATCTACATCGTTTATATTTGCATCGTAGGTTAGTACGCCGTCGTTTTGTATGTCTATGTGGGACCCACACGAGTGTGCCGCACAGAGGAGGCAGAACATGCACACTGTCACTATGTGACGCGCCATGGTTATCCTTAGGCTAAATATGATTGGCTTATATTATAATATAAGGCTAATCCATTTGTTGCGTAGCGGCGCGTGGTTGGCTGCTGTTGATCTGTGGACAAGGAGAGAGGATGTTAATTACGTTATCATAGCACATAGTTATATTATCAGTAAAGGAGACTGGACTAAAGGCTGAGTTCTTGGGTTCGATTCCCAGGCCGGGGAAAGTGTCAGTAGGTTTTTTTTTATCTGGAATTTCTCAATTGCAACCCGGAGTCAGGATTTGTGCCCGGTTGATGGCAATAGGCTCGCCCCCTGTTACATGGGACTTCAACAAAACTTGCGAAATGTGGGTTTACTATAGGTACACCTTCGCCTTACCCTTCAGGGATTACAGGGGTCCTTAGTAGGACATTCCTAGAACTTTCCTTTATGTCTCGGTAAAGATTTACGTAACACTTTGATAATCTTGACTTCTTCAGAAACTACTTCAACTAAGGACTGACATATGACATGACTGTGATATTTTTATAATGTAACATCTTGCATAATGGACGAGGATGGACGCGTACCGCGAGGGCTGGTTCGAGGCGGCGCAGGAAAAGAGTTCCTGGAAGGACTTGGGGGAGGCCTTTGCCCAGCAGTGGGACAGTATAGGCTAAACAAAAAAAAATACATCTTGCATGGCATGTGTGGTATACTCATGTTATGGACAAATAAATTTTAATGATCTCGGTAAATTTTAAGAGAACTACTGTTTCATGTTGAGCTCCTCAAGTTCTGAATTGAGCTGCATGATTACTGACAAATGCGTACACTGACTAGACAGGTCTTCTCAATCTGTGTGGTTCTTTCCTCAAAAGACCATCTCAACGGACATCGATCGACATGGTCTTCATATAACCTGACCAAGATTATGTCTGGACTTTAAAAGAGACTGTGACCTCTGAGTTTGTTCCGGATTTTCTCAGAGTAGTCAGATAGTAAACGCCGACCTCATCTAGTTTAAAAAAAATATGATTCACGTGAAAAAGTGTTTGTGCAAACCTGCTTACAATAATAAAATCATTTATCAATACTAAATAATATCAAGTTTCATACGCTATGTTGGTTAAAGTCACACAATTACTCAATTCTCATAACATTTTTCACTTACAGTTACATAACAACTCTCGAGACCAAAATCCATTGTTACAGCATTTTGGCTTGAAACGACCATTATCTTATGCACAACGGTCGCAAGTCGCATGCAGTATTATCACGGTACGGGAGCAAACGACACAAACATCTTATGGCAAGCTGCCAGCGAATTACGACGTTATTGACGAAGATTTTTACGCTGATATCAAAAATTTTGCGGGAATCGTAAAATTTTTATATGAGTAGTTTCTATGTTGATTTTATAAGATAAGATTTATTTATTTATTTCTGAGTTTATGGTATATTAAGATCTTAATATTAAACAGTTTCACATAATAATATACTACCGTTGCCGGTGTAGAAATATTAAAATTAAGTAACTTACAAAGTCAAAGTGGCCAAGTTTTAGGCCGCAACAATATAATCATAGTACCTAGTTAGTTTGTCATCGAAACGCTAAAAAGAAGATATATCCCTAATTCCCTATTAATATAATAATAAATTAGTACAGACGAAAAATTGCCAATTTTTATACAATGTCAAGTGTTATGAGCACAATTTTATTAAGTACTAGCTGTTCCCCGCGGTGTCACACGCTGCGCGGCTCCTAAGGGTCGTAGCGTGATGTTATATAGCCTATAGCCTTCCTCGATAAATGGACTACCCAACACTAAAAGAATCATTCAAATCGGACCAGTAGTTCCAGAGATTAGCGCGTTCAAACAAACAAACAAACAAACTCTGCAGCTTTATAATATTAGTATAGATATTTATTATTACTAGCTGCGCTCCGCGGTTTCACCCGCATAAGTTTCGATCCTGTGGCAATATCGGGATAAAAAGTAGCCTATATGTTAATCCAGGGTGTCAGCTACCTCCATACAAATTTTTATCAAAATTGGTCCAGCCGTTTGAGCGTGAAGAAGTAACAAACATATAAACACACACACAAAGTAAGTTTATACAGGTTCAAATTAAATTAACTAGCGAAACTACACGGACGTGATTGGGTATCGATATTTAAACACGACAAAACCAAAAACCTTGGTTTGGTATGCTAGGTTGAACAAGAGAATTTGCCATCTTTTTTGAATGACCTTTTAAATTACGAGCGGTAACGGTGTTTTTTTTTTTATGGTTAAAAACGGGACCCTATTACTAAGACTCCACTGTCCGTCTGTCTGTCTGTCACCAGACTGTATCTCATGAACCGTGATAGCTAAGTTTCATGATCTATTTGGAGTATTTTTTTAATAGTAGCGGTTTATTCTTCGGTTTGGAGGTAACTTCGTAATTGGGTAACTTATGACAAGACAACATTTCATTCGACCTCACAGATGAAGCACACGCACACCAACGATTGGCCGTCTAAAAAGATCTAAATATAAGACTCGCGCGCACGTGTATACTGTACAAGTTCAAGGCGTAGAAAGTGATCTAGATTACATTTTTTATTACATACATACATACGTAGTCTTTACGTCATGTTGTGTAGGAGGAAATAAAATGCGAAAATAATTTGTGATTCAACAAAGTATAAAAAGTTTCAGTCTCAGCCCGATTCAAACTGCTTGGCCAGACTGGAGGCGCGGGCGCAGGGCGGGCGCGGCGCGGCGTACTCAAACATTAGAACTTCTTTTGAGTGTCCATAGTGGGCACGCGGGCGCGGTGAGCCGCGCGGGCAACTCACGCCATAGCTCGTTCATACACGTGGCTGCAGTGTGTGCGCGGGGGGTTCGCGCCGGAACCAGGGTTCTCAAACGAGTTTTTTTAGTAAAAATAAGTCTTCTTCGTAGATATTATATTTTGACAAACACAGGACGCGACATCATGCAGAAAGCAGTTACGCAGCCGCGCTCGACTGCGGACAGGCAGATCGCGCACCCGCGCCGCTTCCCGCCCCGCACTGCCAGTCTGGCCAATCACTAAGGCGCAGACCCACCGCGGCGCATTCTGTGCACCACGCGGTGCATTTTAGCTGCGTGACTACCAGTATTTCACATGGAGCGACTGCCTATCTGACCTCCTTAACCCAGTTACTGGGTAATACGATACCCCTTGGTAAGACTGGTTGTCAGACTTTCGGGCTTCTGACGACCTGTAACGACTATCAAAGATCCACGAATGACAGCCGGGACCAACGGCTTTCAGAGGCACGGAGGGCTCTTGTTATGTAAAGATGGTCACCCATCCACGGATCAACCGCGGCAAGCGTAGCTTAACCTGATCGATCGACCCATGCGGCTGTACTTAGCCACAAGCCCCACACACCTCTGTATAATTACGTGACGTTCCCTCAACTTGTTTTTTTTTTTTTGCTTTTTTCTTTGCGTCATGTTTTCCGCAAATAAGCGTATTTTATTTCTTTCCTCATTCTTCCCGGACGATCTCCTTCACAAAGAACTCTACAACTATAATTATATTATAAAATAAAATTTTATTCAAGTATAAAACAAACAAAAGCACAAATAGGATTTACAGTAATTACAATCTAGGAAAAATTAAATTCTAACTGTAATGTAGACCTGCCTGATCTAGGTTTATGGAAAACTGTGTTTCAGGCCATCAATTTACACCAAACATTTAAAAAAGAAGACACAATAAATGTCTTAGAAGCTAAATAAAAAAGAAAGTAAAATATATTTAATGTCTTAAAGAGTTACTATTTGGATATTATAGTTCGCCAGATGGATAAAATCGTCACAATCGCGGTCACCGATCAATTTCTAGGCCTTGGACAACGTACGTGCAGACGCGTTAAAGTGATCTACATACTGATTGATAAAGTAAACCACGTTTTGGTTGGTTAACGAACGAAAATATTATTTGTAATGCGGGCCATACACGATCAAGTTCACCGTCAAGTTTGCAGCGGACTTGAAGCCGCGTCCAGTAAACTTGACGGGGTGTATGGCTATGGGTATGCATGATAAGTATTCAATTCAATTCATTGTAATCAATTATGCTTTAATAGTTTATTTTGATCATTATTATTATTTAATTTTTTTTCCAAATTTCATATTATGTATCAATTGTTTTATTTAATTAATTGTGTATTATCTGCGCATAATGTAGTGCATGCTGTGCTTTTCTGTAAGTGATGCGGCGCTTAGACTTAAGTTTGCAATGTACAAATTATAATGTAACAGTGTACTCATTGTTGAAGAGCCTAATAAATAAATAAAAAACTTGACAAGTGAACTTGATCGTGAGTGGGCCCGCATTAGACTAGAGACGAAAACAAAGATTTAAATCGTAGATTTGCCCTCACCGTTTTTATATCGCGCGAAAAGTCCATACAGGGTAGGGTCCCAATTCACTATGACCACTTAATGGTTCCTTACTTCAAATCCACGTCAATTAATTAGTTAATTACGACATCAGCTGCTATTAACGTATTCTCTATAACACAATGTACAGACGCCAGCACATCAAGCCACCCGAAACTGTCAAACGTTCCCGATCAACCTTGAACCTTAAGAGCCTATACTACCTCAAATGGCTTAGCATGATCCTCCGTTATGTCGAAAATACCGGAGCATTAATTTTGAAATACATATATGCTAAAGTTGAGGATTAATGTTAGGTACTATGTTAGACGAAAACACGATTGCATAAAATTTTCTCGATAGAAAAAAAATGCAAAGTTACCTCCAAACCGAACAATAATCCGCTGGTATTCAAAAAATACTTCAAATTAGATCATGAAACTTTGCATACTAACTGAACTAACTATAAAGCAGGTCTTATGTTAGTTATTTTTTTTTAATTACCTTTATTTTCACCGTAAAAAGCAAATACCTAAACTATTGGCGCTGCCTCCCGCCCAGCACCGCACTCTGTTTCGCTCTCACACAGTCCGCGAGCAGTATCGTGCGAGCGAGATAAAGAGCGAAGTTTAGCTGAGGTAGTATAGGCTCTTAAGCTGTAGCGATAAAGTTGAAAATCTATTAAAGACATTTGACAGATTGTAGTAGCTTGATGTGCTGGCGTCTGCTGTACAAAACGGCGTGACATGAACGTGAAGTTGGTGTGGTTTGAACTGTCAAAGCACATGTCCGTACGGTTGACATTTCAATTCCTTGCCGTAAGGGCTATATTTCACCGGGACACCATGGCGGCGCAACCAGTCGCCGCCACCAACAAAATGTATACAGCTCTATAGAGCGTTACTCACCTGGTGTCCGTTTGGTTGCGCCACCAATTTGGCAGCGCGACCAACTCGGACGCGTGCACAGAATGTTACTGGTTGCGCCGCCACCCTGGTCGCGCCACCACTAATTACTATAGCGCTGTATGGTGTCTAACTCACTCGGCCGCCAGTCCGGTCGCCAGTGACGGTCTTCAAGATCCATTTTGATACTGTCTCAGTGTGGTGTGGTGACGCTGGTGTCTGTATGGTGTCTAGTTTGGTAGCTTACGGACACCACGGTGGCGCGACTGGTTGCGCCGCCATGGTGTCCCAGTGAAATGTAGCCCTTAGGTAAAGGGGTTTTTACAAGACATGATATTGACGTGGTAAGATTACGCTGGGAATCATAAAAACAAAACAGGCAGAAAAAATTGTGAAAAATTAATGATGGAGAATCATTTGACAGTTGTTTTTTATTCAAATAAAAAAAAAATCAAATCAAATCATTTATTGGTTTGCAAACTTGGGTATTTAGTACATAGATGTTTTAATATAAGAGTCCTCCATGCTCTACCGTCACATGGGCACGCAAAACATATTATTATTTAATTTACACAAATTTGAAGTTATTATAATTTTAAATAAGAATTTCGAGAATTAATTGTTACAAATACAAATTAAATTTAAAAAAATATAAATTAAAAATGTCACAATAAATATATTACTTATATTATTATTATTTTTATTATATTACTATTTCAAACATAACAAATTCTGACAGGTCGGATAGCTTACCCTTGACCGAGACAGCAAACGTGCGTACCGACATTTCAACAATAAAAAAAAAATCTAAAAGAACAGCCTGCGAAACAAAACCAAGGGTTTTTACGGTCAAGGGTAAATATTTGTTCGTTACTACCACCCAAGGTCAAGCATGATACTTGGGGTGTATTTAGGGTTTCAAAGTCATGGCCTATCGATTTTAAGCAACGCTACACGGATTTAGGAAGTCATATTTTTGAAGGAGGCTCTTGGTAGCAGAACTAGCAGACAGCTAAAAATGTTGCCAGAAACTGAAATAGTAAAGAAAGAAAAAGTATTTATTGTGGACTCGTAAAGGAAGATCACCAACTAAAAACAATCAAAAATCCATACTAATATTATAAAAATACGAAAGTCTGTCTGTCTGTATGTGCTGAACCGATTTAGAAATTTGGTATAAGTAGAGATAGTTTGAGTCCCGGGAAAGGACTTAGAATAGTTTTTATCCCGATATTTCCACGGGATCGACACTTATGCGGGAGAAATCGCGGGGCGCTGCTAGAAAATTATATAGGTATGTAAAAAGAAGGTAACAAAAAAAAAACTGTTACAGGACAGTTTTTTTTGTTACCTTCTTTTTACATACCTATATAATTTTTTTAACAAAAAAAAAAAACTGTCCTGTACGAGGCCAAAAGGTCTCTTTCTCCGGAGAATATTTCCTCAAAGGATTGTCCATAGCAAAAATAGAAAGCTAGACTAGGCGCACAATAATCTCTAGTCTAGGCGCACTATAATCTCCTACAACTTTTAACCGACTTCTAAAAAGGAGGAGGTTTTCATAAAGTTTTTTTTGCTGAAAAAATCGGACTACATAAATGTTGACTCGTTTTTTTTTTTGGTGTGCGCCTACCTGACAGCAACGCAACGCTACCACTTTGTTAAAAATAAATTGAAACCCTACGTCAATTTTGCCGTGTAACAGCCATTTCATACAACTGTTAACTGTCAAAGACTAACAGCTGTGATTTGATTATACGGACAATTTAAATTGGTAGTCAATTTAAGACAAAACTTACAGGGATTTGTTGGTATGCAGATATTATTTTAACAAGGCTGGACAGGACTCCATGTTATCTCATATCTGTTTATCGGAAGACCCATAGATATAGATACACCTAGATAACGCAAGAGCAACTACTTCGCGTGCCAAAAATCGCACCAGCTTACGACAAAAAATCATAAGCCGCCACATTCGCGCTCAGTCCTGTGTACTGCTGGCTGGGTAAGCGTGAGCGAGAGCGCGAGCTTTTGACGTCATAGAAGGTAGTAAAAAAAAACTGGCCAAGTGCGAGTCGGACTCGCACACGAAGGGTTCCGTACCACAAGGCAAAAACGCCGAAAAAAAACACGTTTGTTGTATGGGAGCCCCCCTTAAATATTTATTTTATTTTGTTTTTAGTATTTGTTGTTATAGCGGCAACAGAAATACATCATCTGTGAAAATTTCAACTGTCTAGCTACCGCGGTTCTTGAGATACAGCCTGGTGACAGACAGACGGACGGACGGACGGACAGCGAAGTCTTAGGAATAGGGTTCCGTTTTTACCCTTTGGGTACGGATTACGGAATCCTAAAAATGGCACGCTTGGTTTTCATACAGATCGTGATACTTGTCATCATCCATGTCCACTTGTCCAGCCATACACTAAACATTTCAACGTACAGACGCCAGCACATCAAGCCGAAACTGTCAAATTTTCCCAATCAACTTTGAACCCTATGTTTCAGCGATAAAGTCGAAAATCTATTAAAGAAATTTGACAGATTGTAGTAGCTTGATGTGCTTGGCGTCTGTACATAATTATTAATTACATATTAATATGACATGAATTCCTACGGCCTTGGGGCTGCCCCAAAAATAGTCCATTCATAAATAATAGCTATCGATTGAGTACTACTACACTTGGTAGATTTTGTCTTTAGAAAAATGAATGGTGTGGAAATATGTATTAAGGGGCTTACAGGACCTAAACGAAGTTTTAGAAACAATAAAAGTATATGATTTACTTCAGTAAACAAAATCAGAAAAATATATGATATTCTTCAGGATATATATGCTAGTTAGATAGTGTGTTGAAAACATAATACAACTCATATGATACGATAGAAAAAAAATCATGAAGATACCTCTAAAAACGTTCTTTTTACAATAAAAACCATACTAATATACATCAATCATTCTGATTTTTTGTCAGATTATTCTACAAGCAACATACTAAAATACTATTGTTTTATTTTTTTAGTCCAAACAACATATTTTTGTAATTAAATAATTGCTTCATATTTCGCAATAAATTACCAGGGTTGTGTCATCGCGCTCTTCTCTTTCTTTTCTATGCAGTCCGACTGTGACCGCGCTTTAGGGCCTTTAGGTCAAGTAAGCCCCTTAAATATTGCAGCGGGTCTGCATAATCAGCCAAAACTGTTCCCACTTCTGGGACACACTCTTCGAGAGTAAGTGGGCTATAATCTACCACGTGGGCCCAGTGCGGGTTGGTACATATCACATGTCTTCGAATGTTTGGTTCTAGGACATGCCGGTTTCCTCACGATGTTTTCCTTCACCGTTTTGAGAACAGTGGTGATGAAATAATTTACACAAAGTAAAGCGCCTGTCTGGGTTCGAAGCTACGACCTACAACTCGTAAGTTGCGGCAGTCATCACAAGTCCACCACTGCTCTCATTTTGGGCTAGATTAAACCAGTAGGTACACACTGGCACTCCATTCCTTCCTACTCCATCATCTGCCTGCCTTTTCCCAACTATGTTGGGGTCGGCTTCCAGTCTAACCGGAACACCAGTATTTTACATGGAGCGACTGCCTATCTGACCTCCACAACCCAGTTACTGAGCAATACGATACCCCTTGGTAAGACTGGTTGTCAGACTTTCGGGCTTCTGACTACCCGTAACGACTGTCAAAGATCCACGAATGACAACCGGGACCAACGGCTTAACGTGCTTTCCGAGGCACGGAAGGGTCACGGTATGTAAAGACGGTCACCCATACACAGACCAACCGCGGCAAGCGTAGCTTCACCTGATCGATCGACCTGTTCGGCTGTTATTATTTAGCCACGGGCCCATTGCTTCTTACTCCATGTACCAGGTATTTAGGTAAACCTTGAGGGGTTTGGGGCGTCGGAAATACGATGCCGCGATATCTCTGACTTGAACTTGTATTCCATACGTATTATCTACATAACACAGCCATACAAAACGAGGGTTATAAATAGCTTTACTAAACTTTGTAAATACACAATGGGTGTTTGGTTAGTGTTAGGTACCTATGCTAATATTTACCTAATAATTTATTGTCATAATATTTTACTACTGGAAAAGTGGTGGTAGTAGTAGTGGAGGGTCTTGTGGGTAAGTAATATCAGCAGTACGGGTCGATCGATCAGGGTAAGCTACGCTCGCCGCGGTTGGTCTGTGGATGGGTGACCATCTTTACATACCGAGACCCCTCCGTGCCTCGGAATGCATGTTAAGCCCTTGGTCCCGGCTGTCATTCGTGGATCTTTGATAGTCGTTACGGGTCGTCAGAAGCGGGAAAATCTGACAACCAGCCTTATCAAGGGGTATCATGTTACCCAGTTATTGGGTTGTGGAGGTCAGATAAGCAGTCGCTCCATATAAAATGCTGGTATACAGCTGCCTCCGGTCCGATTAGACTGGTAGCCGACGCCAACATAGTTGAGAGAAGGCTAGGCAGATGATGAATATTTTCCAGTGTCGCGTGCGTCTACCCAATAGGTACCCATAGTCAGCCTATAATGTTCCCACTGCTGGGACAAAGGCCTCCTCTCGGTGAGGAGTGGGCCGTAATCCACCACGCGGGCCCAGTGCGGATTGGCACATGTCACATCTTTGAATTTTTGGTTCTAGGACATGCCGGTTTTCTCACGATGCTTTCCTTCACCGTTTTGAGAGCAGTGGTGATGAAATAATTTACACAAAGTAAAGCGCCTGTCTGGGTTCGAACCTACGACCTATAACTCGTTAGTCACGGCCGTTACCACTTGGCCACCACTGCACTACTAATAGGTACTCTCTACTTAACTAGAATAGGTACATACATAACATACTTAACAGATAAATGCTATGACGTACACATTACGAATCTCACCGAGACCTTGTATTATGTCGCGGTTGCCTAATTCTAGGCACCTTGAACTCGCTCGGACTGTACTGTACGGTCAACCCAATATCAACTACGAAAATCACCCTTATTGCTACAACATAAACGAGCTGTCAAAACCGCCTAGCCTTCTCCCAACTAACCGGATGCAGTTGAATACCAGTATTTTACATGTTGGGACAGCCTATCAGAGCTCTACCACAACCAAGTTACACAGTAACGCGATACCCTTTGGTAAGACTGGTTGGCAGACTTTGGGATTCTAACTGGACCTGGGGAAGGACATAGGCTACTTTACATCGGGGATCGCAGACGAAGTCGCGAGCAACAGCTAGTAAAAAATGGCTTCTATAGAATCCACTCTTCTTCAGGATTGCGGCCAGAAAAGACAATAATCATACGGAAACGACAGTATGAAGAAACTTTCCAGTCGAGTACCTCTACATAAAGGCAGTGAAATAATTAAATCTAAATGAATTACAAGGAAATGGCTTTGGCATATTTTTTATAACGCAGACACACCTTAAGATCACCAAAGCATGAAGATAAGGCATTCATAAACGAATTTCCTCAACAAAAAACTTCAGAGGAAACCAAACCAATTCACAAACAAAAATTGGAAGGTAAAAAACTTTTCCAAATTAAAAAAAAAGTTTGACTGAAAGCCGACACGCCCGAACAAATAAACAAATTTAAAAAATAAAGAATGCCAATACAAACTTCCTTTGCCTAAATAAAAAAAGTTGCGAAAAACATCGGAAGGAAACAGATAAAATAAATTGATTTAACGTGTTGTATCGATTAGTTTGTTTGCCTATTCGATTATAAGTATACATCGACAGGTCTGATTTGGGCGCTCAAGGTGTGTCCCGCGATAAGAAGGAGGATGAAAATATTTACTGAATGTGAACTTTTTGTGCAAATAAACTTTTTTTTAAATTTTACAAGGAAAATTGCGTTTTTTATTAAACTTTTTAATATGGTTGATTTAATAAGCTTCAAACTTTAATAATCTGAGAAAGACAGCGGCTGCTCTCGAGCAATTAAGACTATGTAAAGCAGTGGACGACATAGAGTCAGACCCATGACGACAACGCCTACAGACAGGATTGGTCCACACTAGCTCAAGAGACGAGTGGAAAGAATGGAGGTTTTTGCCTCGCAGTAGGACAACATAGGGTAAAAATAAATAAAGCAGTGGATGTAACCTAACTTTAAAGTGAATTCTATCCTTGAAAATTATCAATTGCTATCCTATAAGGAGTATGTAATAGCTCATCCACCACCCCTCTTCAAAACTATTCAAGTAGGAAAGCATTATGATAAGTTCACTTCATTACATTCCAGAATCGTTACAATATGTCGTTATCATAAACACGTTATCAGTAACGGAATCAAAACAAGGTGATACCATAGATAATAGGCACACGTTTCTCTTTAGCTGTCCTAGATGCAGACACGTTTATTTTAAGTAAACAAGAAAATTAAATAAAAACCTAATGTGAAAATACATGCATCACGTTTAGAAAACCCCAAAATAAAAACGTGAGTAAATAAAATCTGACGTTTATAGTCCGCCATATTGAATTTCCTTTGACGTCATTTAGGCTAGATCTTATACACTCTGGCTGGATAGATGACAAGTTCACTGAAACAACGTTTTGTTAAAATTGGTTCAGTAGTTTAGGCTTTGCGAGGTAACAAACTAAGTGATGCTTACAATTTAAAAAAAGCCTATCAAATTCAGTCATTTTAGTTTCAGGGAAGCGTATTATTTAGGTACACGGTAAACGGTGAATGAAAACATCGTGAGGAAACCGGCATGTCCTAGAACCAAAAAAAATTCGAAGACATGTGACATCTGCCAATCCGCACTGGGCCAGCGTGGTGGATTACGGCCTACCCTCACCGAGAGGAGGCCTGTGTCCCAGTGGGAAAATTATAGGCTGCATATGTATGTATGTATGTATTATTTAGGTACAAAAACATGTACTTACGGTTTGTTTTTTTAATTATACGCTTTTTTTTCTGCAACGCTTGATTGGTTTTGGATAATGTTTTTGATGCACTAAAAGTAATCAATTTATTGTGTCGGCTAAACATAAGCCTCATCCAAGGAAGCATTATATTCTACAAAAATCTAACATTTCTAGGAAAAGCGACAAAGAACATTTTTGCTGTCATTTCTGACCTGATTTAATTTCACAACCAATTCGAGCGCCGGATGTCATGTTGTTCAGTTATAAATATACACTCCCGTAAATGTTAATCGATTAGTTTATCGAGAAAATCATCGATAAGTGCTCACTGTTGGTTACATAATATTCGCGTACATATTTACATATTCAGCCTATAATGTTCCCACTGCTGGGACACAGGCCTCCTCTAGGTGAGAGGGACTGGGCCGTAATCCACCACGCGGGCCGAGTGCGGGTTGGCAGATGTCACATGTCTTCGAATTTTTGGTTCTAGGACATGCCGGTTTCCTCACGATGTTTTCCTTCACCGTTTTGAGAGCAGTGGTGATGAAACATTTACACAAAGTAAAGCGCCCGTCTAGGTTCGAACCTACGACCTACAACTCGTAAGTCGCGGCCATTACCACTTGGCTACCACCACTGCTAAACGACCTAATTGATAGGGTCAACGTACTGTAACACGTGTGGGTTATCAGTTTATGACTTATGCTATTTATTTAGTGTTAAAAGTGCTACTGTGATTTTATTTAAGGCGACTACATGACTTAAAGCGCGGTCTTTGTCGGACTGCATAGAAAAGAAAGAGAAGCGCGATGACACAACGCTGGTAATTTGTTGCAAAATATGAAGCAATTATCTATTTACAAAAAAATCGATTGTTTGGACTAAACAATTAAAACACTAGTGTTTTAGTAATAATTATGTTGCTTGTAAAATAATCTGACAAAAAATCAGAATGATTGTATGTATATTAGTATGGTTTTTATTGTAAAAAGAAAGTTTTTAGAGGTATCTTTAATTTATGATTTTTTTCTATCGTATCAAATTAGTTGTACTTATTATTATGTTTTCAACATACTATCTTATTTCATTTTTTCATTTCATTCATTTATTCATAAATAATTTACATTGTGTTGAACATTACATATTAAATAAAATTATCACATGCAGAAACAATACCAAATAAAACGTTAAATAAAATTATCACATGCGGAAAACAATACATATAAAAGCCTTATTTGAATTGATGTGAGATGTATAAGTAGTTCAAGAGTCATTTCATATAAAATATGTCAACATACAAATATAATGTCAAAAAAAAAGATTTATCCTGAAGAATATCATATATTTTTTTCTGATGTCGATCATATACTTTTATTGTTTCTAAAACTTGCGTTTTTTTGTGTTTAGGTCCTGTTAGCCCCTTAACTCGGAGATTAAGTTATCAAACCATAAGTTTTTTACATAAATAAATCAATAAAATTCATTTAATTCAGGCAAGACCCATAATCACATACAATTAAAATATTACAACGCCTACTACTGCCACAGAATAAAATTTCTCTAAATAAAATATACAAATAAAATAAATTAACGAATACAAATTAAAAAGGTCATGAAATTAAATTACCTTTGGGTACGGAACCCTAAAAAGGAACAATATATTTTTTATATCAATCTACCTAGCCTTTTCCCAACTGCAATGGGGTTGGCTTCCAGTCTAACCGGATGCAGCTGAATACCAGTATTTTACATGGAGCGACTGCCTATTTGTCCCATACACACGATACCCCTTAGTAAATCCATATTAATATTATAAATCCGAAAGTAACTTTGTCTGTCTGTATGTTACCTTTTCACGCCTAAACCACTGGAGTGGATTTCGATAAAATTTGGCGGAGAGATAGATTGACTCCCGGGGAAGGACATAGGATAGTTTTTATCGACATACCTCGCGGGCGGATGCTAGTCATAAAAGAAAAAAAAATTAAACTATATAACTTCAAACTGGTCACTTCATAAAAAATATACATATAATATAAGTACCTACGGCTCGGCTTTAAAATATCTATACTTAGATAAAACAATAATCTATGTTTGTTCTACTTTTTAAAACGTATTGATGTCAATAATGTTGAATCTGAAGGCTGAATTTCAGAAGGAAAAAACATTGATTTCATTTTATCCTTAATATGTACAACATGTCCCGGAATTAAGGCACACAATACCAAACACCCAAATTAGAACGATGAAAGAATTTAAATAAAAAGTTTTAAAAAGTTCAATTTATTTAAAACATTTTTAAGTAAAAATGTGAGCAACATTTGCAAAAAAAAATTTCTCGTAAAATAATTGAATAAATAAAAATATAGTATATTATGTTTAATTTAAAACACGTACCTCCCTTTTCCAAGTCGGTTGTCTCAACTATAGCCCAGACAGGGCAACCATCAATGACTATATTGAAAAGATAACGGTATTATCTTAAAGATAAACGAATATTATCAGCACTTATCTTCAGTAGCGAACGCCGCTAACGGATAGCGCCCGTTACACAAACACGTGCGCAACGAAATGAGAACGCACAGTGAAATCAGTCGAACGAACATGATACTACACTTGCCATACAAAAATAAACCTTAATGCAACTAAACAAAGACTAAATTAACGAAAAATTAAAACTTATTCAAAAAAAGAAACAATTAATACAGTACAGACGATAAATTTTCAAGAACAGAACACACATTCGCAATTCAAACATTCGAATTATGTATGATTTATTTTGCAAATCGGTCTCGTCGAACGATTTCAAAATCTGACATTGGCTTGTGCAATTTTAAACTGAATGAGACTCTGTACGCTGTGCGCAAGACTTATATTCAAACGTTTGGCCTAACACTTAACAGGAAATATTTTAACATTACGTCATATGGTTATTTTTGTATGCGCATGATTCAGTGTCGTTAAACGGAATAACGAAACGCTTGGTGAACTCGTGATGGATTCGTTAGGGCGGAAATACACTAGTAACGCATGCCAGTATGCTACGTTATGTGAATGCTTGGCGGTTGCCTAATTGGTTGGATTTTATCGTGGCGTGTCAGGTAGCCACGTGTGTGTGAGTTTCAAGTGTGCTGGCACCTTTTTGTGAGGTTAGATGCGCGTGCGCATTTGCTCTTTTTTAGCCACGTAGGCTGTAGTTTATAGAGTATTTATGTTAGCACTTAAGTATTACACTTTTATTATTCTTATCAAAACTTTAGAGAAAACGACCAATAAATTGAATCAGCCGTAAAATCATTAAAATAGCAAGGCGAGTGTTTCAAATCCGGGACTGTAAAGTTGTTTTCAGATATTTTCAGCACCCAAGAACAACTTAACTTGTGCAAGGGGAGGGTTCTAGAGTTGCGACCGCGCACCAGAAGACGTACAACACGACCGACGTAACTTGGCGGGCCTGAACATAGGCACTAAGAACTTTCGCGCATGTTCTCTCACTCGCACTCGCCTCATGTCACCATTTGGTTCCTAAAAAATCTTACTGCGCAGCCTTCTGCGCAAAGTTCAGGCCCGCCAATTTACGTCGGTCGTAGTGTAACGTTGGAAGGCCGCAAGGTGGACCGATGACCTTGTGAAGACCGCAGGAATCCGCTGGATGCGGGAAGCACAGAGGTGCTTGGGGGAGGCCTATGTCTAGAAGTGGACGTCCTTCAGCTGAAATGATGACGATGATGAAGGGGAGGGTGGCTGGCGCAGTTATTCTTTGGGAGTCTAAGAAAGAACACATGTGTGTATTTATAATAACTTTTTTTTTTTTCAAAATCCCCGTATTATATTAACATTCATTTCTGTTCTAGACTGTTCGAAATCATAGCCTGTTTCGGAATACCACACCCATACAGTTCTAATCACAATTAATTTGATAAGCAAAAGACGCCACAATGACTACATAATTAATTTTCCCTTCTAGATTATACTAATTTCAAAGCCTGTTGATACGCCGCCATTCGTTAATAACGCTGGAAGGTTGTATAGCCGGAAAAATTGTGTGGGTGTGTATGATAAGGATATAGGGAGATTGGAAAAATCCATATAGCATGGAAAGGCCGCCGGCAAGATAATTTGGGCACTCCATCAATTTTTCGATTTAGATTTGCTCATGCTGAGCAACGAGGCAATCTAATCTAATTATAACCGTACTTCTAATGCATTCCTCACGACTTTTTGTGGCGAAAGGAGAAATCTGACAGACAGTGAAGTACTAATACTTGAAGTAGACTAACTACCTGCATTGACCTGAACCTGTTGTGCAGTGGCCTAAAAATATTGCTTTCTCTCGCTAACAGGTGAAGTTACAAAGAGATGGAAGAAAATTGGAGCTGTCAGATTTTGATTAGAAGACAGACCAGAAAACCTATATTTCGTAACACGCGGGACTTGGACATCAAAACTGCTTTTAGTCAAATAAAATCTCAAAATTACCAAACTGTCATAGTTTTAAATGATTTATTTTCCAGATAGAACGTGCGGAAGAAAAACTGTGAGGCCCTAAAAATTAAAGCGTAGTTAAGGAAATAAGTTCTTAACGTACTTCAAATAAAGTTCAAATTCGAAACAATCTTCTAGACTATACTCATTTATAAGTAAGCCTAACATTTTCCTTCCACGCGTCCTCATCTGGAACATCATGCATCAATGGTTACAGTATAATATTTTGACGGTCTTCAACTCTTTTGGCAAGCGTGATGACAAAATAAATTAATTATATAGATCTATCTCTGAAGTCATGTCCAGCAGTTGACATTTAGAGGTTATAATAATGACAAGTTTGCTGACATCTAAACCATACAACCACGAACACACGCACAACGTATGGCACGAAATTCTTTTCCGATTTTGGCCAGATCCTACTGTTCAATATTTGGTTAAACCAGAAGCCAAAGCCTATCAAATAACTAATGATGTGGATAAATTAGAAGCAGACTCCCAATGCAATACCTGATGAAGGCCTAAGATAGGACCACATGG
The DNA here is from genome assembly GCA_948474745.1 of Oligia latruncula. NCBI lineage: Eukaryota > Metazoa > Arthropoda > Insecta > Lepidoptera > Noctuidae > Oligia > Oligia latruncula. Next base: position 2,485,709 of record OX419710.1, on the reverse strand, counting down.
CCTGGAGGAGCGACCAAACAAAATAACTTCCGAGGTTGCGACCTTAGCCGAGCTCTATTTAAAATTTTCCTCGTAGTAGTATACGGTCTTTGACATGTCTACCTTTATATGGGCTTCCATGGTCTTCGTGTGGGCAGGACTAGGTCAACATTCAAGGCATCTGCTACTCACATCCTTCTTTAGATGTACATCTTCAACAATTATACATCCACAACGATGAAAAATGAAAACTTGGGTGAAGTGAACTGTCCATCAAGTGTCAAACATCAGCTAGAATGACAATTCACTTCACCTAAGTTTTCACGGTGAACTTTTACAGAACATACTCTGCCCAGCGTGGTGATCATCATCTGCCCAGCGTCTTCCCAACTATGTTGGGGTCGGCTTCCAGTCTAACCGGATGTAGCTGTACACGGAGCGACTGCCTGTATAAATTCTACAGTCCAGCTACTGGGTCACACGATACCCCATGGATTTGTGGTCACATCATCTGCCTAGCCTTTCTCAACTATTTCCGGGTCGGCTTCCAGTCTAACGGGATGCAGCTGAGGACCAGTATTTTACATGGAGCGACTGCCTATCTGACCTCCACAACCCAGTTACTGGGTAATACGAAACCCCTTGGTAAGACTGGTTGTCAGATCTTGGATTTGTGGTATTAAAGTTAAATACTATGTATAACATCCAAAGGCATCGCGGAAGTCTCTGGAGTAGATGACGGGACGAACTTGACGAAGGTTTTGAGATGTTTTTTTTCCCTTTGACACTACACCCGTAGCTCGTATCAATAAGCCAGGCCGTCACACTTACACGCATTAGTCCATATCTTGAAAATTACTGAATCGATTTCGATGAAACTTGCACGGTTTCCTAAGTTGGAGTAAGTGTAAGCCAATAAAAAAAATGGTCCCGATCCGATTAATAGTTGCGTAGAAATGCGTGGACAAACAAACAAACATACAATACATACATACTTTTATAAAATTTTGTATATTTGTTTGGAAGCCCTAATAGATTGTCATATGTGAATATAATGCAGTTCCAATAATATTACATACATACCTACATACGTGTCGAATTCATAACCTCCTTTTTTTTGAAGTCGGTAAAAACAGGGTTAATTATTGTATTTTATAATTGACAAAGAGATCAAGTTATTTGGATGCCTAAGACAAAAACACACAGGGGCCTAAAAAGGCCATTTTGGCAGAATCATAGGTATAACATAATAGACAGTTAACTGTTAAGTTAATCGTTTCAAATCCCATTGGTGAAGCATTTTCCAGTTATTTTTTTATGTCTGTGCTAAAATACCAATCAATCCAATCCAAATCCAATCCCAATCTCTTTGATTGTACCTACGTAGTGCAGCGAAAAAAAGAAAAACACGGGCTGTCTTCGCCATATTATAATTCATAATGTTATCCTTTTATGATTCTCCAAAGTGGCCTTTTTAGGCCCCCAGTACTCACCAACCAAACAGGTATAGCAAGTGATCTTTGATTATTCTGCAAAAATGTACTTTCACTTTAATGCTAAGTGCATATTATTTTGATTGCCCAAGTGGGCAGTGTTTCTCAAACTGTTCCACTCTATTCGATCGATACCCCTAAGGGGTCAGTTCACACCGAGACGCGACGCGACGCGCAGTTTTCAAGATAGAAATACAATTACAGACCTTATCTACTACACAAAAAGGTACACGACACGATTCAGTGAGCTACGCCGCGCGGCGGCGGCGCCGCGCTGCGTAGCTCGACGTAGCTAGTAGACACTGAATTGTGTACCTTTTAGTGTAGTAGATAAGGTCTGTAATTGTATTTCTATCTTGAAAACTGCGCGTCGCGTCGCGTCTCGGTGTGAACTGACCCTAAAAGACATGACATACACACGTGTCGAATTGATAACCTCCTTTTTTTTGAAGTCGGTAAAAAGGAGATAATAATTAAACTTTGAGAAACACAGCATGTTTAACAACGTTGTGCACTTAACAAATATTATGATAGCAGATGATTCTCCGAAATATGTTAGTCGGTAGTAAAAATAAAACAAGATAAGACATTTAGTCATGTTGCGAATGAGACGGTACAAAAAACTTAGTTTTATTCTCAACTAGCTGCGCCCCACGGTTTCACGCGCGTAAGTGTCGATCCCGTGGGAATATCGGGATAAAAAGTAGTCTATAAGTTAATCCAGGGTGTCAGCTACCTTCATACAAAATTTTATCAAAATTGGTCCAGCCGTTTGAGCGTGAAGAAGTAACAAACATATAAGCACACACACACTCACAAACTTTCGCCTTATAATATTAATTTGACAACTTTAGTGCAATAGAGGCTGTGATTTTAATAAATATGATCTCCTTTCCTGAATCAAAAAATATATTTATATAGAAAATATGTCGTAATATGCCTTGCTATGATTCATATTATAGCTACGTCTGTGACGGGCTTTATTTATGAGAAATATTTTGTGATACTACCGATTTACATTCACCCCAAAAAGGTGTCCAGTATTAAACCCTTTTACTGATAAAATCACTATCAGAATATACATCCGAAGATTACAGGTGGAGTTAGCACACCGCATATTTTTACATACATAATATTTAATATTTATACATGCAGTATAAACAGGAGATAAGTCGTGTGAACCGCTATGTCGTGTACGTCACATATCGAAGAATGTCCGATATTACACGACGATCGATATCAAGAAGGAATGAACGTTGTTTATTTAGGAAAATAGGGGGACCGGAAAGTAAGTTCATGTTGCGTGGGGCCCGTGTTTGTGTCACAATATAAATAAAAAAAAAATTGAAGATTATTTACTGAGACCGCATACATAGGCGATAAGGCATTTAACATGAAGAATAACTTAGATAAGTATTTTTGATATATCCTTTAAGGATTTAAATTTCCAAACGTCTTTAAAAAAAAAACGTGGGAGACGAAACCTTATAATTTCTGTGCTGCTGTAATTTGAATAAATAACTTTTGATTATGATTTCCCTACATCATAAGCATTATCAGCCTTTAACGTTACCACGGCTGGGACACAGGGTGGGACTATAATCTACCAGACAGGCCCAGTGCGGTAGGTAGATGTCACATGTCTTCGAATTTTTGATTCTAGGTCAGGACATGCCTCTGTCCGCTCACCAAGTGACCCCAGGGAAGACGGTGGCACAGTGATCGCGTGCTGCCGTGCATAGCGAGGCTCAGGGGAGGCCCCTTTACAGTCTCCTCAGGGATGTGCCTTTCAGGCGTTGCACGGGGGGGTTCCGGAATTGGTCTTTTAAGAGGAACCGGGACCACCCCTATGTGCTGATGGTGATCACCGGGGTGGTTTTAGTGAGGTAAAAATCCCACACTCCCGACCTCCCTCCCCGGAGGTCTGGGTGCCTTTTGAAGGTTTCCCCCCGACAACAAAAAAAAAAAAAAAAGATCAGGACATGCCGGTTTCCTCACGATTTTTTGGTCACTAAATTAAAAGTTTGAGAAACACACTCCTTTTATATTTATATTAGCTTGCACTTAGCGGAATCATATTTCAGTGATAGAACAAAAACTGTCTTGTATTGTGACAACAACGCTTTATATGAAGAATTGAAGATACTTAATATAACATTAATAATATGATATTACGAACATGATGATAATTATATTTATATGCTGACATGAAAGAACGTACTGTTTTTCGTATCTGCATATTTTTTTTGTAAATTCATACTAATATAAGGTGACTGGTAATTAGTGACCGATACTTAAACACGTGATTTTACTCATCATTATGAACAACTTTTACTATGGGACCAAACCTGAAATCGCGAAAAAAAAATCAGCTGTTCCCTACATTTATGTTCGTCTAACTCGTCAAAATGTAGAGAACAGCTGTTTTTTTTTTTTTGACGATTTCAGGTTTGGTCCCATAGTAAAAGTTGTTCATAATGATGAGTAAAATCACGTGTTTAAGTATCGGTCACTAATTACCAGTCACCCTATATATTCATCATCTGCCTGCCTTTTCCCAACTATGTTGGGGCCGGCTTCCTGTCTAACCGGATGTAGCTGAATACCAGTATTTTACATGGAGCGACTGCCTATCTGACCTCCACAACCCAGTTACTGGGTAATACGATACCCCTTGGTAAGACTGGTTGTCAGACTTTCGGGCTTCGGACTACCCGTAACGACTGCCAAAGATCCACGAATGACAGCCGGGACCAACGGCTTAACGTGTTTTCAGAGGCACGGAGGGGTCTCGGCATGTCACCCATCCACAGACCAACCGCGGCAAGCGTATCTATACTAATATAATTTATCGTGTTGCGTAGTTTCCCTAGCTAATTTATCGTGTTGCGGAGTTTTCCTAGCTAATTTGTCGTGTTGAGAAGTTTTGCTAGCTAATTTATCGTGTTGCGGAGTTTCCCTAGCTAATTTATCATGTTGCGGAGTCTCGCTAGCTAATTTATCGTGTTGCGGAGTTTCGCTAGCTAATTTATCGTGTTGCGGAGTTTCCCTAGCTAATTTATCGTGTTGCGGAGTTTCCCTAGCTAATTTATCGTGTTGCGGAGTTTCCCTAGCTAATTTATCGTGTTGCGGAGTTTTCCTAGCTAATTTATCGTGTTGCGGAGTTTCCCTAGCTAATTTATCGTGTTGCGGAGTTTCCCTAGCTAATTTATCATGTTGCGGAGTTTTCCTAGCTAATTTATCGTGTTGCGGAGTTTGCCTAGCTAATTTATCGTGTTTCCCTAGCTAATTTATCGTGTTTCCCTAGCTAATTTATCGTGTTGCCCTAGCTAATTTATCGTGTTTCCCTAGCTAATTTATCGTGTTTCCCTAGCTAATTTATCGTGTTGCGGAGTTTCGCTAGCTAGTCTAATTTGACCCTGTACATATTATAAGAAACTAAAAATAAAACAGACGAGACTAATATGTGTGTTAAACACCTGCCTACCCTTTCGAGGAAGAAGATTGATATTATCTTTTATTTACTAACTTACACATTCTTATTTGATTCATGTCATACAATAATATGCTGACAAAACTAAAAGAACTAAAATCATTCAAGCGAGCAAAGCTAAAAAGTCAACGCCAACAATTCTTGGCAGGCGGTCCGGGGTTCGATTCTCCGCTGTGATAAAGCATTGTTTAAAGTCCACGTTCGACCCTCATCTTTTTGAAAGTCAAGTTCTTTGGATGTACAATGTACTTTGTAAATATGGAATGCTAAAAACAAAAGATCTTTAAAATATGTTTGCTTTTGTTTTATTAAATACTAGCTGACCCGGCAAACGTTGTTTTGCCACATAAATTATTTCTAGCTGCCCGGCGCTACTTCGTTCGCGTGGTGTCCTACCCCTTACCCTCCCTACCCTACTCCAAACCTACTCCTACCCTACTCCTACCCTACTCCTAACCTACTCCTACCCTGCTCCTACAAGTAAATAAAAGTATTCTATGTCCGTCTCCTGGTTCTAAGCTACCTCCCCACCAATTTTCAGTCAAATCGGTTTACCCGTTCTTGAGTTATAAATAGTGTAACTAACACGACTTTCGTTTACAAAACCGATCACCATGTTTGGCAAGCCGATCCCTTGGGAGAAGCAAGCCAAGTACTTGGGGGTCATCCTAGACCGACGCCTGACCTTTGGGGAGCACATAAGGACGGTGCGCTCGCGTGCCGCCTTCGCTCTCGGCAGGCTCCACTCCATGTTGAATGCACGCAGCAAATTGTCACTAAAGTGCAAATTGCGTACCTACACCGCGTGTATTCGACCTATCCTGACATACGCGTGCCCCGTGTTCGCGCATGCCAAGCCACACCACCTCCACAAGATGCAGACACTCCAAAACCGATTTCTCCGAAGAGCCACGGGAGCCCCGTGGTTCGTTAGGAATAACCAACTCCATGTTGATCTCAAGATTCCAACTATCCAACAGTGCATGAAACGCCTATCTAGGAGTTTCTTTGACAGGGCTGAGAAACACCCCAACCCCCTCATTTCCTCAGCCACTCAATATGCCCCCTCTAATATCTCAAAAATTCGCCGTCCTAGGCATACTCTCATCACACCCGACGACCCCATCACCATACTCCAAGAGAGTTGTAGGGAAACTAGTACCAGACGTAATAAAAACAAATACAAACCGCGTATCCGGCCCCGCCGCCGAGGCCCTCCGCGACGTCCCTGTAACATCACAGCCCGACCCTTGCTCGACGAGCCAGCCCGCGTAGCTGAGCAAGTAGCTTTAAATTCCCCAAATAATAATCAGACCCAGCCTGACCATTGCTGTCCTCCCCCCAATGACGCACTAAGCCGAGGCCCGAACCCCACAGGGGGTGCCCTTAGTGTCGGTTCATTTAATGAAACATCCTAGTTTGTAAGCCCTGGCTGGGGGCCTTAAAGTAATTTTTGGCCACCACAGGATAGTCCGGATAAGCAGAAAGGCAACCGTCTAGAGTTGCATCTGCGAGTGGTCATATCAAAAAAAAAAAAAAAGACTTTCGTTTATAAAGAGTATGCCAGCCACCACGCGGGCCCAGTGCGGCTTGGTAGATGTCACATAATGTCTTCGTATATATGTTATGATATTTTTCTTCACCATTTTATACATAAGCTTGCACATGCGCAAACCGTCAAAAATATATCCCATCACGTTATCCATACTTAAACCTTTTTTAATACTACATCATAAACATACTTCTAGCAATAAATTGATAAGAATAGTGTTGTTATGATGAAAACATAGTCATAATATTGTACTTTTGTAATCTAAACTGTGAAAGTGACGTAACGCTCAGCGTCACCACATTTCAGAGGTAGTATGTAATGAAATACTAGCTCTGGGGGCCTAAAAAGGCCACTTGGCAGAATCATAAAAGGATAACATTATGAAACATAATATGGCGAAGACGGTCCGTGTTTTTCTTTTTTTCGCTGCACTACGTAGGTATAATCAAAGAGATTGGGATTGGATTGATTGGTATTTGAAAACAGACAAATAAAATAACTGAAAAATCTTTCACCAATGGGATTTGATACGATTAACTTAACAGTTAACTGTCCATTATGATTCATAATGTTATCCTTTTATGATTCTGTCAAAGTGGCCTTTTTATGCCCCCTGAAATATACATAATAAACTAACACATCGAAATTAGGAGAAATATTATCGTAAGAAATGTAAACTATACTTTTAAAATATGTACTAGGAAAACCCCCCTAAAATGTGTTTGCGTTAGAAAATTATAAGATGCCAAAACTAACATAAAAATAATAAACTAGAAAATAATAGATTGAAATACTAAAAAAAAACTCACATTAAAATTCAGCAAACGTCAAAAAGGCAGCAATTTCAGAATCACTTTAAAATTAGAACGGCGCGGCTCGTATGCGTCTGCGCAGGTACGTTCTAAGCGCGTTGAACGGCGCACACCGATAAGCTATCGTCGATAACGTGCCGTTACGTTCGTTCGTTCGCTAGCACTCGCTATAACGATGTCGTTAGGATGCCATAGAGTAAGTAGAATTGGGGCAAATAGGTCACGGTTTAATATGGGCCAAGTTTGGTACCTAATTCTGTGTGTCGTTGAATGTAAGTGCTATGACAAAATGTTGATTAGATACGATTGTTGGGATGTGCATTTGAATTTCCTTATAAACAAACAGTTGTCATTAATGAAAGAAATAGATTATTCTTCACAAATAAAACGTAGATAACAAAAACTACATACTAAAGCCTAAAGTCAGGTACGATTTGCAATAAAAAATTATAAAGTTGGTTAAGTTAAACGCGGTTCAGCGACGATTTTCGCAGGGTGGCTGGTAGCAGCTGAATGAGAGTTGTCGCGAGTCGAGTTGCATGGTTTGCGATTGGAGAGGTATGTCCAGCAGTAACAGTAACAGTTTCACTAAATTCAAATTATTTTATTTCACATAAACCTGGGCACATTATACGTCAGAAGCTAGGTGCAAGGTTCTAATTGGTCGTTTCCTATGGAGAAGAGCCGACAAGAAATTCCATAGTTACTTTGTTACCTTAAGATAATGTAAGTGGCAGACAAAATCACGTAAACGACAGTGACAGAAAAGTTGAAAGGAAATCGTTTATCTTGGTATGGGCATGTGATGAGAAGGGACGAAACGCATGTGACTAAAAGAGTAATGAATATACATGTTGATGGATGGAGAGGGAGAGGAAGGCCGAAGAAAAGATGTATGGATTGTGTGAGGAATGATATGAAAGAGAAGGGAGTGAATGATAGCGTGACGGTTGACAGGGGAGAATGGAAGAAGAAAACGTGTTGCGCCGACCCCAAGTAACATGGGATAAGGGCAGAAAGATGATGATGTAAACAGTTAAACATGCCTACGCAGATACAACTTTAGAAAAACAGAAGTGGAGTGAAGGTGGGTAGTGGACATTAAAAGTTTAAAAGATACCGTTAGCAAAGCAATTTCTCGCGCACACACACACACAAACATGATTTTATCACTTTCTCAATAAAAATCTAAAAATAATTCCTTCATCTCGACACGAGGCCGTACAATTAAAATTATCCTTCAATTAATAATGATTCTATTTCAAAACTCGGTGAGTGTGTCTTGTACTAAATGTTTTGGCTCGTGTTCTGCTATAATGTCTGATAAATAATGCATTTTGTTAGTCAGCGATGACGAGGAGAATATCTTACGGCGAAAATGGTTGGACTGTGAAAGGCAAAAACTGAAATCATCAAAAAAAGTAAAGTATTTTTGTTAATTTCCGTATTAATTTTTTATTTTATTTTATGTGGGTGGCTTAAAGCTAATAATACAAAAAGTTATAGTTAAATAAATTAACGACAACCCATCGACAAGCTTCCACGATTTATTAGTATTTACAGGAAGGAGTCTGTATTTTCACATTTTACCCGCCAAAAAGATTTTTTTTTAATTAATTGTAGAACCTACCTTCCGGAATCACTTCACATGAACTTTAAATTCCGATCAACAAATTCAGCCAAGCATCTTCACCGCTCACAACTTTCCTCTCTGAGGCAACGCACAAATCTACTAAGAACGAACCCATCTACGGTTCTTTGCTCATAGGCACACCACGTGACGCGCTAAGGAAAATGCGCGGGCGCAAGCCTTGTTCCTTGTAATCGGAGGCCGTGTTATGGTAATTCAATGGATGGATTGACTGTTTTATTTCATTAGTTTTATTTTTATATTTGTTTAAGTTACGTGTGAAATGAGTGGAATAGAGCCTAGGTCTAGGTGTTGTAGGACCTAAATTCATGATATGGGTAAGAATTAGTCCTTTTACATTGTGAAAGGTTAAGAGATTATCACAGCTAAATTATAAGTACCACATGTTCATGTAAGCAAGCAAATCTGCCAGGTTACATCACGCCGGGAAGGGTTGGGCAGAGATAGTACACCCACATTTGGCCAGATATGTTTAAGTCCCATGTAATATGGGGCGAGCCTATTGCCACCAGGCACAAATGCAGATTCCGGGCAGCTACTGAGAAATTCCAAACGGAAGAACCTAATAACACTGCCCAACCTGGGAATCAAACCTAGGACCTCATACTCTGCGGCAGCGCGTTTGTTTGTTGTTAGAATAAGTTAAAGATTTGCAATATTCAAACAAATTCATGTAAGAAAGCAAGTCTGTCAGATAAGTCTGTGAAGAATACAGACAAATATGTGCTCTAAATAACTGGGCCAACAATTCCATTACGACAAGTAGTTTTTAGGGTTCCGCTCAATCCGCACCCAAAGGGTAAAAACGGGATCCTATTACTAAGACTCCACTGTCCGTCTGTCACCAGGCTGTATCTCATTAACCATGATAGCTACACTAAAAAAACTGAATAAAATACATATTTAAGGGGGGCTCCCAACAAACGTGTTTTTTTCGGCGTTTTTACCTTGTGGTACGAAACCCTTCGTGTGTGAGTCCGACTTGCACTTGTTTTTTACCGACTTCAAAAAAAGGAGGTTATCAATTCGATACGTATGTATGTAATATTATTGGATTTGCATTATATTCACATATGATGATCTATTAGGGCTTCCAAACAAATATACAAAATTTCATAGACGTATGTATGTATGTATGTATATTTGTCCACGCATATCTCCGAAACTATTAATCGGATCGTGACCATTTGTTTTTTATTGGCTTACATTTTCTTCAACTTAGGGAACAGTGCAAGTTTCATCAAGATCGATTCAGTAATTTTCAAGATATGGACTAATACGTGTAAGTGTGACGGCCTGGCTTATTGATAAGAGCTACGGGTGTAGTGTCAAAGGGAAAACATCTCAAAACCTTGGTCAAATACTAGTGCAAAAACTAAAAATTACGAAATAAAAAGTAATTTAAAAAAATTAAACCGACTTCAAAACAAATTAACTCAAAATTATGAAATAACTTTAATTTCGGAAGTCGGTGGCATAAAACTAAAATACAGATCCCAAGACACCGACTTCCGAAATTAAAGTTATTTCATAATTTTGAGTTAATTTCTTCTTTTTTTTTTTTTTTTTTTTTTTTTCGGTTTAATTTTTTTAAATTACTTTTTATATTTTTATGTTCACGAAAATGGACATGCTTTACTTCAAAAAACATAAAAAGAGACCAACAAACACCCAAACTGCGTACAAATTATTATATAATATATTTAAAACTACCTCTGTTATTACTAGACAAACAAAAAACCTCGTCTGTCCGTCTGTCCTTCAATAGTACAATAAATTCGCGATCAGTTCGTCGACCTGAAGTTTTACGAACGCTCGCGAAATGATACGAGGCCACTCGAACGACGACGTCGCGTCGGCGTCGGCGTCGTTAGGAACAAACTAAGAAGTAAGTAGTCAGTCGAGTTTATGAGATATTATGCTTTACAGTGAAAATATTGTTACAATAAAGGTTTATTTGTTTCTGTATTATACTTATTGGATTTACTGAAAGACCGTCTTACCACCACTCTGGTGGTAATAAGGTCATAGTGACCTAATTAAACCATCAGTCTATTGTCGCCATATTTTGATTCAAGGTTTCCATCAATAAATAGATTGTCATCGTGTCAAAATGTGGAAAAAATGGAAGCAGTTCCATGAAAAGGTTTCATAATAATTCATAATTTGATGTAATATTTCTATGAATCCGTGGCCCGTGGCTAAATAATAACAGCCGCACAGGTCGATCGATCAGGTTAAGCTACGCTTGCCGCGGTTGGTCTGTGGATGGGTGACCATCTTTACATACCGAGACCCCTCCGTGCCTCGGAAAGCACGTTAAGCCGTTGGTCCCGGCTGTCATTCATGGATCTTTGACAGTCGTTACGGGTAGTCAGAAGCCCGAAAGTCTGACCAAGGGATATCGTATTACCCAGTAAATGGGTTGTGGAGGTCAGATAGGCAGTCGCTCCATGTAAAATACTGGTATTCAGCTGCATCCGGTTAGACTGGAAGCCGACCCCAACACAGTTGGGAAAAGGCTAGGCAGATGATGAATATTTCTATGAATCTAGATTATAGTCCACAAAAGTTTGAGAAACGCTGTTGATATTAGAAAAACGTTTATGTAACAAATAGTTAATGATCCCTTGTCATTGTGATTACTTAGTGAAATTTAAAATAAACCCTTATTAGGCATAATTATCTGAATACAATAATATTTTTTTATTGAAACATGCATAAAAATTAACATTACATGGCGCAATTTCTAAGAAAACTTGTAAATAGATATTGATACCGATTCATTAAAACTATGTTTGGGTCGGCTTCCAGTCTAACCGGATGCAGCTGAATACCAGTATTTTACATGGAGCTACTGTCTATCTGACCTCCATAACCCAGTTACTGGGTAATACAGTTCCCTTTGGTAAGACTGATTGTCAGACTTTCGGGCTTCTGACTACCCGTAACGACTGTGAAAGATCCACGAATGACAACCGGGACCAACGGCTTAACGTGCTTTCCGAAGCACAGAGGGGTGACGGTATGTAAAGATGGTCACCCATCTACAGACCAACCGCGGCAAGCGTACCTGAACCTGATCGATCGACTTGCAATCTACTATACTTACTAATACTAAAGCTGAAGAGTTTCGTTTGTTTGAACGCGCTAACCTATGAAACTACCGGTCGAATTAGAAAAAATCTTATTGCCTTTTATAGTCCAATTCTTGAGGATGGTTTAAAGGCTATTTAACATCACGATACGACCCTTAGGAGCCAAGCAAAAAGAAAAGAAGTCACAAAGAAGATGAAGCTGTCGCGTCACGTATTGTGCATTTGTGAACGCAACATAGAATATTACGTGGCGTCGCCTGTATTGTTTTAGATTTAGTATATATAAGTTAGTCAGGAACGCACCCCTGTTAAGTGGCAACACGAATCTACGATCCGGGGCGCTAACCGTAGCGTTCCTTATGCAGCAACGCTCTCCTGCTTGCCAACCGTCGGGACACGGACTAGATTAGTTTTACTTGTCCCTACTAGTTTTAATTAGTTATATTAGGTGCTAAATTATAGTGTATCTGAACTGTGAACTAATACGTGTGGCAATTATAATATTAACTGCAAGTTGTAGTTTCACTTCCGCTCTTCGATTGCAACTTCACCTCCAATACGCGTTATAGGAGACATGTAGAACACCTTCTACCTATGGCTCTAAAAAGCGAAAACGAAGTAATATCGCGGGGCGGTCATGAGATGCACGCGGTGAGGGTCCCACAAGAACTTTCACGCGGACGAAGTCGCGGGCAGAAAGAAGCTAGTTATAATATCATCAAAACACGTTGTCAACGAAACCATATGATACTGACAAACATCAGCCATATGAAGCTGACACCTCACATAAAACGAATGTTACAAATAAGTATATACTTGCGGATCACATGACACCGAGTTTAACGAGCTATTGTTTTGATATAACTACATATTATAATGATGCTATTTGAAGATCATTTGACATACATATGGGTGGCAGACAACGTGACTGTAATACTGGTCAGGTATTCGTGAATCATGGTCAGGAAAGGCCTATAGTGGATCCAGTGGATCACCACTGAGGGTAAGAAAGCAAAACGTAGGACCTACGATCATATAATCCTATTGAAAGACTATTTCATGAAGTATCAATCAATAGAATTATATGAACTTAAAGGGTTGTATTGCGTCACGTTCGTGAACGGGCGCCGTCTGTAGGGACTGGTCATCTCTTTGCTACCATGGCTTATTTTAATTTAACTAGCTTATTTATTTATAGGTTATTTTTTTTCATCTTTTCATTACCGACGCTTTTAGCGTTCTGCATCGTTCTCACATGCATAATTAATTTTTAACCTGAATTATGTAACCAAGACTTTGTAACTATATTATTTTGATTTAAAAGAGTGTGATATGGAGTTTCTTGCCCGTTCTTCTCCATAGGCTACTACTACGCTTTGGAATGAGTAACTAGCTTCATCTTTCTGAATGACCGACCCCTAGACAATTCAAAAGTGCCTGTAATTAGTTTATTTGAAATAAATGGTTTGAGTTTGATAATTTTACCCCCTTACTAATATGAATAGCACAATACCTAGTAACACCGATTTTCTCTTTCAGTCGTTAGTAATTTGACTTTCGAAAGAAGAAGACAAAGCGTTGTGTGTAACTATACAGACGCTATAGAACGTTTATTAGTAAAGCGGTTTATGATTATAATTCTGTAAAGTCATATATTTTGTTACGCTCGCGAATCATACATTTTAATCAACATTCAACATGAGTCATATATGACACTGACCTGCAAACTGCAACAAATTTAAGAAAATTGCGCGGTCTACCCTGTGCTTTTTCACCTTAAGAGTTGATAGCTTAAATATGGATGTTTCAAAAGTGCTAAGTGGTCTAATTGAAATAACTAACATCACTTTGACAAGACCAAAAATCCTTACGGTAAAATCTAAAACAGTTCTACGAAGACTGCTACCTACGTAACAGAGTAGTTTTTAAAGCCTTATCGCAGAACTATGAGAAATGCCTTTGTTTTCTCATAAACTATTAGGCACATTCTCGTTTGACTGTAGCCAATGTTTGTCACGGCAGTAATATAAATTTATGAAGAAATACTTCTGACCTACAATATTAAAGGAACTGAGTCACGGAAAGACATATAGATCAAGACGAGCCTGGTTGAAGATGGATGAGAGCGGTCGAGGATCTAGCTCAGTGGCGTGGATTTGGCGAGGCATATGTCTTTGTGAAGGCTGCAGGAATCCGCTGGACGCGGGAACCACACAAGCGGTCGAAGTGGCGGTGCTTGGGGGAGGCCTACATCCAGCAGACAAACATGGACGTCTTTCGGCTGAAATTATGATGATATCCAGCAGTGGACTGCCATGATTAACCAGCCATAACCAGTCTAAAAACAACCAGCTCAAAATGTAAATTACTTTCATCCCTGCATTAAGAGGGAGTTGAATCCTCAGGATTCACTGGATCACAGGATTCAATCCTTTGATCCAGTGATCTTGGTCCACCAACCACACTAGTTTACAACAGGCAGGATTTGGCAGCTTACTGGCCAGAAGTTTCCCTAAATCTTGAAGGAAGGGGAGATAAGAAAAGCGGTTGCGAAGGTCTGACAATATACGCTCCAAAATACGAAAATAACCATATAACGTTCATCCTAAGTCCCAGACTCCCAGGCTCCCAGCTCTATCCAAAAAAGCTAAGCCAAATGTTCAAAAAGGCTCTCGAAGTCCTTCTTGATGTAGGCTAACTCCACCAAATCCTTGAAGAGTTTAGAACTGTCATAGCCGTTGCGAAAACAGTTCTGGCTCATACATGTACGTTTATGTAAATTGAGAGACTACCCGCTCTGCGGCAAAGTAAATAAATTACGAGTCTATTCCACTTACTTTACTGAAAAAGGACGGTTCAATAAAACCGTTATTGAACCATCCTTTTTCAGTAAACCCTGAAAGGATTACGACGTGTTCGTGTGAAATCAGTGCTCTAAGTGGAAAACCTCTCTATAAATACTGGTCATTTCAAACAGTATATTTTTCGTAGCGAAAATGCATATAATTAATTATATGCACTTTCGCTACGAAAAAATATACTGTTTTACCAAAAAAACTTTCTTCATTTGGAGTTATCCAAATCAAGAAAGTTTTTGAATATGTTATGGTAAATATTGATTGCGTAGGTTTTTAATTATTTAAATTTTTAAGTAGCTTAACTTTTTTGCCATGTAACTTCAAATCAAGAAAGTTTTTAAATATTTGATTGGGTAAGTTTTGAATGATGAAACTTTTTAAGAAGATTAACTTATAACTAAATAGAAAGTAAACTCACCAAGACAGGACGAGATCAGTGAAGGCAATCCAAATCAGACACCACTAAACAACCTCAGGGGATGACTGTCATCCTGACACTGACGACACTACGTCACAAATCACCATTTTATACACAAAACACGCGGGAAAAACGAACCGACCAATACGGAAGCAGGAAGGATGCGTTTTTATTCTGTTCCAATTTGAAATTCGAACGCTCCATTAGGCAAATTGTTCCCGCTCTTTGTTGAGAGAAGATTAGCTTTTTATGGCATTCTAATTGAAACTGTGATTGGTATAAAAACTTCTGTCATATTAGCATGTGTTTTTATGAAATTTTTTTGTCAGAGAAAACGTTACTTTTGCAGGAAAACGATGCTTTGTTCTTTGGTAGCAGTTGTCACTTCATCGCTGTGACGGTTAGGCGAAATCAGTGCCGGTTTCAGCTTCCAAATCTATAGACGTTTTTGGAGCGATTTCAAAGTCTTTTAGACTAATTAGTTCGTTATTAATGTGGCAATCATCATACCAAATTTATAAGTAGAACATTCTATATTGTCGTAGCAAGAAAATTTGCATATGGACTAGTATAAATTCAAAATTTAAATAAAATTTCTTCAAAATTCGTGCGAAATTCGGCAACGGACACCCAAAATAGAAGATTGGTTAAGAAATAAACTCATTAACCGTTTGTGTATAAGTATAAAATAAGTGTGTGACAAAGACAGACAGTAAATAATGACGTCATTTGCCGCCAAGTTCTTCAAAGTTTTGTGCAAGATTTGGACCAGACGCGATGAGGAGGACGAAGAAGAAATCATTTGGAAGATTGAAATGTGTAAGTGTGCCATACCTGATTGTTACAGTATTTTTATCACACGTAGCGACGCGCGCTTTATTTGTGGTAAGTAAGGCTAAGCGCGCACTAAGAATATTAATAGTTGCGATAAAAAAAAAAATATCGTCAATCTGTAGACAATACCAATATACTAGAGTCCGCACCATAGAAATGTAAAAAACGATTTATTCCGGGCTGATCCCCTGAACCCCGGGGATCGGTTGGGGTCGGCTTCCAGTCTAACCGGATGCAGCTGAATACCAGTATATAAGACTGGTTGTCAGACTTTCGGGCTTCCGGAACGACTGTCAAAGATCCACGAATGACAGCCGGGACTCGGGACCAACGGCTTAACGTGCTTTCCGAGGCACGGAGGGTTAAAGATGGTCACCCATCCACAGACCAACCGCGGCAAACGTATCTTAACCTGATCCATCGACCTGTGCGGCTGTTATTATTTACTAACTACAAGTGTCAAGTATATTAAGCAGCTTACTTACAGCATTTAAAAGTCGCTCCTTCGAGACTACACAGATGTCGGCTGTTTTTAATCCTCGGGAGGTCTTCCCTTCACCTATACATTTCGCTTAAGGCGAAAGCGCCAGGGTAGCCCGCGAAATTCAATTTTTTTTAGGTTTTTTGCAATTTGCTGGTCAGTATTAAGTTGTACGTTGATTAAAATATGATTCGCGGCCGTAACAAATATGTATTTACAGAATTATAATCATTAAAGTCATCAACACAACTCTCTAAGACCATGTAATCCCCAAGAATGACTATTTCATGAAATCTTGACATTTGGGGATTACATGGTCTTAGAGAGTTGTGTTGATGAGTTTAATGATTATAATTCTGTAAATACATATTTGTTACGACCGCGAATCATATTTTAATCAACGTACAACTTAATACTGACCAGCAAATTGCAAAAAACGTAAGTAAATTTGAATTTCGCGGGCCACCTTAGAGCTTCCCCCTTAACGGAGGAGTGGAAGCGAAAATGCCCATACCTGTAACAACAGAAATAATAAAAATCATTATTAGTAATAATCATTATTAGTAATCTAGCACCTAGGTCCAAGTTGAGGTAAAAAAAAACTGGCCAAGTGCGAGTCGGAGTCGCACACGAAGGGTTCCGTACCACAAGGCAAAAACGCCGAAAAAAACACGTTTCTTGTATGGGAGTCCCCCATAAATATTTATTTTATTTTAATTTTATTATTTACTTGTTTCTTGCGCTAAGTAGTAACTTCCTATTGATTCATACATAACTGTAACGTTTTTTAAGGATGAAAACTATTGAAAGGTCTTAGAAAACTACGTTAGGTTTAGCGATCAAGGATTTTATTTTATTTTATATATTTATTACTAAAAAGATGTTTTTTTTAGTACTTATCTGTTGTGTGATAATAGTACATAGTCAGACGCCTAAAGTCTTACCAAGGGGTACCCAGACACTGGGTGGAGGTCAGATAGGCAGTCGCTCCATGTAAAATACTAGTATTCAGCTGCATCCGGTAAGACTGGAAGCCGACACCAACATAGTTGGAAAAAGGCTAAGTAGAGTGATTTTGCTGTGTAATAATAATCTGAACCAAACGTTTGTTACACAGCAAACAAAACAAAACAAGTTTGCGTGTCAGACATGTAAACAAATTACGTACGTTGACAATTTTGTAAATGTAGGTACCGTGCATTTACAAAAATGATAGGAATTAATAAAAGCAGCTAAGTGCGAATCGGACTGTTTCACGAAGGGTTCCGAACCACCGTGCAATAGAATTATAACCTTTTTTATATTTTAAATACTTTATTAAAACGAAAATCGTTTTTTTTTCTACGGGAAAACCTTTAATTTTTAAATTTATTTTATTTGTTGTACAGCCTATGAAAATTCCAAGTGCCTAGCTATTACGGCGTAGCCAGTACGGCGTAGCTGCGTAGCAAATTGCGTATCGTCCGCTGTATTTAGTACAGAATCTATGAAAATTCCAAGTGCCTAGCTATTACGGCGTAGCTGCGTAGCCAACTGCGTATCGTCCGCTGTATTTAGTACAGAATCTATGAAAATTCCAAGTGCCTAGCTATTACGGCGTAGCTGCGTAGCCAACTGCGTATCGTCCGCTGTATTTAGTACAGAATCTATGAAAATTCCAAGTGCCTAGCTAGTACGGCGTAGCTGCGTAGCCAATTGCGTATCGTCCGCTGTATTTAGTACAGAATCTATGAAAATTCCAAGTGCCTAGCTATTACGGCGTAGCTGCGTAGCCAACTGCGTATCGTCCGCTGTATTTAGTACAGAATCTATGAAAATTCCAAGTGCCTAGCTATTACGGCGTAGCTGCGTAGCCAACTGCGTATCGTCCGCTGTATTTAGTACAGAATCTATGAAAATTCCAAGTGCCTAGCTATTACGGCGTAGCTACGTAGCCAACTGCGTATCGTCCGCTGTATTTAGTACAGAATCTATGAAAATTCCAAGTGCCTAGCTATTACGGCGTAGCTGCGTAGCCAACTGCGTATCGTCCGCTGTATTTAGTACACAATCTATGAAAATTCCAAGTGCAATTTCTACTTCAATTCTATTACGATCAAAAGTTACAGCGCTGTGACAGTCGGACGGATATATGGAAGGACGGACGGACAGCGGAGCCCTAGTAATAGGGTCCCGTTGGCACACTTTGGGCACGGTACCCTAAAAACTATGGAAAAATAATTGAGCTCGTTATTATGCAGTTGCATTGTGTATGAAATTATTGAAATTATCAATAGAGCGAATTAACTCATTAGGAATTATGAGCAATTTCATAATTTGCTTGAATTATGTGATTTAACCACACGATAACCGATTTTGGTCGACCACGCTTTTAACTGTGACATTAGTTTAGCCACGTCAGCATAATCAGCCTATAATGTTCCCACTGCTGGGACACAGGCCTTCTCTCTGTGAGAGGGAGTGGGCTGTAATCTACCACGCGGGCCCAGTGCGGGTTGGTAGATGTCACATGTGTTGGAACTTTTGGTTCGGGTATGCCGGTTTCTTCACGACGTTTTCGTTCACCGTTTTTGAGAGCAGTGGTGATGAAATAAATTACGCCTGTCTGGGTTCCAACCCACGACCTGCAAGTCGGGGCCACATCACTGGGCCACATTGCTCTTTCTTAATCTCTAGAGATTAATATCATAACAAAAATTAAGGAAATTACTTATGTCTGAAAGGTGAAAATCCATATGTTTAAAACTTTTAGCTACACCCATGCTATAAATCCTCTATAAAAGTTTCTGAAACAGCGCCAACATTAAAACAACCACTGTCATAATGAGTAACCATATTATCATCCAAACGAGTGGTGTTAAAAGTTATAATGTTGAACTAAATTTCATTATGCAACTCCTTTTCGAAAAAAGAACATTGTCATGCACACGCGTTTCACTATCATAGCGCCGTAATTTAAAAAAAAAAACTTTTTTTTTGTCGATGTCAGTCTATTCTGCCAGTGTCGAGGTTATTCGAATTCACGTCATATCCCGCCGGCCGCCATTCTTGTTCGATATTAGTATTGCAAAAAAACTGTTTCAGAACCTTTTATAGCGGATGCATATGGTGCAGATAAAGTCTTGTATGAAACTGTACATAATTAATTAGGTATTAAAACACTCGTGTGATACTATTATTATCACACTCGGCTACGCGTCGTGTGATAAACCACATTCGTGTTTTAATACCCCTTATTATACAACAGTTGCATAAATAACTATAAATAAACCCCGCAATTTACTGATCACACTAATATTATAAAGGCGAAAGTTTGTGAGTGTGTGTGTTTATATGTTTGTTACTTCTTCACGCTCAAACGGCTGGACCAATTTTGATAAAATTTTGTATGGAGGTAGCTGACACCCTGGATTAACATATAGGCTACTTTTTATCCCGATATTCCCACGGGATCGACATTTACGCGGGTGAAACCGCGGGGCGCAGCTGGTCAAGTGATATTTTTGTAGGGCACTCCACTATAGGATTAACTAAACCTTCCAGCTTTCCATTCTTCTCTCTTTCGCAACGTGAGGAAACCTCACGATGTTTTCCTGCACCGTCCACAATATCACGCCATATTCAATTGAATACATCATCATCATCATTTCAGCCAAAAGACGTCCACTGCTGGACATAGGCCTCTCCCAAGCACTTCCACTTCGACCGGTTCTGTGCTTCTCGCATCCAACGGGTTCCTGCGGCCTTCACAAGGTCGTCGGTCCACCTTGTGGGAGGCCTTCCAACGCTACGTCTTCCGGTATATTGAATACATAATCAGCCTATAATGTTTCCACTGCTGGGACACAGGCTTCCTCTCTGTGAGAGGGAGTGTAATCCACCACGTGGGCCCAGTGCGGGTTGGTAGATGTCACATGTCTTCGAATTTTTGGTTCTAGGACATGCCGGTTTCCTCACGATGTTTTCCTTCACCGTTTTGAGAGCAGTGGTGATGATATAATTTACACAAAGTAAACCGCCTGTCTGGGCTCGAACATACGACCTACAACTCGTAAGTCGCGGCCGTCACCACTTGGCCACCACTGCTCCAGTTTCAATTGAATAAACAACACCTATTGTCATTTACTGCTTGTGTAATGAAAAGATCTGCCAGTCAGCTAATTTGGTAGCGGAGCTGACTATCCAAAGTGCATTGTCAAGTCAGGAAAACAAATTTTTTTTGCAACCAACAGCGCCCCGCGGTTTCACCCGCATAAGTTTCGATCCCGTGGTAATATCGGGATAAAAAGTATCCTATGTGTTAATCCAGGGTGTCAGCTACCTCCATACGAAAATTTTATCAAAATTGGTCAAGCCGTTTGTGCGTGAAGAAGTAACAAACATACAAACACACTCACATACTTTCGCCTTTATAATATTAGTATGATGTGTTAAATTGAATATCAATTTAAATTGTCCGTATTTGTAAATCACAACTGTCATTCTTTGTTTTCTTTGACTATTAAAGAATGACACAGCAAGTTGACGTAGTGTGTCCATCTGCTAAACAAATAATTTCCCTACGCAACTACTAAATTAGCTTCACCCAATGTATTTATTTAACTTTTCACAGATTTCACCCAAGTACAGACGCCAGCACATCAAGCTACTACAATCAGTCAAATTTCTTTAATAGATTTTCAACTTTATCACTAAAGCATAAGGTTCAAAGTTGATTGGGAAAATTGGACAGTTTCGGGTAGCTTGATATGTGCTGGCTTCTGTACATAAATTAGTTAAATAATGACAGCCTCACGGATCGATATACAAAATGTTGTAAAACATCTGAAAAGAGTAACGATGGAGTTTCTTGCCCATTCTTCTCGATACGAAAACTATCTTTTGGAAGGGGCGACTAGAATCAATTCCATTTTATTGTAAACTAGCTTCCGCCCGCGGCTTCGGCCGTGAGGTATGTCGATAAAAACTATCCTATGTCCTTCACCGGGATGCAATCTATCTCTCTGCTAAATTTTATCGAAATAAGTTCAGTGGTTTAGGCGTGAAAAGGTAACATACAGATAGACAGACAGATTTACTTTCGAATTTATAATATTAGAATGGATTTTGACGTTCAAAAGTGCCTTTTATGTACCATAAATGCTTTGACTGTGACTTAACTTTATTCAACTTTTCGCAGTTTTCACCTAGGTACAGACGCCAGCAGGTCAACCTACCCGAAACTGTCAGATTTTCCCAATCAACCTTGAACCTTATGCTTTAGCAATAAAGTCGAAAATCTAATAAAGAAATCTGACAGATTGTAGTAACTTGATGTGCTGGCGTCTGTACATACATACTTGAAACGCAGTTCACATTCGAACACATACACGTTACATGTCGTAATATATGTTCGATCGTTGAATAACAACCAGCGGCATTGATTCATCCGTGACCGCGAGGTCGCGGGTTCGAATCGAGACATATTGATAAAGGATGCTTGCATTCATTACTCGTTGTTATGGTCAAGTATTTTACTTTAGTAAAATCGAGAAATGTCATTGTATAGTGTGGAGATAGCCTATTTACAGTATAAACAATTTCATTTCCTTGGGAAAGTTGAACAAAACGATGGTTTTCAAACTCAAACTCAAAGCATTTAATTCAATTAAACCAATTACAGGCACTTTTGAATTGTCAAGGGGTCCCGGTCGGTCAGTCAGAAAGATGAAGCTAGTTGCCCATTCCAAAGCATAGGTACCTATGGAGAAGAACGGGCAAGAAACTCCATATACACTCTTTTAAATCAAAATAATATGGTTACAAAGTCTTGTTTACATCATTCATGTTAAAAATTATGCATGTGAAAACGATGCAGAACGTTAAAAGCGTTCGTACTTTCGTTTTTTTGAACTTAGACTCCTTTCCCTTTAATCAGATGTGGGTGACCAAATCAGCTATTAACATCAGCAATCCAGGCTAATTAACATAGACTAATGAAGGATAACATATTTAATTACATGCTCCAGTGATAATTTATTGTGTATTTATATATCTTAAGCAAATCATTTTTCAATCACGCTTTGCTTGATTTCGTTTTAAGTAAGCGAAGCAAGAATATAATGAAAGCAAAAAACTGGCCAAGTGCGAGTCGGACTCGCACACGAAGGGTTCCGTACCACAAGGCAAAAACGCCGAAAAAAACACGTTTGTTGTATTGGAGCCCCTCTTAAATATTTATTTTATTTTTAGTATTTGTTGTTATAGCGGCAACAGAAATACATAATTTGTGAAAATTTCAACTGTCTAGCTACCGCGGTTCTTGAGATACAGCCTGGTGACAGACAGACGGACGGACGGACAGCGAAGTCTTAGTAATAGGGTTCCGTTTTTACCCTTTGGGTACGGAACCCTAAAAACGATGAAAAAATGTTTTAAAGGCTACATATGAAACAATAAAAAAAAACTGAATTTAATGCAGCTAATTTTTGCAGAAGTCCATACTAATAATATAAAAAATTCGAAAATAACTCTGTCTGTCTGTCTGTATGTTACCTTTTCACGCCTAAACCACTGAACGGATTTCGATAAAATTTGACAGAGATAGATTGCATCCCGAGGAAGGACATAGGATAGTTTTTAACCCGATATTCCGATATGGTGCAGGCTACCAGCTAGCTACGCCAATATACCACTACATCCATGAAAACTATATTCAAGCAAAAAATAATAACTAAAAATTAAAAACGTACTTAAACAAAACTTAATCCTTTGGAGAAACAAAGCGTCATGATGTCAACTTTATGTTAAGACCGAATAACCTTCGAATCGGTATAGTTGTGCAAGATGTTTTGCCGCGTGTCCAAAATCGGAACTAACGCCGCACTCTTGTTTTTTTTTTTCAATATAATTTCACAAATGTTTACCAACAGTGTCGTGTCAATGAAGCGCCAAAACATTCTTGTAATACTTTTCAAGTGGAACGAAAGTTTCACTTTCCATCAATCAAATAAAAATTTACTTTAAAAAAAAACTACCAATATGGTAGAAACTACTTTGACATGGCAACACAGAACCGTACAACGCGAGCATGTGTGTTATCGCCTAAATTAAGATAAATCTTTGGTTAAATTATACGCATTCTATTTACGGACATTATGCAGATAAATGTCAGTAGTTCACCTTTAAACAGTAGTTCGATTACGAGTATATTGAGTCGTTAGTTTTAACGATGTAAAACTTTTGTTGTTGCTAAAAAGGTTTTAGTAGTAAATACAAACCGTAGGTATCTGAATAAATATTCGGGCTGCTTGTTTGGTCTTCAAATCCTGCGGAATAATTGCGAAAACACATTATCAGTATTTCTATTTAGGCTTTCATTTTGACAGTTCAACAACCTTCATTGCCTTATTTACGTTGTTAAGTCAAAAATGAAGATATATTAGAGTATCTTTGACAGCTTGAAACTGAGATCAGCCAATATAAGTCTGTGGATCAGACTGTGAACGATCTTAAAATTATGAGAATTGCCAATCTGACCTTGTCTTGCATTCTTGGTGTCAATATGAGACTAAGAGAAGACTCCACGGTCAGGTTCTATTTTTAAATAAAATGCGAAAGTGTGACCACTAATTGATTTCTAAAAGCGAATTTCTACCAAAAATATGTCAATATTCAAACTGTTATTCTTGCCTTTATCAATGAAAACAGACTGTTTTTATAAAGCCACTGACGTATTCTTACGTAAAACAGGCACACATTGACCTACTCAACGTACAATTCATAACATTCTACACACACACTGAATTGAACTCATGTCCAATCGTTGTATCTGTTTGTAAGTAACAATTAACCTCAAAACCTACCAATTGCAGACAGCCGCATGAACGGATAAAGGTGATTTCCCACTATCTTGAAAGTTCCTGGGGTAGGGCCCCAGGACTGATTTGATACGATTAACTTAACAGTTAACTGTCCATTATGTTATCCTTTTATGATTCTGCCAAAGTGGCCTTTTTAGGCCTTGGCTTATCCCACCCCAAAAAATATGTTGAAAATGTTCACGTTCATCTTCGTGTATTTTTAATTTCATCACCACTGCTCTCAAAACGGTGAAGGGAAACATGGTGAGGAAACCAGCATGTCCTGGGACCAAAAATTCGAAGATATGTGACATCTACCAACCTGCACTAGGCCCGCATGGTGGTGGTTATGGCCCACTCCCTATCATCGAGAGGCGGCCTGTGGTGTCCCAGCAGTGAGAACATCACAGATTATGATGAATGCTACGTATCTAGGAAGTTCCCCGGCCGATTATCCAGGCCTACCGCTGATCAAGTTGATGGAAATGCTCTTTACCAGGTGCGTTATTTAGACAAACTCATAAGCCGGTTTCACATTATTGAATTGTGTCGTGTTGTGTGCGCTTTCTGACGCAGTGTCACCCAATCAAAAGTCGTTGTGACATAACGTGATCCTGAACAGAGGGGCGTTTACTCTCTAAGTCTGTCAACGTAAAAAAATGCGGGCCCGTCCGTAAGTAGGTCTATTCTTCGTAGTATTTCGGAGTGAACCCTCCTACCAATAAAATTTTTCGGGCGGGATAACCACATCGGTCGTACGGACAACAGCTGTCAAATCGTCATTCCTTCTTATTTCGGGGCTCAAACTAATTTTATGTCCGTATGTGATACGGAGTACGAAAAGCCCGTAAGTTCGGCCAAATCTATTGACTTCGTGCATAGTAGACCCCTTGATTCGTTTGATTGCCCTATCCTGCGTCACGAACGACACAACACAGAAATGTACCGGTCGCTTTATCTATATGCATCACAACTGTTTTAAAATTAACCTACTGCGTTATCACTGTATAATATAGTCCAAAAATTATCCTAGTTCATTACTTCGCGTTGCGTGACGTACATCGCTGGCCCACTGACCTACACGCAGTAAAGAAGACACACCTACGCTTCAATGGAACGCGTCTCGCGATAAAATTACATCGCCACTTTTACGTGTTTGCCTAGTAACATAGAAGTTATTTTTAAAGTAGCTAGAATTAAATTGCATTCACACACTTGTTCTGCGCAGTGATGAGGTAATCAGAATAAATTGTAAAAGTACACACAGCACAGTGCAAACAATCATTGTCTTTGGTACCGTCCTTTCAAAGTTGATTTTGCATTACTGTCAAAATCACAGTGATCCTTAATCTCGTTACAATAAGGTTGATGTTGGGTTGTTGCTGTCAGAGGTATCTACTCGTAAAATAACTGAACGGACTGTAACCCCGTATCCATTATACCTACAAGGATATTTTGGCGGGTGGCCAATATCGGAACTAAAGCCGCCATCTTGCTTTTCCATACAATTTAATTTATTTTAATTTTATTTATTTATTCAGTTTCGGACAACAATACAATCCATCTTGTTAGTGAAAAAATACCTTATAACTAATGTTAGTAATACAAAACAAAACACACAATTAACAATGGAGAAGGCAACTGTCAAAATAGCGCTGTCGTAGCTAGTTACCGAAACAAGCTATTATTACAAAGCGGGAGGTGTTTTTTAAATTTATTTTTGGGAAAACGACTCGTTTTTGTGTTCCTAGACGCTTGGAAATTTTATTGAAGTCTACCATTTCCCAAAAGACCCTAAACTCAGAAGATTCTGGCTTAAGGTGAATCGGTAGTTGAGACTGCGAAATTCAAATTTTCTTATGTTTTTTCCAATTTGCAGGTCAGTGTCTGGTTGTAGCTTGATCAAAATATGATTTGCGACAGTAACAGGTACATATTTAGAGAATTATAATCATTAGAATCATTAATACATCTTTCTAAGTTAGATTTCTACCCCTAACACTTTTCCATAAGAGATTGGTGGTTGGTGGTAGAAATCTAACTTAGAAAGATGTATTAATGATTCTAATTCTATAAATATGTACCTGTTATTGTCGCGAATCATATTTTGGTCAAGATACAATCTGACACTGACCTGCAAATTGCAAAAAACGTAAGAAAATTTGAATTTCGCGGTCTATCCATTCACCTTAAAGCTAATGGTAGGAAATTATTTTAATCAAACAGAGTTAGAGCTGTGGTCCGAGATTATGGCGGGAACATTTTAAAGAAAGTGAATACGAAGAAATAAGCAATATTTAATGTTTTGAATTCTAAAACTTTCCATGTCGAATGAATATTGATTTAAAATATTGAAATCACCGAAAATCACGAAATATTGGAATAAAACCAAACTCATGAATGAACACGAAAAGGAACAAAATGTCAAATATATTGTAGACGATTGTACATTTGACCGACCTTCCCCATTTCTGTGACAATTTCAGAAATGTTTACCAACAATGCCTCCATTTCAATGTCATTCAGGCGTCAAAAGATCCTTTGTAGCATCTTTAACAATCACTTTTAAACAGCTGTCAAAATGTAAACGTCATCAGTGTCATCGTGACATTACAAAAGGTGTTGTTTTTAAAATAAGCTTCTTCTTCTAACGAGTTTAGAAATATTCCTTATTCTTTTGCTCTTGAATGAGACAACGGTCGATGCTTCAAGATGTTTATAAAACAATATTGAGCGCTGATGTTAACATTTATTAAAATCGTCGCGCACTTCATAATTATCTTAGCCTTTCTTTATTATGTGGGTGAGTGGGTCAAATTTGCGGCTATCTAGCCTTGCTCTCTTTAAGCTAGCCGGTACACCGGTTCCCCTCCTCAACCCGATAAGGGATGCCAAAAAACCTCCAGAGTTCAAGTGTTAGGGAAAATGATTGACCTCCTCTAGCAAATTTTTGGTTGACATGGGTTGATCTTATTCTCTTTAGGGTTGATTTTTCAAACGCTAGATAATTTTATCCGAGGAATAATTTCGAGTTTTTGACAGTTCTTCCATACAAAATCTGTCAGACGTCGATTTTATTCCACGAATAAAAATTATCTGTCGATTGAAAAATTAGCCCTTAGTCGAAATAACTCCAGAATCCAAAATTGGAGACGACAGTTGACCTCCTCAACACAACTCGAGGAACTGCGGTACCTATTTCCTGAACGCACATCAAATGGCAATAGTTCGCAATGCCTTTAATTTTGACAGTTCAGCCACTTTCATTGCGTTATTCACATTGTTGGGCAGACGAATTTTTCAAACATATAAAGTAACGTATTACGAATTTCTTTGAAAAGCCTCGGATTGTGATGGCTAGTTGTGTTACGCAAATAGGGTGCTAGTTGGCTTCCTCAATTCCTTAATTCAAAGTATTTAAACACCCGAGTATTTCATCATTATCATTTCCATTTCTGGACATATGCCTTGATGAAAATATCTAATGGACGTCTGCACTTGACACATAGTCTGTGGTGCTGTCAACTTCTAGTTCTACTGTCATCGTATATCGTATGTGCTAACATTATTATTATAAATTTTCTTATCAAAGTCCAATTGCCTTTCTTTATATTTCTTCAGGTTATGGGCCGTCCCGTACCTGCCGTATAGTGTTATCTTTGAATATGGCGAACAGTTCATTGATATCTATTGAGAAGCTCACTGGCAGAGATAATTGGGCAACTTGGAGTTTCGCAGTGAAAGCTTATTTACAACACGAAGATTTATATGACTGCATTTTAAAGGAACCCGTATCTACTGAATCCAACTCGATAAAGAAAGATATCAAAGCCAAATCGAAGTTAATATTATTAATTAACCCGATCTTGTATGTACACATTCAAGAGGCAGTTAATGCTAAACAGGTTTGGGAAAATTTAGCAAAGGCATTTGAAGATAGTGGACTATGTCGAAAAGTTGGACTATTGAAAGAACTAATAAACACTAGTTTGGATAACAGTTTATCAGTGGAAGATTATGTAAATAAAATAATGTCCGCGGCACACAAATTAAGGAATATAAAATTCCATGTAGATGACGAATGGTTAGGTACTCTGATGCTGGCAGGCTTGCCTGATATGTACAAGCCAATGATTATGGGGTTGGAAAGTTCCGGTATGAAAATTAGTGCTGATTTAGTAAAGAATAAACTATTACAAGAGGTTAAAACATCAGACACTACCGCACTTCATACAAACACAAAAATTTCACCCAAAAATCATCAGCAAAAACCTAAAAAAGGACCAAGATGTTTCCATTGTAATAAATATGGACATCTCAGTAAAAAATGTTGGTTCAAGAAGAACAATGCTAAAACTGAAACTGATAATAACACAGGATTTGTAGCAGCGTTTTCCGCATTCACAATGAATGACTCCGTGAACTGGTATGTTGACTCTGGCGCCTCCATGCATATGAACATGCACCGGGATTGGCTCAGCGATGTCACGACTCCACCTGTACAGAATATAAGAATTGCCGACAACAAGGTATTGAAAGTTGAATGCTGTGGTAATGTATCTATAAAAGTGAATACAAATAACAGCACCGAGGCAATACAGGTGAGAAAGGTCTTATATGTTCCAGAATTAAAAACAAATTTGCTATCAGTAAGCAAGATAATAGCAAATGGATGCAAAATTCAGTTTAATGAAGTTGGTTGTCAAATTTACAATCAAAATAATAAATTAGTTGCAAAAGCAAATCTCATTAATGATACATATCAATTAAAATCTTGTAAGAATGAAGAAATGCAAGCAATGACAGCAAAGACTGATTATGATACTTACCTGTGGCATCAAAGGATGGGCCACTTGAATTTCACAGACATTAGTAAAATGCCTAAATGTACAGAGGGAGTAAAGTTGTCACCGAAAAAGGAAAATAGTATTTGTGTAACTTGTCTCGAGGGCAAGCAGACCAGGCAACCATTTCCCAGCGAAGGCTCGCGTGCAACGGAGCTGCTAGGGCTCATTCACAGTGACGTATGTGGACCGATGAAAAATGTTTCTATTGGCGGTGCCAGGTATTTTGTTACCTTTATTGACGATTATTCCCGTCGTGTACATGTATATTTTATTAAAAGTAAAGGCGAAGTTTATGACAAATTTGTGGAATTTAAGAATAGAGTAGAAAATGAAAATTTTCGGATGTCATGCGATGGTACATATCCCTAAAGAAAATAGGACAAAGCTTGAAGTCAAATCACGTAAGTTGATTTTTGTAGGGTACAGTGACTCTACCAAGGGCTATCGATTTATAGACCCTGAAACAAAGAAAGCAATTATAAGTAGAGATGTTGTATTCTTAGAAGCTACTGTAAAGAGAAACAAAGTCGTTAACATTCAAAAAAAGGAAAAGGAAGAAAATAATAAAGAGAAGGAAACTTGTACTGACAAAAAGGAGAATAAACTGAAGAATAATAATTTAATAAAAGAAAAGAGAACAGTGGACTTACCTTTATTTGAAGATCACGAAGAATCTGGAAAAGAAAACATAGATGAAACAAATGAAACACAACTTACCTCTCAAATTCTTGAAGTTTCTTCTGATGACTCCGCTCTATTTGAAGATGTTCTTGATGAAACCTACTTACCTGATGAAACAGTGGAATCTCTGCCGCAACCTAACATGGCTCTGAGACCACTTCCGCATCGAATAGAAAGACATCAGAATAATAATACGACATCATTTATGTGTTTGAATGGTGAGTCAACCATGATTCTATTAAATAGTGATCCGCAGAACCTTGAAGAAGCTATCAACAGTGATAAGGCTGATGACTGGAAAAGAGCTATGAAGGAAGAATATCAGTCATTAATAAATAATAACACTTGGACATCAGTAAATTTACCAGAAGGAAAAGTAGCGCTTCCTTGTAAATGGGTTTTTAAAACAAAAATAGACGAAAACGGGTCCATATCACGTTACAAAGCTAGACTCGTAAATAAAGGTTATAAACAAGTTAAAAAGAATCACTTTGTTCGAGAGAACATTGTAATTAATTAACTTTATAATCAAGTTGCTGTTCGTTATCGATCAACTGCAGATATGGTCGCTGATGCTTTAACAAAAGGGCTCCATCGTCCGAAGCATGAAGTTTTCACCACATCAGTGGGTTTAACTATAAAGCGTTTGCGTCCAGGAGAGGATGATGAAAATATCTAATGGACGTCTGCACTTGACACATAGTCTGTGGTGCTGTCAACTTCTAGTTCTACTGTCATCGTATATCGTATGTGCTAACATTATTATTATAAATTTTCTTATCAAAGTCCAATTGCCTTTCTTTATATTTCTTCATGCCTTCCCCAAGGTTCTGTGCTTTCCGCATCCAGCGGATTCCTACAGCCTTCACAAGGTCATCGGTCCACCTCTTGTGTATTAATGCTCCTCATTTTATTCTATTAGGTACAGACTTGCCTATTAAAAAGCCAAGGGAGCCCTCATCGCAAATCCAGTTGGGCAATTTTCGTAAAAATTTAAGTGAGTATCCAGCAGTCTTGTACCTCACAAGTAAAGTTCATCATCTAAAAGATAACACTATCAACTATTATGTGAGTCGATATCTCCATTAACACCGTAATTATGTACGGTTGTACATGACGACGTCGCACCGGCGTCGCGTCGGCGACAATTTAATATGCGGCTGTCGAGACAAGGTCAACTGATAAGTTCGCCGTTATTTTCTGTAACGACGTAGTACAGTAGTGAAACTGTAGAGTTATCGGGTTGTTTTTGCAATTCAGTATTGTAACTTCTGAAGACCAATTCCCGTAATTAAAAACGTTCAAAATCTAATCGCAATCTCAGCTCAGCGACCACCAATGTCAAAAATTTAGGGAAATTGGAGATATTTCTAACAGATTGAGACTGAGATCAGACTGTGAACGTTCTTAAAGTGACGAGTATTGCCCCTATGGTCTCATTTAGTTCATGCCGTGATAAACTGTTTGTTAGTCATCAAGGTGGCAAGTGTGGCAACGATACTGAGTGCTTAGGGTACGCTGTCACTGGCCACGAGTCATTTAACAAACGCCTCTTTGTCATAGAAGCCACAGACAGTTCACTTTGTCAATGGCCACGAGTCTAAACAAACGCCTCTTTGTCATAGAAGCCACAGACAGTTTACTGTGCAGGGCCTGCATTGAGGAAGACGAGACAGCAACTCATGTGCTACACTGCCCGGTGGTTGCCACATACAAGAGAAAGTCCTTCGGAAACCCAGGTACCCTCCACTAGATTGTCAGTAACACCAAGGCGTTACTGGCCTTCCTTGAGTAGCTGGGGTGGATCGAATGACGATTTTCCCACCCGCAAGCAAAATACGCGCTAGGAGGTGGAGTTGCGAACACCAGCCCGTATTACTACTACCCTGGATGGATCTTTAGGTATAGCCTGATGATATGATCTGACCAAGATTATGTCTGGACTTTTAAAAGAGACTGTGACCTCTGAGTTTAATTCGGACTTTCTTCTCAGAGTAGTCATATAGGAAACGCCGACCAAAAAAAATATGATTGCACGTCTAAAAGTGTGTGTACAAACCGTCTTACAGAAATAAAATAATTTATCATAGCCACTTGTGGACGAGGGGCCTGTGGCTAAATATTAACAGCGACACAGGTCGATCGATCAGGTTAAGCTACGCTTGCCGCGGTTGGTCTGTGGATGGGTGACCATCTTTACATACCGAGACCCTTCTGTGCCTCGGAAAGCACGTTAAGCCGTTGGTCCCGGCTGTCATTCGTGGATAGTTGACAGTCGTTACGCGTAGTCAGAAGCCCGAAAGTCTGACAACCAGGCTTATTACCCAGTAACTGGGTTGTGGAGGTCAGATAGGCACTCGCTCCATGTAAAATACTGCTATTCAGCTGCATCCGGTTAGACTGGAAATAGTTGGGAAAAGGCTAGGCAGATGATGATGATGACTTGTGAATGCTATTTTAATGAATCGCTTATTTGACGATTTAGTAGTGAGCAAAACATCTTCAATTGTTTACGTTACACACGCCAGCAGTCACATACAGTACAGCACAGACAGCACCTGTACATCTAATGGCACGTCCACAGCTCCACACATGCGGGCCGGGAATGCCGCCGGCTTTCAGGCTGGCTTGCCGCTTGAATTTGCCACCGCCGCCGGCTTTACCGGCGGCCTGCAGATACGGTTGCAATTTTCGCAGTAGTGTT
Source organism: Oligia latruncula (assembly GCA_948474745.1). NCBI lineage: Eukaryota > Metazoa > Arthropoda > Insecta > Lepidoptera > Noctuidae > Oligia > Oligia latruncula. The sequence goes on along the minus strand of OX419710.1, from coordinate 2,452,967 downwards.
GATGTAAGCAAACTGCCGCCGGCAACCAAAAGCCGCGCGTGCTACAGGTAAAAGATGCGCGTGCCGCGGTCAGGCCGCCGGCTTGGCCGCCGCGCCGGCCGTGCCGCTCGGCATGTGTGGATGCGCCATAACGCATAAAACATCTATACAAAAGGATGTAATAATTTGACAAAGCAAGTAACATAGGTTTCTGCGCATGGTCTTGTGATCTCGTCACAGCTGCAAGCCTGCAATGAATCCTGCGTCGATTGTGACGTTTCATTATTATTACTAATGTAAATTAGAACACATGTATAATTATTCACTATACATACTAATAATATAAATGCGAAAGTGTGTGTCCGTCTGTTACCTCTTCACGCTTAAACCGCTGAACCGATTTCGATGAAATTTTGTCTTGAGATAGTTCGAGTCCCGGGAAAGGAGCATAGGATAGTTTTTATTCCGACATTACCACGGGATCGACACTAAGGCTGCGTTTCCACCAGAGATGTGCGAGGATATGTAGCGAGGGATGTGTGTGAAACAAACCAATAACATCGCTTCATTTTTATAGCTTGAACTAAGTTAGCGTTGTTATTGAAACAATTTTTATATTATTTTAAATTATGTAACATTTATGATTATTTCTGATTTTTAATTAAAAATTTGTTGACTTTGCCAATTTAATCTAACAATTTAATTTAATTTATTTTTTTTAACTAATAATGAAATTGTGTGTTGTGTTTTGTCTTATTTTTTGATTATTTTATTTTTATTTAATGTATCTGATGCTTATTGTATTGTATGATCCAACTGTTGATCGAAATAAAGGAATTGAATTGAATTGGTTAGTTTTACACACATTCCTCGCTACGCATCCTCGCTGATCTCTGGTGGAAACGCAGCCCCATGCGGGTGAAACCGCGGGGCGCTGCTAGTCTATACTAATATTATAAAGAGGTAATGTTTGTGAGGTTGTAGGGTCTTTGGAACTACTGATTCGATCCCGAAAATTATTTTACTAATCAGAAGCTACATTATCCCTGAGTGTCATAGGCTATGTTTTATGAAATGAAATGAAATGATTTATTTTGTAAGTAGGTTTGTACAAACACTTTTACACGTCAATCATGGTTTTTTTTAAACTAGATGAAGTCGGCGTTTCCTATCTGACTACTCTGAGAAGAAAGGCCGAAACAAACTCAGAGGTCACAGTCTCTTTTAAAGTCCAGACATAATCTTGGTCAGGTTATATGAAGACCATGTAGATCGATGTCTGAGGTGGTCTTTTGAGGAAAGAACCACACAGATTGAGAGGACCTGTCCAGTCAGTGCACGCATTTGTCAAAAATCGTGTAGCTCAACTCAAGACTTAAGGAGCTCAACGATTCGACGAACAATACCAAAGAAAGGACATTTGGGTAGGCCACATAAATTACTCAAACTGCCAGACCATGGAAAAAAAACTAACAGAACAGAGAGAATAATGAAAATATATATATATGTAAAATGACCCACATCGTCTTCACATTCACAATGAAAAAATAATATAATACTTTACAAAGTAAGCAAAAATATGTTAAAACGAGAAACTTCACGCGAATGAAGTCGCGGGCAGAAGCTAGTTATTTATTTAGCGTGTCATTCAGTTACGCCTACGCAATGCTGTAGATCATAAACTTGTGTTGTCGTAAAAATAATTTATTAGATCCTACATTTCAATCATCATCATAATATTTTATGTCGCAGTTATATCGGTTCCCAGGAAATATACGATATAGTCAATCGCTAGGCATTGGAGGCCGTTTTAAATGGAAACCAGGATAAATGGGCAAAGACGGTCACTCACTGGGCGCCTGAGGGAGGCCATTGTCGTCGAGCTGACCATGGCGAAGGTGTGACGATCTGCAGGAAAATTGCGTAACACACTCAACAGTAGCAATGGCTTTCATTTTGACAGCTTGAGGAACAGGGTGTAAAGTTCACTCATACTATATAGAAAGGGGAGGATCCTCCGACCAGACGGGTGTTGTGTCTGGCGGGCAACTGCCCGATGATTCATATCGGGCTGTAGCGGTATCTACAACGCCACATGCGAACAACCCGTCATACTGGCGTCACGCAAAATCGCGCAAGCAGAGTTTACCGCGCAACTAGCATAGTTACAACGGCCCGACATGAATCATCGGGCAGTTGCCCGCCAGACACAACACCCGTCTGGTCGGAGGATCCTCCCTTTTAGGTATGAGTGAACTTTACACACTGTTCCTCAGACCTCTATAAAGTAACACATAAGCTGTCATTCTACTGCAGCTAATTAAAAGTCAGACTATAGTGCTTTAGCTGGAAAGAAGAAGTGGCAACAAGCTCCCCAGCAGTTAGTGGGTGTGGGTGCAAGTAGACCGCGAATCGCAACCGATCAATCGATCGGACTCAATAATATCGTCGATCAACTGCAGTCTGGTTGCACCCTAATATCTAAAATAGTACAACTATTTTTAAACCGTATATTTATAGATAACCCAGTCATTGTACTTTATTAGACGGTGGCTCAGACAGTTTTTAGGGTTCCCTACCTAAAGGGTAAAAACGGAACCCTATTACTAAGACTTCGCTGTCCGTCCGTCCGTACGTCTGTCTGTCAGTCACCAGGCTGTATCTCAAGAACCGCGATAGCTAGACAGTTGACATTTTCACAAATTATGTACCTATTTCTGTTGCCGCTATAACAACAAAATACTAAAAACAAAATAAAATATTTAACGGCTCCCCAACAACACAACAAACGTGTTTTTTTCGGCGTTTTTGCCTTGTGGAATTTGATCTCTGAAATCTGAGCTCACAAGTTCTCCTAAATAATAATAATAACATTCCATCTCATATAGGTACCACGAAATCTAAGACCGTCCAGATTCGCCGAAACGCCGATACGATATAAATGATTTTTTGTAAGTAGGTTTCGTCAATCATATTTTTTTTTAAACTAGATGAGGTCGGCGTTTCCTATCCGACTACTCTGAGAAGAAAGGCCGAAACAAACTCAGAGGTCACAGTCTCTTTTAAAGTCCAGACATAATCTTGGTCAGGTTATATGAAGACCATGTAGATCGATGTCTGAGATGGTCTTTTGAGGAAAGAACCACACAGATTGAGAGGACCTGTCCAGTCAGTGCACGCATTTGTCAGAAATCGTGCAGCTCAACGTGCAGCTTAGCTTATATTTGGCTTATATTCATTCGGTTCCCTACAAAATGGTTGAGCTGGATGGTGCTGATCCACGCGTCGTGTTTGTGAACGGGCGCCGTCGGTTGAGACTGGTCATCTCTTAACTGCCAAGGCTTATTTTTAATCTTATGTCTTGAATTGTTTCTTCATTTCTGTCTTTTTTACGTTGTTCTCACATATAGAAGCAACAAGAATAATGTACCCAGGATTTTGTTATATCTTGATTTAAAAGAGTGCCCATGGAGTTTCTTGCCCGTTCTTCTCCATAGAGATCTACGCTTTGGAATGGGCAACTAGCTTCAACTTTCTGACTAACTGACAGACTATTTAATTTTGACAATTCAAAAGTGCCTGTACAAGGTTTAATTGAAATAAATTATTTGAGTTTGAGTTTGTAAGACGAGTATTGAAATTGTTCGACTGCACTCCGCCATCCGCGTAATCTTCCAGCGTCCGCTTCATAATAAAAAGATGCCAAAAATACACGTTGTCGTGGTGTAACAGGTCTATTTCTAAGCACGCACGTGAACAGCCGCATGTTCGGATACCCGACGGTTAATATATTTACATAGACGTTATTCACGCCATCTTCTCATTAGATTAAGATAGTTTTTGGTTGGTAATTAGTGGAAATATATAGGTCACTCCACCACTTTTAGTATTTTTGGCGAATTCAAAATTGAGTTTTGCTAATTGGGCCCAAAAAAAAAGTCCTAGGGGTTACAGACGTTATTCACGACTTCTGCTCATGTGATCAAGATATTTTGGATGGTAATTAGTGAAAAAGTATAGTTCACTTCTTAACTTTTCGTATTTTTGGCAAATTCAAAATTGATGTCTGCAAACTTTGGGTGTGGGTCGGCAATTTTTGAAGATCAGAAGTTACAATACATAAACCACATGCCTATAATGTTCTCACTGCTGGTACACAGGCCTCCTCTCTTCGAGAGCCTGGGCATAATCTACCATGCGGCCCCAATGCAGGTTGGTAGGTGTCACATGTCTTCGATTTTTTGGTTCTAAGACATGCCGGTTTCCTGGACGGCAACGGCAAGCAATAGGCAACTCGCCGTCCGGTAAGGACAAGGCCCGGGTCAAAAGCGCGTTGTGTTCCACGCGCGCCTCAAAGAGATATCAGCGCTAATTGACGGGGTCCGCTAGGGCCGATACCTGCCAGGGTCGCTGGTTGTTCGAAAGAGATACCGTGGCCCTTGTCATAGGCAACTGAAGGAACACGGGTGGGTTTCAGTCAGTAAAAGACTAACACGCTCCCTCCCGCTCCGCCCAGAGCTGGAGAAGTTATTTGATAATTTCCCACATGCCGGTTTCCTCACGATGTTTTCCTTCAGCGTTTTCAGAGCAGTGGCTCCTAAGCCGGGGCCGTTACAACTGGGCCTCCACTGCTCCCAAAAGTTACAAAAGACAGCCTAACTAAAATGCCTTCCCTTTTCACCACTTCCTAGTATTTGCGTAAGTCCACAACAAAACAACTCTGTTTATTTTCTTTGCCATGGCCATGAACCAAAAAACCTGAGATAATGAAGCTAAGTTCCAGCGTTTCTAAATTGGCCAAAGATGTAAACAACAATTGTTGTTTACATGTTTGGCAAATTTAGAAATGCTGAACCATAGGTATATCCCATGAAATTATTCAATTGTTTTGGCACCGGAAAAAGATAATTGGTGAAATTGGTAACAACGTTAGTAACGGCTTCTAAATGTGATACTTGCAAGATATGAACTGGGCATACCTACGTCAGTAGTGTTCAAATAGCGAAGGAAATCAAACGTGTTCTGTGATTTCTGACATAAACTAGCTCCTACTTGCCCGATCTTTGGACACGATTCCTTTGGGATGCTGTGTTCTGCGTCAGACCCAAATTGTGGCAGTCTTCATTGCTTTCCTTCCTCGTTGGTCTAGAGGTCGCAAGTGGTACAGCTGAGCATGAGGTCCTAGTTTCGAGTCGGGCAAAGTGCTATTGGGTTTTACATCTGTAATTTCTCAGTAGCAGCCCGGAGATGTGTCCGGTTGATGGCAATAGGCTCGCCCCTTATTACATGGGACTCTTAAACATAACTGGTGAAATGTGTGGGTTCTATAGGTGCATCTCTGCCTAACAGAATGACAATATTAGAGAGAGAGAGTGAGAGAGAGAGAGAGAGGTAGAGAGTCAGAGAGGGAGAGAGAGAGAGGTAGAGAGTCAGAGAGGGAGAGATAGACAGGTAGAGATAGTGAGAGATAGGGAGACAGAGAGAGACAAATACAGAGAGAAAGAGAGAGAGAGTCAGAGAGGGAGAGAGAGAAAGATAGTTCTTTACGTAATATAAGGATTAATTCCGTCTACACGCTATGTATAAACATAACTTTGAAAACAAACAGTAAACAACAAAGTCCTCCTTTCGGCGGTCACATTAATAACCACGAATCAATATACATTGAGAGACAATTAATTCAAGAGCTTACGAGTATGAAGACATAATAATTTAGTTGGCCGTATCGATTTTGGTGTTGTACAGTCAACAGCAAAAGTAGATGATCAAAATCAGAAATTCAATACGAGTCAAAACTGATCACGAATATATGGCAGCTGTACTAGTAGTATAATTTACAATCACATACTTTTGAATCACTTCGACGCCACACAGTTCTGACACGAACCCCGTTCATTAGTATTGAATTTCTGATTTTGATCATCTACTTTTGCTGTCGACTGTACGGTCCAACCCAGGCGGCGGGTTCGAAGTCGAACCTGGACAGCCGCTTTTTAGGGTTTCGTACCCAAAGGGTTAAAACGGGACCCTATTACTAAGACTCCACCTGTCCGTCTGTCACCAGGCTGTATCTCATGAACCGTGATAGCTAGACAGTTGAAATTTTCACACGTTACGTATTTCTGTTGCAGCTATAACAACAATTAATAAAAATAAAATGTTAGGCTTACATTTAAAGGGGTAGATATAAAAGAAACGTTTTTTCGGCGTTTTATGCCTTGTGGTACGGAACCTTTCGTGTGCGAGTCCGACTCGTACTTGGCCGGTTTTTAAATACATCTACATAGCCTTTACCCAACTATATTGGGGTAGGTTTCCAGTCTAACCGGATGCAGCTGAGTACCAATATTTTACATGAAGCGTCTGCCTATCCGACCTCCACAACCCAGTGACGGTAACACGAAACCTCTTGGTAAGACTGCTTGTTACACTTTCGGGCTTCTGACGACCCATAACGACTGTCAAAACTCCACGAATGACAGCCCGGACCAACGGCTTAACGTACTTCCGAGGCACGCAGGAGGTTTTGGTGTGTAAAGATGGTCACCCATCTACGGACCAACCGTGGCAAGCGTAGCTTAACCTGATCGGTCGACGCGGCTCTTAATACTTAGCCATAAGTCCCCATAGATAGATAGAAAATATATCCTTTATTATTGACACCAAAATAATCACACTAATATTATAAAGGCGAAAGTTTGTAAGTGTGTGTGTGTGTTTATATGTTTGTTACTTCTTCACGCTCAAACGGCTGGACCAATTTTGATAAAATTTGGTATGAAGGTAGCTGACACCCTGGATTAACATATAGGCTACTTTTTATCCCGATATTCCCACGGGATCGACTTTTACGCGGGTGAAACCGCGTGGCGCAGCTAGTCAGATATAAAGGAAGAAACTTTACATAGAGTGAACCTGAACACTGCATCAGCACCCGACATTTACTCTGCAATAATATACCACGACATTTGCAACGTTATTTGTCGGCGTAATGACGTCTGGCGCCCGCGCATGTTGATTTATATTATGCCTGCTGCGATGCAGCTCAACAAAATATTATTACAAGCGGAAATAGCCGAACGGCTAAGATTTTCGGATCGTCGTTACGGGTAGTCAGAAACCCGAAAGTGTGACAACCAGTCTTACCAAGGGGTATCGTATTACGCAGTAACTGGGTTGTGGAGGTCAGATAGGCAGTCGCTCCATGTAAAATACTGGTATTCAGCTGCATCCGGTTAGACTGGAAGCCGACCCCAACATAGTTAGGAAAAGGCTAGGCAGATGATGAGGTATTTTTTTATTCGTAGAATAAAATCTACCTGTCTACAGCTTTTGTATAGAAAAACTGTCAAAAATTCAAAATTATTCCTCCGATAAAGTTATCTGGCGTTGGAAAATCAGCCCATAAACGACAACATTTTCGGGTTTTGGACATAAGAACAGCGTTTATAGGACTCCTACGATCAGGGCTCTGAACCGGTTTAAAAAGAGCGGTTAATTTCGATTAAGTACCGGTAAATATATCGTTCCTTCATTAACCGGTTATACAAGTGGACTTTCCTACGAAACCCAAATGATAAAGGTTACCGGTTACTTAAGCACAAACGGTTTTGACACCCAAATTAACCGGTTAATTCCGTAATAAAATGTTGTAACTAAATGATATCGCAACGGCCAGACCGTGCTCGCGAGAGTGGCGGGGGCCGGTTCATACTTGGTTTTAACCGGTTAATTTCCACTAACAAAACCAAAATTCATGAAAAACCGGTTTTCAGCATAAACCGGTTAAAAGCGGTAAGTGCAAACCTTAACCTAAATCAATTTCGGTTTGGGGTCAATGACCGTAACCGGTTAAGAATTTCAACCGGTTTCCGAGCCCTGCCTACGATATCATCGCTTGATGTTCGATACGGTAAGGAAACGTATCGAGTGGTTGTCAATAGCTATAACTTTCATTGCTGTTAAATAGTCAGAATACCATTATTATTATCGATTTAAGTATTCTTAGTACGATCAAGGCGGTCCTTCCCTGTCGACCTAAACAAACACTAGCAATTGCTATTTGATTACTACAGTGACGAATCGAATCAATATTTATGTTAGTTCGAACACACACAATATACATAAGGGTCAGTTCACACCGAGACGCGACGCGACGCGCAGTTTTCAAGATAGAAATACAATTACAGACCTTATCTACTACACAAAAAGGTACACGATTCAGTGAGCTACGCCGCGCGGCGGCGGCGCCGCGCTGCGTAGCTCGACGTAGTAGGTAGACACTCAATTGTGTACCTTTTAGTGTAGTAGATAAGGTCTGTAATTGTATTTCTATCTTGAAAACTGCGCGTCGCGTCGCGTCTCGGTGTGAACTGACTGACCCTAAATCAGCTATATGTATACGTAGCAGTCGGATTGTATAATCCGCCATATTACATTCCGGCTAGCCGTTATCAAACTGAAGGCCATCTCGTAATTTGAAACGTTCAAAATCTAGTCGCAGTCTCATCTCGGCGACAAACAAATGTCAAAAACTTGTCAAAACGTAGGGAAATTAGAGGTATATTTGACAGATTGAGACTGAGATCAGACTGTGAACGTTCTTAAAATTACGAGAATTGCCCCTCTGCCCCCTCTGGTTGCTGGTTGTACGATACTTTTATTGTTTCTAAAACTTGCGTTTTTTGTGTTTGGTTCCTGTAAGCCCCTTAAGATTTTGTGAGTATAACAAATCAGGGCCATGTCTGGAATGGCCTTTTGAACCTGTCCCAACAAACGGCACGAATGCATCAGTCATCGTGTAGCTCAACCCTATTTTAGGGAGCTCAACGACCCGTCACACGACGCAGGATAGGAGAATGCTCTCAGGAATTTACCATCACTAGTCATAGCAAGTCCAACATAGATAAAATACTTACTAAAAGTATTTCTGTACAAGTATTACCTTTTGAAGAAAGAGCCATTGCAGCTTTGATTTGACCCGTCCCAACAAACGGCACGAATGCATCAGTCATCGTGTAGCTCAACCCTATTTTAGGGAGCTCAACGACCCGTCACACGACGCAGGATAGGAGAATGCTCTCAGGAATTTACCATCACTAGTCATAGCAAGTCCAACATAGATAAAATACTTACTAAAAGTATTTCTGTACAAGTATTACCTTTTGAAGAAAGAGCCATTGCAGCTTTGATTTGACCCGTCCCAACAAACGGCACGCATGCATCAGTCATCGTGTAGCTCAACCCTATTTTAGGGAGCTCAAAGACCCGTCTCACGACGCAGGATAGGAGAATGCTCTCAGGAATTTACCATCACTAGTCATAGCAAGTCCAACATAGATAAAATAAAATACTAAAAGTATTTCTGTATAAGTACATGATACAGTCATGCTCATATCTACACGTAATGATAAAACGGATTGTCGTTAGCGTAACGAGGGCTCGTTACAACAATAATTGCCGGTGGTCGTTACGTCAGCGTCCGTACAGTGAGTGTGTGTGGCCGCATCGGATATTATGATATATTTTATATTATACACTAGCTTCTGCCCGCGACTTCGTCCTCGTGAAATTTCTTGTACCCCCACCCCGTCGCAACACTTCGTATTCGCTTAGCGTTCTTCTTTTTTCTTTTTAAAATTTCTTTCTTTTTTCTTTTTGCTCGGCTCCTAAGGGTCATAGCGTGATACTAATACGTGATTGTAATAGCCTATAGCCTTCCTCAAGAATTGGGCTATCAAATGCAAAAAGATTTTTTCAAATCTGACCGGTACCTAGTTCCAGAGGTTATCGCGTTCAAACAAACAAACACTTCAGTTTTATTATTAGTATATAGATAGATATAGATACACTGTTATATAATCATTAATCATAAGCTTGTTTATAGTAGATTTGATATATTCTGTGAAACCGGTTTCAACTTGGGGTGGTCTTTGGAGAGGAATAAGCTTATTTCTCTTTTCAAGGGCTTCGTAACGCCGATTTGGCTTAATCAACAATTCCCGTGAATGTTCTTAATTAATTAATTTATTTATACGGCACAACACCAATTACATTATTTAAGTTAGAAACCATTATAGCTTGACAGTAATTATGTTGTCTAAAATTTAACCTTTTGAACGCCAGAGCATAAACGCACGCGCGTGCCCTCCACGCCAAGCCACAATTTTAAATATTTAAGATAAACAAATAAAAACACGCAAAATTAATGATTTAATTGTTTATTTCGTGATAAAGTGCACCGCATTTTTTGTCACATATTTGTGTCACTGGCATACAGGGCACGCGCTTGCTTGTCACGTATATGTGACAATGGCGTTCAAAAGGTTAATTTAAAACTAACACGGAACAATGGACTCCCTTGTATACTTTTTCTCATAGAACACCAGACATATGTATACGCAAGTTTAATCCATTCATCCGCAAACACATAACATTCAGGGCTGGCAGTTAGAAGGGTAGTCAGCATTTTTAAGGTACGACAGATTGGGGATTCGGCTCTGGCTACAGTTTTAGCTGGCAGTTGCGCAAACAGCACCCTAATTGTGTAACACACTATTACTCTCAATTTGAATCATTTTGAAGCATATTGCTAATCCATTGCTCCATATGTTTGAAACATGTGTCTGCTCAACAACGTAAATCACGCAATGAATGTTGTTGAACTGTCAAAATGAGACCCATTGCTACTGATAGTGTGTTACGCAATTACACTGTTGATTGTGCCCGCGGCTCTGACGGTGTCCGATGTATTTGTCAGGCACAAATAAAAAGTAATTTAAAAAAATTAAACCGACTTCAAAAAGAAATTAGGTACTTAACTCAAAATTATGAAATAACTTTAATTTCGGAAGTCGGTGTCTTGGGATCTGTATTTTAGTTTTATGCCACCGACTTCCGAAATTAAAGTTATTTCATAATTTTGAGTTAAGTACCTAATTTCTTTTTGAAGTCGGTTTAATTTTTTTAAATTACTTTTTATTTCGTAATTTTTAGTTTTTGCACTAGTATTTGATCAAGGTTTTGAGATGTTTTCCCTTTGACACTACACCCGTAGCTCTTATCAATAAGCCAGGCCGTCACACTTACACGTCCATATCTTGAAAATTACTGAATCGATCTTGATGAAACTTGCACTGTTCCCTAAGTTGAAGAAAATGTCAGCCAATAAAAAAAAAATGGTCACGATCCGATTAATAGTTCCGGAGATATGCGTGGACAAACATACATACATACATACGTCTATGAAATTTTGTATATTTGTTTGGAAGCCCTAATAGATCATCATATGTGAATATAATGCAATTCCAATAATATTACATACATACGTATCGAATTGATAACCTCCTTTTTTTGAAGTCGGTAATAATTTCAGCGGGATTGTCCGAAAGGGTTACAAGGAACACTGGTGGGTTTTAGTCAGTGAGAGTCTGACACTCCCTCCCGCTCCCGCTCGGAGGAGTCGTATGATGATTTCCAACCCAAAAAAAAAAGGCTCAAAAAATCGGCAGTTGGTCATGGAGCTCTAGGCGGTAGACACGCTCCCATAAATAAACTTGATGGCGTTCAACGTTTGATGAAATGATCAATGACGTATTTAAGCGTGATGTAAATTGGTCAAGCAGAGCAGTGGTGACCCAGTGGTCACGGCCGCGACTTACCGAGTTGTAGGTCGTAGGTTCGAACCCAGTGAGGCGCTTTACTTTGTGTAAATTATATCATCACCACTGCTCTCAAAACGGTGAAGGGAAACAGCGTGAGGAAACTGGCTTGTCCTAGAACCAAAAAATCGAAGACCTGTGACATCTACCAACCCGCACTGGACCCGCGTGGCCCACCCCCTCTCACAGAGAGGAGGCCTGTGCCCTAGCAGTGGGAACATTATAGGCTGAGTATGTATGTAAATTGGTCAAAATTATGTTCTGCGGAAACATTTATTGGCCTAGAAGGGGCTACCATCATCATCATTTCAGCCGAAAGACGTCCACTGCTGGACATAGGCCTCCCCCAAGCACCTCCACTTCGACCGGTTCTGTGCTTCTAGCATCCAACGGGGCTACCATGACCGGAAGAGAATATAGCGAGTATAGCAATATGAGGAACAGGGCGTAAAGTTCACTCATACTCCTTATAAAAGGGAGGATCCTTCGATCCGACCAGACGGGTGTTGTTTCTGGCGGGCAACTGCCCGATGATTCATTTCGGGCCGAAAAGAAAGATGAAGGGATGGTCACCAATCCACAGACCAACCGCGGCAAGCGTAGCTTAACCTGATCGATCGACCTGTGCAGCTGTTATTATTTAGCCACGGGCCCCTCTCCCTACCCCGTGGGAATATCGGGATAATTTTTTTTCACAAATTTTACCTTTTCATAATATTAGTAGGTATAGGAGACGAGAAATAACCAACACCCAATGCAGTTTGGCAAGCAACGGCCATTACAAGTCCAATTATTTAGTGTTTTCCATATAACCGCAACGATTTTGTGGCCCAACTTTTGCGTTGCGGTTGCGGCCAATCTGTAGTGTATCCACGCCCTTATAAAGAAGCAGGTAGTTGCGTGGTGAACTGTTGTTTGACGTAATACAGTTTCATTTCACTTTCATTGGCATAACAAGTGGCTGGGAACTGACCTTAGTCAATGTTACCTTTAGTGGCACAGCAGGACGACAAAAGGCCGATTAGGTGTATGGAGTGTGTGTGTACACTCACTTTGAACCTTAAGCTTAAGAGGTAAAGTTCAAAATCTATTAAAGAAATTTGACAGATTGTAGTAGCTTGATGTACTGGGTCCGTATGTCTGTGTATGACCTATTTATAAATATTTTCTGTCATGGCAACTTTGAACAATAGTTTTTCTACACTTCTAATCGGCCTTTTGTCGTCCTGCTGTGCCACTGAGTGTGGAACTCAAGATAGAAACACGCTTGTACGATACGACTACATACAGAAAGCATGGCTAATAGAAATCTCTATTCCTAGACAGCACGTTTCGCCGAAAACTTTGTTGATAGAAAACATTATTCGTAGATATCTTGGTTCATAGGAAGCACTGTTGACAGAGATCTTTGTTCACAGATAGCACTTCTTGCCGGAAACTTTGTTCATAGAAACCACTGTTTCACAGAAAGCGCCTTTGGTTCACGGAAACCAATTAGATCATTATTTTTTTAGGTAAGCTGTATTCCCATTCGCTCGCTCTTGCATCCTATGTCGACGGAGCCCCGCTTCGCGGGGCCCCTATTTCTGTGTAAAGGGTTTCAAGTAACCTAACACAACCGAACCTCGGGGAGCCCTTCGCTCGCTCTTGCATCCTACGTTGCGCTTTTTTAACCAAGGTATCTGGAAACACTGGTTTCTATGAACAAAGTTTACGGCAAGAAGTGCTATCTATGAACAGATATCTCTGTCAACAGTCCTTCCTATGAACCGAGATATCTACAAACAATGTTGTCTATCAACAAAGTTTTCGGCGAAACGTGCTGTCTAGGAATAGAGATTTCTATTAGCTGTGCTTTCTGTATGTAGTCGTATCGTACAAGCGTGTTTCTATCTTAAGTTCCACACCGGTTCAAAGTTGATTGGGAAAATTTTACAGTTTCGGATATCTTGATGTGCTGCCGTCTGTACATACACTCACGCTTTCTTCCATTAGGGGTTAGGCAGAAACCACAGAACGACAATAATACTCCTTTTGCTTCGTTAAGGTGCCACTAGCCGATATTTTTTTCATACAAATTTTGGGAGAGTATTACTCCACTGTTTAACATTGTGCATCCAAAGTTAAACATGATATCGTTATCACTTATTATTCATTTTGTCTGTACGAAAACAGAATAGTAAAATAAAAAACCATTAAAAAGTTATGAGCCAACAAAGATTCGTTTTTCTTGCTATTTTTAACGTAACTTTGGGTGTAAATCCATACTTAATATTATAAATGCGAAAGTGTGTCTGTCTGTCTGCATGTTACCTCTTCACGCCTAAACCACTGAACGGATTTCGATAATATTTGGCAGAGAGATAGATTGCATCCCGGGGAAGGAATAATTATGATAGTTTTTATCTCGATATTCCCACGGGATCAACACTTATGCGGGTGAAACCGCGGGGCGCTGCTAATAATTATTATACAGGACAAAATCAAGTTTCAATAGAGTTGATTCAGATTAGGACAGGAATACAGGATACAGGAAAAGTATTCATTGAATGCTAACTTATCAAAAAGTAACACCACAAATAAAATAAATGAACATCACCGTAATGATGTGTTAATTTTTTGTGATGTAAACTTTGCCCGACTCGGGAATTGAACCCAGGACCTTATGCTCAGCAGTAGCGCACTAAACCAACGAGGCAGTCAAGCAAAACGTTGCTTAATAAACATTTAAATTATAAACTAGCTGCGCCCCGCGGTTTCACCCGCATAAGTGTCGATCCCGTGGGAATATCGGGATATAAAGTAGCCTATATGTTAATCCAGGGTGTCAACTACCTCCATACAAAATTTTATCAAAATTGGTCCCGCCGTTTGAGCGTGAAGAAGGAACAAACATGTAAACACACCCCCCCACACACACACACTTTCGCCTTTAATAATATTAGTGTGATATTTGTACCCTCATTGTGGCCAATCAAAATCAATCAATGACATTGATGGCAACAATGTGTCAATATTTATGAACTACAATGTAATGTATGAAATTTATTTGTGTAGTCTGGTTATTAACAATTTATCCTAATAAATATATTGTGTTGCCCTTACAGGCTACTCAAACAGATCCAGTTGTAATTAAACCGTACTTAAGGCAGTGTTACCGGTCAATCTCAGCGAATACACTTTGTTTCCTTCAACCTTGACATTGGCAGAATCATCGATAAAACGATGGAGCCATTATTATAAAAATTGGAATGTATGACATAGGCCGGCAATACACGGGCAGTTTGAAACAGCCAGTATCAACTACTTCAAGCTGCAACTGCACAGCAAACTACAGTCTTCTAAGTACACACATACACAGAACCGCTTGAACAGTCCTAAGTAATTTATTTCAATGTTATTACATACACACACATACATACATTACATTACATACACTTACACACACATTTTTTCTTTCTTTCTTTCTTTTTAGGGTTCCGTACCCAAAGGGTAAAAACGGAACTTCGCTGTCTGTCCGTCCGTCCGTCTGTCTGTCACCAGGCTGTATCTCAAGAACCGTGGTAGCTAGACAGTTGCAATTTTCACAAATTATGTATTTCTGTTGCCGCTATAACAACAAATACTAAAATTAAAATAAAATAGATATTTAAGGGGGGCTCACATACAACAAACGTGTTTTTTTCGGCGTTTTTGCCTTGTGGTACGGAACCCTTCGTGCGCGAGTCCGACTCGTACTTGGCCAGTTTTTTTCTTTTATTACTTACAAACTAACCAGAACTCTGAGAGTGTATTTTAAATTAAAATACACTTTTTTTTATTAAATTTGAATGCCAGAAACGGCAGAATATTATGAACTTTTTTATCTATGTAACAACTTTGTAATAATATCCTGCCAAACAAAAGAACTCATCATCATCTGCCTAGCCTTTTCCCAAATATATTGGGGTCGGCTTCCAGTCTAACCGGATGCAGCAGAATACCAGTATTTTACATGAAGCAACTAAATAAAAGAACTATTATGTATTAAAGATATCATTGTTTTGAAATTTTTGTACAATATCACAGAATAATAATCATTGAACTGTTGACAAAATTTTGGATAAACAAAATGATAGTCATGTTTATCACATCACACTAATATAATAAAGGCTAAAGTATGTGAGTGTGTTTATATGTTTGTAATTTCTTCAGGCACAAACGGCTGGACCAATTTTGTTAAAATTTGGTACGGAGGTAGCTGACACTCTGGATTAACACATAGGCTACTTTTTATCCCGATATTCCCACGGGATCGACACTTATGCGGGTGAAACCGAGGAGCGCAGCTTGTTAGCTATAAATTGAATGTAATACACCAGTGTGTTAATAAAATCTAAAGTAAGTACCTCATAACGAAAACAAAACAATTGATTGCAGATAATATAAACTAAAGTAGTATTGCAATTTATAGAACTAAATATTGATTACAATTCACAAACAACAAGGCACTTAGTAATATTGTGTCCACCAGCATGTCCTGTTGCCTACAGCCTGCCAGCCTGTCCTGTTGGTGCAGGAACTGATGGATGCTACTAAGGGATGGACACTATGTTCTATGTCATGGGTTTGGTTTCGGCACTTAGTCATTCAAATGGACCATTGTGCCTGGGCCATGGCGGCCGTCGATGGTTATTCCAACCAGCCCACCTCCCTCCAGAAGCTGATTAAGTCTCCTGGTCTGATGAGAACATCTGTGTACGATTTGAGTGTCCCGAGGGTTTCTGATCTAATCTGGGTGACGCATGTGCAATCAATGAGCACATGCGCAATGGTCTCATCAGCCTCCATGCAAGTCCTGCACAGGGGACTGTCTCAACTCAACTCAAATCAAAGCATTTATTTCAATTAAACCTTGTACAGGCACTTTTGAATTGTCAAAGTTAAATAGTCTGACAGTTAGTCAGAAAGTTGAAGCTAGTTAGTCCGTTATGCCTACTGTGTGGAAGTGTTTGTTTAGCAAGCAGTGTCCTATGATGGTCCCCATCACCAGGCGCAGGCTTTTCCTATCCAGTTCTAATAATCACATGGTTAGCTTGCGATCCAATTATGGCATAGGTACCTTGGACTGACTGCAGCCTGGTGATGACGTCCACCAGGTTTCTGCTTGTGTGAGTGTGCTCCTGGCTCCTGTAGCCACCCGCATATTTGGTTGAAGGGGATGGATACTTAGTGTTTCTATAGCATTTAATTGCTATAGAAACACTAAGTAGATAGACTATTATCGTTTTGAAGTATGTAGCATCATCATCATCTGTAGTCTTTTCCCAACTACGTTGGGCCGGCTTCCAGTCTCACCGGATGCAGCTGAATACCAGATTTTACATGGAGCGACTGCCTATCTGACCTCCACAACCCAGTTACTGGGTAATACGATATCCCTTGGTAAGACTGGTTGTCAGACTTTCGTGCTTCTGACTAACGTAACGACTGTCAAAGATCCATGAATGACAGCCGGGACCAATGGCTTAACGTGCTTTCCGAGGCACGAAGGGGTCACGGTATGTAAAGATGGTCAGCCATCCACAGACCAACCGCGTTAAGCGTAGCTTAAGCTGATCGATCGACCTGTGCGGCTGTTATTATTTAACCACGGGCACCTCGTTTTGAAGTATGTAGCATGGCTGCAAAAGTAATTTAGATACAAATTGTCATGTTGCGAAAATGTTATTATTAGTTGCCTAGCCTTTTCGCAACTTTATTGGGTAGGCTTTCATTCTAACCAGGTGCAGCACCACCATTACATGGAGCAAGTGCCTATCAGACCTCCACAACCCAGTTCCTGGTTGGTTAATGGTAAGACTGGTTGTGAGACTTTTGGGCATCTTCTGGGCCTTGTATTAGACCGTAAACTTTAAAGAAAAGCAAGATTCATATAGGTAAGTATGCTGGTAGAAGATTATTTTAATTTTTTGTGAAAGAATCTGATCTAAAGCAGTAGCCAAGACGAAAATGAATTAACTTAACTAGAAAGGAAACTAATAATTGTATTTATAATACAAATATTTGCATTACGAGTTTGCATTCTGTAGTTGGGTAGATTTTCAAAATAGCATTTTTTGCTGTTCTTCCACAATAAGGTTTAAATATCCATTAAGCATTGCGTAAAATTTACTTCAGTTTATAATTTGTATTTTTTTTTGTAACTAGTAATAAATAAAATCATAATATAAGTATGATAAAATATTTAAACTTACAAAAAACTATCCTGGAAATCATTTACCTCTCCGTTATTTTCTACACTACATTTATTGATCTCATGAATACTCAAAGTTCTTGCCTAAATTTTGTTTAATTTCACCCCATATGTAAAAATTATAGTGTATACTGAACAATTACTATATTAGTTACATCGGAATTTACCCCTTATGTTATTATTTAACCATTTAAAATTTTGTCACAAAGATTTCATCATTAACTTCGGCGATTTTTGTTTGATAAATTTTGTCGATCAAAAGAACTAAATTCAAGTATCCGAACGCATTCCGGGGGCCTTACCCCGCGCGGCCCCTCAGTCGTCGTTGATTTGTCCACCAAGCTAATAAAAAATAATAAAATTTCTCACAAAAATTGTCAAAATAAATCATAAAATGAAAATCTACCCAGTTTCTGCCTACCCCATTGGAAGGTGTAACTTTATATCATGTATGTATATTTTAATTATTGTATTATTTAAGATTATTTATAAAGCTACTTAGGATTTGGATACATGAATTAGCTGATTAATTATATTAAGGTGAATGGGTAGTTGATTGATTAAGATTTAATCTCTTTTAATCTCCCACAAGATGGACCAACGACCTTGTGCAGGCCGCAGGAACCCGTTGGATGCGAGAAGCACAGAACCGGTCGAAGTGGAAGTGCTTGGGGGAGGCCTATGTCCAGCAGTGGACGTCTTTCGGCTGAAGTGATGATGATGATGATGATGAATGGGTAGTTGAGACTGCAAAATTCAAATTTTCTTATGTTTTTTCCATTTTGCAGGTCAGTGTCTGGTTGTAGCTTGATCAAAATATGATTTGCGACAGTAACAGGTACATATTTAGAGAATTATAATCATTAGAATCATGAATACATCTTTCTAAGTTAGATTTCTACCATTAACACTTCTCCATAAGAGATTGGTGGTTGGTGGTAGAAATCTAACTTAGAAAGATGTATCAATGATTCTAATGGTAAAAATTCCCTAAATATGTCCCTGTTATTGTCGCGAATCATATTTTGATCAAGATACAATTTGACACTGACCTGCAAATTGCAAAAAACGTAAGAAAATTTGAATTTTGTGGTCTACCACTATCCATTCACCTTAAGTATTATTTTGTTTTGATTTTCTGAAATACAGGATTACACCTTAGTTTAGGCACCAGTTTCCCATAATATTATAATGTTGTCTGACTCTGATACAATGTAATCATGTATTTGTAATATTGTGGTGAGAAATCTTATCTTATTTTTTTTTAAATGGATAGAACTTGTCAATATTTACATAACCTGCATTTCTATTTCTTCTTCCACTTGGCCAGA
This sequence comes from Oligia latruncula, assembly GCA_948474745.1. Taxonomy (NCBI): domain Eukaryota; kingdom Metazoa; phylum Arthropoda; class Insecta; order Lepidoptera; family Noctuidae; genus Oligia; species Oligia latruncula. The sequence continues at coordinate 2,433,762 of OX419710.1, read as the reverse complement.
TTTGTAGACTATACGTGAATTAAATGTAAAATGTAGACTGGGTACATTTTTCATTTAATTAACCAACAAAGGTAAGTACTTATAATTAACGCAAATTAATTCAAGACCTTTCACGTATTATACTTCACAAAAATCCGTGACATTCCATCCTTTATATGTTTTATTCTCACAAATTCATAACAACAAAAAACCTTCACGGTTCTATGAAAGCGCACATTTTTCAGCGATCTAACCTTCTACCGGCATTCGAATCGGTCGCGGCAACAGCAACAATCAAGTTTTAATAACTTCGTACAGGCCGCTAGTTAACACTTTCCAAATTTACGCTCGAGACTCAAGAAATAGCCGTACCAAATATAAACCAATTTTTTTTACATGAACGTCTGTTTCAACGGCACGTATAGCCCAAAAATGAGTCTCAAAGATACAGAGAATCATAATATGCTACACGACACCGCGAGAAACCTCTGACCACCCAAATAAAGACAACAAAATATACAATGTCCATCTTCAGTTACACTGACCTGTATCTCGTTATTGTAGCATCAGCGGCCTGCAAATAGGCTTCCATCAAACATTTAACACTGAACAGAACTTGAAAGTTAACAATAAATGTTTATTTCACACAATAATCATTCAGTTTTTGCGATTTTTTTTATTGTGACACTCGCGGGTTACAGGAGACAGCACAACGCGTTCGCGAGTTTTGAGTGTTGCCAGATATCGGTTTGTGATACTACTACTTCTCCAAAAAAAAAAGTTAAAAACCAAAACCCATAGATTTATAATGTTCTTATATCTATGCCAAAACCCAACTACGGCAGCTACTATTCTACAAAAATGCCAACTATAAAGGCAACAACATCACAGGCAGACAAATTAAAAACTACGTCGGTTTTCGTATAACCCATTGGCACGTCATTACTAAATATTTCATGTAAATAAGGCTTAAAACCCATAGATTAATGTGACTCCGGTTATATGAAAACCGATGTTATGTGCATATGTTATTTTTACCCCACTACGGTAAAGCCAAAGAATGGATGATCAGGGACTTGATAACGAAATGAATTTCGTTCAGTTACTACTAATGTTATCTTATAACGTTCCAAATTTGGTAACGATACGATACTAAAATCTAAAAAATGGTTGCCTGTAAAGTCGGTTTTACGGGCGAAGATTTTACGTGACAACGTCTTTTTCTCGGTAGAATAGTTGAGTGGGAGAGAGACGCAAGGCATTCGGCGGGCCTCTCTCTCGTTCGGTGACTCATCGTAACGTTACCGAGCGTTACACTTTTTCATAAGTGACTCCCAGCCGCAACCTAATTTAAGACGTTGTCACGTCAAAATATCAATAACGTTACAAAAGAAAACGATAGCTTGATTTTCGTGGAACAATATTATAAGCAAACGTTATAGGTATCAGTAACAATAAGCTTATCAGCTTGTAATAAGAATAACGTTACAAGAGAAACGTTACAGATTCATTTGTAACATTATTCTTCATACTTTTGACGTGACAACGTCTTAAATTAGGTTGCGGCTGGGAGTCACTTATGAAAAAGTGTAACGCTCGGTAACGTTACGATGAGTCACCGAACGAGAGAGAGGCCCGCCGAATGCCTTGCGTCTCTCTCCCACTCAACTATTCTACCGAGAAAAAATGGTTCCCTGTAAAGTCGGTTTTACGGGCGAAGATTTTACGTGACAACGTCTTTCTCTCTCTCGTTCGGTGACTCATCGTAACGTTACCGAGCGTTACACTTTTTCATAAGTGACTCCCAGCCGCAACCTAATTTAAGACGTTGTCACGTCAAAAGACGTTGTCACGTAAAATCTTCGCCCGTAAAACCGACTTTACAGGCAACCATTTTTTTCGTCATCTTTTTTGTCATGGAGCTGGCATCGAAATGAATACCGTTATTATATCGTTATACTAATAACGATATTTATTGATAATATTGGTAGTGAACAGTTTAAAATTTCGTTCCGTTTGTCAGTATCGTTATAGCCAAGGAATTAATTTTGTTACGATCCTGGCGGAAAGATACAAATTATCGTTACCGGAACTACGCGAAACGTTATTTTTTGAGTAACGTCTCAAGTCCCTGGTTATGATTTAAACAGGCTACGTATGTGTGTATATTATGTTCACCTGTTCCTTCATAACTTATAAACTACCCGTCGTATTTATTATGACAAATGAGATATCGTTGAATGCATGATGTTGTTCTAGGCTGTATGAAGTCACATAAAATCTAACATGGCGGCAAATTGTTACCGAAAAAAATAATTTAAAGTAGCATACTATCATGAATCTCTCGAATCGGTCTCAAGAAGCTAAAAAAAAGTTATGTTTAAATAACCGATAAATATATAAAGATGAAGTATAGATAACCAATTTGGAAGCTTAACAAACAGTAACCGTACCTACCCTACGCATTTGGATACTTCCAGTGAGATATAGGTAAACTAAAAACATTATATTGTAGGTTTATAAATTGCCAAAGCGCTAACAGATGGTATCACTTTACACTCTTCAGAATTTACCTGACTAGCAGATAATTATAACGCAAGATATGTACGATATTTTGGCGTTGATTGTCTCGGCAGATAGTTTTGGTGTTCTTTTGATGTCACATAATATTTGTGCTGCTACTTGTGCTACGTCAGCTACGTGCTACCTTCCACAAATGTTCACATAATATTTGCTATCATCTTGACGACGGATAATATTATATGAATCCACCCCAGACAGTGCCGGATTAAGAGTACTTGATACCCTAACCTAAGCAATCCAAGCCTGTGGGCCCTCCTATCCGCTAGTTACCTCGTATTTTTTCAAAACAACGACGAGCGATTTGTAAAGATTGGCGCACGCCTCTAGCTAAAGTGACTTTTGGGTCTTGTAAATATCTTGCTCATATGCATTTTGTACTGTAATGAAGCGTGATTTTCGACAGTTTCGTCGCAACAGGTCGCTACACTTCTACTAAATGTCTTCTTGCATTTATAAAACAACGAGACTGGTCTATAATTATGTTGCTATCACAAGCAATGGTCCACTGCCAAACCCATAACCATAACATAGAACACATGAATCTGATTATTTTTAATCTATGTTCTGAAAACTGACGCGTGTTTTGTTTCAATTTCCGAACGAAATTGTTGACGTCCTACGTCATTGTCTAAACACAATCGATAATTTTCGTTCACGATTGGATTACACTAGGTTTATCAAATAAATAAATGAAAATATAGTAATTAGTTAAGTTTGTAGTTAATTAGCACAATGATTAAGGCCATATTGGTGTTCAACAATCATGGGAAGCCGAGGCTATCAAAATTCTACCAATACTTCGTGAGTGAAAGTTTTTTTTCTATTTTGTGTACAAAGGAATGTGTATAAAATACGCCTCTATTTTGTGGTGACCCGTGACAGCAATTTAATTCAATTTATGACAAGTGGAACAGGTTTTCTATTACTAAGATTATTATTATATTATTGTCATGTAATTTTTGACATAATTTTCGCTTATCTATTCTTTGGAATTTACTACATAGCCTAAAACCGGTAAATAAAATTCCTCATGTAAAGCATTTTGCCCATCCAGTAAGCTAGATTTCAGTGCCACAAATATTAGTTGAATAATATGAGTGTTCTATATTCTGACAAAAAAGAGCATCAGAAACAGGTGCTTTTTTATCAATACCAAAATTTCTTCTGAGGTACCATAATCAGCCTATAATGTTCCCACTTCTGGGACTCAGGCCTCCTCTAGGTGAGCGGGAGGCTCAGCATAAATCAATGTGTATTAAAAACAGCTTTTTAACAAATTTGCTATGATGATAGCAAATGAAATAATTGTAATTGACTGAAAATATTGATATTTAACTAATCTGCTGACTAAAGTGACTGGAGATAGGCTACAATAGCTTTTCTCCCGTCATAATCTACCTAATAACTGTCTCCTCATGTAACTGATTGGGTGTGAAGAAGATGACGGGCAGGCTCAAATAAAGAAAATAAAAGTAGTAAATGAACTAAAAAAAAAACACAAAGGAATTATAATTTGAGGGAGTGTATATTCTACCCACAGACATATAATATGATGACTAGGAGATTCTACCGGTCTTAGCTCTGCGATGCTTGAAGCTAACGTACGGTCTTGAAATGATGTGGAGGTCCTCTGTCTGATAGCGAAGAACTAAGGCGGAAACAGACGCTCTGGTTGCCCTTCCAATTGCCTAATTGGACTATCGAATTGGATTAACTGCACACACGCAACACACACACTTTGTTTCCTTCAACCTTCACATTGGCAGAATCATCGATAAAACAATGGAGCCATTATTATAAAAATTGGAATTGGAAGCAGCTAAATGAGAATCTTATAACTCAATGGGTTAATATGTTATTCTTCTTTTTACAGAATGAAGACATGCAGCAACAGATAATTAAAGAGACATTTCAACTGGTGTCGAAACGGGACGACAATGTGTGCAATTTTCTTGAAGGAGGAAGGTATGTTATGTCCTTTATTACTACAGAAATAACAATTTTTATAGCACTATGTGACCTAATGCCTAAACCCTCAATTAAGGAACGCTTTTCTGTGACTTAAGTAGCCCATTTTAACAAAGAAAAACTTGACTTAAGTGCGGGGTTTAGGTCACACGAGCTATAAAATCTATACTAATCCATACACTAATATTATAAATTCGAAAGTAACTCTGTCTGTCTGTATGTTACCTTTTCACGCCAAAACCACTGACCGGATTTCGATATTTGGCAGAGAGATAGATTGCATCCCGGGGAAGGACATAAGATAGTTTTTATCGACATACCTCGCGGGCGAATCCGCGGGCGGAAGCTAGGAGTATATATAAGATACGTGTGACTTAAGTAGTTTATTATTGCACGGCGTGAAATTAGCGCCTAAGAGCAACGCGAGGGTGCTAAACATGTACTATGTACATACAGTCAGCTCACCTGAAGGTGAGGGGTAACTGCCGCCTATGGAATTCTACCATCCGAGAGACCGAGCTGAAAATACCCTATGCACGTGAAATTACACTGGTTTCCGTAATTCCGTAACTGTCAAACTGAAGAGAGCCGTAATCTACCACGTGGTGGGCCCACTGCCGGTTGGAGGATGTTACATGGCTTCGAAATAATGCTTCTAGGACTTGGCAGTTTCCTCATGATCTTTTCCTTCACTGTGTTTACAACAGTTGCCTGATGTCTGGGTTCAAGTTCAAACCCAGAAACCCTCAAATCTACAATGAGATCATCAGGGTTGTTATCACTAGGCAGCCCCTGTTCTATCTACCCTTATCTTTGACCCACTTGCTGAATAAAAACGAATTTATAAATAATCAGCCTATTCAGCCTATAATGTTCCCACTGCTGGGACAAAGCTTTCTCTCTGTGAGAGGGAGTGGGCCGTAATCCACCGCGCGTGCCCAGTGCGGGTTGGTAGATGTCTCATGTCTTCGAATTTTGGTTCTAGGGTTTCGGTTTCCTCACGATGTTTTCCATCACTGTCTTGAGAGCAATAGTGATGAAATGATTTACACAAACTAAACCGCCTCTCTTGGTTCGAACCTACGACCTACAACTCGTAAGTCGCGGCCGTTACCACTGGGCCACCACTGCTTGCAAACTAATTTATATTTTTTTTTGTATCTATTTCAGCTTAATAGGTGGTTCAGACTACAAGCTGATCTACAGACACTATGCGACGCTATACTTCGTCTTCTGTGTGGACTCCTCCGAGAGCGAGCTCGGCATACTGGACCTGATTCAGGTAATATTTATTAAATGTTGGGGGTTCCCCATACTTAGAACTTATACTCAATTTTTTTTTTTCATCAAACCCATACCTGTGGGGTATCTGTGTCTTCAAAAATGATATTGAGGTTTCTAATATAATTTTTTTCTAAACTGAATAGTTTTCATAATTGATAAACTAATGACTCCAAGCATTAAACCTAATACAAATTCCGTTCTAAAATCTCTCAATTTCATATGTTTTATGGCATGAAGTTGGGTGAATTTTATACCATTAAAAAAAAAACCAATACATTCATCCCCAGGTATTCGTAGAAACTCTAGACAAATGTTTCGAGAATGTCTGCGAGTTGGACCTGATCTTCCACGCGGATGCAGCACACCAGGTCTTGGATGAACTGGTCATGGGCGGCATGGTACTACAGACAAACATGGCCGACATACTCTGCAGGCTGCAAGAACAGAATAAAATGCAGAAGGCTGAGGTTAGTAAGAAGATTTATAAGGATTATAAGGAATTTAGTTGTTAAAAAAGTAAATAATTAGTTGGTTAAGGTAAATAATTAGTTGGTAAATATAAATAATTATTTCGTAAAGTTAAACTTTAGTTTGTATAACCATTCGTCTATTAGGCAAGCTTATTAAGTTCGGTAACAATAGAAAAAGTAATTGTGTCTTATTAGTGACGGGTGAGCTCAGAAGGAATAATTAGTTGGTTAAAGTAAATAATTAGTTGGTTAAGATTAATAATTAGTTTGTATAGGAAATAATTCGTTGGTAAAGGTAAATAATTATTTTATAAAGTTAAATAATTTGTTACTATAAGGAATAATTAGTTGGTTAAGGGAAATAATTAGTTGGGTAAGGTAAATAATTAGTTAGTAAAGTAAACTAATTAAAGAGAATAAATAACGGCGATACTGTCGCTTAAAGCCAAGGGCACATTACAGCCGCAAAGGGGCCGCAGCTCAACGCATTTTCACACAGTCAAGTACGGTGCGGCACGCGTGTCGTATTCATAGAAACTGCACGAAAGTCATGAAGGAGGATTTTTGCTTTGCGTTGCGATGCTACGTGGCCCGCCACAATCAGCACACTAATTGCGTAACACACTATCAATCTGAATAATTTTGAAGGATATTGCTAGTCCATTGCTTCATATGATCGAGAAATTTGACAGCTCAACAACGTAAATAACGCAATGAATGTTCTTGAACTGTCAAAATGAAAGTCATTGCTACTGTTAGTGTGTTACGCAATTACTCAGCTGCTGTAGAATTTATGTAGCAACTGAAGCAATCAATCAAATGGACTATGTGGGTCATTTCTTTTTTCTGTTTTCCTTCTTAGTTAGTTTTAATCATGATCTGGCAGTTTGAATAATTTACGGGGCCTACGCAAATGTCCTTTCTTTGGTATTGTTCGTCGAATCGTTGAGCTCCTCAAGTTCTGAGTTGAGCTGCACGATTTTTGACAAATGCGTGCACTGACTGGACAGGTTCGCTCAATATGTGTGGTTCTTTCCTCAAAAGACCATTTCAGGCGTCAATCTACATGGCCTTCACATGATCTGACCAAGATTTTGTCTGGACTTTAAAAGAGACTGTGACCTCTGAGTTTGTTTCGGCCTTTCTTCTCAGAATAGTCAGATTGCCGACAGAACGCCGACCTCATCTAGTTAAAAAAAATATATTATGATTGATGTGTAAAAGTGTTTGTACAAACCTACTTACAGAAAAATAAATCATTTATCAATCAAGTTGTTTTTAGTTGTAGTTTGGATACAAATAAATATTATTCTATTCTCTTATCTTTATTATAGAATATCGAAGTAAGTAAAATAATACAACATAATTATCACAAATAATATTTTATGTTTAATAATTATGTATTAAATAGAACCGCTATGATTCTTACTCTAATAAGTACTTGTAATAGTTAATTTAAAATAAAATAAAAATGCATTGGTGCAGACATTGAGTTAATTGTTAACCCTTTGGCCTAGATGATCCACGAATACAATTAGACACAGAACTGGTATGTTGAAGCTGTGTGTACTCCCCGTCACTTTTCCCTAAAGGTTCATTCGAAAACCAGCGTCAGACAGCATCTGTCTGGCATTAATGCTGAAACGAACCTTTTTGGCGCAGCCGTGAGGCACACACTATTGTTGTTGTAACATAGTTTTTTTTTTATTTTGTTAATTTTGTTTTTTGTGTTTCACGAACTGTGTCCAAATAAACGTTTTTCTTTCTTTCTTTTCTTCCTTTCTTAACTGCCTTAAGAGTAAACTAGTCGCGAGCTCGAATTCACTGGTGGTGGTGGCCAAAAAGCACGCTGTCTCACCTGGCTTCGTGTCCGACAGAGCTAGTATCAGTGATGAGCAGTTAGACGCTAGTCTACACGAACAACGTCTAGTTCTCACGCACAGAAACACCATTCCGAACGGATAGGCGCGTAAAAAAATTCGAAAAGTGCTTCGGAAAATCGATTTATTTGTTGTTTCTTTGTCTTACAGGCGGGTATATCAGCCGCGCCGGCGCGTGCGGTGTCTGCAGTCAAGAGTATGAACCTTCCTCAACAGCTGAGGGACATGAAGCTCCCCGACCTTCCGCAGGCTATCAAGGTGAGGAGTCGGTGATGACCAGTAGTATACAGCGCAATCTGAAACCATGAATTCTGCACATGATCTTAGACTCAGCTTAGAAATTTTTCTTCAGTTATAAAAAAAAATTGCTGTTTCATAGAACAGGGCCACTTTGGCAGAATCATAAAAGGATAACATTATGAATCCTAATAAGGCGAAGACATTCCGTGTTTTTCTTTTTTTCGCTGCACTACGTAGGTATAATCAAAGAGATTGGGATTGGATTTGGATTGGATTGATTGGTATTTTAGCACAGACAAAAAAAAAATAACTGAAAAACTCTTCACCAATGGGATTTGATACGATTAACTTAACAGTTAACTGTCTATTAAGATTCATAATGTTTTCCTTTTATGATTCTGCCAGTGACCTTTTTAGGTTAAAATGTATAAACAGCAACTTTTTTTTTTTTAAATAACCCTGGAAAAATTTCATAGTGAATGCCAAAAGGTTCAGCGTCATGTACTGAATCCATGGTCATAGGTTGAAAGTCAAAGTCAAAGATCTTTATGGTGAGACAGTGGTTACAGAGTGGTTATTGAGGCGTGACAGAGGTTTTAGTTGCGAGTCGGATGTCCTTGACCGTGTATGGTGTTTAATTGGTCTAAGACCTAGGAAGATGTTTTGAATGGGTTCTGTATGTAAGAGTGGCTTCTTTTCTGCTGACAAATCAATGTGTACAGTCACCAAAGGAGATTAGTAACCAGGGTTGTCGGATATAGTTGTGTAGCGGGTTCTACAACGCCACATGCGAAGAACGCGTCATACTGACGTCACGCAATCCTGCATCTCGCAAGCAGAGTTTACCGCGCAATTAGCATAGATACAACGGCCCGACATGAATCATTGGGCAGTTGCCCGCCAGACATAACACCCGTCTGGTCGGAGGATCCTCCCTTTTCTATGGAGGTTGAGTGAACTTTACACCCTGTTCCTCATACCTCTATAGTTGAAGTTTAACCGCCACACGAAAAAAACGTGCTCTCGGCGTCAAAGTCTGTCATGTAGTCGAACCGTGGCGTGCTGGGCACATTTTGGTTTGTCATCTATACATGACTGTGGCGGTCAAAAGTTTAATAAGAAACTGATCTATATAAATAAAACAAAGTCGGGTAGTTACACCATTTATAACTGAAGAACGGCTGGACCGATTGTTATGATCTTTGATTTGTGGGATTTGTCTCCGCCCCGAATAGCAGAATAACTATAAATATATGGGAACAAATTATGAAAAAAAAAAATTATGAATGTAATTAATTTTCAAATACATTCGTTCTTATTGATTCTGATGCGGTGCGAAGTTCGCCGGGCCAGCTTGTAGCGGTATCTACAACGCCACATGCGAAGAACGCGTCATACTGACGTCACGCAATCCTGCATCTCGCAAGCAGAGTTTACCGCACAACTAGCTTAGATACAACGGCCCGACATGAATCATCGGGCAGTTGCCCGCCATACACAACACCCGTCTGGGCGGATAAGCTAGTTTAACTCTCAACCTCATAGCTAGTGACACGGACCTATTCTGTTGTTCTCTGAGTGAGTTCACAAAGAATGCATTGTTTGTAATAAGTTACAAAATTTAATAAAATTATATTAAGAAGTTAGAAATAAGTTAGGATAAGATAAGATAAATGTACACTATCGCAATAGTTTTCCCTGTAAGGATAGATGTAAGTGGAGAAATAAATAAATAAAATAAATTAATAGAAAACAATCAGTTCACGTATCAAATTAAAGGACCATGGGCACTTTTGAATGAACACTGGGCCCACTGTTCAAAGTTGTGCAACAGTGATGAAACCTATGTCATATGACAGCTCTTGGCGTGTACTTTATTTCATTCTATGGCAGCTAAGTTCAAATCCAGCGCGAAAATGGTTTTTTTATGCGTTTTTTTTAAATGTTCAACATTGTGCAACAGTGATGAAACCTATGTCATATGACAGCTCTTGGCGTATACTTTATTTTATTCTATGGCAGCTAAGTTCAAATCCAGCGCGAAAATGGTTTTTTTATGCGTTTTTTAAAAATGTTCAACATTGTGCAACAGTGATCAAACCTGTCATATGACAGCTCTTTGCGTGTACTTTATTTCATTCTATGGCAGCTAAGTTCAAATCCAGCGCGAAAATGTTTTTTTTTTTGCGTTTTTTATAAATGTTCAACATTGTTCAACAGTGATGAATTATATGTCATATGAAAGCTCTTGAAGTGTACTTTATTTCATTCTATGGCAGCTAAATGAATGAATGAATGAATGAATGATATATTTATTTGCAAGTGGTAAGTAGTAAGTTCAAATCCAGCGGGAAAACGGTTTTTTATGCGTTTTTTTTTAATGTTCAACATTGTGCAACAGTGATGAAACCTATGTCATATGACAGCTTTTAAAGTGTACTTTATTTTATTCTATGGCAGCTAAGTTCAAATCCAGTGCGAAAATGGTTTTTTATGCGTTTTTTTAAAATGTTCAACATTGTGCAACAGTGATGAAACCTATGTCATATGACAGCTCTTGGCGTGTACTTTATTTTATTCTATGGCAGCTAAGTTCAAATCCAGCGCGAAAATGTTTTTTTTAAATGTTCAACATTGTTCAACAGTGATGATTTACATGTCATATGAAAGCTCTTGAAGTGTACTTTATTTCATTATATGGCAGCTAAGTTCAAATCCAGCGCAAAAATGTTTTTTTTTTGCGTTTTAAAAAAATGTTCAACGTTGTTCAACCGTGATGAATTATATGTCATATGAAAGCCCTTGAAGTGTACTTTATTTCATTCTATGGCAGCTAAGTTCAAATCGAGCGCAAAAAAGCTCTTTTTTTTTTTGCGTTTTTTTTAATGTTCAACATTGTTCAACAGTGATGAAACCTATATCATATGAAAGCTCTTAAAGTGTACTTTATTTCATTCTATGGCAGTGAAATAAAGTACACTTCTAGAGCTTTCATATGACATATAATTCATCACTGTTGAACTATGTTAAACATTTTTTTAAAACGCAAAAACAAACCATTTTCGCGCTGGATTTGAACTTAGCTGCCATAGAATGAAATAAAGTAAACTTTAAGAGCTTTCATATGACATAGGTTTCATCACTGTTGAACATTTTTAAAAAACGCATAAAAAAACCGTTTTCGCGCCGGATTTGAACTTAGCTGCCATAGAATGAAATAAAGTACACGCCAAGAGCTTTCATATGACATATAACTCATCACTGTTGAACAATGTTAAAAAAATGAACCCAAAATGACGCATTTAAAAAACGCATATAAGACCGTTTTCGCGCTGGATTTGAACTTAGCTGCCATAGAATGAAATAAAGTACACTTTAAGAGCTTTCATATGACATAGGTTTCATCACTGTTGCACAATGTTGAACATTTTTTAAAAACGCATAAAAAAACCGTTTTCGCGCTGGATTCGAACTTAGCTGCCATAGAATGAAATAACGTACACTTTATGAGCTTTCATATGACATATAATTTATCACTGTTGAACAATGTTGAAAAAGTGGACCCAAAATGACGCATGGTCCTTTCATTCGAAAATATCAATCGGTTTCTTACTAAACTTCAACTATATCCGACGAACCTGGTTACTTATCTCCTTAGGTGACTGTACCTAGTATTTTTTTAGTTACTAGATAATCTTTTGAATATTTTAACGTACTTAAAATATTATTATTAATTATTGACAATTCATACAAAACTCGTCGAATGTGTAATATAATCCTTTTTTAATAAGTCGGTTATAAATTTGATAATACCCAATTATCTACAATCATTAATTCATTATAATTATGCTATGTCAATATTATACATTTTTAACAAAAAATGATATTGTCCGACGAATCGATATTTTAGGATTTTGTTCTTCATGTTATTTTTTCTGTTTATATATATTTTTTTATATAAAAACCGCGTTCCAGGATCTTCCAGTGTCGCTGTACCAATAGGTAGAATTTAGACAATATTATGAACATTTTTTCATATGAAAAGTGAAAAAGTATCTATGAACGGCTATGCGAAGATGCTGTTTGTCTTAACGATTTGGCTTAAACAAAAAGCCAATTGGCCAAAACCAAGATGCTGATTGGCTAAAGAAGCTTCGCAGTGGCCAAAAAACGCTCCAACACATGCAGCTAGAAAATTCAAAATACTACTTCATAGTTAACTAACACATAATACCACACCAGTATCCCACGAAGGGTGAGTCAGAGGTGTAAAACAACACTCAAAATTTACCAGTGTCGCTAAATCAATAAAAAAATCTTAAAACATATTTTTTTCTTTGGTTTTTTTTTAAACTTAGTTATTCGTTTGTAACTTTTGTGGTCTTCTTTTTAGTTTTATGGTGGGTCCACACGATACAGACTTTCATCAACTTCTATAGAATTTTGTCTGTGCAACAAAGCAGTACAGACAAATGTCAGTGGTATCAGAAATGTCTAAAGTCTGCGTATAGTCCTGCGTATTTGTCGGAGCAAATTTTTGTCCATTTTTGGATACGAGGTACGCCACGATACCTACTAAATAAATATTTTCGGGACACTACAGATTTTCGAAAATCCAAGTCTGAACTAATGAAAAGTCTAACTAAAAAAAAATTTAATCAGACTTCAAAGTCTGTACAGATATCTGTACGACCAAAAGTCTGTATAGTGTGGACCCACCATTATGAAGAGTGGTGATCTGAAATGTAAAGTAGTTAGCCAAAACAACACATCTTTCGAAAGCGGATTGGAGATTTTCATAAGGAGCCTGGAATAAGTACCTACTGACGCGCCATTTTGTTTTTATTTTCAAACTCGCCATTTTGTTTTTATTTTCAAACTCGCGGCCATGTATGAAACCAATATGAATCGATTGGATTACAGAATATCTATTTTGAAAGGACTGTTAAAAAGACGAGATATGAGGAATTTCAAATTTCTATAGTAAACTTATTTTTCTCATAACTCGTCTTTAAATCGGTGTCCATTCAAAATATACATTTAGGAACCTAGATATTCTGTAATCCAATCAGAACAAATACACGCTACCCTAAGAATATGTTTGATTTACAAATTATTTTAGTACTTATTACGTTTGTATCTTGGATAACAAGCAAAATTGAATGATGGGCTACGACTTCATCATCATCATCATTTCAGCCGAAAGACGTCCACTGCTGGACATAGGCCTCCCCCAAGCACTTCCACTTCGACCGGTTCTGTGCTTCTCGCATCCAACGGGTTCCTGCGGCCTTCACAAGGTCGTCGGTCCACCTTGGGCTACGACTTGTTGCTGTTTTATTCAAAAGTCATCAGGTGGACCAACTGCCTGTTCCATCTTCTATATCTTTACTAATAATAAAGCTGAAGAGTTTGTTTGTTTCAACGCGCTAATCTCTGGAACTGCCAGTCGGATTTCAAAAAAAAAAAAAATATTTGATAGTCTAATTCTTGAGGAAGGCTATTTATGGCTATTTAACACCGCACTGGTCTAAGCAGCCGAGCAAAAAGGAAAAAAAGTCAGTATGATAGCTAAGCGAAAACTAAGTGACAGCTCGGGCAGGCGATACGATGCGACTGGGTGGGTCGTTGGAGCAAGAAATGTTATGCGAACGAAGTCGCGGGCAGAAGCTAGTCACCTTATAAAACTATACAGACAACAGCTTACTGTATAAAATCGCTCCTAAGAAAGAATCCTGTATCTATATATATGTAAAAAAAAACCCAGGACATAGAGTAACGTAACTGGACCTTAGCTTATGAGGAACAGGCAGTAAAGTTCACTCAACCTCCATAGAGAAGGGTGGATCCTCCGACCAGACGGGTGTCGTGTCTGGTGGGCAACTGTCCGACGATTCATGTCGGGACGTTGTTTATATCCCAGTCGCGCGGTAAACTCTGCTTGCGCGATGCAGGATTTTGCGTGACGTCAGTGTGATTTGTAGTTCTCATGTGGCGATGTAGATGGCGCCACATTACTAGTAACTTAACTGGACCCTGTGGACCTTTAGAGTTACTTAATGGGATCACACTATTAAAGTGCCAATCTGCTTGCGCTTTTAAAATAGATGTCTTCACCAAATAACACCACTTGCCTGGAAATAAACACACATTTTAATGGTCTGAAAATACCTGTTTCTTCTCTGTATGAGAATTATTCCTTGAAAAGGGACATTAAATGGCAGGCCCTTGATATTAATTCGAAAGTGCCACAAAATAGTGTAATTAAAAAAAAAAACATTAAAAATAATAGAGACGGCCCTGAAGTCCCAACCTCCTTTCATCTTTAGAGAAAGCAAAAAATAACACCACTGATTTAAAAAAAGAACACCTGAGGGGCAATTCTCGTAATTTTAAGAACGTTCACAGTCTGATCTCAGTCTCAATCTGTCAAAAATACCTCTATTTTCCCTATATTTTTGACAAGTTTTTGACATTCATTGCCGCTGAGATGAGATTGCGAATAGATTTTGAACGTTTTTAATTACGGGATTTTGCCTATCTGATTTTAATGGTCTAAAATCGATGCTTATTACTGTATGAGAAGCAGACCGCTGCTATTAAGGGGGATTTGCAAGGTAGCCTGCGAAATTCAAATTTTCTTAATTTTTTTTTATATTTGCAATTCAGTGTCAGGTTTTATGTTGAATAAAATATGATTCGCGACCGTAACAAATATGACTTCACAGAATTATAATAATTAAAATCAACAAAACAATCCTCTAAGAGCGCTAACACACTAGGACGCCATGGTGACCTCGCTAGCTACGTAACCATGGCTACCTCTGTCTATCTACCGTAGCCAAATAAGGTTGTCAAATAAGTAGCCAGTGGCTACTGAATCTCAATCTTGGCGATCAGTTGGCCACTGAGTGAGGGAGCCGTAACTTACTTGTAGGTATACAAAATACTAGCAGCTTGGCTACGCGTCGCCAGGTCGCCAGATTATCCAGTCTCATATAATCCTACTAGCTTCCGCCCGCGACTTCGTCCGCGTGAAATTTCACCCTCCCCCCATTTACCATCTTAGAGGTGGAATTTAGAAAAACCCTTAGTGGATACCTACTCTTCACAAAGAACACACCCTCCAAATTTCATGTCTCGAGGACCAGCGGTTTAGGCTGAGCGTTGATATATCAGTCAGTCATTCAGGACTTTGAATTTTATGTATATAGAAGATTGATCAATGTTTCATGAAATAGTCATTTAATAAGATACACAACAAACCCGACACTGACCTGCAAATTGCAAATAATGTAAGAAAATTTTAATTTCGCGTGCTAGCTAGCGCATTACCCTTAATTCGAATGCTTAAAAATCTCAATAAATAACTATTAAACGAATACCACAACAATTTATAAAGCATCCCGAAACGCTGTTCGGTCCAACGCACTCGACTATACCAGTCTTACTGATTATAATATTTAAATAACAAATTAACAAGATTGGAGCATAGTAAAGATATGAACAGGGGCCCAAGTCTGCTATTTTTATAAATTCGTCATTCCAACACGATCCCATTGTCTTTTTGCTAAAAGTAATATGCTAAATTCATAATGGTCGATCATTGGTCGGTCAATGGCACAGAATATACGATACTCGTAACGAATTAAAAGCAATGACTGCACAATGACGTTCTAATGGTAGATCACTGATCAAAGGAACTGTCAAAATTTTAGCAGATTACCGCCTAAGTCAGTCATTCATTTGTCATTATGTACGAGATTACCATTCTATGCAATTTCTTTCAATGGAGTATCAGTGGTTGACCATTGGAAAGTCATAATGACGCCATTATATTAGTAGATTACCAAACTTGTCAAAATCAACAATTATGAAATCAATGATAGACCATTCTGACACTATTGTAATAGCAGACTTGAGGCCCAGTACGGAAACTACCTACTACGTACTAACGTTCGAAGCGGCACACTCACACAGACGCGCGCATCTACGGTACCCCTAGCGATAGTCGCGGTGCTCTCAGTCACGGGTGCCGCTTTATAGGGGTACCGTAGATGCGCCCGTCTGTGTGAGTGTGCCGTTTCGAACGTTAGTACGTAGTTTCCGTACTGTTTATATCTTTACTGTGACTGGAGGTAACACGTAGCCCTTATTTGCTAAGAATTTAGATAATATATACACGACATATTATGTCGTGTTAGATTTATGAATATGTAAACATTATGATTTGTGGGTACAGTTACGTGTAGTATTATGTACAGTCACGAGCACTGATATTGTCAACACTTGGCAACTTTCAATTGCGATTTTTTCACAAAGTAACGAATGCAACGTTGAAATACGACACTTTACATGAACCTATGGGTTTGAAAATGCTATGTTCCTAATAATACAAGGTGTTAATGAATTAACCCAAAACCTCTTAAGAGGTGATTGTACTCCTCATTATGAACAACTTTTACTATGGGACCAAACCTGAAATCGCGAAAAAAAAAATCTGCTGTTCCCTACATTTTGACGAGTTATACGAACATAATGTAGGGAACAGCTGATTTTACAGCTGATTTTTTTTTAAACATTTATCCCGATATTCTCACAGGATCGACATTTATGCGGGTGAAACCGCGGGGCGCTGCTAGTAATGACATAAACAGTTCTTATTACTAGATTAAGAAAAATAAATAAAGAAAGAAAATACATTTATTTCAAATAAAAAGTGTGATTACATGTATTTATAATTATAGTAATTGTACACATATTTGTGCTCGCAACTGTACAAGATAACATAGAATTGATTATTTAGGACCGGTTTCACTGTGTTCGAATAGGCACTATCTTCTGGATAAATTAGCTTGCAAGTATAAAATCTCACTTTTTACGTGTTGCTAAGTAACTGGTGTTTTTATCTAATTTTTCTCCTTTATACTACCTGACGGCTGAGTTGATTTTTACTCCACTGCTGTACAGTCACGAGCATAAGTATGTATACACTTGACTTTATTCAAAGACAATTTTCTCCTTTATTTTTTAATGAAATTTTATGTTATTACGAACATTAGTATTTTCGAACCCATAGGTTAATGTAAAGTGTCGTATTTTAACGTTGCATTCATTATTTCACGAAAAAATCGCAATTTAAAGTTGTCAAGTGTTGACATATTGGTGCTCGTGACTGTACATAGTTCTCTCCCTGTCCTCCACCTACCGCATCCAATCAGTCCCAGCTACCTCCAGGTCGTCGGTCCATCTAGCTGGGGGGCACGCCCCCCCCCCCAAAATAAATAAAGAATTTACTAAAACACTCAATCTCCCTTTCCAGGACCTGAAGTTCTGACCGATACAACAGGGGGCCTACCCCGCCACGCCGGTCGCCATAGCAACCAACATCCTAAACACAATCTACCCGCATAACGAGAAATATCAAAATCTTCAACGACCCGCAGAAACTTATACTACGAAATTTTTCGGCTCCGAAACGCTGAGCACGAAATTTTCGGAAACATTTTCGGAAAACTACCAACAGACGGAAGGGGTTAATTTTCCCAATTATGAAAGTCAGAAGTCGGATGGGTACCAAGATTTGAGTGGGACTACAGTGGAATATGATTACAGTGAAGTTAGAAAGAGAAAGAAGAAGAAGAAGGGGGGCAGGAAGTAATATTGATTTTTATTACTGCGGTTTAATTGCGTAACACACTAACAGTAGGAATAGCTTACATTTTGACAGTTCAACAACATCCATTGCGTCATTTACGTTGTTGAGCAGACATTTTTGTCGAACATAAAAAGCAATGGATTAGTAATATCTTTCAAAATTATTCAGATTTAGATTGATAGTGTGTTACTCAATTAAGGTGCTGATAAGAGATTTTTATGAAACTTTTTAAATTATGTGTAAAGGAATTGGTGTTGTTCGTGAACAAGCTTCCACCTTCCGTCAGACTCGTTTAAGCCATGTTTTCCTAGAAGTGCGGTTCCGTCATATAACGGTCGTCATGAAAATTTGTCATTTTCATTTTTGACATTAAGGTGTCAAAAACCGCTCTGTATTTTACATTAAGGTGTCAAAAACCGCTCTGTATTTGACAGACGTTATTTTGTGACCATTCCCCGCTTTTTTAGGAAACCAAAGCTTTAGGGGTTACGTTTCAGAAGACTTTTTCGTAATGCAAATCTGCACTATATAAGTGACAAATCTCACAGATTAGCAATATCTTGGGCCTAGAAAATCTACTTTTTCAGAATTATAAAAGGATAACATTATGAATCATAATGGACAGTTAACTGTTGAATTAATCGTATCAAATCCCATTGGTGAAGGATTTTGCAGTTATTTTTTTTTGTCTGTGCTAAAGTACCAATCAATCCAATCCCAATCTCTTTGATTATACCTACGTAGTGCAGCGAAAAAAAGAAAAACACGGACTGTCTTCTCCAAATTATAATTCATAATGTTATCCGCTTATGATTCTGCCAAAGTGACCTTTTTAGGCCCCCTAGACCTTCCATACTATACAGGGTTAGTTTTCAACGGCCAGCCAAAACTGAACAATTTTGTAATCGCGAATAAAAATTCAACCGTCCCATACGTTTAGGTCGAGTACAATACGACCGACGTAACTTGGCAGGCCTGAACTTTGCACAGAAGGCTGCGCAGTAAGATTTTTAAGGAACCAAATGGTGACATGAGGCGAGTGCGAGTGAGACAACATGCGCGAAAGTTCTTAGTTGCCTATGTTCAGGCCTGCCAAGTTACGTCGGTCGTATTGTAGGTATTGAAAGTTTCTATGGACAGTTGATAAATTTTTCGCGATTACGATATTGTTCCCATGGAGAAAGTTGTTGTTGATAGTCTGTACCACACCCTTAAATTTGGCTACTCTTTGAAAATAAACCCTGTATAATAAAAAGCACTGCTTTAAGGGGGAAGCGCTAAGGCAGCCCGCGAAATTAAAATTTTCTTACGTTTTTTGCATATTGCTGGTCAGTATTAAGTTGTACGTTGATTAAAATATGATTCGCGGTCGTAACAAACATGTATTTACAGAATTATAATCATTACAATCAGTAATACAACTTGTTAGGTTAGTATAATCCCCAAATGTCAAGATTTCATGAAATAGTCATTCTTGGGGATTACTTGGTCTTAGAGAGTTGTGTTGATGACTTTAATGATTATAATTATGTAAATACATATTTGTTACGGCCGCGAATCATATTTTAATCAACGTACAACGTAATACTGACCAGCAAATTGCAAAAAACGTAAAAAAAAATGAATTTCGCGGGCTACCCTGGCGCTTTCGCCTTAATAAACTTCAAAAAATTAAGTTATTATTTTTGTGTCGATCATAATTTTAAAACATTGTAAATTACCTTTTCTTTGTGATCTTAATCATTCCTACTAACACCATAAAGAAAACTACTTAAACAAGCTCTCTTTTTTACTTTTAAAAGAGAAACGATACTGTCTAGATCAGTGTATCCTTAAAGAAAATTAATAGGTACAGTCAACAGCAAAAGTAGATGATCAAAATCAGAAATTCAATACTAATTAACGGAGTTCGCGTCAGAACTGTGTGGCAGAGCTGTTGCTGTTGTTGTTGTTGAACTGTGTGCAGAGACTGTGTGGCTGTGTGGCTGTGTGGCAGAGTTCTGACGCGAACTCCGTTCATTAGTATTGAATTTCTGATTTTGATCATCTACTTTTGCTGTTGACTGTACACATAAGTAAAATATTAAAAAACAAATAAATCAATGTATGTAAGTAGATAAAAAGCTTATAACTAATTGTTTATTATTGTGATCATTAAATTAAAATTAAGTATTTTAATATTCCGTTTATCACTGCGTGGAATTTGTGTAAACCTTGATTTTAGGGCTCACATGGCGCCCGCCTGGCGATTTAGACTTAAATATAGCTTATTATCATATGATTATGTATTTAGGCAATAAGAAATATATATTTTATGTTACATGTTTGAATGTTTTATTTTGAAGAGCTAAAAGAGGCTAGCCTTTTGACCGCCTCACGTCAAAAAATCAAAAACGTGCCCTCGGCATCAAAGTTTGTCCTGCCGGTCGATTCTATAAAAATCTCACCGTGAAAACTTAGGTGAAGTGAGTTTGTTTGTGCTAGGAATTGACACTATTGACAGCTCACTCCACGCTCACTTCACCTAAGTTTTATTTATTTATTTATTAAACTTTATGCACAAGTAAAAACTGTACAAAGGCGGACTTAATGCCTTGGGCATTTTCTACCAGTCTACCTTAGGGTGATGCAGAGACAATACACAGTAGGTGCAATTACAGAAAACAGCTTAGAAAATAACTAGAATATAAAAATAAATACTTTACAACAAAATATAATAAAATAAAAAAGTTATGAGAGTTATACAAGAAAACCTACAACAACTTAATCTTGAGACGAATCTGCCAACTTCTTGTGAATGTGTTCTCGAGCTTTCATTTTAAATGTGAACTGATTGGTTACCATTCTGATATTCTGAGGGAGCGCATTCCAAAGGAATACCGCCTGGACAAAGAAAGAAGACTTTATAAAACCAGAGCGATGAGAAGGACAACGAAGAAGACGATTATTCTCTGACCGAAGATTCTTGCTGTGTGCAGAGCATAAATATTGAAGGAGAAGTGGGTTTGTGAAGGATAGAAAATAGGGTTGTCAAAGCCCTCAACGCTTTGCGCTGCCGGATAGGTAACCACTTTAAAAGTTTTCACTGTGTGATTTTTATAGAATAGCACCGCTGTAGGTATTCGAACAGTGGCGTGCTGGGCACATTTTGGTTTGTCATCTATACATGCTGTGGCGGTCAAAAGGCTAGAAACATGAACATGGATGCATGCAAACAACTTTATATACCATGCTTTATGGAAATAAATATCTATATATATAAAATGATAAACTGACTGATTGTTGATATATCAACGCACAGTCTAAACCGCTGCTCCTAGAGACATAAAATTTGGAGGGTGTGTTCTTTGTGAAGAGTAGGTATCCACTAAGAAAGGGTTTTTCGAAATTCCACCCCTAAGAGGGTGAAATTTCACGCGGACGAAGTCGCGGGCAGAAGCTAGTTATTTATATTTCTAGAAAGTTCAACGGTTCAAGACTTGTGGCACCGTAAGTCGTGGATCCTTTATGAATTTTGTGTGACGGGAATAGTTGCCGACTGGCTAATCTTTACAAATCACAAAAATAACTATAATCGTTGATTCGTGTTAGTTTTTTGACGTGACAACGTCTTAAATTGGGTTGCGGCTGGGAGTCACTTATGAAAAAGTGTAACGCTCGGTAACGTTACGTTCTTATTTTCATTTAATTCCTTGTTCCTATTGTGCAATTTAATTATATTCATATCAATAAATATTCTACCGAGAAAAAGACGTTGTCACGTAAAATCTTCGCCCGTAAAACCGACTTTACAGGCAACCATTTTTTTTTTATTACATTAAAACATTTTAATTAAATTTGTATCAGCGCCATCTATCGCTTAATAAAAAAGTGTTCCCTCTGAATGATCAGACTGCGCTAGTTCCGTCTCGTGCAAAGAGATGGAAGCACATAATAATTAAAAATTGCAATAGATGGCGCTGTACTTATCTGTTAAATTTAAAATCAGCGCCATCTACTTACAAGTCTAGACAACAACTTGATCTTGGTGCAAAATGCCCACCTACTAGTAAAGCTACTAGATACTAGATGGCAGCACCTGCATACTTCAAAATAGTTCTGCTTTTCGATACTAGATAGCGCAACTCGTTTTTAATTTGAAAAAATGTATGCTAAATAATTTTTAATATTCTTCATGGCAACGTTTCAGTTACTAACATAATGAATCGTTTCAACACTACAAACAGACAAACTTATTAGTAGCGTTTAAAATTAATTTTAGTCCTAGTAAACCTAGTACGTATTTATATTTATACTGTTCCCATCATAATTTCAGGGCAAACGTTCCATCTCAGGTGTTATTGTATGGCATAAATCATCCTCCTTATTGCTACATAATTGCGGATTGGAACGGAACCAACACACCTGGTGCTGATGTTGATGCGTTTAAATTAAATTACCTTCAAAACACCGCAACGGTACGTGCGATTAATTTGGCTCTCTTTCATGTCATTTAATGGCGCTATATTATTAATTAAGTGGGTCATTTTTACACTGACAGGATTATTGTTGCTTATAATTAAAAAAAGTTGCTTTTTGTAATTTCAAACACAATGTAAATTGTTTTATGAAATAAATAAATAAATAAATTATAAGTCTGACTAAGACTCTTCAATGTCAGCGGGATTGTCCGAAAGGGTTACCGCACTGGCCCGGAACATAAAAGGCTAAGGAAGGAACACGGGTGGGTTTTAGTCAGTAAGAGTCTGACACTCCCTTCCGCTCCACCCAGAGCGGGACCTTGATAATTTCCTATCCGCAAAAAAAAAAGACTATCCTCAATAGGAGATAGAACGATTAAAACGCCCCACAAAAATTGTTGATGCAGCAGTAAGTATACATTTTATGAAAAAAAAAAAAACAGTGGCACTCCGGGAGTGCCGACAAAGTGAGAACTTGAACAATTACGTGAGTATTTTTACCCGACTGCGCCAGAAGGAGGGCGCTACTCAGCCTATCGCAGTCCACTGCTGGACATAAGCCTCTTCCAGGTTGCGCCATAACCCCCTGTCCTCTGCCTTCCGCATCCAGTCTACCCCAGCCACCTTCTTAAGGCCGTCGGTCCATCGTCGCTGGAGTGCATCCCACACTACGCTTGCCGATACGCGGTCTCCACTCCAGGACTCGTCTGCTCCACCGGCCATCGGTCCTTCGACAGACATGGCCAGCCCACTGCCACTTCAGTTTGCTTACTCTGCAAGCTATGTCGGTAACTCCGGTTCTTTTCCGGATAACTTCATTTCTGATATAACAATATCAATAATAACATGGAAAGAAAAAACAGTGGCACTCCGGGAGTGCCACTGTTTTTTTGTGTATTTTTTTAATCGTCTTGTAAACAAAACAGAAACAGAATACTTTGCCATCACTCACTGCGGAATTTATCGGATCCTATACATTAAAACCGAGTACATCCCGAGGACAGACGAACACATCCGAAGGTAGCGCGGTGTCGGTTGCGGTAACACTGTCGCGAGTTCAATGGTTTTTTTCCATCTCAAAAAATGCCAACGCGACGCGCGTACAGAAGTTTTCACATCAAAAATAATGTAAATAAGGACATAAGGTAAGTTTTCAGAGATAAATATTATTATTTTGGTCAACTTTCAAAATCCATTTTTTCAAGACCACATTCAATTGACCACAACCCAAAATCGAACTTTACTTATCGTACAACTAAGTAACACAATATTACTTCCTCTTCGTCCATTCTTCGTCCAGCATAATTATGAAAACCTTCGTACTTATGTATTTATTCAAGAATACAAAGAATAGAAGTAATATGTATAATTTCTGTGGACTGTGGTCAACAGATGAACGTGAGGAATTGGGTCATTCCTTCCGCAAAGAAAGTTTGTTTTGTGGTCAAGTTGAGGATTCAAATTTTGGGTTCCGTCGTTTATAATTTTATGAAATAGTAGGAATACGTGTTGTGCTAGACATACTCGTTCTTGTAGCGGTGTTCATCTCATTAGTGCCATGGATGGGAGTCGAACTCAGTCACGTCAGTCCGCGATTTAACAGTTTATAGAGGTATGAGGAACAGGGTGTAAAGTTCACTCATACTCTATAGAAAAGGGAAGATCCTCCGACCAGACGGGTGTTGTGTCTGGCGGGCAACTGCCCAATAATTCATGTCGGGCCGTGGTAGTTGCGCGGTAAACTCTGCTTGCGCGATGCAGGATTTTGGGTGACGTCAGTATGACGCGTTGTTCGCATGTGGCGTTGTAGATACCGCTACAAGTTTATATATATATATACACGCATACATAAACTCACGCCTTATCCCCATGGGGGTAGGTAGGAACTACAAAACGTCACCTGGTACGATCCTTACATACCCAAACTGTTCGGTCGCTTGTGAGAAGGCTGCTGGTACAATGGAAGACAGTATAGGATAGTATTATTTTGGCACAATTCGCTGCCTCAGTAAAAAGAGACCCTAACATCAGTCAACTGAGAACATCCTCCGCCTTCCGTATCCAGTCTGTCCCAGCCAGGGGGCCTAAAAAGGCCACTGTGGCAGAATCATAAAATGATAACATTATGAATCATAATATGGCGAAGACAGTCCGTGTTTTCCTTTTTTTCGCTGCACTACGTAGGTATAATCAAAGAGATTGGGATTGGATTTGGATTGGATTGATTGGTATTTTAGCACAGACCGAAAAAAAATTAACTGAAAAATCCTTCATCAATGGTATTTAATACGATTAACTTAACAGTTAACTGTCCATTATGATTCATAATGTTATCCTTTTATGATTCTGCCAAAGTAGCCTTTTTAGGCCCCCTGTTCTTTTCACAAAAACATGACACTTACTTCAGATTATTCCTAAAATTTGGAAAGATCTCTAAAAATCACATGCCGTTCATAACGCGACAGTAGCCTCATAATGACTGTAATGTAACAAATTGATCTGTAATTACGTCCGCAGCCGACAGATGTCGCTGTGGTCAGCACAATCTGGAGCAGGATAAGTGCAGGGATCACGCGAATTAGGAGACATCTTGGACATTATATAAATTTTGGAAAAAAAGCATAATTTGTTTTTTTTTTTTGTAAAGTTAACCAGCAATTCTGGTTCCAAATTACTAGTAAAAAGTACACACTACTACCTAGTAGTAAGTAGGTATTAAGCAAAAGCATAATTATATCCTTAGGTACTAATAATATTATAAATGCGAAAGTGTGTCTGTCTGTTACCTCTTCACGCTTAAACCACTGAACCGATTTAGATGAAATTTGGCACACCTAGATATAGTTTGAGTCCCGGGAAAGGTCATAGGATACATTTTTACCCGATATTACCTCGGGATCGAAACTTATGCGGGTGAAACCGCGGGGCGCAGCTAGTTTACTGCGCCGGGACCTTTATTGCATTCCATAATGTTTAAAGGTCTTACAATGGCTTAAAGCTAAGGTACAATTATAATAGGCCTTAAAGGGCACAGAAAAAGTGTAAAATTGTAAATGTGTGTGTAAATTGAACTCGCGACACTGTTACCGTAACCGACACCTCTGTTTTAAGTTTTGGCCGTTATAAAGACATCAACGCGCGGTACATTTTATTTGGGAAGGATGACCTTCAAACATATTTATTAAAATTACTATGCTTTTTCAAGTTTTCACTTGTGTCAGCACTCCTGAAGTGCCACTGTTTTTTTATTTTAATAAGGTTCACAATTGACGGAGAATTCGGTGTACAGTCAACAAAGGAGTTAAGTATACAGGAGCGTCGGATATTGTTGAAGTTTACTAAGAAACTGATGGATATTCTCGAATAAAATTTTAGTTTATTAATAGAAAACAAACAGCTCATTTATTAAATTAAATTTCAGTCCAGAACATCCATCGGTTTCTTAGTAAACTTCAACTATATCCGACGCTCCTGTATACTTAACTCCTTTGTTGAGTGTACATGTAAAACAAAAATCATATGTAAAGTCGAACTTTTGAACTCTATGGCTTAAAGCAACATATGAATAATACAAACTTTCATCAGTATGTTGCAAAATATTCAAAAACTTTTAAAAGTGTGTGCCAAAAAGCTAAAGCTCTTTATATTAGCAATAAAATAAAATCAGCTGATGATAAAATAAAAACTACCTGGCAAATAATAAATAATGAAACAGGTAGGAAAAAACAGCCTAACACTGAATTTAATTTAGAGACTGCACATGGCCCCATCAACTCAGATGTAGAAATAGCTCAGGAATTTGAAAACTTTTTTTCTAATATTCCCCTTAAAACTACTGAAGCTTTAAATTCATCCCCCACGCTTTCTGCTGCCTTACTTAAAAAGAATGTAAAGGCATGCCCTTTGGAGTTTAGGTTTCAGCATACAAGCCCCCAGGCTGTTATAAAAGCTTTTAGAGATCTTAACATTAAATCAACAGAAGATCTCTGGGGAATGTCTGTAAAAGTATGTAGATCTTTTATCGAAACTATTGCGCCCTATTTAGCTTTCATATTTAACACCAGTGTTGACCAAGGAGT
This sequence comes from Oligia latruncula, assembly GCA_948474745.1. Classification (NCBI taxonomy): domain Eukaryota; kingdom Metazoa; phylum Arthropoda; class Insecta; order Lepidoptera; family Noctuidae; genus Oligia; species Oligia latruncula. The sequence continues at coordinate 2,407,161 of OX419710.1, read as the reverse complement.
CTTTCCGGATCTTATGAAACATAGTAAAGTAGTACCATTGTTCAAATCCGGTGATAGTAAAGATCCTAACAATTATAGACCTGTGTCAATTCTACCAGTTCTCAGTAAGGTGTTTGAAAAGTTGATGCTCAATCAAATGTTACGTCACTTTAATAAAAATTCCATCTTTCATGAACACCAGTACGGTTTCACCAAAGGGCGTTGCACTACTGACGCCGGTGTTACCCTAATAAAGAACATTTTTAACGCCTGGGAAGAAGCACAAGATGCCATTGGAATCTTTTGCGACCTCTCTAAGGCGTTCGATTGCGTAAACCACGAGACACTTCTGATGAAACTGGAGCACTATGGAATTAGAAAAGCAGCACTTGACTTGCTAAGATCATACCTGAAAGATAGAAAGGTTAAAGTTCAAGTAAACGGCGTAAACTCATTAGGGTCTGAAATGACAATGGGTGTTCCTCAAGGTTCGATATTGGGTCCATTCCTCTTTTTAGTTTACATTAATGATTTACCCCAATTACTTCAAAATCAACCGAAGATGGTGTTATTTGCAGATGACACATCGTTAATCTTTAAAATAGACCGACGGTCACAAAATCTTGACGACGTGAATAACTCTATTCTTCAGGTCCAAGATTGGTTTACGGTAAATAATTTAGTACTTAATGAAAAAAAAACCAAATGCATTAGATTTAAATTACCGAATGTTAGAAGTAGCGAATGTGAAATCATATTGAATGGCCAAAAACTAGAATTTATTGATCAGACAGTTTTCCTAGGAATCACGCTAGACGAGAAATTACAATGGGGACCTCATATAACATCTATTGCGGGGCGGCTAAGCTCCGCCGCTTATGCTGTTAGAAAGATAAGACAGTTAACAGATGTAGAAACCGCGCGTTTGGTCTATTTTAGTTACTTCCACAGTATTATGTCATATGGCATTTTACTATGGGGTCGGGCTGCTGACATTGAATCCATTTTTATTTTACAAAAGAGAGCTGTCAGAGCCATTTACAATCTACGTCGTCGCGAATCTCTTAGGGAACTATTTAAAAAGGTTAATATCATGACGGTACCTTGCCAATTCATTTATGAAAATATTATGTATGTAAGAAAAAATCAACATCTTTTTAATAAAATAAGTGATCGGCATAATTTTAATACTAGAAATAAAGATAAATTAGATCAACCTTTTTTTAGATTATCTAAAGTACATACATCTTTTATGGGGTACTGTGTTAAATGCTACAACAAAATACCTTGTGACATATTGCAATTAAATGAAAGAAAATTTAAAACTCATATTAAAAGTACACTTTGTAAACAAGGATATTACAAATTAGAGGATTATATCCAAGATAAGAATGTTTGGAAACATGCTGGTCCTGCTCCATAGGACAATCTAAAAGTTTAGACAAAATCAAACTTGTTCCTAATTTAATTTATATATATATTTTTAATTATGACATCTTATTCTAATTCATTTTTACAATCTGCGACTACAGTGGCTCACACACTTGTTAAAGTTCAACTACTTTTGCATTTTTTTTTTTTAAATAACTTGTAAATATGTGAGCGCCATGTATCTATCACTTATTTGATTTACCTGTCATTGCTTAATTTTTAATTCTTTTTACCTTTTGTGGTAGACTAATTTTATTATGGGTGCATCGTGTTCACATATAATTTTTATTATGTATACAAGACCTTGTAAAACATTTTTAAAAGAGTAACGGTGGAGTTTCTTGCCCATTCTTCTCCATACGAAAACTACCTTTTCGAATGGGCGACTAGAATCATTTCTATTTAGTTTTTTTTTTTGACGTTCAAAAGTGCCTTTAATGTGCCTATTTGAAATAAATGATTTGACTTTGACTTTGACTTTGAACATATAACCTGCTTCTTTTTGGAAGTCGGTTAAAAAGTAATTCATAGCGACCATTATCAACATCTGCAGCGATGATACAATAGAGCAGGAAAAACTGAAAATTACATCTTTTATTTAGGTATACTTACCGTGCCTCGGAAAGCACGTTCAGCCGTTGGTCCCGGCTGTCATTCGTGGATCTTTGACAGTCGTTACGGGTAGTCAGAAGCCCGAAAGTCTGACAACCAGTCTTACCAAGGGGTATTGTATTACCCAGTAACTGGGTTGTGGAGGTCAGATAGGCAGTCGCTCCATGTAAAAAACTGGTATTCAGCTGCATCCGGTTAGACTGAAAGCCGACCCCAACATATTTGGGAAAAGGTTAGGCAGATGATGACTTACCAATATTATAAGCACAAATAAATAATTTCTATTTCTAAAATAAAATAAATAAATAAAATAAATTGTAAAACTATTGTAAAAAACTGGCCAAGTGCGAGCCGGACTCGCACACGAAGGGTTCCGTACTACAAGGCAAAAACGCCGAAAAAAACAGGTTTGTTGTATGGGAGCCCCCCTTAAATATTAATTTTATTTTGTTTTTAGTATTTGTTGTTAAAGCGGCAACAAAAATACATAATTTGTGAAAATTTCTACTGTCTAGCTATCGCGGTTCTTGAGATACAGCCTGGTGACAGACAGACGGACGGACGGACAGCGAAGTCTTAGTAATAGGGTCCCGTTTTTACCCTTTGGGTACGGAACCCTAAAAAGAAGTCGGTTAATAAGTAGGTATCGTTTGCGAAAAAATATAGATGAAAAAGATAAACCTATCTTTACTAGCAATCTTTTAAATCCAACCCAAAATAAACCGCCCACTCAAACCTCAACGAACCACAATTAATTTATCAAAATAATTACCATCTACAAAAAAGGAACAGAAAGTGCAATATTTCACCAAAAGAAACTTGGTTCTTTGTAGTATTTTGTCACTTTGCGACCACCCAAGCTTAAAGTCGCCGCCAAACTATTACCGTGATATATGGCGGAGTCACACACAGGTAGGATTGTAGGATTCTATTGACGTATAAAAGCTGCCGCCTCAAAAGTCACCGAATAACCATAAATTTAATGCTTTTGTTGTAAACATGTCAAAATATTTGAATCGGTCTCAATTGTGTATTGATGCGATTATTTTTAAAGTGTTTTTTGGTTTGAGAATTTATAAAATGTAGTGATTTTCCACTTCTACTTCTTAGCGTGGCAAAAATATAGTTTTTTTCTTAAATTTGTTGGGCTCATAATTTAGCAACGCGGATAGCATTCACTCGCTGACGCAGCCATTAAGTCCTCACGTGTGCAGGTGACAGGGCATGCGGTGCAAGATGGGGAGGTGACCCATTTTCTGTGGAGAGACACCGCAGGTCTGAGCCTTCCATGAACCCCCCACTTGTGGAGGTTGTCTTTGCTGCGGCCTACTTGCGTACGAAGTCCATTTAAGGTTTTCCAAGTAGGCCACGGTAACTTGTGCCCGGATGAGAGGCTCTCTGATGGTTTAATAAAGAGATCAGGAGGTTTCATTTTCAACTAAAATTAATGGAAATTGATGTGGCTCTGTGTTTGCCGGGAGCTTCTCTCAAAGTCTGAAAGCTGCGGTGCTATTCTGTAAAAATCTCACCGTGAAAACTGTGAAGTGAGCGTGGAGTGAGCTGTCAATAGTGTCAATTCCCAGCAAAAACAAACTCACTTCACCTATGTTTTCACGGTGAGATTTTTACAGAATCGACCAGCTGAAAGGGATCTTGCGTAAACTTATTAATAAAGGCAGAAGAGTCCTGAAAACTGTGTTGTGATTTGATTGCCGACTCGTTGTCTTTAAAGGGAGTTGGTCAGTGAAAAAACTGTCAATGTCATTCTCGAAATTAATCCTCGTTTAGCCACACTTTTAACACTCATCATCATCTGCCTAGCCTTTTCCCAACTATGTTGGGGTCGGCTTCCAGTCTAACCGGATGCAGCTGAATACCAGTATTTTACATGGAGCGACTGCCTATCTGACCGCCACAACCCAGTTACTGGGTAATACGATACCCCTTGGTAAGACTGGTTGTCAGACTTTCGGGCTTCTGACCGTAACGACTGTCAAAGATCCACGAATGACTGCCGGGACCAACGGCTTAACGTGCTTTCCGAGGCACGGAGGGGTCACGGTATGTAAAGATGGTCACCCATCCACAGACCAACCGCGGCAAGCGTAGCTTAACCTGATCGATCGACCTGTGCGGCTGTTATTATTTAGCCACGGGCCCCTCTATATATATATATAGATTAATATAAATATTTATTATTATATAAATATAATTTATTATTATTTATTTATTTTTTATATATTAAATATATATTTGAAAATAGTTTTAAAGCCAATTATTTTTAAAAGAGTAACTGTTCAGTGTCGCCGGCTTTTCTCCATAGGTAACGACCAATTGGAATCGTGTAGCTTTTGTCGTTTCATAAGAGCCCGTCCAGGTTTATGTGAAATAAAATACTTATTTCGATTTGATTGCCGGCTCTGCGTCTATGGTCACTTGGTCAGTAAAAAAATTACATTTGGGTCATAATGAATCTTCGTTTATCCCATCAGATCTTGCGGCTTTAGTCAGGTTTTATTCCTTTACTTCTTGACCATGCTTTTCATTCGAATCGGTACACTGAGGTCTCTTGCCTTTCTGACGCGAAGCCCGCGCAAACGGCGAAGGCCCGACCGGCACGTTCTAGAACAAAAAAATCGAAGACGTGACATCTAGGTACCAACCCGCACTGGGCCCGCGTGGTGGATCACCCACTCCTTCTCACAAAGACGAAGCCTGTGTCCCAGCAGTGGGAACATTATAGGCTGATTAATATCTAACATGTAATAAGTATGTTTATTTCTTATCTTACATACTTAAAGGTATATAAAACATTTCTATTGCCTTCATTAGAATCCTTCGTGATGACAAGCACCTTGCATTCCACATCTTTCTCTAATTTCCCACACGGAAAAAATATATTACCTAATAATTTCATGGCTGGAAAAAAAATAAAAAAGCTATAGATAATATAGAGTCATCGGGCCGACCATAGATTATATGAAGTCATCCCGCGGCTACAGATTGCCGCCATTATTATTTGGAGGGAAAAAATCCAAGATGGCTGACGCTAATGTATGGTGACCATGAATGATTAAGGGCTTGTTTTGGTACTTTTAAAGGATACAAAAGGTATTATTTAAGTTGTAGAACGCCTTGAAAATGTCTGAAGATCAATAGTGTCTCTTAATAAAGTTTTTGTATGCGAAAGTAAGTTTGTTTGTGTGTTTGTTACCTTTTCACGCCTAAACCACTGAAAATTTGCACATATGTTGTCAGGTGTACAAAAACGGACATAGGGTACCTTTCATCCCGAAAAAAATTGCTGTTCCCGAGGAAAACAACAATAATGTTATTATGATGATAGATGGCGCCACGTGTCTTTCGAATCAAAACAGGGCAACGTCTGTCGGGTCATCTAGTATCTAATAAAAAAACCGTGAAATATAACGAAAATTCTGAAAAAAATACATAAAACTCTTATCAAAACATCCTCCACAGCCCTATATCCCATAACTCCAGTATTCCCTACTGAGCAGTCACCCTACAGTTAATTTCGAAACCAAAAAAAGTCTAAAATGAGCCCATAGATAATTATTATTTTACCTACTCCGAGTAAATTATATGTAAGCCATAGTTGCTAGAAAATAGGCTCACTACCAAACTATCTTGACCCCTTACCTAAAACATTTCCTTCAGGATCAGAGCTCAACGTGTCCTGGTCATATAACTTATTAATTTCTTCACCATTTTGGGTGAGAAAGAGACAAGTATAGCTATTAGCGTGTGTTAGAAGGAGACAGCGAATGTTTTTTTATTATATCGGAGTGCATGGGCGGTGTGCTTTGGTGATTATTGTTTTTATATACAGGGTGTTCGTGTTTTACAAAAGTTAATTTTGTTGTTTTTCTTTGTAATGGCGCGGTTGTAAGATTCCTGTTAGTGCAAAGTATTTCTGTTAAATTTGCTTGTTCTAAGAATGGATTAATTAGAACGATGACATAATTACGTTAGGCGCGAGGTAGCTGTTAGGGAGTTAAAAAAACAACTGATTTCTAAAAACACAAGTTTAGGTTTAAATGTTGTTGGAATGTAGAATTTAAGGGGCTTACAGGACCTTAACACAAAAAACGCAAGTTTTAGAAACAATAAAAGTATATGATCGACTACAATAAACAAAATCAGAAAATTATATGATGTTCTTCACGATATATTCTAGGTAGACAGTGTGTTGAAAACATAATATAACTAATTTGATACGATAGAAAAAAATCATGAAGATACCTCTAAAAATTTTCTTTTTACAATAAAAACCATATTATTATACCTACATACAATCGTTCTGATTTTTTGTCAGATTATTCTACAAGCAACATATTAAAACACTAGTGTTTTAATTTTTTTGTCCAAACAATAGATTTGTAATTAAACAATTGCTTCATATTTTGCAATAAATTACCAGCGTTGTGTCATCGCGCTTCTCTTTCTTTTCTATGCAGTCCGATAGTGACCGCGCTTTAGGTCATGTAAACACTTACCTATGTATGTTTAACACGAACCGTACTAATGGCTTTCATTTTGACAGTTCAACAACATTCATTGCGTTATTTACGTTGTTGAGCAGAATTTTTTTTCGAACATATGAAGCAATGGATTAGCAATATTCTTCAAAATGATTTAGATTATGATTAGAACTTACTATTAAGTTCTCGATGGAAAAAAGTTTAACATCTTTGGCCCAAGATTTAGCTAAGGGAACTCCGCTCACTCACGCAGTCATAAGAAAACAAAGCTGAAAAGTAAGGAATATGGCTAGAAAACGGAATAACGCTGGACTTGGTAGGTACAGACAGCAGCACATCAAGCTACTACAATCTGTCAAACTTCTTTAATAGATTTTCAACTTTATCGCTAAAGCTTAAGGTTCAAAATTGATTGGGAAAATTTGACAGTTTTGGGTAGTTTGATGTGCTGGCGTCTCTACTTAAGTAACTATTGCAACTTGTAACTTTCACTCTTGGTTCATCATCAGCCTACAGCAGTCCACTGCTGAACATAGGCCTCTCCTATTGCACGCCATTCATTTTCGGCAACTCTCATCCAGCTGCTACCAGCCATCCTGCGAAGATCGTCGCTCCACCTAGCCTGAGAGCATGCTACCTTACGTTTACCGATTCGCGGTCTCCACTCAAGAACACGTCTATCCCAACGGTCATCGGTTCTACGGCTAATATGGCCGGCCCATTGTTATTCACATCTCATTTTGGCATTACCGTTCCTTGTTAGCCTGTATTTTAACTCAATTCAAGTACAGACGCCCACATCAAGCTACTACAGTCTGTCAAACTTCTTTAATAGATTTTAAACTTTATCGCTAAAGCATAAGTTTCAAAGTTGGTTGGGGAAATTTGACAGTTTCGAGTCTGTACCTATACCGTTGACTACTCTAAAGTCTAACTATTCCTGGCCTGATAAATAACATGTCAACGTAATCCCAACAGCCTGTATAAAAGTTTCGGGTTCTAACAAATGTGATAATTTAGTTTCCGAGACCACGCACACATACGCACAGACAGACGGAGTAATGATTTTATTTATAGGCCGACTATGTTATTAGGGTACCTTGAAATGTGTATGTTATGTTAACCTTCAGTTTTTTGAGCTTTTAAGCAACTGTGGGATGGAAAAAGAGTGAAATATGTTTGAAGTTGTGAAAATTTTATGAATTTGAAATTCAAGCTTAAACCTGTAGTTTATTATGTAGAAAGAAAAGAAAGAAAAACTGTTTATTCTGCACAAACAAAACGCACATTGCATATATATATAAAAAAAAAATAATAAACAAAAAAAGATAAATATACACACACGATGTAGTCAAATGCCTCGTACTTAAGCTTAAAAAAAAAAAAAATGTTGAAAATGTTTGTTGTTGTTGTTGTTGTGTGGGTATTTATCTTGTAACAGTTTTTTTGTAAACCAGAAACAAAAATACGTTTTTCTCATAAGAAAGGTACTTACCAATAGAAACGTAGTCGGTGCACAGAAATATTGTCAGATGGTCAGTATCCTAATTGCGTAACACACGATCGATCTCAATCTGAATCATTTTGAAGGATATTGATAATCCATTGCTTCATGTGTTCGAAAAACTTGTCTGCTCAACAATGTAAATGACGCAATGAATGTCGTTGAACTGTCAAAATGAAACCCATTGCTACTGTTACGCAATTTCCTCGCAGATCTGCAAACTTGTTGTCTATGAATTTTCTTTAAATATGTCCACAAAATTGAAAACTGACTATAAACATTTGGTTACTAATAAATTGCTCTCTAAGCTTCAAAAAGAAGAACATACAATTTAACAATTGTAACAAAGTCTTTCAGCACCATTTCCTAAGAAAATTTGATATTGATGAAAAAAATCTACAACAATTTAAAACTACGGAACCAATCACCTAATGGTTATCAGAAACTCGTGGGATTTCCATAAAAACTGCGCACCGAGACTAATAGGCTTCACAGAGCACTTTTATCTCTATTTTGTGTGCTGGTATCATCAAGTTTTTCTTCCATAAAAGGTTGCGCAGGTAGCGTGAGCTTGAACACTATGATAGCCTGATAAACCACTAAGTATACAGTGTGAGTCTTCATAATGTGCACATAACGAAATGAGGGAAACATAGCTTAATTTTATCGACGGAAAAAATATTTAAAAAAATCTAAAAAAAAAATTTTGTTTTTATATTTTAAAATTTTTTTTTCGCTGCTATGACCCCTCTGTAAACAATCGCCCCTCAATTGACAATTACGGTTTTTTTTTTTAACAAAAATCTGATATTTTTTCATAAATTTTACCTACCATTTTTTATTACTTTAAATTATTCTCCATCGTATCAGATTTCTAAACGTAAAAATACCATGTTTATAACTCAATCACAACATTTCCTATCAACTTTTAAAGAAAGGCCTTGCAATCACCATACTTTAGCAGGTAAAGATCCTTTTAAATACTTTTTTATTTTTTTTAATATTTTTTCCGTCGATAAAGTTAAGCTATGTTTCTCTCATTTCGTTATGTGCACATTATGAAGACTCACACTGTATATCTCTGGCCGTGGGTGTGTAAAAGGCTATAGGTTCCTGCAGACAGGCACTACGCTACGGTGTGATACAATTCTGGTAGGCTTGCATGAAGTTTTCATAGAAATTGTTCTGCTAGAGTCGCGTCCGCAGGAGAAACAAGGTAACCGACATAGCCCAAAGAATTACCAAACTTAAGTGGCAGGGGGCAGGGCACATTGCTCGCAGAACAGATGGCCGATGGGGCCGAAAGGTTCTGGAGAGGCGACCGCGCACTGAAAGACGTAGCGTTGGAAGGCCTGACCTTGTGAAGGCCGCAGGAACCCGTTGGATGCGAGAAGCACAGAACCGAACGAAGTGGAGGTGCTTGGGGGAGGCCTATGTCCAGCAGTGGACGTCTTTCGGCTGAAATTATGATGATGATGAGAGTCGCCTCGCGCCAGTCTGCGGGAGCCGTAAGACGACGAAAACAGAAAAGCATGATTTGATTTAAAGTGAGGAAAGATTAGGGATACATCTGGGTGGGAACCTGTGAAATGCCGCTGATCCTGGGACGGCTGAAGACGCGCACTTTTCCGCCCCGATTTCCGACTTTCAGAACATTTTAACTTGCTACAATGGGATTAAATTAGCGTATGTTAGCAAAAAATGTCCTGAAAAATATGTGGCAATGATCGAAATATGGAGTTTTTTCTAAAGAGAAGTTTTATTTCTGTTGTTGTTAGGACATGAATAATAGAAAACAAAGCAATATAAAATTCACCATTTACAAATTCCTTTTCATAATTTTACTGTTATATCTGGAATTTCTTAAGAGCAGCCCGTAGTGTAGATGTGTCGGGTTGATGGCAATAGGGCTCGCCCCCTATTTTCTGCAACTTACATATCTGGCGAAATGTGGGTGTCCTATAGGTGCCTAACCCATCATGGAGTACAGCTGAGTTATTCTGATAAAATCTGACCGTGAAAACTTACAATACGACCGACGTAACTTGGCGAGCCTGAACATAGGCACTAAGAACTTTCGCGCATGTTCTCTCACTCGCACTCGCCTCATGTCACCATTTGGTTCCTAAAAAATCTTACTGCGCAGCCTTCTGCGCAAAGTTCGTAGTCGTATTGTAAGTGAAGTGAGCTGTCAATACTGTCAGTCCCAAGCATAGGGCATGGTGGGATGACACTGACAGCTCATTCCACGCTCACTTCACCTAAGTTTTCACGGTGAGATGGTTACAGAATAATACTGCTATAAAAAAAAAGCAGTGCTTGGCGTTATGTTTGAAACTTTTAACGAAACCGTTAGCACCAAATCAAACCGCAAATTCGAAAGATAGCCATCAAAATACTTTGGTAGATACATAACATAATTCACGAAATTAAGATTCAAATATTTTAGTCTCACAAAAAGGCCGGTACCTAAACCAAACCCAAAAATAAATTGTTATCGCCAGTAAAAAAAAAGAAGAAAAAAAAGTCAATTAAGTAAATGCATTTTAAAAAGACCGCGTGATATAAAGAATCCTTAGGCTCCGTAACTTAATGTCGTTGCTTTAAAAAAAGAGTGCTCCTTTTTTAAACGGACCAATGAGAGGTCCCGATACTTAATGTCCTACCGAATTTTGAAATTGGAGATTTGAAAGTAAGAAATGGAGTCGTTTTGAAATGGTTATTTTTTGTTTTAGTTATTTTTCTTATCTTTGAACTCGGTTTTTAGAAGCCAAGCAGGATTAGAGGCATTAGAGGCTGTGTCAGGTTACTACAAGAAGCTAGAGAGTTATCGAATATGTATCTACACTACACTACCTACAAATATAGAGCCTAAAATAACGGACAATATTGAGTAATTCCGTGAAATAAATATTTTATGTAGTTATATACAGGGTCCACAAATTTTAACACAGCGCTCAGTTCGTCTAACCAAAGATATCCAAGCAAAAAAAAAAACACAGATTAAAGTGATTTTATTTTGATCTAAAATAATAAATTGCATATTAGTGTATTTTCGTTAGCTGATTATCTTTCTTGTAAGTATAGATGCGTTTTTCTTATATAATTTTATACCATCGTCCTTATTTTGGTGGTCTGAATGATTTCTAAAAGTTTGTCCATCTATTTTAATGGGATCTTTATATATGTTATATGACTGTGTATGGTATGTTATGTGTTTAAGTATGCTTTAGGTAGTGTGTTTTGTGTGTAGGTACATACATTCTATATATCTATATACTAATAATAAAGCTGAAGACTTCGTTTGTTTGAACGCGATAATCTCTGGAACTACCGGTCGGTTTTTTTTTTTGCAATTTATAGCCTCATTTTCGTGGAAGGCTATAGGCTATTTAACATTACACTGTGACCCATAAGAGCCGAGCAAAAAGTTAAAAAGAACGCTAAGCGAAAAAAGTAGCGCGAGCAGGGAGCCTAAAAAGGTCACTTTGGCAGAATCATATCAGGATAACATTATGAATCATAATATGACGAAGTCAGTCCGTTTTTCTTTTTTTCGCTGCACTACGTAAGTAGGTTGTAATCAAAGAGATTGGGATTGGATTTGGATTGGATTGATTGGTATTTTAGCACAGACAAAAAAAATACTGAAAAATCCTTCACCAATGGGATTTGATACGATTAACTTAACAGGGGGCCTAAAAACGCCACTTTGGCAGAATCATAAAAGGATAACATTATGATTCTGCCAAAGTGGCCTTAGGCCCCCAGGTGATGCGATGCGACGGGATGAGTCGGGGGAACAAGAAATTACACGCGGACGAAGTCGCGGGCAGAAACTAGTAAATAAATAAAAATACATGTTTTCAGCTATATTTTCATTAGCAAGATTGAAATGGACATATTTGCGGAAGTTCAACTTAAAGGGAAAGGGAAAAACATGCTGAAATTGAAATTGAAATGTGGGTAGGTACCTACACCTCTGCCTAACATTTCAGAAATCACAGGTGCGGTGTTGTGTGTGTGTGTGTGAAATCACACGACGTCATTGCGTCGGCGCCGGCTGTCGCTGAAAACCAGCGCTGGGGCTCTGTCTTGCATAGGGTCGCAGCATAATGCTGAGCGATAGGCGTGGGTGTGACGCATGTTTCCCCCCACCCTTTCTTATTTTTTTTTTGTGTTCATGTTCTTTATTGCGTCATGTTTACCGCAAATTACCGTATTTTCTTTCATTATTTTTCTTTCTAAATTAAAATAGGTAATTACAAAAACTGATACAGATTTCATCAAGGGTCTTTACGAAGATCTAAAGGCATTGTTAGCTACTCAATGTAAAAATCTAAAAGCTGTAGAACATTTCATACATGAAAAACTAAAAAGGACCTCCCTCGCTCAGATTCTTTACCCAACGGAACCAAAAAGCCACAAAAATACCATAAACAAAAGAACAAAAATTATCAGCTCTACGCCATTTTATAACCGTGCAATATTGCAGCCGAAATTCAAAATAAGAGAACACCGAGCTCAACCGAAGTGAGCCGAGCGGACGTTCTTATTTCAAATGTGAAGCGACGCGCGATAAACAACTTGCAGACTTATTTGTTGATCGTACGCGATTATGAATTGTTGTGTGATTTTATTTTTAATATTCTAACTGTTATTTTGAAACGGTATGACATTTGACGTTTCCAATCCTTCCAAAAGTTAACTACAGTACCTACCTACATATTATACTTACATACATACATAATCAGCCTATAATGTTCCCACTGCTGGGACACAGACCTCCTCTCGGTGAGAGGGAGTGGGCCGTAATCCACCACGCGGGCCCAGTGCGGGTTGGCAGATGTCACATATGTCTTCGAATTTTGGTTCTAGGAAACCGGCATGTCCTACTTATTATATAGGTACCTATAGAAAAAAATATTACCTGACCATGAATCCCGCATATAGTTCTAAATCTCCAAACGTAGATATAAGCGAAATTTTTCGTCGTATATAAAAAATATTAGTTGCTCCATACATTTTGTCCACTTATAGTAGACTACCTATTGCACATTTTTAAGAAACTGCTGATTTTTTTTGATAACCCACCTATAATTTTTCTTTCTCTTACTGTGAGAGAAAGAAAAATTATAGATAGGTGGGTGGGTTGTGAGAGTCTCACAGAGAGTCTCCTGAGTCCCAGCAGTGGGAACATTAACGGGCGTTTTGGGTGACTGTCTTATGTAATTCTGACGCTCAAAAAGTGCTGATTCAGGTTTGATTTTGTGTGAATATTGGGCCCAAATGTTCTGAACCATGAATCGAACTCAGACTGAATTCAATTTCGGAGGCATTTAACTCCCGAACCAAAAGAGTGTCATTGAAAAATGTCCTACTCAACCGTATCAGAATTTAAACAAACATTTGAACTTAGAAGACAAAGCAATCAAACGGCCGTCAGTATCTATGGTCGCGTTCAGTAAAAATTGCCATAATTAAAATTTGTTTAGAAAAACTCGGAATGCACCCGTAACAATGGGCCATTAGGCGCGTTGATAAACATCTACGGAAGAATAGTAACGACTTTTTTGAATTTTGAATTTCGGAACGATTGTGTTTTTTTCTAAAGTTGCCAGTTTGGGAAGCGTTGGAGACTTTTTAATAGACAACAAAATACATTTTTATTACGCTTTGTTAGGATAAGCGGGATTCTTCAGTTTATTATTTTTCAGAGCAACGACCAACTAAACTTTTAACTGTCAAATAACTGGCTGGCTCGTATGAACCTAGTTTTTTTTATTTAATTTCGTAAGGGATCATGACTAAGTAATGCAATGCAAACAGCCGCACGGGTCGATTGATCAGGTTAAGCTATGCTTGCCGCGGTCGGCCCGGGGATGGGTGACCATCTGTACATACCGAGACCCCTACGTGCCTCGGAAAGCACGTTAAGCCGTTGGTCCTGGCCATAGATATAAGAAAGAAGGTCCTGGCTGTCATTCGTGGACCTTTGACAGTCGTTACGGATCATCAGAAACCCAAAATTCTGACAACCAGTATTTAAAAAGGTAAGCAACAGCTTCTGTGTGTTTACAAAATATCAAATAACAGTAGGTAACACATTGACATATATATTACTAGCGTAAGGACCGGGCTAACGGCGCGACTAAATGGCACCAACGCGCTGGCCCTAAAATGACGGTTTTAGGGCCAACGCGACTCAGTTGACAGTGGTGCGCGCGAACTTCGAACTTCGAACGAAGAACTTCTATGTAAAATGTTCAGACGGGCGTATCCTTACTTTTGAAATCATTGAGGTAACAGTTATGTGCTTGCTTATACCTACAGTTGCCAATAACAGGTGGACCAACATTCTCAAATACAGTGAACTTAAGCTAAAAACGAAATGTGTAAAAATTAAGTCGTAACAAACTATGTAAACAGAAATATAAAATGACATAAGTTATAGGTTACAAGAGGCAAGAAATACCTACATACTAATTACTAATACAACGAATCTTTAGATTGTGTGGGTTGCGTGCTTTAGGACCTTACAATTTGAAGTTTTTTAGGGAGTCATGATTATATGGCGACATCTGGAGTGGATTTTATATAAGAACTAACTGCGCCCCGCGGTTTCACCCGCATAAGTTTCGATCCCGTGAGAATATCGGGATAAAAAGTAGCCTATATGTTAATCCAGGGTGTCAGCTACCTTCATACCAAATTTTATCAAAATTGGTCCAGCCGTTTGAGCGTGAAGAAGTAACAAACATATAAACATACACACACGCACACACCCCCCCCCACACTCACAAACTTTCGCCTTTATAATATTAGTGTGATTATGCATGCTAAGTTAAAACGACATAGCGTAGGTATTTGACTGTAAAAAGAAGTTCTTGTTACCCCATTTCTTTATCTACCACAATTCCGCAACTAACGACCTCTGACAAAAAAAAACACATTAAAAATAAACCCATTTATTGTAAACTGCCAATAAATTGGAATTATTCAAATACAAACATGGAACGTGGAACGCTGGCGCTAGCGGACCTCACACGTTGTTAATCCGCGCTATCGCAAATCAGTCACGTCGCGGATTTCGAGCGCGTCACACGTCCTAACCAGTTCTGTTACTAGTTAATTAGTCTTATTTTGTTGAGAATACGAGTATATTAATTTATCTATAACAATGTTGGGAGAAAAGTTTTGAGCATGAATTTAGTTACAACTACAAGAATGGAGGAAAACTAAAGAAACGATGGATGGCTTGTGTGAAAGATGTTGTGGCTAGAAAGGGGTTGGATATTGTATTTGTACCAGTATTTTACATGGAGCGACTGCCTATCTGACAACCCAGTTACTGGGTAATACGATAATTACCCCTTGCTAAGACTGGTTGTCAGACTTTCGGGCTTGTGTCGACCCGTAATGACTGTCAAAGATCCACGAATGACAACCGGGACCAACGGCTTAACGTGCTTTCCGAGCCACGGAGAGGGTCTTTGTGAAGATGGTCTCCCATCCACAGACCAAACGCGGCAAGTGTAGCTTAACTTCATCGGTCAACCTGTGCGGCTGTTATTACTTAGCAACAGCCTCTAAATTTCAAGTATTTACCTATTTCAAAAGATACAGCCCTGTGACGGACGGACGGACATTGGTTACTAAGGTAATAGGGTCTCGTTGGCATCCTTTGGGCACAGCATAATCAGGCTATAATGTTCCCACTGCTGGGACACAGGCCTCCTCTATGATAGAGGGAGTGGGAAGTAATCTACCACGCGGGTCCAGTGCGGGTTGGTAGATGTCACATGTCTTCGAATTTTTGGTTCTAGAACATGCCGGTTTCCTTCCGATATTTTCCCCAAAGGGCTGCGGAACCCTAAAAAAGCTAGTCCATTTAGTGAAAAACACAACATTCTACACCCGTTGCTATTTTATCGACATATCTACCTAACCTATTAGCATATAAACACGAAGGTAATGTAAAATAAAATGCGTTTATCTACTAGCAACATCTGTTTTATGTAACACTGTGTATGTTAGACCATGTGTAAACAGACTTTTACGGAGGCTTTAAAGTTTTTATTAGTTACAATATATATAGGGTCTAATTAAATTAGCTAGCGAAACTGTGCAGACGTGATCCGTATCGATAACTCAACACCAACAAATTTTATTATATCACAACACCAAACATACACTTTTGTTTTTACCACAAGCAAGACACAAGTCAGTCAATTTGTTTTTTTCTTTATGTCACATAGCATTTCAAATATTCATTCTCTAAAGAGTTCCTAACTTACACTTAATGCTATGCAACCTCTAACACAAATAAGACTTGTTAAAGGACTTGATGCAATTGACTTCATCACAACTCCTATTAAAACGATGAAGGAAAACATCGTGAGGAATATGGAATTTTTAGAACCAAAAATTACATGACATTTGACATCCACCAACCCGCACTGGGTCCATTTCAACAGTACTTATTATGCTGAGATTGGCAACTGGCTTCGATCACGTAAAAGGAAAATAAACAGAAGGATTGTTACTAAATCTATTTTCTATCTAAACTTGTGAAATAAACGCACACACACATCACACACCTCACCACACCAGACACCTCAAGATACCACCACACACCTCACCACACCACAACACCACCACACACCACACCACACATATAATACCACCACAAACTTAATAGAATGTATTGGGGAAATGAGCGTGCCAAAACTGTCCTAAACAAATACTATATCATTCCGGACTTATAAAGAATGATATACAGCGAATATGTGCCTAGAATAAATTAAAACGTAATAGTTGTTATAATTTATAAAAGTTAAAAATATATCTATCACTTTTTCATCCTAATCGTCGCCATTTTGTTCAAATGTCACGCTGACATAACATTTCGCGCGCTCCTGCAACCATAGATAAAGGGTTTAAATCTTTTTTTTTTTCGACCACAATAGCACAGATCGGGGTTGAAAAATCCAAGCGATTAATTTTAATTCTTCCATTTATATTCGTGTCACATAGTTTTAAGAGCGGAAGTGCGTTTTTTGATGCCATATAATGGTTTCTTACATCCGGTTGTAATAGAAAATTGTTCGGTTTTGGGGATGGTAGGGCTGTTACCGCTATAAGTCATTTGTAACTGTTTTTTTTTTCAGTGCGTAATCGGATTACTTACCTAAAGTTAACTGTGAACTACATATTTCACAAAGATAGATATTATAGATTTTTAACGCGCTTTACCAGAAGTGGTCATCGTATTCGTGGTTCAGCAGCTTCAATAATAACAGGATTGTACCGGAATTTAGCAGTGCGTCGTGTCGGGAGTGTCTGACTCTTACTAACTAAAACCCAACCACCCGTGTTCCATGTCACTCTCATCCGACCTTTTCGATGATTCTAGTAGCTTTGTTGTATCAAAACGAGGCTGCACCGTCAGATACTTGTTTCATTTATTTCTGAATGTTGTTTGAGAGTTTAAAATGTTTCGCAGTTATTTTAAAGTACTAGCTGCCCGGTGCTACTTCGTTCGGGCGGTGTACCTACCCATTACCCTACCTACCCCTACCCTACTCCTACCCTACTTCAACCCTACTCCTACCCTTCTCCTACCCTACTCTTACCCTACTCCTACCCTACTCCTAACCTACTCCTACACTACTCCTACCCTACTCGCTATAAGTAAATAAAAAATAAAAAATGTAAAGTATCCTATGTCCGTTCTAAGCTACCTCCCCACCAATTTTCAGCCAAATCAAAATATATAGAAAATAAATAGTGTAACTAACACGACTCTCTTTTATATTTATAGATGTAATCTACATAAAGTAAGTTATAAATTACGACAATCATGAAATGGTTTTGCTTGCATGTTTTAAAGCGGTTAATCTTCGCTCAAAATTAATATGAAAAACTTTGTCGAGTAGTTTGGTTTGCTAGTTAAAAATATCCTATAAAGCCAAATAAAAACTACTAATAAATACTGTGATAGTATCACTAATATTCAGTAGAGAAATAATTAAAAATCATGTCTCATCATCTGCCTAGCCTTTTCCCAATTATGTGAAGGTCGGCTTCCAGTCTTATCGGCTGCAGCTGAATACTAGTATTTTACATGGAGCGACAGCCTATCTGACTTCCACAACCCAGTTACTGGGTAATACTGGGTACTTAATTAACTAATTACTGGGTAATACTGGGTAATAGCCTTTGGTAAGACTGGTTGTCAGATTTTAGGGCTTGAGACTGTCAAAGATCTACAAATGATGCCGGTTCCTAAGGGGCTTACACAAAAAACGCAAGTTTTAGAAACAATAAAAGTATAATTATGAGCGACTACAGTAAACAACATCAGAAAAATATGTAAAATTCTTCAGGATATATGCTAGGTAGATAGTGTGTTGAAAATATATTACAAATAATTTGATACGATAGAAAAAAATCATGAAGATGCCTTTAAAAACTTTCTTTTTACAATAAAAACCATAGGTACCTACTAATATACATACAATCATTCTGATTTTTTGTCAGATTATTCTACAAGCAACATACTAAACTAGCGTTTTAATTTTTTTGTCCAAACAATAGTTTTTAAATCATTGCTTCATATTTTGCAATATTTAATTTTCATGTTGATATCCTTCCAAAATCTGGGTCTACAATTTATCAAACAGCGACCATCTCGGATGTAGCCGACCAACGTGGTTGGTCACAGTTCCGACCTAATTTAACCCGCAGGGTAATAGTAACACACTATCAGTAGCAATGGCTTTCACTTTGACAGTTCAACAACATTCATTGCGTTATTTAAGCACATTGTTTAGCAGACACATTTTTCGAACATATGAAGCAATGGATTAGCAATAACCTTCAAAATTATTCAGATTGAGACTGGTTACGTCCGGTTACGCAATTAGGGTGTATTTTGTCGGGCCCTAACTTAGTTACTGCGATCAAAAGGCGTGCGTGAGAAAAGGTCAAAGAGTTAAAAAGAGGCTCAATTATTTTAAAAACTGGCCAAGTGCGAGTCGGACTCGCACACGAAGGGTTCCGTACCACAAGGCAAAAACACCGAAAAAAAAACACGTTTGTTGTATGGGAGCCCCCTTAAATATTTATTTTATTTTGTTTTTAGTATTTGTTGTTAAAGCAGCAACAGAAATACAAAATTTGTGAAAATTTCAACTTTCTAGCTATCGCGGTTCTTGAGATACAGCCTGGTGACAGACAGACAGCGAAGTCTTAGTAATAGGGTCCCGTTTTTACCCTTTGGGTACGGAACCTAAAAAGTGTCCACTATTAGAAGAGCAGTAAGTTTTTAGAGGATGATTTAAATGCCCTATTGATTTTTCCCCCAATTTTTTCCCCTATTATAATAGACTACCAAGCCTCGATAACCCTAGTATTAAATACTTGTATAATTTCATAGACAACGGTAGTTTTTTTTTTATAAAGCGATTATACCAATTGGTAGCCGAACAACTGTTGTTAGATGAATTATTTAAATTACTACAAAATATTTGGGACGTCATTATGTTGTTTAAGTAAATGTTTCTATTATTTATATTAAGGTTATTTTGTAACTAGTTTTTTGTTATGTTTAAATTATAAATTGTCTATGTATTTTGTTTGTAATAGTTTTTGTGTAGCGAAAATAAAATGTTTTGTTTGTATACCTATTTATGTTTGTATTGGAATAAATTGATCGTTTAATTTCCTGTTCATATTAGACTAGCTGCATTTCACGCAAAAACTACTGAATTTCATCCAAATCGGATGAAATTTGGCACACAGATAGTTTATAACCAGGATTAACAGATGGGATACTTTTTATCCCGATATTCCCACGGGATTGAAACTTGCGAGTGACACCGCGGAGTGCACCTAGTTTAAAGATTTATTTCTCAATTTTTCGTAGGTAGTTGCACCTACCACTGTTTGTCTCTGCATTACCCTGTGGCATTAATTACTTAAGTCCGCCTCTGTACATTTCTGTGCTTGAAGTAATAAATAAATAATCCATTCGTTATCTGTGCCTTAGGGCGCCTTCACCTGTAATGTAACAATCCAAGATTCCAGTGTAACGGCTAGGGCTTTGGAAGTAAACTGCGCAGGAGTCAATTGCTGGGTAGCAGTTGACGCCTGCTCAGTTCTCAATTGTCAAAATCAGCAGGATAGGTTAATATTATATAGGTTAATATAATATTATATATTAGGTAGAAGAAACACAGCTAGGTCGCAGGTAAATGTGAATACTCCCAACGCGACGAGGGAGCGCTTTACCCTATAACGTTCCTACTGCTGGGACACAGGCCTCCTCTCAGTGAGAAGGAGTGGGCCGTAATCCACCACGTAGAACCAAACGAAACTAATTAGTCTCCTTGGTGCAGGTCAATGGTGCATAAGGTACAACGGGGTGCGGGTTGGTAGATGTCACATGTCTTCGAATTTTTGGATCTAGGACATGCCGGTTTCCTCACGATGTTATCCTTCACCGTTTTGAGAGGCTTTATAAAAATGCGATATTATATAATCAAAACTCAGCAAAATATTGCAAAAAAAGAAACCCACGAACGACGAAAAATTTCAATCATCCGCCCAAACCAATTTGCACAACAACTACAAAACGTAAGTAATCCCTCACAAGTTGAATGAAAAAAAAAACCTCTATAGACCAAAAACCCAATAACATTTAAGGTTTTAAAGTCGCGGCATCTCAAAGTCCGCCCCCGGGGCGCCGAGAGCTTATTTTCAAAATATTTTGACTTTAATAGCCCTCTTTGACATTACACTGACGTATTGTCGATGGTCTTGATTTTTTTTTTCGTAAATCGGCAAATGTAAAGGTGTTGTTGTGCCTCTTTTGTTGTTGATTGTAATAGAAGTCGGTGTCGTGTGTTCTGCGGGGGTGGCCGAATTTAATGTTCGTGAAGGTGGAGTTACCTTGCAATTTTTTTATGTTTCAAATTTTTCTATGCTGTTCTTTGTTTTCGATGTAGCGGTAAACCTGTTAGACATGTCAATGGCAATGGGCTTGATGGTGACTGGTGAAACTAATGTAGGTAATATTTATATATTCACATTTTTGTTAGTTTGTTAGTTTATAAGGGGCCCGTGGCTAAATAATAACAGCCGCACAGGTCTATCGATCAGGTTAAGCTACGCTTGCCGCGGTTGGTCTGTGGATGGGTGACCATCTTTCCATACCGAGAACCCTCCGTGCCTCGGAAAGCACGTTAAGCCGTTGGTCCCGGCTGTCATTCGTGGATCTTTGACCTGGTTGTTACGGGTAGGCAGAAGCCTTCGTCTGACAACCAGTCTTACCAAGGGGTATCGAATTACCCAGTAACTGGGTTGTGGAGGTCAGATAGGTGGTCGTTTCATGTAAAATACTGGTATTCAGCTGCATCCGGTTAGACTGGAAGCTGAACCCAACATAGTTGGGAAAAGGGTAGGCAGATGATGACATTTGTTAGTTTATATTCGGACGGATCAACTGAAAGCTGCAAGGGGTCTTTCTTCAAAATGCATCCAGACATGGCCCTGCATTGTTAGACTCACATAAAATCCTAATAATATAATGTTTGGACTTTAAAGAGACCATGACCTCTCCGCATTAAACTGTCTTAGTTGATTATTGGGACATTGTATTTCTTATACTGGCAACACGAGTTTTGAAAAATGACGTTTTGACATGACGGTTGAGAAGGCGGGAGTAGACTCGGCCTATTTGCTCGGGGCTAGCATGGAATGTTGACGTATTTCTAGTGGTCAACATTATAATATTATTTCCAATAATTCATGTGAGTTATTTTATTTCACAAGTCACCGCTAATCAGATGTCACAACTTTCAAAAGCCATTACACAACAAGAATATGCCGTCTCCACAACCACAATAGTCACAAAGAGAAACCAGTACAGGCCAGTACTTACATTTTTTCAAACTTTTCAAACCAAACATGTAATCACATTACATTATAATACTCGTCATTCTGTGTCCTTTTCATAACACGTGTCCAAACAGCGTTCACAATACAAACAACATCACACCCTGGCAGGAAACGGCTGACCGCCACAAAGCCTTTGCCAGGCGGCTTTCTTGTTAAAAAAACCGGATAATTTATGGTCAAGCCTGACAGCTGTCATTTTTCCCGCGCGCGGGAAACGTCAAAGGATCGCGTTTTCATTGAATAGGGATGGGCAATTGGTGAGTGGAGTTTGCAGTTATTTTTATTGGGTTATCATGCTGAGTACTTTGTGGGTGGTCTGTTTTTAATTCAGGTTTAAGTTATTAATTTTATAATAATTAGACATCGTTGGATATATTTGTTTTAAAAATGCATCTAAAATGCAAAAGGTGCACGATTCCTAATGGTAGGTCCTACGGAGAATAGCCAGTAAAAACTTGGATTTAAGTTTGTAAAAGAATTATTGTAATGTTGATGTAGGCTCAAATTTTTTTAATGAATAAGCATATTTATTGAAATTAATTAAGTATTTGTAGTCGGGCATCATGCAACTCGACTTTAAAAATCTATAGGTAATGAATGTTACTATAGTCCGCGCGGAACTAGTTGGCCGCGCCTTAGGTGGGGACGGGGTGAGGGCGGCGGGGTTGCCTAGTGTTCGCAACCCACGTACTGAGTAATGACAAAGCGCCCCCGCCCCTCCGTCCCACCGCTCAAATACATAAGGCGCGGCCAACTAGTTCCGCGTTGACTATAGTACGGGTTAGTATTTTCTTGATAGGTACATAATTCCGCAATCATCCACTCTTTACAATCAATTTATTTCATTATAAAAAAACCACTTAAACCTACAACGAGTTACGAAACTTTTCCAGCCAACCGATTTCTTACAAAGTTACAAAGCGCATCCCTACACAAAAGTAAAAATGTCGACGTTAAAATTTGTTTAGCAAATAAAAAAAAGAGATAGTTTACGTCAGAGCCATCAGCTGGCAACCGCAAACTGACCAGTAATGACGGATGCACAATGCACACAACTTTGTATTGTTTGAAAACAATTGAAAACCCCAATGACTACAAACATTCCCTTTCTTTAAAATTTACACAAAAGTTGGTCAGATTTTACGTACACTGTCTAGTTTGAACAGTTCGTAATTACATATTCTAAACAGACCCAGCAATGGATATCAAAGTAAGGTTTGCATTGCCGCAAGACTTTCCAAAATTGGGCGAAATAAATTGGGCTTTTTTACCAGTTTACAAAGACCTCTAAACGTGGCACAGTTCTGAAGATAACTGGGTCTGCAATAAACAGTTTTAATAACCATCTTTAGAAGACTTTTCACTGCCCAGCAAATGCAATAAAACCAAAGCTCAGGCAATTCTGGACTTTAAAAACATCCAAATAACAAAGACCCGCAATTGTAAACAAAATAAAAGACAACACAGCTCAAACTCTAATCGGTTCTTATTTCAAAAGTTGTCGCGTGCCGAAAGCACCCATAACCAAATGTTTGTAATTTTTTTCGCGTCAATTGTTCGGAGACAATGGACAACACGGGTACAGCCTTTTGACGGATTGTTTTGAATAAATAAAACTACCGGTGTTACTTGCAGTGAAAAAAATAAGACGATGATTTTCACTTTTTTTATCGTGGCAACTTGTGAAGTTACTGGTTGCGGTTTTGAATAATAATGCGTTGGTTTTTAAGTGTTATTATATGTAAACGGGTATGTACTGAGGGGCATTGCTTAAATAGGTCTAGACAATGCTGACTTGGCGGCTTTTATTCATGATGTCGGCCTGTAACTGTCCCTCTTCAGGATAAAACCTTACATAGAGAGGGAAGGAGCGTTGATCACAATCACAACGCACCACAGCGTGTTGGCGATTTCAAACTGTTTCTTTATTGTTTATGGTTTTAATGAGCCCGAGATAACCTAGCAATCATCATCATCTGCCTAACCTTTTCCCAACCATGTTAGAATCAGCTTTTAACCGGATGAGGCGGAATACCAGTGTTTTATATAATAATATAATATAATAATAATCCATTTATTTCAGGCAACGCAGGCCCATAGATAAATACCTTAACCTAAACATAGATATTTTAATTATAAAAACACAAATATTAAAAACCTTAAAACTATGACTTTACACGTAACGTTGTCGGCGTCGTGTTTCGCTGCGTGGTGTCGCGTAACCGTCCACGGAAACGTCGATATACGACACCTTTCGGCCAAAAGTCCTCTTGCAGACAGGTCTATATATGTTGGGTTGGAACTCGTACCACGAATGACTTAAAGTTGATGTTGTGGCGCGATTCCAACCTTTCGACCCTCAGAGTCCAGTTGGTCTTCACCTTCAAATACTGCATGACTTCCTCAGTTGTCGTGGAGTGAGGCAGACGCGAAAGGTACAGCTGCGTCGTAGGTACAGCAGGGCGCAACAGCATGTTGGGTCCACTCGGTGCGTTGCCACACAGGTTACGAAATATATGGAGCGACTGCCTATCTGACCTCTTCAACCTATTTACTGGGTAAAACAATATTATACCCCTTGGTAAGACTGGTTGTCAGACTAGGGATTCTGACTACCAGTAACGACCTATCAAAGATCTACGAATGACGCCGAGACCAACGGCTTAACATAATAATTCTAGCAATGATTTTCAATAATAAGTAATTTACGGTCCTCAAATATTATTTGAAGGTGTTAATTGATAAACAAATTCACCACAGCCACGCAAATTTTAACACCCAACTTCATAAAATATGATCAGCCCACTTGGGGTAGCCATCAGTCCCCCGGGTACTATAAAACAATTATTCCCCTGTACAAACAGATGAACCGCAGCCTCTCGACAAACCATAATCTGTTTATGGTATTCTGTTTACGAATAGGGGTTGTGATGCGGGGGAACTTGGTAGGGGTGTCGGAGACGTGTTGAAGTTTTGTATGGAAGTAGTAAGTTGTCTTTGTAATAATTATTGTGAAAGGTTCTGGGGGCCTAAAAAGGCCACTTTGGCAGAATCATAAAAGGATAACATTATGAATAATAATGGACAGTTAACTGTTAAGTTAATCGTATCAAATCCCATTGGTGAAGGAATTTTCAGTAATTTTTTTTGTCTGTGCTAAAATACCAATCAATCCAATCCCAATCTCTTTGATTATACATACGTAGTGCAGCGAAAAAAAGAAAAACACGGACTGTCTTCGCCATATTATGATTCATAATGTTATCCTTTTATGATTCTGCCAAAGTGACCTTTTTAGGCCCCCTGATAAATAATGTTGTTGTGTATACAGGGTAACAGGCGCATACTGAAACCATGAATTCAGCACGTTTCTCTAGACCCCCTAGGGTAGAAAAAAAAAAACTTCTGTTTCATAGAAAACTGTAATCTATGCGGTCAAAATGTATGGTACAACATTTTTTTTTTAATAACCCACGAAAAATTTCTACGCCCCCCTGCGTTGAAGTTTTTCGTCGGTTAGAATCATGTACAGACGCCAGCACATCAAGCTACCCGAAACTGTCAAATTTTCCCAATCAACATTGAACCTTATGCTTTAGCAATAAAGTTAAAAATCTATCAAGAGGGCGCCGACCAAACGCCGACCGCGCAGTGGCGCCCTCATAGTTTGTTTGGTTATTTCGTTTATTTTAGAATGAATATGCAGAAAATAAGCACGGTTAATATTATTATAAACGGTAGTTTTACATTGTTTACTTTTTATCCCGATATTCACAAGCCTGAAAGTCTGACAACCAGTCTTACCAAGGGGTATCGTATTACCACTACCCAGTAACTGGGTTGTGGAGGTCAGATAGGTAGTCGCTCCATGTAAAATACTGGTATTCAGCTGCATCTGGTTAGACTGAAAGCCGACCCCAACATAGTTGGGAAAAGGCTAGGCAGATGATGATGATTCCCACGGGATCGAAACTTATGCGGGTAAAACCGCAGGGCGCAGCTAGTTATAAAACTCGTATTTATTTGCAATAGCACAAAAATATTGAAATGCGGAAGGCGGAGGGCAGGGTATTGTGGCGCAGCCTGGGAGAGGCTTGAGTTAATCGATTAATGCTGATAAGTAAATAAAATAATAACAATCTCGTTACTAACTGACAGTTCTCAAATTATATTTTACCCCCGAAATATTCTTCATTTATTTGCTACTGGTTTAGCTACACCCCTAACACAAGGGGTTGTATTTTAGCACCCTCTCGGGCGGATTATTACCGTTTTGTTACTTACCACTGTTTTCGTGTTACGCAACGTTCTGTTAAATTGATATTGTTATCATATTTTTCTTATTGTTAGTTGTTATTTTCGTGATTTGGGGGCGGAGAGTTTATTAGGAAATTTTAATAGAATTGCTGACGTGGGGTATCGTTAATTTATTATTGGCTAATTGTATAAACTAAACTAAATTTAAGTTCAGTGCATCTTTTTCTTTCTATTTCATTAAGAAAAGGACAGAAGATAAATATTAGTTTAGTCCTGTCAAATTAGTCAGCGCCTGACGTAAACTAATATTTATCTTCTGCCCTTTTCTTAATGAAATAGAAAGAAAAAGATGCCTGAACTTAAATTTAGTTTAGTTTGTGAACAACAGAATCGGCGCCATTATTAAATCATTATGGACACGGTAATCACAGCGTTTATAATTTTTTTTTTCTTAATAAGCAAAGACACTTGTTAGTCTATTTTGTAAAACCGAGTACATTCCGAGGACAGCCGAACACATCCGAAGCGGTGTCGGTAACAGTGGCGCGAGTTCAATAGTTTTTTCCTATCTCAAAAAATCCCCAACGCGTTTAGAGAAGTTTTCACTTCAAAAATTAACAAATTCTTCACCTTTATTGTTAGTATATAGAAATATCGATATATCACCTGCACTATCTACCCAGCGGTGCGATTCTGTAACCATCTCACCGTGAAAACTTACCCTGCGTTCCGAGTTGGGAAATAATCGATGTGAGCGTGCTTAAACCCGTACCGAATTAGCGTGAGCGCGATAACGACGTCCCGTGAATCTTCATAGATGACGTCATGACATGCGCCATCTTGCGATAGCGCCGACCATGCCCTAGAATAATATCACCGTGAGCGCTGTCAAAAATGACAGTGTGTGTGTGTGAGGATGTGTCAGTGTGTGTTTTGTTTTGATTTGCATCTTATCATAAAATTAGACTAACGTGGCATTTTCGAAATTGTGCTTCTGGCTGATAGTCGCCACCTAACCAAAGAAGAAGAAATGTGGTGTTTATACAAAGAAATACTGTAATAATATCGTTTCTACATTGAATAAGCAGCGTGAGCGCGTTCACGGGTGTTCCGAATTGTTGACAGCTCTCAGCTGTCATAATCGTAATATCTAAATCGGAACCAGTGTTGCCACCTCGGTTTTTGAAAAGGGGCAGTCGGACAAGCTAGAAAGAGCTAGATTTAGCAAATTTTGCCATGAAAAATGCTAGAAAGTGAAAAAAACATATATACAAAAGCAAAGGGTTAAAAATTGTTTATTTGAAACGAATTAATTTCAGAACGTCCAAAATCTAATTATAATTAAGTTATTAAATTGTTAAAAATCAGAGTTATTCTTAGAAACAAAGGTTTATTCTTAGAAACAAACTTTGGGAATTCCCCAGTAAAGAAGCAGAAAGAGTAGGTAGGGCCGTAGGGTTACCAATGTTACCATAGCAAATCTAAAAATATACCCAATTAGTGATCATAAAGTGTAAACTGACGAAATCTATCTACATGACACGCATTGTTTCATAACTTGGTAATCGCGGTGCGAAGTTTTCGCCTCGCTTGAAAAGGGCTAGATTGCTCTTTTCGGGCTAAAGCATGAAAAAACGAGTTCACCTACAGTAAAAAGTGCTAGATCTAGCCCGAAAAGGGCTAAGGTGGCAACACTGATCGGAACGCATGTGAGTTAATGTGAGCGCTGTGAGCGATTATAGCTAATTCGGAAAGCGCCCTTAGGTGAAGTGAGCGTGAAGTGAGCTGTCAATAGTGTCAATTCCTAGCAAAAACAAACTCACTTCACCTAAGTTTTCACGGTGAGGTTTTTACAGAATCGACCGGCTGTACCCAGTACGCACTGACAGTCCCTCATATACATACCTAACCCACTTAGACATAAGGCCGGGAACACACGTATTACACCCACATATCTACCGCAACGCATTAAGAACATCCCTCACAAAAACGGCGGTTCAACAATCATCCCCGGCCGATATGAAACATGGATAACATCGGTTGCGCCTCCCCGGTAAACAATGAGCTTCGAATAAACAGAACTACCCCTACAGCGGCGATGTTTACGAATTTTCACCCCCAACCCGAGCGGTAATGGATTTTGTGTGGTGTAGTATAGGGGAAAAGATGGAGCGGGAAGCGGTATATTTCTTTGACGTTCAGAATGTAGGGAATAGCTGATTTTTTTTCGTGACCGATTCCTTTAATTATTTGTATGTCATCAGAAAAGGCGATAACAAGTAGGTATGTGGTATAATTTATTGCATACAGGGGGCGCTTTCCGAATTAGCTATAATCGCTCACAGCGCTCACATTATCCGCTCCGATTTAGATATTACGATTATGACAGCTGAGAGCTGTCATCAATTCGGAACGCCCGTGAACGCGCTCACAGTGCTTACTCAATGTAAAAACGATATTATTACAGTATTTCTTTTTATAAACACCACATTTCTTCTTCTTTGGTTAGGTGGCGACTATCAGCCAGAAGCACAATTTCGAAAATGCCACGTTAGTTTAATTTTATGATAAGATGCAAATCAAAACAAAACACACACTGACACATCCTCACACACACACTGTCATTTTTGACAGCGCTCACGGTGATATTATTCTAGGGCATGGTCGGCGTTATCGCAAGATGGCGCATGTCTTGACGTCATCTATGACGATTCACGGGACGTCGTTATCGCGCTCACGCTAATTCGGTACGGGTTTAAGCACGCTCACATCGATTATTTCCCAACTCGGAACGCAGGGAGGGTTATATCCGTCAGGAGTTGATAGGGCCAAAATGCAACAAATTCGATCCCCATATCTATGGCCGAAATTCAATAGTTTTCGAGACATTTGAAACATTTTTGAAGCGTAAAATGAAAATATTGGTAAGATATTATTCTTAAATCGCTCATCATTTTAATTATTTTGTTGAATTAAGTACCTACTTTTAATTATGTTCATAGCATAATTGAAGTGCCAGCTACACTATTATTTTTTAATGGTACCCATTCAATATGTAGTTTTTTTTTTTTAAATTTGGAATTATATCGAAAATCCCTTAAAATTAAAATACCTATATATCTAAAATACCTATATATCTTTTAAATTCGTCCAATATTGGAGGAGAAAATAGGCGAGAGCCAACTCTCTAAGACCATGTAATCCCCAAATGTCAAGATTTCATGAAATAGTCATTCTTGGGGATTACATGGTCTTAGAGAGTTGTATTGATGACTTTAATGATTATAATTCTGTAAATACATATTTGTTACGGCCGCGAATCATATTTTAATCATCGTACAACTTAATACTGACCAGCAAATTGCAAAAAACCTAAAAAAAATTGAATTTCGCGGGCTCCCCTGGCGCTTTCACCTTAAATACTTGCCAAAAAACACGAGGGAAATTATTTACGCCTATTTTCTTATTTCCCGCTCTTCGCTTATAACTTACCACAAAAAACTTTCCAGAAAGGTGTGTCCCTTGATTGTTAATATCACGAGGGTGAGCAGAGCCCCCTGTCGCATGTATTGAATGCTAATCACAATCTTTGTGACGCGAGAATCAAGATTGCCTTTCTCTTTTGTTTGCGTCGAGTAATTGGGAAGATCTGTTTGTAGGTGGTGTGTGATAACCTTTATTTGACGGCACGGTTGGCGCAGTGGCTGCGTGTCGCGGGTTCGATTCCCGCACGAAACAAATATTTGTATGACCTACAAGTAGTTGTTCCGGGTCTGGCTGTTTGTGTATGTGAGTTTAAATGTTTGTAAACGCACCCACGATACAGGAGAAATTCCTAGTGTGGGGCAACGTTTTTTTAAATAAAAAAAAAGGGTAAAAACGGAACCCTATTACTAAGACTTCGCTGACTGTCCGTCCGTCCGTCTGTCTGTCACCAGGCTGTATCTCAAGAACCGCGATAGCTAGACAGTTGAAATTTTCACTAATTATGCATTTCTGTTGCCGCTATAACAACAAATACTAAAAACAAAATAAAATAAATATTGAAGGGGGCTCCCATACAACAAACGCGATTTTTTTGCCCTTTTTTGCTCAATATCAATAATGGCAACAGGTAGGCACTTGAAATATTCACAAAATACTCAGTTGTAATTTTACTTTAATAATAAACAATAAAATTAAAATAAAATAAATATTTAAGGGAGGCTCCCATACAACAAACGTGTTTTTTTCGGCGTTTTTGCCTTGTGGTACGGAGGCCTTCGTATGCGAGTCCGACTCGCACTTGGCCAGTTTTTTTCTTTAGATTATTATTTATGTTTTTTGATTGAGTGACGTTAGTAAGTTATGCGAGACAACAAATTATTTCAATATCAAGTTGGGTTTTCTCGAATCCCATGAATTTTCGCCTAGGCATTATGGGGTGCTTACTTGTTGCAAATGGGTCACACAGCACGCTATCACGTCCTAGAAGATAGCTTCTAGTGTGGTGTGACGTCATTACGTCAAATTAAGCTAGTCATCCTGTATATTTGCACGGACTGATCATGGTCTGACAGACAAGAGTGGGTAGGTAATTAGACATTTAATCAGACAAAAATGTTAGCTTGATTTTAAAGCCAGGATAGGGATATATATATTTTAACTAGCTTCCGCCCGCGGCTTCCCCCGCGAGGTATGTCAATAAAAACTATCCTATGTTCTTCCCCAGGATGCAATCTATCACTCTGCCAAATTTTATCGAAATCCGTTCAGTGGTTTAGGCGTGAAAAGGTAACAAACAGACAGAGAGAGTTACTTTCGAATTTATAATATTAGTGTGGATTTTAAATTTATACAGTTTTCTCAACATGCTGCTGAAATACTGAAGCCTGGTTGAACCACCCAACGCATTGACTGTAGTTTGACTTTTCAAAATAAATATTTTTCTTTTACAGTACTTAGGGATAAGTTACACTTGCCGCGGTTGGCCTTACCAAGGGGTACCGTATTACCACAGTATAAACTTTATAATGTCCTCCAGACCGTATTTCGGCCACGGCGGCCATCTTAACGGAGACTAGCCTTCGGTGCGGGAGATATTGTAGTGCACAAGTGTATGCGCAGACACAGGTGCACTCCCTCTTCCCTCACTCTCAAAGTCCGATGGGACGGCAATTCCACACGACCGGAGAGAGATCAGGCGCAGGACCAACGGCTTGACGTGCTTTCCGAGACACGGGGGTATCACACCGCCAACTTCCAAACTGTTACTATGAAATTCCTAATGGAAAAACTCAATAACACTTTGCCCGACCCGGGAATCGAACCCAGGACCCCACGCTCAGCAGTCGCGCTCGCGACCACGAGACCAACGGGGCCAATCGGGTTTGGGATTCGGGGGGTTCGGGGGGATCAGTCGGGGTTGTTGTATTACCTAGTGACTGGGTTGTGGATGTCAGATATGCAGTCGCTCCATGTAGAATACTGGTATTCAGCTGCATCCGGTTAGACTAGAAGCCGACCCTAACATAGTTGGGAAAGGCTAGGCAATGATAGTACTTACCTAGTTTCTAAGAACATATTTATTTATCATGAAATGAACCTCACCTCACCTATCGTTTTGTCAAAAACCAAAAGATATTAATCTAATAAGAAAACATTAATACCACAAGTGAAACCACAGGAAACTAACAACAAAGAAACTATTTTCAGTAATATCTTCAAAAGCAATAAAAAGACGCCATATTGCCGCGACATATGTTCTGAACGCTCCCGCGGTTTGTCTATGACAAAGTTTTTTTTTTATCTGTCGATGGGCAAAGGCAACGGCGTTTATTGGATGTATTCGCTGACTAAGTTCTCGTTCGGATATTGTCGTTTTTATTGGAAAATGGAACGTCGTAAGTCTGACTTTTGTGGGCAGATAACAAATATCATAAATGGGAGATTATGGCTCTTAGGTTGGTCGTGGGAATAGACAACTTTGTGGTAAGAGGGGATATAGTTTGTGAGGTGCGTTATTGCTTTTTCTTGTGGACATAACTTACATCCTACTGATGTAGTTTGCATCTTACCATATACTTACTTGAAGTTAATAAGCGAAGATATTGCTTGTCGGACATTTGTCGGATTTACTTATGCTTTCTCAGCATTTGTTAGTAATAAGTATAACTATACGATGTGGATAACTAGGTATGTACAGACGCCGACAACGACGCACATCAACCTACCCGAAACTGTCAAATTTTCCCAATCAAATTTGAACCTTATGCTTTAGCGATAAAGTCAGTAGATACCTATCTAATTATTCAATTCTCTGAAACGGCCAAACGTTTTATAAGTGCAGCCCCTGTAGATTTATCTATATTACTAATAATAAAGATAAAGAGTTTTGTTTGTTTGTTTGAACGCGCTAGTCTCTGAAACTACCAGTCGGATATCTATCAAACGTTATTTTTGCGTACTTACTTCGTTTGCGATTAGCATTCTTTCTGACTTTTTTTGTTTTTGCTCGGCTCCTAAGTGTGATGTTAAGTAGCCTATCGTTACCCTGTGAAAAAATGTCCGACAACAATACCTGCCATAAAATTATGTGGAACACCAATGAAGAGGGCGGAACATTTTAAATATCTTGGGCATATGATGTCCTCTGATCTGAAAGATGATGTAGACATAGAGAGAGAACTCAGGGCGTTGTCTGTAAGTAAGGGCGAATATGTTAGCCCGCAGGTTTGCTCGTTGTACCACAGAAGTGAAAACAACATTGTTCAGAGCATACAGTACCTACATCTTTTTACTCGAGCAGCCTGTGGGTCTCATACACGCGCAGACAGTACAACGCCTTGCGTGTGCAATATAATAATGCGTTCAGGGTGCTGATGGGGCTGCCCCGATTCTGTAGCGCATCAGGTATGTTCGCCGAGTCGCGAGTAGACTGTTTTTATTCTACTATGCGAAACGATGCACATCCCTGGTGCGCAGGGTTTGGGCTAGTTCCAGCGGCATCCTGAAGGGATTCGCGCAGAGGTTCGATTGCCAGTACTTGAACCATTGCTGTACGAAGTATTTATTATTATTAGCCTTCCTCAAGAATTGGGCTATCAAATGCAAAATGAATTTTTCAAATCCGACTTGTAATTCCAGAAATTAACGCGTTCAAACAAACAAAGAAACTCTTCAGCTGTATTATTAGTATAGATAGATAATAATAATCATATTATTATCATCATACCGTGACGTGACCCCTCCGTGCCTCGGAAAGCACGTTAAGCCGTTGGTCCCGGCTGCCATTCGTGGATCTTTGACAGTCGTTACGGGTCGTCAGATGCCCGAAAGTCTGACAACCAGTCTTACCAAAGTGATCGTATCAGCTAGTAACTGGGTTGTGGAGGTAAGATAGTCAGTCGCCCCATGTAAAATACTGGTATCCAGGTGCATCCAGTTAGACTGGATGCCGACCCCAACATAGTTAGGAAAAGGCTAGGCAGATGATGATGAGATATAAACATATTAATGGTTGACCTTAGAGTCAAAGCTCACAAACACATGAGATTCTAATTTGTGTGCCATCACTTGAGTGAGGATACTATAAGTACTATGCAGCATAATACATACCTTTAATACTGTTATATCTATTCGAATATCAAGTCACAACTTTGCGTAACAATATTTAAATTAAACCGCCATAAAACCCCGACAAAATCTTTTTTGTCCTCTTTGAATTTTAAAACCGCCTAATCCCACGTCATGTCACGGATTACCATGAGATAACTCTCAACACCACTTGAACCAATCCAAAACATCCAATTTGGTTCCAATCCTATTAACAATAACAATTTTTCTGTCAAATTTAATCACAATTTCAAATCTAATAACAAAAAAAAAAGATTACATACTATCCACGGCAATCTACCGCAGGCTGTAGCAACGAACGCCTTTGCCGAAAAGAAAGTGGAAAGATTGTCTATGGAAAAAGATGGCGGTACATTTAGGCGGCTTGTTTGACACGAACATCTTGTTAGCCTGTACCAAATACGTAGTTTTATAAATATAAATAAGGTGTAAAAAAGGTTGGTAAGTGTGTTTATGGTGTTTGTGTTGTGGGTTCTGTATAGCAGCATTTTTTTCTGCTATTGCATGGCTTCGTGATTAACTTACATAACATTAGCGCAAAATAGCCCTATAGTATTTTTATCTCAAAGGCGACGCGTGCTTTACCTACTTGTGGTCGTAGCATTATGCTGAGCGATGGCCGTTTTGCGTGAATGTGACGCATAATTTCCTCCAACTTGTTCTTTTGTGTTTGTTTTCTTTCTGTGCGTCATGTTTACCGCCAATAACCATATTTCCTTTCTTTCTTTCTAATAGTGGCGCAAAAAACTCCCCACTTCAGGACCTAGCGCCTTTTCTTTATACAAGCAACCAATTTTACCAAAAATACGATAATGGCGCCGATTCCTTTGTTCACAAACTAAACTAAATTTGAATTCAGTGCATCTTTTTCTTTCTATTTCATTAAGAAAAGAACAGAAGATAAATATTAGTTTAGTGCTGTCAAATTAGTCAGCGCCTGACGTAAATTGACGTATTTTTAATAGCCAATTTTTAATCTCGTCTAAACTTGTCTGTGGAGTATCTTAATTTGACAGGACTAAACTAATATTTTATCTTCTATCCTTTTCTTAAGGAAATAGAAAGAAAAAAATGCACTGCGGTGCTATTCTGTAAAAATATCACCGTGAAAACTTAGGTGAAGTGAGGGTGGAGTGAGCTGTCAATAGTGTCAATTTCTAGCAAAAACAAACTCACTTCACCTAAGTTTTCACGGTGAGATTTTTACAGAATCAACAGGCTGAACTTAAATTTAGTTTAGTTTGTGAACAAGGGAATCGGCGCCAGTACCAACATAACAAGCCTACGGAACCCTAAGCCCCCTCGGATATAATACTCTTCAACACAATGGGAGTCCGTAACAAATGTAGCGAGTCGTATTCTTGTCACTTTTTCTATGTAAATTGTCTGCGCAATTTGTGTCGCGACTGTCGTGCCTTTGTTGCCGGCAATTTTTTTGTTGCCCCGCGATTTTTTCGTTGCCGCCCTTTCGTATTCAATTAAACGTGTTGCTGTGAGCTGTAGGTGGATTACTGGACGGATTTATTTATATTTTACACGGGTTTATGGGGTTTTCGAGTTAAGTAAGTGGCGTCAGGGCTTCAATGGGTGGCGATTGTGTTGAGGGGATTTGATGATTCGAGTTAGTTGTGTGGTTTGTAGGGTTATTATTTGCTTGTGTGGTATTTAAAGGGCGCTTTTTTGAAAGCGTCTTCATATTAAATTTAATTAGCTAGTGAAACTCCCGGACTTGATGGGTATCGATATGAAAATAAACACCATATGGGTTCCGTCTTACCAATTTGGTACGGAACCCTAAAAAGATTTCATGTATTTTTTTGAGGTCAACAACCGTTGATAGTGCAGTTGTGAACATTTTCGAAAAATAGTGTTACCGCCAAAGTAGACCGATTTAAAATTTTCCATAGAAACAGATTTCCAGTTATCTTTTTTTATATAAGACATTTCGAAAATGTTCTTAAGTAACTTTTTAGACCTTTGTATCCTGCTTATGCGTACGAAGTTTCATTAAAATCGGTTCATTCATTTCGAAAAACAAGGGCTTGAAAGTTGGTATGAAATGCCGTACGGCGTAAACGCTCCTAAGAGATGACCAATCTCAAACTATGCTCCACCTCCTATCCTGCTCTCTGTGTCTCAAACCTTGCAGTCCAAGTGATCTGTGTGTTGCCACCGATGAAGCCGTGGAAGTAGCGAAGTTTTGGGCCAACAAGATCTGAGGGGCAATTCTCGTAATTTCAAGAACGTTCACAGTCTGATCTCAGTCTCAATCTGTCAAAAATACCTCTAAAATCCCTACATTTTTGACAAGTTTTTGACGTCATTGATTGTCACTGACATGATATTGCGACTAGATTATGAACGTTCTTGATTACGGGAATTGGACTTCTGAAATACTGTCGTGCCAGCAACACGAAGCAGAAGTACATCATCCGAAAAGAAGAAGAAGAAGAAAAGAAGTACGGTGACGGCAAATCTAAGTAGTTAAATCTTTGCTTCTAGTAGGTAAATCGATCAGTACGTAGGTTCCTATAATGATATTCCAAAGAATACTAATTTGCATATACTACATAAAATATAATTTGCATATACTACATAACATGCTTTGACGTTGCCGCCAGATAGTAAGTAGCTGCAAATGAAAAGGACAAGTTCTTATCATGTGGTTGATGCAATAGTTTCTGCCTTTTTATCTAAAAAGGTATAGATTGCATTATATAAGCTTCATAATGCGCTCCTGAAAAGAAAGCCTTTTGTTAATAATTATGCTTTTAAGAATGGTTTAAAAATAGCGTTTTCTTGTGTTTAAATAAAATTTGAATTATAGCTAATTTCACCAACCGTCTTACTCTTTAAAGAAAAAACAATAAGATAAATATAGATTAAATCTCATAAAAAAGATTAAAACTAAAAGGGACTAGATGACTACTACCTAAGTGCACGCCATCTTATATTACCGTGCCTACATAAAATTCTCATAAAACCAGATTGCTGCGCTCAAAACGTAAAAACTCAAGTTTAAGACCAACTTCACAGCTTAATGAACACCGAATCATCCCTATTGGCTAATCCCCACTGATTATAACCTCTTTTAACCTCAAAACTCTTTTGAATTTTATTATAACTTCTTTTTTTTACAAGCGCGTCCAACGACAATAATTGGTTAATTGATAACTATAAAGTTTGTTGTTTATGGTTGCTTCATTCTTTAAATTAATTGTGAGTTTTAAATTAAGTATTTATACGTTTGCTTGTAAAATGAAGGATTTTTAATTATTGAGCGGCAACTGTTTTATTTGAGGTTATGTAAATAATTTAATTATGGGTCTTTCGCATTTCTGCGTTTGTGTGTAGAATCTTTGGTGTACCAGCTGCTTATAAGATCGGTATGATCCCACACAAGACGATTTGCTGTCAGAAAAAAAAAAAAAATTGTCTTTATTGTCTTTGTCTTAATGTAGGAACGTCGACTGCACTCTGGGCATTCAGCCGCGCTACCACCTTCGATCAACTCAGCTTATCGCAGTCTACTGCTGGACCTAGGGCTCTCCCAGGCTACGCCACAACACCCTGTCCTGCGCTGCTCTGCCGGATTAAGACTACTTGATGCCCTAAGCAATCCACGCCTGTGGGCCCCCCTACCCGCTAGTAAACTAGTATAGGTCTTTATTTTTTTTTAATAATTATTACAACGAGATCTTACCGACCTTAGAATATGTACGAAAGCATAATTTTTTTGTAATTGATTGAAATGCGACTTTTACGGTCATTTAATTCGAGGACAGTAGGTTTTAATTTCAAATTTTTTGCATAATTATCTAAATTATATTGATAAAGCATCGAGCTTTTCCAATATCAACGCGACGACATCTCCCGTCGACAAAACGCGCGGGATTTCAAGCAGCCTTGCTTTTCATGTGCTAACAAATATTTTTTCAGTGCTGTTTATGGTGCCCCCAAGACGTGATGCCCTAAGCAATTGCTTAATTTTGCTTAGGGGCTAATCCGGAACTGCCTGCGCCTTCCGCATCCAGTCTGTCCCTTTTTTAAGTTCGTCGGTCCATCTAGCTTCTCACGCCACGCTTGTCACTCCAGGACTCGTCTGCTCCATCGCCCATCGGTCCTCCGACAAAGATGGCCAGCTGACTGCCACATCAGGGGCCCAGTCTGCTATTTTTATAATTTCGTCATTCCAAGACGATCCCATTGTCACTTTGCTAAAAGTTCTTATTCTACTAAATTCATAATGGTCGATCATTGGTCGGTAAATGGCATAGAACATAATATCATATACGGTACTCGTAACGAATTAAAAGCAATGACTGCACAATGACGTTCTAATGGTAGGTCACTGATCAAAGGAACTGTCAAAATTTTAGCAGATTACCGCCTAAGTCAGTCATTCATTTGTCATTAAGTACGAGATTACCATTCTATGCAATTTCTTTCAATGGAGTGTCAGTGGTTGACCATTGGAAAGTCATAATGACGGCATTATATTAGTAGATTACCAAACTAGTATTCGTGCATATTTATTTAGACAGGTAAAAATAACAAAATTAAATACTAAATAGACCAGCCCTCTGGTCACATGAAGAGTCGACCAACCGCTTGGTGATGTCTCTAAAATACTCGATGAAAAAGGCTTACTCGATTGATTTTAAATCGATTTCAATTCGATGCAATGCCCTCGATAATCGACTGCGTTCATCCTTCAAGGCTTCTTAGCCATTGCATTTTTAATTCTCTGTAGGGACTATCGTTCTACTTACATATGCATACGATATGGGTCTGTCTGTTTGTGCAGCACGCGATGCGTTGAGGAGTTAAAGTTATTGCTTCCTTCTGCTGCCGTATCGGGTAATGTTTTTAAACGTAGTATGTTCTTGTTAGTAGTAAAGAGGTGCTGAGCTGTAATGTTGGCTGTTTTATAGAGTCTGGAGGATCAAATAAAAAACGTGTTTGCTTGTCTATGGTTCAGACGCCAGCACATCAAGCTACTACAATATGTCTAATTTCTTTAATAGATTTTCTACTCTATCGCTAAAGTATAAGGTTCAAGGTTTATTGGGAAAATTTGACAGTTTCGGTTAGCTTGATATGCTGGCGTCTGTAAAAAAAAAGGATCCTCCGACCGTCTGGTCGGAGGATCGTCCCTTTTCTATAGAGTATGTGTGAACTTTACACCCTGTTCCTCGTACCTCTATAGTGACTATGCTTGGAGGCACTAGGGTTAGACTGGCTGAAGACAAATTCCCGTCATTTTAATCGGTCTAAATCTAGTCGCAATCTCATTATCAGCGACAATCAATGTCAACAACAGATTGATACCGCCGGTCGATTCTGTTAGAATTTCACCGTGAGAAGTAAGGTGAAGTGAGCTGTCATTCCATCTAATGCTAGGGATTGACACTAATGACAGTTGACAGCTCACTTTATGCTCACTTCACCCGAGTTATCACGGTGAGATTTTTACAGAATAGCACTACTGACATTGGAATGCTAACGTTCATAAAAATACAGGAGTTGGCCCCCTGATCTTTTAAACACAACATTAATAACAGAAGCACAGAACTGCGGGGTAATTGCGTAACACACTATCAATAGCAATGGCTTTCATTTTGACAGTTCAACAACATTCATTGCGTTATTTACGTTGTTGAACAAACAATTTTTTCGAACATATAAAGCAATGGATAGCAATATCCTTGAAATTGATTCAGATTGAGATTGATAATGCGTTACGCAATTCGGGTGTCGGTTGAAGTGGCGGTGGCTGAAATGATAATCATGACCTATAAGAATAATGTTATAGTGATAACATAAGTGTTTCGCAATTAGGATGCAATTCTTCTGTCAAATTAAATCCAAGATGGCTGCCCCATAGACAATTAGGGATCCGATTTCGGTAGCAATCATTATGGTTTCCCATTCAATAGACAATTTATGAATAATTCATATTCCCAATAGTATTTAGATATGGATCGTTACCATAAAGTTTAACCGTAAAGTTTTATAGATCGTAAACTTTTTGGTTAAGTATTTGGTTTAAAGTTATATAATTTACGCTTCAAATTATTTCACGTGTTACAATAAAAATTGGATTAGTTTTATTTGAATTTCTTTTGAGATAAAGAAATTCTTATTGGTTTGTTTTTGATTTTAGAGATTTTTAACAGTGATTTTTGTTTAGGTACTATGTATGCCATAAAATGATATGTAACGTAGACAGAGTAATCTATAGACTCATGGTATCCGTGTCACCGAAAGGGACAACAAATTCCGGCAATCTTCATCATACTATCATTTTCACAGCTTATTACACTACACCTTACCATTTTCACAGTTGCTCAAATGCACTATTATTGAATTATGCACGAAAAAGATCTTATTTTCCGTTTAATCGCGGTATAGTTTTTATTATTTCATTCATAAACGTCAAACTTGTTGTGCACATTGATGTGCTTAGCCGACACGCCGTAAGGGACAGAAATATTCTTACTCTGTCTCTTTTCTTTGCTAGTGACGTTAATATACTTATTTCTCTTTTTCTTGTGCGAATGAAAAAGAAGATATGCAGCAGTTTATAGTTTACTCTGTCTACGACATGTAATTATTTCGTAAATAATCATTATAGGTTCTGGAGTGGCGACCACGTGTCCATGGGGATTAGTGGAATGACCCCTGGAAGAGGTAGCGTTGACAGTGTGGGAGGCCACAAGGTGGACCGATGACCTGGTGAAGGCTGCAGGAATCCGCTGGATGCGAGAAGCACAGAACCGGTTGAAGTGATCATGCTTGGGGGATGCCTATGTCCAGCAGTTGACGTCTTTCAGCTGATGATGATGATGAAATAAACATTTTTGAGATGGGGTAGACCCATCGGAAGTTCGGATAGGGCTAAGGTGCCCTAGGACTTGTAGAATAAATACTTATACAACGTTATTTTTAGTATATGCGATACCTGAATATAGTTTGTCCAGAATAAATAACTGAATCGATTCCAAAAAAATGTATTTACCCCATGTTATATTTTGTCCCAAAAATATTTAAAAAAAGTTAAAAGTTGGACACCGAGCGACACTAAGTAGGTTATCCAATCCCCGCGTCGAACGGTTAGGTATCTAGGTATCTACTATTATCAATGACTTCAATGAGCGCAAGACGGCGGCGCGGCGCGGATGAGCATGTTTTTGTACGGACAAACAGGTAACTTAACAAGCTTATAACTTTGTGATTTTTCATGATACAGTTTTGAAATTTTGTACATAGATTCATAACATAAAAAAACATGACACGTGTTTCGGGTTTCGCATATAGGTAGGTACCTACTAAAAATAATGTTGTATGGTAATGAAGACCCATGATGGAACTGTAAGTAATTTAGCTGTCATGATCTTTTCGTTCATAAAAATTCTGGTTTATTTTTTTTTAGGTAAGTAGGTTCCTATAATTTCCCCCTTGTTCTTGTTATATTCCTTAGAACAATAAATTAATGCTACAAATTGAATTCCCATTGTTAAAATACTTCTAGGAAGTCACAAGAACATGAAAAACGGAATAGCCCAACATTACTATATAAAATGTGAACCAACGACTTTTTCAGATGTTAATAGATAGTAAAACTCCTCATAAAAAGTTATTAAATACACGCGAACAGAATCTCAAGAATCCATTTAACACAAGAAAAACTCATTTCATCTTTATCGAACAACATCTAAAAACAGGGCCATCAAAATTCTATTTCACAACCTCATTACAAAAATCCAATTCTTTCTTCAAAATAACATCATCATTGTTGAAAAAAACACACCCCAGCACATCCCTACTATATTTATAAAAATAACCAATAACATGCGTTAATGTTGGCTGAATACATGCAGCTGCCGTTGCTATGAAAAAAGTTAGGCGCGTTGTCATTGGTCGGTGTCATGGCGGACGCATTAGCCGCATCTGTCATCTTTATATTGTTCGCGCCATATTTTTAGCGCTAATATTACGTATTTATGTGTTGTAATAAAATGTTATGTTTACGGTTAATTGCGTAAGGTATGGCTGTTTATTTTGTGAGGATTTTTATGGGAAATGAAACGTGTTGGTTTTATTTCAGTGTTGTAGTCATAGGTCATGTATATCGCTGACCGTTGACTACCGGTTGATAGTTGATACAGACTCAATGACCCAAGCAAAAAACAGTATAAATAATAATTATGTACGTGTATGTATGTGTGTGTGTGTTATTATGTGTGTTGTGTTATGTATTGTGTACTTAATTATGTTGTATGTTGAGTGTTATGTGTGTGTAATTATGTATTGTGTGTGTATAATTTTATGTGTGTTGTGTAATGGTGTTATGTGTCTATGAAAATTTCTAAAAATCGTGCAGCTCAACTCAGAACTTGACGAGCTCTACGATTCGACGAACAATAGCAAAGAAAGGACATTTGGGTAGGCTGCGTAAATTACTAAAACTGCTAGATCAGACACTGTAGGTAGGGAGTTTGTTGCGTCATCAATTCGGACTTCGTCTTCCCAGCTAAAGCACTAGGAAGTGGTGAAGGGGGCGTTTTGGGGGACTGTCTTATGTAATTTTGACTTTCAAAAAATGCTGATTCTCAGCTTAATTGTAATAAATGACTTTTGATTTTGATCTCATATTTACCTACTTGCTATTAGAAATGCCGAACGGTAAAGAAGAATTAAACTTCAAGCAGGGTAAGTATGTAGTTATCGAACCGTCAAGTAACTCATAACTCTATTTTCATGTCATCATCATCATTCTCCTGCCCTTATCCCAATTTATTTGGGGTCGGCGCAACATGTCTTTCTCTTCCATACTTCTCTATTAGTCGTCATCTCGGTAGTCACTCCCTTTCTAACCATATCATCATTCACACATTCCATCCATCGTTTCTTTGGTCTTCCCCTACTCTTATAACCATCGACATTCATACTCAAAACTCTCCTCACGACACTTTCCTCATTTCTCCGTAACACATGCCATACCATGACAGCCGATTCCCACACAACTTTTCAGTTACCGGTGCCACTTTCAAACTTCCTCCTAGGTACTCATTTATTATTGTATCCACTCGTGTAACACCACACATACCTCTTATCACACGACACACATGAACATACACACACACATACATGAACTCTATTTTCTTATAAAATTATTTTCAATATATTTATAAGCTTTACCAAGAAAGGTGTTCCTAAAGGGTCCAACTTAGGCCCTGTGCAAAACAGACCTTTGAAAAGCATTCGATCAACTCGTTATGAAAATTCAATCCAATATATAATAGAGACTACCAAATAAATAATATTATCGAATTAATACACACTTAAAATACCATGTTCTCTCAGCCAAATCAAACAAACATAGCTAAGCTATGCGTAACGTGTATATTTTTTCACAAATAAATTGATAAGCATGAGAAACTCAATGGCGTGAAAATTATAGTCGGTAGTCATGTAGGAGCAGTAAGAGCTAACTATGTACAGAAGCCAGCACATCAAGCTACCCGAAACTGTAAAATTTTCCCAATCAACAGAACTCCCCTCCGTGCCTCGGACAGTGGTGCCAACTTTGGGGTTTTCCCCCTAAATTTAGGGGGAAGAAGTCTTAAAAGGGGTATTTTTAGGCGTTTTATTTTGTGAGCTACGAACGACTTCCCTAAGTCGTTCGTAGCTCACAAAATGTTGGGCACTGCATCAAAGAAATTTACCTTATGTCATATGTGAACCTATACTTAGGGATTTCTTAGGGGGATTTTTAAAAAATCTTGGGGAAAATTTTGTTATGGGTTGGTAACACTGGCCTCGGAAAGCACGCTAATCCGTTGGTCCCGGCTGTCATTCGTGGATCTTTGACAGTAGTTTCGGGTAGTCAGAAGCCCGAAAGTCTGACAACCGATAGACATATCGTGGCCAGCCTTTGTTTATACTTGATGCAACGTGCTACGCACGTGGCTCTAACTAAACTGGTGTAACTCTCAGCTGTTTTAGCGATAAAGTTGAAAATCTATTAAAGAAATTTGACAGATTGTAGTAGCTTGATGTAATGGCGTCTGTACGTGAAGAGAATATTATACTAAGTAGAGGAATGATAATTACATACTTACGTTTATTAATGAAGCGCTTATATGAGTAAATAACTTGGATATGGTTTCTAATGGTCGTGGTCTACTTAGAAGTTTACAGAACAACAAGGTAATTGTGTAACATACTAACAGTAACAATGGCTTTAATTTTGACAGTTCAACTGCATTCATTGCGTTTTTTACGTGGTTGAGCAGACAAATTTTTCGAGCATAAGAAGCAATGGATTGGCAATATCCTTCAAAATGTTTTAGATTGAGATTGATAGTGTTTTACGCAATAAGGGTGCGACTTGTTATAGATTCAAAGATTGACAAAAAGGGTTTTCTAAGTTTATAAATTTCATTGAAATGATAACAGCCGCACGGGTCTATCGCGGTCGCTTCGTGAATGGGTGACCAAGACCATCCATATTACATATCAAGACCACTCCGTACCTCGGGAAGCAGGTTAAGCCGTTGGTCCCG
Source organism: Oligia latruncula (assembly GCA_948474745.1). Taxonomy (NCBI): domain Eukaryota; kingdom Metazoa; phylum Arthropoda; class Insecta; order Lepidoptera; family Noctuidae; genus Oligia; species Oligia latruncula. Next base: position 2,362,729 of record OX419710.1, on the reverse strand, counting down.
GCTGGCATTCTTACATCTTTGACAGTCGTTACGGAAAGTCAGAAGGTCTCAAAAGTCTGACAATCAGTCTTACCGTGTTACCGAGTAACTAGGTTATGGAGGTCATATGGGCAGTCGCTCCATGTAAAATACTGGTACCTATTCAGCTGCAAACCCTTGTTTAGAGGTGCAGAATCTTTGCTTTGCTGATTTAGGTATTCCATTATATTCTTCTATCGTTGACCTTGTAGCGGTATCTACAAACGCCACATGCGAACAAAGCGTCCTACTGACGTCACGCAAATCCTGCATCGCGCAAGCAGAGTTTACCGCGCAACTAGCATAGATACTACGGCCCGACATGAATCATCGGGCAGTTGCCCGCTAGACACAACACCCGTCTGGTCGGAGGATCCTCCCTTTTCTATAGAGTATGAGGGAACTTTACACCCTGTTCCTCATACCTCTATAACCTTACTCTAGCTCTCTGAAATACAATAATCCGTTTCTTACTTTATAACATTACATGTTTTGAATCTGCCACAGACAAGTCCTATATCCCAATTATATAGATACTCCTTCCTGACATGAAATACCTATTCCACCTTCAAAATTATAAAAAAAAAGAACACAAAAATGTATCAGTTAGGTTCCTCCCGTCAGTACCCGCATCCAGGCGCTCGTAAAACCCGAATTATTAACATATAAATTGTTATTTGTCAAGCACGGTGGCCATGGCGCGATAAGGCACGCCGCGCAAACGATTATATTGTTCTATAATATGCAGAGGTACGTTGAGGTGCTAGGTAGAATAAACTTGTTAGAGTTTGAGGGCGTTTTTTGAGCTAGGATTAAAATAGCCTCCACTGTTAACTTAGTTGATTTATGTAAGGCGCATCCTGGGGCCCAAGTCTGCTATTTTTATAAATTCGTCATTGCAACACGATCCCATTGTCATTTTGCTAAAAGTTCGTAATCTGCTAAATTCATAATGGTCGATCATTGGTCGGTCAATGGCACAGAACATATACGATACTCGTACCTAACGAATTAAAAGCTATGACTGCACAATGACGTTCTAATGGTAGGTCACTCACTGATCAAAGGAACTGTCAAAATTTTAGCAGATTACCGCCTAAGTCAGTTATTTATTTGTCATTATGTACGAGATTACCATTCTATGCCATTTCTTTCAATGGAGTGTCAGTGGTTGACCATTGGAAAGTCATAATGACGCCATTAGATTAGTAGATTACCAAACTTGTCAAAATCAACAATTATGAAATCAATGATAGACCATTCTGACACTATTGTAATAGCAGACTTGAGGCTCTGGGCAGGCCCCTTTTATCCATTGGGCTCTCTGGGCAAGTGCCCAGGGCCCCGCGATCGACGGGAGCTTGCCCTCGAAAAAATCATTCTTTGCAGCCGCCGCGCCGTCACATTCTACGCATTATTAGTAGGTACACGATTCAATGACAAAATAATTGATTTACAATAAGTTTCTAGTCCCAAATGTGTTAAATATTAGTATTATGTTTATTGGTTTTGTAGCAGAATATTTGAAAACTGATCATAATGAAAATTAATTATTACCTATCTACTCTTATCTACACAGGGGCCCCGTGATCCTTGTTTGCCCAGAGCCTCCAATAGGTTAAAGATGGCCCTGATCCTGGGCTGTGTTCCGATGCCTACCATCTTACTGTTTGGCTAATAGTATTACCTCGGCGTAAGCTGTTATTCGGCTGTTGTGGTGTGGGAGGCATATCTTTAGCAGTAGACCATCTTTCGGCTGAATGATGATGAGCTACCCTCAGACCCTCATAAAGTTCATGCCTCAAGAGGCGAAGAGCAAGCATAGAAAAAATAGTTTTTTTATTTCGGGTGGACCTGCACGCTCTTGATCTTGACTTGAAAAACTATCTTTAGAAAAAAACGCTCTTTTATATGACAACTAGCTGCGCCCCACGGTTTCACCCGCGTAAATGTCGACCCCGTGGAAATATCGGGATAAAAAGTAGCCTATATGTTAATCCAGGGTGTCAGCAACCTCCATACAAAATTTTATCAAAATTGGTCCAGCCGTTTGAGCGTGAAGAAGCAACAAACATATAAACACACACACACATTCACAAACTTTCGCCTTTATAATATTATTAGTGTGATTATAGTGTGATAGATGAAGAGTAAGATCGTACCTACTGTAAAAGCGCGTTTGGTTTTTCTAAAGACAGTTTTTCCACTTCGCACTTACATAATTTTTTTATTGTATATTAATACGATCGAAAAGTCTACCCTCCGTTGTAAACTAGTACACGACATGACGACATAACGAGCTATACCTATATATTTTCAGTTTTAGCTGAGCTCGCATTGCAGGGCTTTTCGTGCAAAGAGAAGTCAGCTTATACTGAAAATGTATAGATAAATAAATAAAACGTTTATTCAGTGCAACAAAAGACACAATACAGGTATTAAAAAAAATATCAAAAGAGGTGAAAAAAAAACAAAGATTTCAAAGATAAATTGACCCATAGACACCTAGCTCATATACATCTATAACGGTCGATCACTACTGGGTGGTGTGTCTCATGGTTGCACCAAATGGGAGTCCAGCTCAGCATATGCCAGGTACAATACCTGACGCTGGTATTCTGCTGCATCCCGTTAGTGAAATGAAATGATTTTATTTGTAAGTAGGTTTGTACAAACACTTCTACACGTCAATCATGGTTTTTTTTAAACTAGATGAAGTCGGCGTTTCCTATCTGACTACTCTGAGAAGAAAGGCCGAAACAAACTCAGAGGTCACAGTCTCTTTTAAAGTCCAGACATAATCTTGGTCAGGTTATATGAAGACCATGTAGATCGATGTCTGAGGTGGTCTTTTGAGGAAAGAACAGATTGAGAGGACCTGTCCAGTCAGTGCACGCATTTGTCAAAAATCGTGCAGCTCAACTCAAGACTTAAGGAGCTCAACGATTCGACGAACAATACCAAAGAAAGGACATTTGCGTAGGCCACATAAATTACTCAAACTGCCAGACCATGGAAAAAAAACTAACAGAACAGAGAGAATAATAAAAATATATATATATGTAAAATGACCCACATCGTCTTCACATTCACAATGAAAATAGTATATTTCATTACAAGTGCGGAAAGGCTGTCATTGCAAAGAGTTCCGACAAATGTCTACCCGAGCCGAGGCGCAGCCGAAGGCGAGGGTTGACAGTCGGAACAAGTTGCAATGACGGTTCCGCAGGTGTACTGAACGACTATTTTTAATACAGTTGCGAAAAAATGAAGCAATTTAATAAAATAATAAAAACACAATATTGCTTTTTTCTCTTCTCTCCACGCAATAAATTAGTCGTATGTAGATATGTAACGACTTTTTGACTTTTCCGGTAAAATGTTTTCCAAAGCATTTTGTGCAATTATACTGAGTTCCGGTGGTGTTAATTTAAAAAAAATAAGGTCGAAATTACTCATTTTGTGCAACAAACAACTAAACTCGCAAAGAAAATTTCTGGAAAATGGCGCCAACCGTAGAATATAAGCAGAGTTTTTTTTCTTCACCCATTTTGGTAGGCAAAGGGAACTATCCATACAGCTTAGTCTTCAGTATATTTTTTTTATTGATATGAAATGAAAATGAAATTTAATGAGATGAAATGAAATGAAACCTAACCTAACTCATTCAATTAAATCTGATATTGAAATAAATTAGTAGCTTCTTTTTAGAAATATAGGTACGTATTTGTATGAATCACAAAAACTCTTTAGTAAAAACTTCATGGTTGGTTTTTTCTTTTTAATAGACATTATTTTGACAGTTGGGAAAGAGAACGCACGAGTTCGGGAAAGGTAAAAAAAAGCACTAGTATGTAATAGCCCACATCCCGAACGCTATACGTCCCTGCAATACACCACTTTTTGAGCAACTGTATTAAAAAATAATATAATACTTTACAAAGTAAGCAAATGTCATTGTTTAAAAAAAAAAAATGTGTATATAAAAAAGAAAAAAAAATCATTCAAAATGCAGAAATTGGAAGCAGCTCAATCCCAAGCCTTTTTGTCCTCAATATAATCTTTAACGGTATAAAAGGCTTTCTGGCACAACTTACGTTTAATGAAAGATTTGAATTTATTAAGGCTTAGATCTTGAACTAGGCTTGGTAGTTTATTGTAAAAGCGTATACATTGGCATCTGAACGAGCCACCTATTTTCTTGAGCCTGGTTGTAGGTACAACATATTTGTGTTTGTTTCTAGTATTTATATTATGGATATCACTGTATTTTTTAAACAATTTTATATTTTTATGGGCATATAAAAGATTTTCATAAATGTACTGAGAAGGCACAGTCATTACATTAATCTCTTTAAATTTGTCTCTTAGAGAGTGTCTCGGACTTAATTTATAAATTGATCGAACAGCTCGCTTCTGCAAAACAAAGATAGTCTGAATATCGGCGGCATTTCCCCACAATAGAATACCGTACGACATTACACTATGAAAATAGCTAAAGTACACTAAACGAGCAGTCTCTATATCAGTTAAATTACGAATTTTTCTAACAGCGTATGCTGCAGAACTTAGCTTTTTTGACAATTTATCTATATGTGGACCCCACTGCAGCTTAGCATCCAAAGTTATGCCCAAGAATAGTAATAGTAATATAGTGACACACGGATAGTAATAGTAATATAGTGACACACGGATGTCGAGAAGACACATCTGAGTTTCAACAAAATGGTAAGGCGTATATTATTATGATAGCTTGATGTGTCGTCGTGCGTAACGTTCCAGTCTCACAGAGGAAAATAAATAAGCTTTGGGCTTGCAGCATCTGCAATTTGAGTTTATCTAGTATTCTTAAAGGTACTAAAGCTCACCCATCAATCTTACTCCACCACTTTAAAATTACAAGACTGCCATCTTCCCCACACAATTCAGCCCAGAGCTGTCACTTAGCATAATTATGTCATACAACGTAGACAGAGTAACCTATAGACTCATGGTATCCGTGTCACCGAAAGGGACAAAAAATTCCGGCAATCTTCATTATACTATCATTTTTATAGCTTATTACACTGCACCTTACCATTTTCACAGTTGCGCAAATGTACTATTATTGAATTATGCACGAAAAAGATCTTATTTTCCGTTTAATCGCGGTGTAATTTTTATTATTTCATTCATAAACGTCAAACTTGTTGTGCACATTGATGTGCTTAGCCGACACGCAGTAAGGGACAGAAATATTCTTACTCTGTCTCTTTTTTTGCTAGTGACGTTAATATATTTCTCTTTTTCTTGTGCGAATGAAAAAGAAGATATGCAGCAGTCTATAGTTTACTCTGTCTACGTCATGCAAACTGAACACGTTGTCAACAATTATTACACGTTATGCCTATGAGTCTACACCTGTCTTTACGAAACGTTTATGTAAAGATAGTTCAGCAGATAAGCTGACATTGTGAAGTGCTTTTTAATGTACATAGTTATTACATAATGATGCAGTTCTTAATAGGGTGACTGCCCCGTTGGTCTCGTGGTTGCAAGCGCGACTGCTGAGCGTGGGATCCTGGGTTCGATTCCCGGGAATTTCTTAGTTCCGGAGTTTGGAAGTTGGCGGTTTAATAGCGCCGTGCCTCGGAAAGCACGTATTTAGCCGTTGGTCCTGCGCCTGAACTCTCCCCGGTCGTGTCGGATTGCCGTCCCATCGGACTATGAGAGTAAAGGAACAGAGAGTGCACCTGTGTTTGCACACACACTTGTGCACTATAATATCTCCTGCGTGCCTGGCTAATCTCCATTGAGATTGGCCACCGTGACCAAAAACGGTCGGGGAGGCTATTATTAATTGGGTGAGGGACTTGTGGCTAAGAAATTAGAGCCGCACGGTTCGGTTGGTCAGGTTAAGCCACGCTTGCCGCAGTTGGTCCGTAGATGGCTGATCTTTATATACCAAGACCCCTCCTTCCTCAGAAAGCACGTTAAGCCGTTGGTCCCGGCTGTCAGTCGTGGATCTTTGACGGTCGTTACGGGTCGTCAGAAGCCCGAAAGCCTGACAAACCAGTCTTACTAAGGAGTATCGTATTGGTCAGATAGGCAGTCATACATATACATACATACATAATCAGCCTATAATGTTCCCACTGCTGGGACACAGGCCTCCTCTCGGTGAGAGGGAATGGGCTGTAATCCACCACGCGGGCCCAGTGCGGGTTGGCAGATGTCACATGTCTTCGAATTTTTGGTTCTAGGACATGCCGGTTTCCTCACGATGTTTTCCTTCACCGTTTTGAGAGCAGTGGAGGTGAAATAATTTACACAAAGTAAAGCGCCTGTCTGGGTTCGAACCTACGACCTACAGCTCGTAAGTCGCGGCCGTTACCACTTGGCCACCACTGCTCTCAAGATAGGCAGTCGCTTTATGTAAAATACTGGTATTCAGCTGCATCCGGTTAGACTGGAAGCCGACCCTAACATGGTTGGGAAATGGCTAAGCAGAGGATGATGAAAGTATTTTTGTAGAATTGTAACAATTAGACTTTGGCTTTATTTCGTACTAGCAGCGCCCCGCGGTGTCACCCGCATAAGGTTCGTTCCCTTGGAAATGGATGTACAGCCAGCACGTCAAGCTACCCGAAACTGTCAAATTTTCCCAACCAACTTTGAACCTTAAGCTTTAGCGATAAGGTTGGAAATCTATTAAAAAAATTTGACAGATTGTGGTAGCTTGATGTGCTGGCGTCTGTACACCTCTGCGTGACCCGTCGGAGGATAAAGGCAAGGAGCTGCTTACTTTTTTTTTTTTTTTCCGGTTGGGAAATCCTCAAATGACCCCTCCCGCTCTGGGTGGAGCGGAAGGGTGTGTCAGACTCTTACTGACTAAAACCCACCCGTGTTCCTTCCTTAGCCCTTTATGTTCCGGGCCAGCGGTAACCCTTTCGGACAATCCCGCTGACCCGGCAGGCTTCGGCCCTATGGGGCCCCTCCTCGATGCTGACATCTCTTTGAGGCGCGCGTGGAACACGAACGCGCCGTCCGGCACGGGCCTGGTCCTGATCGGACGGTGAGCTACCCATTACTCTCCGCCCGCAGGCCCGCGCCTACGGTGGCCGGGAGTCGTCCCGTGGCCACCACACACCTGCTTACTTTATTGCACGTTTATGTAAAGATGGCGGAGAGCAGACTGTCTCATAGTGTGAAGTGCTTTTTAATGCACATAATTAATAGCTAATGATGCAGCCCTTAATAGCATGAGCGGTTTTATATGGTGCCAAAGGACATGGCTGGTCGATTAAATCTATTGAAGGCAACACTTTGAGTTCCTTAAGTTCTGACTGGACAGGTCTACTCAAGTCTGTGGAGTTCTTTCCTCAAGAGACCATCTTGGATACTAATCTGCATGGTTCGTATAATTATGGCCTGACCAAGATTATATCTGGACTTTAAAAGAGACTGTGACCTCTGAGTTTGTTTCGGCCTTTCTTCTCAGAGTAGTCGGCTAGGAAACCCCGATCTGGGGGCCTAAAAAGGCCACTTTGGTGGACATAAAAGGATAACATTTTGAATCATATTAAGGCAAAGACAGTCCATGTTTTTCTTTTTTTCGCTGCACTACGTAGGTATAATCAAAGAGAATGGGATTGGATTGATTGGTATTTTAGCACAGACAAAAAAAAAACTGAGAAACCCTTCAACAATGGGATTTGATACGAATAACTTGACAGTTAACTCTCCATTATGATTCATAATGTTATCCTTTTATGATTCTGCCGTATTCACCTTTTTAGACCCCCCTGATCTAGTTTTAAAACGTAATTTAATTATGAAATGTTTTTATTATTATTTATTAAAGGTGTTTTTTTAAACAAACTTACAGGCATAAATATAATTTATTACATCCCCCAAAAAGTCCTCATACGATGTTTTCTTGAGCATCAAAAGTACATAAATATAGTATTAGTTTCATAGTTGGTACAGTTAACAGGAAGGAGTCGCCGGATGGTCAATGTGACATTGTCAGTGTCTTTATTAGCAGTAAAGTAGTTTTTGTCTGACAACCAGTCTTACCAAGGGGTATCGTTTTACCACGCAACTGGGTTGTAGAGGTCAGATAGGCAGTCGCTCAATGTAAAATACTGGTATTCAGCTGCATCCCTTCGTTAGACTGGAAGCCGACCCCAACATAGTTTGAAAATGGCTAGGCAGATGATGATGAAAGTAGTTTTTGTAGAATTTGTAACAATTTGACGTTGGCTTTATTTCGTACTAGCAGCGCCCCGCGGTTTCAGCCGCATATGTTTCGTTCCCGTGGGAATATCGGGATAAAAAGTAGCCTTTATGTTAATCCAGGGTATCAGCTACCTCCATACAAAATTTTATCAAAATTGGTCCAGCCGTTTGAGCGTGAAGAAGTAACAAACATACAAACACACACACACACAGACTCACAAACTTCCGTCTTTATAATATTAGTGTGATATACAATCAACGCTATTCTTATAATATGAAGGTCGAAATATTTGACTGGATCCAACAAGACAGTTCCTGACCACAGTCATATTCAATGATATTACACTAAAATATCCCCTCTCTCCCCTACCATGTTTACTTACTCCCTACAGACACATAATGCCCGAATAAAAATAATTTAAAAAAATTAAACAGACTTCAAAAAGAAATAACTCAAAATTATAAAATAACTTTAATTTCGGAAGTCGGTGTCTTGGGATCTGTATTCTAGTTTAAGTTTTATGCCACCGATTTCCGAAATTAAAGTTATTTTATAATTTTGAGTTATTTCTTTTTGAAGTCTGTTTAATTTTTTTAAATTATTTTTATTTCGTAATTTTTAGTTTTTGCACGGGAATTTGACCAAGGTTTTGAGATGTTTTCCCTTTGACACTACACCCGTAGCTCGTATCAATAAGCCAGGCCGTCACACTTACACTTGTTAGTCCATATCTTGAAAATTACTGAATCGATCTTGATGAAACTTGCACTGTTCCCTAAGTTGAAGTAAATGTAAGCCAATAAAAAAAAATCGTCACGATCCGATTAATAGTTCCGGAGATATGCGTGGACAAACATACATACATACATACATACATACGTCTACAAAATTTTGTATATTTGTTTGGAAGCCCTAATAGATTGTCATATGTGAATATAATGCAATTCCAATAATATTACATACATACGTATCGAATTGATAACCTCCTTTTTTTTGAAGTCGGTAAAAAATATCCCCTCTCTCCCCTACCATGTTTACTTACTCCCTACAGACACATAATGCCCGAAAAATGATATAAATCATTTAACAATACAAAACTGGGGCGAAGCGGCACAATTAGACGCTAACTAGTCCAAATTACCCACATCTCCTCGTCTCGGGGGAGAATGTAAAAGATTATTGGTGTTACGAAGCGCTCGTGGGGGCGTGATGTTGCATTTTTGCCTATTCTACTTATAATAGAGTGGGGAGTTTGTTAATGTTACTTTAGTGTCGGTTTTTGTATCAAGAATGATGGTTTTGGTTGTAATTGTGATACTGAAATATTGTTTCAAAGGGGATTGCAGATTTTTATAAATGGAACCTGGCATACGTAGGTATCTACTGTCGCGCCATTTTAATATTTTTTCGAAACGAAAATTTTGAAAAAAAAAATGGCAGAAATGGCAAATGAACCAAAGCATTTGATAATCTTTATTTGATACTAGCTTCTGCCCGCGACTTCGTCCGCGTAAAATTTCTTGTTCCCGGACCCCGTCGCATCGCATCGCCTGCCCGCGCGCTGTTAGTTCGATATCGCGATCTTTTTTTCTTTTTGCTCGGCTCCTAAGAGCCCTAGCGTGATGGTAAACAGCCTATAGCCTTCCTTAAGAATTGGGCTATGAAATGCAAAAAAGAATTTTCAAATCTGACCGGTAGTTCCAGAGATTAGCGCGTTCAAACAAACAAACTCTTCAGCTTTATAATATTACTAGCTGACCCGGCAAACGTTGTTTTGCTCCTACACTACTCCTACCCTACTCCCACACTACTCCTACCCTACTCCTACACTACTCCTACCCTACTCCTACACTACTCCTACACTACTCCTACACTACTCCTACCCTACTTCTACCCTACTCCTACCCTACTCCTACCCTACTCCTACCCAAATCCTACTATAAAAAAAAAGAAAAAAAAAAAAGTATCCTATGTCCGTCTCCTGGTCCTAAGCTACCTCCCCACCAATTTTCAGCCAAATCGGTTCAGCCGTTCTCGAGTTATAAGTTGTGTAACTAACAGACTTTCTTTTTTATATATAGATTACAAGTTAGTATTTTTCAACACTTGTTTTAAAAAAAACGGGCGGCTGTAAAAGAAAATTAAATGCCCAAAAACATCAAAATAATTACCCTCTTTCAGCCCTTACAGCTGAAGTCAATTATTTTAGTACCAGCAGGCCCCATACATTTATTGAACGTCTCCTTTCTTTAAGATTTTCAATTTTATTACTACACTAGCTGTTCCCCGCGGTGTCACACGCTGCGCGGCTCCTCAGGGTCGTAGCGTGATGTTATATAGCCTATAGCCTTCCTCGATAAATGGACTACCCAACACTAAAAGAATCATTCAAATCGGACCAGTATTTCCAGAGATTAGCGCGTTCAAACAAACAAACAAACTCTGCAGCTTTATAATATTAGTATAGATTATAGTATAGATTACTTCTAAAGCTAATTACGGAAGAAGAGTTTGCCTTATCGTTTTATGTCTTCATTGCTAGAAGCCTAAAAGGGGGGCTCTTGGCTAAATATTAACAGCCGCACGGTTCTTGCCGCTGTCGGCTGGTGGATTGGTGACCATCCAACACTCATATCGAGATATCGGTCCCGGCTGTCATCCATCAGATCTTTGACAGTCGTTACTGGTAGTCAAAAGCCCTAAAGTCTGACAATCTCAAAAGTCTTACCAAGGGGTATCATGAGGTATTCCGTTACCCAGTGGGCAGTGACTGGGTTGTGAAGTCAGAAAGGCCGTCGCTGTATTTAAAATACTGGGTATTCAGGTACATCCGCTTAGACTGGAAGTCGACCCAAATATACTCGTAGTTCGAAAAAGGCTCGACTGATTTTCATTACAGAAATAAACTAAAAACATCATAATTTAATTTGCAACAACAATAAAATTCCCGCCAAAAACCAAAACGCAAACGTCAAATTCAAACGCAGAACGCTACGACTAATCACCTCGAAAAACAAAAACAAAAAAAAAATATCGCCCTGTTCCACGTAACGAAAAACCGAAAAACGATTACAAAAATAAGCCATACCCACACCTATTTTATTACATGCAGATAACAAAATAATCTTCAAAGGCAGAACCACATACTTACCGTGGATATTTAAAAAACTATAAAAAGTAAAACTGGCGATGTCGGCTGTTAGGAAGCGTGGTTCTGTAATAAAACATTGTTATTTATGGTCGGGTCTTAGCTATGGTGGACCCGTTTATATTTATATATTTGGAGGTGTGATTGAGAGTAGGTAGTCGTGCTTTTGTATTTGATTGGCGATTGCGGCGCGGCGGCGCGCGCGGCGTTCGATTTTTTAAGTTCAGGGACGGTTAATTTTTAAGTGGTGTAGTTTAGTTAAAATATGTAGGTATTATGTTCGACTATTCTTCCTTGAAAAACACTTTTAGGCTTGGCTTAGCTGTAGTCCAGCTTTTGTCGGCTTTTGAGGAAGATGGGCAAAAAAAAACAGTGGCACTCCGGGAGTGCCGACAGAAGTGAAAAAATCTTCATAACTTCAAAAATACACGGATACTAGTAGCCAGTAGTAATACTTAAGTACTTTTTTAACTAGTCTGTTAAGGCGACAACATGACCTAAAGCGCGGTCTTTGTCGGACTGCATAGAAAAGAAAGAGAAGCGCGATGACACAACGCTAGTAATTTATTGCAAAATTTGAAGCAATTATCTATTTGCAAAAAACCTATTGTTTGGAGTAAAAATGAAAACACTAGTTCTGTATGTTGCTTGTAGAATAATCTGACAAAAATCATAATGATTGTATGTATATTAGTATGGTTTTTATTGTAAAAAGAAAGTTTTTAGAGGTATCTTCATGATTTTTTTCTATCGTATCAAATTAGTTGTATTATGTTTTCAACACACTATCAACCTTATATCCTGAAGAATATCATATATTTTTCTGATTTTGTTTACTGTAGTCGACTTATATTTTTATTGTTTCTAAAACTTGCGCTTAGGTCCTGTAAGCCCCTTAAGAATTAGTAGAACTGCTCATTTCAAAATGGAGTTTCCTACAGCCTGTTAGAATATTTGAATCCATTTTGCATATCCTGTCACTTTAGTGTCTGCAATGGCGTCACAAAATTACTTCCAGCATTAATAATAGACATGAAACATAATGTATTATTAAAATTATTAACTGCTTAATTATAGGTTACAGAAAACTGATATTTTATGTAAATTGCTCGAACAGCTGGAAGTCATAAGTCACTTTGGTCTGTAGAACTAGTATTAAGTCCAATTCCAATTATGTCAATAGAAATATTTAGCCTAAAATCTGGATTTTGTTTATGGTGTATTTTGTTTAGGGTGTATTTTAATTTTGAAGTGAAAACTTCTTTAGGTGCGTTGGTAATTTTTTGAGATGGGAAAAAACTATTGAACTCGCGCCACTGCACTGCTACCGTAACCGACACCGCTTCGGATCTGTTCGGCTGTCCTCGGGATGTACTCGGTTTTAATGTATATCCGATATGTCAGTAAGTGATGGCAAAGTATTCTGTTTGTGTTTTGTTTTCACTTCTGTTGGCACTCCCGACACATGAGTAGACAATTTGTCTACACATGTGCTCCCGGAGTGCCGCTGTTTTTTTTGGTAGTAGACCTTGCACGTACCGGTTAGTAAGGTAGGTGTCTACTGTAGAGTTAGGGGACCTACTCCCTAGGTCCGTCCAAAATAAGTTCGAAACTTCGGAGTGATCCCTACATCCCTACATCTTCTTTCTAATTATATAATTCGTTTATCTTTATATTAAACCATAATTTAGTAGGTACTGTGAAGGTCCAGACGGAACCTTCACAGTTTAAATAAATAGCCTTTGACTTGGAACTAATATCTATATTTCATAAGAAGACTTTACATATTCACGTTATTTCTAGCACTAGCTTCTACTGCTAAAGGTATGTCTACAAAGACTCTACAGGACCTACTACTTATGATATGGTTCGCTAACACTCCGACGGCCGCGGCATGCGGCGTCTTCGAAAAAGCAACAGTAGAATGAGATTATGCTTCTTTTATATTGAAAACGTTTGAGAAGAGTACACAATAACTACTTACCCACTAATATTATTTGAATAAAATATTTAAGTACTTTAATATATAAATAACTAAATGAATTTTACAGAATCAAATTCATGAATTCCGTGCTGCAAACAAAGTGCGTGTAAATTGGAAATAATGAGAATAAATGAATATGCAATAATACCTATTAGTTCCTAGGCATTCAGTAAAGTTTTGTTAAGGAGGAAGTTATTACATTTTTTTTTTCTTCATATTTTGGCAGAATAGCACAGCACTCTTTTCGGAAAAGCTTTGGTTTTCTGAGAAAGTGGTTCGGTCATTATTATTTATTTATTTATTTAATACTTCAAAATGCCTATGGCATTAAGTCATAGGCATTTTCTACCAGTCAGCCTTTATTTTATTATTAAAATGGCTGCCTTAATCTGTCATTTTCACCAGTATTTGACATTAAGGTGTCAAAAAACGCTCTGTACCTATTTGGACAGCCGTTACTGTGCGACCGATCACCGCTTCCTTAAAAAACCTAAAATCAAAATCAACTTTCAGCCGTTGAAAAAAATACATCTTGAGTGTTCAGCCTCTTTGTCCGAGTTTTAACGCAATAACATTTGATGCCAACCATAAAAAGCAAACCTGCACAAACTCCCTATTTTCAAACACACAAATCAATATAAAAGTAAAGATTATAAAATCAAATGGAAGTTCTCACAATCGTTTGCTACTAAACTCCCCTCTACACAAGAAGGCGTGTATATTATAGCTAGCTTCGATGCCTTCGCTCTTAAAAAAAGAAAATTAAAAAAAACCACCCGACGATGAGGTAACGAACGAGGCGCGGTCGGCGCGTTCCTTTTTTAAAAACCTTCGACGTGTGTGGTCCGATTGGATTTGTATCAAGAGAAATTGAACTTTAATACGTTGTAAAGTATGGTTGGTTTTCATGTGTTAGTGTTTTAAAGAGATGTTTTTCTGTAGTATGTATGAATATTGGAGTTTTGAAGAACTTAATTGGTAGAAAATTGTATGTAATTTTTGTTTTGTGTGTGTGCGTGTGTTTTGACTTTCCTAATCCTTGTATGACTCAATATTGTGTATTGTTTCATTCGGTTTAATTGGTTTAATTTTAGTAGTTGATTGTTTTACGGATACCTGGAATATTTCATGGATAGTATTTAGGTATTTATTTTTACGTGTTCGCTTGAATAAAGACTCGCACCTTATGTAGCCTACCAAAGACAACATTTTCATAGATACTTTTGTCATGCTTTTGTCAAGGCATGTACAAAATATTCTTAATTAAATTAGGAATCTTCGTTTCAGCCGAAAAAGGTACTGCTGGACATAGGCCTCCCCCAAAGGGTCGCCCAAAGGGCACGAACTATTTTATAAAGTCTTTTAATCAAATTAGACGCTTGCTCCATAACTAGGTACCTATAGCTCTAATTTCCGAAAAAAAAATTGCATACAAAGATTTTGTAAAATATGTATTTTCATGCAAATAAAGTTTCCAAAGTTCTCAATAGATGGCGCAGTAAATCCCATAAGAAGTATAAATCGGTGACTGAGATTTTCAGCAATTCAAGTCAAGTCATTTATTGGCAGTAAATGCGGTATAAAATAGGGTAGGTAGGTATATCAATTATATAAATATTAACCCCCTTACTAATAAACGTATTATATCAGATAGATAGTTACACACCGATTTCTCTCTTTCAGTTGTCAGTAATTTGACTTTCGAAAGAAGAAGACAAAGCGTTGTGTAACTATACAGACGCTATACTACGTTTATTAGTAAGGGGGTATGTATATAAGTTTCCTTATTGCCATAAAAACAGGTTCCAGAAAAATGTGAGACCCTGGCTCCAGAGCTAGGGTAGGTAGAGTACCTGTATTTCAGGAGCCAGGACACATTTCGCCATAAATTTGCATGCAAATATTAATTAGTAAGTAATTATTATTACTATATCTATCAAGGTGATAATTTCAATAAACAAAATATCTCTAAACAGATGAATGATTTTATGCTTTATAAACTTAACATGTAAGTAATAGGTACAAAAAAATACAGCATAAAATACTTATTACAAATAAGCTGTTACAATTTGGACCTCAACCTGAAAAATAGCCTGAAAACAGTAGTTTTACCTATATAAGGCAGCCTTTTCTATGAAAGTCTATCCGGACATAGGTACTTACCTACAGAGGGCAAAAAAAGACTACATAATCAAAATAAAATATCTATAAAAAACGTTTTTTTTTTTTACCGTTTTGCAGTTTTTCACAATTGCTCCTACTAAGTAACGGCTGTAGGTAAATATGTTTTTTATTTTTACCACAAAATATTTTTTACAGCCAAAAAAAAAGATTTTTCTCTCCCGTCGGATCGAAACGTGACACTTTAGGTACCGACCGGGCCAGATAAGGTAATCAATTGAGATGAATGATCATTGAGCGGCCAGAAGGGGTCAATTTCAATCATTTATGGTTTTGTTGACAATGGACTAAGGATTCCGTTTGTGCCGCCAAGGGAAATACTAAAAAAATCTTCTTTTTTTTTTCTCTCGTATAGCTATGAACTGTAGGAGAGGGGCTCGTGGTTAACTACGACAGCCGCACCGGTCGATCGATCAGGTTAAGCTACGCTTGCCGTGGTCGGTCCGTGGATTGGTGACAGAGCGTTTACGCCGAACGGCATTTCATACAAACTTTCAAGCCCTTGTTTTCCGAAATGAATGAACCGATTTTAATGAAACTTCATACGCATAAGCAGAATACAACGGTCTAAAAAGTTAGCAGAGAACATTTTCGAAATGTCTTATTTAAAAAAAGATAACTGGAAATCTCTGTTTCTATGAAAAGTTTAAAATCGGTCTAATTTGGCTGTAACACTATTTTTCGAAAATGTTCTCTGATAACTTTTTAGACCTTTGTATCCTGCTTATGCGTATGAAGTTTCATTAAAATCGGTTCGTTCATTTCGGAAAACAAGGGCTTGAAAGTTTGTATGAAATGAGGCTGTCATTTGTTGAGTTAGTCAAACTCAAACTCAAAGCATTGAATTGTCGAGAAGTCGGTCAATCAGAAAATATGAAGCTATGTAGTTGCCCATTCCAAAGCGTAGGTTTTATTAGTACCATATATGAACAAATCTCATAAGGAAAAGTGCTTATGAAACAAATCTAACTTAAGGGGGAAGCTCTAAGGTGGCCCGCGAAATTCAAATTTTCTTACGTTTTTTGCAATTTGCTGGTCAGTATTAAGTTGTACGTTGATTAAAATATGATTCGCGGTCGTAACAAATATGTATTTACAGAATTATAATCATTAAAGTCATCAACACAACTCTCTAAGACCATGTAATCCCCAAATGTCAAGATTTCATGAAATAGTCATTCTTGGGGAGCAAAATTGCAAAAAACCTAAAAAAAATTGAATTTCGCGGGCTACCCTGGCGCTTCCGCCTTAAGGAGACATATTATTAATTATTCTAATGACTATAATTCTGTAAATACATATCTATTATAGTCGCGAATCCTATTTTGATCAAGATACAACCTGACACTGACCTGCAAATTGCAAAAAACGTAAGAAAATTTGAATTTCGCGACCTAATTCCAACAGGCCAAACTATTTTTGGCAGAAAACTCTTTGTAATCAACAATATCTAGGTATAGTACCTACTCTACCCCAAAATGGCGTTCCTACACTTATTGCATACCTCCTATAAAATATGACTTCTTTACGGCCATTACCTGCGCCTGCGCACGTCAGAGTAATAGGATAATTACAGTGTTGCCAGCTAAAAGCGTGGCAAGTAATTATGTGTAGATAATTGGCGAAGATGGCGGGGTTGCCATGTATAATAATTGAAATGCCTAGCGTTGCGCTTGCGCTTGTTTGAGGAATTCTTTAGTTTTATATTTTTAATGGTTAGGTGATTAAAAAGATATCGTCTTTATGCGGGTTTATAGAAGAGTTATCAAGAAATGACTCGTAAAGAAAGAGTTTTTATTAATAGATAGAAAAACATTGCTCTTCGTGTCCTAGATAGCATCTTGAATCTTCTGGGGGCCTAAAGAGGCCTCTTTGGTAGAATCAAGGATAACATTATGAATTATAATGGACAGTTAACTGTTAAGTTAATCGTATCAAATCCAAATTGGTGAAGGATTTTTCAGTATTTTTTTTTTTCTGTGCTAAAACACCAATCAATCCGATCCAAATCCAATCCCAATCATACATTTTCATAAATATAGTTTAATCATAAATTTTTCTGCAACTTTCAATCAACCAAAAATTTGGTTAAAACGTCCAAATTCGCCAAATTATAAAAAATACCAATATTTTGTGTAAAGGGGTCCGTGGCTAAATAATAACAGCCGCACAGGTCGATCGATCAGGTTAAGCTACGCTTGCCGCGGTTGGTCTGTGGATGGGTGACCATCTTTACATACCGAGACCCCTCCGTGCCTCGGAAAGCACGTTAAGCCGTTGGTTCCGGCTGTCATCCATGGATCTTTGACAGTCGTTAAGTGTAATCAGAAGCCCGCGCGAAAGTCTGACAACCAGTCTTACCAAGGCGTATCGTATCGTATTACCCAGTAACTGGGTTGTGGAGGTCAGATAGGCAGTCGCTCCATGTAAAATACTGGTATTCAGCTGCATCCGGTTAGACTGGAAGCTGACCTCAAAATAGTTGGGAAAAGGCTAGGCAGATGATGACCAATAAGTATTTCATGTAACATTTTGTCTCTTGGTCACACTAATTATTAATTAAACACCTCGTTACGACTCAACAAAGAGTGCATGACTAGACATGTAACCTCAATCATCAGTTTAAAGATGGGAGGCGTGTCAGAACGTATGAGTTGTCTCGAAAACTGCTGCGGTAATTCTGATGTTTAACGTTTTAACAGGAAAATTGCTTCATTTTTTTCGTTTGAGCTGTATTTTGCTCACGTTCTTGTAAAGGTTATATGTATAACTGTCAATAAAAAACTTATTATTATTTAAATTGTTATTAAACTCGAATTATGCTCGGGAATAGCAAAAGTCCAAAGGTTGGTAAGCTTGTATTTGGGGGCCCAACAGGCGACGAACCTATCCATTTTTTACCGACTTCTAAAAAGAAGGAGGTTCTCAATTCGGATGTTTTTTTAAAATGTATGTTCAGGCATAACTCCGTCTTAAATAGACGGATTTGCAAAATTATTTTTTTGTTCGAAGAGCCAAAAAAAACAACCGTCTTCAAAAAAAAAACAGTACAAAGTGAAAAATAACTTTAATTTCGGAAGTCGGTGTCATTGGTTCTGAATTTTCGTTTTTTGACACCGACTTTCGAAATTGAAAGTTATTTTATAGATCTCTATTAATTAATCTATCTTCGGCCTTCCTCTTCATCCATAAACATTTATCTGCATCATTCTTTTAGTCACATCCATTTCCTCCTCATTACAGGCCCATACCAAGCCAAGAGTTGCTTTAAACTTTTCTGTCACTGGCACCACTTCATTTCTGACTCTGAATAAATTGGGAGGATGATGACATGGAATAAGAGAGTTACCCTACTTACAAATTTGCGTCTGTAGGAGCCACATTAAGGTGTTCATACACGATCCATATCCACTTAACATCAGCATAAACTCCGAAGTCACACCTGCCCTCAAAACAGCTGCTGCTAATTACGTACAGACGCCAGCACATCAAGCTACCCAAAACTTTCAAATTTTCCCAATCAACTTTGAACCTTATGCGTAAGAGCGATAAAGTTGAAAATCTATTAAAGAAATTTGACAGATTGTAGTAGCTTGATTTGCTGGCGTCTATACGAGAATGGATATCAGGTGTCAATCAAATGATTAAGTACTTCGTTATTGATGAGGTGGCCATGTTTTGTATGGTGGAGTAATCTGTCAAATTGAAGTAGCATTTCAGTGTCCTCGTTAATTAATTTGCTGCGAATATAAATGCAATATTACTAAATAATAACAGAAGGTACAGCTGTGCTTGCCGCGGTTGGTTCGTGGATAGGTGACCGTCCAGTACATACCGAGAATTATCGTGTGCCTAGGGAAACACGTTTAGCTGTTGGTCCCAGCTGTCATTCAATTTTGGCCAATCCGTGTCTTGGGAAACACATTTAGCTGTTGGTCCCAGCTGTCATTCCATTTTTGCCTATCCGTGCCTTGGGAAACACATTTAGCTGTTGGTCCCAGCTGTCATTCCATTTTTGCCTATCCGTGCCTTGGGAAACACATTTAGCTGTTGGTCCCAGCTGTCATTCCATTTTTGCCTATCCGTGCCTTGGGAAACACATTTAGCTGTTGGTCCCAGCTGTCATTCCATTTTTGCCTATCCGTGTCTTGGGAAACACATTTAGCTGTTGGTCCCAGCTGTCATTCCATTTTTGCCTATCCGTGTCTTGGGAAACACATTTAGCTGTTGGTCCCAGCTGTCATTCCATTTTTGCCTATCCGTGCCTTGGGAAACACATTTAGCTGTTGGTCCCAGCTAGGCTGTCGTTCCATCTTTGATAGTAGGAAGCCCAAAATTCTGATAACCAGTCTTAGTCAGCACTCGTGGACGACTACATGTCCTAAAGCGCGGTCTTTGTCTGACTACATAAAAAAGAAAGAGAAGCGCGATGACACAACGCTGGTAATTTATTGCAAAGTACTTATAAAGCAATTATCTATAATGCCTAAAAGTATATGATCGACTACAGTAAACAAAATCAGAAAATATATGATAGTCTTCAGGATAATATGCTAGGTTGATAGTGTGTTGAAAACATAATACAAAAGTAATTTGATACGATTGAAAAAAATCATGAAGATACCTCAAAAAAAATCCTTTTTACAATAAAAAACATACTATGTATACATACAATCATTCAATTTTTTGTCAAAACCACTAGTGTTTTAATTTTTTAGTCCAAACAATATATTTTTTGTAATTAAATAATTGCTTCATATTTTGCAATAAACTACCAGCGTTGTGTCATCGCGCTTCTCTTTCTTTTCTATGCAGTCCGACAGTGACCGCGCTTTAGGTCATTTATTTTAAAAGTATGAAGAATAACGGGCAAAACTCCACAGAGAAATCCGAAATACAGTTTCGGCATTACCGTATTTCAGCAACACTCCAAGCAGAAATGACCACAGATAACGTAAAACAAACAGCCCGACCTTATCAACAAAATCTTTAACTCGGTCCTCCTTTTGAAACCCAATTTTCGCTGGCACCATCTTGGGTGCGGCGGGCGGGGGATAAGAAACGAGAAACGGTTGAAAAAAACGAGAAACGAGATGAAAAAACGAGAAGTATTTTGACAGGTAACACAATAGCGGATCCCGTAACGCGCTGCGTGTAGCCTCTAATCGGTTTTAGACCCAGTTTATGTTAATTTTCGGGTCCGACTTTTTATATTTCCTTTGTCATTCTTGCGACTGTAGTTTTGTATGCTGTGTGCAAAAGTAGGTATGCTGTTTATCCTGTTTCGTTATGCAGTATAAATATACTAGTTTCAGCCTGCGACTTTGTCCACGTAAACTTTTTGTTCTCCGAGTCTCCGACCCACCCTGTTGCGTCGCATCGCCTGCCTGCGCTATAACTTTGTTTTTACATAACGTGATTTCGGACTCTTTTTCTTTTTGCTCGGCTCCTAAAAGTCCTAGCGTGATGTTAAATAGCCTATAACCTTCCTTAAGGATTGGGCTATAAAACGCAAAAATATTTTTTCAAATCCGACGGGTAGTTCCAGAGAAGTGCCGCTTTTTGTATCAAGCCCTTGATCCAGCTGCCCAACGAGGGCCTCCTCAGGTGTTGGTCGAGGCTTCTGGCCATCAGGCCATTGGCCGATACGACAATCGACAGCCGAGCTCACATTCCACATGTCAACAACCTCGTGTGCTAAGTCAAGATGTGGGTATAGATTAATTTATTAGTATAGATAGATTAGATACTAGTTTAAAACCATTATCATCATCTGCCTAGACTTTTCCCAACTTTGTTAGTCGGCTTCCAGTCTAACCGGATGCAGCTGAATACCAGTATGTTACATGGAGCGACTGCCTGTCTGACCTCCACAACCTAGTTACTGGGTAATACGATACCCCTTGGAAAGACTGGTTGTCAGACTTTCGGGCTACTGACGACTCGTAACGACTGTCAAAGATCCACGAGTGACAGCCGCTCCTAGACACGGAGGGGTCCTTGTATGTAAAGATGGTCACCCATCCAAGGACCAACCGCGGCAAGTGTAGCTTAACCTGATCGATCGACCCCTGCGGCTGTTATTACTTAGCCACAAGCCCCAGTTTTAAATGCAGAGACATAAAAATGTCTAGACTAGACGATATGGCTTTATTTTCTACGTAAATGTTTTTATGTTAGCAATAGGTACCTACATTAGTTGATCATTTAAATTTCTGAGATGTCTTATTTAATTGCTTTTCGCCATTTATGTTATACTAGCTGCGCCACGCGGTTTCACCCGCATAAGAGTCAATCTCGTGGGAATGTCGAGATAATACAGGTCAAACACAAAAGTATTCGGTGTTAATCCTGGTTCATCATTATCTACCTAATTTCGGAAGTCTGTGTCTTTGGATTAGTATTTTAGTTTTTGCCACCGACTTCCGATATTAAAGTTATTTTTCACTTTCACTGTTTTTTTTTGGAAGTCGGTTTTTTTTTGTTTCAAAAGTTTTTATTTCTCGCTTTTTAGTGGGTCTGTATAAATTTATAGTGTATCTAAGTTACAATAGCCTAATGTCTACTTGCCCATCGCCTTTTACAAAATATTGCTTTTCCCGATGCAGGGACGTTAATTGTTGAGGAGGTCTCCTAGTATTCCACCATCAGCTCCATTTCACCATTCGCATTGTGATGAGCATAAATTGCTTAGCAACCATAAATCGCAACCCGTGAAATACTTATTATTGAGTACCTAGTTCCGTTGGCCATCTGTGGTCTTCTTAATCAGTTCCACTTCTCCAAATGGTGGTTTCTCACACCAAATGGACGAGTTACTATAAAAAATACCCAAATCGCTATAGGTGTGCATATAATATTTGAGGAGTTCCCTCAATTCCTCATGGATCCCATCATCAAAACTGGATTTTGATAAAAACGGGACCAATCTGGAAGTATATCCTTTTAAATAAAAAAAATAATTTTCCCGGTTTATAAATGACGGCGTACTGAGGTATCTATCTATATATATAAAAGAAGAAACTGACTGACTGAATGAATGACTGACTGACTGACATATCAACGTACAGCCGAAACTACTGGGTTTAGGAATGTGAAATTTTGCACACGGCTTCCTTTTATAATGTAGGGGAGCACTAAGAAGGGGTTTTTGGAAATTCAACCTTTAAGGGGGTGAAAAGGGGGGATTTCGTTTGTATGAAAAATCTTATTCCTTGAGTTAATAAACTTGAAACTTGGCACGAATACTTATCTAACTAAATTATTAAGTTTGGCATTTTTTGTTTTTCTTAACTACCCCCTAAAGGGGGATTGGGGGGTGTCAAAGTTTGTATGGAAGAATTTTAACGGGCTGTCCGATTAACTCGAAACTCAGTATTTATACTTAAGACCAAAAATAGAGAATAACGTGTATCAGGGTTTTTCGAAAATGTACCCCTAACGGGGTGAAAAGGGGTAGTTAATTTTACAGGGGAGGATTTTACTGCGTGGCTTGATTAAGTCGAAAATTGGTATCAATAAATCTTTGAGTCAAGTAATGAACACATCCTAAACGATTTTTCGAAATTCCACCCCTGTGTGGGGGGGAAAAGCGAGGATACAGTTTATATGAAAAATCTTATTCATTTGGTTAATAAACTTGAAACTTTTCACGAATACTTATCTAAGTAAATTACGAAGTTTGGCATTTTTTGTTTTTCTAAACTACCCCCTAAAAGGGGATTGGGGGGGTGTTAAAATTTTGTATGGAAGAATTTTAACGAGCGCGTCCAGAGTCCAAAATAAATAATAAAATATTTCAAAGTTTTTAGAAAATCTACCCCCTATTTAGATTGCTATCGACACGCTAAGGAGAAGAAGGGGTGGATTTTACTGCTTGCTTCCATTAACTCGAAAATGAGTAGGTATAGGTCTTTGAGTCAAGTTATGGACACGTCATCCCAAACGATTTTTTAAAAATCCACCCTTGTGGGGGTGAAAAGCGAGGATCCTGTTTATTTGAAAAATCTGATTCCTTTGATCTACAAACTAAAAAATTGGCCCAAATACTAATCTAAATAAATGATAAAGATCATAAACATACATATTCGAAATTTTTAGAGGAAAGTACATTGACATATATATTACTTTTGAAATCATTGGGAAAGTACGAAATACACGCGGACGAAGTCGCGGGCAAAGTGCTAGTCAAACATAAAAAAAAAATACAACCGAATTGAGAACCTCCACCTTTTTTTGAAGTCGGTTATAAAGAGTAACCATGGAGCTTCTTGCCCGTTCTTCTCCTTATAAATTTACGCTTTGGAACTGACAACTGGCTTCAACTTTGACTTTAAGCTAAGATAATTATGGCTGCGGGATTTCACCTTGAAGTAAGTGAGTTTGAGACATCATGCATCTGCACGAGTAAAAGCTTCGCTTGTTTCAAAATCGCTGCCGCTTATCGCTACCGCTCATCCCCATACCCTCTCCCCAACCCATGGTGGTTCCAAACACCTTGAATACTTTCACCTCTCCGGTGTTTAGGTAATTAGCTCACCGCAGGTATCATAGCATATTCCATTGTCCGCCATATTGGATTCTAAAGAACAAATAATGCATACTGGCGGGAACTTGATACTTTTTGTGGGTTTTTTTTTTAAATAATGGAATGGGGAATGAGAATGTGTTGTAGAAAATAACATAATGTAACATCTCGCCTGTATTCACTGAAGGGTGAGGCAGAGCTCCTATAGTACATCCACATTTCGCCAGTTATGTATAAGTCCCATGAAATAATCATAATCAGCCTATAATGTTCCCACTGCTGGGACACAGGCCTCCTCTCGGTGAGAGGGAGTGGGCCGTAATCCACCACGCGGGCCCAGTGCGGGTTGGCAGATGTCACATGTCTTCGAGTTTTTTTTTTTTTTTGTTTCTAGGACATGCCGGTTTCCTCACGATGTTTTCCTTCACCGTTTTGAGAGCAGTGGTGATGAAATAATTTACACGAAGTAAAGCGCCTGTCTGGGTTCGAACCTACGACCTACAACTCGTAAGTCGCAGCTGTTACCACTGGGCCACCACCAGTCCCATGAAATAGGGAAACCAAAACCAAGCGTGCCAGTTTTTGCCTACGTTTTACGACGTCACAAGTAAAATTTAGTGATTCGAAAATCAAATCGATTCAAAGACGCTGCCGCGTGCGGCACCCGTTTCGCCCCACCATGCACCAGTCTCAGCCAGCAGTACCTACACAGGACTGAGCGCGAATGTAGTGGCTTACGATTTTTGAACGTAAGCTGGTGCGATTTTTGGCACTTGAAGTAGTTCCCCTTGCGTTACTTATCTAGGTGTATCTATATCTGTGGGGCGAACCTATTCCCATCAACGGGCACAAATCGAAACTGCTGCTACTGGGAATTTCCCAGATAAAAAATAAGTACTTAACACTTAGCCCGACCTGGGAATCGAACCCAGATTTCATGCACATCAGAAGTGCTTGCATTCACTAGACTTAATATGCTTTTTATGCCGGTGCGAAGTGACCATACTCCTTTTTGTATGAGGGGTTGCGCACTAGATCCGAACTCTATCCGTAATTCGAATTTAGAATATTCTAATTCGGATTCGGATCGGATGTAGTGTAGAACCGCTCTAACGAGGCAGTTCTCCAGTTTTAAAACTAGGCATAAAAGGTTTTCAACTAAGTACCTACCAGGTAGCGAAGGGCCAATTTTTGTAAGAGGTAAGCCGGAGTAGATATCTTTAATATGATTTAAATATTACCTATTTGTCTATAGAATACTGACTGTGCCATTTTTCAAAGGGAAGCCGGTAGGAATCGAGTTGTATGGAACCTTCGCCACTGGTAACCTACCTAGCTGAAAAGTCGAACCTATGAAAAAATATTTTGTCTGGTATTCTAGCACTAGTTAGATTAGACTTATAACTAGTGAAATACTTATTTAATTGTATTATTTTGCGAAACAATTTTACTACATAAATAAATAGCTTACGTTTTTAATATGACAAACTATGGTGTTCGCATTCGAATTTGACAACATTTTTTTTACAAAGCACGAAGATCTCAGAGGTTCTATTTGAATATCTACACCCATTGACATATATCGTAAGGACCGGGCTAACGGCGCGACTAAATGGCACCAACGCGCTGGCCCTAAAATGACGGTTTTAGGGCCAACGCGACTCAGTTGACAGTGGTGCGCGCGAACTTCGAACTTCGAACGAAGAACTTCTATGTAAAATGTTCAGACGGGCGTATCCTTACTTTTGAAATCATTGTCTACAGCTCTACACCAATCTACACGTCATAGCAAATTTCGTGTCAAAGATCAAGAGATCTTCGTCTTCTCTACGTCAAATATTTAAAAAGAGAATTCCACGGAGAACGGAGACATTTTTTCCTTTGACCGAAATCGATTTGGCGCGTAACGTTTGAAATAGGACCGTTCTCGCCTGTCAAACGTGTCGAGTGCACTTTGTTCTCTATTGCATGCCGCAGTGATATTGTTTGGTTTTTCTGGTTTCTTTTATGTGAATGTTTTTGACTGTTTATTATTTATTTAGAGAAATTTTATTCTGTGACAGTAGGTACTGTGATAATTTAATTTTATGTAGGTAAATATGGGTCTTGCCTGAATTATGTGAATTTTAATTTTTAATTAGTTGTTCGACTATATTGCAAAATTGCAGGGGGCCTAAAAAGGCCACTTTGGCAGAATCATAAAAGAATAGCATAATGGACAGTTAACTGTTAAGTATCAAATCCCATTGGTGAACCATTTTTCAGTTATTTTTTTTTGTCTGTGCCTCTCCGGTGCCTCGGAAATCACGTTCAGACGTTGGTCCCCGGCTGTCATTTGTAATTCTATGGTAGTCATCAGAAAGTCTGTCAACCACTCTACCAAGGAGTATCTGTTACCCAGTAACGGGGTTGTGGAGGTCCGATAAAGTTGGATAAAGGCTAGGTAGGTAGGCTGTGGAATTACTTTAAATTTGGTTCAACATCATAGAAATGACCAATTTTTGAAGTTGAACTTACAAAAAAAAAAATACCTGCACGTTCAAAAGTAAGTGCAAGTTCATCATTAAACGAAATTCCTATACACTTTTAGTCACACTGCAGGTCTGTATAAACTTTTATTTACGTACACACAATACCAATTTCATTCTTACCCGCAAAATTTTAAACCAAACTAAACTCTTTGCAGAAAAAAAATAACAAGCCCCAATCAGCCATGAACCATGGCCGTCAACAAATAAAAAAAAATAAAGTCAAAACACTTGATAATCAATTTTACCGCGAAAGTTGTACGCCGAAATATGTAACAAACTTGTATTTGCGGCTGTCAAACTGCTTTTTGTTCTGACAGCCCATAGACTGGGTATTTGAACAGCTGTATTGGTAAGTTTGTGGGGTATCAACAATGGTTTCTTAGAATACCTGCCGAGCGTTTTTAAATGTTTCATTAGCGACAAGCGTAACTTATTAGGCGTATGAATGCAGTACGAAATTGACAATGCGACCGTATTTGACAGAAAACGCCATATTTCTGTGTTTGAACTAGAGTCGTCCGCGTGGAACTAGTTGGCCGCGCCTCAGGTATGTGAGTGGTGGGACGGGGGGGCGCCAGCGCTTTTTCACTACTCAGTACGTGCGTCACGAACACTAGGCCACCCCGCCGCCCTCACCCCCGTCCCCACCTAAGGCGCGGCCAACTAGTTCCGCGCGGACTGTAGTCTGTTTTGAGATCCGCGGACAAAATGTTCGTGGAAAGAAAGTTCTACTTACCAAAGATATAAAAAAGTTGATGATTTTTTTTTTGCAACATAAGTAAGTACTTACTTACCTATTTTTTGTCACCTAAACTTTTAACTAATAGGTGGTTTCTATGCTAAAAACACTCAATATTTGTTAAAAACACGACAAATCAATTAAATACTTAAAATAAAAAAAATATCGTAGACTTCTCGTAGCGTGCGCGCGTGCGTAGCAGAGTCGTAGACCCCTTGTTTATCGGTAAGTAATATCTACCTATCCACAGTGCCTCTACTATTCTTTTATTTCGTTATTCATATGTGTTTGTTGCTTATTCCGATTAATGTATGACATTACCAGACCTACATAAGACCTCATTTAATAGTGTAACGATTTAGATTTTATTCGTGGTTAATTGAAATGTTTCAAGCCACTATTCACAACTCATCATCTGCCTAGCTTTTTCCCAACTATGTTGGGGTCGGTTTTCAGTCTAATCGGATGCAGCTGAAGTATTTTACATGGAGCGACTGCCTATCTGACCTCCACATCCCAGTTACTGGGTATTACGATACCCCTTGGTAAGACTGGTTGTCAGACTTTCGGGCCTACCCGTAACGACTGTCAAAGATCCATAAATGACAGCCGGGACCAACGGCTTAACATGCTTTCCGACTAACACATCAATTTGTAGTAGGTATTTTGAAGTGTACTGGCCATGCATAAATAATTTTGTGTCAAAATTATCTAAGGTAACTTCGCACGTCTCGCACCTCATGGTTCCTCAAACCTCATTAGGCACAGAGCGTGAACATTCCTCCACACGGTATCAAAGGATTCCGAAAATCCCGTTGAACCCACAGGACATTACTAGTCAAAATACAAACTCCCACAGCGTCACAAATCGCGCCAAAATATTGACGTAAAGTTTGACAGCTCTTTGAAAAAACGAACACCGAATTGTCTCTGTCACCTGGCCATAGACAATGGTGTGTTTACACCGTCGCGAATTTGTGTTTTGAATAAGTCCTCTTTGTGTGAAGACTTTTTTTTGGTGTTTTGAGGTAAACATATTGTTGTGTAGGTACTCTTGTGTGTATTGTTTTATTTATCTTATTGTTGGTACGTACTACTGGGTATGTTACGCGTGCCCAATTTTATTTCTAATAGGTACCTGCACTAATGAAATGTAGAAACTTGTTGGTCGATTTTTTGATGTCGGTTCATCATCATCTGCCTAGCCTTTTCCCAACTATGTTGGGGTCGGCTTCCAGTCTAACCAGAAACAGCTGAGTACCAGTATTTTACATGGAGCGACTGCATATCTTACCTCCACAACCCAGTTACTGGGTAACACGGTACCCCTTGGAAAGACTGGTTGTCAGACTTTCGGGCTTAACCACTAACGGCGGAACGTCCTTTCCAAGGCACGGAGGGGTCTTGGTATGTAAAGCTGGTCACCCATCCACGGACTAACCGCAGCAAGCGTAGCTTAACCCGATCGACCCGTGTGGCAGTTATTACTTAGCCACAAGCCCCTCTTTTTTGGTGTCTGTTCACAATCACTTTGATTATATCTACGTAGTGCAGCGAAAAAAAAGAAAAACACAGTCCGTCTTCGCCATATTATGATTCATAATGTCATCCTTCTATGACTCCGCCAAAGCGGCCTTTTTAGGCCCCCTGATCTCAGTCTGTCAAAAATACTTCATCATCATCATCTGTCTTCAGCTTGACCCATCCAGCATCTGCCTGCAGTCTTTCGCAGATCGTCATCCCACCTGGCCGGAGGGCGTCCCACACTCCACACTGCCGTACGTTACTTAAAACACGGTTAAGCCTCAAACTGCCATTTTTTAGTTTTGAATCACACATTACGTTTTGAAAAATTCTCTATCTTTTGTGCTGGGTCCCATTACTGTACGACTTTTACTTTCCGAGATATAGAGCGGGTGTGAACCGTTAAGTAACATATTTTTTACAGTTTACTTTATTATTTAACAGCTATTCCTCAAATTTATGTTATAACACGGCAAAAGGATGGTAACGTTATTATCACGGATCGTTCCAAGCGATATTAATTTATTATAATACAGTTATCACACAATGCTGCACTTATTCATTTCGCAGGTTTTTGTCCGATATCTCTGAAACTACTTTATGGGTTTAACCGTATTTTAAACAATGTACGGCAGCACACTCTTGCCGAGTCGTGGTCAAAAATACTTACCTCTAGATATAAAAACAAACTTGAAGTCATCAGTGCACGCACCAATTACGGTAGAAAAACCATACTATTTGAAGTAGCACGGCTGTAGGTACTTGACAACGAATTGCCAGACGATATAAAAGAGTGCTATAACGTGATTACATTTAAAACTGGCCAAGTGCGAGTCGGACTCGCACACGAAAGGTTCCGTACCACAAGGCAAAAACGCCGAAAAAAACACGTTTGTTGTATGGGAGCCCCCCTTAAATGTTTATTTTATTTTATTTTTAGTATTTGTTGTTATAGCGGCAACAGAAATACATCATCTGTGAAAATTTCAACTGTCTAGCTACCGCGGTTCTTGAGATACATCCTGGCGACAGACAGACGGCAAAAACGCCGAAAAAAACACGTTTTTTTGTATGGGAGCCCCCCTTAAATATTTATTTTATTTTGTTTTTAGTATTTGTTGTTATAGCGGCAACAGAAATGCATCATCTGTGAAAATTTCAACTGTCTAGCTACCGCGGTTCTTGAGATACAGCCTGGTGACAGACAGACGGACGGACGGACAGCGAAGTCTTAGTAATAGGGTTCCGTTTTTACCCTTTGGGTACGGAACCCTAAAAATGAGCTTAAGAAACATGTATGTAAGCATTATAAATTCTAATACTCTGGAGGAAATTGTATTGTACTGTATTATCATACCACTTTGCATCTCATTTTATGCGGATTGTAAAGTTCAAGAGAAATAAACCGAATTTCCCTACATTTTTGACAAGTTTTTGACATTGTTTGTAGCTGAGATGAGATCGCGACTGGATTTTCAACGTTTTAAATTACCTACGAGAAGGCCTTCAGGTTGCTCGTCGAGGTTCCTGCCACCCTGTAATGCCAACATATAAATTTCCCATACCAAGTTCCCACGTAATGCCGAAGCAAATCAAAACGCAAGGAAATACAAAATGAAAATATAACTCGATATTTTTCATTATAAAATCAATGGTAGCATTATTGTTGACTGGGCGCCAATTCGGCCGTGAAATAAATAAGAGACCAACGACCGGCGACCAGCGACTACCGTCCGTAATAACAATAATATTGTTTATGTGAGATTGTTTTACATTTTACTGCGTTTGCGCAATCAGGAAATTGGTTTTGGATTGGAGGGAAAAAAACGCGGCGGTTGGAGGTCGGCGTTTTTTTTACGATGGATGAAATGAGATAACGTTCCCACTGCTGGGACACAGGCTTCCTCTCAGTGAGAGGGAATGGGCCATAATCCATCACGCGGGCCCAGTGCGGGTTGGTAGATGTCACATAATGTCTTCGAATTTTTGGTTCTAGGACATGCCGGTTTCCTCACGATGTTTTCCTTCACCGTTTTTTGGCTGAACTGTACAAGCAAATAATACCTTTTAATTTACCTACATTTTGACAAGTTTTTGACATTTGTTTGACGCTGAGATGAGACTGCGACTTGATTTTGAACGTTTTAAATTACGAGAATTTGCCTTCTGGTGTTTCCCGCGCTCCTTGTCCACCATTCGGTCACAGCTTTGCTCTATCGGCCATCTCCTCGTCTAGATGTCCTGACCAGCTCCATTTGAGACGCATCGCCCTGTCCCCGACGTCGTCGTAGACTTTCGACCGAAGACAGATTTCGGCGTTACGCACTCGATTTAGTAGGGTTATGCCGAGGAACTTCCCTAATCTTATAAAATGATCTAGTAAATTTCCATAGCCGTTTTTTTTATTTATCTTGGACACAGCGGCTACCATGTATATACCTACTATTAATAAAGCTGAAGAGTCTGTTTGTTTGTTTAAACGTGCTAAACTGGAACTATCAGTTGGATTTTAATAAAACCTTTTTGCATTTGACAGGCCCAGTATTGAAGGTCACCCTTAGGAGCTGAGCATAAAGAAAAAAAAACAGAAAAAACGCGTTAAAATTATTTCAAAATATCTTTATTTATCAACGATGCGACGGGATAGGTCGGGGAAACAAGAAATTTTACGCAGGCAAAGTCGCGGGTGAGCTAGTTTTAAATAAATCGTAAAATTAATAATCCCACCAAAAACATTTTCATGTAAAATGTTGCCAAGACGAGACCACATATGGCTCGCACTGCCAAAAAGTTATCAGATCTCATGTAGAGCCGAGCTTCTAACTCTACACGCCCTAACTTCACAAACTCTACACCTTAGTCAAAATATGAGGCTTGGCCGTTTCGTTACCTACTACAAAAACTATTGTGTATCAGAAAAGTAATGAACGCCCATGTGATGGTAGCGAAACGGCCAAGCCACATATTTTGACTAAGGTGTAGAGTTTGTGAAGTTAGGGCGTGTAGAGTTAGAAGCTTGGCTCTACATGAGATCCGATAACTTTTTGGCAGTGCGAGCCATATGTGGTCTCGTCTTGGCAACATTTTTTTTACATGAAAATGTTTTTGGTATGATTTCACATCTTTTTGAAAGTTGCTTATGAAATGCAAAAATATTTTTTGGGGGGTTCTTTACTAAAAATCCTGAAATATGTATTTTATCCCCATATTTCGTTTTCTTTTTAAATACATATTTCAGGATTTTTTATATCAATTTTCAGAACTCTAGCATCAAAATTTGCAGAAGTCTCGTACAAACTTCCATCCCCTAGTTTAAGGGGTTGGAGGGTAAAAGTTCCAAGTTTTAGAATTTTTTTGTTGTTTGTGTACTATTATTAGCTTACATACCAAATTTCAGCTTTCTAGGACTTCAGGAAGAACCTTAAGAATATGGGATGATCATCAGTGAGTCAGTGAATCAGTGACGAAATCGGGGTATTTTAGATATCAATAAAATCTAAAGTATAAGAGCTATGCAATTGAAACTTTATAGGTTTAATAAGTCAACCACTGACATCATATCCCGAAAATATTGTTTATCTGGTATAATCCAAACCCAAGTTAAGAAGGTTAAAAAATACGACGAAGTGCTTCGAGAAAAGGTAAGTAGTGCCCTTGCGCTTCGCTTTGCTCGTCTTGGCGGGGGCACTCCCGTGCTCCCAGATATATGTGCGTCACGGTCGCCACTACTTATTCATTTAAACTCGACGCAGTTTACTTAAAAATGGTAATATAAGTAATGGTGGTTAGGTAAGTAATTGTGACTCCTTTACAAATTAATTATCTTTCCGCTCAATTAATTTTTATAGTTCTCAAAAAATAAGCTGTTGTACAGCACTGTCCGTCTGTCTAATTAAAACAAAAAATAAATCAAAAGCTTGCTCAATTTTCTAGATTATTCTCGTAATTATTTAGGGTTCCGTAGCTATCAAAAAGAGGAGAAACGGTGACCCGGTGGTATTTTTCGGTACGTACCTTAAGTCAGTCCCATAGAGTAAGTAAACATGTAAACATATATAGTCAGTCCCATACGTTTTTGACTTTTCCATTGTTACCTATCGCTGACAGAATATGTCACTTTGTCTAGGCCATCTGTGGTAAAATGAAATTGTTTATTCTGTAATTTATAGGTTGTCGGAATCACTTTTACACGTTATATTATAAAGACAAGCTTGATGGAATCTACATTTCTTATCTGGCAACCCCTGAGAAGAAATGGCGAAACAAATTTCAAGGTCTCATATAAAGTCCGGACAAAATCTTGGTCAGCCGGTCGATTCTGTAAAAATTTCACCGTGAAAACTTAGGTGAAGTGAGTTTCTTATTGACAGCTCACTCCACGCTCACTTCACTTAAGTTTTAACGGTGGTATTTTTACAGAATAGCACCGCTGATCATGTGCGTGTTCTCACGTCATGATCTGACCAGGATTATGTCCAGACTTTAAATAATAAAAACAAACAAAAATCTTCAAAAACAAATAAGTATCTACATAACAATGTAGATACTTATTTGTTTTATATTGTACTAGCGGCGCCCCGCGGTTTCACCCACATAAGTGTCGATTCCGTGGGAATATCGGGATAAAAAGTAGCCTATATGTTAATCCAGGGTGTCTGCTACCTCCATACAACATTTTATCAAAATTGGTCCAGCCGTTTGAGCGTGAAGAAGTAACAAACATATAAACACACACACACCCTCACAAATTTTCGCCTTTATAATATTAGTGTGATTTAGATCGTGGAACGGAACCCTTAGCACGCGAGTCCAACTTACTTGGCCAGTTTTTCAACTAAATACATAACAACTGCTATTTAAATGTTACCTACGCCTCATTTAAAAACTAATCTCAGAGAATGAAGTCTTCTAAATAACTTAGTGCAGGTATTTTTTAATTTATTTGCAATAAAAAAAAAATGGTAAAAAAAAACATAATGGCGTCGTTGCTGGTAAAAAGTGAATCATTATGTATATTAAGCTATCTATCTTTGTGTTAGGTCATTATGTTTAAATTAGACTGGTCTAGATCCTGAGGCGTTGAAGCGATCATAATAATAAAATTACTATAAGTAGGTGCCCGTCGGGGTTAAGATTATGCAAGTACAATACGACCGACGTAACTTGGAGGGCCTGAACATAGGCACTAAGAACTTTCGCGCATGTTCTCTCACTCGCACTCGCCTCATGTCACCATTTGGTTCATAAAAAATCTTACTGCGCAGCCTTCTGCGCAAAGTTCAGGCTCGTCAAGTTACGTCGCTCGTGTTGTATCTTTCCTTATGTGCCGCTGACACGCCGCGTGTATTGTAACTTTAAATAAAATTTTGTCTATTGTAAATCACTGTGTAGAATAATTACGCGATTTTATGTTTTTTAAGGTGGCCCTGGATAAACAACATATTTTAAAAGTATGTTGCTAAAATAATATCACTTAAGTAAGTACACACATCAAAAGTGTCTAGGGATCAACATATATTTTTGCAATAACTTTTCTCCTGATTGATATTAATTAAAATTTTCTTTAAGGATTCATCAAATAAAGTGTTTTCGTTTGTCACAGTAACGATAAACCAAGTCACCTTTGCATTAATAAAGAAATTTGCCATTTTCCTAATAAAGGGATTTTTGACATTTGAACCACTAACACAAAAGTTCGAAAAAAAGACTGAAATAACAGTTTTCTTTAAAATTTTATTGGGTAACTTAAACAATTAATAATCCGTGTTTCTACCGCGAACACTAACAACACAAGAAGATCGGTTTGGCATACTCAAAATGAGTTCATCCAAATCACGCTGTGGAATGGCCGCCCATGTTCGTTGCAACAACAAAAAAAGGTCTTCTTGCGACTGGATACCCTCCATATTCGGCAGAGCTCTTCTCTGTAGCATATCCCATGCATGCTCAATCGGGTTCAAGTCTGGCGACTGAGCAGGCCAGGGCAGGACATTGATGTTAGCTGCGGCGAGAGTCTGTCTTACAACTCTTGCGGTGTGCGGTCGTGCATTATCATGCATTAACTGAAATAAGGGACCGATTTGCACTTGTAGAGGAACGATGACGTCTGATACAATCGTCTCAGCATAAATTTGAGCGTTGAGGTTGCCTCTGATCCAAATCAACTCAGTTCTTCCGCCGATCCAAATACCCGCCCATACCATGATGGTTCCACCACTATAAGGATGGACTTCCTGGCAGGATCGCTGTTGGCGTCCAGGGGTTCTCCAGTGTCGTATACGTCTTGTATCCGGTCTCATACCAAAACGAGACTCATCAGAAAAGCACACGAAACGCCATTGTTCTTCTGCCCAATTTCTGTGTTCAAGAGCCCATTGATATCGAATCCTACGATTGTGCATTGCTATAGGTGGTACCCGTAGCGGTCTTCGGGAATGAAGGTTCACTTCATGCAAGCGGTTTCTGACTGTTTGGTCGCTAATTAAGTTCCCTGAAGAGTGATGAAGCCTCACGGCTAACATCATGGCGGTTATTGTTGGAGCTCTTCGAGTTAAGATTTGAATGTATCGGTCTTGTCTCCGTGTGGTGCAGCGATACCGTCCTCCATGGCGCTCAGCCACGGTACCAGTGCTTCGGTAACGTGTCCAAAGTCGACTGATAACACTCTGACTTGTATTCAGAGCTAAAGCCACAGTACGTTGCCGGGAACCAGCTTCTATCATTCCCACGGCTCTGAGCATTTCTTCCCTGCTTAAATGACGTC
The DNA here is from genome assembly GCA_948474745.1 of Oligia latruncula. Classification (NCBI taxonomy): domain Eukaryota; kingdom Metazoa; phylum Arthropoda; class Insecta; order Lepidoptera; family Noctuidae; genus Oligia; species Oligia latruncula. Next base: position 2,327,093 of record OX419710.1, on the reverse strand, counting down.
GCCGCTCCATAATAACGTTGGTTTTAATCAGTAGTAGGGAAACAGTAGCACTAATAATGTCTTCAATGCGTTGTATGTTTTTATAGGGAAAATATTGACAGCTGATTTTCATCTTTTACTCGAATTTGATTCACAGTTCCTGATTCAAATTATGAAATGCACCAAAAAGGATCCATATAAATTTATAAAATCATAAATTTATTACAAAGCCACATCTCAATCTCAAGAAATCCGCATAAAAATGCTTGATCCCTAGACACTTTTGATGTGTGTATGTAGTGTCCCTAGCTTCATGAAAATAAAGGTGACAGTAAAAGTTTTAAAGTAACCTCGGAGTGGCGAAGGGCAGGGGCATACCCTGGGCATTCTGTCCGACTCCATCCACTAAAGAGGTGGCAAGTGTTCGTGAAAGCTGATCGGCGCACCCAGGACAGTCTGCCTGCATCTACCATAAGTATTGCTGACTGGAAATATTTTTACCACGGCAAGACTAGGTATAGGTACCTACTCTTTTGTAAATCATACCGATACGAGATCAAAAGAATGTGTTCCTATTCATTCGAGAAAACTGAGAGTCATTATGAGACGAATGAATACTGCTACTGCTAACAATTACTTCCAGGATAATTGTACCAGCCCTTTGTATTTCTTAACTGTTCCATAGAACCGCAGTTGGCAAAATTTTGTTTCGGTGCCTTATGTGGAACTGCTTAGGTGCCGCCCGCTCAAGTGCAATTGAAATCGGTGCTTAAAGTGGAATACCTCCGCAGTGGGTCCGTGTACTGAATAATGGCCCACTCCTTCTCACAAAGAGGAAGCTAGTGTCCCAGCAGTGGGAATGGGAACATTATAGGCGGATGCAGTTGTACCATAGTTAACGTTATCATTATTTAACATCTGGTAAAATGCATCATCATCATCATCTGCCTAGCCCGTTTTCAACTATGCATGGGGTCGACTTCCAGTCTAACCGGATGCAGCTGAATACCAGTATTTTACATGAAGCGACTGCCTATCTGACCTCCACAACCCAGTTACCGGGTAATACATTACGGGATAGGTACCCCTTGGTAAGATTGGTTGTCTGACTTTTGGGCTTCTGACTACCCGTAACGACTGTCAAAGATCCACGAATGTCAGCCGGGACCAACGGCTTATCGTGCTTTCCGAGGCACGGAGGGGTCACGGTATGTACAGATGGTCACCCATCCACAAATCAACCGCGGCAAGCGTAGCTTAACCTGATCATTCGACATGTGTGGCTGTTATTATATTTAGCCACGAGCCCCTCAGATAAGTCCAGATAGATTTTTCCAGATTCCTAAGTCCTACAAAACTTTAAAGCTGCTACCTAGGCGTACTTAGTAGGTACCTAAGTACGCCTAGGTAGCAGCTTTAAAGTACTAATTGTAAGTCGTTCTTTTGTTTGTAATAAGTACTTATCAAAATAACAGCTTTATACTAAATGCACAATGAAAGTAGATATTACGGTAGGTACTTAAAATAATAACAATTTATTTCTCTTTCTGTCTGTTTGTTCCGGCTAATCTCCGAAACGGCTCAACCGATTTGTACGGGACTTACCTACGCGGAAGAAGGTAGTCTTTAATATGAGAGTCATTACCTACTGCATCTACGAGAAGAAATATATGGGTAGGTTTCATTTCATAGGTTAGGTTTCATTTCATTTCATAGGTTAAGTATCATTTCATTTCATAGGTTAAGTATAATTTCATTTCATAGGTTAAGTATCATTTCATAGGTTAAGTATCATTTCATAAGTAGGTATGTGGTACTTAAAAGTTTTAAAAGGAGTAAACACCATACAATTATTGTCCCTTAAAAAGTTATGAATATCGACACAACTCTCGTCAAAATCGGTGTATTAGTTACAAAGTTACAGAACATTATGAAGTATTAACTCATACACATTACCACCTCCATGCGCTTCAAAACTCCTTTGTAACCAAGCTTCATACAATCAACGACATTGCACGTTTAAAATCTATTCTGTAACCACAAAACATAATCAAAATGAATAGTTATTTTACCACGCTACTAAAATCATACATTACCGAACAAACGCTTACAATGAGCGTCTAAAAACTCCAGTGCGTAAAATCCTATCGGCAACACTAGAACCATAGAGAACTTAAATATGGCGGCTTGCGCAAAACCGAAACAGTTTAATTACAAGCAATCCGAGAACGGACCACACACACAGCTCATTAAAACACGAATCATAACAATAATTATTTTACCCCAGCTTATAATTTCGCGCGGGAGAAAAAAAACATTAATATTAAAACATAACCTCATTATCAATGTGTCAACAACTCAATTTATAGCGGGAAACCGGCGACGCCCTGCGCGCGGGAAATATCAGCCAATGACGCGTAGCCTGTTCTACTCGACCGCAACAACGAAAAGTGTTGCTATCTCTTTCTTGCTTGTACAAAAGTAGTGACACACGAATCGTTTGTCAATGTTCCTGTCTTTGTCTTTTAGGGGGGAACGTTCTATTTTTAAGGCTAATGAATATTACGGGATGACGTTATTAATTTATGCGAGGGATTTGTTTTTTTAATCACTCGTTTTGATTATATAGGCTTTGGAAAGATTTAGGGTTCGTTGGAAAATACGGACTGGTTTTTATTTTAATTACTTATTATTTTTCTATGAAGGGTTTTAAATAGATGGGATTAGAATAAGTGGATGCACGTATGAGAAACTAGTTGTTCACGTGTGTCTTTGCCCATGTTGATCAAGATTTTTTTTCGATTTGATGGTGTTACTGCACACGGCTAACTCACACACAGTGAATTCACATTTGGGATTTATATTTTTTATCTTTCTAAAAGAGACGACAAATCGAACATCTAATATATCTCCATTATTAAAGAAACTGAAGCTACCATATCCAAAGCTATATTAATTCAATACAACTAATTGAATTACAGAAATTGACAGCCACAGGCGCGCCCCTATCACGAGCATGGATGACATGTGACAAACATACTTAGCAGTAATTCTTTATTTATGATAATGCAGACGGAGACGGGGCGAAATTGAAAGCTCGCTCAATCGATGTAAATTAGTTACTGCTTATTCATCTTTTTATACATTTTCCTGTGGACGTTGTTTACAGGAACTGAACTTTAGGAAGTTCGTAGGTATTGAATTCGTTTATACTAAGCATGATGTAGTAATAGGGGATCGTGGCTAAATAAATATAGCCGCACGGATTGCTCTTTAAGGTTAAGCAATGCCTGCTGAGGTTGGTCCGTGGATGGGTGAGCATCTGTCACATGTCGACACCCCTCCGTACCTCGCAAAGCACGTTTAGCAGTTGTTCGCGTTAGTCGTAGATCTTTGATCTTTGACAGTCGTTACGGGTCGTCAGAATCCCGAAAGTCTGACAACCAGGCTTGCCAGGGACATTATAGACCCAGAAACTGGGTTTTGGATGTCAGATAGGCAGTCGCTTCATGTAAAATACTGGTATTCAGCTGCATCAGGTTATATATACTTATGGTTGGTAAAAGGCTAGGCAGATAATGATGCATGATGTAGTAACTTTTAGGATTCGAGCAAAGCCTGAATACATAATTAATATTTTCCTTTAATTAACCAGTTTAGCAACAGTTGGATAGGCAAGTAACCTGAGGCTATAGAGTCTAGGACGCCTGCACCCCTTAGGGAGATAGAAAGATGACCTAAAGTGGTAGCTGTTATAAAAAATTAAGAGGACTTAGCGTTGTAGCACGATTTGGGTGAGACCTGTCAAGCATCGGACATCGATATTTTGAGTTGATTGACTTTACTCTTTGACACTAACAAGAATATCATGATTAACAGTCTTGAAGTGGACCCTTTGTTGAGTAGGTATAGGCCTCCTCCATTTAGAGCCATATGCTTCCCTGGTCTATTATGAGTCTTCCCCGTGATCTTCAGTAGTTCTTACACCCACCTGGCTATTGGTCTGCTAACGCTTCTTCTACCGTTTCTCGGCAACCATTCCCTTAAGGATCTACTCCACCTGCCGTCACAATTCCTACCCAAGTGTCCTGGCTAGATACCTATATTTCCTCCAAGAACATACTGTACTCGTATTAGGAATAGGTGGCATCCTGCCAGCACCCTGATTACGTAACAAACGCAGTATCTAAGTAATATAACTATTAATCAGTTCAGTATGCTCCTTGAATAGTCACATCTGCCAAGCTTGCTTGCATCTCTATTTGACGGCACGGTTGGCGCAGTGGTTGAGCGATTGACTGCCGCGCTGCGTGTCGCGGGTTCGATTCCCGCACGGAACAAATATTTGTATGACCTACAAGTAGGTAGTTGTTCCGGGTCTGGCTGTTTGTGTACCTATGTGATTTTAAATGTTTGTAAACGCACCCACAGTACAGGAGAAATTCCTAGTGTGGGGAAACATTTAAAAAAAAAAAATCTTATATGTAGGAGTCGGCTTCCAGTCTCACCGAATGCAGCTGAATACCAGTATTTTGCTCGTTGAATAGTATCTATGTTTCAGAAAATCTCCTTCTCGACATCTTTTTTACAGTAGTTCATGTTTTCTGTGGTTGAAATGAAAGCTCACCCCTTGGCAAGACTAGTAGCCCGACCTTCAGGCTACTGACTACCCGTAACGACTGTCAAAGATCTACGAATGAGAACAAGTTGTTTAAATGACAGCTTAAAATTGTAATTTTTTGGGTTCATGTTCGAGCCAAAGATCGTACGGCATTAGTAATGTATAATTAAACTCTAAAAACAATTAATACTTACACTTCAAATAATTATTTACGACGGAACCCACATATTAATCTCAACACCCACACTAACAAAAGATTTTATATCTTTAGAATAAACAGGGTTGCCAACTCATAGACTTTTATGAATTCGACCTCATTTTGAAAATAGAATAAAGAATTTGAATTTTAGAACCGTGTTCGTTGATATATTTTTTTATCTGCTGTCATAATATTTCTTTATGGTATTTAATTTATTTGTTTTTATTATATTGAGGTTTTGGCTGCAGTCTTTATTATAAAATCATTAAAATATTTAAAAACAAAGCGACGCAGACTAAAATATGTGGGAAGTCGATACCTACTTTTTAAGGTTTGTATAGTAATCCCTTTACTTTTTAACCGACTTAAAAAAAAAGAGGAAGTTCTCAATTCGGTTGTATTTTTAGAAGAAACTTCTTAACATCAGTAAGCAGCTAAGTGTTACGTACGTAGACCGAGTAATCTATAGACTCATGGTATCCGTGTCACCGAAAGGGACAAAAAAATCCGGCAATCTTCATCATACTATCATTTTTACAGCTTATTACATTGCACCTTACCATTTTCACAGAACTTGCGTAAATGTACTACTTATTATTGAACTATGCGTCAAACTTGTTGTGCTTAACCGACACGCAGTAGGGGACAGAAATATTCTTACTCTGTCTCTTTTCTTTGCTAGTGACGTTAATAATATTTCTCTTTTTTTTGTGCGAATGAAAAAGAAGATATGCAGCAGTCTATAGTTTACTCTCTCTTACGGTTACGTACGATTGATTAGGATGTAAGAAATTAAGGGTTGATTCTTCCATCGCCAATATCTTTTACCCATTGATATACATACACTAGATTAGCAATTACCGCGCCAAGGCGTTGCCACTGGGATCAAGGCCACAGCCTCAATCGTAGCTAATGTCAGTTCAGTGCTCTGTGTGACGCCAACCGAAGTTAGCCAAGTGAAAATTACCGCCAAAATGGGAAAATGCGTAGTGAAAGAGTGCGATTCGAGGTCACAAAAACACAATAAATTAACCGGAATTACTTTCCACGCGTAAGTTTATTGTTTCTGTGTTTATATCAACGTAAAAACGCAATAAAAATAAATAAAATGTAGAATTTTGTAAATTAAGTTCAATGTTGCCACTAAAAACTTAGTTTTAGTTTCCCACATTATGTGGGAGTTTTTAATTTATAGAGTATGTGATTTAAAATATTTTATTAAACTAAATGTGTGACAATGTGTAACAAAAAAATAACATTGTAACATAAAAATAATTGTTTTTAAATATTTAAATACATAATTCAAAATAACGTTCATAACGTTTAATGTTTTTTTTTTGCGTTTTTTATGGCTTAAAAAGTTGGGTAAAATTTCGCATGGCTAGGCAACACCCTCCCGCCATTGCATGTTATATTGTGGTCTTTGTCTAATCTAAGCGACGACGGTATTATTCTTGCGACTTGTGTAAGAGAGACAGATATATGTTTACTTTTAAATATGTAGTGGTTTCAAAGCTACGTCGTCGCGTTTAAATAGTGGTTACATTTTTTTGACACATTTTAATGAGGTTAGCTTCTCTAGTTATTTAGCTCAATGCTTTTACCTATTCGAGGAATAAAATTGACGTTTGACAGTTTTTGTACCTATGAAATAACTGTCAAAACTTCAAAATTATTCCTCGATTAAAGTTATCAGATGATTGAAAAATCAACCCTACCTAAATGAAATTGTCAATTCTGTAAATAGGATCTATCGGAAAAACTTTTACAAGTTATGTACAGAATTTAGCACATCAATCTACCCGAACCTGTCAAATTTTCCCAATCAACTTTGAACCTTATGCTTTAGAGATAAAGTTGAAAATCTAATAAGTAATTTTGACAGATTGTAGTAGTTTGATGTGTTGTAAGTCCGCCTCTCAGAGAAGGATCCAGCTAGGCTGGGCAGCGTTTGGGAAACTACGTCGAGTCTTCTCGTCATCTATACCGCAATGCTTGAAAACGAAAGTTTTCAATCAGTGCGTCCTACCCGTCATGACCTACGGGGCTGAAACGTGGACACTCACGATACGGCTGGTCCACCAGTTCAAAGTCGCTCAACGAGCTATGGAAAGAGCTATGCTCGGAGTCTCTCTGAAGGATAGGATCCGTAACGAATGCATCCTACAGAGAACGAATGTTATCGACATAGCTCAAAGAATTAGCAAGCTGAAGTGGCAGTGGGCCGGCCATATCTCGCGAAGAACCGACAACCGCTTTAGTAAACGAGTTCTTGAGTGGACCACGACTCGGCAAACGTAGTGTGGGACGCCCTCCGGCCAGGTGGGATGACGATCTGCGAAAGACTGCAGGCAGATGCTGGATGCGTCAAGCTGAAGACAGGGCGCTATGGCGCTCATTAGGGGAGGCCTATGTCCAGCAGTGGACTGCTGTAGGCTGATGATGATGATGAAGTCCGCCTCTGTACATTTATATGCTTGAAGTATTAAATAAATAATAAAAACTTTTATACAAAAAAAAACAATACAAAGTGAAAAAGAACTATAATTTCGGAAGTCGGTGTATGTCGTTGATTCCGCATTTTCGTTTATTGACACAGACTTCCGAAATTAAAGTTATTTTTCACTTTGTAGTGTTTTTTTTGGAAGTCGGTTGGTTTTTTTTTGGTAAAAAAGTTCTTTTTTATCCTACCTAAGAATGATTTTCCTGAAACTCCAGTACCTGTACCTACGTTTATAGGTTTAAAACCTAAATTAATGTTCCTCTATGGCTACTATGTAGACCTAGACGCCATCACATCAAGCTACTACAATCAGTCAAATTTCTTTAATAGATTTTCAACTTTATCGCTAAAAAATAAGGTTCAAAGTTGATTGGGAAAATTTGACAGTTTCGGGTAGCTTGATGTGCATTAAGGTACAAAATATTGGTAAAACGTAAAGTATGAAGTTTTTTGCCTATTCTTCTCCATAAGTAATTCATACGACATTATCGTTTTCACACGTATGTACAATTTCATGTTATATCTACTTAACCATTACTTATAAAGGTGAAAGTTTATGAGTGAGTTTGTATGTTTGTTACTTCTTCAGGCAAAAACTACTGAACGGATTTGGATGAAATTTGGCACACAGATAGCTTATAACTATATATTATATATTCCCACGGGATCGACACCTAAGCGGGTGAAACAGCGGGGCGCTGCTAGTTTCAAATAAATGCTTTGAGTTTGAACCTAAAATCAGTTCTATTTTCTTGAAAGTTATGACGTTCAAAAGCGCCTTTTAAATTTTATGGTCTAAGTACTTGAAATAAATTATTTGACTTATCAAGATCTGAGAATCTACACAATAAAATTAAATTACATAACCTTTAAAATTCTCTTTCCTTACTTCACGCCTACGTTACACAGAACCCTACATCAAAACCTACCATATAATTAACGTGGCAACAACAAAAAAATATTTCGTCAGTCGGCCATCTTGGACCGTTCGGAAACGTTCCAGATTCAAGATTTAAAAACTTAATTCTTTCGGTCGTTAGCGCTCTCTTCGGTACTAAGTGGTTTTTGGTATAATACCGGTTTTTAGTGATATGTGAACTGTTAAAGGTTTTCATGGAATTGGTAGGGAATAGGGGTGAGGAGGAATTTTTAGGTTATGTACTTGAGACTCGTGGCCGCACTTCAAGGTTAAGCAACGCTAGCCGAGGTCGGTCCGTGGATGGGTGACCATACATTACGTATCCCCCGTGTCTCGGAAAGCACGTTAAGTTCTTGGTCCCGGCTGTCATTCGTAGATCTTTGACAGTCATCAGGTTGACAGAAGCCCAGTCTTCGGACCAGTCTTACCAAGGGGTATGGTGTTAACCAGTAACTGGGATGTGGAGGTCAGATAGGCAGTCGCTCTATGAAAAATAGGTAGTGATATTCTGCTGAAACCGCCGACTCCCACATAGGTACTTAGTTGGGAAAAGGTTCGGCAAATGATGTAGATATACATAAATGAGAAATGGGGTCGTTTTTATATGATCGTAGCCCTAAAGAGTGAATATTAATTGTTGTGGTTTAATTAAATATAAAAATAAATTGGGTTTTTAGTGTTACTGGCGCGTAAAGACAATTATTTTTAACCAACTACAAAAGAAGGTGTGTTTGTGCAAACAAGTTCCACTGCACACATTTGACCTCGAGATACACGAATAAAATTGAAAACGACCCTTTAACTTATCTAATTATGCAGTAGAGTAGATTTACTTACGTATTTTTCTTTTAGTTTGTATTTTTGCAAACTACTTAACTACTTACCTACATTCTGTATTTTTTTCCGGGACTCATCGATCATCGTCATGGTGTTTCCCTATAAGTAATTATAACAATAAATTACGCTCTACACATTTTCATTTACTTTGTTTAAACCACAACATAGTAACTAATAATCTATTAAAAAAAAAACAAAAGAAAACTAACAATTACCTACCTATTACTATACAGAAAACAAACTTTGAAAACGTATTAAAAATCTATAAAAATGGAGATTTCAATCTAACGTAGTACCAATCTTGAAATACGTAATTAATTCCCGAAGACTGTCGGATGTTGAAAAAAAAACCCATCTGCCATCTGTCGGTTGAACAGAAAAACTTAATAACAAAATTTCGGGAAATAAGGATTTTTGAAATCGTTAGGGGGGGAGATACAGTGTGTTGTTTTTCGAAAACGTCATTCTGACCATTTTATTTTCTGTATCGTGCAGTTTATAATTTTTATAATAAATAGGGGTTTATTTATAATAATAATTTCTTTATTGACACCAAAAATATTAACATTATAACAACTAAGTATATTGCTTAAAAATAAATTTATAGGCTATAATGAAAATAACACAACACGGGAGCATCTGTAGCCGAACTAAGTGAAAAGTAGCAAAAATTTTTGACCTTACGTAAGAATTATATAGAACCCTTCCACCCCCATGTAACGAAAAATCCACGGGCCCCTCCCAGACAGGCGCTATCCTTCGTGTAAATTATTTCATCACCATTGCTCTCAAAACGGTGAAGGAAAACATCGTGAGGAAACCGGCATGTCCTAGAACCAAAAATTCGAAGACATGTGACATCTACCAACCCGCACTGGGCCCGCGTGGTGGATTACGGACCACTCTCTCTCACAGAGAGGAGGCCTGTGTCCCAGCAGTGGGAACATTATAGGCTGGTGTAGCTCTCTATAATAAAAACCAAGCTCTAATTCTTCAATCAAATATTTTCTTACAACAAATCCGTTGTTAAAATAAAACGAGAAAAGTATTTGACAATAAAAATAAACAATTTACTTATTTAACTTATTTTATTGCGACTGCAGTTGCAAAATACTGCTTACCTACTGAAATAAAATACCTACTTACATGAAAAATTGCTCAATCCGTGCACGAAAGCGATAAAACCACATTTAAAGATAGACCTAGATAACGCAAGTATCACATCACGAACTGTATGAAAACCAAGCGTTTGACTAACTACTTTGACGTCACAAGCTCGCGCTTAACCAGCCAGCAGTACCTAACCTACACAGGACTGAGCGCAGGCTTACGATTTTTGTACGTAAGCTGGTGCGATTTTTGGCACGCGAAGTAAGTAGTTGCTCTTGCGTTCTAGGTCTGTTGTATCTGTGGATAAAACCATGTTGTATGTAATTTTCTTGAAAAGTTACGACTTTAAGAAGTTTATGTTTTATTTGTCAATAAACTCTCTACTTTTTATATTGCCCACATTGTAATATATTCCTCTCAATTTTCTGGCTCTGACTCCTGAAATACAGGTCCTACCCTAACCTAGCTCTGGAGCCAGGGTCAATTTTTTTTTCTGTAACCTGTTTTTATGGCAATAAAGAAATTGTTATTATTAATTTTCTTTATTTTCCCACTATCCTCTCATTGCGCACTGCGTCGCATCGCATCGCTAGCCTGCGCTATTACTTCGTTTTAGCTTAGAGTGCCTTCTGCCTTTTTTCTTTTTACACGGCTCAAGAATTAGTTTATCATATCCGACAGGTACTTTCAGAGATAAGCACGTTCACAAACTCTTCAGCTTTATATTATTAGTATAGATTTAACAAACCCGCTGTACATACAGCAATCAGCCTCAAATGACACTACCTACTGCGCCCATAAAACCCAAAACGTATGTTTCAAAGCGATTGATAATTAAAAAAAAACCAACCAATATGGCGTCCTCCTTTGCTACATATAAAAAAAAATCAAATCTCTCGCGGCGGGAATGAAAAAGCGGCACTAATTTCATGCACTCATGCCGCGTTCGATTTTCAAAATGACCCTAGTAAGAGATGTAGTTACGAGTTAGAAAGAGACACGAATATTAATAATGTTTTAATCGGCTCATATATTTCGGTCGATATGTTGTTTATGCCCGAGTTTAAAAAAGTATGTTTTTTATTATTTCGTGGAGCTGGAAATTATAATATTTTCGTTTACAATAATATTATATTTACGATAAATTGGTGATAATCATTTTATTTCTGTGCTGATTCGGTACCTACGGGGAAAAGGCTAAGAGGATAATATAAGCAATAAAATATTATGTTTTCGCGAAACCCTAATGGCTCCCGTTCATTACTGCTTGACCGATAAGCACAGAAGTCAGGCGTATGTCTTGGAATCAAGGAAATTATTTTAAGGGGCTTACCTACATGTATGATCTGCGCGGTCACTGTCGGACTGCATAGAAAAGAAAGAGAAGCGCGATGACACAACGCTGGTAATTTATTGCAAAATATGAAGCAATTATTTAATTTTACAATAAATCTATTGTTTGGACTCAAAAATTAAAACAATAGTGTTTTAGTATGTTGCTTGTAGAATAATCTGACAAAAAATCAGAATGATTGTATGTATATTAGTATGGTTTTTATTGTAAAAAGAAAGTTTTTAGAGGTATCTTCATGATTTTTTTTTTTCTATCATCACCTAGCATAATATATCCTGAAGAATATTATATATTTTTCTGCTTTTGTTTACTGTAGTCGATCTTATAAGTACTTTTATTGTTTCTAAAACTTGCGTTTTTTGGGTTTAGGTCCTGTAAGCCCCCATAAAGTGACTCGTTTCACATTTCAGTTGCGTTGCGGAACTTGCAGTCCGTTCCGCACAGTTATTTTACCTACCACTGATCTTGCATCACTGTCCAAACCATAGTGATCTTTATTCGCACTCTAATAAGGTTGCTGTTGTCTGCTATTGTGTCATGACTTCGTGAATTGAACGAAACCACATTTAAAATTGAACGAAAACCAGAGAAGAGAGCCTAGACAAGTGACAACAGCTTTCAAAACGTTTCGTATTTCTACAACGACTTTCAATAAGCTTTTCAGTAGAGCAGCTGAAATGTCACTTATTCTAGGCCTTCTGGAATTTGGAAGCGAGATATTTTCGAAGACTTTTTAGGGTTTCAGGCTTCTAGATTTCCGTAAGGCATAATAGTAGATGCCTAACTGCATCACAAAAAGTAAAATATTATCTGTCACACATAAAAATAATGACACAAAAACCATCGTAATAGGGCTTGCTCATAAAAAATCATGTAAATATCGTGTTGCGAGCAGGAAATATAACCACAACACAATAATGATGAGCATTACCGGCGCGCCCTGAAGCCGATGAAAGTAGATTAAGAAAAATGTTCCACAGATTATAGAATGGAGTCCGCCATTTTGGGGTGAGGTAGGGTGACTGTGGTTTTGTGAGGATGGTGGCAGATGTTTTTTTTTATTACATTTAATTTATGACCTATTTTAAGTGTTGAATAAGTAATAGAAGAATAAAAGGAATTTGTTTTATTTTAACTATTTTGGAAAACCGTCGACTATTTTGTTTTAATACAACTGAATACTTCTTAGACTTGCGCCTAATTCCAATAATAATAATCCGAAGGATTTTGAAGTAAATTCCTAATTCATTGCTTCATATGTTTGAAAAATTCCTCTGCTCAACGACGTAAATAACGCAATGAATGTTGTTGAACTGTCAAAATGAGTGACATTGCCTTGGAAGTGTGTTACGCAAAAAACGAAGAAGGGCTGCATGAGCCCTTCAAAGTTTTTAAACAACGATAGGATTTCTTTAAATTAATAATGACAGAACGTCTTTACATATTCCCGACTAAACTAGCACTGTCTTTTCTAAACAAAAAAAAACCTATTAAAATATTTGACATCCCGTTCTAAACTGGTTCGAATGGTCGAATGGAACCCGAGCTAAATTATAGCCAGCCTGCACTCTATAAGGTTGACTTTAGTGAAAAACCTTTACAGAACCCATCATCTGCCTAGCCTTTTCCCAACTATGTTGGGCCGTTGTATCTATGCTAATTGAGCGGTAAACTCCGCTTGCGAGATGCAGGATTTTGCGTGACGTCAGTATGACACGTTGTTCGCATGTGGCGTTGTAGATACCGCTACATCATCATTTAGCTACGGGCCTCAACAACCTTTACAGTACCCACCTACTAGAAAATCTTCCTATTCATCCCTCACATCCTCACCCCATGGTCAACCTACCTTGGGAGAAGCCAGGTGTGTCTACAATAGTACTAATGCTACGCCCCGACCGCGCTCGCTTTGTATAACGTTATTTATAGGTAGGCGAATCTTGGTTATTGTATATATCTATGTGTTATGTGTATTTGTGGATATGTGATGGAGTAATAAATATTAATCATTTTTGATTATTAAATTTTTGGGAAAAAATATCAGAATTTTAATTTAATATCTAGGTTCTATGTAGGTGCTTTTGGCCAACTAATAGCCACTCGGGTCCATATATCAGGGTTAAGCAACGCTTGCCGAGGTCGGTTCGTGGATGGGTGACCACCCAATTCATGCCGAGACCCCTGGTCTTAGCTGTCATTTGTACATCTTTGACAGTCGTTACGGGTAGTTAGACGCCTGAAAATCTGACAACCAGTCTTACCAAAGGAGTATCGTGCGTGTTACCCAGTAACTGGGTTGTGGAGGTCACACACACCCACCCTCACTCTCACACCACACACACACACACTCACAAACTTTCGCCTTTATAATAATAGTGTGATTAGGCAAATACGTTTATATTATCAATGTATGAACCCCCAATTCGACCCTCTTTACTATAACAAGTCTGAAATAAGGTAAGTTTACAATGAAAATCTCACGCGAAAATCTCTCATAAATCTAAAAGATACTATAACACAAACTTTAACGCGTAAAAACCACCTTTAATTTCCAGAAGATAAAGCGCATTTTACATTAAGCATATAAAGGAGTATAAGACGTACACACAAAATTCTCTAATAAATCTAAAAGATGGTTTAACACAACGTTTTATACGTAAAAACCATCTTTAATACCCAAAAGATAAAGCACATTTTCCATTAAGCATACAAATAAGTTATGATGTATTACTTTCGCAAAACCTTTTACATGTAAAAACCATCGTTAATTCCGAAAAAATAACGCACATTTTCCGTTGAGCTTAGAAAGGAGTATTAGATGTATCAGTTTTGTAGTGTTTGTATTCGAAATTACACATATTTGAAATCAGAACAAAATAATTGAATACCTTATGAAATGGTTTCGATAAGGAGTTGCGTTGTATTGCATTTTTGGGATCTTAGGGGCTGTATGGGGCTAAGATTTTCATTCGGGTAAATATCAAATTGCAGTAGACGTAAAGCAGGCTATCTGTCGCATCCAGAACTTTATCATAACATCATAATCAGCCTATAATGTTCCCACTGCTAGGACAGGCCTCCTCTCTCTGAGAGAGAGTGGGCCGTAATCCACCACGCGGGCCTAGTGCGGGTTGGTAGAACCAGTTCAGCAATAAAAAAATACACCGCAGTAGTACAGTCAACAAAGGAGTTAAGTATACAGGAGCGTCGGATATTGTTGAAGTTTACTAAGAAACCGATGGATATTCTCGAATAAAATTTTAGTTTATTAATAGAAAACAAACAGCTCATGTATTAAATTAAATTTCAGTCCAGAACATCCATCGGTTTCTTAGTAAACTTCAACTATATCCGACGCTCCTGTATACTTAACTCCTTTGTTGACTGTACTTGCGTCCATTAGACCAACGAGTTAGAAACGGTTCTTATAAACAAAAAAAGTTGTAAGTACCTAATACTTACATTAGTAGCTGGAGGACGTGATTTGAGAATCCTTTTCTATCTATCATCGTCATCATCGTCATCGTCATCATCATCATCATCATCATCATCATTGTCGTCATGCTTCCCCGATCTGTGTGTCTCACTCAGGTCTTCCACGCGATCTATTGTAGGTCGTCCACCCACCTGGCTATTGGTAAACTCTCCTTCCACCATTTTTCGGCAACCATTCAGTTAGGGATCTGCCTCCACCTGCCATCACCATGTCTACTTTCAATGTCCATCGCTTATTAAAATCCCATTGCATCACACACAACATACATAAGTCCATTAAAAAATTAACCCAAATTATCAACCAACAAAACGCAACCCCGACTAATCGCAAGCGTACACAACCCCCTAAAACCCATTTGTTAATATTATTATTTACAGAAACCTCACTGGCTCCAAAATGGCTGCCACACCCGCGCGCGGGAAATTTGACAACTGTCGTAGACGCCATGTTGTAGATGAAGAATAGTCTACTGCTTTATGTTTTCGAGGGTTTTGAATTTGTAATGTTATTTCTGGCTTTAGAAACGAAATTGTAGGCATTAGGCAATATTTCCTTGCTTTCGAAAGGTTAAGTCTCTTTTAATAGAGTGACCTGCTTACTATTGCCCAGTTCATAAAATATATGCAAACTACGAGCTGATGGCCCAGTCATAACGGCTGCGATTTACTTACGAGTTGTAGGTCCGTCGTAGACCCCAGACAGGCGCTTTACTTTGTGTAAATTATTTCATCACCACTGCTTTCAAAACGGTGAAGGATAACATCGTGAGGAAACCGGCATGTCCTAGAACCAAAAATTCAAAGACATGTGACATCTACCAACCCGCACTGGGCTCGCGTGGTGGATTACGGGCCTGGGCTTTGGTGGATTACGGCCACCTCACAAAGAGGAGGCCTGTGTCTCAGCAGTGGGAACATTATAAGCTGATCATGTTTGACCCCATTACCACTAGATACCTGCGTCATTAAAGATGTGTATGCAGCAGTGGCAAAGGGTGAATTTATGACAGGTAAGTCAACAAAAAAAAAAGTAAGAAGGCGTTTTGCAATATTTTATTTTTTGGTGTATTAAATACCAGTATGATAATGATTATATTACAATGATCAATCACACTAATATTACTTTAATTATAAAGGCGAAAGTTTGTGAGTGTGTGAGGGGGTGTGTGCATGTGGGTGTTTATATGTTTGTTACTTCTTCACGCTCAAACGGCTCTACCAATTTTGATAAAATTTTGTATGGAGGTAGCTGACACCCTGGATACTACTTTTTATCCCGATATTCCCACGAGATCGACATTTACGCGGGTGAAACCGCGGGGCACTGCTAGTATCAGAATATATAAAGAATTATCTGCGATTTAATTACTCTAACAACTAATACGAAAGTGTAATTAAAAGGTCAAAGGGCACATGCCATGAACATTAACATTTCTTTACTCCACAGAGCGAGATAGCGCTACACAACAGTCATATCTCCGTCCCTTTCAATAGAAGTGACAAGTTTGACATTTCGATGAGCGCTTGAGTGTTTTTTTTTTGTAATTTGATGTTTATTCGAGTGTCAGTCAAAACTGACAGACTATGTGTGAGATTTTAAATGCGTGTTCACACGTTTTAGATATTTTGATGGTAAGTGATGATGGGGTCTTTAAGTGTGTCGAGTAGATACATAATATAGTTTATTGTAATTATGGGAGTTGAAAGGCAATTTTGTACTCATTGGAGCTATTTTTGAAGTGAAAACTTCTTAAGGCGCGTTGGGTATTTTTGAGATGGGAAAAAAACCATTGAATTCGCGACACTGTTACCGTAACCGACACCGCGCGTGTTTTGTTTATAAGACAATTAAAAAAATACACACGTATCTAATTGTTCATGTTTTTACTTTTGTCGGCACTCCCGGAGTGCCACTGTTTTTTTTTTATGGAATAAATTTGGCAATAGGTACATAATTTGTGAAAATTTCAACTGTCTAGCTATCTCGGTTCTTGAGATACCTACAGCCTGGTGACAGACAGACGGACGGACAGACAGCGAAGTTTTAGTAATAGGATACCGTTTTTACCCTTTGGGTACGAAACCCTAATAAATGAACTGAACTGAACTGAAATAAAGAAAAAGGAATGCATGTATATACAGTGTGTACCTATGTATGTATTGTATGGTATTCTATTCTAATGCAGTTTGGCGGTAAAAGCTTGTTTAACAATACTTGAATGCTTCCCCGACAAAGGATCATTTCCAGACAGTAATTTCAACAGACTTAGTAACCATACAATAAAATAATAATATCTGTTTTCGCTTGCATATTACAAACTAATAAATACCATACATTTAGCAGTAAAACTGCTGGTTAAACAAAACGCCACTATTTACAGTAATCATTCAGTAATTGTCAGTAGTACGGAGTATGGCGTCGGAACATATCATTTTGTGTGCGGTGACCAAGAATTTTGCATTTTTGCAAGACGTGTGAAATAATACCGTAAAAACATATGGGGCCCTAAACGCAAAAAAACGCAAGTTTTAGAAACAATAAAAGTATATGATCGACTACAGTAAACACACTATTGAATTAGGAAATTCCTGTAATGATAGTGATGTCGAGTTAATAAATAAATAAATAAAATCAGAAAAATATATGATATTCTTCAGTATATATGCTAGGTAGATAGTATGTTGAAAACATATTACAACTAATTTGATACGATAGAATAAAATCATGAAGATACCTCTAAAAACTTTCTTTTTACAATAAAAACCAGACTATTAAACATACAATCATTCTGATTTTTTGTCAGATTATTCTAAAAGCAACATACTAAAACACTAGTGTTTAATTTTTTTTTGTCCAAATAATAGATTTCCTTGAATCCTTCAGGATCAGACTTTGTTCTGTTTTGCCCGAAAGGTGCGGCAGAAGTGTACATACATTGTACACCCACATTTCACCAGTTATGACCAACCCCTAGGGTTACCGCTGGTCCGGAACATAAAGGGCTAAGAAAGGAACACGGGTGGATTTTAGTCAGTAAGAGTCTGCCACTCCCTTCCGCTCCACCCAGAGCGGGAGGGGTCATTTGATGATTACCCACACAAAAAAAAAAAAACTTTGTAACAGTGGTGAACCTTGCCTTCAACCGGACAGAAATCCAGACTCCGGGCTGCTACTGAGAAATTCCTGATAGAAAAACCCTACAACACTTCAGATCTAGGAATTGAAACAGAAGCGTAAGACGGGTCCTACATTGGAAGCGGAGTCGATCTGGCCACCAGACCCATACCGGCCAGACCAGACCAGTCCAGACTTGTCGCTCCTACATTGCAGCTAGTTTTCAGCCAGGAGCGGAAGAACCAGTACTGTGTCAAATCTCGTCGACGAAAGTTGTCCATTACAGTTGAAAAATGAACGAGGAACTAATTGATTTCATGTTATTTGACAAGATTTTTTTTTTGTTAAAAATAACGTTGCAACTAGGAATTTCTCTTGTATTGTGGGTGCGTTTACAAATATTTAAATTCACAAACAGCCAGACCCGGAACAACTACTTGTAGCTCATACAAATATTTGTTCCGTGCGGGAATCGAACTCGCGACACGCAGCGCAGCAGTTAATCGCTTAACCATTGCGTCAACTGTGCCGTCATTTTTTAACCATGAAAATGGGTTCATGAGTTCAATGAAGACTACCGTCAAAGTGAATCTTACACAACCTGCCTACCTATACGTAGTCCCCCTGATAAATAAAAAAAAAATCATAGAATTATGTTAAAACGCACCACCTCGACCAAAGCTTCCATGCAACTGAAAGAAAAAACAAAATGCAACAAATTGCAACTGGAAGAAAAAACAAAATGCAACAAATTGCAACTGGAAGAAAAAACAAATTGCAACTGGAAGGAAAAACAAATTGCAACTGGAAGGAAAAACAAAATGCAACAAATTGCAACTGGAAGGAAAAACCAAATGCAACAAATTGCAACTGGAAGGAAAAACAAAATGCAACAAATTGCAACTGGAAGGAAAAACAAAATGCAACAAATTGCAACTGGAAGGAACAACAAAATGCAACAAATTGAACCCCCTTATGTATGGCCGAAATTCAATAGTTTTCAAGATATTTGAGCCGTTTTAGCGTGAATAAGTAACAAACATATTATTATACGAGTAACCCTGTTATATCCCTTCGCCTTTTACCTTCCCTTAACAAACAGAAGGGCACAAGACTGTTTGGCACTAAATAATAAATTCGTTGAATCGTGCCCACCCCAGTGCAGCTACGTCAATACAACTTTATTATTAATGGCTGCGCGAGGACTGGATGTTATCACTACAGGGTTATTGGTAAAACATTAACAACCTCTTAAGATGTCATTGTACTCATCATTATGAACAACTTTTACTATGGGACCAAAGATGAAATCGCGAAAAAAAATCAGCTGTTACCTACTTTTTGACGAGTTATACGAACATAAATGTAGGGAACAGCTGACAGCTTTTTGGTTCCGTTGTGGAAAATACTCATGGATGTCCGCCGCCAGGGATGGGCGGCGGGTCTGTCAGACTCTTACTGACTAAAAACCACCCCGGTGTTTCCTTCCCACACTTGGACCAGAGATCATGGGAACTTGTACGCCTTCCACGATCCGGGCCGCTGCCGCCCCGCCAAGTCCACGGGGGGAGCGAGGTGCAAAACTCCCCCCGCGACGTTCAACCCAACTACCACCAGCCTTACTCCCACCCGTTGGGTTGTCCTTCCAGTCTAACTGGATGCAGCTGAATACTGCAGCGATTTCAGCGTGGAGCGAATGCCTTTTTTTTTTTGTTAGTCGCTGAGAAATGACATTACGCATCTCCGCTCGTCGGGGGACGAGACGGAGTATGTGGGACTCCCTGCCAGGGTGGCAGTATGTATACCCACTAAAACTCAGCAGTGTTCCCTCATCGCCTTGATGGGGAGGTCATGGGAATCCGGCTCAGCCTTTGCATCCACAACCCCCCCGGCGCATGCCCGCCTGGCTGGCGGGCCCCTTCGGTGGAGCGAATGCCTACCTGACCTCCACAACCTAGTTACATGCCGCGGTCGGTTTGTGGATGGGTGCATCTTTACATACAGAGAAAGTACGTTAAGCTGTCATCGTGGATCTTTGGCAGTCGTTACGGGTAGTGGGAAGCCCGAAAGTCTGACAACCAGTCTTACCAAGGGGTATCGTGATACCCAGTAACTGGGTTGTGGAGATCAGATGGGCAGTCGCTCCATGTAAAATACTGGAAGCCGACCCCAACATAGTTGGGAAAAGGCTAGGCAGATGATGCAGATGACGACTGTATAAAGAAAATCCTACTGCAAGGACTACCATTGAGTGAAAAATAATACCTAGGTATTGCACGAGCGGCTCCGCATGAAATACCAAGTCGCTCTATAATTTCCAAGCTAAATATTGCACGATGATTACACTAGTATTATCAAGTTAGCGGTTATCAATTTAAGTGCAATTTCCTTGTATGTTGTTTATGGTGCAAGTTGGCTTCATACATACGTAATTTGTTGTTCCGCGAAGTTTCTACTTGACATAACATGGCATGAAGCTTGTAATCCTGGAAGGGACGTTTCGCTATAGATACTAATCCCCTTTTTTTTTTTTGCTGGGTGTTCATCAAATGACCCCTCCCGCTCTGGGCGGAGCGGAAGGGAGTGTCAGACTCTTACTGACTAAAACCCACCCGTGTTCCTTTCTTAGCCCTTTATGTTCCGGGCCAGCGGTAACCCTTTCGGACAATCCCGCTGACCCGGCAGGCTTCTGCCCTAACGGGCCCCAGATAATGCTGACATCTCTTTGAGGCGCGCGTGGAACACGTACGCGCCGTCCGGCACGGGCCTGGTCCTGATCGGACGGTGAGCTACCCATTACTCTCCGTCCGCAGGCCCGCGCCTACGGTGCGCGGTGGTCGCCTGAGAAAGAAAGTTTTTAGAGGTATCTTCATGACTTTTTTCTATCGTATCAAATTAGTTGCATTATGTTTTCAACACACAATTTACCTAGCATAAATCCTGAAGAATATCATACACTTTTCTGATTTTGTTTACTGTAGTCGATCATATACTTTTATTGTTTAACTAAAACTCGCGTATTTCGCGTTTAGATCCCGTAATCCCTTAGAATAGATAGAATAGATTTTCAACTTTATCGCTAAAGTATAAAGTTCAAAGTTGAAAATTTGACAGTTCGGGTAGCCTGATGTGCGCCATCTGTACATTGTAACAGTCCTTTAGTATGTTTTATGAAGAATAGTTTCAAATCGATAATAAAAATTCGTTCGAAAGAAACACGGTCTATAATTTTCTCTAAGCATATTTATTGATACTCGTATAAGCAGCGTATCAGTAAGTTATACCTAGTAGCTGCGAACACGATACCAACTGTTTGAGCGTGCGCGTGCGCCAGCCACTAGCTGTTAAGGCGACGACTACTGTTAGGAAACGGTTGTGAAATTTATTTTATTTTCTGTCATGACATGTAGCTACAAGATAACGGAATAATTCGAAACGATAACGAACGTGGCTAAGTCGATCAATCAGGTTAAGCTACACTTGCCGCGGTTGGTCTGTGGATGGGTGACCATCTTTACATACGGAGACCCCTCCGTGCCTCGGAAAGCACGTTAAGCCGTTGGTCCCGGCTGTCATTCATGGATCTTTGACAGTCGTTACGGGTACTCAGAAGCCCGAAAGTCTGACAACCAGTCTTACCAAGGGGTATAGTAGTACCCAGTAACTGGGTTGTGGAGGTCAGATAGGCAGTCGCTCCATGTAAAATACTGGTATTCAGCTGCATCTGGAAGTCGACCCCAACATAGTTGGAAAAAGGCGAGGCAGATGATGATGAACGAAAGTCAACACAAGACGAGATTTTCTTCTCCCTAAAAAAGTAACGTTTTTTTATCACATGACAGGCGTTTCTCGTTACTAGGTGTTGATATCTCACGCTTGAGGAGTGCCCTTCGTGGGCTTCCGAGCGACGGGTCCTGGTTGTCAGGCTCAGGATCGGGCGAAACCTGTCTCTGCCGGCAGTAGTGAGGGCTATGCTGGCAACGACAGAGAAATGGATGGTATGATGAACGCCCTCCTTCTGTGAGACCGTGATGGTCAAGAAGGAGGGCGCCGAGCGGGATCGGGAGAGGGCTGACCCTGCTCGGAGAAGGGGGCGTCGGGTAGGCAACCGCCTTGGCGCCTAATACGCCAAAACCCGCTTACCAATCAAGGTAAGAGGACCTTTGGGGTCGCGGACACACAGAGTGGAGACTCTGTCTGCCCAGCAAGTGACCCCAGGGATGACTGTGGCATAGTGGTCAAATGCTACCGTGCATAGCGAGGCTCAGGGGAGGCCCCTTTACAGTCTCCCCAGGGATGTGACATATAGACGTTGCACGGGGGGGGGGGGATCCGCAATTGGTCTTTTAAAGGAACGGAGACCATCTCTATGTGCTGGTGGTGATCACCGGATTGGTTTTAGTGATGTAAAAACCCCACACTCCCCGACCTCCCTGCCCGCTGCTGTCAAATGCTCAACAACTTAAATAACGGAATGAATGTGGTTGAACTGTCAAAATGAAAGCAATTCCTACTGTTAGTGTTTTTCGCAATTACCCCGGTGGCTGCTGCTAACACGAGATATGATCACGTATGGTTTGCGACATGACTAGCGAGTTCTCGACACTAGACTTCACTAGAGCTGAAGAACGTCACTTTTTAGGGTTCCTAACTAGGGTGTTTTTACGGATCTTAACCTTATTACTAAGCCTCCTGCCACCCGCTTGTCTGTCAGCGGGCTTTATCTCATGAACCGTAATAGGTAGACAGTTGAAATTTTCACAGACTGTATTTATATTGCCGTTAAAACAACAAATTTTGCGATGCATGAAGAAGCCTCCTCGTGTAGCGCAGTTTGTTCCGCCAGTTACTTAACTGAACGGCGCATCCTGGACAATCACACCCAACACTTTATTTGACTGGCCAATTCTTCCCTTGCGGTGGTAGGGCTAACGCCCGCCTAGTTTGCGACCACCCTCCCACCGGAGTCCGTTCGTCAATGCGTGGGAGTTCCAGTGCCTTAGGCATCTTCTGGGCACGCTCGTTCCACCATAGACCTCATCCATCGCTTTCCATCAGGCATGGTCGAGGTCAAAAGCAGGCCCATTCAGCAATAAAAAAAAAAAGTTAACTAAAATTAAAGGCTCTATTCACAAAAACGTGTTATTTTCGGCGTTTTTTGCCTTAAAACCTTCGTGTGCGAGTCCGACTGGCACTTGGCTGGTTTTTCAGGAACATCTAGGTAATGATGATAGCATACTAAACTAGTTCCTCAATTTGCAAACTGACCATTCATCATCAAACATTCTTCCTGCTTCCTTCCTGCCACATTCCCCCACAGCAGTCTCCCCCTTAACGGCGCCGGAGCTCATTTAAACGCCTCGCGCGGACCACACACGACGTTCGGAACTTCGGAAATAGACTCAATCACACGCCAGAATGGGAGCGACGGACTTTTCTTGTGATATCGGAGAATTTTAGCGGGTTGGTGGGTAGAATAATGATATATGTAATATATAACTAGCTTCTGCCCGCGACTTCGACCGCGTGAAATTTCTTGTACCCCCACCCCGTCGCAACACTTCGTACTTGCTTAGCGTTCTTTTTTAAATTTCATTCTGCCTTTTTGTTTGGCTCCTAAGGGTCATAGCGTGATACTAAATAGCCTATAAGCCTTCCTCAAGAATTGGGCTATTAAATGCAAAAATATTTTTTCCAATCTGACCGGTAGTTCCAGAGATTATCGCGTTCAAACAAACAAACTCTTCAGCTTTATTATTAGTACTAGCTGTTCCCCGCGGTGTCACACGCTGCGCGGCTCCTAAGGGTCGTAGCGTGATGTTATATAGCCTATAGCCTTCCTCGATAAATGGACTACCCAACACTAAAAGAATCATTCAAATCGGACCAGTAGTTCCAGAGATTAGCGCGTTCAAACAAACAAACAAACAAACTCTGCAGCTTTATAATATTATAATAAGTATAGATTAGTATATAGATGAAGGGAGAATTATTATGAGTGGATTGATTGATGACTTGGATAGTCATCAATCAATCAATAAACTCAGCCTATCGCAGTCCACTGCTGGACATAGGCCTCTTCCAGACTGCGCCACAGCACACTGTCCTCCGCCTTCCGCAGCCAGTGTACCCCAGCCACCTTCTTTTAGGTCGTCCGTCCATCTAGCTGGGGGGCGTCCCACACTACGCTTGCCGATACGCGGTCTCCACGCCAGGACTCGTCTGCTCCACCGGCCATCGACCTAGTCATAATAAAAGGAAATATTTTTACTGAAAATTACACAGAGCCATTCATTTACAATGCTCAGTCGTTTAATGAGGTTTTTTTCCCATTGTACCGTATGCACCATTGACCTGCACCATCAATGGTGCAGATGAGACTAATAAGTTTCGTTTGCACCATTAATGGTACAAATGAAACTGCATTGATACTGTGGTCTCATCTGCACCATTGAGAATGGTGCAAACGAAACCGCATTGATAGTTTGGTCTTATCTGCACCATTGGGATGACACTATATACGTACTATCAATGCGGTTGTAGGTATTTCCTCAAAGAATTTCCTCTTTGCATGCTCTATAAGTGTTGACAAGGTAACTATTTTGTTTTAATTCTGACATTTTATGTCAATAGTTGTAAAATCCAAAATAGGCTGCGATTCAGCACTTTTAGAACGTCAAAATAACTTAAGACAGTCCCCCTTCACCACTTCCTAGTGCTTTCGCTGGGAAGAAGAAAAACTGGCCAAGTGCGAGTTGGACTCGCACACGAAGGGTTCCGTACCACAAGGCAAAAACACCGAAAATATTTATTTTATTTTTAATATTTTTTGGTATAGCGGCAACAGAAATACATAATTTGTGAAAATTTCAACTATCTAGCTATCTCGGTTCTTGAGATACAGCCTGGTGACAGACAGACGGACAGACAGCGAAGTCTTAGTAATAGGGTCCCGTTTTTAGCCTTTGGGTACGGAACCCTAAAAAAGTAGTTATTCATCAACCCACATAATTTAAATCGATAATTTACTAATCGATATTATAGAATAATTTGCGTACTAGCGACGAGACAAATCGATATTCGTTATAATAAACAATAGTTACTGTCGGAACGCTGACATTTTGACAAGCGTAAAGACAGGGTCATAATGTTAGCGGGGAGTTATCGGCGGGAGCCAAGTTATGTTTTGTATTGGTCTTATAAAGGCGGTGTTGTGGTGATTATTTAGTTAGGTAACAGATTAGTTGGAATGTTGGAATATTAGCTTTGTTATTGTCCTACTGTAGAGCCAAATGATAATATTGACAAGTTGCTTGTTCGATTACCTACAAGATTAGACAGATTTTTGGGAATTTCTGTAAAAAATTCTCAGTGGCAGCACAGAATTTGGAACTACAAACCATGACATCACGCAACTATTCCCCGAAAGGTTTATAGAGGTGTACCTATAGTGCACCCTCGGATATCTATGGTACACCCACACATTTCTCCAGTTATGCTTAAGTCCCATGTAATAGGGGGCGAGCCTATTGCCATCAACCTGGCACAAATCCAGACGGGCTGCTACTGAGAAATCCCAGATGGAAAAACCCAGTGACACTGCCCGACCCGGGATTGGACTCCAGTACCTGACCAAGCATCGAGGCATCGAGGACCCCCCCATAGGGCCGAAGCCTGCCGGGTCAGCGGGATTGTCCGAAAAGGTTACCGCTGGCCCGGAACAGGCGTGAAAAGGTAACACAGACACAAAGGTGACACAGACAGACAGACAGAGTTACTTTCGAATTAATAATATTAGTATGAATTAAATCCATTTAATAGGGTATTAAAACCATTATAATAAGGTGAACTAGTCAATCCCAGACTCATTATTATTGGCGCTTTCTTAAGTTAAAAGTTCAGCTGGGCAGGTGTAAGTACCACTGCCAACCTTTCTGGAAAAAGCAGAGCCACTAAGCGATATGACCGCAACAGGACCCATGAATAGCCAAGCTACCAGTGGTCATAGGACTTAAAGGACAAGATCATACGAATTTCTTCACATTGAGTACCGTATCGAGAAAGCTAGCTACTTTCTGAAGCACCACCCCAATTGCACACATTTTCAATCACAGTCCGAAGAATTTTGAAGAAAACTCCTAAATACATTAAGCATGCATTAAAGTTCGCCTCTGTAGAGACGCCAGCACATCAAGCTAGTAGATTTCTTTAATAGATTTTCAACTTTATCGCTAAAGCATAAGGTTCAAAGTTCATTAGGAAAATTTTACAGTTGATGTGCTGGCGTCTGTACATTTGCGAAGGATACTTTCACATATTCATTTTGTTATTAGTATTTTGTGTTTCACGAACTGTGTCGAAATAAACTTTATTCTTTCCTTTCTTTCTTTAAAGGCGTTGTAAATGTTGTTGAATTGTCAAAATTAAAGGCAACGCGATTGTAAGTACGCAAGTTATGCATTACCCCGCAGGTGTCGTCGGACAATGAAAGTCGCATGAAATGTTGATTGAAGAATAAAAAAAAAACAGTGGCACTCCGGGAGTGCCGACAGAAGTGAAAACAAAACACAAACAGAATACTTTGCTATCACTCACTGACATATCGGATTTAAAGCCGAGTACATTCTGAGGACAGCCGAACACATCGGAATGTAGCGCGGTGTCGGTAACAGTGTCGCGAGTTCAATGGTTTTTTCCCTATTTCAAAAAAATCCCAAAAAAGTGAAGTGAAGTGAAGTTTTCACTTCAATAATAAATTATAATTAAAATCTGTGTGTAGGTATGACCACAGCCTCACTTGACATTTGACAGCTATTTAGGCGGGAAGTGACAGCGCGCTCGTTATCGACGCCATCTTGGTTTATTTTTCTTTTGTTTTTGTTTACACATTGTCTAGCCGGCGGCGCTTACAGCTCAAACTCAAACTCAATTTTACATGCTAATTTGTGAAACAAAAATGAGTTTTTGGCGCCTTTTTATCTTAAGAATGGTTAATTATCGTCTCATTAGCATAAATAAGAGTAGATATTTTCAAATGCTGATATCTTAGACGGGCAACTCAATGGAGCAATTCTTGGTAATTATGGCTAACTATGAAGTCTCGGGAACACCGAGACATTTATCGCAATTTCAAGATTGTATGAATTCCCAAGAACTGCTCCATTTTACTTGTTCGTTGCTTAAAAATAACGCTTCAGGTCAATCATATTTGTTAAATTAAAAATACTGAACTACTAGTTCTACTACGCGCTACGCAATAATCTGCGCAGCTACGGCGTTTTTTTTTTAAATTGTTGTCTGTCTGTTTCTTCCGGCTAATCTCCGAAACGGCTGGACAGATTTCGACGGGACTTTCACTGGCAGATAGTTGATAATTTTTGTCAAGGTAGCAGGTTTCCGTGGGATAATTTGCGACACCAGAAGCTATAGACCGACCGCGTAACTGATACGTTGCCTGAGCTAGCTGCGCGGTGCGGGAGGGGTGATAGTTGTCACAAGTTGACGAATCACAGAGCTCTCGCTTCACGTCACCACACCCCTCCCGCACCGCACTGCTACCTCAGACAACGTCTCAGTTAAGCAGTCGGCCTATTAGTCTCAAATACATTTTAGTTTCAAAACTTTAAACGAAATAGTAGATATGTTAACGGAAAAGTGTGCAATCCGTCATTCTATACAATTCCTAGGAAATGTGTACAATTCCTAAAATAGATAGGAAATCTATGATATATTTTTTAATATGCACTTTTCCTAGGAAATCTATACATTTCCTAAATAGCAATCGGATACCTATCTTAATAATTCAACAAGAGCGAGCGAAGGGCACCCCGAGGTTCGGTTTGGTTAGGTTCCTTTAAACCCTGCAGACAGAAATAGGAGCCCCGCGCAGCGGGGCTCCGTCGACCTGACGTTGACGTCGACGACGACGTCGTTAGAAATAAAACATGCAGCATGCTAAATGTATGCTTTAGAATGTTATGCTTAATCATTATTATGATTACAAACGTGTTTTATTTCTTTTAGTCACAGAAAGCATTTCCTAGTATCATCTTGGAATTGCATACAATTCCTAGGAAATACATACATTTCACAGGAAATGTGTGTATTAAAGAATCTTTGAAAGATTATTTTACGTTTCCTAAGTAGGCTCGGAATTGCATTTAAATAGGGTGACTGGTAATTAGTGACCGATACTTAAACACGTGATTTTACCCATCATTATGAACAACTTTTACTATGGGAACAAACCTGAAATCGTGAAAAAAAAAACAGCTGTTCTATAGATTTTGAAGAGTTAGACGAACATAAATGTAGGGAACAGCTGATTTTTTTTTTCGCGATTTCAGGTTTGGTCCCATAGTAAAAGTTGTTCATAATGATGAGTAAAATCACGTGTTTAAGTATCGGTCACTAATTACCAGTCTCCCTATATATTTCCTAGGAATTGTGTAAAATTCCTAGGTTTCATACATTTCCGGTAACAGATACATCATTTGTAAGACAATCGATAAAACACCTCACCACCTTATACATAAATAACTAAGGTACCTAATTACCTACATTAACATATTTTAAAGCCTTCAATAATTCAACAGTAACACCTTTGCCCTTCACATTGTCGGCACACGATATGTTTCGGCAATTTCAAAAGTCTGACACTTACACTTATGCAAATTAACCGACTTCGGCGGAGATTGAAGGAGGTTCTGACTTTACTTGCGTCTGCGTATCGTGTAGGTAGACTGAATGGTCTTTTTGGCGCCATGGAAGCCATTCATTCACGGAGGGGCCCGTGGCTAAATAATAACAGCCGCACAGGTCGATCGATCAGGTTAAGCTACACTTGCCGCGGTTGGTCTGTGGATGGACCATATTTACATACCGAGACCCCTCCGTGTCTCGGAAAGCACGTTAAACCGTTGGTCCCGGCTGTCATTCGTGGATCTTTGACAGTCGTTACGGGTAGTCAGAAGCCCGAAAGTCTGACAACCAGTCTTACCAAGGGGTGTCGTACCTATTACCCGTATTATTGTCGTATTGAGGTCAGATAGGCAGTCGCTCCATGTAAAATACTGGTATTCAGCTGCATCCGGTTAGACTGGAAGCCGACCCCATTTAGCGTGCACACAGGTCTAACACTTGGACACAACTAAAATGAATAATAATAGCCTCCCCGACCGTTTTCGGTCACGGTGGCCAATCTCAATGGAGATTAGCCAGGTACGCAGGAGATATTATAGTGCACAAGTGTGTGCGCAGACACAGGTGCACTCTCTGTTCCTTTACTCTCATAGTCCGATGGGACGGCAATCCGACACGACCGGGGAGAGTTCAGGCGCAGGACCAACGGCTATACGTGCTTTCCGAGGCACGGGGGTATTAAACCGCCAACTTCCAAACTTCGGACTGTTACTCAGAAATTCCTAATGGAAAACCTAATAACAATTTGTCCGACCCGGGAATCGAACCCAAGACCCCACGCTCAGCAGTCGCGCTTGCAACCACGAGACCAACGGGGCAGTCCAATGCACTAAAATGAATACTAGTACCGTAGCCTATACATAGGCGACCAAAAGCCAATAGTTTTCGAGCGTCGGCGCACTGTATGCGCAGTCAAGTGGTTATAATATAGTCTTTGATGGGCACTTATGAAACGTCAGAAGCTAGGTGCACGATTCCAATTGGTCGTTTCCTATGGAGAACTCCTATCAAGGTTCTTATTTATATGACAATTGTAGATACCTACTGCCCAAACAATTATCTACCAAAATAAATACAATTGTTCATTCTAAATCCTCCGCTTGAATACTTTACGTTACACAATAACACAACCTCACTTTGTCACAGTTGGTTAAATTTTGGGAGTCACGCTACGGTCAGTGTATTCAATACCAATTAAATTGTTCGGTTGATACAAATGAAATGTGATGTCATAGTGTCGTTATGCTGTTGGTAATTAGATCAACCATAGAGTAAAAAAAACCGGGCAAGTGCGTGTCGGGTGTAGGGTTCCGTAGTAGCCCGTTATCACAATATAGTACGATTCTGTTGTTTTTTATTCTGAATATAAGTACCTAATGGTAAAGTTATTAGGAGTTATTTTACGTGGAGCGACTGCCTATCTGACTGCCACAACCCAGTTACTGGGTAATACGATACCCCTTGATAAGACTAGTTGTCAGACTTTCGGACTTCTGACTACCCGCAACGACTGTCAAAGATCCACGAATGACAGCCGGGACGCACGCTTTCCGAGGCATGGAGGGGTCACGTTATGTAAAGATGGTCACCCATCCACAGACCAACCGCGGCAAGCGTAGCTCAACCTTATCTATCGACCAGTGCGGCTGTTATTATTTAGCCACTTGTAAACTAATCATTATTTAGGTATTTTTCACAAAACTCAATTACAATATTAACACATTAACAATCTACTAAAAACCAAACCAATTAGTCCATAGATTGTAAATTGTAATTAAAAAACATTCTTTGATTGATTAATAAAGAAAGAACTAAAAACCAAATGACTAAATTAATTGAAGAAATAATTAATAAGCGAATCTGATTGACACGCTCATTTTAAGATTATTAACGAGATTATTATTACAGGAACACAATGATTTTCAAGTGTGAAACTAGTCACATTAAAAAAGGTAATTAAAACTATATAAAGATATGTGTAAAGTGAATAACGAGTGTGGCTTGATTGAATGAGGTTCCGTATGATTAAATTTTATTTATTTACTCGCTGCGACCCGCGATTTCACCCGCATAAGTCTCGAACCCTTGGGAGTATCGATATAAAAAGTATGCTATGTCCTAATTTAAGTTATGGTCTATCCATATGCTAAATTTAATCCAAATCCGTTCAGCCGTTTTAGCGTGAAAGCGTAACAAACAAACATACAATAAATGAAATATTTTCTCTTTACTATAATGCTCGCTGTTGCCTGCGATTTTGTCTGCGATCTATGATGAAAAGTAGCCTATTTCCTTCTCCAAGTCCCAGGTTACCTATCATTCAAAGTTCACCAAAATCCGTTCAGCCGTTTTAACGTGAAAGCGTACCTAATAAACAAACAATTACTTTCGTATTTTTTATAATATTAGTTAAGATTACTTAGTTTAGATTTAATTTCCCTCTTACATCTATTATTGCAGGGTAACCTATAATTTGCGATCCTAACTTATTATTAGATATATTAAAATGTTGTAACTTTTTATTACAAACAGTGCTGCGCAAGCCTTTTCTTCCTTTTGATATTTTACCATTTTATTCATTTTGTCTATGCTTTTTCTACCTTTTGGTTTCTACTTCTGATTGACATTATACTTTTGTTTTACTACTAAGAACCAGCGCATTTTTTATTAAAGTAGTTAATAAGTGCGTTCTTTGTAAACTAAGTGAACAACAGAATAGGTCCAAAATGTTTTTCCTTGAATCTAAAGTGCAAAGCTAAATAAATAGGTATATATAATTTTTAAATTAGTAACTAGTTTATCGTACCTACTAATAATCATATTAATATATTAAAGGCGAAAATTTGTGAGAGTATTTGTATGTTTGTTACTCTTTCACGCAAAAACTACTGAACTGATTTTGATGAAACTTTACAGTTATGTAGCTTATACATTAGAATAACACATAGGATATTTTTTTATTTTTATAATCGCGAAAGTTTGTGAAGATGAATGGATGGATGTTTATTACTCTTTTACGAAAAAACTACAGAACGGATTTTAATGAAATATTTTACACTGATAGTTTATAACCAGGATTAACACATAGTACACTTTTTATTCTGATATTCCCACGGGATCGAAACTTATGTAGGTGAAAACGCGGGGCGCTGCTAACTTTTAATAATATAATAAAACAAAAACTTCACAGACCTACTCGCAATTCGCTAATATTTCATGAAATAATTTATTTATTTTAGTTGTCTTATCATACCTATAATTGCAGGCACTACTTACCTAATACCTACCTCTTATAAAGGTAGGTACTACTTAGGTAGTTTCAAACAAAAGTTGGTTTAAAAAGCCGCCGTCCGCCCTTTATAACCGACGGAAGCTTTAAGTCCAGTTTCTTCAAAGCTCCTAAATATTTAATTCTGTTTTCAGAAAAGCTTTTTATAAAGCGACACCAAAATAATGACACATTAATTAGAGACACATTTGCAAAAAAAAAAAAAAATACTAAAAACTAGGTCAAAACTACAATCCGCAACATTTTTACAGAACCCTAAACAATAATTACATTCAGCAATAAAACTCGCAACAATTGTAGATTTTATCGCGTTCATACAATTTAATATTAACAAACACAACTTAATTACAACAGTATTATGTTATAATTTCTTTAAAAAATCCTACTTCGTCGATATCCGATCAATAATTCAACATGGCGCACGTCTATCAATATAATAATTCTGTCAAAGTTTAATTGAAATTCTGTACAAAGCGCACCGCAGTATTATTGATACATTATGAGTGCGCGAAAGAGCCATAGAAGCAATTTACAACTGAATTACAAATCTGGACGAAGCCCCACTAAATACACACTCAGGTTAAATCAATTGTCGTACATCCATCCTTTTCTATCACCAACAAACTCCATAAGTTAGAGAAAGATGGAGGATGCAAAAGATGTTGTCGAGCAATGAAAAGCGAACGGTTAACGCCTACAAAACGAATGGGGAAGGGTAAAAAGCTTGTTTGTTCGGGGGCGTGTCCCCCCGTCGAGGCGAGGGGCGCAGTCACACGGCAGCCGCCGCCGGGACCAGTGCCCGTGTCACACGCAACTGACGTTTCAATCTGACAGCCGTGGCTGTCCATCACGCGCCCTTTGCATCAAAAAACTAGTGCGGTAGAATTAAGAAATCATGCTAATCGATTCCGATAAATATTAATGTGAAGACTGTGTCTCATTCAAATTAACTGTCATTATTTTATACTGTGCACTGTGCTGTATAGGTAATGTACTGACTCTATACTTGTAATCGGTTTGGACAATTGTGTGAAGATGGCTTTTGAAGATCGTTGCAGTCCAAACCAGGCGAACAGCCCTGGACCTGTCACTGGAAGAGTGCCTGCACCTCACGCGGAGAACCCGATGAACTACTGCCCCCCAAGTCAGTATACTTGTACCACAATTGATTCAAGATACGAGCGAACATCCCCAAACATGACGATTGTCAAAGTGCAGCCAAATTCCCCTCCACCAAGCCCTGAGAACCAAAACGAGATGGACGGTTTCCAGAACTACTACAGACCTGAAACGCCTGACGTTAAACCTCAAATAAACCCTGAAAACCAACGGTTTGAGAATGATAAGCTTCGAGCTCAGAGACAACAGCCGTCGGTCCCTATAGGCTTCTCAATAAACAATATCTTACACCCTGAATTTGGTTTGAACGCGTTAAGGAAAACGAACAAAATTGAGGGTCCCAAACCAGTTGGGCCAAACCACAGCATCTTGTACAAGCCCTACGATCTATCAAAACCTCAGAACGACTTCCAAAAATACAGCTTCGATTACTTAAAAGCGAAAGAATCAGAATTCAGCTCCTTGCCCCCTCTTGGGGGCTTAAGACAGACGGTTTCTCAAATCGGGGAGCAGGTACCTAAAGAAAGGGAGATGCCGAAAGTGATAGAGAATCAGAAGAGGCCAGATTCTGCGAGTTCAGTGGTTTCGTCTACTTCGAGTGGAGCTTTGTCTACCTGTGGAAGTACAGATACAAATAGCCAGTCGGGCAATGCTTCATTATGGCCAGCATGGGTTTACTGCACCAGATACAGTGACAGACCTAGTTCCGGTAAGTGGCAACACTTTTTTTTCTCTTTTTTTTCTGTGACTCAGTTGTTTTTTCCGAGAGACGTGTTTTTTTTTCTGTTGGTATTACTGCGATGTCTTGCGTTTTTTTTTTTACGTAAGAAATTGTTTGTTTTGCGTGACCAGGAGCTTTGAAATTGACGTGTTCATTTTTGACAGGTTTCTTTTTATTGATTGGTTGAAAAACGAGTTGACTTAGACAGAAGGTTCTTGCAAATGGCAATGAATCAACGATTTAGATTATACCAGGCTGTTAATAAGCCAATTAATGAAAAGGTCAGTGGGTCGTCTTAGAAAACTTTGAGGTGCTATTTTATATTGCAGTTTTAAATTGCTTTTTTTTAATGGTTCAGTGTTTTTTAAATAAACCTGCAGTTGCTTTTTCATTAAAAAAAAACCATTTATAGTTTACATTGACGACATTATCGAACCATCTCATTTTGAAAACCATTTTTTATCATTTCCTATTCTACTTAAAAACGAAACTGCGTGCCACATCGCCATTACAAAACTTTTAAACGAGGAAAATATTCCATTCGGACAAAAACATACATAAATATTTTGACAATGAGTCTTCAGGGTATACCTAGTTGTATGTATTAGAATATATTACATCAAATGATCCGTAACATATGCTGGTATATTCTGTGTTCGTTGACACATCACTACAGATGTAATGACTTTCGTATTTATTTATTCAAAACATTGTTTTCTTTTTTTATTTTGAATTCGTTTTAGGTTGAATGCGGTGTCCTTTATGGGAGTTCTAATGAATACGACATCTTTATTGCATTTAAAATTTAAAATGGAAGATTGTTTGTTTATCTGGTATTGAATTTAAAATGGCCTATGACTGTATTGTTTATGCTTTTGTAATCGTTTCTATTATTATGACTAGGTTTCCATTTTTGACTAAAGAACGTTAGATATTTTTCCATTTTACGTTACTTTTTCCTGTTGTTTATACTCGTTTTTTGTTAACAATACATACATACATAGGTACATAAACTTACGTCTTCCTCCCATGAGGGTAGGCAGAAACTACAGAACGCCACCTGCTACGATCCTCACATACCTACTTACTCCTTTTTTTTTTTTTCGGATGGGAAATCCTCAAATGACCCCTCCCGCTCTGGGTGGAGCGGAAGTGTCAGACTCTTACTGACTAAAACCCACCCGTGTTCCTTCCTTAGCCCTTTATGTTCTGGGCCAGCGGTAACCCTTTCGGACAATCTCGCTAACCCGGCAGCTCACATACTCCTTTGCTTCGTCTACGTTCATATATCTGGGGGCCTAAAAAGGCCACTTTGGCAGAATCATAAAAGAATAACATTATGAATCATAATATGGCGAAGACAATCCGTGTTTTTCTTTTTTTCGCTGCACTTCGTAGATAATCATAGGGATTGGATTTGGATTGGATTGATTGGTATTAAAGCACAGACAAAAAAAATGAGTGAAAAATCCTACGTTCAGTTTTGAATATACCTACTTCCGGCAATAAAAAATAACAAGCACATGAGACTCCTCTTAGTATAGTTTTATCCAGTAACTGGGTTGTGGAGGTCCGATAGGCAGCCGCTCCATGGAGAATACTGGTATTCAGCTGCATCCGAGAGAGCCAGCAAGAAACTCCACGGTTACTCTTTAAAAAATAATTGGCTTTTACAATGTTTTCCAAATACGGTGCTAATAGATACGAAAGGACAGTCCTGTCAACCAGTACCAGGTTACTTAACAGAATAGAAAATGGTCAATTTTGCAGCATCCAAGTCATTGTGAAACTCCTTGGCATTGCAGGGGTCTGTAGGCGTCAAATCAACTCAACTCAACGCATTCTTCTTCTTCTTCTTAGCGTGTCGATAGCAATCTAAGTATACTCGGCCCAGAATTCGGCCACTTGTTTGGCGCCTCCACCAGCGTCCATCAGCTCCTGCAACGTGCAGCTGACAGGACACGCAGGACACGACATTAAGTGTCCCATCGTTTGTGGAACAGCACCACATTTACACTCCAAGGCGGAGTCGTCTATGAATCTCCACCTGAACAGGTTTTCCTTGCTTCGGCCAACCTGGGTCCGGAGTCTGTTTAAAGACTTCCAGGTTACCCAAGGTAGCTCATGTCCAGGTGGGAGGTCTTCAGCGGGTGGGACGAACGGTCCGGGTAAGGAAGCACTGTCTCGCCACAGCCTCAGTCTCTCTTGTGATGGTTCACCAGTGAGTGGACCGACACACTTTAAAAACGCATTTATTTCAAATCAACCAATTACAGTCACTTTTGAATTGTCAAGGGGTCGGTCAGTCAGAAAGATGAAGCTAGTTGCCCATTCTAAAGTACCTATAGAGAAGAACGGGCAAGAAACTTAACGGACACTTTTCTAAATCATAATCGTTGGTAATTCGGTATAAATGACCTCTCCCTGTCAGGTGGCCGTCGGTCGGCGTGTTTGCCAACATTACAAAAAAAAGAGTGAGAATTAGGGCAGGCGTGTTAGCGTGTATAGGCTTATTGAAACCCCGTCGGTTTATGAGTTACGAAGATCTTTTCATCGTAGGGTAATATGCTCTACTTTGCCCAAGTATTTTATTGATTTTTTTTTTCTCATTGACCATCGGAATTTTATCCGGATATAACACATTGGTTTTCTAGCCGTTTTTTTAGGGTTCCGTACCCAAAGGGTACAAACGGGACCTTATTACTAAGACTTCGCTGTCCGTCCGTCCGTCTGTCTGTCACCAGGCTGTATCTCAAGAGCCGCGATAGCTAGACAACTGAAATTTTCAAAAATTACATATGTATTTCTGTTGCCGCTATAACAACAAATACTAAAAAAAAATATATATTTAAGGCTTAACAGTTAACTGTCCATTATAATTCATAATTTTATCCTTTTATGATTCTGCCAAAGTGGGCCTTTTTAGGCCCCCAGATTGTGTGTTACGAAATTAGTGTGAGGTAGGTATTTAAATGGTTATTTTTAGGGTTCCGTACCCAAAGGGTAAAAACGGAACCCTATTACTAAGACTTCGCTGTCCGTCTGTCCGTCCGTCCGTCCGTCTGTCTGTCACCAGGCTGTATCTCATGAACCGTGATAGCTAGAAAGTTGAAATTTTCACAGATGATGTATTTCGGTTGCCGCTATAACAACAAATACTAAAAACAAAATAAAATAAATATTTAAGGGGGGCTCCCATACAACAAACATGTTTTTTTCGGCGTTTTTGCCTTGTGGTACGGAACCCTTCGTGTGCGAGTCCGACTCGCACTTGGCCAGTTTTTTTTACTTTCAGGTTTTAATTATTGTCATAAATAATAACTGGAACTGATGGATTTACTTAGCACGGAAGTTTCACATCTTCGAAATAACCACGGCTCACTAGTGTAGCTTAACCTCGCAAGTCGATGTAAACACTATGGTTTTTTAGCGCCTAGACCTGTCATTATGACACTGTCAAAATGACATTAGGCTAAATGTCATGTTTTAAAACCAGTTTTCACTCAGAGAAAGTGTTTTGACAAATCAACAGTGTTCGTGTTAGGTTAGCCTATGTTTATACCTATGTTTAAAGATATTGACAGAAAGACGTATGGATATGAATTATTTATTATGAACGATTTTGACTAGCAGTTTGAGCTGGGTTCGGTCGTGTTTAGCATGATTTTTTTGGAGTTCCGTAGTCAAATAAGAAGTCCGTAATTTTTTGCAGCGACCATAGATAATATTTTTTCACTTTTGTTTTTTTTTTAAATGAATTGAAATTTATTTGTAAGAATTTTGGAGAGTTGAATTGTTGTTGGAGTCGTTGTTGTTGCTGAATTGTATGTTTTTTGTTGTTGTTGTTTACTTTTTATTTGCTTGTATTGTGACATCAGTGAATTTATAAAACAATTACGCATCAAAATGAATGCGTTAAAAATATCATAAAAAAATGCGTTTTATTTTTAAATAAATATTTATAAGTTAGATAAATGGTTTCGTTTCTTACTGGATTTCTATACAAATTCCCATCGCAACTCTTCAAGTCTGACTACAAATTCTAATCGAATAGAAACACGATATTATCTACAAATACATTCGAGAACTTCTAAAGAACTTTTTTTACTTTTATTAGGGTCGTCAGAAGCCCGAAAGTCTGACAACCAGTCTTACCAAGGGGTATCGTATTACCCAGTAACTGGGTTGTGGAGGTCAGATAGGCAGTCGCTCCATGGTACTCAGCTGCAACCGGTTAGACTGAAAGCCGACCCCAACATAGTTGGGAAAAGGCTAGGCAGATCACAGGCAGATGATGATTTATATGAAACAGTAGCCTTTTCTAAGCCCATTAAATAAATATTTATTTTCCCTATTAATATTGAGCGTTAATAATATATTCAAACACTGATTGTATGTATGTCTGTCATAGTGCTTAACGCATTATTGTTTTTTGTCCTCATTGTATGTTAATTTGGTGAATTTTGATTAGGCAAGGGACAGAATTAAAATTGCAGGACTGGGAGAGGAACGAGATGCTTGAGAAAATAATAATAGGAATAAACTACGGTCGCCAGCACATCAAGCTATAGGTACCTACGGTCGCCAGCACATCAAGTTACTACAATCTGTCAAATTTCTTTCATAGATTTTCAACTTTATCGCTACAGTGTAAGGTTCAAAGTTGATTGGGAAAATTTGTCAGTTTCGGGTAGCTTGATGTGCTTGGCGACTGTACATTTCCAGTTTTACCTCGTGTTGTACGATTTTCAAACAATGCGAAGTCAGCTTATACTAGGAATGTATAGTTTGATATGAATGGTAGGTATGTCGTTATGAGTATCAAAAATGTTATCGATTTTTTGCAAATTAGAGATTAGGATCTAAGTAATACTATGTTTTATTAAAATATTGAAAAACAAAAGCTGTGTGTAGACTTATTTTCAACAAAAAATGTTTTTTTTTTACCATTAAGATATTTTTCACTGTGTTCAAAAAGTTATTAAAATATTGATGACTTTTACACAGTTAACTGGGGGCTGCCAAAAAAAAATCATAAAAGGATAACATTATGAATCATAATGGACAGTTAACTGTTAAGTTAATCGTATCAAATCCCATTGGTGAAGGATTTTTCAGTTATTTTTTTTGTCTGTGCTAAAATACCAATCAATCCAATCCAAATCCAATCCCAATCTCTTTGGTTATACCTACCTACGTAGTGCAGCGAAAAAAAGAAAAACACGGACGGAATCCTTTTATGATTCTGCCAAAGTGGCCTTTTTAGGGCCAACTGATCGTCTTATTTTTGTGAAGTTAACAAAATTCCCATTCTTGTACGAACGGGATTGCTTATTAGGAAATGTTAGTTGGTATCAATTCACTTATATCATAATATATCACTTTATAGTATGTCACCTTACAACATTCAACCAAAGAGAAGGGATTTCCTATTTAGATGTAAATTGCAAAATTTATCGATACCAATAAGAAATTAAATTATCGACTCGACAACCTTATTCGATTCGCTCGAGAATTATATTAGTCAAGTACTTATAATAATGATGATGGCAATGCGAACTTATTTATTAGATAGAAGTCGTAATAAGTTAGCAAATGAGCCTATAACGTTCCCACTGTTGGGACACAGGCATCCTCTCCGTGAGAGGGAGTGGGCCATAAGCCATCGACCACGCGGGCCCAGTGCGGGTTGCCAATGATAAAATGTTTAGCAACTACAATAATTATTTTGACATATTTTGTCAAACAACTACTCGTAATAACGTACTATAAGAATTGCCAAACTTAAGTGGCAGTGGGCAGGGCACGTTGCTCGCAGAACAGATGGCCGATGAGGCTTAAAGTTTCTGGAGTGGCGACCGCGCACCGGAAGACGTAGGCCTCCCACAAGGTGGTCCGACGACCTTGTGAAGGCCGCAGGAACCCGTTGGATGCGAGAAGCACAGAACCGGTCGAAGTGGAGGTGCTTGGGGGAGGCCTATGTCCAGCAGTGGACGTCTTTCGACTGAAATGATGATGATGATGAGACTATAAACCAGACACTGGCACTTTATTTACAAGCTTCTCCAACCACGATGTCAAAGGTTCCATTATTCTAGCAATACTGACAGGCGATGCAAACTGGCTATCAATTCCGACGGGAACACTCCGAAGCGAATTTTAATTCCGGTGGAGGCTTTTGGCCGCGGTATCCTAACTGCCAAGTGTGATAAGATTCCCATAAGAAGTTATTTGCGCTAATAAGTAAGTACTAATACCAGCGCTGTGACTTTTTTTGACGTGACAACGTCTTAAATTAGGTTGCGGCTGGGAGTCACTTATGAAAAAGTGTAACGCTCGGTAACGTTACGATGAGTCACCGAACGAGAGAGAGGCCCGCCGAATGCCTTGCGTCTCTCTCCCACTCAACGTAAAGACGTTGTCACGTAAAATCTTCGCCCGTAAAACCGACTTTACAGGCAACCATTTTTTTTTTTTTTTTAATGTCACAGCATCATGCTGAGATAGGAGCATTTTGGCCTCGTATAGGACTCTCTGTTTCATTTTCCTTTTGTTACTTTTAGGGTTCCGTACCCAAAGGGTAAAAACGGAACCCTATTACTAAGACTTCGCTGTCTGTCCGTCCGTCCGTCCGTCCGTCCGTCTGTCTGTCACCAGGCTGTATTTCAAGAACCGCGGTAGCTAGACAGTTGAAATTTTCACAAATTATGTATTTCTGTTGCCGCTATAACAACAAATACTAAAAACCAAATAAAATAAATATTTGTGGGGGGCTCCCATACAACAAACGCGATTTTTTTTGCCCTTTTTTGCTCGATATCAATAATGGCAACAGGTAGGCACTTGAAATATTCACAAAATACTCAGTTGTATTTTTACTTTAATAATAAATAAAATAAATATTTAAGGGGGGCTCCCATACAACAAACGTGTTTTTTCGGCGTTTTTGCCTTGTGGTACGGAACCCTTCGTGTGCGAGTCCGACTCGCACTTGGCCAGTTTTTTTTAATATAGCTTGGATTTTTATTTTATTGTTTAGTTTAGTTTGTGATCTTCCTGTACGAGTCGCAATAAATACTTTTTCTTTCTTTCTTTTTACTTTGTGTGCCTACTGTAGAGACGATGGGGTTTATTTATAAACGTTACTTAAAGTTACAAGACGTTTAAACGACAAATTGTATCGTTTTAAAGAGTCGCTAAGAAACCTCTATGTGTTTTTGGAAAAGCCTTTAACCAGAATCTTTTTAAAACATGGTACGGTATCCAGTTGTATCATACATAACATAACATAATCAGCCTATAATGTTCCCACTGCTGGGACATAGGCCTCCTCTTGGTGAGAGGGAGTGGGCCGTAATCCACCACGCGGGCCCAGTGCGGGTTGGCAGATGTCACATGTCTTGGAATTTTTGGTTCTAGGACATGCCGGTTTCCTCACGATGTTTTCCTTCACCGTTTTGAGAGCAGTGGTGATGAAATAATTTACACAAAGTAAAGCACCTGTCTGGGTTCGAACCTATGACCTACAACTCGTAAGTCGCGGCCGTTACCACTTGGCCACCACTGCTCTCAGTTGTATCATAAAATATTAAAATATTTAAATTATTTTAAAACAAAAGTGACGAAAAGAAAATTTAAAATTTAACAACCAAGAGTTTAAGGTCCATCTTTACAATATCAATTCCGACGTTATTTCATTCACAAAAAAACCAACACATTTTAAAACAATAACACTTTTAAATTACCTCCATTGTTTTCCCGAGAAAATTCACATTTGAATTGTTTCCGTCATTTTCCCGTGTCATTCAATGTGACAGCTGTCAAGGCGCCATCTTGTTGACATGGAACGTCAACGATTTATTGTGTTGCCTTCCGACTTTGAAATTAGTGATGTTTTTCTTTGAATTTATGCAAATATCGATACCTACGGTATATTATTTTTCACGTTTTAGAATTATTTTTCATTTGTATTAGGTATTATTTATTTAGACTGCCTCGTTGGTCGCAAGCACATTATCCCCGGGTCGTGCAGTGTTATTGAGATTTTCCATCAGGAGTAGCTGTCCGGAGTTTG
The DNA here is from genome assembly GCA_948474745.1 of Oligia latruncula. Taxonomy (NCBI): domain Eukaryota; kingdom Metazoa; phylum Arthropoda; class Insecta; order Lepidoptera; family Noctuidae; genus Oligia; species Oligia latruncula. The sequence goes on along the minus strand of OX419710.1, from coordinate 2,285,057 downwards.
AATTTGTGCCCGGTTGAAGTGCAATTAGGCTCGCAGCTGTTACATGGGACTTCATTAAAACTGACGAAATGTGTGTGACTGTTTAGGTACAGACGCTAGCAGGTCAACCTACCCGAAACTGTCAGATTTTCCCAATCAACCCTGAACCTTATGCTTTAGCAATAAAGTCGAAAATCTATTAAATAAATCTGACAGATTGTAGTAACTTGATGTGCTGGCGTCTGTACATACTATAGAGAGAGCTCTGCTCAAAAGGGCGCCGACCAAACGTCGACCGCGCAGTGGCGCCCTCATCATAATAGTGGCCACTATTTTCCGTTTTAGTGATGATAATAAAACTAAACAATGTAAAACTACCGTTTATAATAATATTAACGTATAATCTTGTGGAGCACAACTTAACGTGCTTATTTTCTGCATTTTGATTCTAAAATAAATAAAAGAAATAACCAAACTTTGTTTGGTTATTTCTTTTACGATGAGGGCGCCACTAGGCGGTCGGCGTAGCCTTACCCTACCCTTCGGGGATTAGAGGAGTGTGTGTATGTTTATGTGTCAGTAGGTATCAAAGAGAATATTATAGTCTTTGGTAGGTATAGATTCAGAGGTTAGGATTTGTGTCAGATGTGATGAGTGATTATCTGACAAAATAATTTACATAACTTAATAGTAAAATGTGTTAATACACGATGCTTCTGTCGAAATATATTTATGTCTGACTGAATTAATTTAATAACGTTTCCGACAAATAATTTATTAGCTTTCGTAAGTTGGTACGCTCGGCTACATAACACATCAAGTTATAGGTACAGACGCCAGCACATCAAGCTACTACAATCTGTCAAATTTCAAGCTTAAGGTTCAAGATTGATTTTTTGGTTCAAAATTAATTAAAATAAATTTACATTTATTTCAATTAAACCAGTTACAGGTTTATTTGAAATAAATGCTTTGAGTTTTCGTTTGAACAGAATGATATAAAAAGAAATACCTAGTCTGACCAATGACAGTATTATCCTGTACTAGTCGCCATTTTGTTATTTGAAGACAATTTCTGGAAAAAAAAAATTAATCGAGTCGAAAAAATCTAGTAGAATTTCGTAATCACTCGCTTTAAGCTTTAAGCGTAAGGAGGAAACCGGTTCCATCTTTCATCGCAACCGCTGCTAAAAGAGCTCATTATTTATAAAAAAGCCCTGACAACATAATTATACCACACCAATTATTAAATAAACAAGCTTTTTAACCATTATTCACCTCTATTCATCAAAATATAGAGTTTAATTTCGCAATATCGACGGAAAACCCTTAACACATTGACACTACCTTTATTTTTCCAAACGCATAGACAATTTAACTTTTACAGTTGGCAAAACGTTTTGTAATAAATTACGTCTTTTTTCCTTTGTAATAAGACGGTAAATCGATTGATTTCTTTCAGTGAGCAGCATGAGTATGTTTGTAGAATTAACAGGTGAAGTAATGAAACAATTTAGCTCAATTATATCGTGCAATTATTCTTTTTTCGAGCGTCCGCCATTTTGCCTGACTCGCGTTATGTAGGCAACGCCCAGTAGCAGTTAAGGTGAGATTCCGTGGCGCAATATAATTATTCTTAAAATAAAATATAGCTTGGATAAATTGTTTTTTTTACATTCATGCTGTTAAGGTGTGAAATGTGTAATAATATTTATTTATTATGCATTGAACTTTTAAAAGCATTTCATATTTTCGGTTCCGATAAGAACTGTTTTAAGTGGTTTTTTATTGGGTTCTTAATTCAAAAAGTTCGCACACCCTTTTTATAAAGGTTGATCGGTAATCAAACTTTAACAGTGTAGGTACAGTCACGAGCAAAAGTATGTATACACTTGGCTTTATTCAAAGTCGATTTTCTCCTTTATTTTTGAATGAAATTTTATATTTGTAGGAACATAGTATTTTCGAACCCATAGGTATATGTAAAGTGTCGTATTTCAACGTTGCATTCGTTATTTCGTGAAAAAATCTCAATTTAAAGTTGCCAAGTGTTGACATATTGGTGCTCGTGACTGTACAGGTACAGTCACGAGCACCAATATGTCAACACTTGGCAACTATGTATGTCTTTATTATGTTGGTAATAATAACAAGAACTTATGATTATGATCATGCAAATGATTGGTGTTAGAGAATTGCCGCGCAAAATTAGAAAGAAAATAAAGAAAACACTTTGTGGTAAACATGACGCAGTAAAAGAACAGAAACACAAAAGAAAATAACAAGTTGGGGGAAACATCAACATACTTAATGCTAAGACCTGCAAAAAAAAGAAAAAAAAAATGTAAATTGATCAATCCGCAACACATTTGCTTCAATGGAGTGATCAACTTCCAAATTTAAATATAGGTAGGTACTGCGGAGTAATTGCGTAACACACTCACACTACAATTGGGCTTTCGTTTTGACAGTTCAACAACATTCATTGCGTTATTTACGTTGCTGAGCAGAGACATTTTTCGAACATATGCAGCAATGGATTAGTGATATTCTTCAAAATGATTCAGATTGAGATTGATAGTGTGTTACGCAATTAGGGTAACTTTCTTTATAATTGTAGTTATTACTTACAACTTTTGTGAGTTTGACGACTGTCGACGGTAATTGTTGCCTTTAAAAAACAAATTAAAACCTGTAAGTACTCAAACTTCACTCTTTCTACCAACAATGACGTGAAACTCAAGAAAAGCATATAATTACCACTCCTTTGCGTCGCGCATATTTAAGCAGTCATACAAAGTATTCTTTCTTTATTCCCTTACCCATAAACTATAACAAGTTTATTCGCACACACACACACGCACGCACGCACACAAACGCACAGGTACAGTAGCAATTAATCAATTAACACAGTACTTTTAGCCGTAACTACGTTTCTGAGAAATTAATGAAACAAACGAGTATATCGTCGGAGTTGTCTATGCTTGCAATAGAATGAGGTGTAATCGACCGTGAATTTTGCTCTATGGTTCTGTACAATGGAGAAAGGTTTTTAAACTTTTTTGTGGTTTTTAAAACGGTTCGGGTATTGTCTGTGGTGAAATTGTAGTTTTTTAATGTTTTCTTAATACTATAAAAACTGTTTTGCCTCAAGCTGTTGTAGTATATTTTTTATTTTATTTAACCAATTAAGCGTGACTTTTAAGTAGGTAGGTATCTTTGACCAGGGTAATGACAAGTTCTTAAAAAACATGGGTCATCGTTTAATTTAAATATTACTCTAATGGTCTGACGACCAGTCTTACCAAGGGGTATCGCATTGCTGCATACTGCCTATCTGACCTCTACAACACAATAACTGGGTGTGACTGGGTTGTTGAGGTCAGAAAGGTAGTCGCTTCATGTAAAATACTGGTATTCAGCTGCATCTGGTTAGACTGGAAGTGGACCCCAACATATTTGGGAAACGACTAGGCAGATGGTGCCGAATGGTTCAATTAATATTGTATCCTGCAAGACGTCCATTTATATTGGTGCTTTTTAAAATCAACATTCACAGTAATTCTGACTGGTTGAAAACATTGTAAATGCCAATTAATTATTTTTAAATGAGTAACCTTGGAGTTTCTTGCCGGTTCTTCTCCATAGGAAACGACCAATTGGAACCGTGCACCTAGCTTCTGACGTTTCATAAGTGCCCATGTAGGTTTATGTGAAATAAAATATTTCGATTTTGATTTTGAACTACTTTTCTGTCGAATTATTCGAAGTGATGAAGTAAAAACGTTTGACGTTCAAAAAGTGCTGATTGCCTAGTTTAAATAAATTATTTTATTATTTTAAGTACCTATACACAAAAATTGCTGAAGTAAAAATGTGCACTTGATGACAATTTAGATGAAAGTTTTATGTCATTAATTTTTCTCACGGACCCCTAAAAATCGTTAAGCGCGAAATGCGAGTTAATTACCCGTTGAACCGTAACTGCTGTTTATGCCTTAAAATGGACATAGACACATTCCAACACAGTTATAGACACATTCCACCACAGTTCACTATACGTGTGTATAACCTTTAGTTTCTTAGACAGTGACTAACAAACAGATGAATTATAATGTTATTTTTTGTTGGTATGATTACATTTTTATTTTAAAGTGAGGTTAAGCAACACTTGTCGCGGTCAAATGAAAGATGGGTGACCGTTCGTGGCAGGTTTTGTATAGGAGCGTAGGATTTTACATTTTAATTGTTAAGTGAGGTTAAGCAACACTTGCCGCGGTCAGTTAAAGGATGGGAAATAATTCAGCGCCTGACACTACTTATAAATTTAGATGTGATCAAAAACTTGCTTACTAAAATTACGTCAATTTACGTCAGGCACTGATTAATTTGACAGGACTAAACTTTTATCTTCTGTCCTTTTCTTAATGAGATAAAAAGAAAAAGATGCATTGAGCTTAAATTTAGTTTAGTTTGTGAACAACAGAATCGGCACCATTGTCTGCTTATCTCCTTTTACGAAGGCACCGTAATCATAGCAAGGTGTTGCAGCCACCAGCGCTTCGGTAAAAGTGTAATTTTGAATCAGTATGACAAAAATGTCTGTACAGGGAGATACAAAAGTGATTCGTTCATTCAACAATTTATTGTACTGCTAAATAGGACTTAGGAAAACCAAAGAACGGGAAAAGAATAGGTATTTCTTTTCTTAAAACGTCATTGTAGTCCACATAATCAGCCTATATTGTTCCCACAGCTGGGACACAGGCCTCCTCTCTGTGAGAGGAAATGGGCCGTAATCTACCACGCGGGCCCAGTGCGGGTTGGTAGATGTCACATGTCCGGGACTGAAAGGGGGTCTGAAAAATTCGAATTGGGGCTACTAGGGCGTGTGGGGTATCATATGAAAGAGCGCAGTTTGCACATTCTCAAACATTGTTTCTTTTTTTTTAGGCATAGTTTTCGATTTTTGATGAAAAATGTAAAAAAATTAGGTACCGTCAAATTATCTCCGAAGTTTGCACAGAGATAAACCTGAAAGAAGTTTATGTAAAGATCACAGGAGAAAAATAAAACGAAGATTTCGTTTTCTAAATAGCACATTTTTTCAGAAATCATCAACAAAAGTTACATTAGTTCCACTATCGGTCAAGAGATGGCGCTGACATAATAAAACTGCAATATTCTACACTGCAGTGCACAGTGTTAAAATTCTCCGACTAATATAGGCCTCGCCGATGAAAATTTAAGAACATAATATGATGGTACGGAACCCTCTGTGCGCGAGTCCGACTCGCTCTTGTTTTTAAAATCTAGTGTATGGTGCCTACCCTGCACAAAACCGAAATGTCCTAGCGTTAGCCTTTTTTTTTACGTAAATTTTTAAAATGATTTTTTTCTTGACTAATCACTTTACCACATACCTGTACATCCTTTATAGGTACCACCCATCTCAACTAATTAGTGCGGACCTTCCCGCTACTGTGACAATTGGTATTACAGGGAAAAGCAGGGATGTGCGTTTGTTGTCGATATATATCGATAAATTTCGCACTAAAGCATTATTATTTGGTGTGTAGCTTTGCAAGAGAAAATTATGGTTTCCACCTAATTAAAATCTATTACTGATATAGGTGAGGAATTTCAATAATCTACGTGTGTGGATAAAAAACTAAAAATTAAAATCATCTCATCATCTGCCTAGCCTTTTCCAAACTATGTTGAAGTCGGCTTCCAGTCCGACCGAATGCAGCTGAATACCAGTATTTTACATGGAGCGACTGCCTATCTGACCTACATAACCCAGATAATGGATAATACGATACCCCTTGGTAAGGCTGGTTATCAGACTTTCGGGCTTCTGACGACCCGTAACGATTGTCAAAGATACAAAATTGACAGCCGGGACCAACGGCTTAACGTGATTTCCGAGACACGGAGGGGTCTTGGTATGTAAAGATGGTCACCCATCCACGGACCAACCGCGGCAAGCGTAGCTTGACCTGATCGATCGAACCGTGCGGCTGTTATTACTTAGTTCAAATTACGACAATCCTCTAAAACGCCCAGCCTTCACCACTTCCTACTTCCTTAGCTGGGACGAAGAAGTGGCGCAACAAACTCCCCAGCAGCACTGTCTGTTGTTACATTAGAAGAACTTGATTCTATAAAGCCATCCATACTATCTATATATATAAAATGGTAAACTGACTGACTGACTGATTGTTGATATATCAACACACAGCCCAAACCGCTGGTCCTAGAGACATGAAACTTGGAGGGTGTGTTCTTTGTGAAGAGTAAGTATCCACTAAGAAAGGATTTTTGGAAATTCCACCCCTAAGAGGGTGAATGAGGGGAGGGTGAAATTTCACGCGGACGAAGTCGCGGGCGGAAGCTAGTAATATTATAAATGCGAAAGTGTGTCTGTCTGTTACCTCTTCACGCTTAAACCGCTGAACCGATTTAGATGAAATTTGGTATAGAGATTGTTTGAGTCCCGGGAAAGGACATAGGATAGTTTTATCCCGATATTCCCACGGGATCGACACTTATGCGGGTGAAACCGCGGGGCACTGCTAGTACCATATAACTAAACGGTAATATAGATTGTAGACTAGTCATTTTAAAAGATTACTTAACGCGTAAATAATTCTGCAGATTATCCAATTATCCAATACTTCAGGAAGTAAATGATATAACTACCTCTAACAGCGACAACATAGTTATTCACCAACTATGTCAATAAAGGCCCTATTGGAGAGCAAATTGCTTAATAATATAATTTGTTACAAAGACTGACACAGTCTCGAGTATGGACAAAATTGTTACCCATTTCATATCAAAGTGGTCATTATTTGTTAAACTATTTGTTTTAACTATGTTTAAATTAAAAAGTTAATAGTATACTACTCGACTGCCTTGTAGGACTATTGTTTGCAAGCCCTACTGCTGAGCTAGAGGTACTGGGTTCGATTCACTTTTGGGTTTTTCTATCTAGAATTTTTCAGTAGCAGCCCGGAGTCTGGATGTGCCCGGTTGATGGCAATATTTTCTCTAGTTTTATGTTTTTATTGATGGGTTAAGTTGTTGTGAGAGTCAGTAAATGGCAACGTAGTTTAAAAAGTAAAGAGTGCTTGCAATGGGTGAACTGTCTAATTAATTGATTGCAAAATAAGTTCCTAGTGTATATTTAACTTATTATATCCGAATTTTTTGTATATTTTACAAGTAAAACAAATAATTAAAAATGAAAAAAAATACACGAACACGACACACATGACACAATACACACACACACTAACACAAACATGTCATGTCATGTAGTGATGGTGTGATGTAATTAGGTATAAAATTAACTTGCATGTCCTAAACAGGCAAATTAGGAACTGCACAAAATTCACTAACTTTTTCAACAGTACAGGTGTTACCCGTATTTAACTCAAATAAATAAATGATTCATGGTTTGAATGATACCACGAAGCGATAGATATATTCACAATGATTTTTAACAATCAATCTTTCGGGAATACTGCTTAATAAAAATACACGTAAATATCTTGACTCTGGAAGTCAAAATATCCAGGCAAAAAAAAATACAAACAATAATACGTACATTTTTTTAATAAAAAAAGTTTTCAAACTCACTTTCAAAAATGATCCATTAAAAAAATATCGATAACAAGCTTATCGATAGCGATCGATGTCCCATCCCTAGACGACAATACGTCTTTATTTTTAATGGTAACCGTTTACGGTATTGTATAGGGCAATAACAGATGCCATCCTTAAGAATGAGTATTGAATTTTTTAGACTAGTCTATATACTACGGGTTCGGCCGGATTTTTCTGCATTATGGGTTTATTATTGTGAACTAATTTGGGTAGGCATGTCGATAAATTAAGACTACGTAATAAATTGTTAATATATGGGGTTGGAGTCAGTGAATGTTTTGGCTGTCATTAATTCTTGAGTTCTCATGGGATTAAGATATTAAAATAGAATGTCAGGTAATTTATGAGTTCTTTGAACGTCAAGTTTTTATTAAATACGTAAATTAAGAGATACCTACTTATTGTTATCATAAAACTTCTTCTGCATTCAATAATCAATCATGGCAGTTGGCAGATATTATCCTACAATTTTTTTTTTTCATTCTTTCTGTTGAAGCTAATAGATAACTGATCATGGTACTTACCAAATAAACAAGGACACAAAACAACGAATAAAATAAAAAATATCCCATCAGCCCATCACTACCACAAAACATCGACAAAAATCATCGACTCACCCCATCCCTAGCTACTAAGAACAGGCCACCATGCGCAAGAGTTTTTGTTAATCACAAGAATGTCCTAATAACTTGATTTGGTCCGTTTATCGCGGATTGTTCTCGATACAGGGGTAGGCAGAATTCTAAGTCGTTACTTTAGAAATGTTTCATACTTATTTTATTACGAGTACCTGTAGGTATTTTTATTGATGGTAGATAGTTACTGATTGGGTGGTAAGTGGTCGAGAGTTCGATTTCTGGGTGAGGTTAAAACATTTTGTGGGAATTTAAATTTTTTCTTACATACCGAATTATTGCTCGGCTCGTGGCTAAATAAGCCGTATGGGTTAAGGTTAAGCAACGCTTTTCGAGGTCAGTCTGTGGATGGGTGACCATCCATTACAAATCAAGACCTAATAACACCTCGCCTGTAATTCTCAATGGGTTAGATCGGAGGTGTAGGTACAGTCAGCAAAAGAGATAAGTATGCAGGATCGTCGGATATAGTTGAAGTTTAGTAAGAAACCGATGGGTTTTCTAGAATAAAATTCAATTTTATTAATAGAAAACAAACAGCTTATTTATCAAATTAAATTTCAGTCGACAACATTCATCGTTTTCTTACTAAACTTCAACTATATCCGACGATCCTGCATATTTTTCTCTTTTGTTGACTGTATCTGTATTGAATAATAGTTTTTTTGAATAACTTGATAACTTGTTTTTTTTATATTTGTAAAAGAAACCCTTTTATTTAAATCTTTTACGTTATACGTTATCAATTTCATGTTTATTCCATTTTCTTTGAACAACAAAATCTTTTCCCTCCTTAAGAGGGTGTGAAAAACAAAGCTTTTCTATGTAATAAGAATCCTCCCTTAAGAACCCTCTAAAAATCAAAGCAGGAAAAAATCTAACATGAAAAAAATACCTCACTACTCCCAATAAAATATCAACTCTATTTCTTTCTGCATAAGATTTAAAATCGGTTCATAAGATCGCTGAGGAAATGATAAAAATTGCGCAAGCGATTATAGGATTTATTTTTAGGGGGATAAAGTCCATGTGTTTGGAATTGGGTTGAGTGCGCGTGTGCTGAATATGTAATAAGGTCGTGGTGTGAAAAGGTGTTGCGTTGAAAATGGATGTGCCTTATCGGATAGACGATTCATCTGCCTAGCCTTTTCCCAACTATATTGGGGTCGGCTTCCAGTCTAACCGGACGCAGTTGAATACCAGTATTTTACATGGAGCGGCTGCCTATCTGACCTCCACAACCCAGTCACTGGGTAACACGATATCCCTTGGTAAGACTGGTTGTCAGACTTTCGGGCTTCTAACTACCCGTAACGACTGTCAGAGAACCAAGAATGACAGCCGGGACCAACGGCTTAACGTGCTTTGCGAGGCACGGAGGGGTATCGGTATGTAAAGATGGTCGCCCATCCACGGACTCACCGTGGCAAGCGTAGCTTAACCTGATCGATTGACCTGTGCGGCTGTTATTACTTAGCCATGAGCTCTTCCATAACATCACACTAATATTATACAGGCGAAAGTAACTCTGTTTGTCTGTCAATATGTCTGTCTGTCTGTATGTTACCTTTTCACGCCTAAACTACTGAACGGATTTCGATAAAATTTGGCAGAGAGATAGTTTGCATCCCGGGGAAGGACATAGGATAGTTTTTATCGACATACCTCGCGGGCGAAGCCGCGGGCGGAAGCTAGTAGTAAATAAACTGAAAGCAAAGTAATAAATTTGCCTTTTAAATTACTCATGATTCCTACAACATATGTTGTCCGAAACCCCATAAAAAAGGCATATTTATAGCAAGCTCAATGTAATAGAAGTTTGTGCGACATTGATTTAATCTATAAAAATGCCGCGTCCGTGTATCACACATCTGTGGAAAAAAAAAACACTATTGAGCGAAGAGCTGTGACCGAAATGTAATTCCTTAGCTACACAATGTTGAACAGTATGGCGGAATCACCACCTTTTAAAGACAGATTTTGTTATTCAGGGTTATTGGTAAAACATTAACAACCTCTTAAGAGTCATTGTAGGTACTCATCATTATGAACAACGTTTACTATGGGACCAAACCTGAAATCGCGAAAAAAAAATCAGCTGTTCCATACATTTTGACGAGTTACCATAAATGTAGGGAACAGCTGATTCTTTTCCAATCTAGGATTTTTCTAGAATCATAATTATGCTGAATTTTTTGTTTATACAATAATATTTAAACAATATATTTATATTTAATACAAATAAATAAAACTGAACTGTCTGTTTGTAATATCAAAATAGCAGCTTTTACTAAATGCATTTGAAAGTATAATACGGTACTTACTTAAAACAATCAAAAACAATTAAAAAACAAATTGTCTGTGTGTTTGTTCCGGCTAATCTCCGAAACGGCTGCACCGATTTTGATGGGACTTTAACTGAGTAATACATATTATTAGGCTACTTTTTGTCCCGGTAGCGCGATCCTGTGGGATAATTTCCGGGATAAATATACGCGGGATAGGCCGCGAGGAGAAGCGATTAAAACTCCATTCATGCTTTTTCAAATAACGTTATATTTTCAAAGCAAACAATTCTTGTTGTATTTTAAAACGCTACTAACCACAACTACCACAAGTATGAATATTCGTAAAAACAGCTCTTTTTACCGACGATTCATACAGTTCACTCGTAATCGTATTATTACGGTAATAACACGTATTACGTTATTACTTCACGACTTTCTACTTATAAAATGGATAGGCAGTCATACAAGTATGAATGTGCCCCCAAATTATGAAGTTAGCAAAGTTGCACCAAAATTAAAATGGGCTTTTTCGTAGCAGTTCGCTACGCCGTAGCATATTTTTTATGATTATGATTAACTAGCTGCGCCCCGCGGTTTCACCCGCGTAAATGTCGACCCCGTGGGAATATCGGAATAAAAAGTAGCCTATATGTTAATCCAGGGTGTCAGCTACCTCCATACAACATTTTATCAAAATTGGTCCAGCCGTTTGAGCGTGAAGAAGTAACAAACTTTCGCCATTATAATATTAGTGTGATATACCTAAATAACATCTTTTATAGCCTAGCCTTTTCCCAACCATGTTGTGGTCGGCTTCTAGTCTAACCAGATGCAGCGGAATACTAGTACTTTACATGGAGTAACTGCTCTGACCTTTACAACCCAGTTACTGGATAATAATTGCATACAATACCAGCTAAGCAAAGAGGAAACGTTGGAAGGCCTTTCACAAGGTGGACCAATGACCTCGTGAAGGTCGCGGGAATCCGCTGGATGCGAGAAGCACAGAACTGCTGGTCGATTCTGTAAAAATCTCACCGTGAAAACTTAGGTGAAGTGAGTTTGTTTTTACTAGGAATTGACACTATTGACAGCTCACTCCACGCTCACTTCACCTAAGTTTTCACGGTGAGATTACAGAATAGCACCGCTGCCGCTGGGGGCCTAAAAAGGCCACTTTGGCAGAATCATAAAAGGATAACATAATGGACAGTTAACCGTTAAGTTAATCGTATCAAATCCCATTGGTGAAGCATTATTCAGTTATTTTTTTTTGTCTGTGCTAAAATACTAATCAATCCGATCCAAATCCAATCCCAATCTCTTTGATTGTACCTACGTAGTGCAGCGAAAAAAAGAAAAACACGGACTGTCTTCGCCATATATTATCACGATTCATAATGTTATCCTTTTATGATTCTCCAAAGTGGCCTTTTTTGGCCCCCTGGTCGAAGAGGCAATGCTTTAGGAGGGGTATGTCCAGCAGTAGAAGTGTTTTGGCTGAAATATTGATGAATGATGAAGACAATATTGATTCTAAAATCCAATCAAAACTTTAGTATTAGCGACCTGCACAAACTATTGAACTTAAGGGGGAAGCTCTAAGGTAGCCCGCGAAATTCAAATTTTCTTACGTTTTTTGCAATTTGCTGGTCAGTATTAAGTTGTACGTTGATTAAAATATGATTCGCGGCCGTAACAAATATGTATTTACAGAATTATAATCATTAAAGTCATCAACACAACTCTCTAAGACTATTTCTCTATTCATGAAATCTTAACATTTGGGGATTACATGGTCTTAGAGAGTTGTGTTGATGACTTTAATGATTATAATTTTGTAAATACATATTTGTTACGACCGCGAATCATATTTTAATCAACGTACAACTTAATACTGACCAGAAAATTGCAAAAAATGTAAGAAAATTTGAATTTCGCGGGTCACCTTAGAGCTTCCCCCTTAAGTTATTATCGCCTAAGCTAACAGATGAATATTGAACCGAACTAGCTTGAACCGGTTTAGACTGGAACGCAGTCTTGAAGTGAGAGGTTGTTCGTATGTCTGTCACCATTTTTGTCGGGAACTGCTGTGTGTTTTATTTACGTAATGATATGGTTTTTGCATGTGAAATTGGAAGGTGAGACTTTTACTGGTCAGTTTTATATATTACCTCTTTTATCATGCACTCAGCCTTTCGTCGATCTTTGACAGTCATTACGGGTTGTCAGAAGACCGAAAGTCTGACAACCAGTCTTACCAAGGAGTATCGTGTTACCCAGTAACTTGGTTGTGGAGGTCAGATAGGCAGTCGCTCCATGTAAAATTCAGCTGCATCCGGTTAGACAGGAAGCTGACCCCAACACAATTGGAAAAGCTAAGGAAGATTGACTGATTAATTATCTTGCTCTCAGTTGAATGACATACTCTGCTGGGACATGGCTTCTCCTAACCTACCACATCTAGAGAATTCCTAGGACAATAACCTACAGAGTAATTGCGTAACACACTATCAGTAGCAATGGCTACCCTTTGACAGTTCAACAACATTCATTGCGTTATTTTTTAAGTTGTTGAGCAGAAAAAAATTCGAACATAATTATGAAGCAATGGATTAGCAATAACCTTCAAAATGATTCAGATTGTAGGTAATTGATAGGGTGCGGGCCGTCTGTAGACATTTCTTGTTACCCTCTTTTTACCGACTTTACAAAAAGGAGGAGGTACTATGTTCGGGTGTTTGTTGGTTTTTTTTTTTTTTTTTTTTTTATGTTTGTTCATCGAATACGCCGCCAATTGTCGACGGATTTTCAAAATTCTTTTTTTGTTCGAAAGTAGATAGTTCTGAGGTGGTCCCATTGTCACCAAGTTAGGATCTGATGATGGGATCTTAGAGAAATCGAGGGCAACCCTCAAATTTTATAGGCTAACTTATTGTTTTTCGCATATTTTATGAAGTATCTTGTGTATTTGTGTATGGTTGTCACCATCTCAGGTAGCTGGGCTGATGATGGAAGGTACAACTCCTTAACAGTAAGAAGTTACTCGAACAGGCAAGGACTGTTTTTAACGACCACATTTGGTCTCATGATCATCAAGTCATGACCTGATGCTGCAGTCAGGATAGTCTGCAGAGTACCTAACTCCTCGACAACTAACAGCAGATATATCGTGTTTAGGCTCATTGAAAAGGGCTCGATGTGTGGATAAACGTGCTGTTACTGAGGAACACCGAAGACCTGATGCTGAAGCCAGGAGCATCAGAAAAAGTACAAACCTTTAAATTACAGCACCGTAGTCGTGTTTGGGCTCATTTTAAACAGGACTAATTTTAAGTTCAATGCAATGTTGACATAAGTCTGGCCTGATGCTGCAGCCAGGATTATCAGCATCTAATCTAAAAAGTAATAAAAGGAGAACTCCTCAACAATTAACGTCCCTGCATCGAGAAAAGGAATATTTTATAAAAAGGCAATGGGCAAGTTGACATTAGGCTATTGTAACTTAGATAAATTATAAATAGACCCACTAAAAAGCGAGAAATAAAAACTTTTTAACAAAAAAAAAAACCGACTTCCAAAAAAAACACTACAAACTGAAAAAAAAAACACTACAAACTGAAAAATAACTTTAATTTCGGAAGTCGGTGGCAAAAACTAAAATACTGATCCCTAAGACACCGACTTCCGAAATTAAAGTTATTTTTCAGTTTGTAGTGTTTTTTTTTTCAGTTTGTAGTGTTTTTTTTGGAAGTCGGTTTTTTTTTTTGTTAAAAAGTTTTTCTTTTGTTAAATTTAAATGTTCCTTTTTGGGGTTCCGTACCCAAAGGGTAAAAACGGGACCCTATTACTAAGACTTCGCTGTCTGTCTGTCCGTCTGTCTGTCACCTGGCTGTATCTCAAGAACCGCGATAGCTAGACAGTTGAAATTTTCACAAATTATGTATTTTTGTTGCCGCTATAACAACAAATACTAAAACGACACGACTTGACTACACGACGGCACGGTTGGCGCAGTGGCTGAGCGATCGACTGCTGCGCTGCGTGTCGCGGATTCGATTCCCGCACGGAACAAATATTTGTATTGCCTACAGCCTACAGGTAGTTGTTCCGGGTCTGGCTGTTTGTGTATGTGAGTTTAAATGTTTGTAAACGCACCCACAATACAAGAGAAATTCCTAGAAAGAAGAAAGAAAAACAAAATAAAATAAATATTTAAGGGGGGCTCCCATACAACAAACGTGTTTTTTTTCGGTATTTTTGCCTTGTGGTACGGAACCCTTCATGTGCGAATCCGACTCGCACTTGGGCAGTTTTTTTACTATTTATTTACAAATAGTTTCCTGTGCGTGTCCCAAAAAAAAAATTTTTTCTTTATTTCTTTTTGTGAAGGGTAATTTTCAAAATGACCCTTCACAGAAAAAAAGGATAAGTAAAATAGTAAAAAATAAATTATTATTTAAATGAATTTATCTCCTTAACCATGTACATAACCTCATTTGTCCCGTTAATGTCCAGATGGGGTTGCCAGGAATTTAAATGGTCCCAACTTAGGGTAGGGGTATTCAAATTATGTCTTTTAACTGCTTTATGTCCGTTAATTTGTTTTGTTTTGTACTTAGGGGTTGATGAATTGAGGTTTGAATGTATGGCGGGGGTTGGGAGGGGTTGTAGTTATGACGATGAGGTAGTAAGTGTTACTGCAGTCTTACTTTTTTGAAGTGAAAACTTTTTGAGATGGGAAAAAACCATTGAACTCGCGATACAGCGCTACATTCGGGTGTGTTCGGCTGTCCTCGGTTTTAAATCCGATATGTCAGTGAGTGAACGCAAAGTATTCTGTTTGTGTTTTGTTTTCACTTCTGTCGGCACTCCCGGAGTGCCACTGTTTTTTTTTAATGGCTTCTCGCAGTTCAAGCTAAGTAGGACATTATCGTCTGCTTAACCGGGCTTGCCTGTGGATGGCTCAATAAATTAAGGCCTCCAGCCAGGGCTTAAAAAACATAAAAACTAAGCGACTACACGCTAAGGGCACCCCCTGTGGGGTTCGGACCTCGGCTTAGGGCGTCGCTGGGAGAGGGCAGCAAGGGACAGGCTGGATCGGAATGACTGCGGTTTTACCGTTTTATTTTCAGTACCTATGTATATATCTATGTACTTTGTCTAGGTCCTCAGGTTCAGCTAAGCTTGACTGTCATTCGTAGATCTATGACAGTCGTTACGGGTAGTCGAAATCCCAAAAGTCTGACAAACAGTCTTACCAATGGGTATGTTACCCAGTGTGGAGGTCAGACAGGGAGTCGCTCCGTGTAATAAAATACTGGTATTCAGTTGTATCCGGTAATACAGGAATCCGACCGCAATAGTTAGGAAAAGACTATGCAGAATTATTACTTTTACAACTATATAGTATATGAACATACTAGGAGCGCCCCGCGGTTTCACCCGCATAAGTGTCGATCCCATGGGAATAACGGGATAAAAAGTACCCTATGTGTTAATCCAGGTTATTAACTATATGTGTGTCAAATTTCATCTAAATCCGTTCAGTAGTTTTTGCGTGAAAGAGTAACAAACGTGCATTCATCCTCACAAATTTTCGCGTTTATAATATTAGTAGGATATAGTAGGATTAGTGTGATTAGTTATGCCCGCGACTTCGCCCGAGAATGTGCAATACTGTGGCTTCCCAATGGTAAAAGAATTTTTGGAATCGGATTAGAAGTTCCGGAGATTTACGCCCTTCGTACAAACTCACAAATAATGGCGCCGATTCTGTTGTGTCACAAACTAAACTAAATTTAAGTTCAGGCATCTTTTTCTTTCTATTTCATTAAGAAAAGGACAGAAGATAAATATTAGTTTAGTCCTGTCAAATTAGTCAGCGCCTGACGTAAATTGACGTATGTTAAATAGGCATTTTTTTAATCTCGTCTAAATTGTCTATGGAGTACCTTAATTTGACAGGACTAAACTAATATTTATCTTCTGTCCTTTTCATAATGAAATAGAAAGAAAAAGATGCATGAACTTAAATTTAGTTTAGTTTGTGAACAACAGGATCGGCGCCATTGTCTCTATAAAATTTTGTAGTACTGATTTGGTTCTTGGCACAAAAGTTCGCTGTGTAATTTTCAGCGATTATTTAA
This sequence comes from Oligia latruncula, assembly GCA_948474745.1. NCBI lineage: Eukaryota > Metazoa > Arthropoda > Insecta > Lepidoptera > Noctuidae > Oligia > Oligia latruncula. The sequence goes on along the minus strand of OX419710.1, from coordinate 2,268,332 downwards.
GCAAATTTTTCGTCACTGTATAAATAGACTAACGAAACCATTTTCTTTTAATAGAATTTTATTGCAGTCACTTTAAATTGAACTAGTAAAACACCATGATTATCTTAAATTAGGTAAATAGAACTTCCCATTTGGCAAATATACGATTTCCTTCGAAAAACGGTAGATAACAAGGTCTAAAGGCGAATTAAAAGAACAAAAACATTAGACACACCATAGTTCTTACACAGCCGCGTAAATTTTAGAGGAAATAAAAAGAATATGGCGACTGTTCTTTTTTTAAAGTGACCAGCAATTTTCTCGCGCCATTCTCGTAACAGAAAATGTCCGAAACATTTTCAACTCTTGTTTAATTAAAAAAGCGAATAAAAATTTTGCTCGCCTCCTTTATTACCCTGATGTATGGCATTTTAAACTGCTCCAGAATAATAAACTGTATTTTCTAGGAAATAAAACGCATTTTTCCATGTTGGTGTTACGGTATTCTTTTTCAGAAGTCCAGTGTTTTACGATTTCCTGTTCCATTTTAAGGGTGATAAAATACAATTTTGATTGCGGCGTTATTGTTTCGATTTGAAAGTGATTTTCCGTTTGATTCTCGGAGATTCGTTTGTAATCTTCACGCTCTATTTTCTTGTGGTGTGAGCAGAATTTTAAGTAGTGTAAAACTTGAAGGGCTTTATTCGCGAAACCTCTTTGATCTTTCTTAAAGATTTATGTCAATAAATATGTTTAAAGTTCACCAACGACGCTTGTGAAAAGTTAAGAAAGCAGGAATATTTTATACGATGATGTGTGTATCCGGCATTACGCTCATCTTTTAAAAAGCAATAAAATCACGATTAAATTATTATTTCTTTGATCAAGTTTGGTGTGTTGCCAACAGTAATAAATGTTACGGTTTTTTATTTATTTATTTTAGTTCAAACGCAAATAGTTTGTTACTATAAATTATTTCGTTCATTTATATTGGTTTTTATGTGAATGAAATATAATAATCATAACATGAAAATATTGTGATTTTGTATATTTTGACTGAACTATTTGTAAATTCGAGAATATAATAACTAACAGTAATTTTATTAAACTTTAATTTCGTAAGAAGCTGCGTTCAGCAGTTGATTTTATATGAACCTCAAAAAAAATATAAAAAAGTGGATTAAAAAAGTGGCGATTCCGTTTAGTTAGAAGGACGCAATCTATGTCCAGTTTTTTATACCTAACAGTAATCAAACCACTAATTCTCAGAAACCATACCACGTAAACCACCCATATAGCCCCCACACAACCCACAGAACCCATCAACACCCCATTACAATTTAAAACGAATAATAAAATCGGCCACAATCACAAAAGATCTAGCAAACGGCTATAAATTCACTACATTTTAACACTATCGCAAAACGGTAGCCGTATAGCCGTAAACACTTCTCTACTTTCCTGTACTTTATTTTTTTTCGCAAAGGAATTTAGTGTACAGCCTAGTGTGGGAATGCTGTTTGGCGCTAGTGGGCAAGATGGCGGATTTAAAAATGTTCGTTCGTTGTGTGATTGTTTGTGGTATTGTATTGTCTGTGGCAGGAAGAGTATAAATTCTTTTGCGTTGTAGAGTTGGGCTATCAATCTGTGTTATCTTTGGTTGGTGTTTTAGTAGACGGAGAGGCTACTGATTTATTCCTAAGTAGGTGATTAATTATTTAGCTACCTGTGAAAGGGACTGCCTAGGGAACTAGGTACAGTCAACAGCAAAATTAGATGATCAAAATCAGAAATTCAATACTAATGAACGGAGTTCGCGTCAGAACTCTGCCACACAGCCACACAGTCTCTGCACACAGCTCAGCAACAACAACAACAACAACAGCTCTGCCATACAGTTCTGACGCGAACTCCGTTAATTAGTATTGAATTTCTGATTTTGATCATCTACTTTTGCTGTTGACTGTACCTACTTACCTCTACTTCCAATTATTTCAGTTTCCATGAACAATTTAAAAAGATAGAAAATAAGTTTATTTGCGGCAAACATGACGCAGAGTAAGATTACAAACGAAAAAAAAGAACAAGTGGGGGATGCGTCACATCCACAAAAAAGAACAAGTGGGGGATGCGTCACATCCACAAAAAAGAACAAGTGGGGGATGCGTCACATCCACAAAAAAGAACAAGTGGGGGATGCGTCACATCCACAAAAAAGAACAAGTGGGGGATGCGTCACATCCACAAAAAAGAACAAGTGGGGGATGCGTCACATCCACAAAAAAGAACAAGTGGGGGATGCGTCACATCCACAAAAAAACGGTGATCGCTCAGCATAATGCTATGACCCTACGCGAGACAGAGCCCCAGAGCTGGTTTTCAGCGACAGCCGGCGAATTGCTGTCTTCTGGTTTCAAGGATATTATGGCGAAAAAATTATGTGTGATTTTTGACTTATTTCTAGAAAGAAAGAAAAAAAGTTTATTTGGACACAGTTCATGAAATACAAAATTAACAAAATAAAAAAAAACTATGTTACAACAACAATAGTGTATGCCTCACGGCTGCGCCAAGAAGGTTCATTTCAGCATTAATGCCAGACAGATGCTGTCTGACGCTGGTTTTCTAATGAATCTTTAGGGAAAAGTGACGGGGAGTACACACAGCTTCAACATACCTAATACATACTTTTTATACCTACTTATAAATAAATAAATAAACTAGTAATCAAGAACATATCATTACAAAAAGAAAAACGAAAACAACAGTCTCATCAAAACCTGTGTTCGTTTCTAGGTCTGCGCTGCCGCGCTAGCGATATCAGCAGTAAGTAACATTTTTGACAAAATGAGTTAAATATTGATCCCGAATCAGCGCAATGAGCTCTACCAGATGTACTGACACCTGTTTTAATAGCTTATCGGGAACCAGTAAATTTCGTTAAGGATAAAGGCAGTAAGTCCATTATATGACAAATCTTCCTTAAAATAACAACAGTAAGTATAGTTACCCCGGGTTAGCAAGTAAAGCTCTATCCTTTAGGTTTTACTTTTACTTAAGTTATGTGCAGTAACTGTGTATACTGTCAATATAATAAGTAAAGCATGTTTTTTATTTTGCCTTAATCACTTAGGAGAACAGCAGTAGGTAACTAAATATACTGTGGATATAATAAGTAGTTTGTTTTTAATTAGGCCTAAATTGATTAGAATATCGGCAGTAACTAAACATACTGTGGATATATTTCTGTAATGTATGTTTTTATTCTTCTTTAAATACTTAGAATATCTGCAGTAACTCATCATTCTGTGGTTATTAAGCAGGGTCTACTTCACATTCGGTCTTGATCACTTACACTGTAAGCAGTAATAACTTAAACTGTGACTAAATTAAGAAAAATATAGTTAAATTTGAGAGTTCAAGTATCAGCTTTTTAATTCGACATACCAATGCCGCTGATATAATGCAAGAATTATTTTAATTTAAGAGCTATTTTGCCTACTATCTTGGGACTCAAACTGGAAGTAAACAGGAAGATATTATCTCGACACTAAATGCATTTCTTTTACATAAACGTGATGCTGATCATATCGTATTATGGATGGATAACTGCTCTGCACAAAATAAAAACTGGGCTATTTTGAGTTAGGTATCTGGTGTTTAATATTAACAGCAATGAAATAAACGCGAAAACAATCACCTTGAAGTATTTTGAACCTGGTCATACTTTTATGTCCACAGACAGCTTTACAAAGAAAAATTAAGGTCTATGATTTTAACGACTTCGTTGATGCAGTGCAGCAAGCTAACTCAAGAAAAATCTTTGTAAAAATAATGGAAGTCTATAATTTTTTTTTTACAATAATATCGACCTATCTTCGCAACATAAAATGAGGAAAGTACAACCTAGAGTGTACCTTAAAGATATTATGGTTTTAGTCGCAAATCGAGGCGAGTTCACACTGCAATACAAAACTAACCATGCTGACGAACAAGTACAAAGTTTAGACTTTTTACAGTTAAAGTACCTGAAATCAAGAACATTTCCTGAATTCAGTTCAAAATTGACACCCAGAGGAATTCCAGAATATACGAAGACTGAGATTTTAAAGAAACTGTTAGAATTAATGCCAGATAACAGAAAGGGGTTTTGGTTAAATTTACCGGTTTCAGATAAAGTCAGTGATATAGATTAAGTATTGCTTCATAGTTTTACGTGTTTTGTTATTTCATGATACCCCAAAAAAAGGTTTTGTTATTTTATTTCTTACTTAGATTTTTTTAATTCTATATTTTAACTTAGTTTGATCTCAAATTGTGAACGTAAAAAGGCTGAATTTTTTGTTTGTTACTGAAATATGGCTAACTTGCCCATGTTTATATATTTTTTAAGTTTCTTGTAATAATATACGAGAGTCAAATGGAGCTCAATAAACATTTATAATTATTTTATCATAATCATAATCAGCCTATAATGTTCCCACTGCTGGGACACAGGCCTCCTCTCGGTGAGAGGGAAGGGGAAGTTTATTTTCTTAAAATTTTATTGTTCTCAGATAGTGAAACCTCGTTATTTAATATAATAATAATGCGTAAGTAAATAAATATTAATAATATAGCTAAGGAATAAAAACAAAGTGTTAGATAAAAAACGTTTCTGTGTTTTTTATCGAACACTTTGTTTTTATTCCTTAGCTATAACCTAAACCTTGTATGAGTTGCTTATAATAACAGCAGTAACTTACTACTTACTGCTATTATTCTAAGCAATTGATGTTTCAGTTGCTTCAACTAACACTAGATATAAAAAGATTTTCGTTATTTAAAACTATTCAAATATATATACAATTTTATTGAGTGAAAAATATAAAAGCGCTTTATTTAGGCTACACGTTTCAACCATCACAATTAATATAACTTAAAAACAGAAGTCCGGAATAACAAAAGTGTAACAAAAACTTTGCGCGCCAATTACTCAAAACTATGCAAAACATACTTACTGCTCTTATCGATAGCGCGGGAGTGCGGTGATGCTTATCACTTATACCAATTGGGCTATATCAGTGCCCTTATTGCGTAACACAATATCAATCTCAATCGGAATCATTTTGAAGGATATTGCTAATCCATTGCTTCATATGTTCGAAAAATATGTCTGCTCAACAACGAATATAACGCATGTTGTGTTAATGGCAAAATGAAACCCATTGCAACTGACACATGAATCCTAATGCTAGTGTATTACGCAATTACCCCGCCGTTCTTACTCCTCATTCAATTCTTCAAGGAAGGAATCTAGTTAGGTACCTATTACAATAGAAATACTAATTTAAATCGAAATTCAATTATCTTTTCAAATATTCATAACAAAACGTCAAAAATCCATAAAAACATGTCATTTACACACTTCAAATCCTGAAAATAGCCAATTAAAACAGCCATTTCTCTAACAATTAAGTACTGCCACACGAATGGCATAATAAATCATAGTGTGGCATGCCATCACGCCAGTGCCAGTTAAATATTCACACTTAACACTTCTGACCACGATTGTATGTCCGCCATATTGGATTTGACACTTCATTTATAGTTTTTTTTTGTTTTTCAGGAAATTCTAATTTTTCTGGTAACTGAGGATTTTATTAATGATTTTTGTGAGACTATATGTTTGTAAAACGTTTTTAAAGAAAGTTTAAAGTTCAATACTGACATTACCGCTACTTTTTCTTATCAAAATCAAACCTTCTTACGATGTTTTCACGGTTTAAAATCCGATAAGACAACTGCAACTTTCAGTGAGCGAAAATATCGTGAGCAAACTTGGACTTAAAATGGTCTGAAGGCCAGTTCTCGTAATTTAAAACGTTCAAAATCTAGTCGCAGTCTCATCTCGGCGACAAACAAATGTCAAAAACTTGTCAAAAATTTTTGGAGTTTAGAGGTATTTTTGACAGATTGAGACTGAGATCAGCCGGTCGATTCTGTAAAAATCTCACCGTGTAAACTTAGGTGAAATGAGTTTGTTTTTGCTAGGAATTGACACTATTGACAGTTCACTCCACGCTCACTTCACCTAAGTTTTCACGGTGAGATTTTTACAGAATAGCACCACAGAGGAGCAATTCTCGTAATTTTAAAAACATCTGTCAAAAGTATTTGACATTGATTGTCGCTGAAATGAGATTGCGACTTGATTTTTAACATTTTTATTACCTGAATTATAACTGAATAACGGAGCTTGCAGTATGAGTCATCATCTGCCTGCCTTTCCCCAACTATGTTAGGGTCGGCTTCCAGTTTAACCGGATGCAGCTGAATACCAGTATTTTACATGGAGCGACTGCCTATCTGACCTCCACAACCCAGTTACTGGGTAATACGATACCCCTTGGTAAGACTGGTTGTCAGACTTTTGGGCTTCTGCCTACCCGTAACGACTGTTTGCCCTTTTTTATTACGGCAATTGCCCCTCTTATATCACCAATGGCCCTCTAATATCAACAATTGCCCTCTAATATCACCAATTGCCCTATAATATCACCAATTGCCCTCTAATATCACCAATTGCCCTCAGATATCACCAATTGCCCCTCTAATATCACCAATTGCCCCTCTAACATCACCAATTGCCCTAAAATAATACCATTTGCCCCTCTAATATCAGCAAAAGCCCTCTGTTATCACCAATTGCTTCTCTAATATCACCAATCGCCCCTCTAATATCACCAATGGCCCTCCAATATCACCAATTGCCCTCCAATATCACCAATTGCCCGTCTAATATCACCAATTGCCCCTCTCATATCACCAACACGTTGTGATCTAAAGTATGATACTTCTTCGGTGATTTTTCCGACCACACATTATGCCTAATTGACTTCTAAAGAAGCTATCCTAAAAATATTCTCAACCATAATTACTCTAAAAACCTATTAAAAACAACGTCACATCACTATTTAACCGAAAACCAACGAAACAACGTTCTACCACCACACACAACACTATCATTAGGGTTCATTAAATTATTTATTAAGGTCAATAACGTCGTAAGGGTTCCGTAGACACGCCTCCCTTTATTGTATTTATGATTTCGTTACGAACCGACTGGCTTAGATGTTTTGAGGTTATTAAATTAACTGGTAGTTTCATGTCAGGGTATTCAATTGATTATTATTATTTAATATGGTTATGGAAAAGGGGAAAGTTTTGATTTCCGGATGTTTTAAAGGGATGGGCAGAATAGCTATATTTTGGAGGTTATACTTTCATAATAGGCACCTTAGATACTATGATCAAATAAAAAGTCAATACATAGCGCTGCGCTGCGAACAATACAGTGAAGCATGCAAAAATTACACCTCCGCTATGTGCATACACGCTCACACGCACACATTTACAATCAAACTACACCTCACTATGTGCACACATGTTTACGAAACCGGCTTCACTTTACTGTTGACAGCCCTCTGTCTTGGTTTTTTATTTAGACCACTTTTTGACCCCCCCTCCCCCCTAAATAAGAAAAAATAAGACTTGGATGAAACCTCTCCCCCCTTTCAATGTTACGGAAGATCTACAAAGAAAAAGTTAAAAACTTATAATTTTGGTTTGTCTTTGTAATCACAAACGTAAGCAAAAAACGTAAGATCTTACGTAAGAACAATCTAGAACCCTCGGAGGAGGCCTGTGTCCCAGCAGTGGGAACATTATGGGCTTATTTAGCTAATCCTCTGTTCTCTTTGCCAACAGGTCCCAGAAGCAGAAGGATGAAAAAGAGAGCTGCAGCAGTTCCAGAGGAGAAGAGACCAAGAACCGCTTTCAGTGCTGCACAACTCGCTAGATTGAAGGTAACTATAGCAAATAACTATTCAAATATCAGCCTGAATAAGGCAGATGAGAGTAGAAACACCGGGAGACACGCCCTAGGAGGATATACATATGACCTTATTGGACTGGTGATGTTCTATAGTGACCTTATTGGACTGGTGATGTTCTTCTGAAAGATCAGGTGCTTAATACTTGCAACCACTGTACTGTACTGTGCACTGTGGGTTACTCAATCTGATGTTAAAGCAGATGAGTAACGTGTTACAGGTAAACCAGAAAAGGTTTGCGCTTCGGTAATGTTTGTGTTTCTGAATTGGTACGAACGTCGCGCCACAGTGTTACTACTACTGTTATAGATAACGCAAGTATCACGATCTGTATGAAAACCAAGCGTGCCATTTTTTTACTAGGTACCTACTATGACGTCACAAGCACTATTTAGTGATGGGACAATCAAATCGATTCAAAGACGCTATGCAACGTTTATTAGTAAGGGGATAAGTTTGTATATTTAAAGAGGTTATCACTACTTATATCTTTATTACCTACTCACTTGAATACTATTATTTATCAGAAATAGGTTTAGTAGCTTATATTCCAAAAGATATTGATTTCATACCATAAAATAAAAGGTCAACGCACATTAGTTCTAAAGCATTATGTTACAAAGGTCTAGCATTGATGTAATTAAACAGCATACCTGCATACGCGATTAAATTTCCAAACATGTAAACAATTATGAGTTATTGGAAAAATAACTTTAACAACCACACAATAAAGTTCAGTTTACGCTACATCTTCAAATATTTTTATAACTTTTGTCAATACCACTAGTCACTCAGAAAGCAACTTAATTTTCTCAAAAGTAAAGTTTATATTCGTTTAACTTGAAATAACATAAATTGGAAACAGGAATTTGAATAGACTTTAGCTAACTTACATATCCATAGCCTGGGTAATTGATACCGCAATATACTATTAAAATTCGCATAATTATTATGATTCGATCATGATCAAGCTTAGAAACACGACGAACCGAAACATCCCATTAGGAATATAAGATGATTCGATAACATACCATCACGCCTGATTTCCTGTAAGGGTAAGGGCAGTGGGAGGCAGTCACCTCCTTCTGCGAAGCATTCATGCTAGCGAAGGAGGTGGTGGGATGGATGAGGGAGAGAGCCTCCCGTCCCAGCCGCCGCGGGAGACGCTCCGGCCGTCGGGAGCGTGACGACTCCCGGCCACCGTAGGTGCGGGCCTGCGGACGGAGAGTAATGGGTAGCTCACTGTCCGATCAGGATCAGGTCCGTGCCGGATAGCGCATCCGTGTTCCACGCGTGCCTCAAAGAGATGTCAGCATCTGAGAAGGGGCCCCTTAAGGCCGAAGCCTGCCGGGTCAGCGGGATTGTCCGAAAGGGTTACCGCTGGCCCGGAACACAAAGGGCTCAGGCAGGAACACGGGTGGGTTTTAGTCAGTAAGAGTCTGACACTCCTTTCCGCTCCACCCAGAGCGGGAGGGGGGGTCATTTGATCATTTTCCATCCGCAAAAAAAAGGGTAAGGGCAGAGTTGCACCTATAGTACACCTACATCTCGCCAGTTATGTTTAAGTCCCATGTGACAGAGGGCGAGCCTATTACCATCAACCTGGCACATTTCTATAGGCCGACCGCTTAACTGAGACGTTGCCTGAGGTAGCAGCGCGGTGCGGGAGGGGTGTAGTGACGTGAGGCGAGAGCTCAGTGATTCGTCGACTTGTGACAACTATCACCCCTCCCGCACCGCGCAGCTACCTCAGGCAACGTCTGAGTTAATCGGTCGGAGGGTCTCCGGGATGCTACTGAGAAATTCCTGATAGATAAACCCAATTATGGAAAGACCTAGGAACCCCGCGCTTAACAGTAGCTTTTGCGATCTATGAAAGAGTCAGGACTTGGTTCTGTGCAGGATACTCAAATCACCTTTACTCCTCAAGTCCCTCAGGCTCCTCAGGTCTATCAGTCATTCTCGGAAAGCTCGTTAAGCCGTTGGTCCCGGGTGTCACGCGTTGATCTTTGACAGTCGTTACGGGTAGTCAGAAACCCGAAAGTCTGACAACCAGTCTTACTAATGGGTATCGTGGTACCCAGTAACTGGGTTGCGGAGGTCAGATAGGCCGTCGCTCCATGGAAAATAATAGTGCTGCAATCGGTTAGACTGCAGCCGACCCCAGCATAGTTGGGAAAAGGCGAGGCAGATGATGTAGGGGATAATCTTCGGAACTACTGATCCGATTTCGAAGATTCTTTCACTAATGAGAAGCTACAGAAGTCAGGCAGATTAATTTTTTATTACTTCAATTCCTAACCCACCTTTTTTGCCCACAGCACGAGTTTGCCGAAAACCGCTACCTGACAGAGCGAAGACGTCAAAGCCTGGCAGCAGAGCTGGGTCTAGCTGAAGCTCAGATCAAGATTTGGTTCCAGAACAAACGGGCCAAGCTCAAGAAGGCTTCGGGACAGAGGAACCCCCTCGCGTTACAACTGATGGCACAGGGGCTGTACAATCACAGTACTGTGACGGAGAGTGATGAGGAGGAAGAGATTAATGTCACATAAGGACGTTTTTCGTGTATATGCCGAAGTTCGCACGGGCACGTTTTTCGCATGGCGATTTTTCTTCGCGCGGCGATTTTTTTTCGCGCATCTGGGTTCTCAACACACTGCTTGGTGCTGTGTTGGTTTTGAATGAAGTAACATCAACCAGCCCTATATTTAGTTCTTTGTGTTTTATTCTGCTGTAAAATTCTCACCGTGAAAACATGGCTGAAGTGAGCCATATGAGAGCTGGCATTTAAAACCTGATGCTAGGAATTGACACTATTGACTGCTCACTTTTTACGTAACAGACTATCAGTAGCAATGGCTTTCTTTTGACAGTTCAACAACGTTCATTGCGTTATTTACGTTGTTGAGCAAACAAATTTTTCAAACCTATGAAGCAATACCTATCTTTCAAAATTATTCAGATTGTGAGTGATAGTTTGTAACGCAATTAGTGTGCAGGGGCCCAAGTCTGCTATTTTTATAAATTCGTCATTCCAACACGATCCCATTGTCATTTTGCTAAAAGTTCGTAATCTGCTAAATTCATAATGGTCGATCATTGGTCGGTCCATGGCACAGAACATATACGATACTCGTAACGAATTACAAGCAATGACTGCACAATGACGTTCTAATGGTAGGTCACTGATCAAAGGAACTGTCAAAATTTTAGCAGATTACCGCCTAACTCAGTCATTCATTTGTCATTAGGTACTAGATTACCATTCTGTGCCATTTCTTTCAATGGAGTGCAGTGGTTGACCATTGGAAAGTCATAATGACACCATTATATTAGTAGATTACCAAACTTGTCAAAATCAACAATTATGAAATCAATGATAGACCATTCTGACACTATTGTAATAGCAGACTTAAGGCCCAGAGCGGCTGCAGATTGACATGAGATTGCGATTGTAGTGTATCTAATTAAGTTGAGAGACGGTGTAAGCACAAAAGGTTAAATTACTGAGACTATTATGGCAAAAATTATGGCGTCTGTGTTCAGACACAGACGCCATAATTTTTTCCCAATAAATGGGCATTCCTCTTTTTGTCTGAGAAAAAAAGAGGAATGCCCATTTATTGGGATTTTTTTCTGATTTTCTTGTCTTTGTATTGAAGCAATAATAATTAAACTAAAGGGATATTACCAGAATTGGTAACTAATAAAATGTCGTCGTTTATAAATAATGGCAATAACTGCAGTTTTCTGAAAATAATGTTTTAAGAAAATATTACTACTATGTCGTTTGGCCCACGTTCGCGCGGACACGTAAGAATATCGCAATGGGATTTTATCGCGCACTGGATTTTCAACTCTTGCTGTTGAGCCGACCGTTGAGATTTCAACACAGCGCATTCCAGCGATTTTCAAGTCTCCGCGATAAGCAGCGCTTTGAAATCCCAGGTCGCGAAAAAAAATCGCCGCGAGAAAAACTCGCCCGGGCGAACCTGGGCTTTTGGTTTGCCTAAAAAAAATGCGTCCAGTTACTCGTGAATATGTTTAAATGAAATAAAAGGCCATTTTGAGACTACGAGATATATGTATTTTATAATAAAATATTAGCGTAGTATATTATGGTATTTTGGGGCCATCCGTCATGGGGGACGAGGGGGTAAAAAAGTGTGACGTCGTGTCGACGAGGGGTTGAGTCTTAAGGTTCGTGACGTCACATGTAATAAAAATAATAAAAATGTAAAATATTTTTTTTTAAATATTACCAAGTACAACAATATTTTTATTAGTTTAAAATTGCAAAGTATGTGACGGCCACTAGGGGGTCGTAATATTTGTGTGACCGGTCACACAAATATGACCTGTGACATGGACGGGGGGTGGGAGGGGGGGAAGATCATGAAAATTAAATTTAAAAAATCCATGAAATTCGTGTGACGTCATTACCGGATGGTCCCTTTGCAAAATAAAGAAAATGTTCCTGGTAGTGTAAATAATATAGAATTTAACGTATTTATTCTTATTGAGTAAAGCGTAGTTATTTTAGGACTTGTAAAATAGCTGTTAACATAGAAATTAGTAAACAGTTCTAAAAACCAATTATTAACATTAAAATATTGCTAGCATTTTCTGGCTATTTCCTGTAAATAAAAAACCGGTTTCTGGGGTATTTTGAACCGGAGTTAATTCATTTGACAGTTGTAATTTTTTGCGTTTCCGAATGTTTACTTTCGTTCGTTTACAATTTTCAAAATTTACCCTCATAATTAGGTAGCATAATCAGCTGTATGTTTCCACTGCTAGGACACAGGCCTTCTCTCTGTGAGAGGCAGTGGGTGGTAATCCACCACGCGGGCCCAGTGGGAGTTGGTGGATAAGGGGGAACGTTGCTTAAATATATATTTTTGTTGAATCAAAACTTAGCTATTGACTGTTTCAGCACCTCAGAAACTGGGTTTTTAAGACTTTAACAATGGTTTGGCTTTTAAGTAAAAAATCTAGTTTAAACTCTTGAATCTCTGCAATAGCTAAAAAGTACTGATAAAAAGATGCGATATGATAACCAAATAGTTTGTAAGTTTGTGTAGTTATAATTTATTAAAATAATCATGTTATTTAATCATTTGGTGAGGCACTATACAAGAAAACCTATATAAAGATAAATAAAAAAGTTATAAGAATGAGGTTATGAGGACAAATGTATCTCAATGATAGAATGAGGAGAAATTATTAAATGAGGAAACATTTCTTATTGAGGAATGATGTTTTAAAGTCGTAAGAAAAATGCTGCATATTAAATGAGGACTTGGTAGTTTCTTCTTCATTAGCTTATGCACAGCATAATGCATCTTAAAGGCTCCTACAAAGAGGTGCGACACGCGATATAATCGCGCGCGACACAAAGGCACCGCTCGTTGCGCAACTTGCAGTGCCTTTGTGTCGTGCGCGATTTTATCGCGTGTCGCGCCTGTTTGTAGGAGCCTTTAACGTTCCCTAAAGGGGCCGATACTCTCGCTCGTGGAGACAGCTCCATGAGACACAGGCCTCCTCTCTGTGAGAGGGGGTGGAGGGAATGGCCCGAAATCTACCACATGGGCCTAGTGCGGGTTGGTAGATGTCACATGTCTTCGAATTTTTGGTTCTGTTTAATGACCGACGTTTTTCTTCGCCGTTTTGAGAGCAGTGGTGATGAAATAAATTGCATAAAGTAATGTGCCTGTCTGGCTTCGAACCCACGACATGAGCCACCACATGCTCTCTTGCTCATTGGAACAACACGATTACAATTTTATTTCGGCATAATGAATTCACTTGTTTGTATTATAATATTTATAATGTAAAGAATTATAGTTATAAGTAAGTACATATTAATAATTTATGTGTGTTCTATAAATAAAACGGTGTTTCTATTTTTTTTTCTAGAAAATACTGTCTATTAGTCATTTCGATTCTTCCATTTTTTTTCTGTTTTTTTTTTCTTATTATTTGTAAATATTTATTAAAAATATTATTATCCGGGTAGTTATTGTGACTGTGCTAGTTTTTAAATGTATAGAAAATAATAAATAAATTATATTACGTTATAAAATTATTTTGTTGTTTTGTTTCTATTAACATCCCCAATTAGGAACCTACCAAACTTCACTGTCAGAATAAAGTCATCATGTGCCCAGCCTTTTCCCAACTATTTTTCGTTGGGGTCGGCTTCCAGTCTAACCGGGTGCAGCTCAATACCAGTATTTTACATGGAGGCATTTGAAATTCCAGAAGGAGGAAATCTAATAGCTCTTTGCCCGACCCGGGAATCGAACCCCGGACCTCATGCACTGCAATAGGTAGCGCTTTCGATCACTACACCAACCAGGCCGTCAAAAAACAAATAAATAATGACATAGCATCATCAGCTGCCTAGCCTTTTCTCAATTATGTTGGGGTCGGCTTCCAGTCTAACCAGGTGCAGCTGAATACCAGTATTTCACATGGAGCGACTGCCTATCTGACCTCCAAAACCCAGTTACTGGGTAATACGATACCCCTCGGTAAGACTGGTTGTCAGACTTTCGGGCTTCTGACTATCCGTAACGACTGTCAAAGATCCACGAATGACAGCCGGGACCAACGGCTTAACGTGCTTTCCGAGACACGGAGGGGTCTCGGTTTGTAAAGATGGTCACCCATCCACAGACCAACCGCGGCAAGTGTAGCTTAACCTGATCGATGGACCCGTGTGGCTGTTATTATTTAGCCATGAGCCCCTCTCACTGTCAGAATAAAGTAAAATACTTACAAAATTAATAAGAAGAAGAGTCCAACAGTCTAATTGCGTAACACATAATCAATCAGAATCTGTCACTTTTGAAGGATATTGCTAATCCATTGCTTCATAAGTTCGAAAACATCGTCTGCTCTACAAAGTAAATAACGCAATGAACTTGAATGAACTGTCAAAATGCGATTGCGATCGATTGTCATTTTATGTGTGTTACGCAATTACCCCGCTGTCTTAAATTTAAAGCCAAAGTAAACGCATTTATACAACGAAACCAACAGGCGGTTTTGAATTGTCAAATAGTCGGTCAGTCAGTCAGAGAGTTGAAGCTAGATTCAAATCGTACTAAGATCTCTATGGAGAAGAATAAGCAAGAAACTCTATGGACACTGTTTTGAATAAAATCCATATTAGTCCATACTAATAAATTCGAAAGTAATTCTGTCTGTCTGTCTGTATGTTACGCCTCTGCCTTTTCACGCCAAAACCATTGAACGGATTTCGATAAAACTTGGCAGAGAGATAGATTGCATCCCGGGGAAGGACATAGAATAGTTTTTATCCCGATATTCCCACGGGATCGACCTTTATGCGGGTGAAACCGCGGGGCGTTGCTAGTTAACTTATAATTACAATATTTCCACCTGAATTTGTTTGGCCAGCCGTGGTGGTTATCTATGATATGGGGCTTACAGAACCTAAACACAAAAAATGCAAGTTTTAGACACTTGCATTTTTTGCAAACATGAAATCGCGAAAAAAAATCAGCTGTTCCTTACATTTATGTTTGTATAACTCGTCAAAATGTAGGGAACAGCTGATTTTTTTTTCGATTTCAAGTAAATGGTCGCATAGTAAAAGTTGTTCATAATGATGAGTACAATGACCTCTTAAGAGGTTGTTAATGTTTTACCAATAACCCTGTATATGTATGTAAATTTTACATTCGAAATTAGTTCTGATTCTCATCCAAAGATTAAATTACTTTTGATTTTTGAGTGGTGATGAAATAATTTACACAAAGTAAAATGCCTGCCTGATTTCGTACCTACGACGTATAAGTCGTAAGTCGTGTTTATTTCTACTGGGCCACTTTCTATTTTCAGTTATTACTAAGTAGACAAGACACCACACCACACCCCTTTAACACTACGAAAACACAAACCATTTTGATTTACATCAAACTAAAGAATGTACAATAAAACGCTAATAAATCAAAATAAACTTGCATACAGCGAACCGCATGATTTAAATGTGCTCTACCGGGAATCGAACTGCGGATGTCGCGATAATTGTTAACTACTGAGCCTTGGTGCCCTTTGAAGTTTTGAGTACGATTTGAAATCGTGTGACGTAAGGGTTTTAAATAGTGATGTGCGTAGTAAGGGGATTGGTATCGGTTTCGGCTTTCGGCCTAGTTTTTGTGTGCCGAAAATTGTGAAAAATTAGTTTCTTGAAATTTTCCACATTTTCTATGAAAACTTCGGTGAAGTGACCTTAAAGTGAGATGTCAATCTCTAGCATGAAGAGGAATGACAGCTCCCTTCACCTAAGTTTTCACGGTGAGTTGTTTACAGAATAAATCTTTTGACATACCTCATCGGACTTAGGTGTCGTAAAGAATGACTGTGAGGTAATGTTAATAACAACTGGGCAGCAGTGTTGCTTGTCTGTTATCAAGAATAACATAGTCTTTGGCTACTACGATGATGTAGATAAAGGAGGAATTATGAATGACTAACTGTGCCCCGCGGTTTCACCCGCGTAAATGTCGATTCCGTGGGAGTATCAGGATAAAAAGTAGCCTATATGTTAATCCAGGGTGTCAGCTACCTCCATACCAAATTTTATCAAAATTGGTCCAGCCGTTTGTGCGTGAAGAAGTAATAAACATATAAACACACACACACACTCACAAACTTTCGCTTTTATAATATTAGTGTGATAGATACCATCTTTGATATCCTAATAAGAGAGCTAAGTATAACAAACGGGCCAATATAAAGATTCATAGATAACTCTGCCTTGGAGTGTAAATGTACGGCTGTTCCACAAATGATTGGTGATTTAATATCATGTCCTACGTGTCCTGTCAGCTGCACGTTACAAGAACTGATGGACGCTAGTGATGGCGCCAATCACGTAGCCGAATTCTAGGCCGAGTCCATAGATACCATCCATAGATTGCCATAGACACGCACTTATGAACACTGAATGTTCATTTGTCCATCAGCCCTGTGCAACAGTAAGTAGTTACCTTTGCCTATAGATTTTTTAAGCATTGCAGTGTAGGAAACGATAGTCGTTACGGGTCGTCAGAAGCCCGAAAGTCTGACAACCAGTCTTGCCAAGGGGTATCGTATTACCCAGTAACTGGGTTGTGGAGGTCTGATAGACAGTCGCTTCATGTAAACTACTGGGGGTCTACTCCGAAGCGGTTAACCACTGTATCGGCCGAATGTTCGGTCATTTTCTGATTCGAATATTGTTGTCCTACTACGAATTTAAAAAAAAAATAAGGTAAAAAAAGGGTAAGGGTTCTAAAAAGGTTCGGATTGGCACAGTTTTGTCGGGACCATTAGTCAATATAGGAAATGAATGGTAGTAGAAAATGACCGAACATTCGGCCGATACAGTGGTTAACCGCTTCGGAGTAGACCCCCTTGTATTCAGCTGCATCGGGTTAGACTGGAAGCCGACCCCAAAATAGTTTGGAAAAGGCAGGCAGATGATAAGATGATGGTGAGTGTAGGGGATCGATACCAAAGCATGCCTAATTCCAGCCTAAAAACCTCGAAAAAAAATCACAGACAAAATTTTTTCCCGAATTTAAAATCCCATAAACTTTCCCCAAAGAGAAAAATCTTCAATGAAATCCCTAACACCAGTAACTAAACTGAAACCAAACGATAATTCAAGAGCTATGACGTCCGAAATTAGGCACCAATTAGTCCGGTATTCGGGCATCCATCATGGCTGCTTAGCGTTCCCGCGAATGTGCCGTCAAATACTTTGTACACAAATAGATGGGGATCGTTTAGTTGTAGCTTTCATGCTAATTGGCGTTTTTGCTTATTATATTTGATGTTAGAAATTGTCTGTGACGCTGGGAGTTGGTAGCTGTGAAGTTTCGGTGTGACTTATGAGAAACCGGGGAAGATATTGTGAGTGAGGTGGAAATAAGTAGGTTCAGTCACGAGCAATAATATGTCAACACTTGGCAACTTTCAATTGCGATTTTTTCACGAAATAACGAAAGCAAAGTTGAAATAGACACGTTACATAAACCTATAGGTTCGAAAATACTATGTTCGTAATAACATCAAAATTCATTAAAAAATAAAGGAGAAAATCGTCTTTGAACAAAGCCAAGTGTATACATACTTATGCTCGTGACTGTTACCTTGGAACTTTCCTACTACTTACGAATTTCTTTGCCGAGGTTTTTCGTCTTAGGCCTGCTTTTTCCAACGCCAGATAATGTTATCGGGGGAATAATTTTGAATTTTTGACAGTTCATCCATAAAAAAACTGTCAGACGTCAATTTTATTCCACGAATAAAAATTATCTGTTGATTGAAAAATCAGCCCTTAGTGGTATTGACTATATTGACAGCTTTAAGTAAATCAACTCTGACAACAAACCTAGCTTATATTTTCACAATATCACATCAACATTTCGAAAAATATTTCAGGCACCTATGTAAAAAACACAAATTTTGATGTACATACCAATGGTGCAAATATGTATTTTATATAGGTAATATAAATAATATCAATTAATATCAACTAATTAAAAGGAACAGATTGGGAATAAAAAACAAAAGCAGACCTAAATAATAATCACACTAATATTATAAAGGCGAAAGTTTGTGTGTGTGTGTGTTTATATGTTTGTTACTTCTTCACGCACAAACTACTGAACGGATTTGGATGAAATTTGGCACACAGATAGTTTATAACCAGCATTAACACATAAGCTACTTTTTATCCTGATATTCCCACGGGATCGACACTTACACAGGTGAAACCGCGTAGTTTTATATAAATCTGTAAAATAATTCATTTTTTTTTTTAAAGTTTGCACTATTTTTGCCACCGCCCATGTGTTGGACTATCATAATTGTAGATCGATAATTTTAAAGACAAGTACAGCACTACCGTCTCATAACTCTCCTCAACAGTACATTTAAAAATAATATAGACGAAAATAAGTTGCCCATAACTTACATCTAATAGTTCGTGAGAAAGATTCTGTCAATAAACGAACTAAAACATTCTATTATAAATACATTCTGGCGTTACTTGAATAACTAATAATACTTTGTGAAAGTTTGTCCGTCAGTAAAAAAAAAAGTAGGATAGTGTTTTTGAAGGAGCTTGTCCGAGGAAGTTGTCACACTAATATTATAAAGGCGGAAGTTTGTGTGTGTGTGTGTTTATATGTTTGTTACTTCGTCACGCTCAAACGGCTGGACCAATTTTGATAAAATTTTGTATGGAGGTAGCTGACACGCTGGATTAACATATAGGCTACTTTTTATTCCGATATTCCCACGGGCTCGACATTTACGCGGGTGAAACCGCGGGGCGAACTAGTCATATCATAATCAGGAAAATATAGTAGGAGAGTCTTTGGGATGGAGCTCGTCCGGGGGAGTCGTCATATCATAATGAGAATATACTGGTCCCAATGCTGGGAAACAGACCCCTCTGTGAGAGAGTGGCGCGGCACGCAGGCAGTATAGGTAAAAAAATCGATTCACCAACCCGCACCCGGCCCGGCGTGGTGGATTATGGCCTACTCCTTGTCATAGAGGTGAAGCCTGTGTCCCAGCACTGAAAATATTATATGCTGATGATGCTAATATAGGTATATAACCGACATAGCCCGAAGAATTGCCAAATATAAGTGGCAGTGGGCAGGGCACATTGCTCGCAGAACAGATGGCCGATGGGGCCGAAAGGTTCTGGAGTGACAACCGCGTACCGGAAGACGTAGCGTTGGAAGGCCTCCCACAAGGTGGTCCGACGACCTTGTGAAGGCCGCAGGAACCCGTAGGTGCTTGGGGGAGGCCTATGACCAGCAGTGGACGTCTTTCGGCTGAAATGCTAATACATTATATTTCTTATTATCCTAGATTGTAACAAAAATAAACATCGTGGGAACTATATCTAGTAAAAACGTACCCACTCCTACACAGAATGTTTATCATATTTATTATTTTCCAAGCAAAACCACAGTATCCAACTAGTATACAAACAATAAAACCCATCGATGATGTACCGCGCAAGTAAATCTGTCATCCCAGCCCATCCGTCACGCAGACGCTAAGATATTAATATGAGTCACTATGCGCCTGCGCAGGCACGAGTGCAAGTTACTGAGTGTACTTATGGTGAGAGGGGTCTGATGAAAGGTGGGCATCGAAACTAAATAGTGGAAGTGTCCGAGGAGTTTCTTGCCCGTTCTTCTCCATAGGAACCAACTACGCTTTGGAATGGGCAACTAGCTTCATCTTTCTGACTGACCGACTTCTTGACAATCCAAAACGCATTACTTGAAATTAATGCTTTGAGTTTAAAATATGTAAGGGAAAAAAAATGAAAAATAAAAACTTTTTTCCAAAGAAAAACAACCGACTTCCAAAAAAATAACTTTAATTTCGGAAGTCGGTGTCGTTGGTTTCGCATTTTCGTTGTATGACACCGACTTCCGAAATTAAAGTTATTTTTCACTTTGTAGTGTTTTTTTTTGCGCGTAGTTTACGTACGGGTGTGAAACTCGGTTATTCCTCCTCGTTCTTATTCTCTTTGAGTCGTGGCTCGTGGCTAAGTTAAAGCCGTGACAAGTGACAATCGTTTTCAATGCTTTTAATAATTCTAAAACAACTTTCAGCAGGATTAACATAAGCTTTTCGGTAGATTATGTACATTTTTAACCTTCTCATCGTGGTTGTCGCTGATGGTGGTCACTTTATCTAGGTCCTGAGGTCCAACTATGTTGGGGTCGACTTTCAGTCTACTGGATGCAGCTTACCAGTATTTTACATGGAACGACTGCGTATCTGACTCCAGAACATCCCTTGGTAAGACTGTCAAACGGGCTCGGGCTTCTGATTACCCCTAAGGACCTGGAAGGGTCATCATCATCATCATTTCAGCCGAAAGACGTCCACTGTTGGATATAGGCCTCCCCCAAGCACCTCCACTTCGACCGGTTCTGTGCGTCTCGCATTGAACGGGTTGCTGCGGCCTTCACAAGGTCGTCGGACTACCTTGTGGGAGGCCTTCCAACGCTACGTCTTCCGGTACGCAGTCGCCACTCCGGAACCTTTCGGCCCCATCGGCCATCTGTTCTGCGAGCAATGTGCCCTGCCCACTACCACTTAAGTTTGGCAATTCTTCGGGCTATGTCGGTTACCTTGGTTCTCCTGCGGATCTCCTCATTTTTGATTCGATCACGCAGGGAAACTCCAAGCATAGCCCTCTCCATTGCCCTTTGGGTGATTTTTAGCCTTCTTATAAGGCCCATTGTGAGCGACCACGTTTCAGTGCCATAAGTCATCACTGGCAACACGCACTGGTCAAAGACTTTCGTCTTGAGACACTGCGGTATGTGGGACGTAAAAAGGTCAGTTATGGAAAATTTAACACATATAGACACAAATTCAAATTAAAGTATGTTGGCATAACACCTATTTCCTCGCCCGCCTGCCCTTATTTTACCGGAACTTTCTAAAAATACATCGTGAACTACATTTAATAGTGCACTCAAATATTAGTTCACGTTTTCACCTGTTTAAGAGTCATAATCACCATTACAATGCATCGTCATAACTAAACCTAATATTGACACGAAACAAACTTACTAAATGCGGCTGTGAAACTAAAAAACACGAAGAAAATGTTCCAGCTCTATCAACATCAAACAGCAAATTTAAATTGGTAACCGTCATACTAAAATACCAAATTAAGTTTACAGTTCCGGAAGTTCTGAGTCAGAGCAAGTTGTTTGAGGCAAAACCGCAAATGTAACTTTGCCGTAGTTTTACATGAAAAATGTAAATATTGATGGTGTTCCTTAAGTCGATCATGATCGACAAACATCGGACGTGCTCGGTAAACATCGGGAGCGTTCGGCAAACATCGGCTTCTAATAGCAAATAGCAGTAAATTGGTGATAATTTGAAAAGTGTAGCATCGGTGGTTGTTTTTGAGTTAATATAATTAAAAATTGAAGGGAAAGGGTTCAAAATGGTTGATTGGAGAAGGTATACCTAGGTGTAGCAGTGGTTTGATTATTGTATTTTAGCCCGAAAACTATCACTGTTGGTAGACTATGATTACAGTTGCTCGGGTCGATCGTCGACCTTGAGCAACGCTTGCCGAGGTCGGTCCGTGGATTGGTGACCATATGGAGACCCCTCCGTGCCTCGGAAAGCACGCTAAGCAATTGGTCCCGTTGCCAGTCGTTTTGAGTAATCAGTAGCTCAAAAGTGTGACAACCAGGCTTACCAAAGGGGTATAATATACCCAGTTACTATAGGGTGGTCAGATAGGCAGTCGCTCCATGTAAAATACTGGTATTCAGCTGCATCCGGTTAGACTGGAAGCCGACCCCAACATAGTTGGGAAAAGGCTAGACAGATGATGATGTTATGTCATTATTTATTTGTTTTTTGACGGCCTATTACATGGGAGTTAAACATAACTGGTGAGAAACGTATAATTATCATCATCTGCCTAGCATTGACATATATATTACTAGCGTAAGAACCGGGCTAACGGCGCGACTAAATGGCACCAACGCGTTGGCCCTAAAATGAAGGTTTTAGGGCCAACGCGACTCAGTTGACAGTGGTGCGCGCGAACTTCGAACTTCGAACTAAGAACTTCTATGTAAAATGTTCAGACGGGCGTATCCTTACTTTTGAAATCATTGCTGCCTACCCTTTTCCCATCTATGTTGGGTTTAGCTTCTAGTCTAACCCTATGCAGCTAAATACCAGTATTTTACATAAAGCGACTGTCTATCTGACCTCCACATCCCAGCTACGTAACGACTGTTAAAGATCCACGAATGACAGCCGGGACCAATGGCTTAACGTGCTTTCCGAGGCACGGAGGGTTCTCGGTATGTAAAGATGGTCACCCATCCACAGACCAACCGCGGCAAGCGTAGCTTAACCTGATCGATCGACCTGTGCGGCTGTTATTACTTAGCCACGGGCCCCTCAAATAATGACATAGATAGGTACATAAAAAAGACTTTAATAACATCAAAATTATGGTGATTGGTTTGCAAATTGTATTTTTTTAGTCATCGTTAAGACGGATTAGGTATATCTACCTAACCTACTATTATTTTTGTGCAAAAAATAATGATATGTGTATGTAATGAGAGGCTAATTAGGTATTATGTAAGTTACCTATGTATTTTAAAAGTGACTCTATTTGTACGAAGTGGTGGCCCAGTGGCAACGACCGCGACTTACGACTTGTAGGTCGTAGGTTCGAACCCAAGCAAGCGTTTAACTTTGTGTAAATGATTTTATCACCACTGCTCTCAAAACGGTAAAGGAAAACATCGTGAGGAAACCGGCATGTCCTAGAACCAAAAATTCGAAGACATGTGACATCTACCAACCCCCCTTGGGCCCCCGTGGTAAATTACAGCCCACTCCCTCTCGAGGAGAGGAGGCCTGTGTCCCAGCAGTGGGAACATTATAGGCTGATTATGGAATGATCGTGGTTGCCATTTTTACAAACGCAACGTTTCTTTTTTTTGATCCACCACGCGGGCCCAGTGCGGGTTGGTAGATGTCACATGTCTTCGAATTTTTGGTTCTAGGACATGCCGGTTTCCTCAAGATGTTTTCCTTCACCATTTTGAGAGCGGTGATGAAATTAATAACACAACGTAAAGCGCCTAACTAGGTTCGAACCCACGACCTGCAACTCGTAAGTTGGGGTCTCTACTGCTCTCAATCATTAAGTGCCTATTCGCATTTCGTGAGGAATTTCTCAGTAGCACCGCGGAATCTGGGTTCGTGCGCAATTTTCTTATTTTTTATTGCTGTATGGACCCGCTCTTGACCACGATTACGCCTGATGGAAAGCGATGGATGAGGTCTATGATGGAACGAGCGTGCCCAGAAGATGCCTGAGGCACTGCTGGTAATCACTCGCATCGACGAAACACAGCAGGCTGCTTGACGCCGGACTCCGGTGGGAGGGTGGTCGCAAACCAGGCGGGCGTTGGCCTTACCACCGCAAGGGAAGAATTGGCCAGTCAAATAAAGTGTTGAGTGTGACTGTCCAGGATATGCCGAGCGCGAGTTTTCAATTGAATAACTGGCGGAAAAAACTGCGTTGAGGAGGCTTCTTCATGCATCCCAAAATGTTGATTGATAGCAACGGGGCCTGTTGCTATCAATATTATGAATTACATGGGAGTTTACTGGCGAAATGTGTAGGTAGGTACTATAGGTGTTCTGCTGCCTACCCTTTCTTAAAATAAAAGCATGATATTGTAATAATTTATTTATCTACAACTACCAGACCTGCTTTTCAAAATAAAATTTAACAAAAACAGTCCAACAAGATTCCTATGTGAAATACAAAATTTTCCCAAATATAGAAATTCCAGTGAAAAGTAATATGTAATGTAGAGCATACTGCGAGCCGTTCCACTGGACCACACACGTCGCGGCCGCCGCGTGCGCTTGCGCCGCGGTAGAATACAGTGGATGAGACGGGCTATTGGAATCTTAGTGGAATTTCGTTTGGAATAAAATTAGGATCGGCGTTTGGAAGAATGGAGGGGTTTTAGTCCTACAGTGCGACTGTTCGGTAGGTTATAAGTTAAGTACATAATTTTCTGAATTGCGTATTATGTAAATTGGGCCCATAGAAATTTCATTAAAATCGGTTCAGTAGTTTGGTTTTTAAACCAAAGTTACTGGTAATAAAACTTTTTTACGAAAAAATAAAGAACCAATTTCGAAAAAAGACACTACAAACGGAAAAATAACTTTAATTTCTTAATTTTTGTAAAAAAGTTTTATTACCAGTAATTTTGGTTAAAAACCAAACTACTGAACCGATTTTAATCAAATTTCTATGGGTCCAATTTTCTGAAAGAAAAGAGTTCTGAGGTAACAAATATAAAAAATAAAATAATAAATTGTATATAAACTTAATAAAATTTGCACGCTTGCAGGCAGAATACAATCACACTTAGGTTATAAGATCTTACCTTTACCAAAACAATGTATTTCTAGCAAATAAACGTTTGATTTGATTTGATTTGAAAAAAAATACCGAATTGAGAACCTCCTCCTACGATACGTGTGACTGAAGTATTCTGGGAGGGTGTTAACCGCCGTGCATATTGACTATTTAAGTCACACGAATCGTTTACTATTTTATAGCACGTGTGACCAAAACGCGTACTTAGTCACGCTTTTTTGTGTAATTTTCTGTGTAAAAATGGACTACTTAAGTCACAGAACAGCGTGACTTAAGTGCGGGTTTAGGTCACAGAGTGCTAAAAAAATAGAGTTTCAATCTCTCAATTAGTTCATGATTAAACCATGCAAGAAAAAAAAAACATTTTACGAAGTCGTATCCACACTAGTACGCCCGCTTTGCCACCACAGTAATCGTCCAGAAGCAATAAACGACCAGTATTAATAACAATAATAAACTTTATATAGCGACAGAGTCGAGAACCAATCGCACACACACACAGAAGTATGGTGATTGTATGCGGAGTGGTGATTACTGATTAGTGGTCGGTGATGACATAGACGAGTGATGGTGTAAACTTTGTGAATAAATAAAGTCGACAACCAATCGACAAACACACAAAAATGGTGATTGTGAGTGGAGTGGTGATTAGTGATCGGTGATGAGTAAGATTGGTGGGTGATCAGTGATGTCAGACAGTACTTATCTACTATCTGACATCTTGTATTTAATCACTGATCATTAATTGCCACTACGACGACAATTAATCGCACACACACACATACTGGAGTACCTGTACGGGAATTGTGTGTGGGTGTGGAGTGGCGATTAATGTTCAATGATGGTTGGTATATATGGCGATCAAATTCGTGCGAATCGACCCCGTAACGACTATCATAGATCTACCAATCACTTACTCTCACTGAACTAACGAATCAGGTTATTAATATGTGGACTTTGGATTGCCCGGACCATTCGTCCCACCCGCTGAAGACCTCCCACCTGGACATGAGCTACCTTGGGTCACATGGAAGTCTTTAAACAGACTCCGGACCCAGGTTGGCCGAAGCAAGGAAAACCTGTTCAGGTGGAGATTCATAGACGACTCCGCCTTGGAGTGTAAATGTGGTGCTGTTCCACAAACGATGGGACACTTAATGTCGTGTCCTGCGTGTCCTGTCAGCTGCACGTTGCAGGAGCTGATGGACGCTGGTCGAGGCGCAAAACAAGTGTCCGAATTCTGGGCCGAGTACATTTAGATTGCTATCGACACGCTAAGAAAAAGAAGGTTATTAATAGTGAACTCTCGTTTAAGAAGCCGCTAAGTATTTAAACGGATGTTAAAGTTGCCATTAGTGGTTACTTACTGTTCACCACATCAATCAAACTTATCATTAACTGTTAGTGATTCAAAATGTACTGGAGAGTAACTATGATAATATTTTGATGAGAGAAAAAATTGGACTACTCTGTAAAAAGTTATGCGTGGTCGTACATATAAAAAATATACATATATACGCGTCGACTTGAGACCCTCCTCCGTTTTTTCGTCGGTTTTGTAGGCACTGCACATTTTCAATTGATAAAACGAATTTTTTCGTCAGATCCTGATAAAGAAACTCTTTAAATAAGGAGATAGATTAATGAAGAATCTATATACTTCATTCATGTATCTTATCTATCACACTATAATATTATAAAGGCGAAAGTTTGTGAGTATGTGTGTGTGGGGGTGTGTTTATATGTTTGTTACTTCTTCACGCTCAAACGGCTGTACCAATTTTGATTAAATTTTGTATGGAGGTAGCTGACACCCTGGATTAACAGATGGGTTAGTTTTTATCCCGATATTCCCACGGGATCGACATTTAGGTAGGTACGCGGGTGAAACCGCGGGCGCAGCTAGTCTAATAATAAAAATTTTATAAAGAGGTAAAAGTTTGTATGTAAGTAGGGTAGAGTGGGTCAAAGTCAAATCATTTATTTCAAATAGGCACATTAAAAGCACATTTGAACGTCAAAAATTACAACTAAATAGAATTGATTCTAGTCGCCCATTCCAAAAGGTAGTTTTCGTATGGAGAAGAATGGGCAAGAAACTCCACCGTTACTCTTTTAAAATGTTTTACAAGGTCTTGTATACTTATTATAATTATATGTGAAGACGATGCACCTAGAATAAAATTAGTCACACAAAAGGTAAAAATAATTAAAAATGAAGCAGTAAATCAATTATGTGATAGATACCTACATGGTGCCCACATATTTATTAATTAATTACAAATATTCGGTCGGGGACGGGATTGACCACAAATTTCATGCAGACAGGCAAAAGCTAGTGATTAAATATAGAAACAGACACTAAATTGATTCCACACGAATTTATTTTGCCAGTTTTGGCACAGGACTAATAGAAACAGTGATTCGAATCGTGAATCATCTCACATCATTTACATAACTTATGATTGATCGTTATGAACAAAAACAGATGAGTAGATAAAAATAGAAAATGATAATATCATTGTTAATTAATGATTGCTTAACGAATGAAGCCGAAATTAAAATGGAAATATCTGAGCACTTGATAAAAATCTTAGTGAATGAATGAATGAATGAATTGCACCGGTCCCAGCGTGCCTCGAATGAACCCCAAGATTCGCACTAGCTCCTGTAGCCTCATGTTCATGGTGCTACAGCGACCATTGCACATCAAGGAATAGACCGGGGGGCGCGGTAATGGTAGGGAAGACGTGCCCGTAGGATAGGTAAGGCTTTAAGAGCCTACCGGATATGCATCCTAGAGTAAGCATTGGACTAGTGGAGAGATGGGTAATTATTTTATCTATGGATGGGTCTTTTATCGACCTTGCCGCCAGGTTGGTTCAGGTCGAGCTTCCTCGGTGCGTCTTTTGGCGGGCTTCTACTACTTTCTCGGTTCTTTTGTATGTCATTGCTCTGCTGTTTTGTGTTAGATGTTGCTGTTTTCAATGTCAATTCATTCATCATTCATTTATTCACTGGGAGACAACATACAGTCTAAATCGATGGTCCTAGAGACATGAAATTTGGAGGGTGTGTTCTTTGTGAAGAGTAGGCATCCACTAAGAAAGGGTTTTTCGAAATTCTACCCCTGTGAGGGTAAATGGGGGGGAGAGGGTGAAATTTCACGCTGATGCAGTCGCGGGCAGAAGCTAAGTGGTCTTATAATACTTAACAAAGTAAAAAATTAAAATAGATTTTCATAGACTTCAAGCTGTTATTATCATAGGACAAAGCTACTGATACTTATAATTTCTCATTCATTTTTACATCCAGATTATGAGCAACACTGCTCTATCTACCACACATCATCATCTGCCTAGCCTTTTCCATACTATGTTGGGGTCGGCTTCCAGTCATACTGGATGCAGCTGAATACCAGTATTTTACATGGAGCGACTGCCGGTCTGAAAAGAAAGCACGTTTTAAGCCGTTGGTCCTGGCTGTCATTCGTGGATCTTTGACAGTCGTAACGGGTAGTCAGAAGCCTGAAAGTCTGACAACCAGTATTACCAAGGGGTACCATATTACCCAGTAACTTGGTTGTGGAGGTCAGATAGGCAGTCGCTCCATGTAAAATACTGGTATTCAGCTGCATCCGGTTAGACTGGAAGCCGACCCCAACATAGTTGGGGAAAGGCTTGGCAGATTTTACACCTAGAACATGCCCGGAACTGGAGCAAAGGTGCTCTATTTAACTCTAACAGCTACTTAATAGCTTCAAACATTCTAATGTCTAGCGGATGCATCCCATTAACATCTGATGGACCACTCAGCATCCCACATCAATCGATTATCAATATACTTTGGATTAAAAATGTACTAAGGAGGCGCTAAGCAAACATTCTAAACAGGAAATCTACGGAGGTGGAGTTGGAGCTTTTATTTTTAGACTTTGATGGAGGGAAAGTGGTAAATTGTATTGTTAAAAATAAGTACATATATAGTAGTAGTAGTAGTGTAGTGTGTATTTTTGTTACTATAATGTTATTAGTCTGTAAGCTTTCCTAAAATAAAATAAATATAAATAAAACATACGTCAATGTTTGTGCTGTCATCTGTCAATAACATGTGGAAAGTCATGTGTCAAAAGTTTATGTCAAAATGCAAATCGTCATTATGTTCGTCATTGTTTGTGCTATGTTGTCTTTCTGTAGTCGATGACCTTGGACGTTATGGGGTTTATTTATAAACGATGCTTAAAGTTATTTGAAGTTTAAACGTCAAAAATGTAGGATTAAACTGTCGCTAATCACTACTTAACTAGAAAATTACCAGTTTACTGTAGTTTTTCATCATTATTACAGTTACAATCTTTCAGTGCATTAATTTTCTTACCTGCTAAACTCACAACGGGCCCGCACAAACTCTCCACCCGTATGTTTCCATACTAAATCGTTCAGTACAAGAGTACAATCATTGGTTGAGATCAAAAAATGTATTGGTGCAAACCTCTGGACTATTACAACCGTATTACTACGACCTACCGACTTGATACTTTAGTGAAATCGAATGACTAGGTATGAATTTTATAATTCACAATTACCTATTGTTTATGCTGTAGCGATAAAGTTGAAAATCTATTAAAGAAATTTGACTGATGGTAGTAGCTTGATGTACTGGCGTCTGTGTCCGTACATGATCCATCACGCTTGGTAGATTACAAAACCAAAAAAAAAATTGAATTTTTGGTCCTAGTCCTAGAACCAAGAATTCGAAAACATGTGACATCCACCAAACCGCACTGAGCCCGCTAATGGCCCTCTTCCTCTCACCAAAAGAAGAGACCTGTGTGACCTGTGTCCCAGCAGTGGGATCAATAAGGAGGAAGGAACACACATTGTATTATTATAATATATATGTTAGTCTGTAAGGTATTTATCTATGGGCCAAAGTAGCCTGAAAATAAAGGTATTATTATTATTATTTTCTTGTTTTAAAAGATATTTCCAACCAAATTCCATTTATTTTTATTGATTTAAGAATGACTAATGCTTGTGATTATCTAAAAACACTCTTATTAATACATAGTTTGGATACCATAATAGCCAAGCTTTTTACTGGCATAAAGGTATTATTTATACCGGCGAAGTATTTAAAAAAATTAAAGATGTGTAAAACTTATTTCATTTTAATTAATACAGTTATGTTTAAGTCCCATGTAGTAGGGGGTGAGTCTATTGCCATCAACCGGGCCCCAATCCGGACTCCGGGCCAAATTCCTGATCGAAAAACCCAACAACACTTTACTTGGGAACTAACCCAGACCTTATTATCAGCAGTAGAGCTTGCAACGACGAAACCAACAAGGCAGTTAAATGAATATACACCTTACATTAAATAAACTCATTATTATTGTATACGTGATAAAAACTGCATTCGTTTTAAATAATAACCGGAGGCGACAATCGACCACACCAAGGCAATATATAAAAAGTGAATAATAACTCTTTTATTGCATACCTAACTACCTTATAATCTGCAGCTGAAAATAAGGCCAGGCCATGTTTTTCCTTAGGCGAAATAATTTGTTTCCTAAAAATAGAATGCTATTTGCTCCAGAAACTGCTGATATTTGCAATATTTCTATTAGTAAACTATATAATTTTAATAAATTCAATAATTTTTATATGACATAATAATTAATGAATTAATACTACTGTGATTTCAAACAAACATCTTCAGTACAATACTTGAAATATATAAATTGTTAAGGACAGGGGCCTGGTGACCTGGCTTACAGGTTTTGTAAAAAACTTAGTTTAGACGCCAGTCTTCCACAAATTAAGTACAAAATTGTATCTGCAGACTGATTTAACTTTAGGCTGTAATTCTATTCTATTCATATTTTTCAGTGAGAATTTTTCGAAAGTGCCCTAAGTAGGCGCAGTAAAGTATTCGCTTTTCGTCATTATTTAACAAAATCGCTTCAGTAGAGTCAATTAAAGTGTATTTTTTTTATATATTACTATTAGCCATGAATGTCCCACTGCTGGGCAAAGGCCTTCCTACTCTCTTTCCACCTCTCTCTGTCTAGAGCTGCCCAGGTATAATCTTTATTAAAAAAATCCAGCTCATTAAGTGTTTACTATAACATTCTAAACTCCGAATTTTCAAGCAGTTTACACCATCATTTAGAGGATTTATCCCTTGGCTTATGTATGATGATACATTTACATTAATTTACATAAATAACAAATAAATGTCGATGTTTTATCAATTAGTGAAACCCGTGTGAAGCAGGGGCGGTCGCTAGTTAATTATAAAGTTAAAAAACATCTCAATTAAGATTATTATACTTTAATTGCCACCAAAAACTAACAAATCCAGAACCGGAATCAAACCCGGACCTGCCTAAACCAATTGTGATTTTTGATTGCACATCAAAATTCGCTTATTAAAATAAACAACGTGAAAAAAAATAATTAAAAAAAACTATCAAGATTATAATGGCGAAGTCGAATAGTTTGTCGGATGCCAAGCGTCGACTTGGGTGGTCTAAACGAGACGTGCCGTCTCGCTCTAACATTCACATTCTGGAGTATTGTTGTCTCGCTTTCACGCAAAGTTTGGTTGTCAAAGAGTAAGTGTAGATTGTTAAAGATTCGCTTAATTTGTTCTATCGTAGATCTGAAGTACTTTGATTGCGCGTGAGTGCTGAAATGAAGCTCTTTTTGAAGTTTTTAAGTACGTTTTCGTGTTGGTAAAGGAGTTTGTTTAGAGAAAGCGTTTGTATTGGATGGATGAGTTTCTGAAAGACGGCGCTTGCGTTGTCTACAATTAGTAATTAGGTACTTTGTCTATTGAAAAGGGTGTATAAATTGGGTAAAAAAATCCCTCTTTTTTTATGTACCTTTTTTGTTGATAACTTTTTAAATAATGTAAATTTAAATAAAAATATTAATAAGTACAGCTAAAATATAGGTAAAAAAAATGTTTTTTTTTTAACAGCAAGCTTTTTCAGCACATTTTCCATCACAGGAAACTACATTTTGGAAAAGACAATTTAAAAAATTTAAGTCAAAACAGGAATAATATTTGATTATTGTTTGATTCTTTCTGTTTCTATAAAGGGTGGCAGGGATACGCAAACTAGTAACCACCACCAGTGCTATACTGTAAAAATCTCACCGTGAAAACTTAGGTGAAGTGAGCGTGGAGTGAGCTGTCAATAGTGTCAATTCCTAGCAAAAACAAACTCACATCCAATGATTTCAAAAGTAAGGATACGCCCGTCTGAACATTTTACATAGAAGTTCTTCGTTCGAAATTCGAAGTTCGCGCGCACCACTGTCAACTGAGTCGCGTTGGCCCTAAAACCTTCATTTTAGGGCCAGCGCGTTGGTGCCATTTAGTCGCGCCGTTAGCCCGGTCCTTACGCTAGTAATATATATGTCAATGCTCACATCACATAAGTTTTCACGGTGAGATTTTTACAGAACCGACCGGCACATAGTTTGGCTAGGGATAATCTTCGGAACTACTGATCCGATTCCGAAGTTTCTTTTACTAATTAGAAGGTACCATAGATATAGATTTCTATGGAAGCTACAGTATTGCTGAGTATAGGTAGGTATATTTTATGTTAAAACAAGAAATTGAAGGAGCTTTCATGACCCAAAGCGCGGTCACTGTCGGACTGCATGGAAAAGAAAGAAAAGCGCGATGACACAACCCTGGTAATATATTGCAAAATATGAAGCAATTATTTAATTACAAAAAATCTATTGTTTGGACTAAAAAATTAAAACACTAGTGTTTTAGTATGTTGCTTGTAGAATAATTTGACAAAAAATCTGAATGATTGTAGATCATATATTAGTATGGTTTTTATTGTAAAAAGAAAGTTTTTAGAGGTATCTTCATGATTTTTTTCTATCGTATCAAATCAGTTGTACTATGTTTTCAACACACTATCTACCTAGCATATATATGCTGAAAAATATCATATATTTTTCTAATTTTGTTTACTGTAGTCGACCTTATACTTTTATTGTTTCAAAAACTTGCGTTTTTTGCGTTTAGGTCCTGAACGCGGACGGAGTCGCCGGCAGAAGCTAGTTAATAATAAATTATCATTTGCCCATAATGGGTTGTCAATAATTTGTGTCTATGGCCGCCGAATGGGTTTCGGACCGTAAT
Organism: Oligia latruncula; assembly: GCA_948474745.1. Classification (NCBI taxonomy): domain Eukaryota; kingdom Metazoa; phylum Arthropoda; class Insecta; order Lepidoptera; family Noctuidae; genus Oligia; species Oligia latruncula. The sequence goes on along the minus strand of OX419710.1, from coordinate 2,235,278 downwards.
TTGGGGCGTTCCTAGAGACGGTACGGTAGTGAACGGGTGCAGGGATCGCTTATGTTCGGCACGTGCCGGTATTTAGGAACGGGGGGTGAATGTTTGTTTTTGTGTGTTGGTATTAATACTGCAGCTCTCTTTTGAATAGGATTATGTTATTGGAACGGAGTTCTTTTACGGAGCTTGCAGTATGAGTCACTATGTTGCGGTCGGCTTCCAGTCTAACCGGATGCAGCTGAATACCACTATTTTACATGGAGCTACTGCCTATCTGACCTCCACAACCCAGTTACTGAGTAATACGATACCCCTTGATAAGACTTGGTTGTCAGACTTTCGGGCTTCTGACTACCCGTAACGACTGTCAAAGGACAGCCGGGACCAACGGCTTAACGTGCTTTCCGAGGCACGGAGGGGTCACGTTATGTAAAGATGGTCACCCATCCACAGACCAACCGTGACAAGCGTAGCTTAACCTGGGCCCTGTTTAATAAAGCTGACAATTCGACATATATGTAAAAAAATGACAAAATTGTAGATTTGTCGCACATAAGCTGTTTAATAAAAGTGACAAATATTGTAATGTTAAAAATCATCACATATTGAAAGAGCGTCAGCCTCCAAGCGTCTTTTCAAACTCAAACTCAAATCATTTATTTCAATTAAACCTTGTACAGGCACTTTTGAATTGTCAAAATTAAATAGTCTGTCAGTTAGTCAGAAAGTTGAAGCTAGTTTTTCTCAGGCAGAGATTGTTTTCATCGTATTCGAGGGTGCTGAAGCCAATAAAAATAAATATATAATCAGCCTGTAATGTTCCCACTGCTAGGACACAAGCCTCCTCTCTAAAACTAAAAAACTAAAACGAAACTAGTAATTTATCATTTATTCTCTCTTTAGAGAAAAAATGATAAATTACTATTATTCTCGCCATAAATTACTAGCCAACATTATAATTTCCGCCATCTTATCTAAAACACTTCTGTCACCAAATAATCTATGCTTTTCACTTATCATTATCCTTTTCGCAACATCCATCTCTTTCTCACCCGCACAATTTGTGTATCCCCATTTCACGCGTCCACCTATGACCTCTGCGTGTTTCCTCTCTGTCTTATCGCGAAGAAAGTTGTTCTTGTCTCTCTTGCTTTATAGTGGTTCAAGTTCGAAATGACTTTTCATATAAATGAAATTAGGACTTTGGGATTGGGTGTGAAAAATTTATATTTTTTGATCGTACATCAACGTGTATGACCAGAAGACCAATAAAATTATTCCCGTTCAAAATTTATAGTCGGACTTTTAATTATCTGCAGTAAAATTACAGCTTATGTGTGTATGTAACTCAGTGACAATCAGTTTCAAAAAAAGCAGGGAAATTAGATGTATTTTTGACATACTGAGACTGTTATCAGACTGGTTAAATATTAACAGCCGCACTACCGCTACCGTCTAACCGGATGCAGCTGAATACCAGTATTTTACATGGAGCGACTGCCTATCTGACCTCCACAACCCAGTTACTGGGTAATACGATACCCCTTGGTAGGACTGGTTGTCAGACTTTCGGGCTTCTGACTATCCGTAACGACTGTCAAAGATCCACGAATGACAGCCGGGATCGATATCCGTGGCCGGGACCAACGGCTTAACGTGCTTTCCGAGGTACGGAGGGGTCTCGGTATGTAAAGATGGTCACCCATCTACAGACCAACCGTGGCAAGCGTAGCTTAACCTGGTCGATCGACCTGTTTATACACGAAACACATAACAGAAAAAAATTATGAAACTGTATTGCTATTACCAATTCATTTCTTAACTGTGATGATCAAAATCCCATTCAAAAGATATCCTATAACCTCATCAACTAACCTACTTCCTAACCCCGGTCACCCATCAAAATCCAAGCCTGCCCACCCGCTGCTTACCATCATAAAGTCATAAACACACGAAGCACGTTACAATAATTGCTTACATGCTAGCACGCGCTTGTCACGACACTTGTCAAGACTGCCAGAGCTGTCAAACTTGTCAAAACTGTCAAAGTTGTCAGATATGGTGGCTGTCAAAGGTGTGTTATCGATCTAATTGATCTGAAGTTGAGATACGATCTTGAGATTGTGGGGTAGTTGAAGCTTAGCGGTTGCGAAGCGATGTTCATTTCAGTGGCGCGTAAGTATACCGTTTGGGGCCCGTGGCAAATTCAAGGGATGGGGCCCTCCCTCAATGTAAAGAAGCTCAGCCAACGCTATAGTTTTTTTTTACTAGCACTTTTCCGCGACTTCTTCGGCGTAGATTTCATATTTCCTACAACATTTAACACCTGACTGCTTCGTTGGTCTAGTGGTCGCAAGCGCTACTGCTGAGCATGTTGTCCTGTGCAAAAAATTAGACAAACAATGGAAAAAAGGTACAAAATGTTCGAAACCGGAATGATGTCCAATGTTGCACATTAAAAACAAAATTGCATTTAAAAACTTATGTTAGGATCCTCCTGTGCTCATGGCCCTGTCGGGCCGGGGGCCCCCTCCGGCTGGGGCCCTCTCTAGCTGGGGGCCCTCTCTAGCTGGGGGCCCTCTCTAGCTGGGGGCCCTCTCTAGCTGGGGGCCCTCTCTAGCTGGGGGCCCTCTCTAGATGGGGGCCCGTGGCATTTTGCACCAATGCCACCCTATACTTAGTTACATCACTGGTTAATGATTGACCAGAGCGAGATGACAGCCTATAATGTTCCCACTGCTGGGACACAGGCCCCCTCTCAGTGCGAGAGAGTGGTCCGTAATCCACCACGCGGGCCCAGTGCGGGTTGGCAGATGTCACATGTCTTCGAATATTTGTTTCTAGGACATGCCGGTTTCCTCACGATGTTTTCCTTCACCGTTTTGAGAGCAGTTGTGATGAAATAATTTACACAAAGTAAAGCGCCTGTCTGGGTTCGAACCTACGACTTACAAGACCACTGGGCCACCACTGTATAATAATAATACTAATATTATAAACGCAAAAGTTTGTAAGGATGGATGTTTGTTACTCTTTCACGCAAAAACTACTAAACGGATTTGGATGAAATTTGGCACACAGATAGTTTATAACCAGGATTAACACATAGGGTAATTTTTATCCCGATCTTCTCACGGGATCGAAACTTATGCGGGTGAAACCGTGGGGCGCAGCTAGTATTCTAAACGCAAAAGTCTGTGAGGATGAATGCATGGATTTCCTTACTCTTTCACGCAAAAACTACTGCATGAGGACTAAGGACAGCATAGCTTTCGGTACAACAATAGCCTTTACGAATCAATGGTCAGCAGAGATCATACTTGTAACAGTCATGGTTAATTTACAAAAAGGAACCTCAATTAACCTGCAGTGTTTTCTATAGACTTCATTAATGTAACGGCCGAGCGAAAGAACGTTAAGGGGCTTGCAGGACCTAAACACAAAAAACGCAAGTTTTTGAAACAATAAAATTATATGATCGACTACAGTAAACAAAATCAAAAAAATATATGATGTTCTTCAGGATATATGCTAGGTAGATAGTGTGTTGAAAACATAATACCTACAACTAATTTGATACCATAGAAAAAAATCATGAAGATACTTCTAAAAACTTTCTTTTTACAATAAAAACCATACTAATATACCTACAATAATTCTGATTTTTTGTCAGATTATTCTAAAAGCAACATACTAAAATACTAGTTTTAATTTTTTAGTCCAAACAATAGATTTTTTGTAATTAAATAATTGCGTCATATTTTGCAATAAATTACCAGCGTTGTGTCATCGCGCTTCTCTTTCTTTTCTATGCAGTCCGACAGTGACCGCGCTTTCTGTCATGTAAGCCCCTTAAACATTGTCGGCCATTTTTGCCGCCAAGCAGCGTTCCAGTTGTTGTATTGGTGTCGGTGTAATCAATAAAGTCCTTCAGACCGTATTTCGGCCTCGGCGGCCAATCTCAACGGAGGCCAGCCTTCGGCGCGGGAGATATTATAGTGCACAAGTGTGCGCGCAGACACAGGTGCACTCCCTCTTCCCTTACTCTCATAGTCCGATGGGACGGCAATCCGACACGACCGGAGAGAGATCAGGCGCAGGACCAACGGCTTAACGTGCTTTCCGAGGTACGGGGATCATCACACCGCCAACTAATTTAACTTTTTTATATTAACTTCCAAATTCCGGGCTGTTACTAAGAAATTCCAAATGGAAAATCTGAATAACACTTTTCCCGACCCGGGAATCGAACCCAGGACTCAGCAGTCGCGCTTGCGACCACAAGATCAACTGGGACAGACTGGGACATGAGACTATAAGGTTCACTATTTAGGTACCTATTACCATACCATATCCACACCTCTGTTGAAAACGGAGATCCAGCTAAAGTCTGGAAATTTCTTAAGTCCATGGGAGTTGGAAAATCACGCCAAGAATCGATTCCTAAAGACTTAGATATTGATCTACTGAATCAACACTTCTCATCTTCGTCCCACTGTAATGGGACCATGAAGGCAGCTACTGTTAACTATCTTTCAAACCTTCCAACTCCGGACCATCCCCCATTTATTTTTAGTCAATTCTCTGATTGTGATGTTAAGAAGAGCATAGTTTCAATCACGTCTAACGCAGTTGGTAGTGATTGTGTAAGTCGAAAAATGATACTCCCTGTCCTCGATGAAATCCTTTCTATCTTATGCTATATCCTTAACTACTCTATATCCTATGGTGCCTTTCCATCGACGTGGAAAGAGGCCAAAGTCATTCCTTTACCCAAAAAATCCAATCCTACTTCCTTTTCAGAATCAGTCCTATCTCCATCTTGCCTTTCCTCTCCAAAGTCCTAGAACGCCTTGTCCACAATCAGCTTAGTACTTTTCTTTGTAAGAATAGTCTGCTGAATCCTTTCCAATCCGGGTTTCGTCCTGGTCACAGCACCACTACATCCTTAGTTAACGTCACTGATGAGATACGGTTAGGCATGGAGGGAGGAAATCTGACAGTTCTTTGCTTACTAGATTTTAGTAATGCATTCAATACTGTCGATTTCGATATCCTGCTTGGCATGCTTCGCTCGCTTAACATATCTCCAACGGCGATTGACTGGTTTCGTAGTTACCTGTATGGCCGCCGGCAACGTATATGCATAGAGGAGTCTTGCTCTTCATTGTGTTATACTTCTGCCGGTGTACCTCAGGGTGGCGTTTTATCTCCTTTACTTTTCACAATTTTTATAAACTCCATTACCAAAAAACTTCTTTCTTCCTACCACCTTTATTCAGACGATTTGCAAATTTATAAGCAAGCTGACTACTCCAATTTGGCTGATGCCGTTCATATCATTAACAAGGATTTGGTTTCAATCTGTGAGTGGAGTGAGGCGCATGGGTTGGAGGTTAACCCATCGAAGACTCAAGTCATTGTTGTTGGCAGCTCAAGGATGTTCCCCAAGATAAACTGGTCGCAACTTCCCCAGGTTCAATTTAACGGAACTGCTATTCCTTTTAGCGAAAAGGTTAAGAACCTTGGGGTTTGGATCGACAAACATCTTTCTTGGGGTCCTCAGCTACAGGAGGTAAGTCGCAAAATTTTTGCATCTGGCAAGTCACTGAGACGATTGCGGAATTTTCTTCCAACTGCCACTAAAACTGCGCTTGCACAATCCCTTTTACTTCCCATCCTTGACTACGCTGATGTCAGTTATCCAGATCTTACTGAGGCACAACTAGATAAACTTGAGCGACTTCAAAACTTTTGCATAAGATTTATATTTGGCCTGCGCAAATATGATCACATTTCAGAATTTCGTACAAAGCTCAAGTGGCTTCCCATACGTCTTCGCCGGAATTCTCATATATTGTTTCAGCTCTACAGTATTTTGTTTAATCCTAAAACCCCCACTTATCTTAAAGAACGTTTCAAGTTCCTTCATGACACACATAATAGATATCTGAGGTCATCGGAAAACCTGAGACTAGAGATGCCGATGCATTCCACCAGTTTCTATGACAAATCTTTTACTGTTCAAGCAGTACGGTTATGGAATGACTTGCCCGTGTCCGTAAGGCGTGCTCAATCTTTGTCCACTTTTAAAATTATGGTTAAAAAGCACTTCCTCTCTCCTTAAACATCATCAGTACTTATATTTTCTTTGCTCCTGTTTCATGTTTATTATTGTATGTATATATTTATTTAGATTAGTATAATATACTTTATGTATGTATTTATTGTATTATATAAATGGTACACCACAGACTACCTACAGTATTTGTCTGTCCTTCCCCTTTTTAATCGATCCAAAGGTTGTCTTTAAAAGATCGCTTTTAGCGATAAGACCGCCCATTGTGTCACCCTTTGTACAGTTTCTATAATTATGTCTGTAATTTATATGGTGTACATAATAAAGAGTATTCTATTCTATTCTATTCTATTAAGTTTTTTATTTATTAATATCCCAACACGTTTTTTTTTTTTTTTTTTAAACTCAGCGGTGTTCCCTCATCGCCTTGATGGGGAGGTCATGGGAATCCGGCTCAGCCTTTGCATCCACAACCCCCCCGGCGCATGCCCACCTAGCTGGCGGGCCCCGCATGTCCCCCCGTCTGGGGGGCTACGGGAATGGCTGGGAACACCTGGCCATTCCCGTCCGGCACTGGTGGAAGCCTGTGCAATACAGGCGAGTGTGCCCCCGCACCCATCGCCTGCTGGCTTCATCTGACTTCCACAACCTGGTTACTGGGTAATTATGATACCCCATGTGAACGTGAAAAATAACTTAATTTCGGAAGTCGGTGGCAAACAACGAAAATACGAACCCAACGACATCTGTTTTTAACCGACTTCAAAAGGAGAAGGTTCTCAATTCGGTTTTTTTTTTGGATGCCTCTTTGGTATAGTAGTCACAAGCGCTACTGCTGAGCAAGCAGTCCTAGGTTGGATTCCCGGGTCGGGCAAAATGTTATTGTGTTTTTCCATCTGTAATTTCTCAGTACCAGTCTGGAGTCTGGATTTTCTGACTCAACATAACTGGCGAAATGTGGGTGTCCTATAGATACACATCTGCCTTTTTTTTTTCTTTTCAGGGTGGGAAATCATCAAATGACCCCTCCCGCTCTGGGTGGAGCGGAAGGGAGTGTCAGACTCTTACTTACTGACTAAAACCCACCGGTGTTCCTTCCTTAGCCCTTTATGTTCCGGCCAGCGGTAACCCTTTCGGACAATCCCGCTGACCCAGCAGGCTTCGGCCCTAACCCTTCAGATGATGCTGACATCTCTTTGAGGCGCGCGTGGGACACGTACGCGCCGTCCGGCACGGGCCTGGTCCTGATCGGACGGTGACCTACCCATTACTGTCCGTCCGCAGGCCCGCGCCTACGGTGGCCGCCACCTCCACACATCTGGTGGGTGGTGGGTGGTACACCGCTGTCTTATCTTTCGGGGTAACAAGGCGTGATGTTATGTTTGTGTATCTATTGAAGTGAAGACTTCTTCAGGCGCGTTGGGTCATTTTTGAGATGGGAAAAAACCATTGAACTCCCGCCATTGTTACCGTAAGGGGACATCGCGCGTGTTTTGTTTTTCAGCCGATTCAAAAAATACTCGCTTCGGATGTGTTCGGCTGTCCTTGTGTATATCCGATATGTCAGTGAGTGATGGCAAAGTATTCTGTTTGTGTTTTGTTTTCACTTCTGTCGGCACTCCCGGAGTGCCACTGTTTTTATTTTTTTTTATGAGGAAGTCTCTTAATATTATCGTTCGTGCATCACAAAACCACATGTTTTTCGACTACAAAGCCACCATATTCGCACACTAAATTGCATTAACATCGCAAAAAGTTATTGTAACTGACTCAGTTGCTTGCTAACTCAAGTTAAACTGATTAAAAGTGAATATTGTAAATTGATATATAACCTGTGGGCCACCCAGATCGCGCGCTGTTTGTTTTTATTTTGGTTGCGCTCGCGCCGACCGCGGTGATAGATCGGCGCCGGCGACGCTGATTGGTTGGGGGAATAGGGTTGGTGAGTTGTGGAATTGTTAATTCTTATTTGTGCGTCATGAAGATTTGCGTTGAGAATTTGTATTTAGGTTATCTATTAAGTTATTAAATTGATTTTGGTTTATTTGCTTACAATATTTTTAAGAGCTAAGATATATTGCAGCAGGTTTTAATTAAACACGGTAAATCCTAGTACCTTATATGGGGGGTCATCTATTAAACCAGCCATATTTTTTTTTTAAATAAAATTTTGCTTTAGTATTTTTTTTTTTCAACATTGCCCCACCCTAGGAATTTCTCCTGTATTGTGGGTGCGTTTACAAACATTTAAACTCACATACACAAACAGCCAGACCCGGAACAACTACTTGTAGGTCATACAAATAATATATTTGTTCCGTGCGGGAATCGAACCCGCGACACGCAGCTAGGGAATGCAAATCCGTTCTGTTTTAAAATCCGGATTTTTAAGAACGGATTTTTTGTCCAATCCGGATTATCCGGATATTACGGATTTTTCATAAAAAAAAAATCTACTCATATTAGTTTGTTAATATGATGTTTCTTATATTTGTGTAAATGGATTAAAATAAAAGCACACGAAAATCACATCAAACGATTTTTTTATATTTTTGTTATTTGGAATTATTAAAACTATCATCATTAAATACCATAGGTCTCCCCCAAGCACCTCCATTTCTAACGGTTCTATGCTTTTCGCATACAAAACTAAAGCTCCAAGGTATTTGCTAGAGATCTGTCTAATGGTCAGAGCCTGCTTAGGAAACTAAAGACCGATTATGACAGGATCGAATCCGCCAAACCTGTGCTGTTGAGAGAGATCGAGAGGTTCTATGTCAGTCAGTTATACACGTCAACAAGTAACCCGTCACGAATCTGGCAAACTACCCAAGAACTAGATTGACCCGACAATACACCTAAGAGATCCCGGACGTCAGCCTGTACGAAGTTAGGATGGCTCTGAAGCAGCTCAAAAACAACAAGGCGCGGAGCGATGACGGAATAACGGCCGAGTTCCTGAAGGCCAGCGGAAAACTTGTTCTTAAGGCCTTTCAGAAGCTGTTCCGTGGTTCCGTCATACTCAAGGGTAAATCACCACAGGCATGGAACAGAGGTGTGGGGATAATTTTCTTTAAGCAGGGCGACAATACCGTTCTTAATAATTACAGGTCCATCTCACTTCTGAGCCATGTGTACAAGCTGTTTTCGAGAGTCATCACGAACCGTCTCGCGCGCAGGTTTGACGACTTTCAGTCTCCCGAACAAGCTGGATTCCGTAAAGGCTTTAGCACCGTAGACCACATACATACGCTGCGGCAGGTTATACAGAAGACCGAAGAGTGTAACCTGCCTCTCTGCTTAACGTTTGTGGACTACGAGAAAGCCTTTGATTCGATCGAGACATGGGCTGTGTGGAATACGAGAAAGCCTTTGATTCGATCGAGACATGGGCTGTACTGCAGTCTCTTCAACGGTGCCAGATCGACTATCGGTACATCGAGGTGCTGAAGTGTCTGTACGAAAACGCTACTATGTCAGTACGACTCCAGGATCAGACCTCGATACCTATCCTTCTGCAGCGAGATGTGAGACAGGGAGACGTTATCTCTCCGAAACTGTTCACCGGTGCTCTGGAGGATGTCTTCAAGGTTCTGTACTGGAAAGGGGCCGGCATTAACATCAATGGCGAGTACATAATTCACCTTCGGTTTGCCACCGATATCGTAGTCATGGCTGACACCATGGAGGACCTCGGTACAATGCTCGATGACCTCAGTAGAGCCTCCGAAAGAGTGTTAAAATGAACATGGACAAAACGAAAGTCTTGTCAAAAGCCCATGTAACACCCACTCTCATGAAGATCGGAGACGCTTCACTCGAAGTCGTGGACGAGTTAATGATACTCGTCCACGACTTCGAGTGTAGCGTCCTAGGACAAACTGTCTAGTTAGGTAGGTCCAACTTCGGGAAGCTACGCAATATCTTCTCGTCTCACATACCGCAGTGTCTCAAGACGAAAGTCTTTGCCCGTGCCCAGTACGTCTTGCCAGTGATGACATAAGGCACTTTCTGAAACGTGGTTGCTCAAAATGGGTATTATTAGAAGGCTAAAAGTCAATCAAAGGGCAATGGCTATGCTTGGAGTTTCCCTGCGTGATCGAATCAGAAATGAGGAGATAAAATAATTAATAGGTACAAATTAAAAGAAACTCCAAAGAACAAAAATAAAGACAAATAGACTCCTTGTCAAATTATTAAATATAACATAAGCAAAAGTAACAAAACAATAATTTAACTTCACTTAAATCAACATAAATTTAACAACTTAAAAAACTATGTAATTTTTGGGGCATTAAATGTGTCCTCAAAAATAATAAGGCATCTAAAGTGCCGTCGTTTAACCTGCTGCGAATTCGGTTGCACATAATTCCTGCTACGGAAAAAGCACGCTGATTCGACGCTTGTAGGCGGAATGCACTAAACACACTTGCAAGCTGAATGAACGGAACGATCAAGGACGGCTCACACACTTTCTTGACCCGCGTCCCGCGCCCTGCTCGCTTCCCCCAACACTCGCGAGACGCGATGCGCGAACAGCGAACTCGCTCGTTTCGATTTTTTTGTTACAATTTCTTAAAAATGGAATTATTCAAAAAATCCGGATTCGATTTTCAAATCCGGATTTGGAAGTCTAGTAAAAATGTGCGGATATCCGGATTTTTCGGATTACGGATAATCCGGATTGCATTCCCTACACGCAGCGCAGCAGTCAATCGCTTAACCACTGCGCCAACCGTGCTGTCAATTTTTAAAAAGCTACACATTGGCTGTAAGTAAGTACCTCGTCTGGATAATGCTACCTACTTAGGTATCATAAATCAATATCAGGTACCAACATTACTCCACTTTTCTTCCATTTCAGTTTCACAGTTTTTTTTTCGTGAAAAAACCGCAAGTTACTGATATTTAAGGTTTTGTTCACGACTAAACTGTGAAACTGATCACATTTTGTAATTATCAAAACAATTTTAATATTTTTAGAGTTCTCGTTGGTGCCACCCCTGGCCGCTGATTGGCGCTTGCGCAGCGCATTTACAAAAATTCCTCGCATTGATACTACACGTCTAAATAAATAATTATTATTTATATATTTTCCCACATATATTTTGCATACCTACATTCGCATTTTTTACAAAGAGTCGCTACTTCCAACTGTCAAATTACGGATAAAGGCGTTCCTTATCTTGGCATTCTAATCTGAAGTATGCTGTGGTCGGCTCACAGTCTAAAGGTTTGATAGCATAAGCATAACCAGCCTATAATGTGCCCACTGCTGGAACTCAGGCCTCCTCTCTTCGAGAGGGAGTGGAATGTAATGCCACGCGGGCCCAGTGCGGGTTGGTAGATGTCACATGTCTTCGAATTTTTGGTTCTAGGACATGCCAATTTCCTCACGATGTTTTCCTTCGCCGTTTTGAGAGCTGTTGTGAAGAAGTTATTTACACAAAGAAAAGCGCCTGTCTAGGTTTGAACCCACGACCTACAAACTCGTAAGAGGGCCATTACCACTGCTCCGCAAACACTAGATGCTGCACATAGACTGGATACTGACCACAAACAAAGTCAGAATACCAGGACCTAGTATGAAGCTTCCTGCAGTGAGACTGTTGCAGCTGCATTTTCCTATGGTTAAAATGGTGAGAAGCTCGTGGCTAAATAATAGCCACCCATCTGCGGGCAGACCGCGGTATGTGCAGCTTAACCTCCTTCATTAAATCTAGAGCTGAAAATTAGCCTTTTGCTAAACAGTCAGTATTGATGATTTTGCCATTATCACCCAGCTTACTAAATTGGTGAACACAATTTCTTAGAGGTACTCCGTTGTAGACAAATATATTGTAAAAACATTTTAAAAGAGTAATGGTGGAGTTTCTTGTCCATTCTTATCCATACGAAAACTACCTTTTGGAATGGGCGACTAGAATCATTTCTATTTTATCGTAATTTTTGACGTTAAAAAGTGTCTTTTACGTGCCTATTTGAAAGAAATGCTTTGACTTTGACTTTGACAAAGATATTTATTTTGCTTATGCAAATTGAATGTTGAGCTGACAAGAAAAATTTTTTTTTGAAAATATTGCAGTGCAGACCACACAATGAGAACCTGTCCAGAGAGTCGGACACATTAAAGTCTTAATATTTTTCTTTTATAGTCTTGAGTAATAAACTCTTTCTTTTCATACTAGCATAAGATACAGGCCAGAAAATGAGTTATTTCGCAACTAATGAGACTAAGTTTTCATATTGTTTTCTTTTTTTTTTTTAATAAAATACAAAAAAAAAGTACTAAAGTACACTTTTTAGGGTTCCGTACCCAAGGGTAAAAACGGAGACTCCACTGTCCGTCTGTCACCCCCGCAATTAGGGTGCTGGTACCCTAATTGCGTAACACACTATCAATCGGAATCTGAATCATTTTGAAGCAAATTACTAATCCATTGCTTCTTAAGTTCGAAAAATTTGTCTGCTCAACACGTAAATAACGCAATGAATGTTGTTGAACTGTCAAATGAAACCAATTCCGATTATAGTATTGTGTTACGCAATAGGCTATTTGACTGGTTTCTGATAAACATCTCAGATTATTTAATGGTGTCTAACGAGCCCACAAAAACCTATTACTTCAAATTGCATAATGTATTTCTTTTAGAAAATAGTAAATAAAAATGTACTGTTTAAATAAGCCGCCAAAACGCTATCTTTAACAATATGGCGTCGTGACGTCACAATACACGTAAACAAACGTTGAAACGGTCGAGATACTAGACAAAAGTCATCTGTTCTGTCAACGATAGACAGAAATTGACTATATCATGACGTCATCATAAGTTCAGCCAATCCAGACCGTTTTCGATTACGTGGCGCCAGATTTAAAAAGATGAAGTTTTTTCGGGATTTTTTTAATAAATAATACATTGTTTTGTAGTAAAATTAATGCAAATCGATTTTAAAAGCGATAATCTATACGAGTGTCAATAATTATGACCTTATTTTTTACATTGTCAAATAGCCTATTGCCCCGCAGGCTGTATCTCATGAACCGTGAGACCGTGACAGTTAGACAGTTGAAATTTTCACAGATGATGTATTTCTGTTGTCGCTGTCAACAAATACAGAATAAAATCAATATTTAAGAGGGCTCCCATACAACAAACGTGTTTTTTACGGCGTTTTATGCCTTGTGGTACGGAACCCTTCGTGTGCGAGTCCGACTCGCACTTGGCCAGTTTTATTATTTTTAAATCATAATTAAAAGACACTTTTTGTTTAGAACGTCCCTTGCCTTTATCAAGACATTATTCACTAAAAAACGTTTGTATTAGGGCAAAAATTGTAAAATCGCCAATAGGGTGCATTAAAAATATGAAAACAATTATAAGAACCACCCTATACCTACACGTCTACTGTTGAGAATAGGACTCCCCATTCACAAAAAAAAATCGGATACTAAGGAACAAAATATGGTAAAATCGCCGCTCGTGTTAGACAAAACCTGAAAAATATATCTTGTCATTAACCCAGAAACCTCCACTAAAAATAGGAAAATAGGACCCTCTATTCACCAAAATATTCGATATTAGGGTAAAAATCGCTCCTTTTGTCAGTAAAAATCTGCTAAAAATGTATAATTACCTTTGTCATTAAACCAGCCTATAAACGCCCACTGCCGAACATAGGGACATAATTAATTATCAATCACCAAAAAAAAATTCCAATATTAGGGCAACAATTCTCAATCGTGTTTGTCAAAAATGTATAGGTATTATTCACTGCCCCCTACACCAAAAAACCGCCTGATAGCAGGGCAAAAATGGTGATTTGTTTGTGGATCTAAGGATAGCAAAATAAATGACCAATTTTAAACAAAAATGGCGAAATAATCATTCTTGTTATACGAATTGGTGATTTCCTAACTACTTACCATTTAATTTCTATCTATCCACCTGATAAAATCCTATTTAATCGTCTATAAAGAAACCCATAGACAAGGATTATGTGATGGCCGATACTAAGATCGAAACTAATCGACAGTTTAATACCATAGACAATCTGTCTTAACCTTAAAACCATAATGAAAGACCCCTTGATTTCTATTTAAATGTTCTAAAGCTCAGACCAACTTAAACTGGTTAATTTCAGTATAAATAGATCCTTACAAACCTACTAGATACTCTGTAGAACGGGTCAAGTTAAAATGGACAATAAACCATTGCAATAGGCCTCATTTTATTGAATGAATGTTCTAACTGACAGCTCAACTTATGTTAGATGCTTTTCGAACGATATCCGAATGTCGAACGAAACCACCAAAGTCTATCTATCTCTTTTTACTGTACAGAGAAATGAAAGGAATGTTTTAAGGGAGAAAGGAACGCAGATACCCGCTGTCGCGAAGTGGTTTAGTGCAGCGCGTTCGTCGTGGGTGGTCGGTAATTTTTATACTGACGTCAAAAGGTCATTCAACTCGGTCCGATTAATTTTTGACACCTGTACGGGTTTTTTTTTTTACTTTTTATAGGTTGTTATTCAAGACGTGATAGATAGTTCCTCTTAAGTTTGAATGTTGATTAATTGGTAATTAATATGTTCAAGCTTTTTGCTTTGCGGTTAGGCAGAGAAGGCTTCATTAGAGGTCATTCTAGCTTTCCTCCTTTAGGTCAATTGCTAGTCTATCGACATACATACTGTAACATCAAGCTTCAAGTCCGCGTAGGGTGTGGCAGAAGTACTGCTATACCTAACTCTATAACAAATATTACTTTCCTTAAATCATAGTAACTGCAAGAAAATCCTTATGGAGACTCTTCAAACTATGTCCTATGAAGATACAGAGAAGTTATTACTTGTGCTACAGTAAATATTGTTCGTATTAAATCATTTTATTCTCCCTTTTACATATGTACAGTCAACAGCAAAAGTTGATTAACACTTCGGTTTTTTTAATCTCTGTTATTGAGCAAAATATTTGTTCAAAATTGCAGTAGAAGTACAATGCAATTTTGAACAAATATTTGGCTCAATAACTGAAATTAAAAAAACTGAAGTGTTAATAATTGGCTCAATAACCGAGATTAAAAAAACTAAAGTGTTAATCGACTTTTGCTGTTGACTGTACCAGAAAGATACATAATTATGATAAGTATGTGATTATATAATCAATTAATGTTACCTCTAATCACCTGAAACATAGGATTACCTAGTTCAGGCAGTAGTTTATGCGGCCTAACCAAATGTCCTTTCTTTGGTATTGTTCGTCGAATCGTTGAGCTCCTTAAGTCTTGAGTTGAGCTGCACGATTTTTGACAAATGCGTGCACTGACTGGACAGGTCCTCTCAATCTGTGTGGTTCTTTCCTCAAAAGGCCACCTCAGACATCGATCTACATGGTCTTCATATAACGGGACCAAGATTATGTCTGGACTTTAAAAGAGACTGTGACCTCTGAGTTTGTTTCGGCCTTTCTTCTCAGAGTAGTCAGATAGGAAACGCTGACTTCATCTAGTTTTAAAAAAACATGATTGACGTGTAAAAGTGTTTGTACTAAACCTACTTACAAAAATAAAATCATTTCATTTCATTTCATTTCACAAATCATGGGTGAACTTGAAATAGATTAAAAAAAAAAATATTTATCGTTAGTGCTTATATTTTTGAATAAATTTTATTATTTCATTTTTATAACGCCCGTATCTTTTGATTGCGTTGACTTAGAAGTTTGATTTTTTCACACTTTCAAGGGACTGTAGACCTCAGTATATGGTTTCAATTTCAACTGGATACCTTCACGCGTTCCTGAGAAAAAGGGTCTTGACAGACGGACAGGCAGACCTATAAGGGTTCAGTTTTTTTCCTTTTGAGATACGGAACCCTAAAAAAAACAGCAATTATGAGGTTGACTAGACCTTACTTTCTAAGTAAATCTTCGACCAGTAATGTTTAAGTCCCATGTAATAGGGGGCGAGCCTATTGCCATCATCCGGGGACACATCCAGACTCCGAGCTGCAACTGAGAAATTCCAGATGGAAAATCCCAATGACACTTTGTCGACCTGGGAATCGAACCCAGGACCTCATGCTTAGCAGTCGTGGTATTAAAGATATAGAGGTATGAGGAACAGGGTGTAAAGTTCACTCTATAGGAAAGGGAGGATCCCCCGACCAGACGGGTGTTGTGTCTGGCGGGCAACTGCCCGATGATTCATGTCGGGCCATTGTATGTATGCTAGCTGCGCGGTAAACTCTGCTTGCGAGATGCAGGATTTTGCGTGACGTCAGTATGACGCTACAAAGATAATCACGGTGATTATTTGCCTGCTGGCTACTCACCATCAGATGCTAAAT
Organism: Oligia latruncula; assembly: GCA_948474745.1. Classification (NCBI taxonomy): domain Eukaryota; kingdom Metazoa; phylum Arthropoda; class Insecta; order Lepidoptera; family Noctuidae; genus Oligia; species Oligia latruncula. The sequence continues at coordinate 2,218,867 of OX419710.1, read as the reverse complement.
CTCTTGGCTAAATAATACCAGCCTCACGGGTCGATTTAAGGTTAAGGTATGCTTGCCGCGGTCGGTTCGTGGATGGGTGACCATCTATTACATGTCGAGACCCCTCCGTGCCTCGGAAATTTTCCTTTCATTCGTAGATCTTTGATAGTGAAATCCTTTTGGGCTTCTGAGTAAGCCCAAAAGTCTAACAACCAGTTTTACAAAAGGGGAATAGTGTTACCCAGTAACTGGGTTTGTGGAGGTCAGACAGGCAGTTGCTCCATGTAAAGTTCTGGTATTCATCTGCATCCGGTTAGACTGGAAGCTGACTTTAGCCGACCCCTAGTCTAGGCAGATGATGAAACTTACCAGATAATTTGTAATACCCTGATAATTCTCTTCTCGTATCGATGGCAGAAAGTTCAAACATATTTGGCCCTAAATTCAGCTGCGCGAACTCCGCTCACTGACGCAGCCATAAGATCAACATTTTCAACATAAAAAACTGGCCAAGTGCGAGTCGGACTCGCACACGAAGGGTTCCGTACCACAAGGCAAAAACGCAGAAAAAAACACGTTTGTTGTTTGGGAGCCCCCCTTAAATATTTATTTTATTTTGTTTTTAGTAACAGAAATACATAATTTGTGAAAATTTCAACTGTCTAGCTATCGCGGTTCTTAACATACAGCCTGGTGACAGACAGACGGACGGACGGACAGACGGAAAGACAGCGAAGTCTTAGTAACAGGGTCCCGTTTTACCCTTTGGGTACGGAACCCTAAAAATAAGTCAATCAAACTGTCAACCGTGAAAAAATCTTACTAAGACAATACACATCCACCCTTATAGAGGGGGATTTTAAAAATAAAGTCGCGACTTGTAATCAAATTCAGTGCGATAGGGTGTTGTCAACCCCCTCGATAGGTTCTTGTCGAGAATTTCGACACCCCTAGAGATTGAGCGTGGTTTGTATGGGTGAAAAATGTGGGAATTCAATTCAAAATCAAAATATTTTATTTCACATAAGCCTACATGGGCACTTATGAAACGTCAGAAGCTAGGTGCACGGTTCCAATTGGTCGTTTCCTATGGAGAAGAACCGGCAAGAAACTCCACGGTTACTCTTTTAAAAATAATTGGCTTTTACAATATTTTCAAATTACAGTAGGAATGGGAGGATAGCGTAGGCCTGTCAACAAGTATCAGGTACTTGATAAAATAAAAAATGGCCTACAGATCTAAAGTCTACATTATCTACTTTGTTTGAGTAAGTAATTTTTTTTTCAGTATGGGAAATGATCAAGTGACCATTCCCGCTCTGGGTGGAGCGGAAGGGAGTGTCAAACTCTTACTGACTAAAACCCACCCGTGTTCCTTCCTTAGCCCTTTATGTTCCGGGCCAGCGGTAACCCTTTCGGACAATCCCGCTGACCCGGCAGGCTTCGGCCCTAAGGGGCCCCTTCCTTGATGCTGACATCTCTGAGGCGCGCGTGGAATACGTACGCGCCGTCCGGCACGGGCCTGGTCCTGATCGGACGGTGAGCTACCTATTACTATCCGCCCGCCGCCGGCCCGCGCCTACGGAGGCCGGGAGTCGTAAGTACTTTGTGTCATCATTCATTTCAGCCGAAAGACGGTCACTGCTGGACATAGCCCTCCCCCAAACACACATTTTGCACACAGGTAGACCAAGACCTGGATTAGGACATTGGATACTTGTTATCCCGATATGAACTCGGGATCGATGCGGGTGAAACCGCGAGGTGCAGCTCGTCTATACTAATATTATAAAGAAGTAAAGTTTGTATGTAGGGGTCTCTTGGATCTCTGGAACTATCAGTCGGATTTGAAAAAATCTTTTTGTATTTGAAAGCCCAATTCTTGAGGAAGGCTATAGGCTATTTAACACCACGCTATGACCCTTAGGTGCCGAGCAAAAAGAAAAAAATGAGAAAGAACGCTAAGCAAAAACGAAGTAATAGCGCGGGCAGGCGATGAGATGCGACGGGGTGGGTCGGGAGAAATTTTTCGCGGACAAAGTCGCGGGCAGAAGCTTAGTTACTTATATTTTTATACTGTTTGTTATATTACCTTCAAGAACCATGTAACATTCTTTTTCACAAGCCTCCAATTACCATTTTTTTTTAAACGTTGCCCCACTCTAGGTTTTTCTCCTGTATTGTGGGTGCGTTTACAAACATTTAAACTCACATACACAAACAGCCAGACCCGGAACAATAAAAATAGAAATTCCATTATACATTTATTCATGTCACACCGCTGTCGCGCTGTCGCCATGTAAACGTCTCCGTAACTAGAGGCGCGCGCATCTCGAGCATGTTCTCAAATTAACTGTTTTTTTACAACAGAACTATAGTCAACAACAGTTAACTACACAATTGTTGTTATTGTTGTTGTTGTGAATTGATTCGCTGGAGGAGTTGTGAGTGTGTTAAAGTAATGTTGTGGGTTGGATTCGGAGAAATTGTTTTTTACAGGTTTTGCTGGGCGTTGAAATCTTTCGTTTATGTAGCGTAGCATGGGAATATTATCATAAGTACTATGAATTATATTATGCTAAATACCCTGTATGTGTTATCTTTTCACGCCTAAACCACTGAATCGAGAATAATGAAATTTGACCTGGGACCTGGAGAAGAACATACCTAGACAATTTTTTATCCTGGATTTAAAAAAAAAATGTTGGAATACAAATCGTGCCTCGGAATGCACGTTAAGCCGTTGGTCTCGGCTGTCATTCGTGGATCTTTGACAGTCGTTACGGGTCGTCAGAAGCCCGAAAGTCTGACAACCAGTCTTACCAAGGGGTATCTTCGGGTTATCTAGCTTCAACTTTCTGACTAAGACTATTTAATTTTGACAATTCAAAAGTGCCTGTACAAGGTTTAATTGAAATAAATGCTTTGAGTTTATCGTATTACCCAGTACCTAAGTGGGTTTGGTCGCTTCATGTAAAATACTGGTACTCAGCTGCATCCGGTTAGACTGGAAGCCGACTCTAACATAGTTGGGAAAGGCTAGGCAGATGATGTTGAAATACAAAATACACGCATATGAAGTTGTGGGCAGCAACTACTCTCATACACACATACTGTGGGCTTGCTTAATAACAACTGCTACATCTGTCTCTCCTACAGTGCTTTTCTTCAAGTATCACAGTTCTAATTCCTGCCATACCATCGTATTTAAGTCTAAAGGGACAATTCAATCAATCAACTCAGCGTAAATGCGGTCCACAGCTGGGCAAAGGCCTCTCCCAGGCTGCGCCACAACACTCTATCCTCCGCCTTCCGCATCCAGCCCGTCCCACCTTCTTTAGGCCATCCGTCCATCTAGCTGGGGGGTCCCACGCTACGCTTGCCGATACGCGGTCTCCACTCCAGGACCCGTCTGCTCCACCGGCCATCGGTCCTTCGACAGACATGGCCAGCCCACTGCCACTTCAGTTTGCTTACTCTGCAAGCTATGTCGGTAACTTCGGTTCTTTTCCGGATAATTTCATTCCTGATTTTATCCTCCAGATACTCCAAGCATCACTCCATAGCGCGCTGAGCGACCTTGAATTTATGGACTAGCAAAAACCACGTGTCCACGTTTCGGCGCCATACATCATCAGACGCCAGCACACCAACCTACTACAATCTGTCAAATTTCTTTAATAGATTTTCAACTTTATCTCTAAAGCATAAGGTTCAAAGTTGATTGGGAAAATTTGACAGTTTCGGGTAGCTTGATGTGCTGGCGTCTGTACGAAAACATTAGCTATTCCATACAGTTCGCCCCCAAATCGCCAATACGAGAAAAAGAAGATCGACGTTTTATTTTTCAACCCCCAGTCACCATTAAAACAAATACACATCTCCCAAAAAATAAAACATTTAACACCCCCCAACGAATTTTCTTTAACTTTTCACCCCTTTTTAATTTGGTGTCTTGCGAATGAACTGACAGCCAGGGGGGTGAGAGAGGGTGAGAGGGGTGATTTTATTGAAATACTTGCGGCGGCATCGCGAATCGGGAATGCGGGTTCGATTCCCGGGTGTTAAACTTTAATTTCGGGTGTTTTTTTATTGCATTTTTAAATGCGACGTGAAAACGATTGACGTGGGGGAGATAGATACTTTTTTATAGGAACGAATTAAACGATGTTTATTTTATTTAGTCAGAAAAAATCTATTAATGTCTTAATAAATTAATGTCAGATTTATTTCAATTATAAGTAGTCAAATAAAAGGGATTTTTAAATGTCAAAAACCAGAGATGAATAAAAAAAAACTAAAATAAAAATCGAATCGAAAAAAAAATGAAAAAAAAAACCCTTAAAAATACGTCGTTCGATTTTTTTGGGTGTGTTTATATGTTTGTTACTTCTTCACGGCTGGACCAATTTTGATAAAATTTTGTATGGAGGTAGCTGACACCCTGGATTAACATATATACTTTTTATCTCGATATTCCCACGGGATCGATATTTACACGGGTGAATCCGCGGGGCGCAGCTAGTAGCTAATAGAGGTCAAATTCGCAAAACACCTATTCGTTTGTATGACACTGACAGGAGTGTCAAGAACGCATTCTATCGACGCGAACGGCCGCACTGTCGTAACCCCGTCCTAAAAGGTACTTTTCATATGGAGAAGAATGCGCATGACAATAGATCTTGCTTCGAAAATGAGGAAGAATTAAAATCGTGGCCTAAGGAAAAATTAATGCATTTGAACCTACCAAAAATGTTAATTTCTGGTAGGGTCGAATGCCACTCTCATCCCCCTGGCTGACAATTCATTCGCAAAAATGGCCAAGTTTGGTAGGTGGAGAGTGGAGTCTTCTACGAGAGAATGTGCTTCAACCCTGGACAGTCAGCTCCGCTACCTCCTTGCTGACTGACAATATTTTTTTAAATTCTTACCTTTTGCCCCCGTTCACCGTCTTGAGCGACGCGACTTGCGTCAAGAGACTGACGCTGCATCGCGTATACTCGGCTTTAGTCTGTCGGTGACGCTGAATCGTGTATACTCGGCTTTAGTCTGTCGATGACGCTGAATCGTGTATACTCGGCTCTAGTCTGTCGGTGACGCTGAATCGTGTATACTCGGCTCTAGTCTGTCGGTGACGCTGAATCGTGTATACTCGGCTCTAGTCTGTCGGTGACGCTGAATCGTGTATACTCGGCTCTAGTCTGTCGGTGACGCTGAATCGTGTATACTCGGCTTTAGTCTGTCGATGACGCTGAATCGTGTATACTCGGCTCCGGTCGGTCGGTGACGCTGAATCGCGTATACTCGGCTCTAGTCGGTCGGTGACGCTGAATCGTGTATACTCGGCTTTAGTCTGTCGGTGACGCTGAATCGTGTATACTCGGCTCTAGTCTGTCGGTGACACTGAATCGTGTATACTCGGCTTTAGTCTGTCGATGACGCTGAATCGTGTATACTCGGCTCCGGTCGGTCGGTGACGCTGAATCGCGTATACTCGGCTCTAGTCGGTCGGTGACGCTGAATCGCGTATACTCGGCTCTAGTCTGTCGGTGACGCTGAATCGCGTATACTTGGCTCTAGTCGGTGGGTGACGCTGAATCGCATATACTCGGCTCTAGTCGGTGGGTGACGCTGAATCGCGTGTACTCGGCTCTAGTCGGTGGGTGACGCTGAATCGCATATACTCGGCTCTAGTCGGTGGGTGACGCTGAATCGCGTGTACTCGGCTCTAGTCGGTGGGTGACGCTGAATCGCGTATACTCGGCTCTAGTCGGTCGGTGACGTTGAATCGCGTATACTCGGCTCTAGTCTGTCGGTGACGCTGAATCGCGTATACTCGGCTCTAGTCGGTCGGTGACGCGTCACCGACCGACTAGAGAAGTAAGTTTTCTTCTACCGTGTGATCATAAGCACACAGCCACTGTTTGTTTTAATGAGTTCATAAAAAAATAAAACAAAACAAATTCAATTAACTTCTTTTAATAAGATTTGTCTATAAATCGCTACTTTTTTCACATTTATAAATTGACAACATGTTGGAAATTAAAATTAATCCGGAAAAAAAAATAAAATAAAAATCTAAAATAAAAAAAAAACGTTTGTGCCTCTGACATCATTATTTGTGCCCGTTTTTCCAAAATGTTGTCAAAATATAATTAATGACTAATACTGCTACATTGCACAATAAATAACTTAATAATAATTTGTTAATTAAGTCTTACAATTAAGTTTTAATTATTTACACTTTTTTATTTTATACAATTCGAGTGGGAGATTCGACTATAATTTTTTACAAAAAACTTTTTTTTTTATTTCTCAAACGCAGGTATTATTTTAAAGGGTTGTTTGTGTCCACATTGGCTTATGCTGAATTTTACCTCTGCTTCGATTTTTTCAAATTATTCCTGTAGTATGTACCTATTATTAAAAACAATGTGACTACTATTTTCTTACTGAACCATAATTTCATAACACACTAATAATTCTGAAGAATATTGCTAATCCATTGCTTTATAAGTTTGAGAAATTCGTCTGCTCGACAACGTAAATAAAGCAATGAATGCTGTTGAACTGTCAAAATGGAAGGCATTGCAATTGTTACTGTGTTAGTGTACACACGAGCGACCCGCGTCGCCAACACGCGACACGTTGTCGCTGCCGACGCGTCGACGGATGCAGTTGACTCTGTCATCGACAGCTGTCGCTCCTGTGTATGAGCACTTACGCAATTACGTCGCTGATGTTTTTTTTAAGTTACCAGAAACGTTGGTTGGAATTCTATAAATATTTATCAAAAACTTAAAAATAAGGCAAAAACACAGGCCAATATGTACCCAAACAAGAAGAAATGCAAGTTAATAATTAGCCAGTAAAATGCTATGGTAATCTTCAAATGTATATGACCAGAAAACAACACAGAATCATGTGTATATCGCCGCAATAATATACCTAATAATAATTGTTATCTGCCATATATCACTGCTACGGAATGCTATTTGGTACAATTTACTGCAAATGGCTTGTAATTTTCAAGACAAAGTGGTTATTACGCTATTATTTGGACAAAATTATTAGCATTGCACTTGTCATGTGACATTTATGAACACTTTATAGTGACCACATTGTCTTTGCTGTGTCATCGTTTGAATTAAACCATAAATTCCAGGAGCATAGCAGATACTATAGCAGTATTAAGATATCACAAAAATTTTCGGTATAGAACCTCACTTAGTAACTACGTAACACACTGTGGCTTTCGTTTTGACTGTTCAACAACATTCATTGCCTTATTTACGTTGTTGAGCTGACAAATTTTTCGGACATATGCATAGCAATATCCATCAATATGATTCAGATTCTGATTGATATTAGACGCAATTAGGGTGCGTTTCCTAAATCAATAACCCCTATTTGTTTGTTATTTTACATCCTCTAATAACCTCGTAAATAAGTGTGTTACGAAATTACCCCGCGGATATTTGCGACGATATTAACGAAGAAGTGGAACAAAACATTGTAAAAACATCTACAAATTAAGTGTCATGTCAGTTGTATTATTGTTGTATCTAAACTATTGACGAGTGTGAGAGGGACGCAGGATTGTTTCTGATCTCTTTTAACATTAGCAACTGTTGAGTTTTGATGAGTATGGTGCTAGGATTTGTGAAAGGACACCCTTCTTAGAGGGGCTTGTGGCTAAGTACTAACAGCCTCACGGGTCGATCGATCAGGTTAAGTTACGCTTGCCGTGGTTGGTCCGTGGATGGGTGACCTACCAAGACCCCTCCGTGCCTCGGAAAGCACGTTAAGCCGTTGGTCCCGGCTGTCATTCGTAGATCTTTGACAGTCGTTATGGGTCGTCAATACCCCGAAAGTCTGACAACCAGTCTTACCAAGGGGTATTGTGTTACCCAGTAACTGGGTTGTGGAGGTCAGATAGGCAATCGCTCCATGTAAAATGCTGGTATTATACTGCATCCGTCCGTCGACTTCCAGTCTGCCGTCCGACTGGAAGTCGGCCCTCATATAGTTAGGAAAAGGCTAGTATAATGCCTAAGATACAAGTTTTGTAGGTTTTAATCTGGCGGCATAATTTTCATTATTTTTAATGCCTCTTTTTTCAGAATCCCTTAAATTTTATCTGATGCATGTGCATATGTGCAAATATTCCAAATATGCTAATAAAACTTACTATTAACGGTCAGCACATATACAAAAGAAGGTCTCACTCACAGTTTCAAATCAAGATTACACATAAAAACGTCTTGCAAGAACTGACTCCAAAGAATCGTGGCTCACTCCACCAACCTGAACTCCACCATCAAAACTCAACCAGCCTTTACAATCTAAACTCTATTCAACTGCTGTTCTCTCTCTCTAGCCTTCATTTCTAACTCCTCTTCCTCTTTCGTCAGTGGCACCGTACTGTGATTATACAGCCCTTGTGCCATCAGCTGTAACGCGAGGGGGTTCCTCTGGCCCGAAGCCTTCTTGATCTTGGCCCGTTTGTTCTGGAACCAAATCTTGATCTGAGCTTCTGCTAGACCTAGCTCTGCTGCCAGGCTTTGACGTCTTCTCTCTGTTAGGTAGCGGTTTTCGGCGAACTCGTGCTGTGGAGAAAAATGGGCTGTTAGATTTAAAGTGATTGGTCTACAATGAAATATATATTCTATCTTTTTATGGCAAAAATTAGGGCAGGGTGGAGTGGAATGGATAATGGACAAAGTCGCACGTGTATTCTCTTTATGTAAACTCTTTGGAGCATCTTGGGAGGTTTTTGTTGATAAGCATTATCATGCTTTTAGACTTATCCCAATTAGTTTGGGGTCGGCGCAACATGTGTTTTTCTTCCATCCTCTCTATTAGTCGTCATCTCGGTAGTCACCCCCTTTCTAACCATATCATCTTTCACACGGTCCATCCATAGTGTCATTGGTCTTCCCCTACTCTTATTGCCATCTACATTCGTACTCAAAAGTTTCCTCACAACATTTTCCTTACTGCTCATGCAAAAACTTTGTCTTTATCTGGCAGAGGGTGTTCATGAGAATTTTCTCGATTATGTGATCTGACAATTGCTTAGTGTCTTCGTTTCATAATCACAATCAGCCCAAAGCAATCCACTGTTGGACATAGGCCTCCCTAGTCGCATAACTCTATTTATCGTTTTGTTTTAACATCATAGTTTTGTAGCTGAGTCATTGATGTTACGGCTAAGATTATGATTTCAGAGATATGTGCGTGTAAAGGCACAAAGGAAACCCCTAAAAGTAAAAAATAGTTTTGGTGACCCATACCTTTAACCTTGCAAGTTGTGGTCCAGAGAAAGCAGTGCGGGGTCTCTTTTCATCAGGTACAGCATTGTCTCCAGGAGGTTTCTTCGGCCTTCGCGTCCGGGGACCTGCTCAGAAACAGACTAAAATGTAGGACGAATATCTAAGCTTCAATAATCAACCAATCAACTCAGTCTGTAGGTGTCCACTGCTGGACATAGGGCTCTCCCAAGTTGCGCCACAACCTTCCGTATCCACATCCAGTCTATCCTAGCAACCTTTTTAAGGTCTCTTTTAGCATCGGAGTCTGGTAAATTTTGAATATATAACATCTTTTGGATAGCTGGAAAAAGGCACGTATGTTTAGCAGTAGATTATATAATATGAAGATCACAAATATGCTGTTTTTGGGGTTTAATCCAATGTTAAAGAGATAATAAACCTACACGAGACTAGAGATGATAAAAACATCGATTTTAGAGATAAGACCGCGTGTCATATGTAAATCTTCTATGTTCATATCTGTCATTCGTATGGTGTAGCATAGTATAAAGAGTTTTACTATTCTATTTTGTTCTTTTCTTAATTCTATTAAAACTGGAGAAACTGTTATTAAACTATTCTATGAATTCTATTTATATTCTATTAAATTTGAAGTGTTAAATTGTAAAATACAGTGTGTTAGAAATGAATCCTTAAAAGTTTTGATAAAAAAAAAACTTAGTTCAACTCTATTTGACTAGTTCGGTTTTTTATATAAAATTCCTATTGTTCCTTGTAAGGCTTTTCATTTAAAACTATGTGATACAAGTTACTAAGCTCATCTCTATGTATTATAATTAATTATAACAATGAATTTAGTCCACTTTCGGTGTAAATCATTAAAAAGTTTAAGTACAAAGTTGAAACATGACCACTTAAAGTTACATTCACAAGAACACACAAGCATAAACACAAAAAGCAAAACATATGTTACAGTAACGAAAATAATCTTCAAGTTGCAACATTAAAGAGCAAACGTTGCAGCAATGAACAAGCTCACACAAACAAATTATAGCATTAGCAAACAAACAAATACACATTACAAAATATTTAACGTTATTCCTGAATGCGTAGCATGGCCACTTTTACACGAAGTGACAGAAATGTCACTTGGCATGGCAAAAGTCTAAAAACATGACGTTGTTACGCACACTATTTTTAATAATTGAGCCTCTTTTTAACTTTCTGACCTTTTCTCACAGTTGGTCGCATTAACTAAGCTAGGGTACCTCGACCAAACGGGTTAGGTTGGATCAGTGACCAACCGCGCGCGAGCCGAGCGAGCGAAGCGACCCGCGAGAGCGGCCGGCCAGCGGTAACTCCAAGGTCGCAGTTACGTGGCTATTTAGTTTATTTGGGACCCCAAAATAGGAATTATTTAAAGTTCACAAAAAGAGGCGCAATCATTATAATTAGAGTGTTGAATAATATTTTTAGGAGCGCAAAATGGGTATTATTAAAGGTTCGATTAAATACATTTATTATCTTAATTTTTGACATCGCGCCATAAAAATCTTTCGACTACAATAAATGTCTACTGTCTTTTGTTTTTACGGTGGTCATGCCAAGTGCTCATATACACGAGTGGCACGTTGCCCACGGCAGAGGCAACTGCAACCGTTGACACGTCGACTGCAACGTGCCGTACGTGTAAATCAGTACGTGCTCATATACACGAGCGCACGTTGCCCACGGCAAAGGCAACTGCAACCATCGACGCGTCGACTGCAACGTGCCGTACGTGTAAATCAGTACGTGCTCAAATACACGAGCGCGACGTTACTGCGACACTCTTCGGCGGCTCGTCGAGGGCTGCAGTTGCCTCTGTTCTTGGCAACGTGCCGTTCATGTAACCTATATAAGCAATAAGAGTGCAGCCGGTCGATTCTGTAAAAATCTCACCGTGAAAACTTAGGTGAAGTGAGTTTGTTTTTGCTAGGAATTGACACTTTTGACAGCTCACTCCATGCTCACTTCACCTAAGTTTTCACGGTGAGTTTTTTACAGAATAGCACCGCAGGTTGATAATCTACTAAATAAAATGGACACAAATAAAAACACACGGAGCACAAACATCCCTCGTTGAAATCCCCGAGACAAGCGGACGATGCAATATCTTAACCAATTCAGTTCCGTGCTCCAACGAGCATCGAAGACCCTCGTGATAAAATTGGTCAAAATATTTCACCGACCGCCTGGCGGGCTGGTGCTGATGATGGAATATGATGTATCTTCTTCTCTGGAATGTTGGAGATGTGGCTGGAAATGGGTGTACAATACAGAATACGACTACTGTGATATTGGAAAGAGATACTTAATTGTATTATTGTTTTTGACCAACAACTGTCAAGTTTAATGTCAACATAAATTATTGGCTGTTTAATCGATCGCGTTATGTCGATATCATACAATCGTCTGACAGTTCGTCACGAAAAACGCAAAAAAAATAGCCAAAAAGCAAATGAATGTAATGTATAATCTATCTAAGATATAGGTAGGTACATAAAAGTAATGTTATTATAGCTGTTAGTTCAAAAACAAAATTATTGCAAACAAAAATACACTAACCAATTATACACATTTCACAAACATCATATAGGGTGACTGGTAATCAGTGACCGATACTTAAACACGTGATTTTACTCATCATTATGAACAACTTTTACTATGGGACCAAACCTGAAATCGCGAAAAAAAAATCAGCTGTTCCCTACATTTATGTTCGTCTAACTCGTCAAAATGTAGAGAACAGTTGTTTTTTTTTTCACGATTTCAGGTTTGGTCCCATAGTAAAAGTTGTTCATAATGATGAGTAAAATCACGTGTTTAAGTTTCGGTCACTAATTACCAGTCACCCTATATATAGAGCAGAATTTTAAGCACAAACATTGTGACATGCTGACATTTTATTTGAACACAAAAACAAAAAAAAATTGGTCATGTTTCAACTTTGAGCGTTTAGGTACGACGACGTAAGGCATTTCATACAAACTTTCAAGCCCTTGTTTTTCGAAATGAATGAACCGATTTTAATCAAACTTCATACCCATAAGCAGGATACAAAGGTCTAAAAAGTCAGTAAAGAACATTTTAGAAATCTCTTATTTAAAAGAAGATAACTGGAAATCTCTGTTTTTATGGAAATTTTTAAATCGGTCTATTTGGCGGTAACACTATTTTTATTAAATTGGAAATATAATGTGTAATCAGAGCAATAGAACGAAATAGTGACACTGAAGTTTCTACTGAAAATAAAATAAAATCACCAATATCATAATCCCGATATTGGATATTTCAATACCGGTATTGAAAAATTACAAAATATGTCCATGATCCCGGTATTTGAAAATACCGGGATCCCGGTATATCCCGGTATTGGAAGTCCTAGTCTGTACCACACCCTTAAATATGACCACACCTTCTGATATGAGTACCTACTTTTAGTATAATTATTAATTAATAACTTTACCATCTCTACAAGTAGGTCGTTAGGTATATTTTGGCTCTGTAGATTACCCGTTCAATAATCAAATCAACCAGCCAGTATCAACAATAACTATTTTCCACTTCACCCAAAAAACGGAATAAGACCACGTATTCTCAATTTACGCGTAACTGATCAATTTTATTTCATTATTTACCAGCATCACGACTTGCTTTTTGTCATACGTTTTTACAAGTTGTCATACTTTTTTACAACTTTGCCTTTTGTAGTTACGAAAATAGATAGGTTTTTGTACGAAATCTCACTGAATTGCTGTGGTGACAATCCAATTAGGGTTTTAGGTGGAATATAATCGAATTTCGGTGTCTATGATTGGGCAAACGCGTATTACTGGAAATGCTAAGCGTGTGGCGAAACGATATATTGGGCCAACATTTCGTCGACCGTAGGTTCAATTGAGGTAAGGGACAAAATACCCAAAATGAGTTGAGTATACAGTTTTGTTCAGAATTTTGCGCTCTTTCGAATGGTGTCTATGAAAAATTCTAGCTTAAAAAAAATGTCCCTTACCCTACTGATTTTTGGATTCGAATTTCGAATCAGCCCCATAATAACAATGTATCTGAAAAACTATGGAATATAGCAACTTGAAATGGTATAATTACCGCCGCCAATCCACTTCACATAAGGTAAGGGTTTTCCCAATCAACGAATTATTCTTCACACATTTTTTCAACAAGACCTTTACACTATTTTTTCATTATAGATTGGATCCAACGTAGAGATTCTAGAGATCAATTTAATGTAAGGGACAGGACTACAAGATACTTGGTCAGTAAGGGACATTACTAACAAAATACGTTGGTGTAAGGGACAACTATTTTCTTAGATAGCTAACTTATTTAAATAAATGTTACACAGGTAGATAGAGCACTAAAATACAAGATTATGTGTGAAATCAGATCCGAAAAAGGTTAATAACAAAAAAAGTTATAGGCGATTTAGTCCGAAAAAAAACTTTGTCGGCCTCTCCTGAAAAATCGTATTTTGTCCCTTACCTCAATTGAACCTACGGTCGACGTTGAGTAAAGGGGTATTTCCACAGATATACAGGTTGAAATTGAATACATGCGACAAACCGAAATGGGAGATTGTACTCATCATTATGAACAACTTATACTAAGGGACCAACGCTGCAATCGAGAAAAAAAATCAGCTGTTCCCTACATTTTGACGAGATCAACTACTTCGATTGCCAAAAATCGCACCAGCTTACGTACAAAAATCGTAAGCGTAGAATTCATTGATCATTTCCGCGCGTAAAGCTTATAAGTTGATTTTTTATATTATTTGTTGTTTTTTTTTGTTTCAGTATGTAAAGTTTACTTCAAATAAGTAACAGTATTTATTGATAAATTAATTTATTTAAGGTTTTTGAAAAAAAAAGATTTCTGTTTACAAGCTTGGTAAAAATTGTAAAGGTCTGTGAAATTCTTATAGAGATCGGTCTTGACCGTTTCTTACAAACTTATAGAAAGTTTTGTTGACAACCAGTTTTTTTTTTCTATAAATAAAGCCATCAATTTACTTTATTATGTTTGGAATTTACTTTCAAACTAATATTAATAAAATATGCTAACAAAAACTTTATTGAACAGGTTTAATAAAAATATATGAAGAGGATTTTATATTATACTAGCTTCTGCCCGCGACTTCTCTTCCTTTTTTAACCCTACTTGTAGTTCCCGAGATTAGCGCGTTTTAACAAACTCTGATTAATTATATCAGGGGGTTACATATAGCACAGATATAGATACACCTAGATAACGCAAGAGCAACTACTTCGCGTGCCAAAAATCGCACCAGCTTACGTACAAAAATCGTAAGCCGCCACTTTCGCGCTCGGTTCTGTGTACTGCGGTGCTATTCTGAAAAAATCTCACCGTGAAAACTTAGGTGAAGTGAGCGTGGAGTGAGCTGTCAATAGTGTAAATTCCTAGCAAAAACAAACTCACTTCACCTAAGTTTTCACTGTGAGATTTTTACAGAATCGACCGGCTGCTGAGCGTGAGCGCTGGCGCTAGGCCCCGGGGATGGGGCGAGACGGGTGCCGCACGCGGCGGTGTCTTTGAATCGATTTGATTTTCCCATCACTAAATAGTGCTTGTGACGTCATAGTACGTTGTCAAAAAATGGCACGCTTGGTTTTCATACAGATCGTGTTACTTGCGTTATCTAGGTCTATCTATATCTATGGTATACACAGTAGCAGGCACAGCGATGCCAACCAGTCACCAATATTCAGCCGGTCGATTCTGTAAAAATCTGACCGTGAAAACTGAGGTGATGTGAGTTTGTTTTTGCTAGGAAATGACACTATTGACAGCTCACTCCATGCTCACTTCACCTAACTTTACGGTGAGATTTTCACAGAATAGCACCGCAGTACATGATTGTTAAAAGCCCCTGACGTTAAAATTCGTCGCAGAATATTAAAAAAAAAAATACTGTTCCATACATTTTGAAATAGCAGATTTTTTTTTGTTAATCGACTTAAAAATTTTAAGCTATGTCTAAGTACAGTTTGCGTGTCCATGTCCCACACTTTATTTACCGTCTGGACTTTTATACCCTATAAAAGCTGAACGGAGTAGAAGCCTATGGCACAGTTCTTCATTTTTCACAAAAAAAAACTTTTTTTTAATAGGTACAATAATTTTGATTGAAACCGGCCGATGGCTTCAATCAAAGGATTGAATGTCGGTACGAATTCATTGATCCGTTCCGCGCGTAAAGTACTGCCTATTATGTTGATTTTTTATAATATTATTATTTACCGATTTTTTTTTGTTTTGACATTAATATTATTGTTGCCCTGCATTTTCTTTCTCTAAGCAAAGAAAAGTGGAAATGATTTCCTTGCGTCAAGTGTACCTAACAGATTAAAATCAACATCAAATCAAAAGGAACTCAAATATATAGGGTGACTGGTAATTAGTGACCGATACTTAAACACGTGATTTTACTCATTATTATGAACAACTCTTACTATGGGACCAAACCTGAAATCGCGAAAAAAAAATCAGCTGTTCCCTACATTTTGACGAGTTAGACGAACATAAATGTAAGGAACAGCTGATTTTTTTTTCGCGATTTCAGTTTTGGTCCCATAGTAAAAGTTGTCCATAATGATGAGTAAAATCACGTGTTTAAGTATCGGTCACTAATTACCAGTCACCCTATATATAACAAGAAAAGTAGTTAAAAGAGGGTAAATAAATATAAAGATTAAAAAAAAAGTATTTTTGTGGATAGATACGTAAAATAAATAATTATAAAAAATAAATGGAATTATCTCACGTGGTTCCCGTGAGCGCGTCCCGTACTTACTTCGTCCTGGAACAAAGGAGAAAATATAATTAATATAATATAATATTACACACACACAACATAAAATAATATAGGTACGCGTAGATATGTAATAACTGCCGCGCGGGTTGCCGCGGTTGGTCCGTGGATGGGTGACCATCTTCTCATACCCCTCCGTGCCTCGGATAGCACGTTAAGCCGTTGGTTCCGGCTGTCATTCGTGGTGTTTTGACAGTCGTTACGGGTAGTCAGCAGCCCGAAAGTCTGACAACCAGTCTTACCAAGGGGTATCGTATGACCCAGTAATTGGGTTATGAAGGTCACATAGGCAGTCGCTCGTATTCAGCGGCATCCGGCTAGACTGGAAGCCAACCCCAATTTAGTTGGGCAAAGGCTAGGCAGATGATACAATAATATAGGTAACTAGCAGCGCCCTGTGTGTTCACCCGCATAAGTGTCGATCCCGTGGGAATATCGGGATAAAAACTATCTTATGTCCTTTCCCGGGACTCAAACTATCTCTGTACCAAATTTCATCTAAATCTGAAGACAACAGACAGATGAGACAGACATACTTGTGACGGTTTAAGCGTGAAGAGGTAACAGACAGACAGAAACAAACTCAAAGGTCACAGTCTCCTTTTTAAAGTCCAGACATAATCTTGGTCAGATCTTAGTGTTTAACTTCTTTTTCTGTTTGGCATTCTTTCTTTTAAGTAATTTCAGCGTCTATTTGCTTGATGAAATTAATGTCACAAATACTCAAATGTAAACACGCCTTTACGTAATACCTTTACTATTAAAACATCGTTTCGAAAAATTACTTATGCTCATTAAAACTGAGCTTCAACTTGGGCCGTAATTGCAAAAAAAAAAACCGTTTTATGCTTCAATAAATTGCAAATTAAAGCCAATCATCAAGTTTTATAATTATTACTATCATTGCTAAGCTTTAGTACCAACCAGACAATCTACCCAATAAATTAATAAGCGTCAGGGAATAAAGACCTGACTTAAAACCATCCACCATAATGTGGCCCACGCCATGGCGCCACTTTCGCAGCGAAACGTCAGAAATCGCCTACATTTTTGTAGTTCCAAATTTCGCCGCATTCAAGAAATTTTGGTCGCTCCAACTACTGATTAGGAACGGAGTGACGTCACAGACCACCCATATAGGTCGATAATTAAGACATTCGGTAATACTGTATCATACTTGTTTATTTTTATAAAGTTTTTTTAATGCTTTCATGTGTTTTATTAGGACGAAAACATATGGCCTTTATAGTATCTTCACGGGTTGTTCTTAAAAAGATAGGCAGGATAAGGTTTAGTTATTTTTATGTTGTGTTTGACCGCTATCTTTCCTAATGGGTGAGCTATGATGTGGTCGACGGTGAAGCTCGTTTGCCTAGAAGTAACCACCGGGGTAGTTGCGTAACACACTAACAGTAGCAGTGGCTTTAATTTTGACACTTCAGCAACATTCATTGCGTTATTTACGTTGTTGAGTAGACATAATTTTCGAACATGTGAAGCAATGGATTAGCTATATCCTTCTGTTGTGGTTGATAGTGTGTTACGCAATTGGGTTGCGTCATCTGCCCCCTTCATGAGTATAGTAAGGTCGATTCTCATATTTTTTAATTTTGCTAGTTTGCCTCAAGGTTTGGTCTGCAGGTGTTGGGGATGTAGCTGGGGGGCACAAAGGTACACTAAGTGTTTTGTGGATCTTGCCATGGTGTATCCTCAGCCCCCGTTGGCCTTTAAAAAAGCGTGCCTGTGAGCAATCTCACCAGCTGGATATAAAAAAAAGAAGAATAAAAAACGTTAAAAGATTCATTATATTTGTCTTTTTTTTTTTTTTTTTTGCTTTGATATTTAGCGATGTTTTATATCAATTTCTATTGATAATGTCCAGTACGTAATGAGAACGACCACCTTACTATAATTATGAAGGGGGCAGATGACACTAAATAAGTGCCATTGGTGGTAAACGTCACTACTTAGTGCCAGCCACCAGGGGGTCTACTCCGAAGTGGTTGATTGTCGTGTCGGCCGAATGTTCGGTCATTTTCTGATTCGAATATTGTTGTCTTACTACGAATTTAAAAAAAAAATAAAGGTAAAAAAAGGCTAAGGGTTCTAAAAAGGTTCGGATTGGCACAGTTTGGTCGGGACCTATAGTCAATATAGGAAATGAAAGGTAGTAGAAAATGACCGAATTTCGGCCGATACGGTGGTTAACCGCTTCGGAGTAGACTCCCAGGGCCACGCACAGAACCGGTCGAAATAGAAGTGCTTGGGGGAGGCCTATGTCCAGCAGTGGACGTCTTTCGGCTGAAATGATGATGATGATGTTAACCACCCCGGTGGCAAGATTGAAGTGTGCAGATGGGAATAAACGCAGTGAATCTGTATTACCTGGACAATTTTTAGAGAAGTTTAATAATGCCAGCCAGCCTGTTATTGTCGCAATGCAGGACAAAGTCTTCTTCTGATAAACAGAAGGAAAGATCCTTCTTGCTCACTGCGTGTTTGCGATTTCAGAACATATTCGTCTTTTTTTAATTAGCCTGCGCTGTCCCACTCCTGGGCAAAGGCCTTCCTCCACTCCTTCCATGTTTCGCGAGCCCGCGCGTCCTCCTTCCAGTCTTGGTGGAACCTATCCAGCTCATCCCGCCATCTCCTACGTGGTCTGCCACGACCTCGCCTCACTGTCTCAGGCCACCAATTCTGCGCTATTTGGGCCCACAGTTTGTCCGGCATGCGGCAGACATGTCCTGCCCAGTCCCATTTAAGTTGAGGAGCCTTTTGAGCCACGTCAGGTATCTTTGTTTTGGAGCGCAGTATTGTGCACTATAGGTTAAGATCCTTACACGGTCTTAACTTATGGTGCACAAACTTGGTCTTTGACTAACATCCAGAAGTCCAAACTCAAGGTCTGCCAACGAGCAATGGAGCGCAGTATACTAGGCGTTAAGTTAATGGATTCGACTTATTGTCACTTTATTTCTTTCACTATATAATTATTGTATAATAAGTGAAACTTCTTCGGTGACGATTCGATAATTAATTGGACAAGAATATTGAGAATGAAATTTCAAGGTCGCGTCACGTTTTGGCACATTCCGTTACATAAGGGAGATGAAAGATATAACTCTCTCTCTCTCTTTCTCTCACTCTGTTCGTTCCTATTTTCGCGCCAAAAGATTCTTGTACTTATGAAGTACCTAGTACGTCAGGTGCACCCAGCCGGTCGATTCTGTAAAAATCTCACCGTGAAAACTTAGGTGAAGTGAGTTTGTTTTTGCTAGGAATTGACACTATTGACAGCTCACTCCACGCTCACTTCACCTAAGTTTTCACGGTGAGATTTTTACAGAATAGCACCGCAGGACACTGGACAGTCAGCCCCACAACCAACTTGCTGACTTGTCAAATCGTTGCACTACGACACGAGATATTCTCGTAAAACTCATGCCGACACGAGACATCCCACAGCATCCCAAATTAAGAACTTATCATCACATAATTATTGTCTTTTTTAATCACATACAAAGTTTTGACTTTACCAAACCTTAGCTATGGTCCTTAGTGCAAGGAAATAAGTTTGAAATTCCTTTGCGGTTCAAAAATTAAGTGGCTTATCAGAGCTGTGCTTCGTATTACCTCGGAGTAAGGTCGAAAATCCCATGTAGACTAAAAATGAAGTTGTTTATCAGTGGCAGTACAGTAAGCAGTCATGTATTTGGGGCAAATGTCTTAATTATTGGACTTCGTTGGTGGCGACTTGTTTTAAACCCAGTAGGGGTCCACAAATTGGGTTCAGTAGGTTGTTTTTTGGTTTTATTTTTGTGGAGTGACTGATCAGCTATGGTTTGGACATGTTTTTTTAGAAAACTGCTAGTTAAAAGTTAATAAGTGGCTGTTCTTAACAATATTATAAATTCGAATGTAACTGTCTGTCTGTCTGTATGTTACCTTTTCACGCCTAAACCACTGAACGGATTTCGATAAAATTTGGCAGAGAGATAGATTGCATTCCGGGGAAGGATATAGGATAGTTTTTATCGACATACCTCGCGGGCGAAGCCGCGGGTGGAAGCTAGTAGGTATTAAATATTTTTGTACAGTTTTTGAATATACATTGTTGGTTGGTTAAATAGCTGGCGAAATTATAATCAGCCTAGAGTGTTCCCACTGCAGCTGGAACACAGAGGTCCTCCTGTCTTCGCGAGGGAGTGGACCGTCATCCACCACGAGAGCCCAGTGCGGGTTGGTAGATGTCACATGTCTTAGAATGTTTGGTTCTAGGATATGCCGGTTTCCTCACAATGTTTTCCTTCACCATTTTCTCTTGTTTTCCACTTTGTTATACATGCACTTATAAAAAACTGTTTCTTTAGAAAATAAAAGATACCGCTGCAATTGTAACTTAAAAGATAACTTTCCAAAACCAAACGTTATCTTATAATCTGTATCGATACAAAATAATCGATAATTATATCGATAAACAGCCGACATGCTTCCGTATCGAATCAATCGACTCAGATCTCGATAAAAAAGGAAATGTTTTGGTAAACTGTATCATTAAAGGTTAATGGGCAACCCTACTGGTCAAAAGAAACATGAATTTTAGTAGTAGTTTTTATTTTATTTACTAGCAGCGCCCCGCGGTTTCACCCTCACAAGTGGCGATCCCGTGGAAATATTGGTATAAAATTATTCTACGTCCTTTCCCGGGACTCAAACTATCTCTATACCAAGTTTCATCTAAATCGATTCAGCGGTTTAAGCGTGAAGAGGTAACAGACAGACAGACACACTTTCGCATTTATAACATTAGTATGGAGGTATGGTTTTGCTAGAGTTAGCATAGCATCGCATTATCAGCCTATAATGTTCCCACTGCTGGGACACAGGCCTCCTCTCAGTGAGAGGGGGTGGGCCGTAATCCACTACGCGATCCCACTGCGGATTGGTCAGAGTTAGGCTCGTGGCTAAATACCTAATAAGAGCCGCATGGGTTGATATTCGAGTTTAAGCAACTCTTGCCGCGGTCGGTCCGTGGATGGGTGACCATCCATTACATACCGAGACCCCTCCGTGCCTCGGAAAGCACGTTAAGCTGTTGGTCCCGGCCTTTATCTGTAAATCTTTGACAGTCGTTACGGGTAGTCAGAAGCCCGAAAGTCTGTCAACCAGTCTTACCAAGGGGTATCGTATTACCCAGTAACTGGATTGTGGAGGTCAGATAGGCTGTCGATCCATGTGAAGTACTGGAATTCAGTTGCATCTGGTCTGTGCCGGATTAGTCTTTAAGCAAATTAAGCAATTGCTTAGGGCATCACGTCTCGGGGGGCACCATAAGGCAGAAACAGCACCGAAACAGTATTTGCTAGCACATGAAAGGCAAGGCTGTTTATCAGCAAGATATTACAAGACCCAAAAGTCACTCTAGCTAGAGATGTGCGCCAATCTTTACAAATCGCTCGTCGATGTTTTGGAAAAATACGAGGCGACTAGTAGATAGGAGGGCCTACAGGCGTGGATTGCTTAAGGCATCAAGTAGTCACTGCATCTGGTTAGACTGGAAGCCGACCCCAACATAGTTGGGAAAAGTCTAGGCAGATTGATAGATTTTTTAAAGAAAACTACAACTTCATAGAGTGGGGCTTAAAAACATAGATTTAAATATGCAAATTTATATTTAAAAATATTCTCAGTACATATTCATTATTAGAAAAATCCTAAGAATTCAACCAATGATGAAGCTGCTTATAAAATGGATGGTTATAAACTGGTTAAATTTAATTAACCACTTTTAATAGCCGTAATATGCTGATTTTGATGAATTTCGGTTGAGTTTTGAAGGGGACACACGGATAGTTAGAACGGATAGCCAAATAGCTAACAGATGAGGCTATTATTACCATTTATCTATACACATAAGTTGTTGGTGTATCTTTTAATAAATAAATTAGACGAAAAATTCACAGGAGTTTCAGTAAACAGCATTATCATTAGCACGAAAACTTCATAGGAGATTCAGTAAACATTGCAGATGAAAAAGTATAAAAATGGATACCTAAATGGATAAATCTGAAACTAGAATAGTATTAAAACCTAATGACTACAAAAGAACTGTCAAAGACTGATTAGTATCTGCGATCTAATCTCATGTCTTCTTAATTAAATCCACTTGTCACAAGAGTTGACTTGATTGCCAACAGATTCAGTTATACAAGTAGGTACAATGAAATGAAATGAAATGATTTTATTTTGTAAGTAGGTTTGTACAAACACTTTTACACGTCAATCATGTTTTTTTTTAAACTAGATGAAGTCGGCGTTTCCTATCTGACTACTCTGAGAAGATAGGCCGAAACAAACACAGAGGTCACAGTCTCTTTTAAAGTCCAGACATAATCTTGGTCAGGTTATATGAAGAGCATGTAGATCGATGTCTGAGGTGGTATTTTGAGGAAAGAACCGCACAGATTGAGAGGACCTGTCAATAGGAATCATTTTGAAGAACATCGCTAATCCATTGCTTCATATGTTCGAAAAATTTGTCAGCTCAACAACGTAAATATAAATAACGCAATGAATGTTTTTGAACTGTCAAAATGAAAACCATTGCTACTGATAGGATGTTACGTAATTACCCCGAGGGAGTTATGGGTAGGTATGCTCACTGTCACGACAGTGTCTTTTTTTAGGGTTCCGTAGTTCTGACAAGGAACCCTTATAGTTTCGACATGTCCGTCTGCCTGTCTGTCTGTCCGAGGTGTTGCTTAGAGACCGTTAGTACTAGACAGCTCTAATTTTGTAGGAGTGTGTATATCAACTACGCCGACAAAGTGGTAAAATAAAATTTTGGAAAATATTTTTTTTAGGGTAGCTCCCCTACATGTGAAGTGGGGGTAAATATTTTTTTCGTCGTCTACCCCATCGTGTGAAGTATCGTTGAATAGGTCTTCTAAAATGACTTCGGGGATGGTAACATTATTTTTCGATTTAATGCTCTATTTACGAAATATTAAACTTTAAACTGCAAATTGTTCCAGTAAGACGTCCCCCTCCCTCTAAAAGCTAAACTGCAGGCTTGAAAAATCTGGAAAAATTCACATTTCATGAACTTGAAAGCAAAATTATAGCGGTTTAGATAACTTTATCAGTTTAGCAGTAATAGTCGTTGAACTTGGGTGTTTGATAATTTTGTACCAAATACAAAATCCTTAGCATTAATCCTTTAAACTGACTAAGATGAAGTAGTTGCTTGTTTATAACGGGTAAAGACTTGCATTGCACCAAAAATTTGCATGTCATTATGTTATGATAGAATATGATAAGCTACTATTGTACTACAATTGTAAGAACTTTTGTAACCATATTTATCTGCAAATAAATCTTTGACTTTGATTGAAAAACAAAACGGGCTACTACGGAACCCTACACTGTGCGTGGCCCGACACGCACTTGGCCGGTTTTTTTTCATGTTCCAACATGTCCAACACAGCCCAACTTATCTGCTCACCATCCACTCCAACCATGTTCTCAGCCACCCACACATCTCCAAGTTATGCAAATTTTACAACTCAACATAACCATAAATATACCTAAATGACAGTAATTGCTTCATCAAAACGAGCCATGATAGTTTTTATGCCAATGTTACCAATTAATAATTTTATTTCGTTCCTGTACGCATAATTACCTACGTGGATTTGCGTATGGTAACATTCTTGACTTTGATGGGCTAAGGAAGATAGGTTTTAAAAATAATTATAGTGGGCAGTAAAAGTGCGCACGAGTGGCGATATATAGAGGGTATAATAAGATCCATTACATGACCGTTATTGACGTACTAGCTGCGTCCCGCGGTTTCACCCGCATTTTTCTCGATCCCGTGGAAATGTCGGGATAAAAAGTATTCTATGACCTATTCCAGGTCATGGTTCAAATTTCATACAAATCCGTTCAGCCGTTTGAGCGTGAAAGCGTAACAATGAAACACACAAAAAATCAAATCTTTTCTCTTTACTTATAATAATAAGTGTAGGTACTTATAATAAAAAAAAACCGGTCAAGTACGAGTCGGACTCGCGCCCCGAGGGTCCTGTACTTTGTAGGTATGTAAATAGTTTATCACGGGTTTTTTTTAATGTACCCCGACAGGCGCTTTACTTTGTGTAAATCATTTTATCACCACTGCTCTCAAAACTATGGCAAACATTTATGGTTTCCTCGGCATGTTCCAAAACCAAAAATTCGAAGACATGTGACCTCTACCAACCCGCACTGGGCCCGCGTGGTAGATTACGGCCCACTCCCTCTCACAGAGAGGAGGCCTGTGCTCTAGCACGTTAAAGGGTGATAATGCTTGTTGATTGTATCGAAAGTGTTGACAATGCCGCCACAAGCAGCGGCTGCCGAGGCGTCTCCGTGCTCTTTGGTTAAAATTGATAATCATCAATCGGTTCCAGGTAGTGTGATATTTACATGACCATAATTTAGGTTAAACAAAATACAAGACTTGAACTTGAATTTTTGCACTATTATATAACTAACTATAAGAAGTATACTAATACATTATAATTCAACATATATTTTTATTTAGCATCATTTAGACGCGTCGAGGAAACTAACGACTTGTTGGCGTAAAAATATGTTATTCGCTGGTTAAGATAAATATGTAGATAAATAATTTATTTACTTCAGCATTCATAAATTGCTTTAACAGCAGATTATTAATTGCCTCTGGTTTTCAGATTGTGAATGTCTTATCGAATAAAATAATAACTTTATTATTATTATATACTTTACGTTAAAAAAAAGTTAGAATTTTGACCTTTAATATCTCTGTAAACGGAAGGTAAATCTATTCTGCGTGGAGGTTCTCTAATATTGATAAAAAAATGTTTAAAATCCAAGCAACGAAATGACATAGTGGGTTTATCAGTTGAACATTGCATCGAACTGTCCTGTGTTGAGCTAGATAAGCATGTCATAGTGTGCGTTTACAGACCCCCTAATTATCAGAACTTTTCTTTATTTGAGTCAATAATGGAAGATGTCTTAGCGAAACTTGCATCCAATAACAAAGCCGCAATTATTTGTGGGGATTTTAATATTAATATTTTGGAAAATAATTCTAATAGCAGTAGATTATTAAGCCTTTTTAAATCGTTCAATTTCTATAATGTGTTTGCAGAACCTACTAGAATAACTCCAAATTCTGCTACTTGTATTGATAATGTCTTTTGCGATTGTGATTATTTAGATAAAGCCATCGTAAATTATCTGCCGTCTGATCATAGTGGACAAACGGTATCTTTTAAGTTTAAAACACCTTTGCAAAAAGTGCAAATTCAATTTAGACCAATAACGACTGGTAAACTAAATAGATTCAATAGTACCCTAAATAATAAGTTAAATGATCTGGGCCATGATAGGGATGATGCTAATAAATTGTACGAGGATTTCTTTTCAGTAGTGCACACTCAATTTAATACAATTTTTGAAAAGAAAACAAAAAACATTTACCCTAATTTTGTTTTTAGTGACTGGGCAACTAGAGGTATTAGGATAAGTAGGGAAAGACTTTTCGAGCTGTATGGCCTTAAGCCTTACATCAATACTGAAACTTTCAGCAAGTATGTTGCTACATATTCCAAAATTTTTAGAAATACTTGCAAAATAGCCAAAGCCCTGTACATTAGCAATAAAATCAAATCAGCAGAAAATAAGATAAAAACGGTTTGGAAAATTATAAATAAGGAAACTAGTAGGAATAAAAAACGAAACACTGATTACACATTGGAGACTTCACGTGGTGCCATAAGCTCTAACTTAGAAGTAGCTCAGGAATTTGTAAATATCTTTACTAATATACCATCAAAAACGACGGAAGCCTTAAATTCCTCATCCGACGTATCAATTGATTTATTAAGAGCGAACGTTCCAGCCTGCCCGGTTGAATTTCAATTTAAACATAACGGGACGTCGGGAGACCGGGCTGCTGCATCTGATTGCTGATTCGTGACCTCGTCAGCACGGCGATCCATAGTGGGCGTTAGACTTCAGGAAACGTTGAAATAAATACACTGTAGCGTTGACTGTTTACTATTTTAATTATACAGACACTTAAATTACTTAAACAGCTAGTGATTGCAGTAATAATTATCGATTCAGAGCCAATGGGTTTGCGAGTGACCACCACGTGCAACGGCTGTCAACCAACTGAACTGAATCGACACGACGTTCGCCCGCCATGACAGACGCAACTCCATTCGGTGTTACCCGCTCTTAATAAAAATTACCATTTAGTCGAATTCAAATCGATTAATCGTTAAAAATAACAAACTAATGACCAGTGATTAAAAAAATAACAAAATAAATTACAACTCTCAAAATTAACTGATTTTCGTTATTTAGTAATGTCACGCGCCGTTACGGCCGTCCTGCATCTTCACACGTCCTCGGGTGAATAGTTTATCTCATTAGTCATCATCTGTGGACAAATAAAAGAACTCAAGTAAACAACTTAACGCTCGGTCATTCTGACCATTTTGAATCAAACACCACAATATCACAAAGAGCGATCACAGTTATCGGATAACATAAAACAATTACCAGATTACCACACAGGTTAGTACCACACAGGCTGGGGCCACATAGGCTCGTACCATACTGACTAGTGCCACACAGGCCAGCGCCACACAGACCAGTGCCACACAGGCTAGCGCCACACAGGCTAGAGCCACACAGGCTAGTGCCACACAGGCTAGAGCCACACAGGCTAGTGCCACACAGGCTAATATTAGCAAAGGCCTTCACAGTAAACAAGTAAATCTAGCTGCACAACTCACCTGCGCCGTTATCGGCACATTCTGACTCTACACTATTAGTAGGTGCCTCCAAACCTACATTCAACTCCAATGGAACGTAGCACTCTGGCATAGGTCGTATGCGATCATGTGCATACTTATACGTCCGATTAGAGTTCAATGCTTTTAGTAAATACCTGTCACCGCCAAGCACCTCAGCCACCTGATAAGGCCCCTTAAATTTGGGCTCTAGCTTTGTTTTATTGCGCTCATGATTTTCTAATAACACATAGTCACCTACTTTAAAATTTCTTACTTTTGCTTTATATTTGTCAAATCTAGCTTTTTCTACAATGGCGTTTGTCTCTATTTCCTGCGCCGCGCGCTCTCTAACCAAATCTAAGTCTAAATCTGTCTCGTCTGTATCTAACGTCATAAGTTGTAACGGTCTAGCAACTTTACCTATCAATAGCTCAAGGGGACTTGCTTTTGTTGTCCGGCTCATTGTGCAATTAATAGCCAGCTGTACTTCTGGTAATGCTGCTTGCCATGATTTATGGTTGCTTACTTCTACTGCCGTGAGCATATTCTTTAGTGTGGACATCACGCGTTCTACCTGACCATTAGCGCGACTAGAACCGGTAGCGATGAGATGTAGGTTAATATTATGTGCAGCACAAAAGTCTTTAAATTCTTTCCCAGCAAAACATCTACCTTGGTCGGCAATCACACGCGTAGGGGGGCCAAACAATGATACACTTGACTGCAACGCCTTTATAGCGTTATTAGCGTCAATGTTCATCGTATGATACAGAAGTACGTATTTCGTAAAAGCATCTATTGACACAAACACGTACTCCTTAGAGTCCCGCTTACCGCTAAGCTTTCCAGTTGCATCCATATGAATGGTATGCCAAGGTACCGTTACTTTTGGTATTGGATGTAATTCTGCTTGAACTTTCCCAGAATGGGACTTGGACACTCTACATGTGATGCAATTTTCGACAAACTTCCTGACATATTTGTTCATGTTAGGAAACCAATAATGACAATACGTTTTTTCTAATGTTTTCTCCCACCCTAAATGCATTATGCTTTCATGAACATGATTTATAATTGACCACTGAAACGCTTTTGGTACTATGGGTAACCAAATACTTCTGCTGTTACGCTCTATCTTTCTATGCAAAACGCCTCGTCTAATTTCGTAAGTCCTAGCAAGGTCAAGGTCAAGCTCATTATGCTGAAGTTTAGCGATTATAGAATTTATTTCGCTATCCTTTTCCTGCTCAGCCTGTAACCACGTATTAGAGATTTCAGTGAAATTGACTCGCTTTTGCTCTACTTTTGGGATCGATCGTTGGACATCAGCTAAGGGTAGGGGGTTTCGTGATAGAAAATCAACGTGCCCCATATTTTTACCTTGACGGTGTTCAATATCAAACTCAAAAGTTTGTAGAAAGCACCACCATCGATGCACTCGCGCGGTAAGATCTACTTTTGACTTAGACGCTTTGACTGCATTGCAATCAGTCACTACTGTAAATTTTCGCCCATGCAAATAATGACGAAAATGTTTTACTGCATTAACTACTGCGAGCGTCTCTAACTCGTAAGAGTGGTACCTGGACTCAGCGCTAGAGGTTCGACGGCTGTAGTATTCAATCACGTGCAGTTTACATTCAATTTTCTGCATTAATATAGCGCCATAACCTTCAGCGCTGGCGTCAGTGTGCAACTCTATCTGCTTAGTAGGATCAAAAATAGTCAAAACTGGTGTGTCTGTCAGTAAGTTAATGATTTCCTGTCTAATCACTTCAAGTGCTGGAGTCCAACTAACTTTTCCTTTACCGGATGTGAGTCGGTAAAGGGGGGCAGTTTTCTGTGAGAAACCTTGAATAAACTGTCTAAAGTAAGAAGCCAATCCTATAAATTGCCGTAACTGTGTTACCGTCTCAGGCGGTGGGAGCTCTGTTAAAGCTCTGATTTTACGTGGATTTGGTCTTACTTTACCAGCAGAAACGTGGTATCCTAGGAATTCAATCTCAGTTTTCAGAAAAGCACACTTATGAAGGTTCAGTGAAAAACCGGCATTTGTCAAAGCTTCCAAAACCTGATGTAAGCGATCTAAGCCTTCTGCAATAGATTCTGAGGGAATTATGACGTCATCAATATAGACTACGGCAAATGACTCGGTTAAGGGTCCTAGTGCCTTATTTATGGCACGTTGGTACACCGAAGGGGCATTTCGAAGACCAAACGGCATGGTCAGATATTCAAACTGCCCGTCCGGCGTTACAAAAGCTGTACGCTCTATGGACTCTTCTTGAACTGGTATCTGATGATAGCCACTAGCCACATCCAGCGAGGTAAAGTAATTTGCCCCTACCAAACGTCCTATCTGGTCAGAAATTAGTGGCAATGGGTAACGGTCGGGTACTGTATTGCTATTCAATTCTCGGTAGTCGACGCAAAGACGATCAGTTCCGTCTTTCTTTTTAACTAGTAATATTGGCGACGCAAAGGGTGAACAACTCTCTCGAATGATAGAAGCTTCTAGAAGTTCTTTGATTTTAGTGCGCACTGCCTCTCTCTCTTCGGGGCTTAAACGATAAGGCCGCCGTTGTACTGTGCGGTTTGGATCGGCTAATCGAATCACTAACTGCCCTGTCGTTACTCTACCCGTCGGCGTACCTTCCACAAAATAATCCGAGCTACCTTCCAGCAATGAAACTAATTGACGCTTATACTCAGTGGGAATATCAGTATTGATGTTGTAAAAATTAGTAATTTTCTCGCCCACATCACAAGCTAAAACTGTTCTAATTTTCCTCAAAACAAGTTGGCTTTCACAAACTTCAACCGAAAAT
This sequence comes from Oligia latruncula, assembly GCA_948474745.1. NCBI lineage: Eukaryota > Metazoa > Arthropoda > Insecta > Lepidoptera > Noctuidae > Oligia > Oligia latruncula. The sequence goes on along the minus strand of OX419710.1, from coordinate 2,189,055 downwards.
CCCATTGATAGCAAGTCCCTTCCAATCATAATCGAATCAGAGATACAATAGTCTGGCACGACATGTAATAATAACTGCATTGAGTATCCCTGTATAGTTACAGTTGTCAATATTTGAACATTACACTTAACGTTTGAATGGCCTATACCTATTAATGTCACCAAGGTATGATGACGCTTCCCTGGGAACCTATTTGCTAAACTTTCTTTGACTAGAGAGCACTGGGCGCCGGAATCAAAACTAAATGAAAATTTCTCACCGGATTCAATTGCTAGATTATCAGTGGCTGGCTTCACGGTGCAGGCATTCACCCGGTGCTCGACCTTGCCGCTGCTAGTCTTGGTATCCTTTTTCGGGCAGCGAGTGGCGATGTGACCTGGTTCGTTGCAGTAGTAGCATGTAGGCGACGATGTTTTGTTTGGTACGCTGCTGTCCTGGGTATCTTGCTGTTTGTTGGTCCCTGAAAACTGAGGTTTGAGATTAGTGCTGGTATTACGCGAGTCTTTGGAGAGGCATTCGTTTGCCATGTGGCCTAGTTTGCCACAATTGTAACATTTCTTCGGTTCATATCGCGGTTTCTTAGCGTCACTGTAAGTATTGGACTTTTCTGGGATCGGAGGTCCTCTTTTTCGATAGGTACACGCCATTAGTTCTTGTTGCAATCTCACTCTAGTATTAATTGTTTCAGTGTATGCTAGTCTTTGCAACCGTGGTTCGATTTTCACTGCGTGAGCTAGAGTTACAGCAATTGCAATTTGTTCGGTCGTTAACGAATGCCATTGGTTCATTAATGTACTTAGGAATCGAGTAGCATAGGCCGTCATGCACTCTCCGTCTTTTGGGCTTTCATTAAAGAGCCTACACAATGTGGCAGCTGGAGTCTCGACGTAGACAAAACGAGCAAGAAATAAATCTTTTAACTGAGGCCAGGTTATACCAGCAAAACTGTTTTGAGCCAACCATGTAGCTGCCGCGCCCTTAAGTGCTTTGCTCATGGCGATAATTAGATTACCACTGGATAATTGTTTATCTTGCATGCATAAGTCTACAGTATTACACCATGACCTGGCATCGGCGTCTCGAGAATCAGGATTGAATTCGGGGAATGCTAGCTTTGTATCAACTGTGTTCGGGTCCTTTATAGCACGAATTAATTCCATCATGCAACGTTGTTGCATTTCAAACAACGTTTTCCAACGGTCGGATTCACTATTTAGATTAGTAACAACACTCTGACCTGTTTCACGTTCCTGGGAAGTCCCTGGTAATCCCACTTCTGATAACGGGACGTCGGGAGACCGGGCTGCTGCATCTGATTGCTGATTCGTGACCTCGTCAGCACGGCGATCCATAGTGGGCGTTAGACTTCAGGAAACGTTGAAATAAATACACTGTAGCGTTGACTGTTTACTATTTTAATTATACAGACACTTAAATTACTTAAACAGCTAGTGATTGCAGTAATAATTATCGATTCAGAGCCAATGGGTTTGCGAGTGACCACCACGTGCAACGGCTGTCAACCAACTGAACTGAATCGACACGACGTTCGCCCGCCATGACAGACGCAACTCCATTCGGTGTTACCCGCTCTTAATAAAAATTACCATTTAGTCGAATTCAAATCGATTAATCGTTAAAAATAACAAACTAATGACCAGTGATTAAAAAAATAACAAAATAAATTACAACTCTCAAAATTAACTGATTTTCGTTATTTAGTAATGTCACGCGCCGTTAAACATATAAACCCCGCTTCAGTTATAAAAGCTTTTAAGCAAATTAAGATCAAATTGACCGAAGATCTTTGGGGAATGTCCATTAAAGTCTGTGCCTCCATAATTGAGACTATTGCACCTTACTTAGCCTTAGTATTTAATTTGTGTGTTGATCAAGGGATCTTCCCCGATTTAATGAAATACAGTAAGGTAATACCACTTTTCAAATCTGGGGACAGTAAAGACACCAATAATTATAGACCCGTATCCGTGTTGCCGGGTTTTCAGTAAGGTGTTCGAAAAGATAATGCTTAATCAGATGCTCAATCATTTTAACATGAATAAAATCCTTCACGATCAGCAATTTGGTTTCACCAAAGGACGTTGTACGACTGACGCTGGTGTAACCTTATTAAAACACATTTTTAACGCGTGGGAAGAGGCCCAAGACGCCATTGGAATCTTTTGTGACCTCTCTAAGGCATTTGATTGCGTCGATCACGAAACCTTGCTTTTGAAACTTGAGCATTACGGACTTGGAAAACTTGCGCTCAGTTTAGTTAGTTCTTATTTAAATGATAGACAACAGCAAGTCCAAATAAATGGTGTCAATTCATATGGTTTAAAAGTAAAAATGGGTGTGCCACAAGGCTCGATATTGGGTCCTTTCCTCTTTTTAGTGTATGTTAATGATCTACTCCATTTATTAAAAAATCAACCACAAATGGTGTTATTTGCTGATGACACTTCCTTAATTTTTAAGGTAAATAGACGTGCTACAAATTTTGACGACGTAAATAACGCCCTACTGCAGGTCCAAAATTGGTTCACTGCTAATAATTTAGTATTAAATGGAAAAAAAACTAAGTGCATAAGATTTTCTTTACCAAATGTCAAGGGTAGTGATTGTGAGATAATATTGAATCAAGAGAAACTAGAATTCGTCGATAAAACTGTTTTCTTAGGGATCACGCTCGACTCAAGGCTACAATGGGGTCCTCATTTAACATTTCTTGCAGGACGGCTAAGTTCAGCAGCTTATGCTGTCAGAAAAATCCGTCAATTTACTGATGTCGATACCGCGAGACTAGTCTATTTTAGTTACTTTCATAGTGTCATGTCTTACGGTATTTTACTTTGGGGACGGGCTGCAGACATCGATTCTATTTTTATTCTGCAGAAAAGAGCCATCAGAGCCATATATAACCTCCGCAGGCGCGATTCTCTGAGGGAACTGTTTAAGGAAATTAACATCATGACGGTACCTTGTCAATATATCTACGAAAACATCATGTATGTAAGAAAAAACTTACATCTTTTTAGTAAAAGAGGTGAAAGACATAATTATAGTATTAGAAATAGGGACCTATTAGTTCAACCAGGTTTCAGACTGGCTAAAGTAGACTCATCTTTTATGGGGTACTGTTTAAAATGTTATAATAAAATACCTCCCCACATTCTTCAACTGAATGAGACAAAATTCAAGTCTTGTATAAAACGCACACTATGCAGTCAGGCATATTATAAGTTAGGGGATTACATAGCTGATAAAAATGCCTGGCTCAATGCTGGTCCTGCTCCACAACCACAACTAATTGATTAACACCTGAAAATACTGTTGGAGCTGCTGAAGATTGTAAGACTATCTTTGCATTGTATAAACTCAATTTCATTTGTATTGTATAATTGCATAGCACAGATGTGAGTTCTATGTAAGTACTATACCTTATTTTACCATTTACCGGGTAATATGTCTTTCATTGACTTGAATGTGCCCTGGCGGCTGATAGTATGTCATGCTCACACAAATGTCTCGCTGACGGTGGCGTGTATGTTGGATCATTTAGCTCCCTTCAAAATGGTTGAGCTGAATGGTGCTGATCTATGCGTCATGTTCGTGAACGGGCGCCGTCAGTTGGGGCTGGTCATCACTTAGCTGCCTCGGCTTATTTTTAATTATTTTATTTTTATTTTTGGATTGTTGTTTTAGTACTATTTGTTGTACTCTGGACGCTTTTAACGCATACGTCTTGTTTATTTTTACATCGTTCTCACATTATTTAATTATAAATTCAAAAGTAATGATGTAACTAATATTTTTGTAAAATATAATTTAAAAAGAGTGTCCATGGAGTTTCTTGTCCGTTCTTCTCCATTGGTACCTACGCTTTGGAATGGGCAACTAGCTTCACATTTTTCTGACTGACCTACTTCTTGACAATTCAAAAGTGCCTGTAAAATGGTTTAATTGAAATAAATGCTTTGAGTTTGAGTTTGAGTTTGAGTATGATCCAGTACTCCAGTAGAAAAAATAACCACAATGGCGGGGGGTACAAGTGACTCCTGGCTTACTAATTAGGCTTACTAGCCTAGCCATAGGCGCTTCCTGGTATAGTAATACTATCATCATCTGCCCAGCCTTTTCCCAACTACGTTGGGGTCGGTTTCCTGTCTAACAGGATGCAGCTGAATACCAGTATTTTACATGGAGCGACTGCCTATCTGTTCTCCACAATTCAGTTACTGAGTAACACGATACCCCTTTGTAAGACTGGTTGTCAGACTTTCGGGCTTCTGACGACCCGTAACGACTGTCAAAGATCCACGAATGACAGCCGGGACCAACCGCTTAACGTGCTTTCCGAGGCACGGAGGGGTCTCGGTACGTAATGGATGCTCACCAGGGATCTCGTGAGGTAGTTATGGTAATAAAAAAACCCCCTCATCCCCCCACACCTAGTTTTCTCCCTCCAAATATCCCCCCAAAAATATTGTCCCCCCATAACTATATAAAATCCCCAAATTTGGGGGGATTCCCCCCAATCTGGCATCACTGTCGTGAGGATTAGGTATATATGCTCACTTTGACACAGAGCAGTATAATCTGCTCTATGTCACATTATTGTCTCGTAGACGAACCGCAAGAACCTCTTCCTTTTTGTAGTCGGTTAAAACATACAAAAAGTTAACAACCAGGACTCGAACCCGCTCCTTAACGATACAAATTCCATGTTAACCATCATACCGTTAAGTCTGAACAATTAATTTATTTCCTTTTATTGAACGGTAAGGTAAACCACCCAATTATCGTCCATGTTCGTCCACGTCGGTAAACATAAAGGCCTCATTTTTGTCATACCGCAGCCGATACAACATTTTAGTTAATTAAACAATTATACCAAAGCGGTATTTTATCGAGATCGTGCGAGCACCTGGATTACTTAATTTGTGTTTTTAATTTTGTATGGACAACAACTGTGGCTTGCACCCTAAGATATAATAAAAGATTTTTATTGCTTAATTAAGTATGTGAAAGTCCGTTTGAATACAAACTTTGTTTGTTTTAAAAAAGTTTGTATTTTTACCCGACTGCGCGACGCAAAGGAGGGTAATGTGTTCATCAGCCTATAATATCCCACCAAAAACATTTTCATGTAAAATGTTGCCTAACGAGACCACATATGGCTCGCACTGCCAAAAAGTTATCAGATCTCGTGTAGAGCCAAGCTTCTAACTCTACACGCCCTAACTTCACAAACTCTACACCTTAGTCAAAATATGAGGCTTGGCCGTTTCGTTACTACAAGAACGTAAAAAGAAACGAAAAGTAATGAACAGTGAATCAATTTTTCACCTTACGCCCATGTGATGGTAGCGAAACGGCCAATATTTTGATTTAGGTGTAGAGGTAGTCTGTACTATAGTTTATTATGGATCACATCACACACATCATCATCATCATCAGCATACAGCAGTCCACTGCTGGACATCGGCCTCTCCTATTGCACGCCATTCAACTCGACTTTCGGCAACTCTCACCCAGCTGCTACCAGCCATCCTGCGAAGATCGTCGCTCCACCTAGCCTGAGGGCGTCCCACCTTACGTTTGCCGATTCGCGGTCTCCACTCAAGAACACGTCTACCCCAACGGTCATCGGTTCTACGGCTAATATGGCCGGTTGCCACTTCAGCTTGCTTATTCTGTAAGCTATGTCGACAATTTTGGTTCTCTGCCGGATTCGATCCTTCAGAGAGACTCCAAGCATAGCTTGCTGAGCGACCTTGAATTTTTGGACCCGCCATACCGTTAGTATCATATTATGCACATGTCAATAGTATGGATATGAATTTCTTAAAAAGAGAATGTCAGATATGAAAGGAGGGATTGAAAATTCTTCCACAAACCAAGTCACGGGCAACAACTAACTCCTTCATATGAAAAGATGACTATTCTTAGCGGGGACCACACTGCATTTCAAGGAATGAGTCCGTGAGTCCTATTTTTGGAGTACAACGCTTATATTTAGCATGTTGATTCCTTCGTACGGAATTACAAGTTTAAATTAATAACAATTTATTGTTCTATTTCGGGAGAAGACTTTACACACATTGCTGTAATTGTCTCATTATTGAGGCTTACGTGACCTAAAGCGCGGTCACTGTCGGACTGCATAGAAAAGAAAGGGAAGCGCGATGACACAACGCTGGTAATTTATTGCAAAATATGAAGCAATTATTTAATTACAAAAAAATCTATTGTTTGGATTATAAAATTAAAACAGTAGTGTTTTAGTATGTTGCTTGTAGAGTAATCTGAAAAAAAATCAGAATGATTGTATGTATATTAGTATGGTTTTTATTGTAAAAAGAAAGTTTTTAGAGGTATCTTCATGATTTTTTTCTATAATATTAAATTAGTTGTATTATGTTTTCAACACAGTATCTACCTAGCATATATCCTGAAGAATATCATATATTTTTCTGATTTTGTTTACTGTAGTCGATCATATAGTTACTTTTATGGTTTCTAAAACTTGCGTTTTTGCGTTTAGGTCCTGTAAGCCCCTTGAGGCGCAAGCATTGATCACGACGCTTGCAGATTTAAGACTATTGTTTGGTAGGCCTTGTGATTTGGGAGGCCTTGTGATTTGGTAGGCCTTGTGATTTGGTAGGCCTTGTGATTTGGTAGGCCTTGTGATTTGGTAGGCCTAGTGATTTGGTAGGCCTTGTGATTTGGTAGGCCTTGTGATTTGGTAGGCCTTGTCATTTGGGAGGCCTTGTGATTTGGTAGGCCTTGTGATTTGGGAGGCCTTGTGATTTGGTAGGCCTTGTGATTTGGTAGGCCTTGTAATTTGGTAGGCCTTGTGATTTGGTAGGCCTTGTCATTTGGGAGGCCTTGTGATTTGGTAGGCCTTGTGGCTACGTAATAACAGCAGCACGGGATCGATCAGGTGAAGCTACGTTTGCCGCTGTTGGTCCGTAGATGCCATAATCAGCATATAATGTTCCCACTGCTGGGACACAGGCTTTCTCACTGTGAGAGGGAGGGGGCCGTAATCCACCACGCGGGCCCAGTACGGGTTGGTAGATGTCAATGCCTTCTAATTTTTTATTCGATTTAGTCTGATGATGCAATGATATGGCTGAAGACATTGCACGTTTGTCAAGAACAACCAATGCACTCCATACTTTTTTTTTTTGTGGATGGGGAATCATTAAATGATCCCTCCCGCTCTGGGTGGAGCGGAAGGGAGTGTCAGACTCCTACTGACTAAAACCCACCCGTGTTCCTTCCTTAGCCCTTTATGTTCCGGGCCAGCGGTAACCCTTTCGGACAATCTCGGCATGCACTCCATACTTGAAGAAGATAAGCCGATCCAAACATAGTTGGAAAAAGGCTATTCAGTAGTGTGACTTGAAAAGATGCAATACCCACCAAATGTTCTAGATTCTATGAATACAGCTTACCCCTTTAACCAGCTAGCTTGCGTATAGCCGGAATTAGGAATTGAGAATGGTATCGCCTAATTTGAGGCGTACAAACACATGGGGAAAGTACCAGGCTGGGTGGTCTGCCACCCACGAGACGGAGGCGTGGAGTCGAATCGGAATAAAGATTTTTGGGAATATTCTTTTTGTGAAGTAATTTTTTTATGGAGTCCACCTATTTTTTCGATTAGAGATAATGGTCTGCAGATCTACTCAGAGCATATGGTGGAAAGTGGTAGTGGTTAAAAACATATATTTTATAGAGTGACTGACAATGGATGGCGCACAAATGCTTTGAGTAAAAACGAAAGTGAAGATGATTCATAGCTTGAGAGCGTAAAAACGTCAATGACTATATCAGTAACAGAAATTAGAATGAAATATCGTGCACATAAGATTAATTCTTTCCTTCTACGGGTTTTTTTGTATGGGAATCATGTGAACGTCATAATGAAACGATCCGAATACAGGCCGTTTTATTTTCCAACATATACTACAGTCCACCGATCTGTCCTTACGAATTTCAAAGAACGTAATTGAGCTAAACATGATGCGAGAGGCCATACAAAAACAGGTCAATTAAAAACATAATGCACACTCCATGTTTTTCTTTAATTCGCAAATTAAATAAAAATAAAATAAAACACATCGGCTCCACATCTTCCTCTGCGCTAGCCGTTCGCTCATGTCACCAAAACATTTCAAGCCCGACTGCCCGCGTACTTACATCATTACAAGCGAAAACACACTTTATTTCTATGTAAATAAGCTCGGAATTTGCATAACACATTACCTTTCCTTCTTTGTCGTAATCCGTGTAAAGAGAACTGTACTTTATTTCAATTGTGGTAGAACTTATTTTTAATTGGTAGGGTTATAGCAAGATTTTATTCTTGGATTTGAGATGATGTTTCAAGACGTTTCATTTTAGACTTTAGTTCGTTAGTTTTAAAGTGGTTTTTTCGTTGTTAATAAGTTATCTATTTGAAGAACTGTGAGAACTAATTGAGATGTCTTCCGCAGTCGTCTTTTTGTGTGTCTGTCTGTCTGCGTGTTTTATGTTTAGGTTGGTAACCTGCCACTATTTAACCTCAGGGCCTAAGACCATTTATAGTGACCTTTATGGCCTTATGAATCAACGGCCGATGACCAGCGCAAGCGCAGGGTCGATGTCCGCGAAATTAAAATGGGACTTGGTTTGCCTATGTTTTGCAAAGACGATGTTAAATTAAAATAGAGATGATGTGAGTCGGGAGAGGTGGCCCAGTGGTAACGGTCACGACTTACGAGTTGTAGGTCGTAGGTTCGAACACTTCGAACCTAGACCAGGCGCTTTACTTTGTGTAAATTATTTCATCAAGGAAAACATCGTGAGGAAACCGGCTGCATATCTTAGAACTGAAATCTACCAATCAACAGTGGGTCCGCGTGGGGGATTACGGCCCACTCCCTCTGACCGAGAGGAGGCCTGTGCCCCAGTAGTGAGAACATTATAGGATGATTATGATGACGTAAAAATTCAGTCTTCAGTCAGATCTGGTTAGGCTTAGGGCTTACGTTAACTACTCACATGGGTAAAGCTGGAAATTAAATGTGGACCATAGATGTAGCGGTATCTACAACGCCACATGTGAACAACTCGTCATACTGACGTCACGCAAAATCCTGCATCGCGCAAGCAGAGTTTACCACGCAACTAGCATAGATACAACGGCCCGACATGAATCATCGGGCAGTTACCCACCAGACACATCACCCGTCTGGTCGGAGGATCCTACCTTTTCTATAGAGTATGAGTGAACATTACACCCTGTTCCTCATACCATTATAAAGAAAATAATAATCTATGGTCCAAATTTCACCAGTTCCTCTTCGCCTCTTCCTCTCAAATTAGGAAGTGGATACAAGTTTATTAATTTAAATGCCAAAGGTAAGAAGAGAAACGGCCTGTCTATAAGGAAACAGTTGCAAAAAAACAGTAACAAAACATTTCGGCTCTGATTATTCAATTATAAAACTTCAGACTAATGTGGGAATAAAAGAAAAAAGAATATTAAAAAAAAAACTATAACTGTTACTCGTGTCTTTGGCTGTGTATCTGACTAGCCTTTACACAAGCAGGTATGTTGATGTCGTTTGTGGAACAGCACCACTCCAAGGCGGAGTCGTCTATGAATCCACCTGATTCGGCCAACCTGGGTCCGGAGTCTGTTTAAAGACTGCCAGGTTACCCAAGGTAACTCATGTCCAGGTGGGAGATCTTCAGCGGGTGGAGCTGGTGATGAATTACCACGATTTGGCACTATTCAAGACATTACATTTCAATGGAGAAAAACGAGCAAAAATGAACTCCATACTTCTTACCAAATCGAAGTCCTTTTTTTTTTTTTCTTTTTTTTTTGTTGTCGGGGAGAAACCTTCAAAAGGCAATCGAACAGACCTACATACAGATTTATCTATACGCAGACATATCAACAAACATCATAATATAATAAAAGCTACATTAAAATCGCGTTTGTTAGCAACGCAACGGTCAGACGAACAGACAAAAAATATTCAATAAAAACGAAATCCGGTCATGCGCGAGTTGGCCATTAAACCGTGAACAACTTCATTTTATTAATTAACTTCACACTTAATTACTGTATGGGATATACAGAGTTTTAAGATGATATTCTTGTATGTTAGGAACCCGTGAAAACTATTTAAATAAAAGACGAACGAGGCTGAGAATACAAAGGAGGCTGAGATTTAGCACTTTCTAAACGTCAAAGTTACATGACAGCTCTCAAAACGCATTACTTACATGTAGCGTTTGCCTGATCTCTCTCCTGTCGTGTCGGATTGCCGTCCCATCGGACTATGAGAGTAAGGGAAGAGGGAGTGCACCTGTGTCTGCGCGCACACTTGGGCACTATAAAGTCTCCCGCGCCGAAGGCTAGAAAATTTATTTCGGAAATTCGAAAAAAAATTGCACCTGCGCATTGCGAATCTGAGGCGGGCCGCTAGTTACAGATAAGACCTTTTTCCTGACCAACCTGGTCAGGAAAAACGGTCACGATTTAAAAGGTTTTCTTATTCCAATAAACACTAACGTACCCCAAAAACGCAGATTGAATCATCAAATTTTAGCTCTTTGTATAACGAATCGCAATTAGCTGACTACCTCTGGTCTGCTGGCATTCTTGTAGTGTTTGTAACATCGCCTGGGGCTCTGCTCATGTTAGTAAAGGGATACGGTATTGTGCGTCATAGGTCCTGCACCCCGTGGGAACTGGGAAGGTTCCGTTAATTTCAGATTTAACCAAACTAAAGAGAGAATGTAAGATTTAAGATCTAAAAATCAGAAGGCCAATTCCCGTAATTAGAAACGTTCAAAATCTAGTCGCAATATCATCTCGGCGACAATCAATGTCAAAAACTAGCTTCCGCCCGCGGCTTCGCCCGCGAGGTATGTTGATAAAAACTATCCTATGTCCTTCCCCGGGATGCAATCTATCTCTCTGCCAAATTTTATCGAAATCTGTTCAGTGGTTTAGGCGTGAAAAGGTAACATATAGACAGACAGACAGACCCGACAGAGCTACTTTCGAATTTATAACATTAGTATGGATGGGCATCACAGATGAATCTTAGAGCATAATCAGCCTATAATGTTCCCACTGCTGGGACACAGGCCTCCTCTCATCGAGAGGTAATCCACCACGCGGGCCCAGTGCGGGTTGATAGATGTCACATGTCTTCGAATTTTTGGTTCTAGGACATGCCGGTTCCCTCGCGACGAACCTTCACCGTTTTGGTCATGAAATAAATTACACAAAGTAAAGCGCCTGTCTGGGTTCGAACCTACGACCTAGAACTCGTAAGTCGCGACCGTCTGGGCCACCACTGCTCTATGAGCTTTCTTATGCTGGTGATAAACTATTCACTCTGAACAGATGGTCGATAAAATCGCACATGTACCTACATATTAATTGTTACAATTTCCTGTCACTAGTTTTGAGAATAGTGCAAATCCAGAAATGTCGGTAAGAAACACGTTTCAGTAATAATTTGAAGTTTTAAAATGCGTTTTATTAAGGGATGAAGGTATTATAGATTTGGGGTGGTAGTTTGTGCGGCGAAAATAAAACTTACTCGATCTTGTAGCGCATCGTGCGCAGTAGCATCGTGTCGCAGATATATCACGTTGAAGTAAGATATTGTCTAAGTACAGTGGGGCCCTCACATCAAGCAATGGACAAAAGACAAAATTGACAACATTTTTTAAGCTTGAGTACGAGGCTTCTGACTATGTTGTGTGTGTATATAAGGAGTGATGATGATGACGTCACGCTGGAGTAGGTGCACGAAGGCTGCGCTGACGTTCATTCTCGGGGTCACCAGTATATAGAGGTATGAGAAATAGGGTGTAAAGTTCACTCATACTCTATAGAAAAGGGAGGATCCTCCGACCAGACGGGTGTTGTGTCTGGCGGGCAACTGCCCAATGATTTATGTCGGGGCCGTTGTATCTATGCTAATTGCGCGGTAAACTCTGCTTGCGCGATGTAGGATTTGCGTGACGTAGTATGACGCGTTGTTCGCATGTGGCGTTGTAGATACCGCTACAGTCCCATTAAAATAGATGGACAAACTTTTAGAAATCATTCAGACCACCAAAATAAGGACGATGGTAAAAAAAATATAGAAGAAAAACGCATAGATACTTACAAGAAAATAATCAGCTAACGAAAATACTAGTGTATTTTATTATTTTAGGCCAAAATAAAATCACTGTAATCAGTGTTTTTTTTTCTTAGATCAGATATCTTTAGTTAGACGTACTGAGCGCTGTGTTAAGTCCATCTATTTTAATGGGTATTTTGTCTTTTGTTTTATTTTTACCGACTTCAAAAAAAACGAGGTTATCAATTCGATACGTATGTAAGTAATATTATTGGAATTGCATTATATTCACATATGACAATCTATTAGAGCTTCCAAACAAATATACAAAATTTTATAGACGTATGTATGTATGTATGTATGTATGTATGTTTGTCCACGCATATCTCCGTAACTATTAATCGGATCGTGACCATTCTTTTTTTATTGGCTTACATTTACTTCAACTTAGGGAACAGCGCAAGTTTCATCAAAATCGATTCAGTAATTTTCAAGATATGGACTAAGACGTGAAAGTGTGACGCCCTGGCTTATTGATACGAGCTACGGGTGTAGTGTCAAAGCGAAAACATCTCAAAACCTTGGTCAAATTCTAGTGCAACAACTAAAAATTACCAAATAAAAAGTGACAACTAGAAAGAAAAAAAGAAAGAAAAATTGTTTATTCTGCACAAACAAAACGCACATTACAAATAAAAAAAAGGAATTAAAAAAAATTAAACCGACTTCAAAAAGAAATGAACTCAAAATTATGAAATAACTTTAATTTCGGAAGTCGGTGGCAAAAAACTAAAACTAAAATACAGATCCCAAGACACCGACTTCCGAAATTAAAGTTATTTCATAATTTTGAGTTCATTTCTTTTTGAAGTCGGTTTAATTTTTTTTTATTCCTTTTTTTTATTTGTAATGTGCGTTTTGTTTGTGCAGAATAAACAATTTTTCTTTCTTTTTTTCTTTCTAGTTGTCACGGTGACATTTTTGCGGAATAGACGGGTGATCGGGTCGGTACAGCGAAAGCGCAGTTTTCTATTCCTTGTTTTTTTGCACTTCAATAAAAACTTTGGGACATTTTTTTTTCTTTTGCGTGAAACTCGAGTAGACATTGTTTTTTAAGATAACCCAAAAGAAAAAAAAAGGTTTGTTTACCGAAGCTTAGTGACGCACTACTGTTTTTTGTTTATTTTGTTTGTGTGAAAAGTAACAGTTAGAAACTTAACAAAAAACCGGTCTAGTGCGAGTCGGACTCGTTCACTGAGGGTTCTGTACAAATTTGTAGGTATGTAAATTGTTTATCACTGCTTTTTTCCTTTACTTGTGTTACATGACATTGCTTCTTGCCGAATTTCATGATTCTAGGTCAACGGGAAGTACCCTAAAAGGTTTTGATTCAATTGCGAGGGTCAAAATATGCGGCATTAACGGAACTTAAACGCCCGTATCTTTTGATTGCGTTGACTTAGAAGTTTGATTTTTTCACTGCTTCAAGGGATTGCAGCCCTGTTTGATATTAATTCCAACTTGATAATTCCACGCGGTCCTGAGAAAAAGGGTCTTGACAGTCGGACAGACAGACGGACAACAAAGTGATCTAATAATAATAAATAAGGGTTCTGTTTTTCCTTTTGAGGTACGGAACCCTAAAAAAAAAAAAAAAGAACGATTTAGTAATCGTCACTTTGAAATTCGAACGGTGCGATGTCTCGTTGTGAATCCGCGATAATTTTTACTTAAAAAAACATAAACCTCCTTCTGATGCAGTCGGGTAAAAATAAATGAGTCACTCACTTGATGATAACAGTTGCATGGGTCGATACATAGATATATGTATGAAAGATTACAATTCTATGGGTCGATGGAAGGCTAAGGCACGCCAGCCGCGTTCGGTTCGTGGATGGGTGACCATCTTAATACTACATATCGGGATCCCTCCGTGCCTCGGAAAGCACGATAAGTTACCGGTAGTCAGAAGCCCAAAAGTCTGACAACCAGTCTCACCAAGGGGTATCGTGTTGCTCAGTAACTGGGTCGTGGAGGTCAGATAGGCAGTCGCTCCATGTACAGACGCCAGCACATAAAGCTACCCGAAACTGTCAAATTTTCCCAATCAATTTTGAACCTTATGCTTTAGCGATAAAGTTGGAAATCTATTAAAGAAATTTGACAGATTGTGGTAGCTTGATGTGCTGGCGTCTGTAGGTACAATACTGGTATTCAACTGCATCCCATTAGACTGGAAGCCGACCCCAACATACATAGTTGAGAAAATTCTAGGCAGATTCACTTCGCGTGAGGTTCCGTGGGCTTTACAGAACAGCTCTACACTTTAATATCCTAATTCAGACGGCTATAAAATCGATAAGTATAGTTAATGTGAGTAATGTGACGTCGTTCACAAAACAAACTTTAAGTCATAAAAATAATGCCACATAAACTTCATAGTATCTATTTTATGTTCGAGCATATGAGGCGTATGTTAATGCGCTACCTCGAAAATCTAAAATCCTCGAAAACCTACTAAGCGAGCGAAAGTGATGCAATTACTTTTGAAACGCAAAAGAAGAGTGATGGCTATAGTGTGCGTGCGCTCGGAATAAAATGACACATGTGCCAAAACGAATTTACTCCTTTTTTGACAAAATAAATGAATTAAATTTAAATCTACTTTGAGTAAACTTTGATATGATAATTCTCTATGTTTTAAAGTAAATTCCATTGAATAACTCTTAAGCGTTACGCTGTGATGTCGAAAAAAGTAAAAAAATAGATATAAGTATGTAACTTTGTAATTTTTTTATATCGAGAAAAATTCATTGAATCGTGTAGGTATTCCTTTAACATGATATTAGAATCTAGTAACATGTGATATGTTGTAATGTGGTATAATGTTTTTGGACTATTTGGTCTAATAACTAGACCAAACAGTCAAAAAACATTTATAAGTAACAAAATGTTAAATCCCTATTCCCACCTAGCCTTTTCCCAACTATGTTGGGGTCGGCTTCCAGTCTAACCGGATGCAGCTGAATACCAATATTTTACATAGAGTGACTGCCTATCTGAACTCCACAACCCAGTTACTGGGTAATACGATACCCGTTGGTAAGATTGGTTGTCAGACTTTCGGACTTCTGACGACCCGTAACGACTGTCAAAAATCCACAAATGACAGCCGGGACCAACGGCTTAGCGTGCTTTCCGAGGCACGGAGGGGTCTTGGTATGTAAAGATGGTCACCCATCCACGTACCAACCGCGGCAAGCGTAGCTTAACCTTATCGACCGACCCGTGCGGCTGTTATTACTTAGCCACAGGCCCCTCGAAATCAAAAGGGATTTATTCAAACTAGGCTGAGAACCAGCACTTTTTGAATGTCAAAATTACATAAGACAGTCCCCCGGCACGCCCGTCCTTCACCACTTCCTAGTGCTTTCGCTGGGGAGAAGAAGTGGCACAACAAACTCCCCAGCAGCACAGCTGTCTGTTCAGGTAGAAGAACTTGGTTCTATACAATGATTATGTAAGGAGCTCTAATACAACAAAAAAGGTTCCAAAACAACACTTAATTGACTCGTCATCCTAGACAAACTGTCTACAACCAAAAAAAAAACAAAAAACAACACTTAACACCCACCCATCCCTTTCCAAACCTTGCCAACTGACACGTAACCTAACAATATTTATCCACTTTTTCATTACCAACCCACTTGCCCACTAAAAGTATGACACGTGGTTCTAAAAACAAAAAAAAACGTCATTTTAATCCCTTGCGCGTGAGTCACTATGCCACCCAAAGAGTGAAATAGCCCTATCTCTGTTTCGCGAATAGCTGTATCTCCCTCGCACACTCGTTTTTTTCTCCATTGAAGACTTTGCTGTCAAAATAAGGATTATAAAAGAAGTTTGGATGGCGTTATGCAAGAGGTCTTTTTCTAAGATAACTACTAGTATAATCAGCCTATAGGCTGTGATGAATTATGGCACTGAAACGTGGTCGCTCACAATGGGCCTTATAAGAAGGCTAAAAGTCACCCAAAGGGCAATGGAGAGGGCTATGCTTGGAGTTTCCCTGCGTCAGCGAAGCAGGAATGAGGAGATCCGCAGGAGAACCAAGGTAACCGACATAGCCCGAAGAATTGCCAAACTGAAGTAAGTGGCAATGGGCATGGCACATTGCTCGCAGAACAGATGGCCGATGGGGCGGAAAGGTTCTGGAGTGGCGAAAGCGTACCGGAAGACGTAGCGTTGGAAGGCCTCCCACAAGGTGGACCGACGACCTTGTGAAGGCCGCAGGAACCCGTTGGATGCGAGAAGCACAGAACCGGTCGAAGTGGAGGTGCTTGGGGGAGGTCTATATCCAGCAGTGGACGTCTTTCGGCTGAAATGATGATGATGAGCCTATAAGCTATAATGTTCCTACTTCTAGGACACAGGCCTCTCTGTGACAGGGAGTGGGCCCAGTGCGGGTTCGTAGATGTCACAGTCATGTCTTCGAATTTTTGGTTCTAGGACATGCCGGTTTCCTCACGATGCTTTCCTTTATTTTTGGCGCGGAATTCATCCACAAGATTCTTTGGCCGGATGAACTGGACACCTATCTAATTGACTGGATTCAGATAGCAGTCGACGACAGGGTCAAGTGGAAGGATGGGAAGGAACAATCTTACCGTGCAGTAGAACATAAGACTAATATTATAAAGGCGAAAGTTTGTGAGTGTTTTTATATGTTTGTTACTTCTTCACGCAAAAACTACTAAACGGATTTGGGTGAAATATGGCACACATATAGTGTATAACTAGGATTAACACATAGGATTTTCTTTTCATCCCGACATTCCCACGGGATCAAAATTTATGCGGGTGAAACCGCGGGGCGCTGCTAATAACATACATGACATCACGCCTTGTTTCCCTAAAGGGTTGTACCCTAAGGGTTCCCTAAGGGTTGTTGGTGGTTGTGTTGAAGATTTTGCCAGTTAGGATTAAGTCCCATGTAATAGGGGGCATGTAATAGGGCCCTATTGCCATCAACCACCACAAATCCAGACTCCGGGCTGCTACAGAAAAATTCCAGATAGAAACACATAATCACTCTTTGCCCGACCCGGGAATGGAACCCAGGACCCTCAGCAGTAGTGCTTGCGTCCACTAAACCAACGAGGCTCTCGAAAATTAAAATAATACTTGCTTAGCTAATGTCAACACGACAGAATATGAAGTGGGCATTAATCACACTAATATTATAAAGGCGAAAGTTTGTGAGTGTGTGTGTGTTTATATGTTTGTTACTTCTTCACGCTCAAACGGCTGGACGAATTTTGCTAAAATTTGGTATGGAGGTAGCTGACATCCTGGATTAACATATAGGCTACTTTTTATCCCGATATTCCCCCGGGATCGACATTTACCCGGGTAAAACCGCGGGGCGCAGCTAGTTTCTCATAATTATTTTATTTTATTTATTTAATTATCCTCCTACTGGTACGCCTTACAGCAATTACACCAGGCGGAGCGAAAAATTACTTCATGTGCTGCTTTAATATATAAGTCAATGGCTGCTTTCCATCCATCCTGTGCGCGGTGGACATCGAACGGGCGGCGATGGAACACGCATGCTCACACAGCGTTACCTCCACAGTTTCATTACTCCATCCCAACCCACATTCTTTGCGATTTTTTTGAGACTCAACGAATTTTTCAAAATAAATACATTAAAATTGTAAAAACGGAAAATTTTGATGTGTCGTCTTGCCTGACAGGTGTCAGGAATAAATAATAATAATAAATCTATCTATACCACATAACCAAAGACTACAATATGATGCTGTATAACACATAACGCCATCCCGCGTGGCATTTACAAAAAAGTAAAGCCACGAGAACGTTGTGAGTGATGACTTAATTTTTAGAACCACCGGTAACCGGACACTGTACACGCGAGAGACATATTGTCACCACACGGAATAGTAGACGATTAGAAGGCAAATAACAGCTAGAATAGATTAAAGTTATCGTTGTCGAGTTGTCATTTTTGATCATGTGACAAAAACTTTTTGCTATAATAAAATAGATTAAAGTTATCTTTGTCGAGTTGTCATTTTTGATCATGTGACAAAAACTTTTTGCTTTATTAGAATAGATTAAAGTTATCGTTGTCGAGTTGTCATTTTTGATCATGTGACAGAAACTTTTAGCAATAATTTAGGTATTGCTAAAGAGCCAAGGTTTCATGTAGTTATAACTGCAGTGGCTTGAATGTAAATTATTTGAAAATGTGCTCGAAATCCAAGTGAGGAGTCACCTTAATTTTCAATGTTCATTAATTTAGCAATTAGCTTTAACTATTTTTTTTATGCCAGATGTAACTTGAACTGTTGTTGTAGAAGAGATATACTACAAAATTCAATTCTTTCTCCAATATACAAGCACGACTTAGTTTGGCAGTTGGCAGATCATCTATCATGTGATGCTGTACAACCATCAAACATCTCAACAAATTGTACTTCATACGTTTTTGTTGTACTTTGAGAGCAGAATAAATTTATTTATTTAATTTGGTTATGTAGTTACCTATGTATCTTCGAGGGGCCCGTGGCTAAATAATAACAGCCGCACAGGTCGATCGATCAGGTTAAGCTACGCTTGCCGCGGTTTGTCTGTAGATAGGTGACCACCTTTACATACCGTGACCCCTCCGTGCCTCTGAAAGCACGTTAAGCCGTTGGTCCCGGCTGTCATTCGTGGGTCATTGGCAGTCGTTACGGGTAGTCAGAAGCCCGAAAGTCTGACAACCAGTCTTACCAAGGGGTATCGTATTACCCAGTAACTGGGTTGTGGAGGTCAGATAGGCAGTCGCTCCATGTAAAATACTGGTATTCAGCTGCATCCAGTTAGACTGGAAGCTGACCCGATCATAGTTGGGAAAAGGCAGGCAGATGGTGATGATGATCTATGAATCTGCATACCTACTGGTAAAATGGTAACCAAAAATTATAAATCACAAACTAAAGAGTAAAAATCTCGCTCTAGTGGCAAAACTAGTCGATACCATAAGGAAGATTATTCTTCACAGAAAATCCACACTCGCCTGTAGGTGTACCTCTCCTGTAACCCAACCTCGTGATATATTGTCTCTTCACACTAGCCTTAGACTTACAGCCTAGCCTTAAATTAAAAGCAAAATGATGGATATAGCCAGCCCAGTTGATGAAAATTAATAGCTTTAAGTTTTTTTAGCATCAAACTTTTTTTTTATTTCGTATAAAGCTCATTCAGTGTGGTCTTAAAAAAAATACAAGTGTCATGATATTGTGTTTCAGATAGATTGACAGTTGTATTTATTTTGATGGCAACACTGAATTTGCGGTGGTTTTTTTTTTAAAGTTGTCAGAGGTCGGACGACACTTGGTTTTAGGCTTTTGGAGAAACAGGATTTGATCACAATTATTTTAGTTTTGAAAATGAATTATGTCACAAGGTGTGGCGTATGCTCAAGATTCCACCAGTTTGTTATTATAAAGACCAAGGGAGTCACCGATCTCCCTCTTCAATTACTCTCTCTCTCTACTCTCTCGAATGCCTTGGTGTGACACTGACCTGCAATTTGGAAAAAAACGTAAGAAAACTTGAATATCGCAGGTTATCCGCTTCCCCCTTATTCACCACTCTTGCCGACAAATTGGCAATCGCAACATGACCATATACTAGAAGACTTGACAATACTCATCATTCAAACAAAAACACTATATTATCAACACAAATATTTAACAAATGACTCACGAAATAACTACTAAAGATATCCCTATAATAGACAAAAAACGGCCAGTATCTCACACCTCTAAACCATTAAACTATCATCCTCATCAATCATACATTAAAATGCTATTTTGACATCTGTCAAATTTTTTCATCATGGCGGACGCTTTGACGGCGCGCATTTGGTAGCCCACAATACAAGATGTAATGGCACTAATAGGTCTTAATGGGTTTTATTTGAAGATGGTTTACGGAGAAGGTTGTAGGTTTAAGACTTGTTAAGTACTGAAGTGATTGCTTCGTTGGTCTAGTGGTCGTAATCCTGGATTCTCGGGTTCGATTCCCATGTCAAGCACAGTTCCTACATCTGGGACACAGGCCTCCTCTCTGTGAGAGGGAGTTGGCGGTAACCCACCACGCGGGCCCAGTGCGTGTTGGTAGATGTCACAGGTGTTGGAATTTATGGTTCTTAGACATGCCGGTTTCCTCACAATGTTTTCCCTTCACCGTTAATTTACACAAAGTAAAGCTCCTGTCTGGGCTCGAACCTACGACCTGGTAAGTCGCGGCTGTTGCCACCACTGCTCCTCTTTTAAATAGATCAAGTATGGCACAACTCAGGAAACCATATCAGATTCAATTGTGATCCATTTAGCCACTTCTAAATGAAACGCTAACAAAAATGGACGAATTTTATTTTTAAGTCTCCAATCGCGGTGTGTGGCCCAAGATATTAAATTTTATTGATATAAAACATTTTTATATGTTGAGGAAATTGTCCAGTTGGAGATATGAGATATGAAAGGCTAGCTATGGTTTGATAAAGATGAAAGGAAGTGAGATAAGATGTTTTATTAACTGTTTTTCGGATTGTTAAAACACCTTTTTAGGGTTCCGTACCCAAAGGGTAAAAACGGGACCCTATTACTAAGACTCCACTGTCCGTCTGTCTGTCTGTCACCAGGTTGTATCTCATGAACCGTGATAGCTAGACAGTTGAAATTTTCACAGATGATGTAGGTATTTCTGTTGCTACCATAACAACACATAAGTACTTCTTCTACTTCTGTTTTTAGTATGTGTTTTTTTCGGCGTTTTTGCCTTGTGGTACGAAACCTTTCGTGTGCGAGTCCGACTCGCACATGGCCAGTTTTGTATTTTAGCTACTATCTTCTGCCCGCGACTTCATCCGCGTTGTGTGTCTTGTTTTAGTAAATAAAATAATTTTCGGATCAGTAGTTCCGAAGATTTCCCCTACACAGGTAGGTACAAATTTGTTATACTAGAATAGCTCATGCTTATGATGAAACGATAGTCTAGAAAGGGGGTGACTACGGGTGACTACTATATGTTGCGACATGTTGCCTATCTTAAGGTCATAGCACACGTATCAAATCGGAAAGAGATCAGCACCGTATCGCCTTTCGCCTCGCCGTCAAACAGGCGTCAACCTAACGTAAGCACGTAACTGAAGCGGATCAGAAGCTCCGATACGTCGACTCAGCTACGGCTAGGCCACGGCGGCGGCGACGCCGCGCTTATGGCTCGTCGACTGGTGCAGTCTGTGTCCCATGTAGGGGGCGAGCCTATCAACTGGGCACAAATCCAGATTCCGGGATTCTGCTATCTCGCAACTCCGAGCGAGGGTCACTATCGCTTCGCCTCATACTGTGCGGAGTACCTTGCCCAGTATATTTATTTCTGGTGTTGCCTCGCTATAAATCATATCTGTGTGTGTGACACTGCTCGTTGCTGTCATGCCACCGTGATAAAAATATAGTGTTGCCAACGTTGTAGACGTAAAAAGAAATAAATTGGGTGTGTTTATATTTTTTTTGTTTTTGATCAAAGCTTATGTATGGCGTTTTCGCCTATTATTACTTACTAGCTTCCGCCCGCGGCTTCGCCCGCGAGGTATTTCGATAAAAACTATCAAATGTCCTTCCACGTGATGCAATCTATCTCTATGCCAAATTTTATCGAAATCCGTTCAGTGGTTTAGGCGTGAAAAGGTAACATACAGACAGACAGAGTTACTTTCGAATTTATAATATTAGTATGGATAAGGCAACTTGTTTTAAAACAGTCCTGTTTACTTTACAGGTATTTAAATGTTGTTGACTTTTTGCAGGGAAGACGTGGTCAGGAATCGCATAAAATAATTCTAGGTACTCAGCAGTAAAACACAGTTTAGGCTTACAAAAGAAATTGTTGAAAATGGTTGGAAAGCTCCATCCGACTATGTTGTTTGTATGTTTGCAAAACACAATCATGCAAAAACGACTGAACGGATTTGGATAAAATTTCGTACACAGATAGTTTATAACCTAGTTTAACACATAGGATACAGTTTGTCTCGGTAGTATGTTCCCGTGGGATGATTTCCGACCTTCACGCGGGCAATGCCGCGGTCATAAATGAGTTAATAATAAAACACTTCTTTCAATGGTTTTTCCCATTTTTCAGAAGACATCCTAAGAGAGGAAAATAAGTATAAGAATTAAATTAATGTTTATTATGTTTAAATAATAGGTTCTGAAAGTGCATCTATAAGAAATTGCCTTTTCTAAGCTATTGAGACTTTAAGCTCGGATATTTCTAAACAATATAAAATACGAAACCTTAAGTTTAACACTGCAAGCGAATAACGATCTTAATACCTACATAAATAATAACCATAATCAATTCTTACCTCTGAAATAAACAAACAACTACTAAAACATATTTTCCAACTAGCAACACTAAAATTCTAAATTTAGTCGCACCTCTTAACATTCAAACGAATGACACCACAGACATATTTATATCCCTGGATGTTCCTGTATGTTTTATGTTGAACAAATCGCCGAGAAACGAGACGGCAACCATTCGGTAATAATTAGTTATAACTTACTGACAAATTAGTGTTCGCGCCACTAAACTGTCAAAGTCATTCTGACATTAGAGGTGTTGACGTTTGAATGACAGTTAGTGACAATACATTGATGTTTTTGCTGTCAAATCGTGTGTAAAAGTTGGCTGTTGGAAAGTAATGGTTATGTTAATTTGCCTTTGTTTGCAAGAAATATTATTGTTGACAAATTATACGAAACTATATGGGAAATCTATTGTAGTGAAATACTGTGTGTAATAAATATAAACTTTAAAGGATTTTAAATGAAATATTTAGTTTAACAGCTAATACTTAAAGATGGCGACATTTAAAAACGTTCTGCTGTTTAAAACGTAGATTATTTTGTATGAAATAACTATAATTTCTACTATATGCGAGAAGCACAGAGCCGGTCGGAGTGACGACACTGGGGGAGGCCTAATGTCCAGCAGTGGACGTCTTTCAGCTGAAATAATGATGATGAACTGTAATTTCAGTACATACAGACCTACATACCAAAATCGTCCCGTAAACGTCTAGTACTGCCTGATAATATGTAGGTACTCTACCATAAACTGCTGTACCTACTATATACTACAATCATTCTGATTGTTTGTCAGATTATCCTTCAAGCAACATACTAAAATACTAGTGTTTGAATTTTTTCGTCCAAACAATAGATTTTTTGTAATTAAATAATTGCTTCATATTTTGTAATAAATTACCAGCGTTGTGTCATCGCGCTTCTCTTTCTTTTCTATGCAGTCCGACAGTGACCGCGCTTGTGTCATGTAAGCCCCTTAAGGTAATATGACGGAAACGCTTCTTACGAAACTGTAATTTAACCATGCCTGCTTTGTTATGCATTTTCTGATGTACAGACGCCAGCACATCAAGCTACCCGAAACTGTCAAATTTTCCCAATCAACTTTAAACCTTATGCTTTAGCGATAAAGTTGAAAATCTATTAAAGAAATTTGACAGATTGTAGTAGCTTCATAATGCTGCAGTCTGTACAATAATGTATATATAAATAAATGAATAAATAAACCCGGAAATCACGGCTGCTTCTTTCTCCAATGAAAAACCTCAAAAAACACTTTTCCCGACCTCGGTTACCAATCAAACCCAGAACCCACTCAACAGTCGCACTTACAACCACTAAACCATAGAGGTTAGTCATCGTAATCATCAACAATTTTGCTAAATAAACGCTCCAAAGACCAGTTTTCAATATCAAACATAGGTATCCTAGAAGCCTTATAACCAAAGATAATGATAAGACCAGAATGAAAAATACCTCAATAATTAAAATGACCGGTGATGGAACGAACCAATCCGTACGCACAAACTAGTCTCAGATAACATGGTAATAAATAGGGTTTTAAAACCTGTGAGATATATTCAATTTGTTAACAGAAATGTGGTAAGTGTAGTCTGTGTTTTGGCTCGTGGGTTCTGTAGCGTTATTCTACAAACATCACTTCGAATTGAACCTGCATCCTAAATGCGTAACACACTATCAATCGCTATCTGAATCATTTTGAAGGATATTGCTAATCCATTGCTTCATTTGTTCGCAAAATGTGTCTGCTCAATTTTTTTTTTTGAAAATTCAATAACGTGAATAAAGCAATGAATGTTGTTGAACTGTCAAAATGAAAGCGATTGCTACTGATAGTGAGTTACGCAATTACCCCGCTGCTTCGAGCCTCGTTTGTCTGGTGGTCGCAAGGGCTATTGCCGAGCATAAGGTCCTGGGTTCCTGGGTCGGCCAAAGTATCATTGGGTTTTTCCATCTGTTTGTCAGTAGCATTCCGGAGTCCGATTTTGAGCCCGGTTGATGGTAATAGGAGGGGCCCGTGGCTAAATAATAACAGCCGCACAGGTCGATCGATCAGGTTAAGCTACGCTTGCCGCGGTTGATCTGTGGATGGGTGACCATCTTTACATACCGTGACTCCTCCGTGCCTCGGAAAGCACGTTAAGCCGTTGGTCTCGGCTGTCATTGTATTGGCATGTCATCTTTGACAGTCGTTACGGGTAGTCAGAAGCCCGAAAGTCTGACAACCGGTCTTACCAAGGGGTATCGTATTACCTAGTAACTGGGTTGTGGAGGTCAGATAGGCAGTTGCTCTATGTAAAATACTGGTATTCAGCTGCATCCGGTTAGACTGGAAGCCGATCCCAACATAGTTGGGAAAAGGCTAGGCAAATGATAATGATGGCAACTGGTGAAATCTGGGTTAACAAGTACACCTCTGCCTTACCCTTCGAGGGCTACAGGCGTGATGATATGTAATGCTATGATCATCATTTCAGCCGAAAAACGTCCACTGCTGTACATAGGCCTCCCCTAAGCACCGCCACTTTGACCGGTCTGTGCTTCTCGCATCCAACGGGTTCCTGCGACCTTCACAAGATCGTCGGTCCACCTTGTGGGAGGCCTTCAAACTCTACGTCTTCCGGTACGCGGTCGCCACTCCAGAACCTTTCGGCCCCATCGGCCATCTGTTCTGCGAGCAATGTGCCCTGCCTACTGCCACTTAAGCTTGACAATTCTTCTGGCTATGTCGATTACCTTGGTTCTCCTGCGGATCTCTTCATTTCTGATTCGATCACGCAGGGAAACTCCAAGCATAGCCCTCTCCATTGCCCTTCAGGTGACTTTTAACCTTCTAATAAGGTCAATTGTTATGATATCACTTCGAAATTAGATTCGATTGTCAAAGTGTGAATCTGCGATGATTTACTCTATATACAAATGAGTTTGCTTCCGCGGTCACTTGAGTAGGGTTCCAAGTGAACTTTATACATAGAATTCAAGACATCAAAGCGAAAATTAAATACAGCAAAATACCTACTCAGTTGATTTTGATGTTTCATATTCTCCATTTTGTCCAATTTCAATTGCAAGCTGTAACGATCGGAGATTAAAAGTGACCTATTTCAAAATTTAGGTAAAATGAGTTAAATATACAAAGTGACTCAAAAAAATACACTCTTTCATATCTTCTAAAACATCTTATTTCTTAAAAAACAAGGCCATTAAATGGCCTGTTTTTTTAATATAAGATGTTTTTTGTTTTTTAAGTATATTTAACTGAGTTTACCTAAATTTTGAAATAGGTCACTTTTATTCTCACCGTGCGATATGCAAAAATGCAAAAAATTACATAGAAAACAATACACAATGTATAAACAAAAGTAGAGCTCAAGAAAGGTTTTCATAACTTCTCAAATACTTTGCCGTTTTAATATTTGCCCACGGAACCCTAAAAAGAATCTCCCAGAACATTTATCTCGGCGACTGTTATTAATTGCAGCATTATCCGTTATCCGTCAGTTTAAAACTTATCAGAGACCATGTAATTTTGATACGAAAAAATATCCCCAATTTGTCACTGGTAGCTAAGTAGGCTGACAATATTTTTTGCCTTTGCGTCCGAAGCGAAAGTAATTTAAAAAAAGTTAATTGGAATAGTTTGTGGTTCAGTTTGAAATTCTTAATTTTTGACGGGTTTAAGAATGTGGCAACTTGATCGATTATGGTTGATTAGGATTTTTATTAAAAGTATGAATGAAATATGAAAAACGTAAGTACCTACTACTGAGTTTCTGAGTTAGCTTCGGTATAGGTATCACAACTGAAAAGTGAAAAATTACAAACGGTTATACAAAAAATAACAACCGATTTCTAAAAATAACACTACAAAATGAAAATTGTATTGTTATTTTTGGAAGTCGGTGAAAAGTGTATTGTTATTTTTGGAAGTCGGTGAAAAGTGTATTGTTATTTTTGGAAGTCGGTGAAAAGTTTATTGTTATTTTTGGAAGTCGGTGAATATTTTATTGTTATTTTTGGAAGTCGCGGTGGAAACTGTAGGTATTGTTATTTTTGTGTGAAGTCAATCGTTATTTTTTCATAGTGAAAAGTCTAGGTGGTATTCTAGTGTTTATGATTGTACGCGTAAACCTATAATGCTACTATATAGCTTCCGCCCGCGGCTTCGCCGGTGAGTTATGTCGATAAAAACTATCCTATGTCCTTCCCCGGGATGCAATCTAGGTATCTCTCTGCCAAATTTGATCGAAATCCGTTCAGTGGTTTAGGCGTGTAAAGGTAACATACAGACAGACAGACAGACAGACAGATTTTCGAATTTATAATATTATTATGGATTAGTATGTTTAAAATTCCTGGAGGACTGCAAGCTTCAATTTGTTTCGCAAATGTGCGGAAAACTGTCAAGTTTTTTAGATATGTATGGTTTTTATTGTAAAAAGAAAGTTTATAAAGGTATCTTCATGATTTTTTCTATCGTATCAAATTAGTTGTAATAGTTTTCAACACACTATCTACCTAGCATATATCCTGAATAATATCATTATATTTTTCTGATTTTATTTCCTGTAGTCGATCTTAGACTTTTATTGTTTCTAAAACTTGCGTTTTTTGTGTTTAGGCCCTGTAAGCCCCCTTATTACGCAGGACTTATCTTCTTCTTCTTTACATAGTATCCACCAAAGCGGAGAGGAGAGGAGATGTCTCATTTTTCTATAGAATTTCGTGCGAGCACAAAGTCGCTCCCGCTCCTTGCTAACTTAGATCGTTAAAAATACGCAACGGATTTTAATACAGTTTTCAGCAATAGATAGAGTGATTCAAGAGGAAGGTTTGTGTGTATAATACATGCATATTATAGTAGAGAAAAGCCGAGAAATTCAAAGATTTGTAATGTGATGTCGTAACAAACATATTTTTGTGCGCTTACATTGCAAACGCTGCTGGCTAAACTTTACGAAATAGATCAAATTAATGTACTACGGAATTGTATAACTTAAAAATATCGATAAAAAAGTCCGCGATTATATAGGGTGACTGGTAATTAGTGACTGAAAAAAAAATCAGCTGTTCTCTACATTTTGACGAGTTAGACGAACATTTGAACATTTTGAACGTTGAGCTCCTTGAGTCTTGAGTTGAGCTGCACGATTTTTGACAAATGCGTGCACTGACTGGACAGGTCCTCTCAATCTGTGTGGTTCTTTCCTCAAAAGACCACCTCAGACATCGATCTACATGGTCTTCATATAACCTGACCAAGATTATGTCTGGACATTAAAAGAGACTGTCACCTCTGAGTTTGTTTCGGCCTTTCTTCTCAGAGTAGTCAGATAGGAAACGCCGACTTCATCTAGTTTAAAAAAAAAACATGATTGACGTGTAAAAGTGTTTGTACAAACCTACTTACAAAAAATAAAATCATTTCATCATCATCATTTCATTTCATTTCATAAATGTAGGGAACAGCTGATTTTTTTTTCGCGATTTCAGGTTTGTTCCCATAGTAAAAATTGTTCATAATGATGAGTAAAATCACGTGTTTAAGTATCGGTCACTAATTACCAGTCACCCTATATGTTTATCTCTTATAATGGATAACCCACAGTAACCACAAGAAAAAGGAGACAACCTATACATATATAAAACTATAGGTAGAAAGTTAGACACTTAAATAAAAATAACAACTTAATCCCTCGAAAACGCAAGTAAAATAACATTCCCACAACCGGGTGTATAAAACGAATTTGTCCGAGGATACAGCCTCGTAAGACCACGCGTGGGCTTGGGCTTAATGGCTCTATAGACCTCACACGTCGATGATATAGATGTCAATCCTTTGTATACAGGGTGGTGAGAAGTGTCACGACCAAGTTTTTGTATTTAACATGATTTTAAAAGATTGTCCGTTGAGTTTAAAAAAAATACGTTTACTTGCAGTAAAACATGCTACATGACACAAAGAAAAAAGATGTGCGGTTGGGGAACCCCCGTTAGGAACGAAGTTTCCTACGCGATACACACTCGTACATAACAGAAAGTGACAGAGACAGAAAGTCGCAAGGAGGGGGGGAGGGCATGACGCTTTTTCGTTACGAGCGAGACGATTTCTACCACTTCTACCGTTTCAAAAACGAATACAAAAAAAAAATAAGATGCACGCCATCGCTCAGCATAATGCTGTGACCCAATGCGAGACAGAGCCACAGCGCAGAGGGGCAATTCTCGTAATGTTAAGAACGTTCACAGTCTGATCTCAGTCTCAATCTGTCAAAAAATACTTCTAATTTCCCTACATTTTGACAAGTTTTTGACATTTGTTTGTCGCCGAGATGAGACTGCGACTAGATTTTGAACGTTTTAAATTACGAGAATTGGCCTTCAGGTATTTTGCATGTTCTTCTCCATAGACATCTTCATTTTGAAACGTGTAGATATCGATATCAATCACGTCTACTGAGTTTCGCTAGCAATTTTTTTTGATCCTGTTTATAAGTCTAAGATCACCTTTATAGACTACATTTCAAGGATCATATGCCTTATTCAATACATACCATGAATAAATTATTTATATCGATCGCTACGTGATCGCGGCTCGGCGGAGCTTAAAGGAGACGTCTTATTAAAGGGATCCCTATTGTTCTGCATCTTTTAAATTGTAGTCATTAAGGCTTGTCTTAATGAACCGCTCATTGTAAGGTGAGTATACACTAGAGCATTTTGTCGAGCACAGCAAAATCAGCCTATAACGTTCCCTCTCCGTGAGAGGGAGTGGGCCGTAATCTACCACGCGGGCCCAGTGCGGGTTGGTAGATGTCTTCGAATTTTTGGTTCTAGGATGTCGGTTTCCTCACGATGTTTTCCTTCACCGTTTTGAGAGCAGTGGTGATGAAATTAAATACAAAAAGTAAAGTGCCTGGTTGGGGTCGAACCCACGACCTGCTATTCGTAAGTCAGGGCTGATACCACTGGACCACCACTGCTCACAAAATACACGATAAAATATCATCGTTTCAGCTGAATAACGT
The DNA here is from genome assembly GCA_948474745.1 of Oligia latruncula. NCBI lineage: Eukaryota > Metazoa > Arthropoda > Insecta > Lepidoptera > Noctuidae > Oligia > Oligia latruncula. The sequence continues at coordinate 2,159,400 of OX419710.1, read as the reverse complement.
CAGTGAATAGGGACTAAGTACGTCACAACATTGTACTTTTACGTCATAAAATTGCAGAACGCGACAGAAAATGATTATTTCACTGTAATTTCTTCATTTTATAACGTAATGCACGTTTAGAGACATTTGATCCTTATTATTGGCTCGGTCAACTATCGCTATGACAATAGAGGGTGTATTTATTTGTGTTCATATTTTACTGACCTCAAATTGTTTTTTATAGTTCACTAGCTTCCGCCCGCGGCTTCGCCCGCGAGGTATGTCTATAAAAACTATCTTATGTCCTTCCCCGGTATGCAACCTATCTCTCTGCCAAATTTTATCGAAATCCGTTCAGTGGTTTAGACATACAGACAGACAGACAGACGGACAGAGTTATTTTCGAATTTATAATATTAGTACCTATTTATAGTATTTATAAATATTTTTACAGGCGAAATCAAACAGTGATTTCGGGTCACAATATCACTGGCCAACTTTATATAATAAAGTCCTTGGCGTTCTGGGGACATTAAAATGTTAGGAGTTTTTGTTTTTGCCAATTTTGAAACAAATGAGGGCTTCTTTTGTGTGGCAAAATAAAAAAAAACAGGGAGTTAGACTGTGTTATAATAAGTTGTTTTGTTTGAACGCACTAATCCCTGGAACTACCAGTCGAATTTCATAGATTCTTTATAGAAGCATTGATAGCCTAATTCTTGAGGAAGGCTAGGCTTTTTATCATCGCGCTACAACCCTTAGGAGCCGAGAAAAAAGACAAAAAGTCAGCAAAAAGTTCTAAATGAAAACGAAGTAATTTATAAATAATTCGATTTCTTGTAAATTAAATGGCGGGTGACACTGACACCGCGGGGCACAGATAGTAGTTATACTGTTGTGTTGTAGACTTTCAATGTATGAATGCTGTTACTTTTACCTCATCTAGTTTTAAAATATTATTTTGTTGACTTGTAAAAGTGTATGTTAAAACTAATTTACATAAATAAATAGATATATCTTAATATCAACATAAAAAAAAAACTTAAGTACTTTGCTTCGACGTCGCGTTTTTTCTCGCACTTCCATTTTTTGCCTCTATAAATCAATTACTGGGCAAATATAGACACAGTTATGAGACATTCATTTATACGAGCAAAGAGTCTGTCACGAAAAAGTAAATACAGAATTGACACCTGCGACTTCTACAACACCCTGTATATAAAAACAATAAAAACCGCCGACCACGTGCGCCCACGCAAGTATTCGCAACAAACACCAGCACGACAACAGTATGGCGCATATTGTTTAATTTTACATTCACACTCTCAAAAATACGGAGTTAGCAGAGATACGCCTCAAAGGTTCACTATAACCGTTAACGGATCGTTTGTGTTACGAATCGCCTTTGATTTTTTAAAATTTCAATTTAAGGGACTACAGGACCTAAACGCAAAAAAACGCAAGTTTTATCATTATAAAACTTGCGTTTTTTTGCGTTTAGGTCCAGGTCCAGGTTTAGGTGGTTTTTGTTTACTGTCCATCATATACTTTTAGGCATTCCTAAAAGTATATGATGGACAGTAAACAAAATTAGCAAAATATATGCTATTCTTCAGGATCTATGCTATAGTTAGATAGTGTGTTGAAAACGTAATATGTAATTTGATATGATAGAAAAAAACAAGTGAGAGTCTGACTCGCACACGAAGGGTTCCGTACCACAAGGCAAAAAACGGGGAAAAAACACGTTTATTGTATGGGAGCCCTTAAATATTATTTTTATTCTGTTTTTAGTATTTATTTTGTTGTTATAGCGGCAACAGAAATACATCATCTGTGAAAGAAATTTCAATTGTCTAGCTATCACGATTCATGAGATACAGCTTGGTGACAGACGGACGGACTGACAGCGGAGTCTTGGTAGTAATAGGGTCCCGTTTTATCCTTTGGGTACGGCACCCTAAAAATCATAAAGATACCTCAAAAAACTTTCTTTTTACAATAAAAACCGTATGGTTTGTAGGATATTGCTAATCCATTGTACTTCGCGTTCGAAAAATGTGTCTGCTCTACAACGTAAATAACGCAATGAATGTTGTTGACCTGTCAAAATGAAACCCATTGCTACTGATAGTGTGTCGCAACTACCGCGCAGGATACCGATAGACTGCAACGACTATACTTGCTAAATGGACCTTCTAAATATTAGCTTTGCATGAAGACTTCATAATTATGTATCCTCCTATGGGGCTTACATGACCTAAAGCGCGGTCACTATCGGACTACATAGAAAAGAAAGAGAAGCGCGATGACACAACACTGGTAATTTATTGCAAAATATGAAGCAATTATTTAATTACAAAAAATCTATTGTTTGAACTAAAAAATTAAAACACTAGTATTTTAGTATGTTGCTTGTAGAATAATCTGACAAAAAAACAGAATGATTGTATGTTGTTTTTTAGAGGTACCTATCTTCATGATTTTTTTCTATCGTATCAAATTAGTTGTATTATGTTTTCAACACACTATCTACCTAGCATATATCCTGAAGAATATCATATATTTTTCTGAGTTTGTTTACTGTAGTCGATCATAATATACTTTTATTGTTTCTAAAACTTGCGTTTTTTTGCGTTTAGGTCCTATAAGCCCCCATCACAGAACCTCTCATGCTCCATCCCTGCAGAAAACATTTCATGTTCATGCACCATGGCCACAAGCCACAAGTGACCCCAAGCTAGCCATTTTATTAATAATGGAACCGACTTATGTTTTGACAAATTAATTCTGCGCAGGAGTTTACCGATAATTATATTTTGTTGTAGGGTTGTCGCGCGTAAGTTATGCTCGAGTGGGCTTGAGGATAACTAGTAATGTTGGTTCCTTTTTGTGAAGGAACTCATCCGGGGAAAGTACTACCACGTCAAATAATCTGCCTAGCTTTTTCCCCAATGTTGCGGTGAGGTTCCAGTCTAACCAGATGCAGCTGAATACCAGTAGTTTACATGGAGCGACTACCTATCTGACCTTCACAACCCAGTTACCAGGTAACACGATAGCCCTTGGTAACTACATGGGATTTTCAACTGCATGTCAAAGATCTACGAATGACAGCCGGAACCAACGGCTTAACGAGGCACGGAGGGGTCTCAATATGTAATGGATGGTCACCCATCCATGAACCGAACGCGGAAAGCGTAGCTTAATCATCAATCGACCGAAAATCGAATCGAAAATGAAAACCATCTTTTAAAACCTAGTGTCAGCCCTAGGTCCACATCTGGGTGGCCCTCGCGTCCGATACCGTGGCAGCTAAAATAAAACCAACGCGACGTGCGAGCGAGACGCAACCCGTTACGTCATGACCATCTCACTCACGCGCAGAACAACGATCTTTTTGAGTTATTAGTACTTAATGGTTTTTACTTGTTATTTTACAATGAGAATAAAGTCTAGACAAAGTGTTTTTCTAATTAAAATATGCAATGGGTTCCCTTGTTCACAATCATCTGCAGAGCCTTTTCCCAACTACTTGGGGTCAGCTTCCAGTCTAACCGGATGCAGCTGAATAACGGTATTTTACATGGAGCGACTGCCTATTTGACCTCCACAACCCAGTTACTGGGTAATACGATAAGTACTCTTTGTTAAGACTGGTTTTCAGACTTTCGGTCTTGACGACTGTCAAAGATCCACTAATGACAGCCGAGACCAACGGCGTAACGTGCTTTCCAAGGCACGGAGGTGTTTCGGTGAGTAAAGATGGTCACCCATCCACGGACCAGCCGCGGCAAGCGTAGCTTAACCTGATCGATCGACCTGTGCGGCTGTTATTACATAGCCACGAGTGCCTCACTAGCTTTTTCCAACTCTGTACTCTATGTAGGTACTTACGTAACAATCTTTCAATCAAAATCTGAATCATTTTGAAGGATATTTCTAATGCATCCATACCATAGATAATATTATATATGAAAGTTCTATAATCCATACTAATATTATAAATTCGAAAGTAGGTATGTCTGTCTGTTTGTATGTTCCTTTTCACGCCTAAACCACTGATCGGATTTCGATAAAATTTGGCAGAGAGATAGATTGCATCCCGGGGAAGGACATAGGATAGATTTTATCCCGATATTCCCACGGGATCAACACTTATGCGGGTGAAACCGCGGGGCGCTGCTAGTTGCTTCATATGTTCGAAAAATCTATCTGCTCAACAACGTAAATACCTAACGCAATTAATGCTTTTAAACTGTCGAAATTAAAGTCATTACCACTGATAGTGTGTTACGGAATTAACCATCTGGACTATGACGACATTTGACGACACTACTTGATACTATAACAAAATGTTTTTTCACAAAATTAAACGCAGCTTCTGACTACCCCAAGGCTAACAAATGAATCGTAACTAAATTCACCGTATCTCCTCGCCACACTTGTGATCAACTGATCAAGGGGAAGTATTTGAATTAAACATTTGTTTCACACCCTCCCCCGGGTTGTGAGGGAACACATCGCTCCCCCTTCAACTTCATCGGTAGACAACCTGACAGACGGAACCGTGACTGGTGTCATGTCGTAATGGCCTAGTGGTTTTAAGGCCTTGTCTTTCATGCACGAGATTGTGGGTTCATATCCGGGTAAGTACCAATGTGACTTTTTCAATTCATATTGTATTTTCGGAGTTTCATAACTAAATAATAACAGCCGCACAGGCTGATCGATCAGGTTAACCTACGCTTGCCGCGGTTGGTCCATGGATAGGTGACCATCTTTACATACCGAGACCCCTCCGTGCCTCGGAAAGCACGTTAAGCCGTTGGTCCCGGCTGTCATTCGTGGATCTTTGACAGTCGTTACACCCAGTCAGAAGCCTGAAAATCTGATAACCTTACCAAGGGGTATTATATTACCTGGTAACAGGGTTGTAGAGGTCAGATAGGCAGTCGCTCCATGTAAAATACTGGTATTCAGCTGTATCCGATTAGACTGGAATTCGACCCTGACGTAGTTGGGAAAAGGCTAGGCAGATGTGTTGGAAAAAGCTAGTAAGAAAAACTGGCCAAGTGCGAGTCGGACTCGCACACGAAGGGTTCCGTACCACAAGGCAAAAACACCGGAAAAAAACACGTTTGTTGTATATGGGAGCCCCCCTTAAATATTTATTTTATTTTGTTTTTAGTACCTATTTGTTGTTATAGCGGCAACAGAAATACATCATCTGGGAAAATGTCAACTGTCTAGTTATCGCGGTTCTTGAGATACAGCCTGGTGACAGACAGACGAACGGACGGACAGACAGCGAAGTCTTAGTAATAGGGTCCCGTTTTACCCTTTGGGTACGGAACCCTAAAAAAACCAAATGGTAAAAGAACCTGTCCAACAATTGGCCCAAAAACAAATGCTATGTTATTTCGTCACACCTCAAAATTACAAAATCACACTGAATTTAAATCACACCTGTACAATTATTATCCAAAAAAAACTTATATATAGCAGATATTATTTCTCATATTATTTCCTCTACACTTACTAATTAGTGGAAAAAAAACTTGATAATTACTATGTACAAGTTGTCAGTGCTCAGTTACCACGCGTTAGGTGCTAACTGCGGGTCTCATTAATTTTTAATTGATCTAATTACACCTGTAAGGTGTCACTCAGAACTATATTTTATATTTGTCTGTTTTTTTTTTATTTGACACTGTTTCGTTGAGTCTAGCGGCACATATTTTTACCCGACTACGGCGCAGCGAAAAGGAGGATTATGATTTTGACCGGTATGTATGTATCGACGGTAAAAAGGAAGTAAGCGACATTTTGGTCAAAAATGAGTTATACCTAAGTAGTTATATGCCCGTCGAATAGTCGAGGCGTATCTGACAGACAGAGCCGTCAGCTACCCCGGTCGCGATGGGGAGTGGAACCGGCGAGAGATGTCGTGCGGTGTCCCGCAGGGATCGGTCGTGGGGCCGTTCCTGTGGGACATCGGCTACGACTGGGTGCTGCGGGCCGACCTCCCTGATGGCGTCAGCGTGGTTTGCTACGCTGACGACACGCTGGTCCTGGCGCAGGGGAGGTCGCATCAGGCGGCGGCCGACGCGATGACACGCGGGGTTGCGATAGTCGTGGAGAGGATCCAGCAGTTGAGTCTCGAGGTGGCATTGCACAAGTCCGAGGCCATGTCGTTTCATGGGCCCCGGAACGCGCCACCATCGGGATCCCAACTAACGGTAGGAGGGGTTCACATCGGCGTCGAGACAACGATGAGGTACCTGGGTCTCGTCCTCGACAGCCGGTGGAACTTCGTCGAGCATTTCCGACGTTTGGCCCCCAAACTGGTACGGGCCGGGGCCGCCTTCAAGCGGCTCTTGCCCAACCTGAGGGGGCCAAACGCCTCCTGCCGGAGGCATTACGCGGGGGTCGTGCGGTCCATGGCCCTATACGGGGCCCCGGTGTGGGCGCGTTCACTGCGGCGGCGAGCCGCCCACTACCTGAACGCGCCCCAGAAGGTGGTAGCCATAAGGCTTATCCGGGGCTACCGCACGATCTCTGGCGAGGCGGCAAGCCTCATTGCCGGACTGCCGCCATGGGATCTGGAGGCGATAGTCCTCGCGCGTGTGTATGAGTGGCGCGCGGAGGCACTAAACCGGGGGGAAGTTCCGCTTCCGCGGCAAATCGCTGCGGAGCGGACTGAGCTCCGGCGCGATCTCATGGCGACATGGAAGGAACGACTGTCGCAACCCAGCGCAGGGCACGCCGCGATAGCGGCGATAAGACCCCTCTTTGAGGAGTGGCTAGAGAGGCGCCACGGCGCCCTCACCTACCGCCTGACGCAGGTCCTCACCGGACACGGAAGTTTCGGGAGGTTCCTGCACATCATCAGGCGGGAGGAAACGCCCGGGTGTCACCATTGCCAGGATCGCCCAGAGGACACGGTGGAGCACACGGTGGCGGTCTGCCCCGCTTGGGCGGAGCACCGCCGTGTCCTCGTAGAGGCGATCGGCAGCGGCGGCGACCTCTCGCGCCCGGCCCTGGTGCAAGCCATGGTCCGGGGCGAGAGGGAGTGGGAGGCAGTCACCTCCTTCTGCGAAGCAGTCATGCTAGCGAAGGAGGTGGCGGGACGGCTCAGGGAGAGAGCCTCCCGTCCCAGCCGCCGCGAGAGACGCTCCGGGCGTCGGGAGCCGCGCGACGACTCCCGGCCACCGTAGGCGCGGGCCTGCGGGCGGAGAGTAATGGGTAGCTCACCGTCCGATCAGGACCAGGCCCGTGCCGGACGGCGTGTACGTGTTCCACGCGCGCCTCAAAAAAATGTCAGCATCGAGGAGGGGCCCCATAGGGCCGAAGCCTGCCGGGTCAGCGGGATTGTCCGAAAGGGTTACCGCTGGCCCGGAACATAAAGGGCTAAGGAAGGAACACGGGTGGGTTTTAGTCAGTAAGAGTCTGACACTCCCTTCCGCTCCACCCAGAGCGGGAGGGGCCATCCTACGTAAAATTTTCCGCTCTTTCGAATGCGCTTACTTCCATGACTCTACGATGACTTTTTTGGCGTTTAAGCCCTAGCAAAAATCAGTTTCACGTCAGTTTTTTTTTTTATTTTAAACTTTGAACGGCTCTCCTGAATATTTCATTTTTTGTCACTTATACCCAATTTTTTTTTTTTTTTCCTCATAACCGTCGGTATGTTCATCTTTTCCCTCGTAACTTCAAAAGTACTTATTAAATAATAATTTGACAAAATAAGGTATCGTTAGAAGCAAGACGCTTCTTCTCATCGGCTGCCCGCGCTTTTACTTGGTTTTCGCTTAGCATTCTCTCTGACTTTTTCCGTTTTTGCTCGGCTCCTAAGGATGGTTTCATTGGTGTTAAAGTACCCTATAACCTTCCTCAAGAGTTGCGCTATCAAATGCAAATTGATTTTGTCAAACGTGATTGGTAGTTGCAGAGATTAGCGCATTTAAACAAACAAGCAAACTCTTCAGTTTTATTATCAACTAGCTGCGCCCCGCGGTTTCACCTGCATAAATTCCGATCCCGTGAGAATATCGTGATAAAAAGTAGCCTATATGTTAATTCAGGTTGTCAGCTACCTCCATACGAAATTTCATTAAAATTGGTCCAGCCGTTTGAGCGTGAAGAAATAACAAACATAAACACACACACACACCCCCACACACCCCCACCCTCACAAACTTTCGCCTTTATAATATTAGTGTGATTGATAGTTGGGCAATTAAACATGAATACAACAATCATAAAATAAAGATAAACGATGAACGCAACGACATTTTCAAAAACGTAATCTTTCTTTAATATCTTAACTAAGTCCCAACAATGAAGTAATCTTTACTTACCAAACAATAACCCATTTAATCCTATACTAACGCTTACAAGCGTTCAAATGGCGCGAAACTTGTAAACGTCAAATTTGACAGCCCGCCATCTTGGAGCGGTGCCCCCTGCCAATAACCCAGGATAATTACTTAGGCGATTAGTCAAACGTCTTAGGTTGGATGACTTTTACAATGTCGCGTATCGAATAAGGTTTAAAATGTCGTATCATTTACTAGCTTCTGCCCGCGACTTCGTCCGCGTAAAATTTCTTAAACCCCCACCCCATCGCAACACTTCGTATTCGCTTAGCGTTCATTCTGACTTTTTTTTCTTTTTGCTCGGCTCCTAAGGGTCATAGCGTGATATTAAATAGCGTATAGCCTTCCTCAAGAATTGGGCTATCAAATGCAAAAAGATTTTTTCAAATCTAACCGGTAGTTCCAGAGATTATCGCGTTCAAACAAACAAACTCTTCAGCTTTATTATTAGTATATAGATTTCAATTGGACCATTTAAGTGCGGAACGACAAATAGTAAGATGGTATTCTGCCAATCGTGACCATTAGAGTATTATAGGACCTACTTTTGAATAGTCTGAATTGCGAAATAATAAAAATAAGTAAGTAGAAGTAACATAATTGTAACAACATTAATTAAGACGTGGTTATTTTGATCATTTTGTAAAACCATATTATGCATTTTAGATTGCTGAGCGAATACATGGACGATAGCTGAGCACGTGGTTCAGACCAAAAGAAAACTTTCAACTTTTCAGTGACGAAATATTCTCTATGTCATCCTCTAGATATCATGGTAAGACCTTTCAACCATATCGCATCGAAATTGTGCCATAGACACGCGCAAACTATTAACCCTCCTGCGTTGATATTTTTCGGCAGTTATAAAAAAAAATGCTGTTCCACACACTTTGCCCGCGTAGGTCTAACACTTTTCTATGATAACCGTTTTTTTTTATAACCGTCCAAAAATGTCTACGCTAGGGTAGGGAGTCAGAACTGGATCCGTAGTTTCAGTTTATGCCTCGGTGTCCCTGCCACCCTCACGTACAAAAAGAGCGGTGCTATTCTGTAAAAATCTTACCGTGAAAACTTAGGTGAAGTGAGCGTGGAGTGAGCTGTCAATAGTGTCAATTCCTAGCAAAAACAAACTCACTGCACCTAAGTTTTCACGGTGAGATTTTTACAGAATCGACCAGCTGATCGTCTCACTTTTCACATAGGTATTAAATAAAGAGTGTTTTCCAAGATTTTGTGGCAAAAGACCGTATGTATAAGGGAAACGAAACGAGGGGAAGGACTTAAACCATAGACAAACTTATCCATTCTATATACAAACCTTAAACAATACCAACATTACACGCATATAAAGATAATCTCACACCACAACTTATTTCCATCCGTTCGCGATAAAATCTGGACGAACTATCTCGTTACGGTGCGGTGTGAATGCGGTCCTCGTTAGGGTTAAGTCAAAGGTAAGGTGGCAAGCGTATTGCCTTTAATTACACATTTGTTTACGAGAATATCGAGTAACGATATGCGAACTGAGAATAGTCTGTGGAGATAGACTTTGTTGTCTATTGTTTGGAAGATGTGACTTGTTTTAGAGTCTATTTATTTATTTGTGATTTATGGTATGGTTATGTAGCTGTCCATAAAATAATGTACAGTCAACAAAAGCGATAAGTATGCAAGATCGTCGGATATATTATCTTTGTTTTCTATTAATCAAGTTAAATTTTATTCGAGAATATCCATCGGTTGCTTACTAAACTTCAATTATATCTGACGATCCTGCATACTTATCTCTTTTGTTGACTGTACGTACTCTGGCGGAAATCCTAACTTAATATTTAAACGCGAAAGTAAGTTTATTGTTTATGTTTAACTAATCCTCTATATCCTACTAATGTAAGATTGTTCTCATGTGATATAAGACCGATCATATCTCTCTCTATATCACCTCACCACAATGTTTACAATGTAAACGACATATTATTACATTAACAGTAAGGTATATGCGCGGGAAATTACCAGTTACAACACCTACAGAGACCTGTACCTATGTCGTCGGATATTGTTGAAGTTTACTAAGAAACCGATGGATATTCTCGAATAAAATTTTAGTTTAATAATAGAAAACAAACAGCTCATTTATTAAATTAAATTTCAGTCCGGAACATCCATCGGTTTCTTAGTAAACTTCAACTATATCCGACGCTCCTGTATACTTAACTCCTTTTTTGACTGTACATACGAGGGGGGATCAAAAAGTAGTGAGAATGACATACTCCTTGGTAAGAAAAAAAATAAATACTGGCAGGCATAGCTCATACATACATACATTACATAATTATTTGTAATATTAATAAAGAAAAAATCTTCGATTCGCTTTTGTTTTTTTCTGAATGTAGTCATTTGTTTGCTTCGTGTCGGAACGTGTTCTCGAAAATGGAGAAAAACGAAGTGCAAGCCTTTATTAAATACCTCTGTTTAAAAAAGTTAACTTAACGACGCAAGAGATTCATTGCGATTTGGAGGCAACATTAGGAGAGTCTGCTCCGCCGTATTCCACTGTCGCAAGGTGGGCTTCTCAATTTCGAGTAGGGAGAACGAGCACGGAAGACGAACATCGTTGCGGCCGTTCATCGACGTCAGTCACCCAAGAAAATGTTGCGAAAGTCGAGAAAATTGTATTGAGCGATCGAAGAGTTACGATCCGATACTTATTTCAAGAAACGGGTATTTCATATGAAAGTATTCAATCCTTAATGAAACAATCTTTGAATATGAGAAAAATCTCCGCAAGATGGGTGCCGAATGTTAACCGACAGTCAGAAACAAAATCGACTTGACATTTCGAAGATATTGTTGGACAAGTTTCAAGAAGATTCTGAAAACTTTTTGTCTCGTTTCGTAACAATGGACGAAGCATATGGACCCATGCTTCATCCATTTTGATCCCGAGACAAAACAGCAATCTTCGCAATGGAAACGGCCATCATCACCGACCCCGAAGAAGTTTCGTGCCGTGGCATCGGCTGGCAAGGTTATGGCCTCAATATTTTGGGACTCAGAAGGGATACTGGCGCCGATTCTGTTGTTCACAAACTAAACTAAATTTAAGTTTATGCATCTTTTTCTTTCTATTTCATTAAGAAAAGGACAGAAGATAAATATTAGTTTAGTTCTGTCAAACTAAGATACTCCATAGACAACTTTAGACGAGATTAAAAAATTGGCTACTAAAAATACGTCAATTTACGCCAGGCGTTGACTAATTTGACAGGACTAAACTAATATTTATCTTCTGTCCTTGTCTTAATGAAATAGAAAGAAAAAGAGGCCTGAACTTAAATTTAGTTTAGTTTGTGAACAACAGAATCGGCGCCATTGTTGATTGATTACCTGGATCGTGGAACCACTATTACAGGCCAATATTATGCAGCTTTAATTCCCAATGTTGAGATGTTTTCAAGGGAGGATCACATCCCTCAGTTATGAGGAGTACGACTTGAAGAGGAGGAATAGGTGGCAAGCTTATTACCATGACTGGGCACAACTGAGAATTGCCTCATGAGAAGATAAAAGATGATAAATTCATCACACAATAAATAATGCAGTGATTCATAAAAACGTTTCAGATAAATAAATAAATCGTGACATTGCATTGATATTGAATGAAGTTGTTTATTCGCTAGCGAGATTTTTCATTACTGACACGAACTGTCGAGGATTTTATATAAATTATATTAACATTAATAGTGTTTATATTTATTTTGACTCGATCTGTAGGTATTGTGTCTGTATTGTGTAGCTTATTATAAGTAGCAAATCAGGGTTTAACTAAAGCTTTTTAGGGTTCCGTACCCAAAGGGTAAAAACGGGACCCTATTACTAAGACTTCGCTGTCAGTCCGTCCGTCTGTCTGTCACCAGGCTGTATCTCAAGAACCGCGATAGCTAGACATTTGAAATTTTTACAAATTATGAATTTCTGTTGCCGCTATAACAACAAATACTTAAAACAAAATAAAATAAATATTTAAGGGGGGCTCCCATACAACAAACGTGTTTTTTTTTCGGTGTTTTCGCCTTGTGGTACGGAACCCTTCGTGTGCGAGTCCGACTAGCACTTGGCCAGTTTTTATTTTCGTACTAACTGTAATGAATGAACCTTAAATCTTTATTTTTATTTAACTTTCCACAAAGCATTTTTCAGTCCTTCGTATCACCTACACTTTAATGTCATGTTACAAATTAAAGTTGACTCCCGAAATCATCTTAAAACCAACCCTAACATACCTTTAAGTGTTAGGGTTGGTTTTAAGATGATTTTGGGAGTCGAAAATCCTGAAAATCCAGCCAATTCCCATCTCTTATCAAGACAGCCAGACCTAATTGTAACTAACTAATAAAATAAGTTAAAACAATAACAATTCTAATTACTTTCATCGCTTTATTAAGCGCTTCACTCCAGGACGTTTGACTGACTTTTAATTAGGAAAGTTGTGCCAATTGAAATTTCACTGCAGTCGAGGGGTTGGAACTTAAGTTGGCGTTCAAATGGCGGGGTTTAAAATGGTGGGGTGATTGGCGGGGCCGAATTCCGGGTATTTTTTATCGTCTTATTATTTACTAGCTGCGCCACACGGTTTCACCCACGTAAAGGTCGATCCCGTTGGAAAATCAGGATAAAAGTAGCCTATATGTTATTCCAGGGGTCAGCTACCTCCATACAAATATTTTATCAAAATTGGTCCAGCCGTTTGAGTGTGAAGAAGTAACAAACATAAAAAACACACACACTCACAAACTTTCGCCTTTATAATATTAGTGTGATATCGAGGTATTCTATTTTAGATTTTCTTGTAGATTTTTGCGACTAATACCAGTTGGCTGCGACATACACTTTACTCTAACTGAACTGATCCTTAGCCTCAACTAGTTCAGCTTTCATGTACAGTTCAGTGTGTAAAGTTGGAAAAATATGAATGACCTACAATTTTGGCCCTTAAAGGGCTACCCTCGCTTACGACACTGTAGTTTATATTAGTGCAGTAGGTATATAGTATATACACCCACAGTTAGCCCGTTATGTTTAAGTCCCATGTAATAGGGGGCGATCCTATAGCCATCAACCGGCCACAAATATGGATTTATGCCCGATTGATGGCAATAGGATGTATGTGATGGTCACCCATCCACGAACCAACCGAGGCCAGCATAGCTTAAAATTCGATAGATCCTATTTAGCCACGACCCCCAAAGCCAAGAAGCGACCAATACTTATAACTTTCCTCACAAATTTTTCTTTTTATGCCCCAATTTTTTTCAACTCGAACACAACATAAATACATAATGTATCCGTAACTACACACATACATAGATATTACAGTAACTACATGCACCAGGTGTGAGCTCGTGCCTCCTTCACACCTATGTACCAACTGATCATTACCGATAATGAGCCGTTCTTAATTAAAACTAGCGTAGTTATACTCATTAGGTGAACATAATGTTGGGAAATAATTACAGTTTCTTACTGTAATTGTAATGTGGGCTTGGCAGTCGAAATGTTATGGAAAATGTGGCCGTTAAAGACGGTTTTTTGTTGATAGAAATTATTTATGTAGTAACCCACAGCTTTTTGATGGAAAGAGGGTAGGTATCGTTGTCTATAAAAAACTCTAATAATAAAAAAATTTAAAAAATCTATAATGGGTACTGGTTGACTCTTCACGTTACCAGAGGGCTGGCCTATTTTTAGCCCAAAGAATCAGCATTGCCATCCAACGTGGTAATGCTGCCAGCCTTTTGGGCACTTATCTTATTGACAGCGATGCGGGCGAATTTTTTTGGTGCCCAAATGCTGCATAATTCTTGTATATATAATTGTATATAATATGTAACTATATTTTAATGTTAAATTATAAAATAAGTTAAGTGTGTCAGAAATAAATTCTTTCTTCTAATAAAGAAAAGAAAAAAATACTTGTATGTAACACCAAATAATTATCATCATCATCTGCCTAGCCTTTTCCCTACTATGTTGGGGTCGGCTTCCAGTCTAACCGGATGCAGTTCCACCACATCGTCATTTCAGCCGAAAGACGTCCACTGCTGGACATAGGCCTCCCCCAAGCACCTCCACTTCGACCGGTTTTGTACTTCTCGCATCCAACGGGTTCCTGCGGCCTTCACAAGGTCATCGGTCCACCTCATAATTAACACCAAATAATTACATAAGGTCAAATTAAAATTGATAGCGAAACTCCGCATGATAATAAAACAAAATATAAATTATTTTTCTGATTTTGTTTACTGTAGTCGATCACTTGTATTGTTTCTAAAACTTGCGTATTTTGCGTTTAGGTCCTGTAAGCCCCTTACCAATGTCCGGGAACCGAAACTCGAGACATTAAATATACATTAAACTGGGAACATTTTCCTGTAAAACTGTTCAGTGTGAAAACGATTTGTTCAACAATTTTCACGGACACTGCAGACGTATTGAAGAGAAAAAAATGCGAAGACATCAAGAACTAATCGTTCGGAATAAAACGCTTGGAAACAGGGCTGGGACTGCGATTACGTATCGAATTATCGATAAACAAATAAAAAATTCCTAGGGTTACACGAAGCAATACCTACACAACTTCTTATACTAAGTACATAATCAGCCTATAATGTTCCCACTGCTGGGACACAGGCCTCCTCTCGGTGAGAGGGAGCGGGCCGTAATCCACCACGCGGACCCAGTGCGGGTTGGCAGATGCCACATGTCTTCGAATTTTTGGTTATACTAAGTGGTCATGCTAAATTGTTTTTAACTGCTACAGCATGATATTGCTACTATGTATTATACCGGATGGGTCGACCTATACATAGAAAATGAAATTTGATAGATACGAAGCCTGGGACTTAGAGACGCAGACGAAGACGCAAGTAACTGCTAGTCTCTATGGCTACGAGCACGATAAGGTAGAATAATTTAAAATTTTGAACGTTTCTGACATAAAGTTATCGAAACAAACAACGCCCTATACTCAGGAACTCGCAGTTGCAGTAAGCACACGGGGTGAATACTATCAATTCTGTCCAACAAATGAGAAGATACTAGTGTAGAGGTCCAGGCGGGAACTCTAGAAAACCTATATAAGGTGTTTGATTAAAAGGACTTTGACTTGAAACTAATATATTTATAAGACGAGTTTACAATTCAACGTTATTTCTAGCACTGATTCTATTGACCAAAAACACCATATTAAAATATTTGAATACTCGCTTGAACGTTCGAATGGAACACCTCCGCAAATATGACCAGCCAGTGCCTTTTGCTAAAGGCAGGTCTACACAGACTACACTAGCAACCAAGGAGGTAATTACCGACTGATAGTTCGTCTTACTTCATAGTCACCTTTCAAAATACCCATGACATACACAACACTATATTCGCAGTCAAAAAATTCACCCCCAAACTCAAGACAACTTTAAATAATGAAAACAACGTATTAGTTTATCCCTCTATCCGACTAATTCAATCGACTACACT
The DNA here is from genome assembly GCA_948474745.1 of Oligia latruncula. NCBI lineage: Eukaryota > Metazoa > Arthropoda > Insecta > Lepidoptera > Noctuidae > Oligia > Oligia latruncula. Next base: position 2,143,504 of record OX419710.1, on the reverse strand, counting down.
CCTAGGGGAGCGATAAGTGACTACACTATACTCAATAAGTTAAGAGCAATCTCTAGTTTGAGCGTGAAAACATATGTTTAGGGGTGACGCTAGAGGGGGTGGGCGTCGATAAATCTTTTTTTTTAAGGCAGGGGAAGTCAGGAGTTCTCTGTGTTGATCTCGTATTGCAGAAGATGGTGTGTTTTTTAAAGAAAATTATTTTTTTAAACAACTTCATAAAATATAGGTAATTTAAAATTTAATTAATTACAGCCACACGGATCGATCGATCAGGTTAAGCTGCGCTTCTACTTCTGCGGATGGGTGACCGTGATCTTCATATACTGAGAAGCACGTTAAGCCGTTGGTCCCGGCTGTCATTCGTGATAGTCGCTACGGGTCATCAGAAGCCAAAAAGTCTGACAACCAGTCTTACCAAGGGGTATCGTATTACCCACTACGTTGTGAAGGTCAGATAAGCAGTCGCTCTATGTAAAATACTGGTATTCAGCTCCATCTGGTTAGACTGGAAGCCCAACCCAACATACTCGTAGATGATGATGACTGTCAAGCGCAGAAAACACTATCCGAAAGTTCGCCACAGTTGCTCAAAAGGTAATTTTATGAAAAAGGCTGTATCGCTTATTACTAATATAATTAATCACTTATTTTTCTTTATTCCCATACTCATAATGATATCGTAATTAGCACTAGATAATACTAACCTAGCGCAGTTAATCACGTGAAACGGTCACAAAAAGAGTAGGTTTTGTACTAATACTAACATTTCTAAGCAAAAACTCAGAACATAGACACAAAAAACCATACTACATCTTAAACTAACAACTAATTGGCCTCACATGATATAATTAACCGTCAAGTAAATTACATCGAGTAATTAACGACATTTCCAATCGATTAACTCGGAAATCATCGACTAGGCGCACCTCTAGTGCATTGGAATAAGGTTTCAAATGTCAAACCGCCATTTTGTAGTTTATTCGTATTTCGAACTATCGGAGTTCCGATTTCAAAATGCTGCTAATGAGGACAGTATAGTATGAATTCTGGTTAAAATGGCGAATTCCATACACATTTTTTGTTGTATTTTTAGATAAATGTACTTTTAAGGGTTTAAGCTGTAATGATCTGATTATAACTAGAATTAAGTATGAGAGTCCTAATTAAATTAGTAATACCAAAAAAGGTGATTAAAATTATTTGGTATTTTCTTGAAATATTTTCTGTGACACTTGAAATGTCGCGTATCCAATTAGGAACACCTATTTTTAGCACTTCTCAAAATATTTTAAACATTGGAAGGTATGTATGCTGCTGAAGTTACAGGCGCACATGAGACTTTTCAGGCCTCGAATGATAATGGTTCAGGTTCTGCCTGCTGATAATTAGCTAGTTTGTTTCTTTTCTGACTTTTTGAAGGCACACGTAGAAGTACTGGCTATCATCATCTGCCTAGCATTTTCCCAACTATGTTGGGGTCGGCTTCCAGTCTAACCGGATGCAGCTGAATACCAGTATTTTACATGGAGCGACTGCCTATCTGACTCTACACTATTTACTCCGCTACGCCTCAGACATAGACAATTAAGACACACTCCCACATCTCTCATTTTATCTCATACGTCACACGCGATGCCTATCTTACGCTATTAGATGCGCACACGCCGGTGCTCTTCAAACGATTAATTATTTTGAATAGCGTGGATTGAGCTATTTTAATACTGTTTTTGTAGAGTAATGGTGGACTTAGGCGTGTCCAAAACCTGTTGAAGGGGAGGTGCTTGGGGGAGGCCCATGTCCAGCAGTGGACCTCTTTCGGCTGAAATGATGATGAAGATGATGATTTGAAGCATACCCACATTCTGCCCGTTAGGTTGTCCCATAATTATAGTAGAGGGCGAGCCTGTTGCCATCAACCGGGCAGAAAGTCAGACTCCGGGCTGCTACTGAGTAATTTCCAATGGAGAAATCTAAGCACACTTTCCCTGACCAGGGAATCAAACCCAAGACCTCATACTCAGGTAGCCTTGGCGATCACTAGACCAACGAACCATTTAGTGAGGATATTATGTACAGACAGACGCCAGCACATCAACCTACCCGAAACTGTCAAATTTTCCCAATCAACTTTGAACCTTATCCTTTAGCGATAAAGTTGAAAATCTATTAAAGAAATTTGGCAGATTAAACTAGTTTGATGTGATGGCGTCTTTACCGTAACAACATTAATTAATATTATAATTATACTAATTCGTAGCAATATAATCTTAAGTTTTAAATAGCGTAGTCTGTTCACCTCATTATCGTTGAGATTTTAATGAAGATAACATCATAATTAGCAGTAGAAAGATTTAATATAAACTATGTACGTCACAGCAGTGATTTTGAAAACGTAAATTGAAAACTGTACAGAATAAAGTTATGTGTACTAATGTTTTTAGTAGGAGTATAATAAAGGAGTAATCTTTGCGTGATCGAATCAGGAATGAGGAGATCAGCAGGAGAACCAAGGTAACCGACATAGCCCGAAGAATTGCCAAACTTAAGTGGCAGTGAGCAAGGCACATTGCTCGCAGAACAGATGGCCGATGGGGCCGAAAGGTTCTGGATTGGCGACCACGTACCAGAAGACGTAGCGTTGGAAGGCCTCCCACAAGGTGGACCGACGACCTTGTGAAGGCCGCAGGAACCCGTTGGATGCAAGAAGCACAGAACCGGTCGAAGTGGATATGCTTGGGGGAGGCCTATGTCCAGCAGTGGACGTCTTTCGGCTGAAATGATGATGATGGTGTAATCTATGGCGGGAGCTGTTCAAGCTTCCTGATAATTTCATCGAGCCATCTGAAAGCCTTCCGCCTGGACACACGTTATCGTGGGCGACTTGGAAATCTCTAAATATACCTACTTTTTCTTTTTTTTTTTTTTTGACGCCGGGAAATCATCAAATGACCCCTCCCGCTCTGGGTGGAGCGGAAGGGAGTGTCAGACTCTTACTGACTAAAACCCACCCGTGTTCCTTCCTTCCCTTTATGTTCCGGGCCAGCGGTAACCCTTTCGGACAATCCCGCTGCCCCGGCAGGCTTCGGCCCTTGCGGGCCCCTTCTGTGTTGCTGACATCTCTTTGAGGCGCGCGTGGAACACGTACGCGCCGTCCGGCACGGGCCTGGTCCTGATCGGACGGTGAGCTACCCATTACTCTCCGCCCGCAGGCCCGCGCATCTCTAAATTTACTTCGAACCCAAGACAGCCGGAGCAGAGACAATCTCCACAGATGGGGGTTCACCACAGACAATGGCCCACCTTCCACCCTGCGTCGCATGTCACCTGTGCACTTGACGATCTTATTGCGGGTTGCAGACCAGGAGTGTCAGGGATCGGGGTTCGCGCAGCTGAATTTTGGGCCAAAAATCTTTAAACCGTTTGCCATCGCCACGAAGATAGCAGTAAATGTTCTTTTTCATTTATAAAATCGGTTCATTCATTTCGAAAAACAAGGGCTTGAAAGTTTGTATGAAATGCCGTACGGCGTAAACGCTCTTATGGTGAATGGGTAGTTGAGACCACGAAATTCAAATTTTCTTACGTTTTTTGCAATTTGTAGGTCAGTGTCACATTGTATCTTGATCAAAATATGATTCGCGACAATAACAGGTACATATTTAGAGAATTATAATCATTAGAATCATTAAATACATCTTTCCAAGTTAGATTTCTACCACCAACCACCAATCTCTTATTGAGAAGTATTAGAATCATTAATACATCTTTCTAAGTTAGATTTCTACCATTAATACTTCTCAATAAGAGATTGGTGGTTGGTGGTAGAAATCTAACTTAGAAAGATGTATTAATGATTCTAATACTTCTCAATAAGAGATTGGTGGTTGGTGGTAGAAATCTAACTTGGAAAGATGTATTAATGATTCTAATGATTATAATTCTCTAAATATGTACCTGTTATTGTCGCGAATCATATTTTGATCAAGATACAATGTGACACTGACCTACAAATTGCAAAAAACGTAAGAAAATTTGAATTTCGCTGTCTGTCACTATCCGTTGAGTTTTTAACCGACTTCAAAAAGGACGAGGTTCTCAATTCGACAATTTTTAAAAAAATGTTTTTTACGCGATATCTCCGGCATTGTAAATCAATTTAAAAAAATATTTTGGTCCCATATAAATTGTAATAACTTTGTTTGGGTAGTTTTTGTGAGCAGTGGTGGCCAAGTGGTAACGGCCGCGACTTACGAGTAGGTCGTAGGTTCGAACCCAGTCAGGCGCTTTACTTTGTGTAAATTATTTCATCACCACTGCTCTCAAAACGGTGAAGGAAAACATCGTGAGGAAACCGGCATGTCGTAGAACCAAAAATTCGAAGACACGTGACATCTGCCAATCCGCACTGGGCCCGCGCGGTGGATTACGGCCCACTCCCTCTCACCGAGAGGAGGCCTGTGTCCCAGCAGTGGGAACATTATAGGCTGATGATGATTGATGATGGGTAGTTTTTGAGTTAGATTCAATAATACGTATTTTTGTCACTTAGTTTAAATTACAGAAGCTAGAAATAAATAATCTCATCATAGTAGGTACTCCAATTCAGTAACATACTTTCAATCCAATCAGATTTTGAAGGAAATTTCATTGTTTGAAAACTAACAATTTGGAAAATAACTAGGATTTAGTACCTAACTAACAGTATTAGAAGAAAAAAACCTTCGCTTAACCAAACGTAACCAAATTACTTATCTACAAATACAAAAGTTCACACAATGAGGAAAACCTTTACAAAATAATTGTAAACAATATGACTCATACGCACATGCTAACAGACACTATTTGTCCTATTAGCTACGCTAATCGATTACCAACAATCGAATAGAATCGAATCTGTTAATCAATTGTTCACACCAATCGATTGTTTGTATGTGTTTTTGTGCTGGTTATATCTGAACAGATAGTTTTTGATGATCAACGTTATTTCCGATGTGAATTTATAACACAAAAAAAAACATGAGTGTAATGACGTCGTTCGCAGTCTGCATCCAAAAATTCAATTAAATACATCCAATAGTTTAGTCACAGGGGCCGGGGCTAAATAATAACAGCCGCACAGGTCGATCGATCAGGTTAAGCTACGCTTGCCACGGTTGGTCTGTGGATGGGTGACCATCTCTAAATACGAGTACCATAACCCCTCCGTGCCGTTGGTCCCGGCTGTCATTCGTGGATCTTTGACAGTCGTTACGGGTAGTCAGAAGCCGAAAGTCTGACAACCAGTCTTACCAAGGGGTATCGTATTACCCAGTAACTGGGTTGTGGAGGTCAGATAGGAAGTCGCTCCATGTAAAATACTGGTATTCAGCTGCATCTGGTTAGACTGGAAGCCGACCCCAACATAGTTGGGAAAAGGCTAGGCAGATGATGATGATGGGTCACTACAGCTAGTCGGCTGATTGCCAGAACTCCTATTCGGATTTACTATTTAGTTTTTTAGAAAAAATCACTTTTATCATTTTAATTCAGTCTATTGAGACGTCCACTGCTGGACATAGGCCTCCCCAAAGCACCTTCACTTCGACCGGTTCTGTGGTTCCCGCATCTACCAGATTCCTGCGTCCTTCACCAGGTCATCCATCCCCCTTGTTGGGAGACCTTCCAATTTCCAAAGGTTCTGGAATGTTGACCGCGTACCGGAAGACGTGTGATTTCAATGTTAGAATTTATTTGATAGTTCCTAAATACCCCTTAAGCTCGCTATCAGCCCGACTTCAAAAAAGGAGGAGGTTCTCATCATATATCGTAGGTATTGTCATCTCCACATTGTATAAGTCCACGCATCCGAGTTGAGGCTGCGTGCAAAAACATACCTACTTGGCACACTATACATAAAAAAGTTTCACTCGATGTCATTTCTTGACCTTACCATTGTGTAAACATACAAATCGGTCGTTGTAATCAATTTAATAGTAAGTTATTGTTTTAATAAAAGGCCCTTTATTATTAAATAATAGTACTACGTGACAATCGACATGACAGACTTACATGATACATTATAAAATTGATAATTAAGTTCTACTAGCTAACTACCTACTGACTATTGATGTGTAGTATCAATGATGTACTTACCTACTTCTTATCTTCATCATATGCCTAGCCTTTTCCCAACTATGTTGGGGTCGGCTTCCAGTCTAACCAGATGCAGCTGAATACCAGTATTTTACGTGGAGCGACTGCCTATCTGACCTCCACAACCCAGTTACCGGGTAACACGATACCCCTTGGTAAAACTGGTTGTCAGACTTGCGGGATTCTGATAAATGACGATCCATAACGACTGTCAAAGATCCACGAATGATAGCTGTTCCGAGGCACGGAGCGGTCTCGGTATGTGAAAATGGTCACCCACCCAGGCCACAAGCCCCTTAAACTTCCTACCTCCTACCTACTTCATATCTTGTGAAGCTTCATCAGCCTATAATGTTCCCACTGCTGGGACACAGGCCTCCTCTTCGAGTGGGAGTGGGCTATAAACCACCACGCGGGTCCAGTGCGGGATGGTAGATGCCACATGTCTTCGAATTTGTGGTTCTAGGACTTGCCGGTTTCCTCACGATATTTTCCTTCACCGTTTTGAGAGCAGTGGTGATGAAATTGTATACACAAAGTAAAGCTCCTGTCTGGGTTCGAACCCACGACCGACTCGTAAGTCAGGGCAGTTACCACTGGCCCACCACTGCTCTATATCTCCTTATCTTGTGAACGAGAGTGTCCATGGAGTTTCTTGCCCGTTCTTCTCCATAGGTACCTACGCTTTGGAATGGGCAACTAGCTTCATCTTTCTGACTGACCGACCCCTTAACAATTCAAGTGCCTGAAATTGGTTTAATTGAAATAAATGCTTTGAGTTTGAGAACGCACGATCTAATAAGAATTCGAATCGTGGTCGAAAGATCAGTCAGTCCAGAGGACTTCATAAAAATATTAGCCTTTGAACAAAGAGACTCAGTACCTTGGCGGTTAGATTTAAAAGTTTCCGAAAATGTCCAATAGCAAATTAAAAAACATAATATTTTTCCGATTCTACCTATTTATGTTGTGGCCAAAATAAAATACCTATTACTTTAAAAGAATAACCAACAAACATAATTATAATGTACCAAAATATATTTTACTAGCTTCTGCCCGCGACTTCGTCCGCGTGAAATTTCACCCTCTTAGGGGTGGAATTTCGAAAAATCCTTTCTTAGTGGATACCTACTCTTCACAAAGAACACATCCTTCAAATTTCATGTCTCTAGGAGCAGCGGTTTAGACTGTGCGTTGATATATCAACAATCAGTCAGTTTACCATTTTATATATACAGATAAAAAAAATCTAGGTGCTAAGATTATCGACAACCACCAAAAAACTTTATCGACACACTCCCATCTCTAAAAATCAATTTTTATTTTCTTCCCCTCCAGTCTCGCGTACACATATTTATCAGCTGTATTGCACCTTGCTTAATGATCCCTAATTCTATTACTACATCTGTTTGTTTTGATCTACGAAACATGGAAAACAGAATATGCTCAGGAAAACTTGTTGGCCAATGACCGTTGAAGACCGTTAATCGGCAAACGTAAGATAGGACGCCTTCGGGCTAGGTGGAGCAACGACGATACGAACAGGGAAACAAAAATGGACAAACAAAAATGTTCAAAATGGACAAACAAAAATGGACAAAATGGACAAACAAAAATGGACAAAATGGACAAACAAAAATGGACAAAATGGACAAACAAAAATGGACAAAATGGACAAACAAAAATGGACAAAATGGACAGTCTCTATACATTTCTTGAGTGAAAACATCATTGATAGCTAGTTGCGTCCTCGTTGGCGTTGGGACAGGTGGCTTAAAACTCTTGAATATTCCCAAGATACAACCAGCCGCACAGGTCGATCGATCAGGTTAAGCTACGCTTGCCGCGGCTGATCGGTGGATTGGTGACCAACTTTACATACCGAGACCCCTCCGTGCCTCGGAAAGCACGTTAAGCCGTTGGTCCTGGCTGCCATTCGTGGATCTTTGACAGTCGTTACGGGTAGACAGAAGCCCGAAAGTCTAACGACCAGTCTTGCCAATGGGTATCGTATTACCTAGTAACTGAGTTGTGGAGGTCTGATAGGCAGTCGCTCCATGTAAAATACTGGTATTCAGCTGCATCCGATTAGACTGGAAGCCGACCCGAACATAGTTGGGAAAAGGCTAGGCAGATGAGATAATGATAACAATGTGAATCATATGTCGTTTGTGATTGATACAAATACTTTTATGGTCAGTATTTTACCAATAAATTTCTCCCTATCTCTTCTAAAACACGTGTTGCAATCTTCTCACCGTATTAACAAACCGACCCTTTTCCAGAGCAGGGGTTCCGCCCCCCTTATCTAACGCTACCAACCCCACGGGAGCACTTATCAAATTATTGGGTTAAGTTCTACAACATTGAATATTGTGGTTGAAGGGATGATGCAATGCGGAAAGATTTAGTTAATCTTGTTGGGGGTATTAAGGGAGGCTTGTTAATTTGTTGATGAAGGATGCAGTCATGGTTTTTGATAGCCTGTGAGTTATGAAGATTAATTTCTATGTCTTTATGGACGCAGTGCTTTTAAATAATGAATTTTACAATGTTAAACTAACTTATTGCAGGTAAGTTTCCTACGGTGTTCTGAGGACACCGCTGAATTTATCTATACTAATAAAAGTGGGCTGTAATCTACCACGATCCGTCCGAAACATTATGTAGAGAAAATTTTACATCACAACTTTTACCTTTTTTAATTTATTGATAAACACCATAATAATAATAACCATCAGTTTTCGGGGGCCCATTATTGACCCCTGCCATTATATAAAACATTGATCAGGCAGGGGTCATAGTTCTTCCATAGCTGTTCTTGGTAACCAACCCACTTTAACCACCCAAACCCGTAGTCCAACTTTTTATTTTTCCATATCCTGCAATAGTCCTACACCAACCGGGGGTTGTCCTTGGGTGCACTTGCATAGTGCATACAGGGATAAGCGTCGGTTGGTGCCGCATTTCATTAAAATTTCTTAGGGGGCCTCTGCGAGTTGGCTTCGGCCTCTCGTACGCCTTCCAAAATACCGGGACCCCATGGTCCCGAGATATGAAAAAACATAAAAACAACCACCACGTGGAGCCCTGACACAGGTAGAAGGCGTCGCGGCAGACCCCGTAGAAGATGACGTGACGAGCTGGACAAAACAAACGACCAGTGGTCCACTTCAGCCCTGGATCGAAAGATGTGGAAGTCATCGGGAGAGGCCTTTGCCCACCAGTGGGAAGATGCAGGCTAACCAGTAATTTATTGATGATGTAAATAATATCAAGGTTGATTACCAACAAGATATATCCATGATAAAATATTCGTCGACCGTAAAAACAATTTTCAGCTAAACGAGGAATGCAGATTTAAAAAAAACTAGATTTCTGCAAACATATCGTACTCATTTTGACTTTTATTTGTACCTACTGGCAAAATACAAAAATTCGTCAGTAGTTTATTGTAAAAAAATTAAATTAAAAATTTAAAAAACCCCCGACAAAAATAAAATTAAGGAATCCCTACAAAAAGCATGAAATAAATTTAAAAAAATCTTATGGAAGTCGGGGGACCGTTCTGTGGAAAACCTTCTATTCTGAGGTCCCCCGACTTCCATAAGATTTTTTTAAATTTATTTCATGCTTTTTGTAGGGATTCCTTAATTTTATTTTTGTCGGGGGTTTTTTAAATTTTTAATTTAATTTTTTATTTCATGCTTTTTGTAGGGACTCCTTAATTTTTGTATTTCATTTGTTTTATTTTCTTCTGTTTTAAGATTCTGGTAATTTGGTGTTTAATCAGGTTTTTTATACGTCAAAAAATATTGATTAATTTATAGTTGAAGAATAATTTTTAAGACTAAACAGATTTTTGTTTTATTATATTTTTCAAGATTTTAGTTTTCATTTCGTTAGGTAGTTAATATTCCTCATTCCCTTTCAATATAGTGTACATTATTCTACTTGTCAAGCCCTTGCATTTGATACCTATATTGAAGGAGTTGTTAAAAAAAAATGTAATTCGCCATTTTGTGGTGGCGGCCATCTTGGATTTGAAATTTTTAATAGTGTATAGTATTCTACTAGTCAAGCCCTTTCATTTGATATCCATATTGAGGGAGTTGAGAAAAAAAAATGTAATTCGCCCCTTTGTTGTGGCGGCCATCTTGGATTTGAAATTTGTTATAGTGTACAGTATTCTACTATTGAAGCCCTTTCATTTGATACCCATATTGAGGGAATTGTGAAAAAATATGTTATCCGCCATTTTGTAGCGGCGGCCATCTTGGACCGATTTTCATCAAACATAGCTAAGAACACTCCCGACTAATACACCTTTCAAACAAAAAAAACTAAATCAAAATCGGTTCATCCGTTCGGGAGCTACGATGCCACAGACAGACACACACACACACACACACACACACACACACCCCCACACACACACACACACACAGACACGTCAAACTTATAACACCCCGTCGTTTTTGCGTCGGGGGTTAAAAACTTAGCTTAAAATTCTGACACAAACATTAATTTAAAACAGAAGTATCCAAGGCTACTATTAATAGTACCTAATAATATAAACTAATAGGGACGAAACGCATATGACTAAAAGAGTGATGAATATACATGTTGATGGATGGAGAGGGAGAGGAAAGCCGAAGAAAAGATGGATGGATTGTGTGAGGAATGATATGAAAGAGAAGGGAGTGAATAATGGCGTGACGGTTGACAGGGGAGAATGGAAGAAAAAAACGTGTTGCGCCGACCCCAAGTAACATGGGATAAGGGCAGGAAGATGATGAATAATAACTGAATATGACTCACCGGAACTGGGTCGGTCACTGTACCTGGTACAGTAGACCCACGCAGGCCAGACCATCGCGCCGTCTGCCATCGTGGTACCTGCAGAGAACATGGATTCATAAGAGAGGAACAAGAGAAAAGGAAAATGTTGGTCGATGAAGATATTTAGGGGGAAAAAAACATTGAAATTTACGAGATTTTGAGAGTTCGGAAATATGCTAAGAAGGATAATATAATTAAAGAAAAAATTACGAAATGATTTTGATGAAGGTGACGGTGATGGTGGTGGGTGGTTTGTGGTGGTAGTGGTGTGTGATGGTGGTGGAAGGTGGTGGTGGTGTGTGGTTGTGGTGATGATGGTGGTGGTGGGGTGGTGATGGTGGTGGGAGGTGTTGGTGGTGGTGGTGTGTGGTTGTGGTAATGATGGTGGTGGTCGTGTGGTGATGGTGGTGGTGGTGGTGTGGGGTGATGGTGGTGGTGGTGTGGTGATGGTGGTGGGTGGTTTTGGTGATGGTGGTGGTGGTGGTGTGGTGATGGTGGTGGTGGCTGGTGGTGGTGGTGTGTGGTTGTGGTGATGATAGTGGTTGGGTGTGGTAATGGTGGTGATGGTCGTGTTGATGATGGTGATGTAAATAAAAAAAACAGTGACCATAACACAATTATCGTAAATCTATCGTGTTTTTACATCTAAACTATATAAAGAGACAAGATTCAAATTTGTTACGCTTTCACGCTAAAGCGGCTGAACAGATTGAACTAGATGGGTGAAATTTGGCACATGGGTAGACCATGACCTAGATTAGGACATAGGATATTTTTTATTCCGATATCCCATGGAATGGAGACTTATGCGGGTGAAACCGCGGGGTGCAGCTAGTCATATATAAATTAAGTATATAGAACTTAAAGCCTGTTTTCTACTAGAAAATGTGGTCGGAGAGACTTTTGAAAAAACCTTAGGAAAAAAGTCATAATTCGAGGTTTGGCTCTCGCCTATTTCCTCCTCCAATATTGGACCAATTTAAAAGATATTTCATAAGCTGAGAAGGTTATATACTGTGTCCTTACGTTTTTCTTTTTTCATTAATGGTTGTCAAATTTGTACACTAGGGCTTTGTTAACAGCGGTTTTAATCAACCATAGTTCTAGTGCTTATAAAGATAATGTATTATCAAAAAGGAAAACATAGGGACATACAAGTAATTAACATTTATTATTCTGTAAAAAATAATTGCTTTATGGTCATTAACCAGCAAGAAAACAAGCGAGAGCGTTTCAATGAAGAAACGACCACCATCGACGACCATCAATGGAGAAACTTGTTAGATTTCGGAGAAAAACCTCAATAACTTAGAAAATAAGTAGAAATAATTTAAATCTCTTACCGGTAGCCGAACTCTGACTGCTCCCGCTATCTTCTCCTTTCGACAGGTCAATAGCTCCACTCTTCTCTCCCGGCTTCACCTCAGGAACTCTCGCCTCCTCAGGCTTTGAAGGAGACGCCTCTTTCACAGGAGACATTTTAGCCTCAACCCTGGCCTTCGTCTTTCTCTTAGTCAAAGGATCTGTGATCCTCCTCCCAAAATCAGCCTTCAAAATATTGTCTATACTGAACTTCAGACAATTCTGGTTAATAAAATCCCGTCCAGATTCATTCTCCGGCGATTTAGGGGAGACATAGTGCATTCTTCTGTTCTCATCTGTTCTTCTTAGCTCCTGGTTCTGACTCTTCATTCTTAAACCGAAGTTTAAGCCGAAGGGTTGAGGATTAAGGTTTAGATTGCTTTGAGGAACTGGCATTCGACTTTGCAGCCCGGATTTTAAGTCTACTTGGTTGATTAAAGGGTTTTGGAACAAGAGAGGTTGGTTTAGGAACATTAATGGGTTTGGGGTTATAGGACTTGGCCTTAGGAGGAGCGGCTGGTTCATATTTATATTTTGGTTTAACTGTGATATCGCATTCAAGTGCGTCTGTATGTGTTTGAATGATGTCAGATTCTGTGAGGTTTCCGGCACTTTTTGCTCGAAAGTTGGCAACGCTTCATTACCTACCGAAAGCACAGTATCGTCACTGCAGCAGGAATTATCATCTATACTAATTTCAGCTCTAGATTCGTTCGTCCGATCATCATCATCATCAATGAGATCAGACGTTCGGGAGTTCTCGTTGACCTCTCGTAAATCTTCGTAATTCGGCGTGTTTTGCAACAACTTGTCAGTTGAGAACACATTTTCCGGACTATGACTGTCTCTTTCTTTCTTTAGGACGTTGTGTATGGCGAAAGAAGATGACAGTACGGGTCTCTCTTCTGCTTTTTCCTCGTCGTGGTATTCTGGGCTGGTTGTGTCTCTGGTGTTCGGGGAGTAAGGCTCGTCATCGCTGTGGTCTTGTATTTTGATTCTGGAATCTTGAAGGTGGGCTGATGATACCGCAGCCATCTTGGTTTGGGGAAGTTACGCCATCTGTTGGAGAAAGACAGTAATAAGAACTTTGAATACTTTGAAGTTTTACATGTTTGATCATACCTTTGTCCCCGTTAATGGGGACACAGATTACGGGGACAACGGGAATACACGATAAATATTATGAAAAATTTATTACCACACCCACATTACGCTAGTTATGTTTAAGTCCCATGTAATAGGGGGCGAGCCTATTGCCATCAACTGGGCACAAATTTAGACTCCAAGCTGCTACTGAGAAATTCCAGATGGAAAAACCCAATAAAACCTTGCCCAACCCGACAATCAAAAAAAAATTGTTATTAATTAAATTATTATTCATTATTAATCCTAGGACCTCATGCTAAGCAGTAGCGCTTGCGACCACTACACCAGCGATGCAGTCGAGGTTTTCTAAATAATTTATTTCTAAATCAACGATGTAACATCGATTTATGATTGATGATATTATGATTGATGGCGCTTTAGCTACAAGCATCTGAGTTGTTGTTCTCTGTTTTTAAAATTCACTAAAAAATAATAAACAAAGTGTAATAACAATAAGTGTGTACCAAAAACATTAAGCAAGTTATAAATACTAAGTGACAACGTTATCCTCGAAAAAACTTAAGTGGTATGGAAGATAATTAAACATTTGTGATTAGTGTTAAACAGCTTTCTTAAAAGACAATAGTAATAAAATATGAATTCAAGTAAAGCAACAGTGCAAAATAAGTGACTAACAGTGCATAATAAGTGAACAAAACTTATAAAATAATCCGCAATTCAAACTTGAATCACTTGAGTGTGAGGAAAAAAATTCCATTGGCATGATTCATAGCTAACGACTTTTTATTATTTAAAAATCTTTCTCGCATAAAACGATCACCAATTTCAACGTTAGTATCAACTGTTCTGTTGGTGAGGTACCTTACACAGTCGCCTGTCGCGCACACAGTCGTGCGTTCAAACCCCGTCGGCTGGATCACTTTTTGTAATAGATAAAATTGTTAATTTAACATTACAATGAACTTCTTCGGAAATATCACTCAGCGACGTCAGCGCCAGCGCAGACATTCGGATACAAATGAAGATTTAAACATAACTACCGACTTAAATTCTACCACTGTCAATAGTTTGCCGGATATGTCAGACGATGAACATTGCGATGAAATTACCCAACTACAAAATAAAATTAAGGAATTAACATTGGGATTAGAGGCAGCACACGCAGAAGTGGAGAGCTTAAACTTAGAGAATACTCAACTTAAAAACACTATCGACGAATTAACTAAAAAGAAAAATATCTATAAGAAAATAACAACCGATATAGTTAGCGACAACAGTACATCTCCATTATCTAACAAGAAAAGGAGAAACAAAACAAATACTACAAATAACAGCCCCCAGCCAACACCCAAGACTGACAAAATTAATACTAACTATTTGCCCGTGCAGATTGCTGACAAATCAACACAATATGATACAGAGTTAATGACGGACCTGCAAGGCGATAAAAATTGTTTCTTAGAAAAAAACAAAACAAGGAAAAATGTATGTATAATTAGCAATAATAAAAGGAATAAATTAAGCAACTTAATTGAGGACACTTTTTATATGTATGATTACTGCCACTATCTATATTCAGGCGGTGATATTCAACAAATGCTACAGGGCATTGATAATAAAATAAAAAGCTTTAATAAAAATGACTATTGTGTTATTATGATGGGAGAGATGGACTTCATACGGACTGGAAACTATCATGACATCATATTTCATATTAGAGAAACCATCGGAAAAATCAATAATACAAATGTGATTATTTGCCTTCCGACCTACAGATGTGGCAATTATACAACTATATATAATTCTAGAATAGAAACTTTTAATAATCTCCTGTATCTAGATAACTTAACTCACGAATATGCCTATTTACTAGACTCTAATGCAGAATTAACCTGTGACTATCAAATGTTTTCTGCGCAACAAGGACACATAAATGGAACAGGAATGAAGAATATTTTCACTAATCTCCAGAGGACTATAACTGAAATCGATACTGAAAATAATTTGACAACATCTAATTCTTCTACCTCAGAAATTAAGCATTCAGACACGTTTTTTCTATAATTATCTGATTATTATGCATCAAAACATCGCGGGACTCATCAACAAGGTGGATCAACTAACACTACACCTGCAAGAACTAGCCGAACAAAGAAACAGTATAGACATAATTTGCGTAACAGAACACTTTATGGAGCGAGGACACGAGGAACTTCTTTCAATACCTAACTATAAATTAGCCGCTTACTATACAAGAAGTACGAAAAGAGGAGGAGCCTGTATTTTGGTAAAATTTGGTCTCCAATACAAAGAACTGACGAATGTCAGCAAAATGTCAATTGAAGGCGTGGTCGAAGTTTGCGCAATTGAACTAATACCACATAACACAATCATTATCTGCATATATAGAGTACCAAAGTTAAACAATTTGGAGGTTTTCTACTCAAAATTAAACATTATATTATCAAAATACTGTTACGACTCGAACAAGAATGTAATTCTATGTGGTGATTTCAACATTAATATTTTAAAACAAGATAAATTATCTCTTGAATTTACTAGTTTCCTATTGAAATACAATCTATGTTTACAAATTAATCAACCAACTAGATTACAAAGCAATACGTGTATTGATAATTTTGCACATAATATTTCACGAAAATGTACTCATAGTGTCCTTGATCTACATATGTCGGACCACACCGCACAAACATTAAAGCTTCCAGTAAAAAAAACATGTCTAATCAAAAGTTGGAATATAAAAATGCGTGACTATAGTAATGAAAACTTGATGAAATTCAAAGACTGTTTGAAATCAATTTCTTTTTCTGATGTCTACCTCACTAAAGACCCTAACGTAGCATACAACATTTTTTTAGAACTATTCCAATTGTTTTATAATTTATGTTTTCCGATTACATTCAAAAAAAGAAAATTAATAAAGAATCCAAATTGGTTAACACCTGGTATTAGACGGTGTAGCCAAATAAAAAGACAGTTGTTGTGGCACCATAGATCAAATCCATCTAAGATAAATGTGACGAAGCTTAAAAATTATTCGAACAGACTCAAGAAAATTATAAAATTGACACAATTAGCAAAAAATAATTATAAAATCGAGACGGCATATAATAAATCGAAAATGACATGGAAAATAATAAATGAAAATAGAAGCAACTCTCCACCAGAGTATATAAAAGAAATAAATTATGACGGAGTAACATTCACTGCACCCAAAGACATAGCAAACACCTTTAACGACTATTTCATAGGCCAAGCAGAAAAACTTTCCACTGCTTCGGCACAGCTGACCACTGACAGTAAAATAAATTTCTCTGCACAGTCAATGTTTTTAGCCCCTATCATACCAGATGAAGTAAATAGAATTATAAAAGACTTAAAAAATAAAAATAGTGTAGGATACGACGATATTTCAACAAAGGTACTAAAGTATGTTTCAGAAATAATATCACATCCTCTCAGCTACATAATTAATTTAAGTATTGAGTCTGGAACCTACCCTGATAAGCTTAAACCTACTGTCATAAAACCTTTATTTAAAAAAGACGATGAGAAAGATATTAAAAATTACAGGCCAATAGCTCTTATTCCGGTAATATCCAAGATATTCGAAAAATGGATCTATAGGTCCATAGACGGATACCTCAACAAACATAATATACTTGTGAAAGAACAAAAAGGATTTAGGAAAGATCATTCAATAAATATGGCAATATATGACTTTCTTAATGTTATCATAGCTAATATGGATGAAAGAGTCCCAATATCAGCAATATACATGGATATGACCAAGGCATTTGACTTGGTCAACCATGATATACTGCTGAGCAAGTTAAATGCGTATGGGATAAGGGGAAATGTTTTATCACTCATAAATTCTTACTTAAAAAATAGAACACAACATACAGAAATAAGTCGAATTTGTAAATTAAATAAAACCGTTATAAAATACATATCTAAAGAACGAAAACTAACCTATGGGGTGCCCCAAGGCAGTGTGCTAGGACCTTTATTATTTCTTATATATATAAATGACTTTCCCCAGAATATACCCTACCCTATGACATTATTTGCCGACGACAGTACTATAATTGTTAAACTTGACAAAAATAATAAAGACTTTGAAGCCGACATAATCAATGCATTACAACAAGCCGTTAACTGGTTAGAACATAACAACTTAATTATAAATTTGAAGAAAACAAAGATTATGAATTTTCGTCAAAGAGTAGTTAATTCGGAACTAAATGTAAGCTGTAATAATGAAAAAATTTAAGAAGTTGCTGATACAAAATTTTTAGGCTTAACAATCGACAATCAACTTAATTGGAAACAACATACTTCAATATTAATTAAAAAAATTAGTAAGTTTGCTTTTGCTTTGTATAAACTAAAAAAAGTAGTCAATCAAGCAGCGGCAGTCACTGCATACTACGTGTAGGCGACGCACTACACATTTTTATAAACCTTCTTACTTTTAAGTTTTTTTATATATTACGAGTATGTAGTATGTATGTACTAGCTATAACTTAATTCCTCACACATAATAAATTGCCGAGCGTTTGCGCATTCATTTAGTTTCATGTTTAGTTTACATATTTGAAGACAGACGGCGCCACTGCGCGAGATTAGATTTTTTAGTTAGTTCTGTGGTACGGTGGATTCGCAAACGCACTGTCTATCGGAAATTATTCACGCTTTTTATTTCTATCACCTATAAAACTTGATCCTCCGAGCCAAATCTATAATCAGTACCCTAAACAATGTTTAAGTCACCACCTTTCGATAGAAAACTCAATGTGAAAGACCGTAGCAAGCTCAGTGATAGGTTAGAGCGCGCATCCGAACACGTGCTGGGTGAACGTACAAAAGTGCCTAATACTCGAAGTGTACAGAGCTTGAACATACAGTGCTCCACTAAACGTGAAATCAAGCGAACTCCATCACCGCAACAATCTGTAATATCTCGTAAAACGACGTCATCCCAAGCTCGACGCGTGCAGCTAGAACTTGAAGCCGCCCGGGCGAAGGCCAAGATCCAGTTCGAACTGATCGACAAGCAGCTGGAAGCAGACTTGGCTATGGTAGATGATGACGAAGATGATGAGCGTTACTCCAGGACTGATAAACCACACGAAACAGTAGAAGAGTGGATGGACAAAAGCCATATGAAGCAAATGGATTGCCATTACCCAGGCATAGCAGCTACGACGGCTCCGGAACCAGCGCTGGCAACAAATGCTCAAAAATCGAGCCACGCACCTAATCCCGGCCTGCCTGTCGACAGCATACTTCAGTTGGCTCAAACATTGAAAGGTATGATGACAACATCGCCTCCTCAAGAAAATAGACTGTTGACACGACTAGCCACACCCAAAGATTTGCCAAATTTTAGTGGTGATTGTGTGGAGTGGTTACACTTCAAGAGTGCGTTCAATGAATCAACACAAATATGCAAATTCAGTGAAGCAGAAAATTTGTGGAGGCTCCGACGAGCTTTGAAGGGCGAAGCCAAGGAGGCAGTCACTGATTTACTGATAGGAAATACCCCACCGAATCAAGTAATGGAAGCTTTAGAACTCAGGTTTGGCCGATCTGACATAGTCGTGCAACATTTGACTACCCAAATGAAAAAGTTACCTTCTTTGTCTTCAAATTACCAACAAGATCTCGTCAACTTTTCTATAAAGGTAAACAACTGTGTAGCTGCATTACGTGCAATTGATCAGTACGACTACCTGAGGAGTCCTGAACTATTAATGGCCATAACGTCCAAATTACCTAGTGTACTACTTAGCCGCTGGATGGATTATGCATACAAAAATCTGGTTATTGATGAACCGAAGCTTCAATTATTAGCGTCATTTCTCAAACAAGAAGCGGAGATGATGGCAGTAGTCGGTATCACTCAGACGCGTGAACAAAAGAAGCCTGAGTCAGAAAAGTCAACAAAGAAGGTATCGGATAAGTACCGTTCTAACAATAACAAACAAGTGTTTGTCACCACATCTGTGGATACGAAGAAGTTATGTAATTTCTGCAAAAAGGCTACACATGCACTGCCAGATTGCCGTGTTTTCAAACGGGCAATGAGAAAGGATCGTTGGAGATACGCTAAAACTAATAAGTTATGTTATTGTTGTTTACTCGACCGGCACGACAATAATATCTGCCCGGCACCAGTGTGCGACATTGATAACTGCAAACTCGCACACCATAAGTTATTACACTTCAATAAGCCTGCTACGCCACGCACACAAGTATCTGACGGCGAGCAGCAGCAGGAAACCCCCCAGGAGGAAGAACCCCCCCAGGAGGAGAAACCGTCAACTGTGGCCTACGTCACCGCGGCTGGGTCGGCGGCGGCGGCGTCCAGGGATCGCGAGCAGCAGCACGGCAGCGCCGGCGCAGGCGCGCCGCAGCCCGGTACCCCGGAACCTACCAATAATGTCGCGCTAAAAGTGGTAAAAGTGCAACTACAAGGACCTAACGGTAATGTAACTACTTATGCTTTATTAGACGATGGTGCTTCAATATCAATGATAGATAAAGATTTAGTTAAACAATTGGGACTTAAAACTTTTAAATCTAAATGTATAAAGTTAATAGATGCGTTTGGCTTAGAGGTATTGCAACCTGATGCTCCTAAAGTGTTAGCAAAAATATGTGGCTATGATAAAACCAATTATGATGTTTGTTTACGTCAAGTTGATAAATTAAAATTACCTGCTCAAAACCTGTCATTCATAAAAAATATTAAGTGTAAACATTTATTACATGTTAAGGATCTTGTTTGTAAAGAGTGTGTAGTGCCTCGTTTACTCATTGGTGAAGACAATTACTTCCTTATGGCCCCGTTAGAAGTTATACATAGCGATAGCGATACGTTTAGGTACGAGCCGTACGCAACAAGGTGCAGATTAGGATGGTCAATTCATGGATGTCTTGGTCGCACTCACACTTCAGTAAGTGCACACACTTTTGTTCTCACTCACTCTGAATCTGAAGTGCAAGTTAGCGGCATCGAAAAATTAACGAATTTAATTAAAATGTCTTTTGACTTAGATTCTATAGGTATTTCGACCTTAAGCCGTGAAAACACTTCACAATCACGAGCTATACGTATATTAGATAATACAGCACGTATGATAGGTGATCGATGGGAGGTTGGCTTGCCTTTTGTTAAGGACGAATTTACTATGCCCGACAGTTATAATTACGCGCGGTCACGATTACTAGGTTTGTTAAAAAGATTTCAGGCAGATAAGGAGTATGCAGATAGGTACAAGAACGAAATAAATAAACTGTTCTGTCAAGGCTACGCTCGAGAACTTAATGATACTGAACTTTCGACGAGTCACATATGGTATCTGTCACATTTTGGTGTACAAAATCCAAACAAACCTGGTAAGTTAAGGTTAGTGTTTGACGGTGCAGGTAAAGTAGATGGCGTTAGCTTAAATGATTATTTACTAACGGGCCCCGACCTCTATAACTCACTCCTCGGTATAATGTTAAGGTTTCGCGAACATAAATTTGTTTTGATCGGAGATATAAAAGATATGTTTCTTCAAATTAAAATTCGCCCTGAAGACCAACATGTTTTCCGATTTCTATGGCAGGAAAGTAAAGATTCCCCCTTAAAAACTTGTGTCATGCAAAGTCTTATTTTTGGTGCCACCTGTTCTCCCTTTATTGCACAATATATTCGTAACAAAAATGCCCTAAAATATCAGGATTTATACCCTGAAGCCGTTGAAATTATTATAAACAATCATTATATGGATGATTGTTTGCATTCTTGCGACACTGAACTTAAAGCAATTCAATTAATTAGTGACATAACAACCGTACATAAAAAAGGTGGATTCGATATAACACGTTGGTCGAGCAATAGCAAAAACGTACTTCGAACTATCGCGCCAGATGCGCTCGCGCCGACTGCATTGGAATTCAAACTCGGAGCTACGAACACAAGTGAGCGCACTCTCGGGTTGATGTGGCATCCGAGCAGTGACTCATTTGGTTTTAAAATCTCACTCGATCGCATATCACAAAGTATTTTAAATGGTTCTGAACCACCTACTAAAGCAAAGATGCTAAGTATTATTATGTCGGTATATGATTTGCATGGTTATTTGTCTCCTTTTATAATAAAAGGTAAAATAATTTTTCAACATGTTCACCGTAGCGGTGTTGATTGGAACTGCCGCATCCAAAGTAACGAACATACACAATTTATGAACTGGTTGAATGATTTACAACAACTAAGTTCTCTGTATATTCCACGGTGCTACATTAACGCGAGCGAGTGGACAGCCTGCTACTCGGGCACGCAGTGGATGTCAGCTACCTCCGATAAGTGTGATATAATAGATAAACAGATCCATATTTTTTGCGACGCCTCATTGAAAGCGTACTCAGCTGTTATTTACTGGCGACTTGTACGATCAGATGGTTATGTTTTAATAAGTTTTGTTGCTAGTAAAAGCAGAGTGAGTCCTTTGCGACCTATTTCTGTCCCGCGGCTTGAGTTACAGGGAGCACTTTTAGCGGCTAGGCTTGCTAGCACTGTACAAAAGGAACACAAAGATTTACAGCCAGATAAACGATATTTTTGGTGTGATTCAAGTACAGTACTGCAATGGATCCGAAATGATCCTCGTAACTACAAGCCTTACGTAGCTCACCGTTTAGGTGAATTGGACGAGTTGTCTAAGTCATGTGAGTGGCGTCACGTACCATCAGGACAGAATCCTGCCGATATTGCTACTAGAGAGGACGCACCGCCACTTTCATATTCTGACGCTTGGTTCCAAGGTCCAGCCTTTTTACGTCGCCCAGAGGAAGAGTGGCCAAAGGACCGTAAGTTCACTAAACTATCAGAAGATAGTTTGTGTGAAGAACGATGCGTTCACGTAGTGCTCGCCAGCAATTTAGTGTTATCTTTGCCTAATGAAGATAATATTTCGAATTGGATCACACTGGTGCGGGCCACCGCCAGAGTATTACTATTTATTCGTTGGCGTCAGCGAACAAACAAACAAATTGATGTTTCTTTAACTAAGGAGGCAGAGGACTTGGTCATTAAAAAATGTCAGCAAGAATGTTTTGCCACTGAATTATCTTGTTTGAAACGTAATGAACCTCTGCCTCGTAATAGCCGTTTACTACAACTGTCACCATATCTTGACAAGTCAGGTGTTCTGCGAGTAGGTGGCCGCATTGACAAAGTAGTTGGTGTTGAATATACCTCACGCAGACCTGCCATTTTAGACGGTCGCCATAGAATTACGCGTTTATTGGTCGAATATTATCACAAAAAGGCAATGCACGGGGCTAATGAGCTTGTTGTTAATGATTTACGACAACATTACTGGGTTATTAATCTCAGACCAACTGTTCGCTCGATAGCTTCACAATGTCTATTTTGTCGATACAGACGAGCCGCGCCGAAGCCGCAGCGCATGGCTGACCTGCCAGCTGCCAGATTGCAACATAATCGACGGCCATTTAGCTATTCAGGTGTAGATTTTTTTGGCCCATTAGAAGTAACAGTAGGTCGAAAACGACAAAAAAGATACGGCATGATATTTACTTGTCTTACGATACGAGCAATCCACATCGAGATGACAGAAGACCTTTCTACTGATTCGACTATCATGGCTCTTAGGAGAATGGCCGCTCGCCGAGGCCTTCCTAGTGTTATATTTTCAGATAACGGCACAAATCTAAGGGGAGCCGATTCTGAGCTAAAACGAAATTTAGCTGAACTAAATAGAGATAGAATTATTGAAGACGGTGTTATTCGTGGAGTAGATTGGAAATTTATTCCACCAGGTGCGCCTGAGATGGGCGGCTCATGGGAGAGGATGATTCGTACAGTAAAATCCTCCCTAAAAGTAATTTTAAAAGAGCGTGCCCCTCATCCTGATACTTTATTAACATTGTTAGCAGAGGTCGAGGCCTTAGTAAATGGTCGTCCTATAACTCACGTGTCAGTCGACCCGAACTATCCGGAAGCCCTAACTCCTAACCATTTTTTACTAGGTAGTTCTTCAGATAGCTCGCCTTTCGGTAAGTACGACGATGATGACTTGTATCTTAGGAAACGCTGGCGAGTTGCTCAGCGATTATCAGATATGTTCTGGAGGCGTTGGCTAAGAGAGTATTTGCCGACTTTGCTACCGCGCCAGAAATGGAATCAAGAGAATAGTCCATTACAGGTTGGTGATTATGTAATTATTGCAGACCCTAATCTTGACCGTAGTTGTTGGCGTCACGGAGTAGTGAGTGCAACTATCGCAGGTTCAGACGGCCGTGTCCGTGTTGTCGATGTGCGTACTCGCACTGGTGTGTTGCGTCGGCCGGTCACGCGCGTCGCCTTGTTGTCACCAAAGGATGGTAGTGCTAAATAATTAGCACTAAGGAGGCAGAATGTAGGCGACGCACTACACATTTTTATAAACCTTCTTACTTTTAAGTTTTTTTATATATTACGAGTATGTAGTATGTATGTACTAGCTATAACTTAATTCCTCACACATAATAAATTGCCGAGCGTTTGCGCATTCATTTAGTTTCATGTTTAGTTTACATATTTGAAGACAGACGGCGCCACTGCGCGAGATTAGATTTTTTAGTTAGTTCTGTGGTACGGTGGATTCGCAAACGCACTGTCTATCGGAAATTATTCACGCTTTTTATTTCTATCACCTATACTACGGATATGTCGATTCTATACTACGCTACGGAGTCATGTTTTGGGGTAACTCCTGCAATAAGGACATGGTATTCAAATCGCAAAAAAGATGCATTAGAGCTATTACGGGTATAGAAATAACTGACAGTTGCAAACCTTATTTTATATTGTTAAAAATAATGACTTTACCTTGCTTGTACATATTTGAGACTGCTTTATTTGTTAAAAAGAACATGCATCTATTCAAAAAAGCATCTGAACATCGCTGTGCAAGCCTTTTCTTCCTTTTGATATTTTACCTTTTTATTAATTTTGTCTATGCTTTTTCTACCTTTTGGTTTCTACTTCTGATTGACATTATACTTTTGTTTTACCACTACGAACCAGCGCATTTTTATTAAGTAGTTAATATTTGGTCCTATCTACGGAACAATGGTAGAAACACGTTCTAAACGTGCAAAAGTGAACGCGTTGTGTGCAGGAGACGGCACCCAAGTTGCGGCGAGGGAGACTGCCCCGCCCGCGCAGCAGAGCGCGGACCTCCCTCCTCACGCCGCGGCTCCGGCGCCTTCCCGCCCGGCCAGCGCCGCCACTTCGCGCTCTTCCGCCACCATCGTGGCGCGTCAACTGGCAGCACAAGCACAGCACGTGCGCAAGCTAGCTGATTTGGAGCACCAAGCTCTGGAGCGAGAGCGACGGTCGGAGCACCAAGCTCTGGAGCGAGAGCGACGGTCGGAGCACCAAGCTCTAGAGCGAGAGCGACAGGTCGCTGAGCTCCAATTACAAGCTGAGCTCGCTGCCATAGAGGCGGACGCCAGCCAGCGCGGCAGCCACGGCATGCGTAGCCGTGCTAGTGTTCAAGATTGGGTAAAAAATGTAGTGCCCAATCCCGATGAGCGAGATTTTTTAAGTGCCAACTCACATTTCAGGTACGGCGATACAGCCCAGTGTGGGACACCGGGCATGAGAGCGTCGCACGGCCAAGACGCTGTGGCGACTACACACGCTCTCAACCAAGATCGTAATGAAGATGGAGAAGTGACGCGCTTAATAAACTCGCTCGGAATATTAATAAACAAAGTTAACAAGCAAACTGCTACGAAGACAGACTTGCCTACTTTCGATGGCAAGTCCTATTTGGATTGGCTAGGTTTAAAACGTGCGTATGAAAATACAGCTCAAAGTTTTTCGGCAACCGATAATTTAGCGAGGCTGTCGTGCGCCCTGCGCGGAGCGGCACGCGACGCAGTGGCGGGCCTGCTGGCAGCGGCGCGCGCCCCCGGTGTGGTGCTAGCTGCGCTTGACGCGCGCTACGGCCGCCCTGAGGTCGTCGTGATGCATGAAGTGTCTGTAATACGTGCGCTGCCTAAGGTAAGCTACGATAGCAAAGACCTCGTAATTTTTGCAAGCCGTGTACGGAACTGTGTAGAAGTAATCCGGCTGTTAAATCAGCCGGACCACTTACGCTCGCCCGAGCTGTTTCAGGCACTATGGAGCAAGCTGCCACCGCTATTGCGACCACGGTGGTTGGATTACGCTCATTTATGCGATGGTAGCTTGTCTAAAATTGAAATGTTTGCCGATTTCCTTTCCCGTGAAGCCAACTTGCAGTGTAGGTTTGGCGGCGCTATTGACTTCTCGTCGCCTACTGTAGCACGTCCTAACACTGATAACAGAGGCTTCAGGGATAGGGTGAATATTGTAGCTGAAAATGATAATCATAGTCGTAGCGTTTCAACGAAAACTGTATCAACTACAGATACTATTTGTCCGTTGTGTCAACAAAAACATGAATTGAAATTTTGTGATAGGTTTGTCAAAATGACAACAAATGATCGTTGGCAATTTATTAAGAAAAATAAAATATGTCATAGATGTTTAAAGAAAGGTTGGCACAAAAACAAAACTTCTTGTATTAAAAGAGTGTGTACCGTAGAAGGTTGTAACATGCGTCATCATGCTTTGTTGCACGGGTCGAAAGAGCGTGCAGTCACTGCGCACGTCGAAGTGGAAGACGACGCTGAACCCGAACCTTCGACTTCCAGCGCGCCCCCGACATGTGGCGCGCTCGCGGCCTGCGACGAGACCGGCGAACCATCGTCTGACGACTCGGATCAAGAAGTCTTGGCTCATGCATCCTCCTTGTCAGCCGCGGAACCTTCTGTTCGGCCGTTACTGAAAATAGTTGGCGTGACCGTGTCCGGACCTTATAATAGCATTGATACGTACGCTTTGCTGGACGACGGTTCCACTGGCACGTTCATTGACTGTAAGTTGGCGGCTCAAATAGGCTGCAAGGGCCAAGAAAAACTAATACATTTAGACTGTGTAGGTGGTCTTGGAATGGACGTTACTGTACAGTACGTCAATTTCAAAATAAAAGGCCGCCATTCCAATGAATTTCACTGCGTTAAGGGAGCCAGGTCAATGAGCGGTTTGAGCGCTGCGCGACAGTCTGCGCATCTTGAGAGCGTGCGTAAGTACCCATACCTGGCGGACATTGCTAATGAGTTTTGTTATGAACAAGTTAAGCCTATGCTGATTATAGGCATCGACAACTGGCACTTATCTCTCGCTAAAGCTACGCGTAAAGGAACCAAGACACAACCCGTAGCTATTTTAACTGCTTTAGGTTAGGTTTTGTATGGTTTTGGTTGCAGCAAAACTAAACTGGTCAACGTTGTCAACCACGCCACTGTTACCGAACCTGATATAGCGAACGATCGTTCGATTCTGGAAAGTCTTATTAGGGAGCAGTTTAAAATTGATTCAATCGGCATCTCTAAACAGGAAGCTCGTAGTGCCGACGACGAACGAGCCGTGCAAGTTCTCGAGCGCACCGCGCGCCGTTTGCCCAGTGGTCGCTTTGAAGTAGGCTTGTTGTGGAAGGCTGATAAATTGGATATTCCCGACAGTTACAAGTTAGCAGTGTCTAGGTTCCTTGGTTTAGAGAAAAAAATGGTGAAAGACCCTGACTATGCTGAACGCTACCGTCGGAATATACATGATATGCTATCAAAGGGATATGCTGAACCGTGTTCAGCTACTCCTAACTTGAGATCTCCGTTGTGGTACCTCCCTCACTTTGGCGTAATTAACATAAATAAGCCTAACAAGTTGAGAACGGTACACGACGCAGCTGCCAAGTCCCACGGTGTGTCATTAAACTCGATGTTATTAACTGGTCCAGACCTTTTGCAACCCCTGCTAGGTATTCTGATGCGCTTCCGTGAGGGTAAAGTCGCTCTGATAGCTGACATTCGTGAAATGTTCCCTCAAATTAAGATAATAGAAAAAGATAGGGATGCTCAAAGATTTCTGTGGCGCGACAATCCGAATGAGCCTATACATACATTCCGCATGTCATCCATGATTTTTGGCGCTGCGTCCAGCCCCTTTACTGCAATCCATATAAAAAACAAAAATGCATTAGAGTGGCAGGGTACATACCCCGATGCAGCTCGAGTAATTATACAGGATCACTACATGGATGACTGCATTACTAGTTTAGACAATGTTCATGAAGCGGCCAAATTGGCTGCGGACATTTATAACGTACATTCTCATGCCAGCTTTGAGATGCGAGGCTGGACGTCAAACGATCTCATGGCGCTCTCGTTGCTACCCAAAGAATCCTTGCTAGAGGCGCCCGTTGTGAAGGATGTAGATTTAGGTCACCTGGCTACGCATGTCCGCACGCTTGGCCTTATCTGGCAACCCGCCTGTGACATGATTGGTTTTAACACAGGAGTCCATAAGGGTGTGTTGCCACAGAAGCTTACCAAGAGAGAGGTGTTGGCTCACGTGATGCGAGTCTATGATCCTCTTGGAATCATTGCGCCAATCGTTGTTCGAGGCCGCATCATGTTTCAAAATGCTTGGCGTAAGGGTTTGGAATGGGATGAGGAGCTCTCCCAAGGTGACAGCGCCGCGTGGAAGTCGTGGTTTCAGGATTTATCTTCGGTTTCTTGTTTACGAATTCCACGTCGCTATAACTTGAATGACCTCATGTTAGCAGGCTGCGAATTACATGTGTTTTCGGACGCCAGTGAGTCTGCCTTTGCCGCTGTCGCTTATTGGCGGTTTCTGTACGCTAACGGCGACGTTAGTCTATCCCTTATCTCCAGCAAAGCTCGCGTGTCACCCCTTAAGCCTGTCTCAATTCCCCGTTTGGAGCTCCAAGGGGCTCTGATGGCTGCACGTCTTGCTACGTCTATTTACGAAGCCCACCGACTGAAACCGACGAGACGCGTATTCTGGTGTGACTCAATGACGACCTTAGGTTGGCTTCGCAACGACGCTCGCACTCTTAAGCCTTTCGTGTCCCATAGAGTAGGTGAAATTCTGGAGCTCACGGACATCGGTGAGTGGCGTTGGATCCCGAGTGATTTAAACGTGGCAGATGATGCGACTCGGGTCAAACGTTTTGAGTTAACTTCCAGAATCTCGCTGGATCTCAGGTCCTACCTTCTTGCTCACCACGGACTGGCCCACTGAACCCGTGATCGATGTCAGTGGACTAGGCCGCGAAGAATACAAACATCATGTTCATCTCATTACTGATACTGACCTGCCTGCACCAATCTCCGCGGATCCGCTGCGTTTCAGCTCATGGTTGAGAATGGTGCGAGCAACAGCAAAAGCGCATCAATTCATTTTTTTATTGCGCATGCGTAGTTTGCAAAGACGAGGCGCTAACGCCAATTTAACTCGTCTTGAGGGAAGTTTATGTACATTTATTCCATCTTGCACATCCTCTCCTAATGTCCTCAATAACCTCCACGTATCAGCGAGAATAACGGCAAGCGATTTACGCCTGGCCGAAACCCACATATTACGGCAGTCTCAGCTCGATTCCTTCAAAGAAGATATTTTGCGGATTAAGAACCAACAGCCGTTGCCTCGTAATAGCCGCCTGTTCAAGCTGTCGCCATTTATAGATGCTGATAATCAGCTGCGAATGTCAAGCCGCATTGTTGCTGCCTCAGCCGTTACAGATGACGTTAAGCGTCCGCTCATTTTGCACGGAAAGCACCCGGCAGTTCGTCTTTTGATCCACAAATATCATAGGAAGGCCGCGCATTCACACCTAGATTTGGTAATGAATGAGCTTCACCAACGTTACTGGATTATTGGACTAAGAAATGCTGTTCGGTTCGTGGCTCGTACCTGTCAGCTGTGCGAATTGCGCCGTGCTAGACCGTTCCAACCACCAATGGGAAATCTGCCAGAAGCTCGCCTAGCTCATCATCAAAGGCCCTTCTCATTCACCGGTCTCGATTATTATGGGCCCGTTCACGTCACGGTTGGGAGAAGAAAGGAGAAGCGCTACGTGGCCCTATTCACATGCTTGGTCGTCCGCGCTGTACATTTGGATGTGGTGCATAGCTTATCAACTGACTCGGCGATCATGTGCTTACGCCGCTTCGTGTCGCTCCGAGGAACCCCATCCGAGATTTGGTCCGACAACGGCACTGCCTTTGTTGGGGCCAGCCGAGAACTACGAGAGTTGTACGGTGAGGCGGTTGAAGACTACGCTGCCAGCGAGTTTATAAACTGGCGTTTCATACCCCCCTCGGCACCATTTATGGGTGGAGCTTGGGAGCGCCTTATCCGAAGTGTCAAAGGAGCGCTAAAAGTGTCACTCCATGGACGGACTCCCACTGATGAGGTACTCAGAACCCTGCTGGCTGAAGCTGAAGCCTTGGTAAATTCACGGCCACTAACGATGATCTCACTCGATACTAATGCTGAAGAAGCACTAACGCCAGCTCATTTTCTCCTTAACGGATCACCAGGGCGTCCCATCCCAGCCACGCTTCAGGAATCGGACCTCTCAAGCAGAAGTCATTGGCGGAGGGCACTCAGGCTAGCCGATCATTTCTGGCAGCGGTGGGTTCGAGAATACCTGCCTTCGTTGTCACCCAGAAGGGGTGGAGGCACCGTGCCCTCAATTGCGGAAGGAGATGTGGTCGTAATATGCGATTCAAATTTACCGCGTGGTTCATGGCCCAAAGGCCGGGTCGAGAGGTTGTTCCCCGGCGCAGATGGAGTAGTGCGGGTGGCCGATGTTGCCACTGTGGCCGGCACATTCAGGAGGCCCCTCAAAAAGCTGATTAAGCTGCCCATTTCATAAAAAAGGGGAGAATGTGCAAGCCTTTTCTTCCTTTTGATATTTTACCTTTTTATTAATTTTGTCTATGCTTTTTCTACCTTTTGGTTTCTACTTCTGATTGACATTATACTTTTGTTTTACCACTACGAACCAGCGCATTTTTATTAAGTAGTTAATAATCGCTATAAAGTGATTAGACCAAACTATAGACATGAACTATGTGTTCGACCATCAAAGACCGCCTTCATGCACAAAAGCATACTTTGCATGGCCCCAAAAATATTTAATAAATTACCAAATGGAATTAAGGACTTAAATATTATTCAATTTAAAAACAAATTAAGACATCTATTATTGGAAAAATGTTATTATACTATTGACGAATTCCTTAATGATAAATTGTAAGTTATTTGACATTGATATTTATTTAATTTTGACATTGTACCTATTATCTTTATTTCAATTCATTTGTATTTATTTTGTATACTCAATTGTTAATGTTTTGCTGGTGTAAGTTATATTGTGTTTTGATGTAATTATTTTATTTTATTATGTTGATTATTCTTTTTTATAATGATTACTGTTATGTTAAAGAGTGTACACCTAAAGGTAGATTTTTGAGGAACTTTTTTTTATTTTTTATTATGATCTCATGTAAAAATGTACTTACCAAAAATCACACTAATAAAATGAATTTGAATTTGAATTTGAACAGTTATTATATGATACTGTTTACTCTTGGGATGGCCACTAATTATCGGATAAATAGGCATAATTTGTTTGATGCTTGCCGCAAGATATGTTATCCAGAACTTGTCAGGGCATGTTTCAGGCATTTATCTTATCTACTTACTTATTAAACATCTTCAATTCATTTACTGACAGACAATGCATAATTCGCTTGGCTTAGAAGCATGTAATTTTGCATGTAAAAATGAGCACGAAAATTTTAGAAGGACTATAACTGTCAAATAGGGGACGAAAGCTGGTATGGAAGTTCGTCATTTCTGCCGTACGAAATCCAATGAAGTTCACACTTATTTTGACAATAAATCACCTGAAAAGGACCTTAGATAGATACCCATCAGTGGCGAAGGTTCCATACAACTCGATTCTTACCCGCTTCCCTTTGAAAAATGGCACAGTCAGTATTCTATACAAAAATAATATGATATCTACTCCGGCTTACCTCTTACAAAAATTGACCCTTCGCTACTGATACTATAAACCATTTATTTAGTGCACACAAAAGACATAACACAACACACAAAAGCATAATTAAATGGTAACAAATTACATGAATTAAGTATGTAATTTAACACATACAAAAAATAAGAAATGAAAACATACTAAAAGTATGTTAATAAATAATAATGTAATAATAATATTTTTTTTTTTATTATTATTATTATTTTTTTTTATAGTAGGAGTAGGGTAGGAGTAGGGTAGAAGTAGGGTAGGAGTAGGGTAGGAGTAGGGTAGAAGTAGGGTAGGAGTAGTGTAGGAGTAGTGTAGGAGTAGGGTAGGAGTAGTGTAGGAGTAGGGTAGGAGTAGTGTAGAAGTAGGGTAGGAGTAGGGTAGGGTAGGGGTAGGGTAGAAGTAGGGTAGGAGTAG
The DNA here is from genome assembly GCA_948474745.1 of Oligia latruncula. Classification (NCBI taxonomy): domain Eukaryota; kingdom Metazoa; phylum Arthropoda; class Insecta; order Lepidoptera; family Noctuidae; genus Oligia; species Oligia latruncula. Next base: position 2,111,609 of record OX419710.1, on the reverse strand, counting down.
TGTAGGAGTAGTGTAGGAGTAGGGTAGGAGTAGTGTAGGAGTAGGGTAGGAGTAGTGTAGGAGTAGGGTAGGAGTAGGGTAGGAGTAGGGTAGAAGTAGGGTAGGAGTAGTGTAGGAGTAGGGTAGGAGTAGTGTGGGAGTAGGGTAGGAGTTGGGTAGGAGTAGTGTAGGAGCAAAACAACGTTTGCCGGGTCAGCTAGTAATATTATAAATTCGAAAGTAACTCTGTCTGTATGTTACCTTTTTACGCCTAAACCACTGAACGGATTTCGATAAAATTTGGCAGAGAGATAGATTGCATCCCGGGGAAGGACATAGGATAGTTTTTATCGTCACACCTCGCGGGCGAAGCCGCGGGCGGAAGCTAGTATGCAAATAAACTCCGAAACTTCTCGCAAGAACTAGCACAATTTATACTTTACAACACTACATAATATATTCAATCGACGGATATGTATCTTATTAACATTAGCGTGGCTGGTTGCTATTTAGACCTACGAGTTAATACATAAATTAAGAAGGATCAGGAGGTCACTGACTTGCATCATGTATTTATACTGAATGCCAATCCAGTGCTAGCGTTGTACGGCTTTTGATTTGAACCTGACTACTGCTCGACATGACAAGTCGGAAAACACGCAGGAAACAATAAAAGTATAGTATGATCGACTACAGTAAACAAGATCAAAATCCAGGATATATGCTAGGTAGATAGTGTGTTGAAAACATATACAATACAACTAATTTGATACGATAGAAAAAATCATGAAGATCCTCTAAAAACTTTCTTTTCACAATAAAAACCATACTAATATACATACAATCATTTTGATTTTTTGTCAGATTATTCTACAAGCTACATACTAAAACGTGTGAAAACGTTTCGTGTTTAATTTTTTAGTCTAAACAATAGGTTTTTTGTAATTAAATAATTGCTTCATATTTTGCAATAAATTACCAGCGTTGTGTCATCGCGCTTCTCTTTCTTTTTTATGAAGTCCGACAGTGACCGCGCTTTAGGTCATGTAAGCCCCTTTTTGGTAAATTAAATACGTATTATATTTGAAAAAATCATCACATTATCCATATTTCAGTACGAGCACAACTTAAATTGAGGCAATTTAATTAATTAATTAAATAACTTTTGTATTCCATAACCTTTTTATTCATTTATTTATTGATTTTATTATTTACTAGCTGCGCCCCGCGGTTTCACCCGCATAAGTGTCGATCTAGGGTGTCAAAAGTAGTCTATATGTTAATCCAGGGTGTTAGCTACCTCTATGCGAAATTTTATCAAGATTGGTCTAGCCGTTTGAGCGTGAAGAAGTAACAAACATATAAACACATACATTCACAAACTTTCGGCTTTATAATATTAGTATGATGATTTCAAGTATATAAGTCAATGTTTATTAGTGTTTAAATCCAGAATTATGACGAATAGTTATCTAGACTAGGAACAAACCACCAATTCTTATATTCCATTAAAATTGGTTAGGTTGTACTTAGGTTAGCTATCTCACAAACATATCATCATCATCAGCCTCCGAACCGATGGATGTCGACTGAAATTTAATTTGGTAATTGAGCTGTTTGTTTTCTATTAATTAGATTAAATTTTATTCGAGAACATCCATCGGTTTCTTACTAAACTTCAACTAATCCGACGATCCTGCATACTTATGTCTTTTGATGACTGCACCTATACCTAGCTCATTTGTTTAGTGTTTCACATGGCTATGGATGACGTCATTAAAATGGCTAACAGAGCGTCCTCCTGTCTGCAAATACAACAAACTGCTGAGTCTACAATAATTGACAGTATTCTCTCTATTCACGACTTAAATTATTCCTCACAACTTCTACACGCCGAGTAATTTCTTAGAACATTTTCTGAAGTGCGAAATACATTTTTGCTCTGTAGAAAATTGGTCATAATATCTTCAATATGGTATATGAAACTGTGGTAGAAAATACCTTGATTGTTCATAGGTATGTTATCTCCAAGAGCTATTGAAAACACCTCGTTAAAATATTAAATTATGACAGGTTAACAGCTTCCTCGTGAGATGAACTTAGTTAGATGTTCAGAGAGATCTAGACGTGAGATAACTTCACGCTTTTCATATTGAGGGTAGGTAGATTAGCATGGAGAAGAGATATTTCGTTTTTTAATTTAACAAAATTAGAAGGAAAATGCAAAGCACAGATAGAGCAGTTGTGGCCCAGTCGTAAGGATCCCAACTTACGAGTTGTAGGTCGTAGGTTCGAACCCAAACAGACGCTTTACTTTGTGTTAAAAATTTCATCACCACTGCTCTCAAAACGGTGAAGGAAAACATTGTGAGGAAACCGGCATGTCCTAGATCCAAAAACTCAAAGTCATGTGACATCTACCAACCCGCACTGGGCCCGTGTGGTGGTTTTTGGCCCACTCCCTATCACAGAGAGGAGGCCTGTGTCCCAGCAGTGGGAACTGTGATATATAGGCTGATTATACAGTAACTGACACGACAACATGAGACTTTAAACTAGCTTTTAATTTAGTCACCTACAATATTTAGTCTCTCGTGATCAATAGTTTTCTAGAATTGTGATAATCAGCCTATAACTTTCCCACAGCTGGGACACAGGCCTCCTCTCTGTGAGCCCTTGGGCCGCAATCCACCACGCGGGCCCAGTACGGGTTGATAGATGTCACATGTCTTCGAATTTTCGGTTCTAGGACATGCCGGTTTCCTCACGATGTTTTCTAAACTTACAGGTAGCCAATAAGAACACAAGTCTACTGAGGTAGGTACTTAGGGTTAACGCAAATAATGATAAAACGTTAACATATATCGCGGTGACGGTGGGAGCGGGGCGGAGAACTTGCTACAATGTACCTAGTATGAGAGGTAAGGTGCTCTGTTTTGTTACTGTTGTGCTTGCTTGGGTTTAGGGGTATGGCAGGGCGCCTAAAAAGGCCACTTTGGCAGAATCATAAAAGGATAACATTATGAATCATAATGGACAGTTAACTGTTAAGTTAATCGTATCAAATCCCATTGGTGAAGGATTTTTCAGTGTTTTTTTTTTGTCTGTGCTAAAATACCAATCAATCCAATCTCTTTGATTATACCTACGTAGTGCAGCGAAAAAAAGAAAAACACGGACTGTCTTCGCCATATTATTATTCATAATGTTATCCTTTTATGATTCTGCCAAAGTGGCCTTTTTAGGCCCCCAGGACTATGTTGTATAACAGATGTGTGGACGCACATTTGTTAAAAGGTTAGCTTAAATACAATCTGTCTAGGTATCTATACTAATAATAAAGCTGAAGAGTTTGTTTGTTTGTTTGACCGCGCTAATCTCTGGAACTACCAGTCGGATTTGAAAAAATCTTTTTGCATTAGATAGCCCAATTCTTGAGGAGGTTATAAGCTATTTTTTATCGCGCTATAACCTTTAGGAGCCGAGTAAAAAGTAGAAACGTAAGAAAGAATGCCAAGCGAAAACAAAGTTATAGCGCCTGCAGGCGATGCAATGCGACGGGCGGGACGGGTCGGTGGAACAAGAAACATCACGCGGAAGAAGATGCCAACAGACGCTAGTAATACAATATAATTGAAGACAATAATTATTACAATTTTCTTTTTAAAATTAGACAAACATAATCTATTTAAATAAAACAAAGTCGGGTTACAAACACCATTTATAACTCAAGAACCGCTGGAACGAATTTTGAAGTGAAAACTTCTTTAGCCGCGTTGAGAATTTTTTGATATGGGAAAAAACCAGTTGACAGTTCAACAACATTCATTGCGTTATGTACATTATTGAGCACGTTCTTCGAATATATAAAGCAATGGATTGTCAATATTCTTAAAAATGATTCAGATTTAGATTGAAGGTGTGTTACGCAATCAGGGACAGGTTAGGCTATAAAATTAAGTGCTACTACTAAACTGTGCAGTATTAATGGTAGCGTTAACCCTTGTGATTAAGTTAAATGTAGATGTATTTAAACTGAATGGCATTAGCCTAATGTTAGGGCAAAAATTCACGGGGTCCACGACGCAGACACTTTGGGTGATGCCTTTTTTAAGTTAAGGATCGATTATAATCGAACCTTAAGTTAAAAAAGCCAAAGAATATTTATGGTAATATTTAAAATTAGATTGGAAAAAAAATACATATGTGTACCTATTCATATTTATTATTTTTTACCGACTTCAAAAAAAGGAGGTTATCAATTCGACACGTATGTATGTAATATTATTGGAATTGCATTATATTCACACATGACAATCTATTAGGGCTTCCAAGCAAATATACAAAATTTTGTAGACGTATGTATGTATGTATGTTTGTTCACGCATATCTCCGTAACTATTAATCGGATCGTGACCATTCTTTTTTTATTGGCTTACATTTACTTCAACTTAGGGAACAGTGCAAGTTTCATCAAAATCGATTCAGTAATTTTCAAGATATGGACTAAGACGTGAAAGTGTGACGGCCTGGCTTATTGATACGAGCTACGGATGTAGTGTCAAAGGGAAAATATCTCAAAACCTTGGTCAAATTCTAGTGCAACAACTAAAAATTACGGAAGTCGGTGGCAAAAAACTAAAACTATAAAATACAGATCCCAAATACACCGACTTCCGAAATTAAAATTATTTCATAATTTTGAGTTAATTTATTTTTGAAGTCGGTTTAAATTTTTTTAAATTACTTTTTTAGCTGGTATTTTCCCACCCCAAGGCGCCTATTCCCCTCGATTTTTCACTTTTGCGTCGGAGAATAACTTTTAAATTAAAACAATAAACACTTAACGAATACGGCGAAGATTGATTTTTTTGTTGTCATTGTGTGTATTTTGTCTATTTTTTTATATAATGTGCGTCCTTTTGCTGAATAAAATTCTTCTTTTCCCATTTTATAATTGACACCCTACGTCAATTCGTCGTATTATAGCCATTTCATACAACTTTCATAGAATGACAATTGTGATTTGAGTAAACGGACAATCTAAATAGGTGATAAATTTTCTTACACAAACAAATAATTTTACCCTGGCCCATAGCGTACGTAAATTATTTAAATGGCAGGCTTTTAGAGAATTCAGAGAAGACACTTAGAATTAATTTGACAAGATTAATTGACACCCCACTTAACACAGCACTTTATTTCATAGAATTAGACACGAATCAAAAGCTGCGAATAGCAGTCATTTCTGAATCTGTCACTTGTAAATTAATCATGTAAACGCTAAATCATATTACAAGCGGTTTATTTTTAGACAAGACTCGTCTGCCTAGCCTTTTCCCAACTATGTTGAGGTCGGCTTCCAGTCTAACCGGATGCAGCTGAATACCAGTATTTTACATGCAGCGACTGCTTATCTGACCTCCACAACCCAGTTACTGGGTAATACGATACCCCTTGGTAAGACTGGATGTCAGACTTTCGGGCTTCTGACTACCCTTAACGACTGTCAAAGACCCACCACGAATGATAGCCGGGACCAACGGCTTAACGTGCTTTCCGAGGCACGGAGGGGTCACGGTATGTAAAGATGGTCACCCATCCACAGACCAACCTCTTCAAGCGTAGCTTAACCTGATCGATCGACCTGTGCGGCTATTATTATTTAGCCACGGGCCCCTCTATTTTTAGACAAGACTATTTATTTATTAGAATTTATTATGTTTAGATTTTAGGGGCATCTGATTAATTGCTAATATTTGTTCAGCTGTAACATTTGGATGAGTACCTAAGTAGTAAAAATATTATATTTTATCAGTGGAAACATGCCTTTAATTTCATATTTCATAAGAACACTGTATATTTAGCCATCTTCACATACCAAGACAGACGTGCCTCCCGGCTGTCATTCGTGGATCTTTGACAGTCGTTACGGGTCGTTAGTAGCCCGAAAGTCTGACAACCAGTCTTACCAAGGGGTATCGTATTACCCAGTAACTGGGTTGTGGAGGTCAGATAGGCAGTCGCTCCATGTAAAATTCTGATATTCAGCTGCATCTGGATAGACTGGATGCCGAAAAGGCTAGGCAGATGATGATGTGACTGTGCAATTTAGTTGTAACTTTCCCGAATATAATAAAATCTAACCTAATTTAACCGCAGCCTGTATTGTGCCGCTGCAGGGCGAAGGCCCTCTCCCATTTCCACACAGTTCTGTTTGTTGCTAGAATCGACCAGAAAGTAAATAAAATACGATATTTTTAAGTAACATTTTAAATAAGTTCTATTATATAGACCATCTAAGATAATTATGCATTATCTTTTAAAAAAAAGTAATAAAATATCGTAAAGACTTTAAAACGAATTGCCGTTATTAGGTACTTATTATAACAAGTTTTCAATTCTGACCTCATTACCAAAACTGAAAATTACCATTTTATTTTTCAATTAAAAATACCAAAATCCAATAACCAAAACACACTATAAACTAATTACATTCTCAAAAAATAATACTTAAAGAAAATTGCAAATTTGAAGTAGAGCCACTTTCCTACAGCACCGTCTCGGGACCACACACGTCGAGCGTACGCGCTCACAACCAGATATTTCGTTTAATCCGACCACCAACTTACATTTACCGTCCACCAAACGATTTTTCAACCAACGTCCTCCACACTATGCAGTTTCAAAACCGCAAAATTAAAGTTGTCGAAGCACGAGACGAAACCACGATATCTTTCAACCTAAATTAATGGAATATCGACTTTATTTTGATCGCCCTAAGGTTGGTGTGAAGTGTAAAGATATGTTGGTAAAAGATTACGTGTCCGAGGTGTAGCGAATCGGATATTTTTTTTTTGTGTCACGATTTCGCAATTTTAAAGGTGTTAGTTGTATGTCAGTACTTGTAAGGTTGCTAACTCGAAAATTATCAGTTATCACACTTATTCCTAGGTTTATTTCAAACGATTGGTTTGCTGAACAAATCGTTGGATTGTGTTTTTACCGTAATAACATCGATTTGTGCTTATTACATTTATAGCTGTTTGACGGGCTTCGGCCGGATAATAACAGCCGCACAGGTCGATCCACGCTTGCCGCGATTTGTCTGTGGATAGGTGACCATCTTTACATACCGTGACCCTCCGTGTCTCGGAAAGCACGTTAAGCCGTTGGTCCCGGACATTTGTTACGGGTAGTCAGAAGCCGGAAAGTCTGACAACCAGTCTTACCAAGGGGTAACGTATTACCCAGTAACTGGGTTGTGGAGGTCAGATAGGCATTCGCTCCATGTAAAACACTGGAAAAGGCTAGGCAGATGATGACACTTATAGCTGTTTACGGCGCAAATTTTTGACGTTTAAGTCAAAAATTTAGTAAATCCGACCCCCTGTACCTATCCAGGGGGTCGGTTTTACTAAACTTTTGCACGACTCATAATGCGAAGCGAACCAGAGTGCTTTACGACCGAAAAATTATTTTTGCCTCCTTTATACAATCAACTCAGCCTATCGCAGTCCACTGCTGGACATAGGCCTCTCCCAGACTGCGCCACAGCACCCTGTCCTCCGCCTTCCGCATCCAGTCTACCCCAGCCACCTTCTTTAGGTCGTCCGTCCATCTAGCTGGGGGGCGTCCCACACTACGCTTGCCGATACGCGGTCTCCACTCCAGGACTCGTCTGCTCCACCGGCCATCGGTCCTTCGACAGACATGGCCAGCCCACTGCCACTTCAGTTTGCTTACTCTGCAAGCTATGTCGGTAACTCCGGTTCTTTTCCGGATAATTTCATTCCTGATTTTATCCTTCAAAGAGACTCCGAGCATAGCTCGCTCCATAGCGCGCTGAGCGACCTTGAATTCCTTCCTCCTTTAGGTAAACAACTGTTTCTATTGTTATAAACTCCTGCTAGTACACAGAACCTACTTAATTTATATACGATATAACTATATGTCGATAAAAACTATCCTAAGTCCTTCCCCGGGATGCAGTCTATCTCTCTGCCAAATTTTATCGAAATCCGTTTAGTGGTTTAGGGCTGAAAAGGTAACAGACAGACAGACAGAGTTACTTTCGAATTTATAATATTAGTATGGATTGTATAGATAATTTTAATGGAGATTAATTCTGTAACTACTTTCCAAAAATTGATAGAGACGAAAAGAAATCAAAAAGAGAAAAGTAATCAAGTGTGAAACTTGAAAACATTGTAACTTACGAAAAAATCAATTTATTGAGTCATTTTTAATAGATTCGTTTCACACATGAAAAAGATGTATTAACGATTCTATTGATTATAGTTCTGTTATAATCGCGAATCATATTTTGATGAAGGACTGACCTGAAAATTGCAAAAAAAACAAGAAAAATTAAATTTTGCGAGCTACAAATGCGCAGTCAATTGGAAGCCGCTGAACAAATATTATATAGCGCTATGTAATGCTTACCTACTGTTTTGTTTTCCCTATGCGTTTTCCTATCGAGAAAATTATTGCACTTGGTATCAAAGATATTGATTTCTGCAGGAAAGTTAGAAGGTTTTTTTTTGTCCTCATCGACGAAGGAGTCTTATCTTCTTTCAGGGTTTTGCGTTTTCAGTGTAACCTACAGGCAAGCTTACATTAGATGCTTTTTACATTCCTACTCAACATAAAAAGTTTCAATTAAATAGTTTCAAATTAATTTCAATAAAGATCCACTTTACTTGAATTTAATTGAAACTATTAAAATTCTATTATTATTGCCATAAAATCAATAAAATTCTAATAACACTTTCTATTTCATTTGTGAACGACTAGCTTCTGCCCGCGACTTCGTCCGCGTGAAATTTCACCCTCCCCCCATTCACCCTCTTAGGGGTGGAATTTCGAGAAACCCATTCTTAGTGGATACATACTTTTCACAAAGAACACACTCTTCTAATTTCATGTCTCTAGGACCAGCGGTTTAGGCTGGGCGTTGATATATCAGTCAGTCAGGACTTTGAATTTTATTCATCAAAAATATTGCAAAAATATTGTTTTTCATAGATTCAGTCTCACTTTTATCATTATCCCAATTTTTTATGGGTGTAGCCAATGATTTCAAAAGTAAGGATACGCCCGTCTGAACATTTTACATAGAAGTTCTTCGTTCGAAGTTCGAAGTTCGCGCGCACCACTGTCAACTGAGTCGCGTTGGCCCTAAAACCTTCATTTTAGGGCCAGCGCGTTGGTGCCATTTAGTCGCGCCGTTAGCCCGGTCCTAACGCTAGTAATATATATGTCAATGGGTGTAGCAGAAACGTTTCTAATCACTGGGTACAGTTTTAGTCATTAGGTATTATCTCAATATAGGCGATTTTCCCTTAGAAAGCGAAAAAGAAGTGCAAGTATTTTTGCTTTAAATACATTTTAGCAGTAGCATTGGCAAAACAGTTCATGATAATGTTCCCACACTTCCCACTGCTAGGACACAGGCCTTGTCTCTATGAGAGGAAGTGGGACGTTATCCATAGCACCACGCGAGCCCAGTGCGGGTTGGTAGATGGAACGTATCTTCGAATTGTTGGTTCTAGGACATGTCGGTTTCCTCACGATGGTTACCTTCACCGTTTTGAGACACCGATCGTCCGTTTCGTTTTACATCAACATCTGCCTAGCCCTAACTATGTTGGAGTTGGTTTCCAGTCTAACCGGATGCTGCTGAATACCAGTATTTTACATGGAGCGACTGCCTATCTGACTTCCAAAACCCATTTATTGGGTAACACGATACCATACCCCTTTTTTTTTTTTTTTTTTTTTGATAATGGGAAATCATCAAATGACTAGGTACTCCCGATCTGGGTGGAGCGGAAGGGAGTGTCAGACTCTTACTGACTAAAACCCACCCGTATTCCTTCCTTAGCCCTTTATGTTCCGGGCGGTTACCTATATCAAAAACATGTCTATTTCACTTTTTCCTTTATTGGGTTGTAACAGTTAATTATTAATTTATTATGACTTGTCACACAATTCATGAGAAAAATATTGAATTACGAATTAAAGACTACTTGACACCATTTTAAGAAGTTAATTGCAACTGACATTTTAAAATGGCGGGCTGTCGCCGGATTATTTACATATTATCGCTTTTTGCAAATGTGGGTTGGACATTTTAATTAAATAAGTAGTTATTGACACGCCATTTTCTTTTGTGGAGAGTTTTTGTTGCAAAATAGCCCTTTCACTTTGAAATGAGCTTTTATTGACATTAATGACACTTGAAATATGACAGGCACTTCCTGGGTAGTCCGCCATGTAACACAGTAACAGTAGCAATGACTTTAATTTTGACAGTTCAAGAACATTCATTGCGTTATTTACGTTGTTGAGCTGACAAATTTTTCGTACCTAAGAAGCAATGGACTAGCAATATCGTTCAAAACGTTTCAGATTGTGGTTGCAAATGTGTTACGTAATTAGGGTAATGGTTATAGTGTTACAAGAATCTTTTAGCGCTCGCTAACGTAGACAGGAGGGCGCTGTTGGTAAAACTTTGTAGTATGTATTGAAAAAATAAGATCCCAGCAAAAACATTTTCATGTAAAATGTTGCCAAGACGAGACCACATATGGCTCGCACTGCCAAAAAGTTATCAGATCTCATGTAGAGCCAAGCTTCTAACTCTACACGCCCTAACTTCACAAACTCTACACCTTAGTCAAAATATGAGGCTTGGCCGTTTCTTTACTACAAAAACTATTGTACAGAAAAGTAATGAACAGTGAATAAATTTTTCACCTTACGCCCATGTGATGGTAGCGAAATGGCCAAGCCACATATTTTGATTATGGTGTAGAGTCCCATAGGTACTCAAAGATTTGGATCAAGAAAATAAACTTAAAACTTAAGACCCATAGGTACTCAAAGATTTGGATCAAGAAAATAAACTTAAAACTGGTGCAAAAACACAATCTTGTTACATTCAATACAGTTCATCATCTAAGGGAAAACCGACATAAAAAAAAAAAAAAAAAGAAGTTGATACAATAAATTTTTATCACACTAAATACATTTCAAAGTGTTATTTGCAACACCTAGAGATCTCAAAAAGGAAAATAACGGTCACCACCACACAACCTTAGACTCATTTGACGTATAAATTGGCGGGAAAAATGCAAACGTCACTTTGACAGTTAACTTTTTTTTTGTTCCTCCCGCGGCCGCGTTCCGTTCACCGTGCTAATGCTTAGTGGAAACATTAAGTAGTTGCGTATAAGGAATGCCCACATACAGCCTGTGTCCTGTTGATTACTTTATAACAAGGTTGTTTTTATTGCAGCAAATTTTAAATAATATGATTTTTTATTAAAGAAATATGTTTCAGCTGTTTCGTTATAGGAAGTTTTAGTAAAAACTGGATATTTTTATAGCAATGTGTCAATGTTTATCCATCATTTTTATCTTTACACATTCAGTTTGCACATGGCCCCTAATAAGAACGCACCTCGTTTATTTTAGTAAGTGGGTAGGTTGCCATTCGTGGCTAGATACTTATAGAAAAGTATTTAGTTATAATAAAAAGTAGTGTTACCGAGTAACTGGGTTGTGGACGTCAGATAGGCAGTAGCTCCATGTAAAATACTGGTTTCAGCTGCATTCGGTTAGACTAGAAGCCGACCCATAGTTGAAAAAGGCTATGCAGATTGATTAACGGTACCCTAAAAACGTCTCTAAAATACCCAAATTCGGAATTAATTAATTACACGGTAATATTATAAAAATCGATGGTTTTACAACAAAATTGGGCGCCATTAAATTTTATGGTACCCATCATCAAATTATACAATAAAATAATCAAATTCGCTAATTGAATTATTTAAATGATTAGGTAATCAACATTTTTTTGTGGATCACTAACGAATTGAGAGTGTGAAAACTGTATTTTAACCTATGAATTTACATACATGAAGATTTGTTCCTAGACTGATAATAAACTCATAGCATAACCAACCAGCCTATAACGTTCCCACTGCTGGGACACAGACCTGCTCTCTGTGAGAGGCTGTAATCTAGCACGCGGACCCAGTGCAGGTTGGTAGATGTCACATGTCTTCGAATTGTTCTCTCTCGGTCTCGTGGTCCCTCGGTTCACGTCATTACGTCAACGCCGGCTGTCACTGAAAACCAGCGCTGGGGCTCTGTCTACTTGATGCCCTAAGCAATCCACGCCTGTAGGCCCTCCTATCCAGTAGTCACCTCGTATTTTTTCAAAACAACGATAAGCGATTTGTAAAGATTGGCGCACATCTCTAGCTAGAGTGACTTTTGGGTTTTGTAATATCTTGCTGATAAACAGCCTTGCCATTCATGTGCTAGCAGATACTGTTTCGGTACTGTTTCTGCCTTATGGTGCCCCATGCCCTAAGCAATTGCTTAATTTGCTTATGGGCTAATCCGGCACTGACTCTGTCTCGCATACAGTCTTAGCATTATGCTGAGCGATGGCAGTTTTGCGTGGATGTGACGCATATTTTCCCCCAACTTCTTATTTTTTTGTGTTTGTGTTCTCTAACTACGTCATACATAATCAGCCTATAATGTTTCCACTGCTGGGACACAGGCGTCCTCTCGGTGAGAGGGAGTGGGCCGTAATCCACCACGCGGGCCCAGTGCGGGTTGGCAGATGTCATATGTCTTCGAGTTTTTGGTTCTAGGACATGCCGGTTTCCTCACGATGTTTTCCTTCACCGTTTTGAGAGCAGTGGTGATGAAATAATTTACACAAAGTAAAGCGCCTGTCTGGGTTCGAACCTACGACCTACAGCTCGTAAGTCGCGGCCGTTACCACTTGGCCACCACTACGTCATGTTTGCCGCAAATTCTTTCTTTATCATGTGTTGATTCTAGGACATGACGGTTTCCTCAAGATGACAAAAAAAGAACTTCAAAACAGATTTTAGTTAAAAGACTAGGCGGTTAACTAAACGGCTAATTTAACCAGTTGGCTTCGACATATACGTAGGTTATCATTCCTACAGTCGCGAATCGCATTTTGATCAACATACGACGTAAAACAGAGCTGCAATTTGCAAAAATCCATAGAAAATTTGAATTTGGCGTGCTCAGCGCATTGTTTCCTTAGCTCGGAGGTTTCAAGATCGCTTTAAGCGGATCTGAGTGCAGGTTCAATCACCAGTAACGAAAGTTTTCATTTTGGCATTACAAACTTAATATTTTTCAAAGTAAGGAAAAGGAAGGAAAAGGATAGGGGAAGGGTAATTGCGTAACACACATAAAATGACAATTGATATTTTAATGTATTTCATTTTGACAGTTCAGCTACGTTCGTTGCGTTATTTACCTACGTTGTAGAGCAGACATTAAAAACCTGTGAAGCAATGGATTAGGAATTTCCTTCAAAACCCTCGTATTTGAATGGAAGGAACGTAAAATACTGTGCGTACCTACACAGCACAGTATTTTACGTTATTCTATTACTCACCCGACCAAGCAAAGGAAAGTATTTTAATAGCCAAATACAAGGCGTTGGACTAAATTGGCGTGACAAAAAATGTGTAGGGGAGCAGCCGCGTCCCCCTAGGGTTATTTTGAAGGTGTCATGTAAGGTTTACACTCCAATTTCTGTTCGTTCAATTGTTTGAAATGTTAAAAGTAGTAGTTTATTGTATAATATTTGTAACACAAGAGCATTGGTAGCCCAGGGATAATGGCCGTGACTTCTGAGTCGTAGGTTCGTACCCAGACAAGGCGCTTTACTTTGTGTAAATTACTTCATCACAATCATCATCTGCCTAGCCTTTTCCCAACTATGTTGGGGTCGGCTTCCAGTCTAACTATCCAGTTAGACTGCAAGCCGACTACCAGCTGAATACCAGTATTTTACATGGAGCGACTGCCTATTTGACCTGCACAACCCAGTTACTGGGTAATAAGATACGATAAATATTACCCTGGCAACCAGCACCAACCCAAGGGTTTTGAAGGAAGAGTGATGGAGGTCCTGGGGGCCTAAAAAGGCCATTTTGGCAGAATCATCAAAGGATAACATTATGAATCTTATTAGCCAGTGAACTGTTAAGTTAATCGTATCAAATCCCATTGGTGAAGGATTTTTTTCAGTTAATTTTTGTTGTCTGTGCTAAAATACCAATCAATCCAATCCCAATCTTTTTGATTATACCTACGTAGTGCAGCGAAAAAAAGAAAAACACGGACTGTCTTCGCCATATTATGATTCATAATGATACCCTTTTATGATTTTGCCAAAGTGGCCTTTTTAGGCCCCCTGTAGGTACTCTTAACGCAACGTAAGTAACTCTACCAACCTTCACGTCACCCACGGCAAGGGAGAGTTCTAAATTATATTCTTGCCATCACAGCTAAACCTCCACATAATTATCGTGGGAATAATTAACACAGACTAAATATTGCCAATAATCTATAGCCCGCTTTCCCATAGCTCTTGTTGCTACTAATAATATATTAATAGAAGTACAATCTCGCGTGGTTGTTTATGCAAAATCGTAATTTTGTTTTGTATAATCAGAAACCCCTCCAAAGGAAAGGTTGGGATCGAAGAGTGGATTATCGTTTCGCTCTGCGCTACTTTTCACTGTACGATTTCTGCAGGTAACAAAAATTTTCATATCTTACAAATTTAACTTTTTAGGATGCATGAAGAAGCCTCCTCGTGTAGCGCAGTTTGTTCCGCCAGTTACTCAACTGAACCGAGCGCTCAGCGCATCCTGAACAGTCACACCCAACACCTCATTTGACTGGCCAATTCTTCCCTTGCGGTGGTCGGCGGCTAACGCCCACCTGGTTTGCGACCACCCTCCCATCGGAGTCAAGAGTCAAGCAGCCTGCTGTGTTTCATCGATGCGTGGGAGTTCCAGTGCCTTAGACATCTTCTGGGCACGCTCGTTCCATCACAGACCTCATCCATCGCTTTCCATCAAGCGTGATCGAGATCAAAAGCGGGCCAATTCAGCAATAAAAAAATTGCCTAGATTATTTTATCTGGCTAATTAAACGTTAACCACAGATAGGCAAACGCTTCGAAAATACTGGTATTCAGCTGCATCCGGTTAGACTGGAAGCCGACCCCAACATAGTTGGGAAAAGGTTAGGCAGACAGCCAGGCAAACTTAAATATAAACCAGAAGGGCAACACTAGTGTTTCCATCATCACAAGCGTTTTTGAATTTATTTCAAGAAACTAAAAATATTGACAGAAAATAATCGCTTTTGAATTAATACCTACCTTTAACCGAAATATTGGTATCAAGGGTAACTTGCTCAAATACGGAAAATCGGTAATAAAAATATGTCTCCGAAAAATCAAAAAGGTCAAAAAGTTCCGACGAATAGTTTGGCAAAATTCTAAAAGATTTTAAGTTTCCCGGGGCACGGATAACACAGAATCTTCAGAAAACTTCACGTTTTAACGACAGCTAAAACATCTATCGACGCCATTTAAACAATTAAAGGCGTAGCGTACACAGACCATTTCCACCAACAAAAACCAATCTGCAATTGAAAAACTAATTAAAAAATCGCCCGCAACGATCTCAAAATCATAAATCTTGTTCTGAACAAACAGACTAACAAACAGACAAACTTTACTACGTCTTATAAACGTCTGTGTGTTTGTGTGTCTGTAATTTATATATTATTGTTTGGGCATGTTTTATTGACGGTATATCACGTTGCCCGGAGGCAAAGTTACATAATTATTTGGTAATTTTGGTTTTCCCGGGCAAAAGCATCGTCATCCTGATGCCACAACGCATTTGATGCAGATTCTTTTTACTATCAGCCCATAATAGTCCATAAAACGGTGAAGGAAAACATCGTGAGGAAACCGGCATGTCATATAGAACCAAAAATTCAAAGACATGTGACAACTAGGCATCTAGGATATTACAAATTAGAGGATTATATCCAAGATAAGAATGTTTGGAATCATGCTGGTCCTGCTCCATAGGACAATCTAAAAGTCTAGACAAAATCAAACTTGTTCCTAATTTAATTTTTAAGTACCTATTTACATATATATATTTTTTTTTTTTTAAATTATGACATCTTATTTTATTTCATTTTACAATCTGCGACTAACAGTGGCTCACACACTTGTTAAAATTCTAGAAAAATCAACTACTTTTGCATTTTTTTTTTTTAATAATTTGTAAATATGTGAGCACCATGTATCTATCACTTAATTGATTTACCTGTCATTGCTTAATTTTTAATTCTTTTTACCTTTTGTGATAGACTAATTTTATTATGGGTGCATCGTGTTCACATATAATTATATTATGTATACAAGACCTTATAAAACATTTTAAAAGAGTAACGGTGGAGTTTCTTGCCCATTCTTCTCCATACGAAAACTACCTTTTGCAATGGGCGACTAGAATCATTTCTATTTAGTTTTTTTTTTGACGTTCAAAAGTGCCTTTAGTGTGCCTATTTGAAATAAATGATTTGACTTTGACTTCTACCAACCCGCACCGGGCCTGCGTGGTAGATTACTGCCCACTCCCTCTCGAAGAGAGGAGGTCTGTGTCCCAGCAGTGGGAACATTATAGGCTGGTTATGCAATAACAGGGTAATACGAAACCCCTTGGTAAGACTCGTTGTCAGACTTTCAGGCGTCTGATGACTAACGACTGTCAAAGATCCACGAATGACAGCCGGGACCAACGGCCTACCGTACTTTCCGAGGCACGGAGGGGTCTTGGTATATAAAGATGGTCATCCATCCACGGACCAACCGCGGCAAGCGTAGCTTAACCTGATTGATCGACCCTGGCGGCTGTTATTACTTAGCCACAAGCCCCTCTCAACCTAACCTAAACTTACTATATAAGTAGGATCGTTTGATATAGTAGAAGTTTAGTAAGAAACCTATGGATGTTGTCGACTGGAATTTGTTAGGTAGGTATGTGCTTTTTGTTTCCTATTAATAACACTAAATTTTATTCGAGTACATCCATTGGTTTCTTCCTAAACTTCAACTATATCCGAAGATCCTGCATACTTATCTCTTTTGTTGACTGTACATACATACAAACTAAGGTAAAGTCAGCAACAAAAGTCGATTAACACTTCAGTTTTTTTATTCAAAATATTTTTTCAAAATTGCAGCTGAAGTACAGATCACACACACACACACAAGCACATCAAGCTACCCGAAACTGTGTGTGTGTAAAGGAAGTTTGTTGGAAGTTAGTACCCATAAACAATAATTCACCACCACCACCACCACCACCACCACCACCATGGTGGTTCTCTCTCACCATTCATTCTCTCACTTAAATAACAAATTACAGATTAATAACAAACAAACAAACAACCAACGCTTTAATACACAAACAGCGTTGCATCACGATCTCCTTAATCATTTATTAGATCTATGCGCGATAAACAATGCGCGTGCGACGCTCCAGGTTGTTAGCGCCATCTAGCGGCCATTGCGTGAATTATATGACGTTTAACATTTTTGTCAGGTCGGGTGGGGGTTTGAATTTTGATGCTTTGTTGTTTTTTTTTTCTTCTGTCGTATTGCAATGTCATTTGCTTATTTATGTGTAGGTACGCATGGCTACATATCAAGCAAGT
The DNA here is from genome assembly GCA_948474745.1 of Oligia latruncula. Classification (NCBI taxonomy): domain Eukaryota; kingdom Metazoa; phylum Arthropoda; class Insecta; order Lepidoptera; family Noctuidae; genus Oligia; species Oligia latruncula. Next base: position 2,094,020 of record OX419710.1, on the reverse strand, counting down.
TGACTTCAGATTGTACGAAAAATCTACCTATAAGTACCTATAGTTCGACTTTTAATTAGCTGCAGTAAAATGACACTTCTTAATAACTCATTTCGGACTGAGTTTAGAGATATGCATGTCAAATAAGTTTCGTTTGTTACACTATTCTGTACTAGAAAAACAAGATTTGGTTGATGGCCGCGAAAAAACAAAAAGACGCCAATTTCAGTCATTTATGTAACACATAAGCTGTCATTTTACTGCAGCTAATTAAAAGTCCGACTATACATGCGAGGTCAGCTTAATCTGGAAATGTATAGATTAATATAATAGCTGTGTGTCCCTTCTGTCAACCTGTCTAACTGTTAATGTCATCATTGTTGTGAATTATTGACACTGATAGATAGCTCTTGAACGCGGTATAAATGTGCCGATCGCATTTAGTTTCATTGGTTAAAATCGCCAGTTGATAGCCAAATTCAGAGTGGCCAGTTAGTCAAATAAGTTGACCTATAACTCTGGCTAGAAATCACTAAATCAATATGAATAAAACCTTATTTTTTTCCGTCATCTGCGCACTCTTATCACTACTATGCTGTGGTCGGCTTCCAGTCTAACCGGAGACAGCTGAATACCAAGAAACGACTACCAAGAAACGACTGCCTATCTGACGATGTCTCTTGGTAAGACTGGTTGTCAGACTTTCGGGCTTCTGATGACTAACGACTGTCAAAGATCCAAGAATGACAGCTGGGAAAAACTACTTACCGTGCTTTCCGAGGCATGGAGGGTCTCGATAGGTAAAGATGGTCACGCATCCACGGACCGACCGTGGCAAGCCACAAATCAAATTATCAACAACCACGGAGGTTACTCATTCAGCGATCACTGAGAAAATGCTGCCAACATAACGGCACAACAAAAGAATATGTTACCAACACACCAAGGTGATAACACAACTAACATAGCTTGCCACACATATTTGAGGAGATAAATAACATGATTGGCATAAGATAAGTTATTAGTCACACATTTTAAATGGAAACATTGTCACTTTATGCTAATTCGCGCTTTGTTTTCCATAGAAAGCTTATTCGACGCCGCGACGGTGTAAACAAAAGAATAGCGTTTTGCAAGTTGCTCTATCAGTGTTGAGAGGAAAGAAAAACGAATTTTCGTGAAAATCTAAAATGGCTGCCGAAGAATGACGGTGATACAGTATTTTTATCTCATGAAGCATCATTGGTAACCACCAAAACCCATTCGTGTCGCATCAAATTAAATATTACACTTATTTTTACCGACTTCAAAAAAATTTATTATATTATACCTATTATTAATTCGACACGTAGGTATGTATGTTATATTATTGGAATTGTATTATATTCACATATGACAATCTATTAGGACCAGTGACCATTTTTTTTATTGGCTTTCATTTACTTCAACTTAGGGAACAGTGCAAGTTTCATCAAAATCGATTCAGTATATATTTCAAGATATCGTGTAAGTGTGACGGTCTGGCTTATTGATACGTGCTACGGGTGTAGTGTCAAAGGGAAAACATCTCAAAACCTTGATCAAATTCTAGTGCAAAAACTAAAAAGTACCTACGAAATAAAAAAATAATTTAAAAAAAATTAAACCGACTTCAAAAAGAAATTAACTAAAAATTATGAAATAACTTTAATTTCGGAAGTCGGTGTCTTGGGATCAGTATTTTTTTATAGTTTTAATTTTTTGCCACAGACTTCCGAAATTAAAGTTATTTAATAATTTTGAGTTTATTTCTTTTTGAAGTCGGTTTTTTGTAATCATTATAAATTACGCTATAACCAAAAATATCACTAATGAGGCTCAATTGTAACAAAAGACATATTAATTATACTTTAAACTTAATTACAGCATTTATGTAAACAAAATTAATTTAGGGTGAGAGACCCAATTAATGGGTTAGGTAATTATTTATCACTAAGTAGTGGGGAAACCGGAAAATGGTTTTCTTTGGATTTATTGTATCTTTGTTATGGCTTCGATCACTTACATTTAATAAAAAACAGGTCAAGTATGAGTCGGACTCGCGCACCTGGGGATCCGTACAAATGTAGGTATGTAAATAGTTTTAATTTTTTTTTGTAATGTAACTACAAATTTACGGTTTTCTGATTTTTTTTCCTTTAGGTACAGTCAACAGCAAAAGTAGATGATGAAAATCAGAAATTCAATACTAATGAACAGAGTTCGCGTCAGAACTGTGTGGCGTCGAAGTGATTCAAAAGTATTCTACGTACTAAGTATTCTAAGTAGTAGTACTTCGACGCCACATAGTTCTGACGCGAACTCCGTTCATTAGTAGATATTGAATTTCTGATTTTGATCATCTACTTTTGCTGTTGACTGTACTTGTGCTACGTGTGCATGACATTGCTTCTTGCCAAATTTCATGATTCTAGGTCCTATAAGAAGGGGAAGTACCCTATAGGTTTTGATTTCGGAACATAAACGCCCGATCTTTAGATTGCGTTGACTTAAAAGTTTGATTTTTTCACTGTTGTAAGAGATTTCAGCCCTAGGGTTTGATATTTATTTCAACCTGATAACTTTACGGACGGACAGACAAACGAACAACGAAGTGATCAAAATCTTTTACCTTTTGAGGTACGGAACCCTAAAAAAGGGGTTTATACCATAGTATTATAATATTTGGGTACCTACTTACCAATATTGAGTTTTAATATTTAATCTAAGAAATGTAAAGTTAGTCTCTGAAATTTAATTATATCTAAGTACAAGAGTTTTTTTATTAATGTTGCTCTATTTTTGTCTTGTTTGTATTTTCTTTATTTACCCAAATAAAGCGCCTGCCTAGCTGGGTTCGAACCTATGACCTACAACTCGTAAGTCGAGGCCGTTACCAGTAAGCCACATCGAAAACATCGTGAGGAAACTGGCATTTTCCAGAACTAACAATTTAAAGACATGTGACATCTACCAACCCGCACTGGGCCCGCGTGGTAGATTACAGCCCACTCCCTCTCAAAGAGAGGAAGCCTGTGTCCCAGCAGTGGGAACATTATAGGCTGATTATGTATGTTTTCTTTTTCTAAAATCTAAATAGCTGCTTATAGTTTTCTGCATGCCTACATATAGTTTTCTCAAACTCAGCTATGTAGCATTATAAAGAGTCAAAAGTAACCTCAAAATGACACTAACCCACATGGTCCTCACATGATCTGACCAAAATTATGTCTGGACTTTTAAAAGAAACTGTGACCTCTGAGTTTGTTTCGGCCTATCTTCTCAGAGTAGTCAGATTGGAAACGCCGACCTCATCTTGTTTTTAAATAAAATACGATTGACGTGTAAAAGAGCTTGCACAAATCTACTTACAAAAATAAACAAAATCACCCATTTCACATTTTAAACAACAACAAGACTCGTAAAGATTTTTTTTTTGCTATTTATTTCCTTTTTTCCTTGATTTTTATATAATTTATGCTAACATTTAAAATATATAAATAAATATATAAATAATATAAAAAATATAAGTATATAAATAAATAATCAAAAGAATCATAGGGCATCAAAAAATTCGTCCGCATCCCTATTATAATTTGAATGAATCGTTGCAAATAACTTTGTGGTAAGCACACTCGTTCATTGAATTTAGCTTCACGTAACCACAAACGATGAAAAGCATTCAAAACGTATGAAAACTTGTAAGTAAGTCTTCTTTATTTATTTTATTTTTAGTGTTAACTCTGCCCACGGATCCGTTTAAAGATATGAAAGGTTCTTTTTCAAGAACATTAATTTAACTTTGAAATCTGCTCAGTAATTATTACCCACGTGCTGTAAATGATGATGTCTTTGACAATAGGTTACGGGTCGTCAGAAGCCAGAAGTCTGACAACCAGTCTTACCAAGGGGTGTCCTATTACCCATTACAGTCCTCCATATTGATTTCGATAATGGCGACCCTTTTAATTGTTATTATTTCCTAGCGTGTAACATGACTCGCCAGACCGAATTTAATTTTAAATACTCGACTACAACTAATGCAATAGACATAGCCGGCAGAGTTAAAGATATACGAGTACATAGGTATACGAAGGTTTAGGTATCTCTTTACATATTTGGCGTTTTTCGGTTAGTGTATCAAGGCGCTTTTTTTCGAAAGTTTTTACTCTTATGTGAGTGGGTAGACAACAGAGCGCCCGTCAGAACGACTATGTGAAGCGAGCCTCTCCCAACCTCTTGGATCAATAACGCAAGCGCTTAGATGCCCTTAAACACATACTTCCGTTCCGTACTACCCAGTATCTAGGTTTTGGAGGTTAGATAGGCAATCGCTCCATGTAAAATACTTATATTCAGCACCCGGTTAGTCTGGAAGCCAACCCCAAAATAGTTGGGAAAAAGTTAGGCAGATGATGATGTGAAAGATGTCTAGAAAGGGGGTGACTACCGAGATGACGACTAATAGAGAAGTATGGAAGAAAAAGACATATGTTGCGCCGAACACAAATATATTGGGATAGATAAGGACAAGAGATAATGATGTGGTCCACGTATGTATCACCTACGTGGATTTCTCCTCCTGGTGCTCTTGTGTCAGCATGAGTTAGTACGAGAATAGCTCATACGTTGATATAAACGCGTGTAATAAGCAAATTTGGCAGTTCTGCTGTTATATCGTCACTCAAGCAATGCCTCATTTATTTCCTCTTACAGGTAGGTATATACGAGTATTCTTGCATATAATCTTCGCAACTAACTACGTCATTGATATCGATAACATCCACCACAAACTTTGATCTTGAACCCCAAGGACTCAAAGACTAACAAAAAATAATCACACTTCCAACACGTTCACTTCCATTGTTCAGTAATTTCGCCAAATAGTCACCGACTACTTCTTCCATTTCAATAACATGATTGTTATTATCTCGACAAGTCCACAATTGTTCGCTCGTAGCTAAAGACTCGATAATTTATCGAATAAGCACCGCAATGAGTCATTTCCTTCCGCTGAGTTCTGCAATTTGCAAGAGCTGACAACCATAACAAATAAATGCATATGGCTATATGCTGACAGCTCCTGTGTGGTTTTGTCCACGGAATAGATAAACGAGGCGGAGTTTCTTTGAAGTATTAATCAGAAAGGAAATTATACGGAAAACAACCTGATTTACCGACATATCATCATCATCTAAGGCTTTACAGTCTAGTATATTTCTCCAACGTCCTATTTTCGGCTTTTTCTCTCCAATTTCTCACTTCAACAGTTCTTAAATCTTGGTCCACGCTATCCGACCGTGGCGGGCCGCCCTCGACTTCACCGACAATGCGGTTTACTATCCAGTAAAAGTTTGGATGCTCTGGTCTCGTCCATTCTTGCGACAAGTCCAGCCCGAAGACATCCTCCTACCTTGATGGTTTTAATTAGAGAGAGCATGGTTGTACCGCCATTTCTCGTTTTACAGCACTGCACCGAAAATGCGCCTGCGGATTTATTTTTATGCGGAAGCTATTTACCGACATGGTTTTCGCAAGAACTGATTTTCAAAGTTACGATAACCTTGCATCCTAAGCCTCAAACACTGTTGGGAAAAAGCAAGATAAGATGCATAATAATGCATATTTATAACCTCACTCATGTTCTGCAAAGCTGTTCAGTGTAATGCGTTGCCTAATGCCATGTCTTGTGATATAATCGGTTGGATCTGTTTTGGACAACCAGTCATAACAACCAACACGAGATATGACAGCTTCACTGATAAGAGATTTAATCAGGGTTTCAGAAGCCGGGTATTAATAAGCTATAAAAGATCAAGTCGCATGTTTTTAGTTATAAAACTGCTGCCTAACAGATGAATTTTGATAAATAATTTATTTTTCAGCATATATGCACAATTACTTTGTGTAAAGGAGGTACATTTTAGTTTCAAAACTTCAGTAGGACCAACAGCAATAACATACCCTCGTGGACCTACTGGTAGGACAAGATAGTACGAGTAGAACCACGAGTAAATATACATTATTTTATCACCCCTGCTCTCAAAACGGTGAAGGAAAACATCGTGAGGAAACCGGCATGTCCTAGAATAAAAATTCGAAGGCATGTGTGACCTACCAACCCACACTGGGGCCGCGTGGTGTATTACGGCCCACTCCCTCTCACAGAGAGTTGGCCTGAGTCCCAGCAGTGAGAACATTATAGGCTGATTATGCTGTGCTAAATGTTATAATAATGTGTATAATACATAAAAGTGATTTATGTATGTCATGATTACATTCAAGATACACAATACAACTTATAGTGTCGGGCCTAGAAGTGTGAAATATTTATTAATCCATTAATTATTTATTTATTAGAATAATTTATAGTCTACAGTTTGATACATAAATATGTTCATTATTTATCGCCCTCAGATTAGTATTGGTCTCCTATATTTTATCTAGCTTCTGCCCGCGACTTCGTCCGCGTGAAATTTCTTGTTACCCCGACACGCCCCATCGCATCGCATCACCTGCCCTATTCCTTCGTTTTTGCTTAGCTTTCTTTCTGACTTTTTTAGTTTTTGCTCGGTTTCTAAGGGTCTAATAGCCTTCCTCAAGAATTAGGCTATCAAACGCCAAAAAAAAAAAACCTGTAGTTTCAGAGATTAGCGCGTTCAAACATACAAACAAACTCTTCAGCTTTATAGTTAGTATAAATAGATATAGATAAAATTACATTATTCATTAAAATATTCTAAGGACGACAACTGGTGGACGCACCCTATTGTATGACACATGTATATATACGAACATACACAACTGTGTATACATAGTGGCGATCGATATAAATAAGTATTAATTATTGCGTTAAAATGATTAATTGGTTAAAACCATTATTAATTCATGAATAGCGTGAATATGTATTGTTTTATAGTATATTATTATTATTTTTGCTTACGCATGGTTTTATTTAAAAAGAAAAATATATAAAGAAATATATTATAGGTATTATATAAAGATAGTTTGTCTAAAGAAAAAAATATCTACGTATAAGATAACTTAACAAATGATAGTAATACTTTCTAGCTAGCGACCCGCCCCTGCTTCGCACGGTTTTGGCGACTTGACAAAACATGGAGAGTTCTTTAATATAATATGTAAGTTTAATAATAATGTATTAACACAAAAACCATTCGGAATAAATTCTCTAAATAAAAGTGAAAATCACATCTAAATCATCAAAGATCATTAAAAGTCGGTCCAGCCGTTCTTGAGTTATAAACGGTGTAACTAACTCGATTTCGTTTTATTTGTATAATAATATATATTTTTATATTCTAATGTTTAAAAATATAATTTATATTTATACTTATATTTTAATTTTTAATTAATTAAATAATTTATGCTAATACCTATTTAAAATAATAATAATATGTACATTTATATGAAAAAAAATAAGCAAATAATAAAATAATAAATAATTTTAATTTTTAATTTCGTTTATTTATTTATTAGATCATTACTCTAAGTACAGTATTAAAATTTTTAATTAATTTATAATTTATATATATATATTTAATGAAATAAAGGAAATAATAATAATCCATTTATTTCAGGCAACGTAGACTAGATATCTACTTAAAAATGCATATTTTAATTATAAAAATTGTGCACTATTGTGTTTATATAGATATGTATACTAATAGATTACTTGGTATGTACCTACCTATTAATTCTATAATTTTTCTTTGTCCAGACGTAATTCTTATGGTAAGTAATTTATTAAACCTATTGTTTTTGTACATTATTATTAATGTTTTATTTACAAAACCATTCTTTTCTTCTTTAGTATATAAATTAATTAACAATCTAGTACCTACGCATCGCCGACGTCAACCGACGAGTTCCAGACGACGGAACCCTAAATAAGTTGGTACCTACCTAAACTTAGAACTGTTTTTACCGACTTCAAAAAAAGGAGGTTATCAATTCGATACGTATGTATGTAATATTATTGGAATTGCATTATATTCACATATGATGATCTATTAGGGCTTCCAAACAAATATACAAAATTTCATAGACGTATGTATGTATGTATGTATGTATGTATGTTTGTCCACGCATATCTCCGGAACTATTAATCGGATCGTGACCATTTTTTTTTTATTGGCTTACATTTTCTTCAACTTAGGGAACAGAGCAAGTTTCATCAAGATCGATTCAGTAATTTTCAAGATATGGACTAATACGTGTAAGTGTGACGGCCTGGCTTATTGATAAGAGTTACGGGTGTAGTGTCAAAGGGAAAACATCTCAAAACCTTGGTCAAATACTAGTGCAAAAACTAAAAATTACGAAATAAAAAGTAATTTAAAAAAATTAAACCGACTTCAAAAAGAAATTAACTCAAAATTATGAAATAACTTTAATTTCGTAAGTCGGTGGCATAAAACTAAAATACAGATCCCAAGACACCGACTTCCGAAATTAAAGTTATTTCATAATTTTGAGTTAATTTCTTTTTGAAGTCGGTTTAATTTTTTTAAATTACTTTTTATTCAGTAGTCAGATAACTTTTACAGTTTTGCATTTTGACAGCTTTTCCATAGAAACCTGCCTAGCCTTTTCCCAACTATGTTGGGGTCAGCTTCCAGTCTAACCGGATGCAGCTGAATACCAGTATTTTACATGAAGCGGAAAAACATGCGTCACATCCACGCAAAATGGCCGTCAAAATTGATTGGTAAATCAGAGTAAGTTCTTCAGGCCTTTCCTGAGCTAAGTCTAGTTTTCTATAGGTTTCAGCGGTTGCCAACTTGTATTTTCGTTTCAGGATTTTGTTTCAAAACGGTGCCAGCGGAACCCTATTAGCTAGGTATGCCGCCGCCCGCCGCCGCCCGCCCCGTCTGTCTGTCCGTTTGTCTGTCTCATGGCTGTATTAGTGAAAACTTCTTTAGGCGCGTAGGCCATTTTTTAAGATGGGGAAAAAACCATTGAACTCGCGCCACTGTTACCGTAAGCGACACCGCGTGTGTTTTGTTTTTATGACGATTAAAAAAATACCCGCTTCGGATGGGTGACCATCTTTACATATCAAGACCTCTCCGTGCCTCGGAAAAGCACGTTAAGCCGTTGGTCCCGGCTGTCATTCGTGGATCTTTGACAGTGGTTACAGATCGTCAGAAGCCCGAAAGACTGACAACCAGTCTTACAAAGGGGTATCGTATTACCCAGTAATTGGGTTATGGAGGTCAGATAGGCAGTCGCTCCATGTAAAATACTGGTATGCAGCTGCATCCGGTTAGACTGGAAGCCGACCCCAACATAGTTGGGAAAAAGTTAAGCAGATGATGAAGACGTTTTAAGTATACCGGTAAATGACAACCCTGTTATCAATTTATGTATGTTAAATTTCTCTCTGGGTCCAATACTGGAGTCCATGAAGACGAAGTCGCGGGATTATAATTCTATAAATACATATTTGTTACGGCCGCGAATCATATTTTAATCAACGTTGTACAACTTAATACTGACCAGCAAATTGCAAAAAACGTAAAAAAAATTGAATTTCGCGGGTTAAATAATACACAGCAGTCCTCATTTCATTCCAAAAAGTAATACCTACATAGCCTGTTTTTGCTAATCACCAAAACAAAACCTAAAAAAAATTGTTGGTTATAAATTATCACCTTTTTTGTTATTTGAAATACTTTTTGTTATTTAGACATACGTCTCAATTTATATCTTATTTATTTGTATACCTAACAATACAATTTGATGACAGTCGGAAAATAGTCATCTTTTTGCATAAATCGTCCATCATCTGCCTAGCCTTTTCCCCAACTATGTTGGGGTCGGCTTCCAGTCTAACCAAATGCAGCTGAATACCAGAATTTTACATGTAGCGACTGCCTATCTGACCTGCATAACCTAGTTACTGGGTAATAAGATACCCCTTGGTAAGAATGGTTGTCAGAATTTAGAGCTTCTGGCGACCCGTAACGACTGTCAAAGATCCACGAATGACAGCCGGGACCAACGGCTTTTCTGAGGCACGAAGGGATCTTGGTATATAAATATAAATATAACCCATCCACGGACCAACCGCGGCAAGCGTAGCTTAACCTGATCGGTCGACCCGTGCGGCTGTTACTCGTACTTTGCCACGAGCCCCTTTTGTATAAATATCATTCTTTAAAAGTTCATCCTCCTCATCATTCAGCCCGGAATCACTCACTGCTAGGTCCCACCAAGACCCAGCATGTGAGTGCAGGGGGGGGGGGGGGGGGGAGCTGGTGAGCCTCCACTTTCTTCTGCCATACTTCCCGGTTCCGTACGTCCCTCATCCAGGTATTTCCCGCGACTTTGGCCTTAAGTCCAATCAAATATCAAAAGGTTACTAAGTCTGACAACCACCAAATCAAGGGTAAACGTGTCACCCAGTAACTGGGTTGTGGAGGTCAGATAGGCAGTGGCTCCGTCTAAAATACTGGTATTCAGTTGCTTCCGCTTTTATTGGAAGCCGACTCCAACAAAAGGCTTGGCAGATGATGATGTTGATGATATTATAGTTTGTGGGTTTATCATTGTGACAATCTGCTTGATGATTAATTGGCCAATGACATTAGGCACCGGTATTATTACTAGCAACCTCATACGCAAGATGGTCGAGAATTCACTACATTGTCAGAATTATTAGCTGTGACAATGCACATTCAATGACCACTCGTGTGCTTGTGAGATCGACCGACCTTACTATGTGTGAATATGAATCTGCCATTTAAAGAACTTGTTCTAATATCTAACAATTTATCAGTCAGTAGCAAACCCGCCCCTGCTCCACAAGGTTTTTACGACTTGACAAAACATCGAGTTTTTATTAATATAAGTTTAATATGAAATTATTATACCTATAAAATTTCCAGAATAAATTCTCTAAAGGTTAGTGTTCAAAATCCGTTGCGTAATTTAGAAAAATATCGCGGTCACAGACACACGAAAAACGACTTTAATTTATAAAACCTATGTATAGATAAAGATAGATTTATTTGATAACAATACTATTTGATGACAGCCAGAATGATTGTCATAATATTATTTTTCTTAAAAAATTAAAAAAAATATAATTCTTAATTCTTAAAAAGTTTACTCATAATAATAGAGATATTATATCGAAATATAAAACTTTGTGATTTTTTGCCCATAGGTCAATTATCTTGATGATTAATTGGCCAATGATATTTTGCTTTTAACATTTAAAATGTAGGTATCTGTCATTTGAAGAACCTGTTCAGCAAAAAAATGCTTTTTGTTGTTGGAAAAAGATCTTTAGCTTTTAACTCTATTTAAATCATGTGTTTATGCTCGTGCCTTCTCTATATGAGAAGACGACTTTGCCCAACAGTGGGACAAGATTAGGCTGGTATTATTATAACAAACTCAAAGCAAAACCATTTACACTTACAGGCACTTTTGAATTGTCAAATAGTCGGTCAGTTAGTCAGAAAGTTGAAGCTAGTTGCCCATTCCAAAACGTGATCTCTATTTAGAAGAAACTCCAAGGACACTCCGCCCTTAAGACGACCCACTGACCAAATCAAGATACCTATCACAAAATCCTGCGTATCTTTTATTATTTTCAAATCTAGATTTTCGATATGTATATACTATCGAAATTTTTGTCATTTTCAAACGCGTCGCTACACGGAATGTGTCTTGTAAATTAAAAAATCAATAAATCATAATAATCCCACAGAAGCAGATGCTATAAATTTAGACACGTAATAAATTAATTTGTGAAACGCTTATGTATCAGGTCATCATTCATTACGGAATTTTAAATGGATGCCCATGATTCATGGTTTAGGAAAATGTTTTGGCAAAGCTTTATAAATATTATGAATGTAATAGTTTAATATTTTTATGTAAATAAATTATATATTGAATCAACTGCCCCATTTTATTTTTAACAGTTCCCGAGAAGGCCCATAAAGGTAATGAAAGACATTAGGCTTAATAAGAATTAAAAAAAAATACTTACGTTCCTACAAAATCCCACTTGATACACTAAATCAATCCTTCATATCAACAATATTTTTTTCTATAAAAGAAAACTGAACAAACACTCACTAAACACAGACACTAAACCGAACGCGCCTTAAAAATCTAAAAACAGAATTGTCAAAATCGCGCGGGAACAATTGCATAGACAGACAAAAAAAAATGCAGATAAAAAATAATATTGACAGTTAATTGAATTTTTACAAAAGAGGTTTTAACGTTTGGAGCGCTAACTCTATACGCGAATCGGCGGCGACTGGCGAATGAGTCTACCCACCCCCCTTCTATAGGCGTGGCTTTGACATACCCACAGCGGGGCGGAGCCCTGGCTGAGTAATTTTTTTTCCTATTTATACTTTTCTTGGTTTTATTATATTCGTCGGCAGTTTATTATATTGTAATGTCCGACTGTTTGTTCATCATTGTATTGAGTCCGTGATTTTGCGCGTCTTAATTGAGTAACATTTTTTGTGATAGGACAAACTTGCCGCCATTTTAAGTTTAAAGCATTGGGTGGCTTTAATTAGTATACTGTTGGTATTCTGTTGTCTGTGGTCTCGAAGATTTTATTTTTGGGTGGTCGTGGAAATGTTTGGGGCTACAGATGAAAATATTTCAGTGTTAATAAATTAGCTTAGGGCTTATTTTAATATTATTTATTGATGATAAACTTAATTTAGTGAATTTTCCAGTTCCTTTTTTTTACGATATAAATGGTAATTATTTCGTATTACTTTACTGATAAATAAATAATATCTTTATGTTTTTTTTTATAAATACGAAATATTTATGAAAAATAACGTTGCAGCAATTTTAAACTACAATTTGTACCTACATTTAAAATATTAGTAACTGTCAGATATCCTACCTACTCTACTTAGTAGGGTATTAGGCACTGACCTGTATTATACAAATTGTATGATAGAGGTCAGTGGGAATAGGTCATTATAACCAAATTAGTGGCTTAGATATCATTAGGTAGATACCTACCTGCTAATTAGTATGACAGGTAGCTTGATACTTATTATTAGGCACAATATATAATGACAGATGGCTGTACCTAACACTTGTAATGTCAACGCCTTTCAGAGGATCATTCTCATGATTTTAAGAACGTTCGCAGTCTGATCTCAGCCTCTGTCAAAAATACGTTTTTGACATTGATTGTCGCTGAGGTGCGATTGCGACTAGATTTTGAACGTTTTTAATTACGGCAAGTGGCCTTCAGCTCTACATAGTTTTTCAGTCCATTCCGAGGGCATGGCAGTGCCAAGCTCCAAGTCAGGGTTGGAATTATTTCAGTTTCTCAACACACACGAGGGTTGAAATGCGGCGCTGATTTCAATGTTAATAAAATTAATAGTTATAACTACATAACTATTGTTAGATTTTGGTAAAATTATATGTATCTATACTTACCTAAATAATGAATTACTTTGTGTAAATTATTTCATCACCACTACTCTCAAAACCGTGAAAGAAAACATTGTGAGGACACCGGCAAGCCTTAGACCCAAAAATTCGAAGACATGTGATATCTACTACCCCCACTGGGCCGGCGTGGTGAATTAGGGCCCACTCCCTCTCACAGAGAGGAGGCCTGTGTCCAAGCAGTAAGAACATTATAGGCTGGTTATGTTGTAACTATGTAGGTATGTATAGGTATGCGAAACCACCCAAAAAAAAGGGACGGCTTTATTTTGTCTTCGTTTCCTATTTTCATAACAATAATGATACTATACCACTGCAGGATAAAGGTCATAGCACACGTATCAAACCGGAAAGGGATCGGCACCGTATCAACTCGAGCCGTTCAGTATTCTTTGTATGAAACTCCCTACTGCAACGCACACTAATCGGAATCGTAACGTAATCGCCTCGCTTCGGGACAAGCTCACGAACCGCGGCGCCGTGCGTTACGGCTCGTCGTCCCCGCGCTCACGGCTCGTCGTCCCCGCGCTCACGGCTCGTCGTCCCCGCGCTCACGGCTCGTCGTCCCCGCGCTCACGGCTCGTCGTCCCCGCGCTCACGGCTCGTCGTCCCCGCGCTCACGGCTCGTCGTCCCCGCGCTTACGTCTCTTCGTCCACCCTCGCCCCTCTAACCCCTCCGGCATGCCTGCTGCACCATCAACCAGCGCGAGCGGTCGGAGCCCTAAGCGCGGCGTCGCCTAGCCGTAGCCGAGTCGACGTATCGGAGCTTCTGATCCACTTTGGTTACGTGCTTACGTTAGTTTGACGGCGAGGCGAAAGGCGATACTGTGCCGATCCCTTGCCGATTTGATAAGTGTCCTTAAAGATACTCATACACCTTCACACTTGCCCACTCTAGAGGGGTAAAAACAAGTGACAATCGTTTTCAAATCGTTTTGTATTTCTACACAACGACTTTCAACTTTAAAGCTTTTTGGTAACTTAGGTACGTCAGTCGCTTACGTGTTTGACGTTTTTATCATTGGTGACGCTGACAGAATGTCACCTTGTGGACAAAACTGCCGCTGGAATCCAGTCGAACATTGGAAAGGTCTAATTGGTAATAATTAATTTAGATTAGATTATATTTATTACAAAGTTATATCTATTTTATGGCAGATTTTAAACCCACAATCTGCGCCTAACACCTCATTTATTTCAAACACTCGTTAGCATAAAATAAATACCTAGTGTTACCGCTTATTTTATCTACTAACTTAAAAGTTGATAAATATTATAGCCGTACATTATCTATTCAGCCTTTTATAGGCTACAACAGTAACCAATTCGCATAATTTGACATAACTCGTTTAAGAAATTATACGTTTATACCAAACCAGCTGAGACATAATTCTTAGAAAATTATAATTTTAATAGCTTAATTATTTTTAGCTTACTGAATATCTTCGTATAATATTCTTGCCTTTTGTAAAGAAATATTTAAGCTAACTTATTATATTTTCCTGCTTATGTTTTCATTAATACCATATTAGATAACCTACTAATAGGTATTTTAAATGTGAAAGTTCGTGAAGATGTTTGTTAGGTACTCAATTACGCGTAAACCGTTGAACAGATTTAGATTAAAATTGGCACATAAATAGAACATTTCCTGGATAATGACATAGGATACTTTATAACGATATTCCCACGGGATCGAAACTTACGCGGGTGAAACCGCGGGGCGCTGCTAATGATAAAATTACGTTGATATTAAATGAATAATTGTTGTATTATGAATTCCATATTAAATTATTTAAATACGAGTTATAAGTAGGTAGTTCATAACAATTATTAGAAGACAAAATTAAAAGAAATGTAAGTATTTATCGAATTTAGGTATTATGTCGAAAAGTCTTATTTTTATTTTATTTCACCAACATGGGCACTTATGAAACGTCAGAAGCTAGGTGCACGGTTCCAATTGGTTGTTTCCTATGGAGAAGAACCGGCAAGAAACTCCACGGGTACTCTTTTAAAAATAATTGGCTTTTACAATGTTTCCAAATAACAGAATTAACAGGTACCTGGGAGGACAGTGCAGGCCTGTCAACAAGTACCAGGTAATTAATAAAATAGAAAATGGTCAACAAATCGACGTATTCCACATGGGCACCCGCTTAGATGGCACCTGAGTGAATGTGCCGCTGTGTGTCAGGTGCATTCACTCAGGTGCCATTTAAGGGGGTGCCCAATGTGGAACACGTCAACAAATCTTCTAAAGGATGACGTTTTGAGGATGGACAGCAGCTCAGCGTCTTCCCGTCTGCTAATAGCAACAGTCTTACCTACTGCGATCACAAGTCCGTCTGCCAACGGTAGATTTTCATCATCTGCCCCTTTTCCCAACTATGTTGGGGTCGGCTTCCAGTCTAACCGGATGCAGCTGAATACCAGTATTTTACATGGAGCGACTGCCTATCTGACCTCCACAACCTCTGGGTAATAGGTACGATACCCCTTGGTAAGACTGGTTGTCAGACTTTCGGGCTTCTGACTACCTGTAACGACTGTCAAAGATCCACGAATGACAGCCGGGACCAACGGCTTAACGGGCTTGGTCTCGGTATGTAAAGATGGTCACCCATCCACGGACCAACCGCGGCAAGCGTAGCTTAACCTGATCGATCGACCCGTGCGGCTGTTATTACTTGCTACAAGCCCCTCTAACGCCAACCGTAGGTTTTACCTATTTAAAGAGAAAAGAATATTTTTTTTAATGTTTGTTTGTAACACTTTAACGCTAAAACGGCTGAACGGGTTTGGATGGAATTTGGCACATGGGTAGACCATTTTCTGACGATGTTTTCTTTCACCGTTTCGAGAGCAGTGGTGATGAAATTATTTACACAAAGTAAAGCGCCTGTCTGGGTTCGAACCCACGACCTTACAACTCGTAAATCGGTTTCGGCTACCCGAAACTGTCAAATTTTTCCCAATCAACCTTGAACCTTGATGCTTTAGCGATAAAGTTGAAAATCTATTAAAGAAATTTGACAGATTGTAGTAGCTTGCTGGCGTCTATACCATCGACAGCTCAACACTTTTTTTTTTAAGACTAAGAAATTGCTTCAGAAATTACTTTTACAGAATGTCTCATTTGTCAAAAACACAGTTTCTTTGCAACATAATATCGCCCGTTAGTCTCACCCCCTTGCATTCCTAACCACCTGGGGGAAAGGGGGGGTGAGAAAAATAAAAAACCACCCCAAAAGAAGGGAGTTTTTTAATTAGTCACCTTTTTTAAGTGTTTTTAAGATGGATGCTGCGTTTAGACTGGATAGTGGAGTGGTGAAGGAGTAATGTTACGGGAGAGTAGAGTGATCTATTGATTTTAAAAAGTGATACTTTGTTTATTTTTATAAATTACATATAACATTCAAAACGCCATGGGGTTAGGTAATGTTGTACCTATAGTACACCCGAATTTCATTTATTTGCATACCATATAGGTATATGAATAAAGGTGTTACGAATAGGCTAAAAGCTAAGATACAGTTATGGACCCTGTAAGGGCACAGCAACATAAGTAACAAGCATTTCGCCAGAATTTATGTTAAAGTCCAATTTCCACCTGCTATTGAGATATTCGAGGTAAAAAAAGCCCAATAACACTTCGTACGACCTGGGAATCGAACCCAGGACCATGCTTAACGGTAGCGCTTATGGCCAAGACCAATGAGACAGCTGTTATAAAGTTACATGGATACTTTCATTATCTATCATATTAAAAGCTTGTAGGTACGCACGGCTTCACATCAAGCCAAACATAACCAGTATAAACTGACTTCTGGGGGCCTAAAAAGGCCACTTTGGCAGAATCATAAATGGATAACATTATGAATCATAATGGACAGTTAACTGTTAAGTTAATCGTATCAAATCCCATTGGTGAAGGATATTTTATTTCAGTTATTTTTTTTTTGTCTGTGCTAAAATACCAATCAATCCAATCCCAATCTTTTTGATGATTGACTGTCTTCGCCATATTATAATTCATAATGTTATCCTGTTATGATTCTGCCAAAGTGGCCTTTTTAGGACCCCAGATTGTATGAATAGCCTATACAATGCAAATTCAGCTAAAACTGGACATGAGGAGGCTTAATAATATGTAGCCATGTGTAGGTATTATAAAGTTAAAATATACTTACTCTTATAACATAAAACACTTTCAATCCATTCTAATCGAATAACTTGAACCAATTTTATAGAGCGTTCAATGAGGTACCCAAATAACAAAAACACAAACTTGTTAAAATATTTATTACATTACATAAGAAAGAACCATTTCGAAATATAATAAAAAATATCAAAACTTAAAAAAAAAGCCATTTCACGACTTGCTATCCGATGCATATTAAAATATAAAATTGGTTTTCATAAAAACTTAAATACAATTTTATACAATCACGTTTCAATTTCAATTATTTATAACAAGTTGGTTAGGTGTTAAGTACCTATATTGTTAGGTATATAAGTGGATTGGTATTGTGGCTATAATAACAAGCTGTTATAACAATAAAAAGATGGTCAGGTATTTAATTGTAATTTACAGATGGCATGGTGCAGAAATTATATCAATCATCTTATAATATGAATGACTATAATCTTTGACAGTCGTTACGGGTAGTCATAAACCCGAAAGTCTGACAACCAGTTTTAGAATAGAATATTCTTTATTATATAGGTACACCAAAGTCCTAGCAAAGGGGCAATCGTATTACCCAATAACTGGGTTATGCAAGTCAGATAGGCAGTCGTTCCATGTGAAATACTGGTATTCAGCTGCACCCGGTTATACTGGAAGCCGATCTAAACATAGTGGGAGAAGGCTCAGCAGATGATGATGACAGGCAGATGGTTTTAATGACCTTTTTCGCCTAAACTCAACTAGCGCAAGTAACTCGCCCGGTCTAAACAGACCGCAAATATCTTAGGTAGTTGCGAATAAGTCTTATCATGTCGTAAAACACAGCCAATGTTTTCTTTTCGCGCATTTCTCAACAGATAGTTATGTTCGCTCCCTTTTTAATTAAAAAAGTTAACTTACAAGTCACTTTGGTGTATTTGAGACTTTTCTTCGTTAAAAAGAAAAATGGTGTCTATGGCTTGTTTTTTTTTTGTTTGTTCTTTCAATTACTTTTAATTTATACCTAATGCTGGCTGGTTAGGTTGCAGAATATTTACTTAGTTTTAACTAAGTATCTGAAGCCTTTCTCTTGGCATTCAGTGTTTGAAACGGAATATTTTTCCCTTCTTGGTGTGTTATTCCCATAGATTTTGGTGACTTTTGATATCGTAGGATTGTTAGTGTAAACAAAAAAAAAACGTTTTTCTTGACTTAGTTCAACCCCAAGTTGACAGGAATTCTGAAACAGAAAGAATTTTAATGTAGGTAAGCAATTCAGTATTCATCAATTCCATAGGAACCTACTCGTTTTTTAGGGTTCCGTACCCAAAGGGTAAAAATGAGACCCTATTACTAAGGCTCCACTGTCCGTCTGTCCGTCTGTCACCAGGCTGTATCTCATGAACCGCGATAGCTATAGACAGTTGAAATTTTCACAAATTATGTAGATAAGCATTTGTGTGGCCGCTATAACAACAAATACTAAAAATAAAATAAATATTTAAGGGGAGCTCCCATACAACAAACGTGTTTTTTTCGGCGTTTTTGCCCTGTGGTACGGAACCCTTCGTGTGCGAGTCCGACTCGCACTTGGCCAGATTTTTGTTTGTGTTCTTTCTTGCATCATGTTTACCACAAATAGTTGTATTTTCTTTATTTCTTTCTTTTTTCGTTATTCCTATCCATTCAATAATAGGTAAAAAGTACCTGCTTAGGTACAGAAAACTGTATCACTACCTACTAACGCGCCTATTTGTTTAATTCTATGGAAAACCATTTCCCACGACCTTACAACTCTTGACATTAACAAAACTAGAACATAAGCGGCTCCCTAGAAATTACTTACAACAGTTATAACCACTCTCAAACCTACCTACCTAATTTAAAGCTTCAACAGGAAGTCACACCTACCAATTTTGCCTACGAACAAAAACAATAAAATAATTCCCAAAAAAAAAAAACAATTCGAACTATTTCTCATGAGTATAGCTTCAAAATGACTGCTCAGACTCTCATTACGACTCATTCTTTCAAGAAACGCCCGATAATAAATGTCAATTAGTCATAATTGTTACTGTTGAACGCAAAAGCCCTAATGAGGAATGCTTATGAGCGAGAATAAAAGAAAATTGTGCAATAAAGAGTGTATTATTGAGTATAATAATACGTTCCGATGTATATAATGTGATTCAATGAAACGTTTCGCCGACTAGCTCAGATAAGTATCTTTAGCAGGCAATTTCTTAGATAATAATCTAGCTTGTTGAATGAATTGGGACTTGCAGTGCCATCTCGTGTCGAATAGATGAACTAAAAACCTCAAGTAATCTCAGTCTTCTAATTTTAGTAAAGCGGCATCTAGTGGTGAATAGCCATACTAAATCATCATCTGCCTAGCCTTTTCCCAACTATATTGGGGTCGGCTTCCAGTCTAACCGGATGCAGCTGAATACCAGTATTTTACATGGAGCGACTGCCTATCTGACCTCCACAACCCAGTTACTGGGTAATAGCCATACTAAATATGACCTTAGAAAACATCATGGGTTGTTAGTATATGGATATGAATATAGATGGCGCTGTAACCAAAAATATAAATACACACTTTTCCACAATGGCGACGCCATTAAGCTTATTTAAACAATACATATAGCCATTAAATTAGCTGCCTATTCTTTTAACTAAACGGCGCCGTTCAACTAGCAGCCTGATTCAGCCAATGCATCTAATAGGTACAACATTAGGGGTGAAAATGTGAGGAAAAAAATGGACTAAAATTTAAATTGGTGCCTACCTACCTCAACTGTTATTTAATCATTAGGGAGGTTATTATGATCAGTTGAAAAAAATAACGGGCAGACATTTTATTTTAGGCTGTCGATAAATAAATTAGAATTTTTATAGATATATTTATAATACCTTACACGTTTAAAACATAGGTACCTAAAGTAGGTAGATATTGATACTAATTTCATCATTTTGTCAATACCTACATTAATGGCAGCTTGTATAATTTTATTTGTCTCTATTGCAACAATCGTCGTCGTCGAGTGCTATGAAAATAGTACCAGTCTATTTAATCAACACGGCACACTCAGCAACGGCAGGAATAGCTGGTCATAGATTAAACAGCGCAGAGATGTAGGTAGGTACAATACGACCGACGTAACTTGGCGAGCCAGGGGGTCTACTCCGAAGCGGTTAACCACTGTATCGGCCGAATGTTCGGTCATTTTCTACTACCATTAATTTCCTATATTGACTATTGGTCCCGACCAAACTGTGCCAATCAGAACCTTTTTGGAACCCTTAACACTTTTTTTACCTTTTTTTTTTTAAATTCGTATTAGGACAACAATATTTAAATCAGAAAATGACCGAACATTCGGCAGATAGGTACAGTGGTTAACCGTTTCGGAGTAGACCCCCTGAACTTTGCGCAGAAGGCTGCGCAGTAAGATTTTTTAGGAACCAAATGGTGACATGAGGCGAGTGAGAGAACATGCGCGAAAGTTCTTAGTGCCTATGTTCAGGTCCATCAAGTTACGTCGGTCGTATTGTAGTACAGTCCTTTCATAGCAATTTTTTGATTTCAATACTGTCTAAATCATTGTGATCTTTATTCTCATTGTAATAAGGGTGGTGTTGGGTTGCTGCCACTGACAAGTCTGTCAAAATCATTGTGATCTCTATTCTCGTCATAATAAAGTTGCTGGTAAGTTGCTGCTGTCAGAACTAAAAACTCTACCTTCATTTCGCCAGTAATGTTAACTTCCTAAATCGCTTATCTATGGGAAAGCCTATTGATTAAGTAGACTGATAGCAAAATTATAATAGTATTAAGTTTTAGAGTGGTGACTCGAAACTTATGAACAGCGGTGTGCAGTGGAAGTTTGTATTGCCGTGTATAACACTCAGTCAAGAATAAACCAATGTATTAGAGCCGAACTGTGTATTATTTAGTAGAATAATTAATTATAGAAATACATAAAATGCAAGACGAAGAATTGTGACATTAGCAAAAATTATAAACAAGAATGTTGCTTGGCAACGTCACGTTAATCAATGACCATATAGAGTCATAGAGTAGGCTATACAGTCTTCACACCCTCACAACTTTTTGCAGAATTAAGGGATTCTGTTCAAGCCAATCTTCTTGCTCAAATCTTGCAGTCTGGGCCCATAGAGTGGTTTCGTCAGCATGTCTGCTAGCTGCAGTTCTGAAGATACTTGCTTAACTTCAAGGTCCCCGTTGGCAACGCATTCTCTTACGAAGAAATGCTTCAACTTAATATGTTTCGTACGCTTGTGGTACTCGTATTTAGGGTTCTGTGACAGCTTGATTGCTGACTCATTGTCTAGATATAGTGTAGGCTGGTTCAACTTCATCAGATCTTTCAATAGACAATTTAGCCATATAAGCTCTTGTGAAGCCTCGCTGGCTGCAATTACTTCCGCTTCGGTAGAGGAAATGGATACAACGTTTTGGCGTTGAGATCTCCAGCTAATAGCAGCTCCTGCGAGTAAGCACACACTACCAGACGTCGATCTGCCGGTGGTTTGATCGCCAGCAAAGTCTGAGTCGGAGTAGCAGACGATATTTTCAGTCGAATCATTACAGTAGGTAAGACCTTTGTCACTTGTTCCTTTTAAGTATCGAAAAATCCGTTTAACAAGCGCAACATCTCTGTTCCTTGGCTTATCTAGGTTTCTCGATGCTATTCCTACTGCATAGGAGATATCGGGTCTAGTGCCCACGGCCAAGTATGTTAAGGCACCTACGGCTTGTCTGTAAGGAAAGCTTTTTTCAGCTTGTGTTTCTTCATCTCCTCCCATGTTTTCTTTAACAATAGGTGTTGGTACAGACTTGCTATTGTTCATTGTAAATTTTTCTAAAAGCTTCTTTACGTATGATGTCTGACGTAGTGTGATCTTGTCGTCTTTTCTTACAATTTCCATGCCTAGGAAATATGTAGCAGGCGACGTTCGAATCTTCAGTCGTTTTTGTAGTTCATCAACAAACTCAGCTTCAGCTTCTTGTGAGTTGCTTGCTACAAGCCCGTCATCAACATAAAGAGCTATGAGGACTCTCTTTGTCCCTTTTGTCCTCGTGTATAGACAAGGATCAGCTTCGGACTGTTTGAAACCTGATTGTAACAAAAAAACATTTATACAGGTATTCCAACAACGTGGAGCTTGTTTGAGTCCGTACAGGCTTCTTTTCAGGCGACATGCTCGGTTTGTGCCATCGTTGAAACCTTCAGGTTGCTTCATAAAAATTTGTTCTTCTACTGTTCCGTTTAGGAACGCTGTAGTGACGTCAAATTGTAGAAGCCTTAAATTTTGTTTGACAGCAGTTGCGAGAAGGGCTCTGATAGTACTGAGACGTGCTACCGGACTGAATGTTTTATCGTAATCGATACCAGCTTGTTGTGAAAAACCTTTAATTACCAGTCGTGCTTTGAAGCGTTCAATACTTCCGTCGGGGTTTGTTTTCACTTTATACACCCATTTGCATGGTAAGGCTTTTCTACCTTTTGGTAATTCTACTAGTTCCCATGTTTCATTCTCGTGGAGTGATGAAATCTCGCTTAGCATTGCTTCTAACCATTTGTCTTTGTTTGGTGAGTCAAGTGCTTCTTTGTAAGAAGTTGGTTCTTTTTGTTTGATAACATCATCTGCAGCTGCCAGTAAGAAATCGTCAAATTTTCGTGGTGGGTGTAATAGCGATCTGTCTCGAAGTGTCCGTGTTTCAACAGGTTCATCAAGTTGGTGTTCATCATTATCAGCTCGAGGTTCGTCAGGTTGTTGTTCTTCGTTTTGTGGAAGAATGCCCTGAGGAATGTTGTTTTCCTGATCTTGATCATTTTCAATCTCAGCCTGCTGTTCAGTGTCTTCATAGATGCTATCGTTTTGATGATTGTTATCGTTTGTATCTTCGTCGTTTTGAAGTTCAATTTCGATAGATTGTGAATTGTTCCTAGACGCTACTCCTTGCTTATTCACAGCTTCAATTTCAATCGTCTCTGTTTGTGTTAGAGGTATTGGTTGAGTATGAATGTTTTCATAGAAGTTGCTCTTTAAGATTTTCACATCTCTCGAAATGACGGTCTTGTGTTCAGACGGAATGTAAATTTTATAGGCTTTGCTTATTTCTGAATATCCCACAAATACACCAGGTGTTGCTTTTGGAGCAAATTTATGTCCTCTGGGACCTTTCTTCAGAACAAAGGCTTTGGATCCGAATGCATGTAAGTGGTTGACGCAGGGCTTTCTTAGTACCCACCTTTCAAATGGTGTTTGATTGTCAATAGCACTGTTGATACTTCTGTTTGCTAAGTAGTTAGCTGTGTTTATTGCTTCAGCCCACAGATGTAATGGTGCATTGGCATCAATAACCATCGTTCTGCCTTTTTCCACAAGGGTTCGGTTTTTCCGTTCTGCAATACCGTTTTGTTCAGGCGTATAGGGTGCGGATAGTCGTTGTCCAATCCCGTTTGCCTTGAGGTAATTTTGAAATTCTTTATTAATGTACTCAGTTCCATTGTCAGTTTGTAGGAACTTTATTTTATTTCCAGTAGAGTTCTCCATTAATTCTTTATATTCCTTGAACTTCTCAAGTACATCAGATTTGTTTTTTAGGAAGTATACGCGGCCATATCTGCTGTAGTCGTCTATAAACGTCACAAAGTATTTGTTGTTTGCAGTGCTTGGAGTTCTTATAGGGCCACACACATCACTGTGTACAATTTCCAATCGTTGAGTTGTTCGTGGCGTGGTTCTATGTTTGGGGCTTGGCACTCGTGTCATTTTTGCTTGAATGCATGCTTCACAGTCAGATGCTTTTTCATCTTTGTTGAACTTTAACCCAATCAGCGTCTCATTTTTCAAAGATAGAAGGAGGTCGTTGTAGTTCATGTGTCCCATTTTTCTATGCCACTCTCCAATGGAGTTGTCTGGAGTCGTCACCATACTCGTTTCTGGGTTTTCAGTACAGTCATTAATAACTTGTGTTTTGACGTAGTAGAGATTGTTTTTCTTCTCTGCAGTCATTAGAGTTTTGTTATTTTTTATTATTTTAGCTTCATTTCCAGTAAAGGTGACAGTTGCACCGTTTTGTGTCATTTTGGAAACAGAAAGAAGATTCGCTGTGAGGTTGGGTACATACAGTGTTTCTAGTAGACTTACTGTGTGGTCTGTATTTGTTGCGACTCGGACTGTACCACGTCCTTTAATTTCAGCGGTTTGTTCCTTCGAAGCTAGGTTAAGTTTGCGTGATTCTGCATTCAACGTGGTGAAGCTCTCTCTTGCGTAGGTCATGTGAGATGTGCATCCGCTATCCAATACCCAGTCCTTGCGGTTTCCATTGTTGGCAGTCAAGAGACATTCGTCGGTATGATGTGTCGTTTCATTTTGACCCTTGGATGTCATCTTCTTAGATTTGTTTTTCTTTGACCAGCAGTTTGAACATATTTTGTGATGGCTTTTCTTAAAATTGTGTGCTCCTGTTTTTTTGCATATTCTGCATGAAGCGTAGAAAGATTCTTGTTGAGTATGAGTACTCGTGCTTGGTTCCATTTGTGAGTGTCGAGCCTCGCTTTCCTCAATAATCTTCGTTTTGAGCTCATCTGGTTTTGGCAGTGTGTCTCTGCTCTCAATTGCGATTCTGAAGTTATCGTATTCGGGTGAAAGGCTGTACAGCATCATTATCGTGAGTAGATCATCATTGATGTTTATCTGCATGTCAGCAAGTTTATCAACGGTGTCCATAAATTTGTTTATATGCTCACGAACGTCATTGCCTTCTAGTTTTGTTAGTATTAACTGCTTTAGAAGAGATGCTTTACGAGCTGGACCTTTGCTCGCGTATATCGCTTTCAGTTTGTCCCAAATTTCTTTTGCAGTTTTGCATTGCTTTATTTGTTTTAGCTCTGAAGGAGCGATTAGAAGAATAAGGGTTGACTTAGCTTCTTTCTCCTTGTCAATTTCTTCAATACCAGCTTTTTCAGATATGTTTTCTTGCACATATTTCCAGAGTTTATCTTTAATCAACACAGCTTCTGCCTGTATCGCCCAGGTATCATAATTCTCCTTGTTTAGGGGTTGTATGTTTACCTTAGACATTTTTGGTTCGTTTTTCTTGATGCGATGCTACCATATTAAGTTTTAGAGTGGTGACTCGAAACTTATGAACAGCGGTGTGCAGTGGAAGTTTGTATTGCCGTGTATAACACTCAGTCAAGAATAAACCAATGTATTAGAGCCGAACTGTGTATTATTTAGTAGAATAATTAATTATAGAAATACATAAAATGCAAGACGAAGAATTGTGACATTAGCAAAAATTATAAACAAGAATGTTGCTTGGCAACGTCACGTTAATCAATGACCATATAGAGTCATAGAGTAGGCTATACAGTCTTCACAAATAGGCAATCGTTCATGAAATTGATAACGCTTAGGTAGATACTTCTTAAATTAAAATGATGAGTAACTTCATGATATGTCCAAACTTTTTGTGGAATAGAAACAAAAACAATACAATTTTCTCGTTAAAGAAACATCACGAACCACTACCACTGATTTCCAGTAATTTCCACACATTTTAGATTTAGGGTTCCGTACCCAATACGACCCTTCAGCACTTACCTACTTTTTTTTTTTCGGGAAAAGTCTCCTTCCGTAGCATATTTTTATCTTAAAAATTGGTGCTGTGCAAGGGTACGTTGTAATGTATCTGTCTTTATACACACCCATAACTGGGCACAAATCCCGACTCCAGGCTGAAATTGAAAAAACCTCAAACCCAAGACCTCAACTCAACGCGACCTCTAGACCAGTTTTTTTTAATCGTTGTGCAGTAGGAAAGCCCAGTCTATAAAGGGTGACTGGTAATTAGTGACCGATACTTAAACACGTGATTTTACTCATCATTATGAACAACTTCTACTATGGGAACAGACCTGAAATCGCGAAAAAAAATCAGCTGTTCCCTACATTTATGTTCGTCTAACTCGTCAAAATGTAGGGAACAGCTGTTTTTTTTTTTCACGGTTTCAGGTTTGGTTCCATAGTAAAAGTTGTTCACAATGATGAGTAAAATCCTTCGATCAAGAATAGTACTAGATGCCCGATAAGCGCTTCAAAAACGGCCCGAAAAATACAAGCACGAATACTTTTGTGCTCTTATTTCAAATTAGTATGGTCCAATCATAGCCAATGTTAAGACGTCAAAATGCCTCAGTGCGCGTTCAAAAGTTGTGTAAATAACCACCGTAACACCAAGATTTTGGAAGGAATATCTTTTTTTTGGTAAGTTTTTATCATTAAATGTTTTTCATAAAATAATAACGCAATTAAATAGTAAATATAAATCAATTATCAAATATTATGATTGTTTGGCCAATGTTTGCGACAACGCGCCAACTACCACCAAACGGGGTGAATAGGGATGCAGGGGTGAATCGGGACAAAACTTTAAAATAGATTTTAGCATTGAAATAATACAGTTTGTTGCCGAAAAGGACACTTAATCGTTAATTATAATACAATAAACACATTAAACACCTTTTTGGCAACAAACTATATTATTTCAATGTTAAAATCGCTTTTAAAGTTTCGTCCCGATTCACCCCTGCATCCCTATTCACCCCGTTTGACGTACTCTAACAAACATTGAAGCATTGAAACGTAATTCCAAGAACTACGTCTAGTTCCAAATTCGAGTAAGTACGAAATTGTCAACAAAATGTTTTTAACCTTATTGCTTAGACGTTAAGTTTCATTTTAGAATAAATATTTTTGTACTTATTATAAAAATGACTTTTTATTTTCAAGTGACATTTTAAATTTATTGCTTCGATGACAGAAGGACTTAAATATTAATCATTTGCAATCGTAATTAAACTTTATGTTAGAGTGTTAAGGTTTATAATAATCTGAAGTTGTTAATATTATTAAACTTTTTTCTATAGTTCGTAGTAAGAAATATAAATGTTTATCTGTGTGCAAACGTGGCCACTTTAGCGACTTATTTTTGTTCCTAATCATTCATCTAGTACTATTCTTGATCGAAGGTAAAATCACATGTTTAAGTATCGGTCACTATATTACCAGTCACCCTATATACAGGGTTATTGGTAAAACACCAGCAACCTCTTAAGAGGTCATTGTACTCATCATTATGTTCCCTACATTTTGACGAGTTATACGAACATAAATGTAGGGAACAGCTGATTTTTTTTTCGCGATTTCATGTTTGGTCCCATAGTAAAAGTTGTTCATAATGATGAGTACAATGACCTCTTAAGAGGTTGCTGGTGTTTTACCAATAACCCTGTATAACGACGGTGATAAGATGCATTTCAAGTTCAAAGTAGACCACTTATCTGCGTTACATACTAATCTATGGTCGAATGTTTATAAACCGCGGCACATGCCCGGCCGCCGGCCGGCAATTCAGCCAGTGTTTTGTGAACCGTCATAAAGGAAGCTACTACAAAATGGCGCGCGTAAGTACAATTTTTTTTTTTATTACGACGATTCTTTATCGTAAATATTATTTCGGTAATAAAAGTTAGGATTGTTCGCGAAATTATGACTGAGTAGATTTTGAAGGTTTTTATTTTATTTCACTTGTATTTTTATTGATTAGGTAGGTACCTAACTAACTAGGTAATTAATAATTTATATGATTCGTTAGTAGGAGCATAATTAAGTAGGAATTGATTAAAACCGCTGTGTATTTTTCTTTTAATTTTTTTTATTACTAAATGGGCCCGCTCACGCAACACCTGACTGCTTCTGTCCTTATGTTTGGCTCCTCCTGTGCTCATGGCCCTCTCGGGCCGGGGGCCCCCTCTGGCTAGCCTATAGTTACGCCACTGTAGACAGTCTAATTTTTAGGTCTTTCTAAGACATTTGACTCTATCTCCAATATCATACTGCGCTGCTTTTCTGTTAGAATCTCACCGTGAAAACTTAGGTGAAGTGAGCGTGGAGTGAGCTGTCAATAGTGTCAATTCTTAGCAAAAACAAACTCACTTCACTTAAGTTTTCACGGTGAGATTTTTACAGAATCGACCGGCTGTGAAACACAAAAACTCGCGACGAAGCGAGGGCTTAGGTACGTTGGATAACCTATCAAATTCTATATCAATTGTCATATAATTGCGGTGAAATTAGCAGTTTGTAAGTTGATAGACAGGACAAAATTCGGAACACCATGCTGCGTTCCAAAACGGGTATAATAGACGTAGGCAAGAAGGCTGTCAAGCTCAAGTGGGATTGGGCGAGTCACATCAGCCGCATGCAGGATTACCGCTGGGCAAAAGTTTCCACACTATGGGTGCCTGAAGATGGACGGCGCCGCCGAGTTCGACCCAGAAAGCGGTGGCGAGATGACCTGGACGCGTACCGCGAGGGCTGGTTCGAGGTTCCTGGAAGGACTTGGGGGAGGCCTTTGCCCAGCAGTGGAACAGTATAGGCTAAAAAAAAAAAAGTTGATCCCCTAACAACTTACAAACTGCTAATTTAATATTAATGGTTTATCGTCACCATCATCATCTGCCTGCCTTTTCCCAACTGTGTTGGAGTCGGCTTCCTGTCTAACCGGATGCAGCTGAATACCAGTATTTTACATGGAGCGACTGCCTATCTGACCTGCACAAACCAGTTACTGGGTAATACGATACCCCTTGGAAATTAGATAGATAATAGACTGGTTGTCAGACTTTCGGGCTTCTGACTACCCGTAACGACTACGACTGTCACAGATCCACGAGTGACAGCCGGGACTACGTGCGTTCCGAGGCACGGAGGGGTCACGGTATGTAAAGATGGTCACCCATCAGACCAACACAGCCAACCGTGGCAAGCGTAGCTTAACCTGATCGATCGACCTGTGCGGCTGTTATATACACTGCCCCGTTGGTCTCGTGGTTGCAAGCGCGACTGCTGAGTGTGGGGTCCGGTTCGATTCCCGGGTCGGACAAAGTGTTATTGGGTTTTCCATTAGGAATTTCTTAGTAACAGTCCGAAGTTTGGAAGTTAGCGGTTTAATACCCCCGAGCCTCGGAAAGCACGTAAAGCCGTTGGTCCTGCGCCTGAACTCTCCTCGGTCGTGTCGGATTGCCGTCCCATCGGACTATGAGGAAAGGAACATAGAGTGCACCTGTGTTTGCGTACACACTTGTGCACTATAATATCTCCTGCATACCTGGCTAATCTCCATTGAGATTGGCCACCGTGACCGAAAACGGTCGGGGAGGCTATTATTAGGTATTTAGCCACGGACCCCTCTGGTATAGCGTCACTTACGTTATAATATTACGAGAAGATATCACAGATACGTGGATTAAGTTTTTGAGTTTATTGCGCAATTTTTATCTCAGCTGAAACACTAGGAAGTCATGAAACGAATGACGTTTCATGACTTCCTAGTGTTTGAAGTGTTTCAACCGTATTTGACAACATTTGACCTCTAAAAAGTGCTAATTCTATTATGCTGCCTTTAAAGGTACCTATGACAAAAACTATATTGATCACTTTAATCCATAGACAGAGTAAACTATAGACTGCTGCTTAACTTCTTTTTCATTCGCACAAGAAAAAGAGAAAAATATTAACGTGACTAGCAAAGAAAAGAGACAGAGTAAGAATATTTCTGTCCCTTACTGCGTGTCGGCTAAGCACATCAATGTGCACAACAAGTTTGACGTTTATGAATGAAATATTAAAAATTATGAATGAATTAGTAATAACTACATCGCGATTAAACGGAAAATAAGATCTTTTCGTGCATAATTAAATAATAGTACATTTGCGCAACTATGAAAATGGTTAGGTGCAGTGTAATAAGCTGTAAAAATGAGAGTATAATGAAGATTGCCGGAATTTTTTGTCCCTTTCGGTGACACGGATACCATGAGTCTATAGAGTACTCTGTCTACGCTTTAATCATTTAGATGATTGTTTTGACGTCACAATTTGTTCATGCATAATTTTTAACATAAAATATGTTGTGATTGTGTATTTTGTAATTATTATTTTGATTTAAAAGTCTCCGTGGAGTTTTTTGCCCGTTCTTCTCCATAAGTACCTACAACGCTTTGGAATTGCCAACTAGCTTCATCTTTCCTAAAACCGGTCAAGTGCCAATCAAACTCGCGCACCGAGGGTTCCGTACAAAGACGTATTCCACATTGGGCACTCGCTTAAATGGCACCTGGTGCGTTACATTGCGCACTACCGCAAACAGGACCCAAATCACACCAAAAATAAAAGTCGCTTCCCAGCTTCGATCAATAATAGTACCGTGACCGTAGTGATCTAAACTTCTCAGTAATTATTTTTGTGCAATGTTACTTAGTTCGATTTCCGGTAGCTTGATGTGCTGTCATCTGTACTTATTGCGTAGTCGACGGCTACGTGATGTGTCTTTTTACATCCAGTATATAATAGGCATGTATTTACATCTGCTATTTACAGTCTAAACACGTAATTGCCTGCATCTTTATCACTGTGACTGGCCTTCACACAATGCATCCTGTGTTGTCTTCATGTTAGCAGATAAAATGATTAGTTTGTATTCTTGATTCTTAGTTGTTAACTAATACTGGTGCTTAATAGGGGCATAGATAAGTGACCGCCACTCTAATTGCGTAACAGACTATGAATCTCAATCTGAATCATTTCAAAGCATATTGCTAATCCATTGATTCATACGTTCGAAAAATGTGTCTGCGTAAATAACGGGCGTGCACGGCGCGGCACGCCCGCGCCCGGCCGCTCGGGCGGCGGACGGACGTTACGGGCTCCATTTATGCCGCATAATATTTTGACACTCGCAAGGGAATCAAAACTGTGCATAAGAGGCGACATTATCGGTACTACAAGTAATCCCGAGGACGAGGCTTGAGTACTTATAATTGCCTACAAACGTATTTACCGTCAGTAGGTACTCTCTTAGTCTAATTGAACCAGTCGCAGTCTTAACACAACTCACTGTGTCCACTCAACAAAATGGAAGGCAAGAAGGTGTGTTTGTACTACGCTAATTAGAAACAGCAATTACTTTATTACTTGAGCAGTGGAGCCCAGTGGTAACGGCCGCGACTTACGAGTCGGGTCGTAGGTTCGATCCCTGACAGGCGCTTTACTTTGTGTAAATTATTTCATCACCACTGCTCTCAAAACGGTGAAGGAAAACATCGTGAGGAAGCTTGTCCTAGAACAAAAAAAATCGAAGACATAATGTGACATATACCAACCCGCACTGGGCCCGTGTGGTGGATTACGGCCCCCTCTCACTGAGAGGACTGAGGAGGCCTGTGTCCCAGCAGTGGGAACATCATAGGATGATTATGATATGCATCTATCTACGGTTATGACCTTCGCTGCACATTTATAGGTGCAATATAATCGCGCGCGACACAAAGGCTCCGCTCGTTGCGCGACTTGCGGTGCCTTTGTGTCGCGCGCGATTTTATCGCGTGTCACGCCTGTTTGAAGGAGCCTAAAAAACCAAAAACGTGCCCTCGGTGTCAGTCTTTCATGTAGTGGCTTGTAAATTTTCGAAGTTTTTAGATATTCGAATATTCGATGTTTTTACAGGCAGTATTCGAATTATTCGAATATTTATTCGAATATTAGCTTTTTCCTTTGAAACCAAGTTGAAACCTTGAAGGGACAACTTGCATAAACAATTAATACACAAGTTTGAGTTGAGTATTTTTATTATATAGAATTGAATCACCTTTAAGCTACATAGTTTGACACTATAATGAAAAAAAAAAAACAAATCAAAAATATTAAGGGGGAAGCGCTAAGGTAGCCTGCGAAATTCAAATTTTCTTACGTTTTTTGCAATATGCTGGTCAGTATTAAGTTGTACATTGATTAAAATATGATTCGGGATGGCGCAAGAGTATCAACACACGTAGCGTCCCACACTAAAGGCCTACCCACCTTCCATGGAAATAAAGACATACCGTCCGGTCTCATCATGCCATCGTCGCGTGCCAAGCCATTGGGTTCTAATACAGCTGGAACGCCGACGGTGACAAGAGCTCGTCGGATGATGCCGCGCTTAGCGTGCCGCGCTAAGCGACCCGTACTTCAGCTGCAAGACAGGCCGTGGTGTCCGAGGCTAGTGACATCTTCGCCACAGTGACAGCGATGGGGAGAACAGCAAGGAGTGCCTAGACGTAGGGAAGCAGCAAGGTGAAAAGTAGTGTCGTCGAACAAACGTGTGTACGTGTAAAGCGCGGTCTGTAGGTAACAACTTGTAAGACAGACGTAGTTCGTATTTTCAAACTGAACTAAAAATTATTCGAATTTAACATCAGTCAATATTCGAATAGCAAAAATGATCGAATATTCGCATTATTCGAATATTCGAATTACAAGCCCTCTACTATACATGACTGTGGCAGTCAAAAGGTTAATTATTAACAAATCATGTTTAAGTAAGGGGCAGTTCGCGACACTATAGGTACCTATGATTTTATTTTACAGTGGATTGTAAAACTGGTAGGTATCAATGTTGTTAACACTTATGCTAGATAAACTTTGAACTTGAATTGATAAAGTAAGATATTATAAGCATTACTTACGTGATACTTATGTAATTGGTGTAAACATAAGTAAGATATTATAAGCATTACTTACGTGATACTTATGTAATTGGTGTAAACATAAGTAGGTACTTTGTTTATATTTTTTATATTTGGAAAGAAGCATGTTGAGATGGTCTTTTTCTTTTTTTTTTTTTTTTGGGTTCAACGACTGTCGACCGCTCATTATGTTGTTACTTGAAGTATGAGTTGTCTTTTGTTTAGTTGTCGTGTTGAGATATCGATCGATATATATACCGAAACCCCTCCGTGCCTCGGAAAGCACGTTATACCGTTGGTCCCGGCTGTCATTCGTGGATCTTTGACAGTCGTTACCGGTACTCAGAAGCCCGAAAGCCTGACAACCAGTCTTACCAAGGGGTATCGTATTAGCCAGTAACTGGGTTGTGGAGGTCAGATAGGCAGTCGCTCCATGTAAAATACTGGTATTCAGCTGCATCCGGTTAGACTGGAAGCCGACCCTAACATAGTTGGGAAAAGGCAGGCAGATGATGACATCACGTCCGTAGGTACCAATATTTTACATGAAGCCTACTTCAACTTAATTTTTAACAGGACCCTAAAAATCGGCTTATAAATAACGGAGTTTTGAGGTAACACTTAAGAAGAGGAGGAGGATTTTTAACCGACCTCAAAAAAAGGAAGAGGTAATCCAAACCTCCTTTTTTAAATGTCGGTTAAAATTTTTTTTTTTACTTTTATGTGTTTTACTTTAGAACTCCGTTATTTATAAGCCGATTTTTAGGGTTCTGTACCCAAAGGGTAAAACGGGACCCTATTACTAAGACTCCGGTGTCCGTCTGTCACCAGGCTGTATCTCATGAATCGTGATAGCTAGACACTTGAAATTTTCACAGATAATGTATTTCTGTTGCCGCTATAACAACAAATACTAAAAACAGAATAAAATAAATATTTAAGGGAGACTCCCATACAACAAACGTGTTTTTTTCGGCGTTTTTCCCTTGTGGTACGGAACCCTTCGTGTGCGAGTCCGACTCGCACTTGGCCAGTTTTTATCAAGCCATTTTCTCTGATTCCAGGTAAACATCCCAACATTCAAACTGAACGATGGCCGGGAGATCCCAGCTATTGGCTACGGGACTTGGCTGGGCATGGATGAGACGGTGACTTACCTTCAGTAGACCAACTAGAACGTTATAGTTTGCACCCTTTTTTTTTTTTTTTTTGCGGATGGGAAATCATCAAATGACCCCTCCCGCTCTGGGTGGAGCGGAAGGGAGTGTCAGACTCTTACTGACTAAAACCCACCCGTGTTCCTTCCTTAGCCCTTTATGTTCCGGGCCAGCGGTAACCCTTTCGGACAATCCCGCTGACCCGGCAGGCTTCGGCCCTATGGGGCCCCTCCTCGATGCTGACATCTCTTTGAGGCGCGCATGGAACACGTACGCGCCGTCCGGCACGGGCCTGGTCCTGATCGGGCGGTGAGCTACCCATTACTCTCCGCCCGCAGGCCCGCGCCTACGGTGGCCGGGAGTCGTCGCGCGGCTCCCGACGCCCGGAGCGTCTCCCGCGGCGGCTGGGACGGGAGGCTCTCTCCCTGAGCCGTCCCGCCACCTCCTTCGCTAGCATGACTGCTTCGCAGAAGGAGGTGACTGCCTCCCACTCCCTCTCGCCCCGGACCATGGCTTGCACCAGGGCCGGGCGCGAGAGGTCGCCGCCGCTGCCGTAGTTTGCACCCTTAGTTGTTGGAATACCCTGCACCCTAGTTGCGTAACACATTATCAAACTCAATGTGAATAATTTTAAAGAATATTGCTAATCCATTGCCTCAATGTAGATTGCAAATATTTAGGAGGAATGTATATGTTAATGCCATTCAGGTGTATAACAAGTTACCAAGCTCATTTAAGGAACTTCCCATTCCCATGTTCAAGAAAAAGCTGACAAGTTGGTTACTGGATAGTTGTTTTTATGATATTGGTGAATATATGGAATATTGTAAAAATCTAAGATGACATGTATATTGGACATTTTTAATCATTAAATCTTATAATTAATTGTAAGTATGTACTTAGTTATATAAAATGACATTTGAATATTTGTACACCATATGTTACGGTAGAGTGTATTGAACTTAAAAAATATTTAACACCATACTATGTAAAACTACATTCTTACAAATAAATAAATTCTATTCTATATAATGTTCGAAAAATCAAAAAAAAAAAACAGCTGTTCCCTACATTTATGTTCGTATAACTCGTCAAAATGTAGGGAACAGCTGATTTTTTTCGCGATTTCAGGGTTGGTCCCATAGTAAAAGTTGTTCATGATGAGTACAATGACCTCTTAAGAGGTTGTTAATGTTTTACCAATAACCCTGTATACAACCGCCCGACATGAATCATCGGGCGGTTGCCCGCCAGACACAACACCCGTCTGGTCGGAGGATCCTCCCTTTTCTATGGAGGATTAGTGAACTTTATACCCTGTACCTCATGCGTCTATATTACTTAGTACCTGCAGATGGCATCGAAGCGACCATGAATTCATTACACGATTCTCTAGACCTATAGCAGAAATTGTTCGTCGGCAAAAAAAAATGTTTCATAGAAAAGTGGAATACCTACGCGGTCAAAATGACCTGAACAGCAATCTTTTTCAGCAATGTCCTCTTGCTCAAAAAGACCGTCATTGTAGCGTGTAGGACCGACATCGTAATCGCGAAAAAATTATCACATTTTTTTTTTTTGTTGATTGGAAATTATCAAATGACCCCTCCCGCTCTGGGTGGAGCGGAAGGGAGTGTCAGACTCTTACTGACTAAAACCCACCCATGTTCCTTCCTTAGCCCTTTATGTTCCGGGCCAGCGGTAAGTAACCCTTTCGGACAACCCCGCTGACCCGGCAGGCTTCGGCCCTATGGGGCCCCTCCTCGATGCTGACATCTCTTTGAGGCGCGCGTGGAACACGTACGCAATTATCACATTTGGGTTGAGTTTGTGTTGAAATAGTGGGAGAGTTGATATTTTTTTCACGATTATATACGATGTTGGTCCTAATTTTATGTTTTATATAAAAAGCCTTATGTAGTTTTAACCTTTATTTTATTATTTATGTACAGTAAAAAATATTTTTTTATTTTTTCTTTCCTTTTATTTAATTGCACGTGTTTTATAATTTCTTTTGCATTTTCTTTTAATTTAGGAATCTAAGAACCCGAGTAAGCCGTTTGAGGTTAGTAACTATACCTTGGTACACTTTTTGCATGTAATGTGTCATAAGCTTCATTTGTTTCTTATCGCCGAAGGCACACAGAGGAGCTTCGCTTGGTACAGTCACGGGCGATCAAAGGCGATTTTCTCCTTTATTTTTGAATGAAATTTTATGTTATTACGAACATAGTATTTTCGAACCTATAGGTATAAGTAAAATGTCGTATTTCAACTTTGCATTCGTTATTTCGTGAAAAAATCGGAATATAAAGTTGCCAAGTGTTGACATATTAGTGCTCGTGACTGTACACACGACGACATATCAAGCTATTATACTGATGTCTGATACATTTCCAGCATCCGAATTGCGAAACACACTATAGATCTCAATCTAATCATTTTGAAGCTTATTGCTAATCCATTGCTTCTTAAGTTCGAAAAATGTGTCTGCTTAACAACGTAAAAAACGCAATGAACGTTATTGAACTGTCAAAATGAAACCCATTGCTACTGATAGTGTGTTACGCAATTACACCGCAGTTTTAGATGACCTCGCGTTGTATGGGTTTTTCGTACAAAGAGAAGTCATTTTATACTGGAAATGTATAGCTTGATATAATAGCGTTGCTCGAACAAATCACAAAATATTCATACAGTGTGCCACCAAATGAGACCCGCGTCCTAACCAAAGCAAATCATCGCACGAATACGCCATAGTCACGTTCTTATGTCACATTTTGTTCTGTGAATCAGAACGCGCGTTCGTGCCGGCAGAGGGCGCCTTCCGGTTTTCCGAACATAAAGTGACAAATGAACGCGACGATCGCGTATTTACGTGACAATCGCGTGAGGTTAGGACGTGGTGTACAAGCTCTAGCCTTATGACACACACACATACAGACAGACAACAAAAAAATACAATAATAATAAATGCCCATAAAACAATTTTCAGTTCGAATTCAGCGCCAATGGAATGCCCAAGATGATGGAGGCACTCTCCTATGCCATAGACATCGGGTATAGACACATAGACACTGCCCACCTCTACAGAGTGGAACCGGAAGTGGGGAAGGTCATAGAGAAGAAGATTAAAGATGGCGTCGTGAAGAGGGAAGAGCTTTTTATAACTACTAAGGTTGGTTTTCTTGAAGTAATCACACTAATATTATAAAGGCGAAAGGTTTAAAGTGTGTTTGTATGTTTGTTACTTCTTCACGCACAAACGGCTGGACCAATTTTGATAAAATTTTGTATGGAGGTAGCTGACGCCCTGGATTAACACATAGGCTATTTTATCCCGATATCCCCACGGAATCGACACTTATGCGGTTGAAACCGCGGGGCGCAGTTAGTTTAATCATAAATGACGTTACTTGGGGCCTGTTGTGTTAAATTATGTGTACCTATCTCTCTTTCTCTTCTATTAACCGATATGTCCCGATCTAACCAATGATATCCCGACGAGTCGTACTCAGCGCTTCTCCTCCACTTTTATTATACGCACAGCCAAAGTGTAGAACTCTCTGCCGGCATCTCTATTCCCTCCCACATTTAACCCGTCTGCCTTCAATCAAGAGTGAACAGGCATCTTCTGGGCACGCTCGTTCCATCATAGACCTCATCTATCGCTTTCCATCAGGCGTGATCGCGGTCAAGAGCGGGCCCATTTAGCAATAAAAAAATAGCATCAATATACTATGTCTCTTCAGGTGTGGCACCATTTTCATCGCGAGGCTGACGTGGAGGTGTCAGTCCGAGGGTCTCTGAGGCGTCTGAAACTGGAGTACCTCGACCTGGTGCTGATGCACTGGCCCATGTCTATCTCGGTGAGTTTAGAAACCTATTTGGGAAGAAAAATATATTGATTTTAAGGAGTTAGTTGTCAAATGATATCATTTTTAACGACCGAGCAGTGGGTTCGAAATTACGTAAATGTCTTCCCATACTGGGAAACGGGTTCCGTTTATTTCCTATTGTGTCACGGGACCACAAAAAGAACAATCAGTGCCGCCGGATTAGCCCATAAGCAAATTAAGCAATTGCTTAGGGCATCACGTCTCGGGGGGCACCATAAGGAAGAAACAGCACCGAAACAGTATTTGCTAGCACATGAGAGGCAAGGCTGTTTATCAGCAAGATATTACAAGACCCAAAAGTCGCTCTAGAGATGTGCGCCAGTCTTTACAAATCGCTCGTCGATATTTTGGAAAATACGAGGCGACTAGATAGGGGGTCCTATAGGCGTGGATTGCTTAGGGCATCAAGTAATCTTAATCCGGCACTGAGAACAATGTATTTCTAAAATAATTCCTACTACTTTCAAATACTCAAATCCTCATCTTCTAAATTCCAGCAAGATGGAGTAGACGAGAAGATAGACTACCTGGAGACATGGCGCGGGTTCGAGTCCGTGCTGCGCAAGGGACTGGTCAAGAGTATCGGGGTCTCCAACTTCAACGTGGAACAGATGGACAGGCTGCTGAAGAACTGCAAGGTGCCGCCCGTGACCAACCAGGTTGAGGTGAGATATTTGGGAGGCTGAGATAGGACATACTAAAATCATAGTAGTTTTTGGAAGACTGATCAAGATTTGTTAACAACTCCGAATGATAATATAGAGGTATGAGGAACAGGGTGTATAGTTCATTCATACTCTATATAGAAAAGGGAGGATCCTCCGACCAGACGGGTGTTGTGTCTGGCGGGCAACTGCCCAATGATTCATGTCGGGCCGTTGTATCTATACTAGTTGCGCGGTAAACTCTGCTTGCGCGATGCAGGATTTGCGTGACGTCAGTATGACGCTTTGGTCGCATGTGGCGTTGTAGATACCGCTACATCATAAGGCGAATTACAGGCGACAGTCATGGGATTTAATAACAAAATAGAAGATATAAAATCTTTAGAGGTATGAGGAACAGGGTGAAAAGTTCACTCATCTTCCATAGAAAGGGAGGATCCTCCGACCAGACGGGAGTTGTGTCTGGTGGACTAATTGCGTAACACAGTATCAATCACGATGTGATTCATTTTGAAAGATATTGCTAATACATTGCTTCATATGTTTGAAAAAAAAATCTGCTCAACAACGTAAATAACGCAATGAATGTTGTTGAACTGTCAAAATGAAAACCATTGCTACTTGAAGTGTGTTACGCAGATAACCAGCTGTCAAGCGATGGCCACATCCAGGTATTGATGAACTCACGTGTATGTCCTCGGCGACTTTGCAGGCCACTGAAGTAATGTACAGACGCCAGCACATCAAGCTACCCGAAACTGACAAATTTTTCCAATCAACTTTGAACCTTATGCTTTAGCGATAAAGTTGAAAATCCATTAAAGAAATTTGACAGATTGTAGTAGCTTGATGTGCTGGCGTCTGTACTACCTATATCTACACAACCGTTTCAATTCTATCGATCTTCTTCCAGATCAACCTAAACCTCGGCCAGAAGGAGCTGGTAGACTTCTGCCAAGCTAACAACGTGTTGATCACCGCCTACTCCCCGTTCGGGACCATGGTGCCGTCCCGAAGTGCCCCGAACAGTCCCGAGCCGAAGCTCAACAACCCGACAATGGTGGCCATCGCGAAGAAACACGGGAAGACTGTCACGCAAGTCACGCTGAGATATCTGGTAAGAGAATCCCCATACAACAATGAACAAAAACGCAACTGACTCTCGACTTAAAAAAAATCAAGTAAGTAACCGACGACGCGACGTTGATGACTATTATTTGACATCCTTGTCCTTTTCCCTACACTTTGTTCAAGTTAGAACAGTAAAGATTATAGATACAATAACGCTCATTAAGTACGTCAAAGCTGATCAATCTCTAGAGGTCCCAAAAAAAAAAACCGAAAAAGCAAACACACTCCGAAACCCTGCGAAAGCCCTCTTCCTACTTTTGCTGTGCCCGACAGGGTTCACAATGATCATATTCTGTAAAATCTACCACCTAAGTTCACATATGGAAGCAAAAAAAAAAAAAGAGAGATAAATATATTGAGTATTGAGGTCGGTTGACAGTGGAGTTTGCCAGACCTCGTTTGTTTACGCGGATCACCTACCTAACGTACCACGCGACGGAGGACAGAGCGCGGGAAACGGACCCAAATTCCCCGCGCGTTTTATTGAATTAATTATTTCAAAAGTCACGCGTGGGGACGCGCTATCTGCGTCCCGTCGCGTGGCGCGTTTTTGTGTGCAATCCGCCTTAGGGTTGAGCGAGACATCCTACCGTTCCATACCAGCTCTGTTAAAACTCACCGGGACAACTTATAAACGTAGGTACAAGAATCGTCGTTGGCGCGAAAATCGGAACTAAGGCCGCCATCTTGATTTTTAAATACAATTTCTGTGACAATTTCGCAAAACTTTACTAACAACATCCCCCTCAACGTCGTTTAGGCGCCAAAAGATTCTTGTAGCACTTTAGGTGCTAAAGTTAGAAGTAAGTGAACTGTCATTCCACCTAAGTTTACACGATGAGATTTTCTCAGAATAGGCTGGCTGGTTTCCATCCAGTATCAGAATCAAGACTTCGTCATACTGAGATTGGAGACCGAATAGTTAGTTAACCGTTATGTTCAGCATTTTTCTATCATAATAATTATTTTTCACTTTCATTTACAGTACCAACGCGGAATCGTCAGCATACCAAAAACGGTCACAAACTCAAGAGTCGTAGAAAACGCATCCATTTTCGACTTCACCCTGGACAAAGCTGATATGGAGACCCTGGCAAAATTCGACAATGGCTTCCGAACAGTCCGACCCTTCTTCTGGCAAGATTATCAAAATTACCCGTTCGACAAAATCCCGGAGAAAATGGATATCCCTGAGTCGCTTCGTATTTGGAAAAATGGGCTTAATCTGGATATTGATTAAAATTACGGCGGCGTAATTGCGTAACACACTAGGCTTTCATTTTGACACTTCGACAACACTCATTGCGTTTTTATATTTTCGAGCAGACGAATTTCTCAAACATATGAAGCAATGGTTTAGCAATATCCTTCAAAATTCGTCACATTGGGATTGAAAGTGTGTTTGTTATGTAATTATGGTAGTGGTTATTGTCTACATTGCCTGGGTGTTAGTTAACAGCTCTGCCCAAAGTAAAAAATATAACTTTTATACATATAATTTTGATTGTGACGTTATTAGTTTATTCTATGCTAAAGATGTT
Organism: Oligia latruncula; assembly: GCA_948474745.1. NCBI lineage: Eukaryota > Metazoa > Arthropoda > Insecta > Lepidoptera > Noctuidae > Oligia > Oligia latruncula. The sequence goes on along the minus strand of OX419710.1, from coordinate 2,052,366 downwards.
ATTTTAGGAAAAAAATATTGTTTGGGGTCGATGTCTATGTCCGTTTCCAGGGTCAAAGTATCATACCAAATTTCCTGAAAATCGGTCCAACCGTTACGGAGATTAGCCGTAACAAACAGACAAAATTTTTTATAAATAGTTTTCGTTACAAGTTATTAGTAAAAAGATGTTATTTTAAATTATAAACGGACACGTTAATTTTATTTATTTGTATAGATTACACACAGACATCAATATTTTGTTCTTTTACTTACTTATGTATATTTTTATTATAAAAAAATATTTGTTTTACTTTGCTGGAGTTTTATTTTCATCATCTGCCTAGCCTTTTCCCAACTATGTTGGGGTCGGCTTCCAGTCTAACCTATTTTACATGGAGCGACTGCCTATCTGACCTCCACAACACAGTTACTGGGTAATACGATACCCCTTGGTAAGACTGGTTGTCAGACTTTCGGGCTTCTGACTACCCGTAACGACTGTCAAAGATCCACGAATGACAGCCGGGACCAACGGCTTAATGCTATGTTCACATGCACGCCGTGCAGCCGCCGGGCTGCCTGGCGGGCTGCGCGGCATGCAGCCCGCCCCAGGTCGGCGAAAATTCAAGCTGTTCACACGCACGCCGTCGTGTCAGTCAGTGCCAGCATGGCGGGCAGCGAGGATCTCGGTGTTGTTGCTGCCATATCCTTTGGCTTAACTTATTTTTATTGGAAAAAGAAACAAAATGATGAACGACGGAGAAAAAGACTGCAAAGAAGATCCACTCGTCACGAAAGCGCGAGAGAGACTGACTGCCCGCGCGCGTGTAAACAGTCACCGCCCGGTGACTGTTTACACCCGCACATTCATCCTTTGAACTTTGCCAAAAAACCGACACTCGCCCGGTTCGCGGCATTCACGTTCACAGGCGCGTTTACGGGCTCGGGCGTACCGTTTACACGCTCGGGAATGTGAATGTGCACGTTGAACGTCGAGTTGAACGCGCGCGTGTGAACGTAGCATCATGCTTTCCGAGGCACGAAGGGTCACAGTATGTAAAGACGGTCACCCAGAAAAAGAAAAAGAGAATATAAGATTTTGTTTTAATTTATTCTGCCAAAAGTATGTATATCGTTACATAAACTTACGCCTTTTTCTTCATAGGAAAACAAAGATAAAATTTATCATTTTGTCAAGTACTACATTGATATTTGTCGAGATATCACTGCAGACTTTTGCAAAACTGAGAGTTCACATTCTAACCGACACTAAGTATAGTATATAAAAGCTTGAGAAATAGATCTAGCTTCGCTTAGCAAAGAAAAAACTGATGCTATCTAGGTAGGTACTAGTCAAATAAAAATATACACGGTTAAAACATCTGTTAGTTTTTAGTCTGTCACTTCTTTACTCTTTTTTCTTGAACAGATCGGCAGCCGGTACGTCCACCTTCTCATAAGGGTAGTAGGGATGATCTTGCCAGAAACTGGGGAACACTACCCTGTAGTCCTTGTTGAATTTGCCTGAAAATAAATAATTAGGAATGAAAAACGTATATTTTTTTACAAATTCTTATACGAGTAAACTCAGCAGTGTGACTTTCGCAGCTAACCAAATTAACAATGATAATTGGACAATAAGATTGAGACAAGTTATATTTTTCTTTATAGCTTTCATTATTAAAAACCTGCAATGCCATTTAGGTTTTGTGGGTCCTCTACCTACAGTTTTTTAATCAGCAGACAGCAGTTTGACTAAACAAGTCAGTATAGAGCCTTCTAAGCTTCTTAAAATCTCCTGCTAAGCACTATGTTATTTGCAGAACAAAGTATGTCATCAATTCAGAAGAGAATGAACCAAATAAAGTGAACTCAAACAATTGAAGAAGTCAATCTGCAGACTTCGAATTAGGAAAGTCTGCAGATTGACTTCTTCAGTTCTGTTTTCAAAACTTACTCAAAGTCTCCATTTCTTCTTTGGTCAATTCGAAGTCAAAGACTTCAATGTTTTCTTCGACTCTGTTCTTGTTCACTGACTTGGGGATAGGAACTACTGCTCTTTGCACCTGAAAATAGTAATAAAATAGGTTGAAAAGTTGCATATTTTAATTTAATCTGACCTCTGCTGCAATTCTTATTATTCTACTTGTCAGTGTCAGGTCTATTTAAGCAAGATAATACTCACTAAATATCTCAGCACAATTTGCGGCACACTCTTCCCATACTTCTTGGCTAACTCCACAAGCGTGGGGTCATCGACCCTGGGTGCTGGTGGCGCAGACTCCTGGCTGAATAGAGAACCGAATGGCGTGTAGGCCATCACCACTATGTCCTTGCTCTTGCAGTAGTCTAGCAGCTTGTTCTGAGCTAAGTTTAAGTTTACCTGAGGATAGAAAATGGTTGGAAAGTTAGGGTTAGCTAAGGTTCTAACTGGCGTCACGCAAAATCCTGCATCGCGCAAGCAAAGTCTACCGCAAATATTGCTTCTGTTTCTGTCAATCGTTTAAAGATATGCTGTTTTAAATAAGTTTAGTGCTAAACGCATAATATATTGATATGTTTTGCAGGCGTCATAAGTGTGGTTTAGTAAAAATTAACATTTGGACAAAATTTATTTTTGGACAACGCTTGGATAAACTAAGTACTTTTTTGTTACTAGTGTGCGCTTTTATAACTTCTAACGTGACGATATTATCGTGGACGACCACGCCTCACGGGAACAGGGAAGTAAAATGTATGGTAATAATATGAAGACGCTTTCCGTCCAGGATAACGTTAACGTGCACGTCTTTCCGTACATTTTTTAGACGTAAATGTGGACGTCCACGATAATATCGTCGCGGTAGAAAATTTAAAAACGCACATTGATAGTGGGTTTAATTTTTGACAAAGAACAAGTGTATAAATGAGTATAATTTTTGATAAGAAAGGTTGAACTCCTACCTCAACCTGCAGCACCGAAGGTTTAACCTCACAGTTTGCCAGCAGCCGTTCTATCATGGTAACGTTAAAGTTAGATATGCCTATAGACTTCGCTAGACCTAACTTCTTGGCTTCCTCCATAGCTTTCCAGGTGTCTAGGTAGTCTATGATGTCATAGCCGCTGTCGTCAGGCTGTAAAGAAAAAAAAAATACGGTCAATATAGCATGCCTGTATACTCCGAAGCGGTAGACAGATCAAGAGCGAGTCTTTGCAGTTTATTGCGAGAATATTGCAGTTTTATGTCAGCGCCATCTCTTGACCGATAGTGGAACTTATGTAACTTTTATGTGTGTGGTGATTTCTGAAAAAGTGTGCTATTTAGAGACTTCTTTTTATTTTTCCTGTAATTTTTTCATAAACTTCTATCACATAGATTAATTTCAGATTTTTCTCTTTGCAAACTTCGGAGATAAGGTGACGAACGGTATTTTTTTTTACATTTTTTATCAAATGTCGAAAACTATGCGGCTTAAAATAAAAAGAAGCAATGTTTGGGAATGTGCGAACTGCGCTCTTTCATATGATATCCCACATGCCCATTAGCCCCACTTTGATTTTTTCTTACATTCCCTGTTGCAAAAATATAGGTACATATATGACTTAATTATTTTTATTTCTTTCTTATTTGCAAAATAGTTGGGCAAACGTTATCTAAAACTATTCCAAATTTCAAGTTGATAGCATTAGTAGTTCTTGAGATATCCAGTTGTGACCGACATGACAGTCAAACAGACTGAGTCTCACCAAAAGGGTTCCGTTTTACCATTTTGGTACGGAACCCTAAAAAGTTATAATAATTTTTTAAGTTGTAGCGTAAACTGAAGATTACGGTGTAGGATTTAAAGTTATTTTTCCATAAACTCATGTTTGTTTACATTTTTGGCAAATACATCGCGAATGCAGATTACAAACCTTAAAAGTGACAGTGCTGTGAATGAGGTATAGGTCCACATAGGTCATGTTCAGACGAGCCAGGGAGTTCCTCAGAGAAGACAACACGTCTCGGGACTCGTGGGAAGGAAGCTGCAACAAGAAATAAAAACAATTCGGTGTTAAAGTAATATTTATGTAAGGGGTGAACAACGTCACGTCAACGTCAAACTCAAACTCAAAGCATTTAATTCAATTAAACCAATTACAGGCACTTTTGAATTGTCAAGGGGTCGGTCAGTCAGAAAGATGAAAGCGTAGGTACCTATGGAGAAGAACGGGCAAGAAACTCCATGGACACTCTTTTAAATCAAAATAATATGGTTACAAAGTCTTGTTTACATCATTCATGTAAAAAATTATGCATGTGAGAACGATGCAGACCGTTAAAAGCGTCCGTAATGAAAAGACGAAAAAAAAAACAATTCAAATAATAAGACATGGCAGCAAAGAGATGACCAGTCCCTACTGACGGCGCCCGTTCACGAACATGACGCATGTATTAGCACCATTCAGCTCAACCATTTTGATCCAACACACGCGCCACCATCAGCGAGACATTTGAGTGAGCATGACGTCAGCGGGATTGTCCAAAACGGTTACCGCTGGCCCGGAACATAAAGGGCTAAGGATCCGAAGGAACACGGGTGGGTTTTAGTCAGTAAGAGTCTGACACTCCCTTCCGCTCCACCCAGAGCGGGAGGGGTCATTTGAAAAAAACAGAAAAAAAAGGGTGAACAACAGCCCATCAATTCTAAAAATCTCATCTTGTAAACCATAGTGAACACTGAGGTGAAGTGAGCTGTAAGTTTTGTTTTTCTTAACCCGCTCTTGACCTTGACCTGATGGAAAGCAAAGGATGAGGTCTATGATGGAACGAGCGTGCCCAGAAGATGCCTAAGGCACTGGAACTCCCACGCATCGACGAAACACAGCAGGCTGCTTGACGCCGGACTCCGGTGGCAGGGAGCAAACCGTGTGTTACGAAATTAGGGTGCTTTTAAACGTATTGTTCTTACCTTGGTCACTATGAAGACATTTTCCCTAGGTACTCCGGAAGCTCTCACTCCTGCACCCACTTCACCCTCGGTGTGGTAAGCAGCTGCAGTGTCTATCATCCTGACAACATCATTAACATTTCATCATCATCATCATCGTCATCATTCAGCCGAAAGACGTCCACTGCAAGACTGAACACCGACACTGACACCACAGAATAATTAATAGTACTTAGTACTGCACCTTACCCAGTAACTGGGTTGTGGAGGTCAGATAGGCAGTCGCTCCATGTAAAATACTGGTATTCAGCTGCATCCGGTTAGACTGGAAGCTGACCCCAACATAGTTGGGAAAAGGCAGATGATGACTTAGTACTGCACCCTCATCGCGTAACACACTATCAATCTCTATCTCAATCATTTCGAAGGATATTTCTAATCCATTGCTTCGTATGTTCAAAAAATGTGTCTGCTCCACAACGTTAATAACGCAATGAATGTTGTTGAACTGTCAAAATGAAACCCATTGCTACTGTCTACTGATAGTGTGTTACGCAATTACCCTGCAGGTTGAAATTGAAATCGAAATAGGAGGTGCCAGTAACTGCATAATCATTCTATATTATCATTTTACAAACCTAAATTCTTGAAAAAATCGTGTAATTGCAGTCGTCTTAAATAGTGCAACTAAAGTGAACCTACCTTCGAGAAGACACGAATTATCGTCGTTCCAGTAAGTTCTTTTTTTTTAATTATAATAATTTAATTAAATAAGAAAATTAAAGTAGGTATAAATTTTAGCGCGCGCCCGATAAGCAATCCATTCATCGCAGAGTTTACAACCTCAAGCAAGTTGGTAACGCGTTGTAGGTACTTAATTTTTACCTAATTTTGACCGTCCGCGTTCCTACGTAATTATAAGAAATTTAATTATCGTAACACATAAGAAAATTAAAGTATCAAAGTTAGCGCGCGTCCGACAAGCAATCCAATCATAGCAGAGTTCACTACATGAAGCAAGTTGGCAACGCGTTGTTCTAACGGTTTTTACCTAATTTTGAACATTCGCGTTCCTACGAAAACAGGACGCGCGACGACGCGACGACGACGCCGACGGCGACGTTGGCAAATCGCTCGCCTACGAGCACGTTGTGCATCACATGCTCTAAATTTACTTTATAACACATTGAATTAGATAGGTATATTAATTTGTCGCACCTATTCAATTTCATCCTGACCGTAGGCCAGCCACCCTTGCGTAAATATAACCAAAAAAAAAATACTACTTGGCTTCTGCTAACAACTTCGTTCTCGTGTTGAATTTCGCGGGCTACCTATCGTCGTTCGGACACATGACAAGGCCGGAAAAAGTCCGGACGGGGGACTGTCATTATACCCCCGATGGTTGCTAGATGTTGGGCGTGTAGACTAGCGTCTAACTGCTCATCACTGATACTAGCTCTGTCGGACACGAAGCCAGGTGAGACAGCGTGCTTTTTGGCCATGACCACCAGTGAGTTCGAGCTCGCGACTAGTTCCACCTTAAAAGACTGTAATAGACTGATGTTCCAAAAAGGAAGAAAATCTATAGTTCAAAATCATCGTACCTGTATCCAGCCTTCAACGCCCAGGAGACAGGGTGTTCAACCACATGCTCATCAACATCCTTCTGACCATTCTATAAAAAAAAGAATCTTTAAATTTTTGGACATTTTTTTTTTCTTTTTTTTTTTTTTAAACGTTGCCCACAGTAGGAATTTCTCCCGTATTGTGGGTGCGTTTACAAACATTTAAACTCACATACACAAACCGGCGGCGGCATGTTGGTCTGGCACCAACATGCCGCCGCCGGTTTCCTCACGATATTTTCCTTCACCGTTTTGAGAGTGTTTATGAAATAATATAAATATTCTGACTTACCTCATCAAAACCCAAGAAGGTGCCAAGTCCTAGAGCTGGTATGGAGTTGCCATCGTTCAGTGGAATCCGGTACGCCTTACCGCCATCTTTGTCGTCACACAACTGAAAATTATGAAAAGTTGTAGATAAAAGAGTACTAACTTTTACCCACAAATTCGTCCGCGTGGAGGTCAGAAATTATCCCACGTACACATGGCGACACATCAAGCTATACATTTTTAGCTGACCTTCGCATTGCACCCACTGAAACCGCGGGGCGCTGCTAGTTACAAATAAAGGCCATTGGAAATTGAAGTTAAAAATAAATTTGTTAACAAAACTTACCACTCCAACTATCACAGATAATAAAATAAAAATAAACGTCATCTTCTAAGTTCGAACTAAGTAAGACTGACCCATTCATTTGACTTATTTATATACTGAACATTCAAATAAGCTTACATTTACATACATTACGATTTTGAACCTTATCTCCATTTTTATTAGGTTTAAAATCATAATAGAATAGAGCTAGTGGAACTTTTTAGCTCTTAACTTTAGTGGTGTTGGGTTTTGAACTTTGTTTGTTAGGAGTTAAACGTGGAATTCAAATATGGGTTATATTACAAAGGATTTCTTTGGTGTAACTGTACGACATTGATTTAAGCACGTCGTCGTTATGTTACTTTATATTACTCACATGTAATTAATAGTTGGGATTAGTTTGGGGACAGTGGTGTGGTGGCGCAGTGTTATCGTCCCCGACTTACGAGTTGTAGGTCGTGAGTTCGAACCCAGGCAGGCACTTTACTCTGTGTATTTAATTTCATCACCACTACTCTCAAAAAACGGTGAAGGAAAAACATCGTGAAGAAACCGGCATGTCCTAGAACCAAATATTCGAAGACATGTGGAATTCACCAACCTGCACTGGGCCTGCGTGGTGGTTTACGGCCCACTGCCTCTTGCAGAGAGGAGGCCTGTGTCCCAGCAGTGGGACATTATAGGCTGATTTTGTATGTATGTTATGTATTAGTTTGGCTAGTTTTATTAAAACTGCACCCTAATTGCGTAACACACTATTACTATCAATTTGAATAATTTTGAAGCATATTGCTAATCCATTGCTCCATAATTATGTTCGAAAAATGTGTCTGCTCAACAACGTAAATAACGCAATGAATGTTGTTGAATTGTGAAAATGAAACCCATTGTACTGATAGTGTGTTACGCAATTACCCTGCTGGTCAAAGTGGAGGTGATTGGGAAGGCCTATGTCCAACAGTGGACGTCTGAGCTGAAATGATGATGATGATGAGTATTCGTTTAGACATTAGTACATGACCCTATCTCCCTCTCCCTCTCTCTCCAGGTCTAAGATCCAGGTCTCTTTCTATTACATTAATGAAGAGTCGCACGGAGGCATAACGCTTTTTCGTTACGTTATGATTTCTCCCATTTCACTCCTACCGCAAGCTCCGAAAAAGAACTTCGAATACAATTTACTTATAGAATTACGAGACGCTGGAATTACAGTCGTCATACTATAGCAATTCTGTTCTCAACAATACCGTCAAGGTAAACCAGTAGGTACACACGGCGACACATCAAGCTACAATTTCCAGTTATAGCTGACCCCGCGTTGTATAGGTTTGTTGTACAGTCAGAAGTCAGCTCATAATGGTTATGTATGTATACCTTTTTTTTTTGGTGGGAAATCTTCAAATGAAATCTTCGCATTCGCGAATATTGGCGGTAGATATTCGCATCCGCATTAGCATTCGCGAATACTTAAAAATTGATATTCGTTACATCACTATTACATACCCTTTTTTTTTTTTTTTGAGGTTGGGAAATCATCGAATGACCCCTCCCGCTCTGGGTGGAGCGGAAGGGAGTGTCAGACTATTACTGACTAAAACCCACCCGTGTTCCTTCCTTAGCCCTTTATGTTCCGGGCTAGCGGTAACCCTTTCGGACAATCCCGCTGACCCGGCAGGCTTCGGCCCTATACGGCTCGATGGCGCGCGTAGAGCACGTACGCGCCGTCCGGCACGGGCCAGGTCCTGATCGGACGGTGAGCTACCCATTACTCTCCGCCCGCACAAACAGACACTTCAATTTTAATTTATTTGTATGTAAAGAAGTATCTGATGGGCATTCTCTTAATTTTAAGAAGGTTCACACTCTGATCTCGGTCTCAAATCGGTCAAAAATGCCTCTAATTTCCCAACATTTTTGACAAATTTTTGACATTGACTGTCGCTGAGATGAGATTGCGATTAGATTTTGAACGTTTTTAATTAGGGAAATTGGCCTTCTGGTTATCGTAGCTAGTAGTCGTATCAAGGCCGCTAGTTGCCTTTGCCTGACACTTAAAATAAAATCAACAGACACAGACATGTTTAATGCGTGAAATTGAATGGACTACGTAATTGATGAAGTATCTAAACAGAACCGATTCGTTTGGCTTGTTTTTAGGGTTCCGTACCCAAAGGGTAAAAACGGAACCTTATTACTACGACGCTGTCTGTCACCAGGCTGTATCTCAAGAATCGCGATAGCTAGACAGTTGCAATTTTCACAAATTATGTATTTCTGTTGCCGCTATAACAACAAATACTAAAAACAGAATAAAATAATTTTTATTTAAGGTGGGCTCCCATACAACAAACGCGATTTTTTTGCCCGTTTTTGCTCGATACCAACAATGGCACCCACCTGTTGCCACTTGAAATATTCACAGAATACTCAGTTGTATTTTTATATAATTAAAATAAAATAAATATTTAAGCGGGGCTCCCATACAACAAACGTGTTTTTATCGGCGACTCGCACTTGGCCAGTTTTTTTTTCTCATAGCAACAAAAAATTCTGACCTTGACAAAATTTCCATCATCTATGGCTACTGACCTCAGGTACCTAAACCCTATTCAAACTTATGTTTCAAATATTATTTCAAGTTAAACAAAAATCAACTTTATGTTACGTTATAAGTTGCTTTCTGAGTAATTCAATGACAAAATAAGGGATTTGCAGTGCGATTTACAATCCGTTTCTAGCCTCTCATTTATGAAAAATATTAGTATGTTTCTCTTATTGTCTCTTATCTACACAGGGGCCCCGTGATCCTTATGTGCCCAGGGCCTCTAACAGGTTAAAGATGACCCTGATTTTCATCATGTACTAGGTATGCAAGATGCATGGCTACATAGCAAGGTATACATACATAACCATTATAAGTTGACTTCTGATTGTACAACAAACCTATACAACGCGGGGTCAGCTCATCATCCGCCTAGCCTTTTCAAAACTATGTTGGGGTCGGCTTCCAGTCTAACCGGATGAAGCTGAATACTAGTATTTTGCATGGAGCGACTGCCTATCTGACCTCCACAACCCAGTTACTGGGTAATACGATACCCCTTGGTAAGACTGGTTGTCAGACTTTCGGGCCTCTGACTACCCGTAACGACTGTCAAAGATCCACGAATGACAGCCAGGACCAACGGCTTAACGTGCTTTCCGAGGCACGGAGGGGTCACGGTATGTAAAGATGGTCACCTATCCACAGACCAACCGCGGCAAGCGTAGCTTAACCTGATCGATCGACCTGTGCGGCTGTTATTATTTAGTCACGGGCCAACGCGGGGGTCAGCTATAACTGGAAATTGTAGCTTGATGTGTCGCCGTGTGTACCTACTGGTTTACCTTGACGGTATTGTTGACAACAGAATTGCTATAGTATGACGACTGTAATTCCAGCGCGCAGCGTCTGGTAATTCTATCTATTAATTTTCTTTTTTTTCGGAACGAAGTTCTTTTACGGAGCTTAGGTCGGAGTAAAATAGGAGAAATCGTCACGTAACGATAAAGCGTTATGCCTCCGTGCGACTCTTCATTAATGTAATCGAAAGAGACCTGGAGAGAGAGAGGGAGGGAGATAGGGTACCTAATGTATTCATGTCTAAACTAATACTCATCATCATCATCATTTCAGCTAAAAGACGTCCACTGTTGGTCATAAGGCCTTCCCCAATCACCGCCACTTTGACCAACAGGGTAATTGCGTAACAAAAAAAAAAGCGTTCTAATAAAACTAGCCAAACTAATACATAACATACATACAAAATCCGCCTATAATGTTCTCACTGCTGCGACACAGGCGTCCTCTCTGTGAGGGGGAGTGGGCCGTAAACCACCACGCAGGCCCAGTGCGGTTTGGTGAATTCCACATGTCTTCGAATATTTGGTTCTAGGACATGCCGGTTTCTTCACGATGTTTTCCTTCAACGTTTTAAGAGTAGTGGTGATAAAATTAAATACACAGAATAAAGTGCCTGCCTGGGTTCGAACTCACGACCTACAAGTAGTAAGTTGGGGACGATACCACTGCGCCACCACACCACTGTCCACAAACTAATCCCAACTATTAATTACAAAAAATAAAGTAACATAACGTCGACGTGCTCAAAACAATGTCGTACAGTTACACCTAAGAAATCCTTTGTAATAAAACCCACATTTGAATTCCACCTTTAAATCATAACAAGTAAAGTTCAAAACCCAACACCTTTACTATTCTATTTTGATTTTAAACCTAATAAAGATGGAAATAAGGTTCAAAATCATGGTTCAAAATCATGTTGTATATCGTCGTTGCGACTTTAAGATCTCTTATGTGTAAAAATAAATTTTATGAGAAAATCGATAAAAACCGTCTACTGAAAAAAATATAATGAAAACAACTACAACAAAAAATATAGGTATCAGCCACATGATTTTCGTGCTTTTAACTTTGCCACTGTTAGTTGAAATGAAAAGTAGTTTCTTGTAAAAAAAATTTTAAACAATATTAGTTGACACAAGATTTTTTAAGCACCAACTTTTAATTAGCAAGCACGTTGGAGATTTTGAATTTCGTAAATAAATTACGATTTAAACGTCGTATAAACATGAGAGTTTTTGCATTCGATAGAGCTTCAAAATGCAGAATCGGCTGGCGTAAAAAAGTGATTTTGCCAAAAGTGACACATAAGAGGTCTTAAAGTCGCAACGACGATATGTAAATATAAGCTTATTTGAATGTTTAGTTTATACTGTGATTTTGATTTACTTAAGTAAATCAAATGAATGGATCAGTCTTACTTAGTTAAAGTTTAGAAGATGACGTTTATTTTTATTTTATTATCTGTGATAGTTGGAGTGGTAAGTTTTGTTAGATGCGTAGACAGAGTAATCTATAGACTCATGGTATCCGTGTCACTGAAAGGGACAAAAAATTCCGGCAATCTTCATCATACTATCATTTTTACAGCTTATTACACTGCACCTTACCATTTTCACAGTTGCGCAAATGTACTATTATTGAATTATGCACGAAAAAGATCTTATTTTCTGTTTAATCGAGGTGTAGTTTTTATTATTTCATTCATAAACGTCAAACTTGTTGTGCACATTGATGTGCTTAGCCGACACGCGGTAAGGGACAGAAATACTCTTACTCTGTCTCTTTTCTTTGCTATATAGTGACGTTAATATATTTCTCTTTTTCTTGTGCGAATGAAAAAGAAGATAAGCAGCAGTCTATAGTTTACTCTGTCTACGGTTAGATGCCTTTATTTCTAATACTTTACATTTCCATTTTTTATGAAATATAAATTGTGATTTACTAACATTATTACAAGTTTTATCCAATTTATTTTCACTTTATTTTCTTATTTTAAAATTTCATATTTGCAATAATTATTAATTTCATAATTAATAACTAAATTAAAATAAATATGTAAATTATTTGTAAATTATTTGAGTCAAATATATGTAAATTATTTGATTTCATAAATTTTAAATTTATTTTACTAGCTGCGCCCCGCGGTTTCATCCGCTAAGATCCCGTGGGAATATCGGGATAAAAAGTAGCCTATAGGTATGTTAATCCAGGGTGTCAAATTGGTCCAGCCATTTGAGCGTGAAGAAGTAACAAACATATAAACACACCCCCACACACTCTCAAACTTTCGCCTTTATAATATTAGTGTCATTTATCTTGTGGCGCGGGAAAGTGTTCATGGAAGGATTTGGGGGAGGCATTTGCCAGTAGACACATCGCCTTTGACAGTAGTGGGGCAGAAAGTATTGATTTACAAAAAAAAAACAGTGGCACTCCGGGAGTGCGGACAGAAGTGAAAACAAAACACACAACAGAATACTTTGCCATCACTCACTGACATATCGGATATACATTAAAACCGAGTACATCCCGAGGACAGAGCGTCTTCTGTCTATTTGTCTGAACGCGATAAACTCAAAAACTACTGAACGGATGTTCATACGGTTTTCCCTAATGGACGGAGTGACTCATGAGGAAGGTTTCGGTGTATAATTCATTAAAGTTTTGTGTAAATTGGCTGAGATAATATGACGACGATTGTTGAAAATGTCGGGAAAAACCATGCCGACTGCGTGCTTTAGGTAACTGCCGGACGATTATGTAAAAATCTCACCGTGAAAACTGAGGTGATGTGAGTTTGTTTTTGCTAGAAAATAACACTGTTGACAGCTCACTCGTTACATGCTCTAAGCTGTGGCTCACTCCACGCTCACAGAATACAGAATATTTTTACAGAATAGCACCGCTGGCGTGTGTCATGTAACAATAGAGTATTTATGAAGACAATGTATTACGGAATTAGTACGCTCGGCTACACATCAACCTATACATAACCAGTATAAGCTTACTTCTTAAATTGTGGTGTTCACTTTTTAGAGAAAAACTACCAGTTAGGTACTAAGGTTTAAGGTAAACCGTGACTGCTTGAGCAGTGTCGCCACTGAGTTTTGTGCTACACTTCTGCTTGTGCGAAAAGCCTATTAGATACAATGCGAAGATCAGCTAAAAATGTATAGCTTGATGTGTCGCCATGTGTACGTGGGATATTTTCCGACCTCTACGCGGACGAATCCGCGGGTAAAAGCTAGTGCTCTTATAACTACAACTTTTCATAAATTTCAGTTGTGTGATGAGAAAGATAAAGATGGCGGCAAGGCGTACCGGATTCCACTGAACGATGGCAACTCCATACCAGCTGTGGGACTTGGCACCTTCTTGGGTTTTGATGAGGTAAGTCAGAATATTTATAGGTATTATTTCATAAAAACTCTCGAAACGGTGAAGGAAAATATCGTGAGGAAACCGGCATGTCCTAGAACCAAAAATTTAAAGATTCTTTTTTTTATAGGATATAGGTCAGAAGACTGTGGATGAGCATGTGGTCTCCTGGGCGTTGAAGACTGGATACAGGTACGATGATTTTGAACTATAGATTTTCTTCCTTTTTGTAACATCAGTCAGTCTTTTAAGGTGGAACTAGTCGCGAGCTCGAACTCAATGGTGGTCATGGCCAAAAAGCACGCTGTGTCACCTGACTTCGAGATAGTATCAGTGATGAGCAGTTAGACGCTAGTCTACACGCACAACATCTAGATCCTCGACCGGTCACTTGGACTACCATCGGGGGTATGACAGTAACAGTAACAGTTCCCAATAAACTTTGAACCTTATGCAATAGCAATAAAGTTAATCTATTCAAGAAATTTGACAGATTTTAGTAGCTTGCTGTGCTGGTGTCTGTACAACGCGTTGCCAACTTCATGTTGTGAACTCTGCGATGAATGGATTGCTTATCGGACGCGCGCTAACATTGATACTTTAATTTTCTTATTTGTTACGATAATTTAAAAAAAGAACTTACTGGAACGACGATAATTCGTGTCTACTCGAAGGTAATAACTTTAGTTGCACTATTTATGACGACTGCAAGTACACGATTTTTTTCAAGAATTTAGGTTTGTAAAATGATAATGTATAGAATGATTATGTAACAGTTACTGGCACCTCCTATTTCGATGTCAATTTCAACGTAATTGTGTAACACACTATCAGTAGACAGTAGCAATGGGTTTCATTTTGACAGTTCAACAACATTCATTGCGTTGTTAACGTTGTGGAGCAGACACATTTTTTGAACATACGAAGCAATGGATTAGAAATATCCTTCGAAATGATTCAGATAGAGATTGATAGTGTGTTACGCGATGAGGGTGCAGTACTAAGTCATCATCTGCCTTTTCCCAACTATGTTGGGGTCAGCTTTCAGTCTAACCGGATGCAGCTGAATATGTACCAGTATTTTACATGGAACGACTGCCTATCTGACCTCCACAACCCAGTTACTGGGTAAGGTGCAGTACTAAGTACTATTAGTTATTCTGTGGTGTCAGTGTCGGTGTTCAGTCTTGCAGTGGACATCTTTCGGCTGAATGATGACGATGATGATGATGATGAAATGTTAATGATGTTGTCAGGATGATAGACACTGCAGCTGCTTATCACACCGAGGGTGAAGTGGGTGCAGGAGTGAGAGCTTCCGGAGTACCTAGGGAAAATGTCTTCATAGTGACCAAGGTAAGAACAATACGTTTGCCAATTATTTTTATCAGCACCCTAATCTCCCACCGGAGTCCGGCGTCAAGCAGCCTGCTGTGTTTCATCGATGCGTGGGAGTTCCAGTGCCTTAGGCATCTTCTGGGCACGCTCGTTCCATCATAGACCTCATCCATCGCTTTCCATCAGGCGTGATCGAGGTCAAGAGCGGCCACATTGAGAAAAAAAACGTACAGCTCACTTCACCTCAGTGTTCACTATGGTTTTCACGATGAGATTTTTAGAATTGATGGGCTGTTGTTCACCCCTTATGTTGCAGCTTCCTGCATACGAGTCCCGAGACGTGTTGTCTTCTCTGAGGAACTCCCTGGCTCGTCTGAACATGACCTATGTGGACCTGTACGTCATTCAAAGCACTGTCACTTTTAAGGTTTGTATAGTTTCTATTGCTCATAATCAGCAAAGAGTATAATACTTTAAAATACTAAACTAATAAAAAAAAATATTAATGTAACTTAAAAATACTATAAATACATAGAACATTATAATTACACTAACAAACTTTGACGGCACGGTTGGCACAGTGGTTAAGCGATTGACTGCTGCGCTGCGTGTCGCGGGTTCGATTCCTGAATATTTGTATGACCTACAAGTAGTTGTTCCGGGTCTGGCTGTTTGTATATGTGAGTTTTAAATGTTTGTAAACGCACCCACAATACAGGAGAAATTCCAAGTTTGGGGAAAAAGTTAAAAAAAAAAAACACTGGACACAAGGACAGGATAGGAGGTGGAGCATGGTTGATGACATATAGACTCTATTACATAAAAAAAAAACCGGTGAAGAGCGAATCGGACTCGCGCACCGAGGGTTCCGTACCATCATATGTTTTTTAAAATTTCATCGTGGAGGCCATAGATTATACAGTCTATTATGGTGGAGGCAACGGAATAGATAAACCTTATTTATCTATTCCGTGGTGGAGGCCTATATTCGTCATAGAATTTTAACACTCTGTGTACTGCGGTGTAGAATATTGAAGTTTTATGTCAGCGCCATCTCTTGACCGATAGTGGAACTAATGTAACTTTTGTTGATGATTTCTGAAAAAGTGTGCTATTTAGAGACTTCGTTTTATTTTTCCTGTAATCTTTACATATTAAACTTCTATCACATAGAATAATGTCAGATTTTTCTCTTTGCAAACTTCGGAGATAAGGGGGAGGGGCGGTATTTTTTTTACATTTTTCATCAAAAGTCGAAAACTATGCGGTCTAAAAAAAATAAAAAATGTTTGAGAATGTGCAAACTGCGCTCTTTATGCCCCACATGCCCTAGTAGCCCCACTTCGATTTTTTCAAACCCTCTTTCAGTCCCTGTTGTAAGAAATATACATATTATATAAAGGTATATTTTTATTTATTTCTTATTTGCAAAATTGTTGGGCAAACGTCATCGAAAACTATTCCAAATTGATAGCCTTAGTAGTTCTTGATATATCCAGCTGTGACAGACGGACTTAGTCTCACCATAAGGGTTTTGTTTTTACCATTTTGGTACGGAACCCTAATACTAGCCAAAAGACTAAGGAAATTCTTACCTTTCCTTAAATTGCTTATAATTATCTAAAGAAATGTGAATGTTTCTGTACGCCTCTGTCTACCGCTTCGGAGTATACAGACATGATTATATAATGGCCGTCTTTTTTTTCTTTTCAGCCTGACGAAACCGGCTATGACATCATAGACTACCTAGACACCTGGAAAGCTATGGAGGAAGCCAAGAAGTTAGGTCTAGCCAAGTCTATAGGCATATCTGACTTTAACGTTACCATGATAGAACGGCTGCTGGCTAACTGTGAGGTTAAACCTTCGGTGCTGCAGGTTGAGGTAGGAGTTCAACCTTTCTTATCAAAAATTATACTCATTTATACACTTGTTCTTTGTCAAAAATTCTTTTTCTTTTTTTTTTTAAACACTAGGAATTACTCGTTATCAATATGCGTTTTAATTTTTTTAACGCGACGATATTATCGTGGACGTCCATGTTCACGTCCATAAAATGTACGGAAAGACGTTTAACGTTATCCTCGACGGAAAGCGTCTTTATATTATTTCCATACATTTTACTTGATGCCGTATGGATAATATCGTCACGTTAGAAGTTATAAAAGCGCACACTAGTTACAAATAAAAGTACCTACTTACTTAGTTTATCCAAGCGTTGTCCAAAAATAAATTTTGTCCAAATGTTAACTTTTACTAAACCACACTTAGACGCCTGCACAACTTATCACTAAATGCGTTTAGCGCTAAACATACTTAAAATAAAAAGTAATTTAAAAAAATTAAACCGACTTCAAAAAGAAATCAACTCAAAATTATGAAATAACTTTAATTTCGGAAGTCGGTGTCTTGGGATCTGTATTTTAGTTTTTTGCCACCGACTTCCGAAATTAAAGTTATTTCATAATTTTGAGTTGATTTCTTTTTGAAGTCGGTTTAATTTTTTTAAATTACTTTTTATTTTGTAATTTTTAGTTTTTGCACTAGAATTTGACCAAGGTTTTGAGATGTTTTCCCTTTGACACTACATCCATAGCTCGTATCAATACGCCAGGCCGTCACACTTACACGTATTAGTCCATATCTTGAAAATTACTGAACCGATTTTGATGAAACTTGCACTCTTCCCTAAGTTGAAGTAAATGTAAGCTAATACAAAAAAAATGCTCACGATCCGATTAATAGTTGCTGAGAAATGCGTGGACAGACATACATACATACATACGTCTATGAAATTTTGTATATTTGTTTGGAAGCCTTAGTAGATTGTCATATGTGAATATAATGCAATTCCAATAATATTACATACATACGTATCGAATTGATAACCTCCTTTTTTTTGAAGTCGGTAAAAACAGCATTCTAAGTCCCACTCTGTCATCTTTAAACGATTGAAAGAAGAGCAATGTTTGCGGTAAACTTTGCTTGCGCGATGCAGGATTTTGCGTGACGTCAGTGTGATGGGTAGTTCGCATGTGGCGATGTAGATGCCGCCACAACCCCTAATTATCCAACCATTTTCTATCCTCAGGTAAACTTAAACTTAGCTCAGAACAAGCTGCTAGACTACTGCAAGAGCCAAGACATAGTGGTGATGGCCTACATTCCATTCGGTTCTCTATTCAGTCAGGAGTCTGAGCCACCAGCACCCAGGCTCGATGACCCCACGCTTGTGGAGTTAGCCAAGAAGTATGGGAAGAGTGTGCCGCAAATTGTGCTGAGATATTTAGTAAGTATTATCTTGCTTATAGAGCTGACACTGACAAGTAGAATAATAAGAATTGCAGCAGAGGTCAGATTAAATTAAAATATGCAACTTTTCAACCTATTGTATGGCTATTTTCAGGTACAAAGAGGAGTAGTTCCTATCCCCAAGTCAGTGAACAAGAACCGAGTGGAAGAAAACATCGAAGTTTTTGACTTCGAACTGACCAAGGAAGAAATGGAGACTTTGAGTAAGTTTTGAAAACAGAACTGAAGAAGTCAATCTGCAGACTTTCCTAATTCGAAGTCTGCAGATTGACTTCTTCAATTCTTTCATTTGGTTCATTCTCTTCTGAATTGATGACTTACTTTGTTCTGCAAATAAAATAGTGCTTAGCAGGAGACTTTGAGAAGCTTAGAAGGCTCTCTACCGACTTGTTTAGTGAATTATACTTAGTCAAACTGCTGTCTGCTGAGTAAAAAACTGTAGGTAGAGGACCCACAAAACCTAAATGGCATACAGAAAAATATAACTTTTGTCTCAATCCTAGTGTCTAATTCTCATTGTTAATTGGTTAGCTTCGTAAGTCACACTGCTGAGTTTACTCGTATAAGAATTTGTAAAAACTAAAAACATATTCGTTTTTCATTCCTTATTATTTATTTTCAGGCAAATTCAACAAGGACTACAGGATAGTGTTCCCCAGTTTGTGGCAAGATCATCCCTACTACCCTTATGAGAAGGTGGACGTACCCGTCGATGTTCCACGGACCAATTGAAATTTGACCAATTGGTCTATGGGGAAAATCACATGTTTCCATCGTCCAATCCGCTGCCGTACTGTTCAAGAAAAAAAAGAGTAAAATAGTGACAGACTAAAAAATAAGAGAGGTTTTAACCATGTATATTTTTATTTGACTAGTACCTAAATAGCATCAGTTTTTTCTATGCTAAGCGAAGCTAGATCTATTTCTCAAGCTTTTAGTATGCTTAGTGTCGGTTAGAATGTGAACTCTCAGCTTTGCAAAGTACTCTCAGTCTGCAGTGATATCTCGACAAATATCACTGTAATAGGTACTTGACAAAATGATAAATTATAACTTTGTTTTCTTATGGAGAAAAAGGCGCAAGTTTATGTAACGTTATATTATTGGCAGAATAAATTAAAACAAAATCTTTTAAAATAACAGTTTCTTTTTCTTTTCTTGTTTATTTTTTTGTATGAAACATATTGTATATACATTAATTTAACCATTATACTGTTCAATTGGGAATTAAAACAAATACTTAATTATACAATAAAAAACTTAAACTTAACAAAATGGTATAAAAATCAGTAATTTTCACATATTTTAAATTTTCATGATTGCTATATTTTAAAAGATCTACAGAGACGCAATAAAAAATAAACCCCCAGCCTCCGAAAGTCTGATCAACACAAAAGTTGTTTACGCTGTCAAACTAATGACAACTGAATTGACAGATGTCAAACTCGTATTAATTAACGGCTGTGATTGCATGACTGAGCGACTTAACAAAAGGCAATCAAATCAAAAGACATGAGATTTAACAGCGTAGTAAAATAGACAGTCATAAACTGGGAGGATTGATCTTAATCAACGAAAAAACTCTGCACTCTGCAAAATGACTTACACCATATTTTATCACTAATAATACTCATTGCAGAGATGCACAGTTGCTGTTATTTAGAGCATAATGAGACACGATACGTTAGTAAATGAAAGTCAGCAGCTAATTAATGCTTGAACCAGCAAGCATATATTTTTTTAGTGGCGTAACTGATAGTAGTAAATGAAGACATGACATCATTTTGACACCCCTCAGCCAAAAAAAAATGTGTTTGAAAAAACTTACTTCTCTCTAACTATGTATTGGAACATGAAAACATTATTAAAATGATTTAGGTAAGAAAATTGCTGAAAAGTATCAAAATTATGCCAAAAAACAAACGCTCTAAAGTCTGCATTACACTCTAAAACTCATCATAAGTCTGCAGATTCAAATTATTGCTCGTATTTTATGAATTCACTCTTCAATTCGTCTTCTTGTG
The DNA here is from genome assembly GCA_948474745.1 of Oligia latruncula. Lineage (NCBI taxonomy): Eukaryota > Metazoa > Arthropoda > Insecta > Lepidoptera > Noctuidae > Oligia > Oligia latruncula. Next base: position 2,031,793 of record OX419710.1, on the reverse strand, counting down.
CCAGCACGCACTTCGAGTTCGCCTCGAAGTCACACTGCTGGGTCTGGTCGTTGAAAAATAGGCCATCGGTACAGAATGCCACTTGGGGCACTCCTGCAACGCACCTCCAGTACCTTTGGCAGTCACCCCTGAGAAAAAAGATCATGTTAGTCCTAGATATAAAAGTAATTGGTTGGCACCCTGGATGTATTCCTAAGTCAGACCAAATGTTACCCATTTGGCGTTTTTCTTTAGCAAATGCTCAATAGCAGCTAACAGCTCAGCGTCTGGATTTATACCTGGTTAATAACCATAGGATTTTCTCAGGATATAGCTTAGCATCAGCCCACAATGTTCCCACTGCTGGGACACAAACCGTGAGTGGGATTGGGTCGTGATCTATCACGCGGGCCCAGTGCGGGTTGGTAGATGTCACATATCTTCGAATTTTTGGTTCGCAACCAGTACTGAAGACCAGAGAAGGCCTGTGTCCTAGCAGTGGGAACTTTATAGGTTAATTGTGATGATGATAGTTGACATGATAATGGAACTGTTTCTTACTTGTAAGGCACCTGTCTCGCTGCATTATCTGCTCTTGCGCAGTTGAGGATGCTGTTGTACTTGCCGTGCTCTAGAGAAATTGGTCGCACGCTCCCTACGGTGTCTGCAAATGAAATACAATCTTATAACCCAACACTGACAGTTGAAAATGCTATGAATAAGGACTCTCTTTTCAAAAAGTAGGCTCATCCTTTCAAAAATTCTTTGCACAGGTAGATACTTAGGTTCTAGCAACAGATGTCAGGGCTCCAGAAAGAGAAATTCCTAAAATTCCCACAAGCGGTGTCTGAATAGAATCACTCTCATTAAGGCTATCCGACTGCAACCAACTTATAATAATAATAATAAAAACCTTTATTTTCAGGCTACTATGGCCCAAAGATAAATACCTTACAGACTAACATATATATTATAATAGCACCAACAACAGTAACAACAACAACAACGAAATAGTAACTTATTACTACCTACCTATTTAATCTACTTTTAAGGCGGATCACACACTACCACGCGCCACGCGTCGGGCCGCAGGTAACGCGCTCCCGTCGAATTCAATAAAAACGCGCTTCCGCGCGGGGGGGGGGGGGGGGCGTCACGTGACGCCTTGAAGTGTGTGATCCGCCTTCAAAATAGATTCCTTAGGTAGTAAGTAGTTAGTTGCAGTCGAGCCGCAATTAATATTTATGGGAGAAGCCCAGGGTAGCCCGCGAAATTTAAATTTTCTTATTTTTTTTGCAATTATTAGGACAGTGGTGCCGATTCTGTTGTTCACAAACTAAACTAAATTTCAGTTCAGTGCATCTTTTTCTTTCAATTTAATTATGAAAAGGACAGAAGATAAATTTTAGCTTAGACCTGTCAAATTAATCAGCGCCAGGAGCTATCCTTACCAACGGCTTGCAGTTCCAGTTCATCAGAGAAGAATCCGATGAGGTTATCGGCCTCGTCACCAGATCCTTCGTCTTCATCCTTTGGCGTCCTAAGTTGGCAGGTCGTGGCCCACGCCCAGTTGCAGACCTAAAAATAAAAATAAAAAAATTATTCCACCAAAAGCCATTTCATTACAATAGCCAAAGACAAAAGAGAGTAATGGCTTATAACTAGGTCACAATAATGATAAGACTCTGACTCCTAAACTAGGTGTAGTGCCTGTGTCTTAGGAGTCAGAAGGCCACTTTTGCAGAATCATAAAAGGAATTCATCAAATCTAAATCATAATAGACAGTTAACTGTTAAGTTAATCGTATCAAATCCCATTGGTGAAGGATTTTTCAGCAATGATTTCAAAAGTAAGGATACGCCCGTCTGAACATTTTACATAGAAGTTCTTCGTTCGAAGTTCGAAGTTCGCGCGCACCACTGTCAACTGAGTCGCGTTGGCCCTAAAACCGTCATTTTAGGGCCAGCGCGTTGGTGCCATTTAGTCGCGCCGTTAGCCCGGTCCTTACGCTAGTAATATATTATGTCAATGTTTTTCAGTTATTTTTTTTTTGTCTGTGCTTAAATACCAATCCAAATCCAATCCCAATCTCTTGCAACGAAAAAAAGCAAAATACGTTTATGATTCTGCCAAAGTGGCCTTTTTAGGCCCCCTGGTGGTCAATAAGAGAAATTTTAATAAGTATTTCATTACTAGCCACAAAGGAAGAATGAACTTATTTTGCGATTAACATGTCGCAGAGAAAGAACACAAGCACAATAAAGAACAAATTGCGGGTAGTAAAACAAAAAAATATATGAAAAAAAAATGTTCCTCTTTTTAACTTTCTGATATTTTCTCATTGTTAGACAGTAGGTATAACCGTATAAGGCCCGGCCGCCCACTATCGGCATCGGCACGGCTGAGGATTTTTATGCGACAAATAGAAATATAACTTAATAGTACTGTGACAATAAAATTTCAATTTCAATGACACGGTATGTCGGATACCCTATCTTTATTTTTGCACCTACGATGATTATTATCATTGAAATTTCAATTTTATCGTCATACAGTTAAGTTACATTTTTGACCAAATGTGTTAAAGTAAAAGTGCGCAGTGTTGCACACCCTTACCCTATTTCAAGTTAAACAAATATCAACGTTATTTCAATAGTACTAAAGTTGATTTTAGAGTGACTAGAGCACTATTGACAAAGTTATGAAAATGTTTGAAGTTGTAGCGTAAACTGAACTTTATTTTGTAAGAATTAAAGTTATTTTTCCATTAATTCATTTTTGCTTACATTTTTGGCAAATAAATCGCAAATGCACGGTAGGTTAGATAAAGGGCGTGCAAAACCGGAAGGTCTGCAAAACCGGTTTTGAATTCCGGCTTTGAGGGCCCAAAACCGGAAACCGGTGTTAGCCCCGGTTTTGGCAACAATTTTATATTGTTTATGTAGTAGAATTTTAACAAGAAAACAATATTCTTAGATACCCACAAAATCTACAAAAAAACAAATTGATATACCTACCAATTTTTAACCGACTTCAAAAAAAGGAGGAGGTTCTCAATTCGGTTGTATTTTTTTTTATTAATCATCCTTTTATGCATACCAATACCAAGTAGATAGTTAACTTAAAATAATATAAAAATTTACTAACTGAGATCAAATCGACAACAAGTACCTAAGTTTGTAGTACCTTTAGTCGGGTACCTAACAATTCTGTTATCAAGAATAATATACATATTTTAGATGTTTGATGTGTGTGATGATGAATGTGTTTTGTATGTTTAAAATTTAAACATACAAAACACATTCATCATCTTAAGACACTAAAGACAACCACAATTACTATACGTCTCAATTTCTTGAATCTTAAGCTCTTTAATTACGAACTACTAACAAGATTATTAAAGGATTCATATTTGACTATACGAGATCAAATCAACTGTGTACCATTAAACCGTATACTAATTGAAATAAAGAATAATCATTTTTTTTTACATTACAAGAGACCGCTGTTCTCGATAAAGTGTTCTTAAGAAGTGCATCTAACATTTTATCAGATTCATCATCATCATCATCATATCAGCCGAAAGACGTCCACTGCTGGACATAGGCCTCCGCCAAGCACCTCCACTTCGACCGGTTCTGCGCTTCTCGCATTCTCGGCTTTATCAGATTGCGTACTTCTTAGTTTGTTGCAAAAGTACCCAGCACTCGAAAAGGCCCTCTCACTCTCTACACTTGTTGGTACACACATCAATCAAATAGTCGTAACCTTCTATGCGATACACACCCCGATGCCCTCCGCTTTCATACATGGGTTTCTCTACCTTGACAAACCTTGCAAGGTCGAAATCAGACCAATTCTTGGGGGTTTTCCTGCATTTATCAAATTCCTTATCAAGCTGCTCTTGAAGAGTCAGCTACAACTTCAGCGTCAGATGATGACGATAACGATGGCACGGACCGCTCGGAGAACCGTAGTTCTCTTCGAGCGGTCCGTGCCATCGTATAAGTCCAAGGACCAGTTATTCTGTGTCCTTGGGCTTATATTTTAGCTGCTGCAATATGTTTGTAATAGTATCATAATGTCAGCATAGGTTGCGTTCAAAAAAAGTGGATTTAAATCAAAATTTAAATATGTAATTCAATAACGGGAAAACCGGAGGTAACTCCGGTTTTGTCTCTCAACCCCGGTTTTCAAAAATCTGTAAATTTTGTCCGGTTTCCGGTTTTTAGCAAAACCGGAAAACCGGGTTTGCACGCCCAAGAAGATTAGAACTGTTCAACTGTGAGATAATGGAATAAAGAAGGAAAAAAACTGGCCAAGTGCGAGTCGGACTCGCACACGAAGGGTTCCGTACCACAAGGCAAAAACGCCGAAAGAAACACGTTTGTTGTATGAGAGCCCCCTTTAAATATTTATGTTATTCTGTTTTTCGCATTTGTTGTTATAGCGGCAACAGAAATACATCATCTGTGAAAATTTCAACTGTCTAGCTATCACGGTTCATGAGATACAGCCTGGTGACAGACAGACGGACAGTGGAGTCTTAGTAATAGGATCACGTTTTTACCCTTTGGGTACGAAACCCTAAAAAGAAAGAAAATGCGTCACATCCACGCCAAACGACCATCACCCAGCAAAATGCTACGACCCTATGCGAGACCGTGCCCCAGCGCTGGTTTTCAGCGACAGCCAGCGTTGACGTCCACCAGTGCAGTATAAAAAAAGGAAATTATAATAACCTGCAGTTGGAAATCGAAGATCAGACCTCCCGGGCAGGAGAACTCTACCTCCTCCCCGTGCGCACACATGTAGAACTTTGTGCAGTCCGTGAAGTGGGGCAGAAGTAAGAAGATCTGGAAGAAAGGAAACGTGATTATAATACAATAGCTTTCGCCCGCGGCTTCGCCCGCGAGGTATGTCGATAAAAACTATCCTATGTCGATAAACATCCCTGGGATGCAATCTATCTCTCTGCCAAATTTTATCGAAATCCGTTCAGTGGTTTAGGCGTGAAAATGTAACATACAGACAGACAGACAGAGTTACTTTCGAATGTATAATATTAGTATGGATGCATTACCATAATCAGCCTGAGGGACCCTTGGCTAAATAATAACAGCCGCACAGGTCGATTGATCAGGTTAAGCTACGCTTGACGCGGTTGGTCTGTGGATGGGTGACTATCTTTACATACCGAGAACCCTCCGTGCCTCGGAAAGCACGTTAAGCCGTTGGTCCCGGCTGTCATTCGTAGATCTTTGACAGTCGTTACGGGTCGTCAAGCCCGAAAATCTAACAGCCAGTCTTACCAGGGGTAAGACTGGTTGTCAGATTTGGAGGTGTTCTTTGTAAAGAGTAGGTATCCACAAAGAAAGGGTTTTTCGAAATTCCACCCCTAAGAGGGTGAATCGGGGGGGGGGGTGTGAAATTTCACGCGGAGGAAGTCGCGGGCAGAAGCTAGTTTAATACAAAATTCAAGCTCAAGAAACCAAGAAGGTACAAGTAATACTCACATGTCCTTGAGGGTCACAGCTCAGATCATTCGGGTCCACGTTGGGGTCGAAGGCATGGAAGGTGGCATCCTCCGAGGCGTTCTTTTTTGGTAGCTCTGCAGCAAGAGCCACGTTCAGAAGCACCACTGTGCTCAGGAGTTTAGCTGTGGAAGAGAGACAATTTTTTTATATTTTTATTGCTAATATAGGCCTGCATTTGTCCTCGATCTCGCCTGTGGGAAAGCGATGGATGAGGTCTACCTCATCCATCGCTTTCCCACAGGCGAGATCGTCATAGAGCCGGAATGAGCGTGCCTAGAAGATGCCTGCCTGTTCACTCTTGCTTGAAGGCAACAATGAATAATATTACATTCTATTAAAATAATTAACCCTTCAATAGCACAAATCCAGAATCCGGACTGAGGTGCTAAGTAAATGCCGCTGGAAAACCCCAATTAACATAACATACTGTATTATATCACTGAGGGGCTTATAGATACGTAATAATAGACGCACGCACGGGCCCATTTTCACATACCAAGACCCCTCCGTGCCTCGGAAAGCACGTTGGTCCCGGCTGTCATTCGTAGATCTTTGACAGTCGTTACGGGTCGTCAAGCCCGAAAATCTGACAACCAGTCTTACCAAGGGGTATCGTATTACCCAGTAACTGCAGGTTGTGGAAGTTAGATAGGCTGCTCCATGTAAAATACTTGTATTCAGCTGCATCCGGTTAGATTGGAAGCCGACGCTAACATAGTTGGGAAAAGGCTAGGCAGATGATGACATAATGTCATGCTTGCAAGCTTCTGAAGGGTCAGGCAGAGATGTACCTATAGCCATTGACATTATATTACTAGCGTATTCGATCACGCAGGGAAACTCCAAGCATAGCCCTCTCCATTGCCCTTTGGGTGACTTGCCATCATGGGTTGGGTCATTGCCATCAACCGGACACAAAGACTCCGGGTTGCGACTGACAAACTGCAGAAGGAAAAACCCAAAGAACACTTGCACTTAATAAAATACGCCTACAGATTTCTATCTTATAATGTAACACTATGTATAGATTAATAAAACACCGATTGTTATCAATAAATAATTGGTTTACTCGATTTACTTTCTTAGATTTCGTAAACAGATTGTACCTAAGTCGCGTGTAAACGGCAAAAAATACCCGTGATTTTATGACTGACTACCGTCTACGGTCAATAAGGATGTAGTAAGTAGATTGTTATACAAGGGTCGAAAGGAATCAATTCCCATACGAGAATCGAGATAGTCCGAGTGGGAATTGGTGACTTTCATCCGTGTTAAATACTCTACTTTTCATTTCGAAAGGAAAGTAAAAAATAGTAGTTTTTCTAAAAAAATTATTGATAATAATTATTATCATGAATAGTAAGTACCTATCTAATAGTCTTATGAACTCTTATGTACCTATATGATTTCGGTTCGCGCCAAAGGATAAACCACTACACCCACTTAGTGCAGACGTCACAAAACTACAAACATTGTGAATCTTGTCACACCTTATACAGCATCATATAGTAGTCTTTGGTCACACCTATCCAATCAAATATTTTTACAATCTTTACGATAAGAATATTTCGCTGATTGCTTGCAGACATGAAAAACACAATTTTATTTATGAACGCATCCATAATCAGCGTTTAATTATTGCAAGCTTGCAATTATTTGACTATGAACAGGAAAATTAAAACATTACGATTTATATTTATTGTTTAGTAATAATTGAAGTGGTTAGCGTTGTGCAAGGAACTTATAGGTAAAGCCTATAGGTTCCTTGACGTTGTGAGTACCTAGTTTATTTGTTACTTCCATTATTAAGCTCAAACCTATGTTTACTTATACTGCTGTTTGTTGTCGATAAATAAATAAATGACTTTCCCGATTTTCAGACATTTTATGTTGAGAAATTAGAATTGATGTCTGTTTTTTTTTCATCAGTTTTAATTTCTCTAAAGAAGATGCAACCACCAAAAGTAACAAAACGCAAACGTGACGTTTCCGGTTACTAGAGATGTACTTCAACTTCAGTTCAAACTTACTATCGATTAGACTTAACCGGTTATTTTTTAAATGAAAATATGGCGATTTAGTATTTTTACCGACTTCAAAAAAAAGGAGGTTATCAATTCGATACGTATGTATGTAATATTATTGGAATTGCATTATATTCATATATGATGATCTATTAGGGCTTCCAAACAAATATACATAATTTCATAGACGTATGTATGTATGTATGTATGCATGTATGTATGTATGTATGTATGTATGTATGTATGTATGTTTGTCCACGCATATCTCCGGAACTATTAATCGGATCGTGACCATTTTTTTTTATTGGCTTACATTTTCTTCAACTTAGGGAACAGTGCAAGTTTCATCAAGATCGATTCAGTAATTTTCAAGATATGGACTAATACGTGTAAGTGTGACGGCCTGGCTTATTGATAAGAGCTACGGGTGTAGTGTCAAAGGGAAAACATCTCAAAACCTTGGTCAAATACTAGTGCAAAAACTAAAAATTACGAAATAAAAAGTAATTTAAAAAAATTAAACCGACTTCAAAAAGAAATTAACTCAAAATTATGAAATAACTTTAATTTCGGAAGTCGGTGGCATAAAACTAAAATACAGATCCCAAGACACCGACTTCCGAAATTAAAGTTATTTCATAATTTTGAGTTAATTTCTTTTTGAAGTCGGTTTAATTTTTTTAAATTACTTTTTTATTTTAAAACTTGTTTTTATTTACAGTATAAATAAACATGTTTACAAAATAAAGTCACATTCATGTTAAGGAAATACCGTAATCAGCTAATTAAAATTGATACACTCAAGCGAAAATATATAAATCGGTCTGTAAATAATTTTGTTTTCCTTATCAACTATTATCTGCGTACCTATTTAAAATGCGTTACTAGAATATATTTAACAATATTGCTGATCACCATAGCACTAGCCTATCCACAAATATTTTTACAGTGTTTTTTTAAATTACGGAATTTGTGAACAATCGATAATTTAGGCAACAAACAATGCATTCACGCTTTGTTTGTACTACATCACTACATACTTCAAATATTTTGAATTTGCTATCGAGTGTGTTAGGTAAAAATGTAATGTTTTTGTGAATAAAACTTATTAATAATGTCTTCTTCGGACTCCGAAGACGATTGCTACGGTAACATAGCTCAAAAGCTAAAACAGATCAAAAGCTCATTCCTAAAAGAAAAAGTTGATAACATTGTATTAAATGACATTACCGAAGTCGCAAAAACTAGTGAAACGTTGACACAAAACGTTGAAAATGCTTCAGAAATCATAGCAGAAGACTTGAATACGACTGTAAATAGCACAGACAATGAAGAATTCACGCTGGACGCGATAATAGCCAACAACAGTAAGGCGTTACCCAGAGGCCGCGGGCGAGGACGTGGTAGCAAACGGAAGGCCTCAAGCGATACTTCCGAGACCTCTGAGCGTGGAACGGGGTCTACTAGACGGAAAACTTCAAATTCTACTAAAGGTAGGACTAGTCCTTTAGTGCCTGACCCTACTACAGCACCTATAGAACACAATATTGCACCAGTAGCTCGAAATCCGGAACCAGTACCTGAAATTACTACTAGAGGGAGAGGTAGTTCTGCTAGAGGCAGAGGTGGTACAAGAGCCAGAGGGTCTCGAGGCAGGGCCAGAGGCCGCGGCCGCACCAGGAGGGACCTATGGGCTATGTTCGATGAAATGTTTGCAAACACATTTCTAAATTCTAATCCATTATTTACACCAACTCCATCACATTCATCCTCAAATTATCCTACGTACAGCGTCGGCAACACAGATGAGTACCCGGACCAGTCCGATAACCAACAGTTGTTTTCCACAAGACCTGCTACCAATGACGTAGAAGTTATTGAAGACGAGGACCCGCTAGACAATGACAACGAAGAGATGTCCGTCAAAGTGTACTGGCAGAGCTTAGAAATATTCAAATTCAAAATACGGAAGTATCAGAAACTCACACAAATATTTGAATATTTCACGGAAAAAGAAGGAGTGAGCAACGATAAGTTATTGTTTACGTATAACGATAGGATTCTAAAAATTGATGATACTCCAGACTCAATTAACTATAGCATAGCGAAATTCATAGATGGTGGTATCGTAAACCAGACTGTAACACACTTAGCACAGGAACGCAGTAGAGGAGATGAAAATAACGGTCTTAAAATAAAGTTCCAGTGTCAGAATAAGAAGAAACCATTTGAAACTATGTTGAGGCCGGAAGATAAACTTGCATTGGCTATGATGAAATGTGCCGAGCATTTAGAAACACCGATAGAAAGACTGAAGTTCTACTTTGATGGAGATTTGATAACCAGTAAGATATTTTTGTTATTTGTTTGCATTACGTTTAGTATTTTTCTTCTTTGTTGTATTGAAGATTCCCTTTTACTCATTTTATATAAGGCGTTGGCCTCTCAAAGGTCTTTGATAGTGCAGATGTTTTTGTACAGACGGCACGACGAGAGGTGAGGCATGATAGATTTGTGTTAGCAATAACGAAATGTGCCGAGCACTTAGAAACACCAAGAGAATAACTGAAGGTCTATTTTGATGGGGATTTGATCACAAATAAGATATTTTTTGTTCATTTTGATTAGGGTTCCATACCTCAAAAGGAAAAAACATAGGATCACTTTGTTGTCTATCTGTCTATCTGTCAAGACCCTTCTATGTTCTATTAAATGGGTTTGGTTTCCGCACTTAGTGGTCAAGACCCTTTATCTCCTTTATCTCAAGAACGCGTGGAGGTATCGAGTTGAAATTAAAACCATAATATACTCAAGTCTGCAGTCCCTTGCTGTTTGATTTTTTGTTTGTTTGATTTTTGAAGTTAGTTAACTTAAAAAAAAGACATGGAAGTTTAGGTATGCCGCATAAAACGTATATGTCGACACTCTCAAGGGAATCAATATTTATAGGGTACTTTCAGTTGACCTAGAATCATGAAATTTGGCAAGAAGCAATTTCATGTAGCACAAGTACACGAAAAAATCTGAAAACCGTAAATTTGTAGTTACATACCTACCAATTTGTACAGAACCCTCGGTGCGCGAGTCCGACTTGCTCTTGACCGGTTTTATTTTATAAGAAACTTCTTGTTCAATGAATCACATGTAACAGATTTTTTTAAAAAGCTAATCAAACTGTAATTGGTCTGATTGAGCCTATACTGTCCCACAGCTGGGCAAAAGCTTCCCCCAAATCCTTCCAGGAACCCTTTTCCCGCGCTATTATTATTATTTATGACTAATTTTCTTTCCAGATAAAAGCACACCACAGGACCTGGAGTTGGAGGGCGGAGAGTGCATAGATGTAAAGATTAGTAGCTGATAAAAAAAGCATTTCCATTTCCATACTTTGTTTGATTTTAATCGATTTAGTATCGATTTTAATTGTTTCTTATCGACTTGTTTTGTTTGATCTTATCGGCATCGATCTGGATATGCGCGTACGCAAGGTAAGGGTCAAGTTTTCAGACAGAAGGATCGAGCATTGATAACCAGGCTTCGGTACTACGTGTTGGCGATATCAGACATGACATGAATGAAGAAGACATGATGTGATGCGTCAGACAATCAAACACATTTGGACTAGGCTATCTTATATCACGCTGGGACCATTAGGGGCCCGTGGCTAAATAATAACAGCCGCACAGGTCGATCGATCAGGTTAAGCTACACTTGCCGCGGTTGGTCTGTGGATGGGTGACCATCTTTACATACCGAGACCCCTCCGTGCCTCGGAAAGCACGTTAAGCCGTTGGTCCCGGCTGTCATTTGTTTGACTTTGACAGTCGTTACGGGTAGTCACAAGCCCGAAAGTCTGACACCCAGTCTTACCAAAGGGTATCTTATTACCCAGTAACTGATTTGTGGAGGTCAGATAGGCAGTCGCTCCATGTAAAATACAGGTACCTATTCAGCTGCATCCGGTTAGACTGGAAGCCGACCCCAACATAGTTGGGAAAAGGCAGGCAGATGATGATGATGACCATTAGGAGCCGAGCAAAAAGACAATGTAAAAATGAACGCAAAAACGAAGTATACCCAAGCGCGGGCAAGCGATTCGATGCGACGGGGTAGGTCGGGGGAACAAGAATTTTTACGCGGACGAAGTCGCGAACAGAAGCTTGCTAGTACTAATGTAAGGTCATAGCATAATCAGCCAATAAGGTTCCCACTGCTGGGACACAGGCCTCCTCTCTGAGTGAGGGAGTGGGCTATACGCGCGCCTCAAAGAGATGTCAGCATCGAGGATTGGCCCCATAGGGCCGAAGCCTGCCGGGTCAGCAGGATTGTCCGAAAGGGTTACCGCTACCCCGGATCATAAAGGGCTAAGGAAGGAACACGGGTGGGTTTTAGTCAGTAAGAGTCTGACACTCCCTTCCGCTCCACCCAGAGCGGGAAGGGGTCATTTGATGATTTCCCATCCACAAAAAAAATAAAAAAATGGAGTGGGCTATAATCTACCACGCGGGCCCAGTGCAGGTTTCAGAGATGTCAGTTGTCTTCGAATTTCTGGTTCTAGGACATGTCAGTTGCCTCACGATGTTTTCCTTCACCGTTTTGAGAGCAGAAGGTCAATAAACCTCAAATTGTTAATGGCTGGCTAATCCTCAACAGACAGATTGACATATAGATATGACATGATTAGCTAAATACTCTTTGCACTCAATGTTCTAGTTTTAATTTATTGTTATTTGTTTTTACTTATTTATTTTGATAGCGTCGCGGTCAGGAAATTAGGTCTACTGTCATGTTATCTTTCAAAATAAATTGAAAGTACACCTGTCGCTGTGGCCTGTGGCCTGTGACGTTACTCTGACGTACAGTTTGGAAAAAAAAAGGTTAACTTCGTAAAAATGTTTTTTACGATTTTCTTTTTCAACATGTGTAGGTATAGTTTTTATCGTAATGATAAATATAATCATTGGGTTCTATAGTAGAATGTTTTTTGGGCTTTAAAAAATTGCAAACACTGCTACGAAGCTTAGCTGTAGCTGTACCTAACTACAGACGAATTTACACACAAAAAGCGTCTTGTATTTTATTCAGGTGCTTTTTCAGACAAATTCCTTTAAACGAAACTAATATTTGCTAAGCCTAATGAAATTTATGTTTAATGTATCCAGGTAGGTACTTATGTCTCCCCTATAGGGGAGGGGGAGGGGGGTGAATATTTGCTGGCTGTGGGCACAAGCACTCGGGGCTGCTACTGCTATGAAGATTTTTTTTAACGCAATACCTAGTATGACACGTCAAGCTAAGAACCGAGACGGAGAATCAAATCCATATAAAAAAAATGTAATGGTCAGCAGCATAGATATATGATTACATTTCTATGGTCAGCAGACTTTCAACCGCTAGACCAAGATATTTAAAAAAAAAACATGGATCCGAAATTGTAGGTATTTAGGTACCTACAGGATATGCCTTATCACATTGTCATACCTACTTATGGGTTTTTCTATAATTACATCTACATTCTACACACGTAGGTAACGAAATTATCTATTTTTTCCGCTAGACCAACCAATGGTGTTAGATTTTCATATCACAGACAAGTTTTTTTTTCTACTCTAATCTCCCTAATCCCTAAATTATTAGTAATAAAAAGATTAACGAAATATCGTATTTAAACAACTGGCCAAGTGCGAGTCGGACTCGCACACGAAGGGTTCCGTACCACAAGTCAAACACGCCGAAAAAAACACGTTTGTTGTATGGGAACCCCCCTTAAATATTTAATTTATTTTGTTTTTAGTATTTGTTATAGCGGCAACAGATACATAATTTGTGAAAATTTTCAACAGTCAGTCTAGCTATCGCGGTTCTTGAGATACAGCCTGGTGACAGACAGACGGATGGACGGACAGACAGCGAAGTCTTAGTAATAGGGTCCCGTTTTTACCCTTTGGGTACGGAACCCTAAAAAAGATAACTGGAAATCTCTGTTTCTATGGAAAATTTAAAATCGGTCTAATTTGGCTGTAACATAATTTTTCGAAAATGTTCTCTACCTACTAACTTTTTAGACCTTTGTATCCTGCTTATGCGTATGAAGTTTCATTAAAATCGGTTCATTAATTTCGAGAAAAAATACGGCTTGAAATTTTGTATGAAATGCCGTACGGCGTAAAGCTCACGTTTAGGTTGGCTCAATGATATTTTAGTAAACAGATACGTTATGAGCGCGCAAACCGTGAAGCCTAGAAAACGTCCTAATTGGGACGTATTGCCTTTAGTCTGAAAATGACGAAATAAATGACGCAATTGACAACACCTAGCTATCACTTTTTTTCTTATTGGTTTTATCAAGCTATCCTTTTTCTATCCTTTTTACTTGTAGTGAAATGTAAAATGAATGAAAAGTGTGTACGTGTGCTGCCTCTCGGCGCGGAACACTTTTTTTCTGTTGTTTTGTAAGTGTATAACATATCTGTTTATTAGAATATCATTGGGTTGGCTTGCCAAATCTTGCTTACCTATTTTATTTGGAATCCGTACAGTGGACTGTGTGAATGATGTCAATATTATGGCTAGAAAGGGTGTGTGACTACCGACATGACGACTAATAGAATAGAATAGGTATTTTTATTTCAGACCGGAGTCCATAGGGTTAGTAACAATTTTAACTTAAGTTCTAGTATTAGTAGGTTACAGACACATAAAAATATACAATTAAATTTCGGCATGGAGCCGCATCTGAGAATACTGTTGGTGCCGCCGCGAACACGAGACACGAGACTAATAGAGAAGTATGGGAGAAAAATACATATTGCGCAGACGCCAAATAAATTGGGATGATGGTGCTAGAATTTATACTAATTTAGTAAATGCGAAAGGTAAAGACGCCAGCACATCAAGCTACCCGAAACTTAATAGGTAGCTCACCGTCCGATCAGGACCAGGCCCGTGCCGGACGGCGCGTACGTGTTCCACGCGCGCCTCAAAGAGATGTCAGCATCGAGGAGGGGCCCCATAGGGCCGAAGCCTGCCGGGTCAGCGGGATTGTCCGAAAGGGTTACCGCTGGCCCGGAACATAAAGGGCTAAGGAAGGAACACGGGTGGGTTTTAGTCAGTAAGAGTCTGACACTCCCTTCCGCTCCACCCAGAGCGGGAGGGGTCATTTGATGATTTCCCATCCGCAAAAAAAAAAAAAAGCTACCCGAAACTGTAAAATTTCCCCAATCAACTTTGAACCTAATGCTTTAGCGATAAAATTTAAAAACTATCAAATAAATTTGATATCAATTCAAAAGATTCAAGAATAAATTCAAGAGAAGAAGATTGATTCAGAGATTTCAAGAGATTTGAAATTTTGATTTGAATATTATTTTTTTCTTTGAGATTTGATTTGATTTTTTTGTTTGATTTGATTTGACCGATGTGTGAAGACGATGTGGGTCATTTTACATATATATATATATATATATATTTTTTTATTCTCTCTGTTCTGTTTTTTTTTTCATGGTCTGGCAGTTTGAGTTATTTATGTGGCCTACCCAAATGTCCTTTCTTTGGTATTGTTCGTCGAATCGTTGAGCTCCTTAAGTCTTGAGTTGAGCTGCACGATTTTTGACAAATGCGTGCACTGACTGGACAGGTCCTCTCAATCTGTGTGGTTCTTTCCTCAAAAGACCACCTCAGACATCGATCTACATGGTCTTCATATAACCTGACCAAGATTATGTCTGGACTTTAAAAGAGACTGTGACCTCTGAGTTTGTTTCGGCCTTTCTTCTCAGAGTAGTCAGATAGGAAACGCCGACTTCATCTAGTTTTAAAAAAACATGATTGACGTGTAAAAGTGTTTGTACAAACCTACTTACAAAATAAAAAATCAAATCAAATCAAATCAGATGGGTGCTAACGGCTGAAATTAAATTTGATAAATGAGCGAGACCATCCAACGGTTTCTTGTATTAAGATTATGAAGGTTTTTTTATTTATGGAAACATTAGCTGCGCCCCGCGGTTTTACCCGCGTAAATGTCGATCCCGTGGGAATATCGGGATAAAAATGCCGAAAAATCCTATATGTTAATCCAGGGTGTCAGCTACCTCCACACCAAATTTTAGCTAAATTGGTCCAGCCGTTTGAGCGTGAAGAAGTAACAAACATATAAACACACACACACCCCCTCACAAACTTTCGCCTTTATAATATTAGTGTGATAATTTTAAAACGGTTTTTTACTAAACTTCAACTATATCCGACGATCCTGCATTTGCTGACTGTACATGATTCTGAACGCTCGAGCCTTGAAATTTTTAATCGGATAGATATTAAAAAACAAAACGTTCCATACATTTTAACCACGTAGGTATTCCACTTGTGTATGAAACAGCTCATTGTTTGTTTACTGTTACTGTTAGCCTGCATCATCCACTGCACCTGCAATAACCACTACGTGGAGCCCTAACACAGCTAGAAGGTGTCGCGGCAGACCCCGTAGAAGATGGCGGGACGAGCTGGACAAAACATTTCTACGCTAGAATCATGTCGTGGTTACAGTTTGCACGTCCCTGCCACCCTGTGTACCTACTCCAGGCTGCTAATATGAGATTCCTAAAGAGAAAACTCGGGGTCTAAAAAGGCCGAATCATAAATGGTTAACACTATGAATCATAATATCCCGAAGACAGCTAGTCCGTGTTAATCTTTTTGTCGCTGCACTACCTACTTATGTATAATCAAAGAGATTGGGATTGGATTTGAATTTGATTGATTGGTATTTAGCACAGACAAAAAAATAACTGAATAATCTGCACCAATGGGATTTGATACGATTAACGTAACAGTTAACTGTCCAATATGATTCATAATGTTATCCTTTTATGATTTGCCAAAGTGGCCTTTTTAGGCCCCCTCATTGCCCAACCTGGAGATCGAACCCAGGACCTTCAAAGCTCAGCAGTCTCGCTTGTGATCACTAAACCAACAAGGCACTTAATTTTTACTAAGTAATAAAATCACAAACTAAACTTTTAAATAAATAGAGAAAAGAAAAAATTCAACCCCGATGAGAAAAAATAACTATAAAATTTATGCCTACCAGCTTTAATTAATACCTAAATAAAAATACAAAAAAAAAAACAAAATTTAATTCCATCACCTAAGTTATGGTTAATTTAAAAAAAAAAACTCACCAATCATTTTAAAATTCGTTGTCGTTACACAAAAAAATATATTTAAAAAAGAATCACTCTTATTTTCACGATGTCGCACTGGATGTTACTCGGGACAGGGTCCTAAACAGCCTTAAGCTGTGTATTACTGTCTAATTATCGAAGTAATCAACAACCTTTATAGAAACAAGCTAACAAATAAATCAACAAAGAAATTGCTATCAAAAATCTGAAAAACATCAAAAAATAAGCCTTATTTTGTCTGTGGTTAGGGCTTATATTTTTTAAAATTGAACTGTCAATAAGTTTGCACAGATAATAATCAAAGTAGGAAGAATAGTGTCGGAAAAAGATTAATAAATACTTACAATCAATATTGATACCGCTATATTGTTTTGATAAAATGTCAACGGCATTAAGCCTGGCCTAAAGATCGAGGATCTATTTTTATTATTTGTTTATTTACTGCTAGAAATAGGCCGTCTAAGTAGGTAATTGATTGTCTGAAAATTACATTCAGATTAAATTTTTCACTTTTTAGTTGGTCAGTTTATAATTTATCTATGTAAGTTACAATAGCCTAATGTCGACTGCTCATCACATTTTACAAAATATTGCTTTTCCCGATGCAGGAACGTTAATTGTTGAGGAGTTCTCCTAGTAAGAACCATGAGAACTGGAGCTGATTGAGAAGTCACCATCAGCTCTACTTCACCATATGCATTGTTGCGTTGTTGAGCAGACACATTTTTCGAACTTATGGAGCAATGGATTAGAAATATGCTTCAAAATGATTCAAATTGAGAGTAATAGTGTGTTACGCAATTTAGGGTGCGGGTTTCTATACAACTGGGTAGAATGCGTCCCAGTACTCCCAGTAGAACTGGGACGCATTCTACCTAGTTGCCGGAGAGGCGTTTGTCTTAAAACTTTATGGTACATACCTACATAGGCCAGTCATCATCAGCCTACAGCAGTCCACTGCTGGACATACACCTCTCCTATTATATTGCACGCCATTCAACTTGATTTTCGACAACTCTCATCCAGCTACTACCAGCCACCCTGCGAAGATCGTCGCTCCACCTAGCCTGAGGGCGTCCCACCTTACGTTTGCCGATTCGCAGTCTCCACTCAAGAACACGTCTACCTCAACGGTCATCGTTTCTATGGCTAATGTGGCCGGCCCATTGCCATATCAGCTTGCATCTGTGGGCTATGTCGACAACTTTGGTCCAGTCACTTAGACAAAAATCGCCTTAGGTCTCAAAAAACTGCACTGTACTGAATTTTTGGATATACTTGGTTATGATAGATTTAAAGATACAATAGTGTAAAACCAAGTTTGCAGCTTCGGAAGACCCGTGCTAACTGCGTGGTGCCAATTTTCGGACTTTCAGTTTGTGCCTTGGTTATAGCCTCTAATGGTGCATCCAACGGAAAAAACCAACACTGCATTTTTAAAGTACTTAGGTTATGTATACAAAATTGCATTGTATGTACTTCTGCAGTAATTTTGAACAAATATTTTTTTGCTTGACTTTTGTTGCTGACTGTACTTACCTACCTATAAATAAATAAACACATAGTTTTGTGACGTGTCTAATAACATATTATTAGATTTACCTAGTTATCAATTATCATAGTTCTTACAATTACAGATTAACAGATTTACCTATCGGGTATTAGCTATTTAGTTTTATGAACGGAAAATAGCAGTAAATAGGAATTATGATCTAATTATTGTACGTTATAAATACTTTACGTCTATCTATCATAATATCGCGCCTGTATTCCCGGAAGGGTTAGACAGGCGTACCTATCTATAGTACAGTTAGTACAGCTATATTTCGCCAGTTATGCTTAAGTCCCATGTAATAGGGGGCGAGCCTATTGCCATCAACCGGGCACAAATATTGACTCCGGGCTGCTACTGTGAAATTCCTGATGGAAAAAGCAACTGGTGGACTAAGGGGGGGGGTGCCAGTTACCGTTCGCCCCGGGCCTCCGGTCCTGGGGGGCCCAAAACCCCAGAAATACTTACTTTTTAACCACATCCCAAACAATATCAAAATATATTCAGTACCTAAGTAAAACGCAGTTTGTAATTTGGTATGGTGCTAACATTTTCGAGCTCGCTTCGCTCGCTCTTGCAACCTACATTCTCTTTTTGCTCAGACTTCTCTGCCTAATTCAACGACGTAACTCCTATTTATGTACGAATAGTCAAGAGAAAACCTTACGTATCTAAGGCCAAGATGGGGTGCTAACTTTTTGAGCTCACTGCGCTCGATCTTGCATCCCACATTTTCGAGCTGTTCAAGTAATTCCTATTTCTGAATAAATTTTCAAAAGAAAATTTTAACTATGCAACGTGCAAACATTTTCGAATTTGCTTCGCTCGCTCTACCATCCTCTATTCCTCTGATGCTCTAGCTTTTCTGATATCGACCAATTACCTATCCCCTTTCCGTATCAATAGTCAAAAGAAAACCTAACCTTTTCGCGGCAGAGTGCGAAATATTTCGACGCGGGGGGGTCCCATTTAGTTTGGTCACCCCGGGCCCGCGACAGGCTTAGTCCGCCACTGGAAAAATCCGGAAAAACATTTTGCCCATTACCACTTGACCTGGGAATCGAACCCAGAACAGCTTGCTCTCTAGTAGAGCTTGCGACCACCTACTAGACTAACGAGGCAGTCTATAAATACTTACTTTTATTATTGTAAGGAGGTAGGTTATAGTCTGTCTGAACCTAAAAGCCTAATTATAGAAATCAAAATATGGTGCGCATATAGATTGCGTGTTGATAATTTTGTTATTGTCTACCTACATATTCAGCAAAATAAACAATTAGTACCTACCTAATGGAGCATATTATTCGTGGTTTTGGTGACTTTTCAATGTTATTGTTATCGTAGATTGGTACTCTACTGACTTTTCCTGTAAACAAGTAATTTTTTTTAAGAAAAACAAAAATAGAATTTTGCCGGGATTTTCCCGACATGCTTTGGAGCTCTTTCATAAAAAAAAAACGGGCAAGAGCGAGTCGGACTCGCGCACCGAGGGTTCCGTACCATCATGTTTTTAAATTTTCATCAGCGAGGCCTATATTCGTCAGAGAATTTTAACACTTTGTACTGCGGTGTAGAATATTGAAGTTTTATGTCAGCGCCATCTCTTAACCGATAGTGAAACTAATGTAACTTTTGTTGATGATTTCTGAAAAAGGGTGCTATTTAGAGACTTGGTTTTATTTTTCCTGTAATCTTTACATAAACTTCTATCACATAGAATTATTTCAGATTTTTCTCTTTGCAAACTTCGGAGATAAGGGGGGGGGATGGCATTTTTTTACATTTTTCATCAAGGGTCAAAAACTATGCGGCCAAAAAAAAATTTTTGGAGAATGTGCAAACTGCGCTCTTTCATATGATACCGCACATGCCCATAGTAGCCCCACTTCGAATTTTTCAGACCCCTTTCAGTCACTGTTGCAAAAAATATACATATATTTTTATTTCTTTCTTATTTGCAAAATAGTTGGACAAACGTCATCTAAAACTATTCCAAATTTCAAGTTGATAGCATTAGTACTTAGTTCTTGAGATATCCAGCTGTGACAGACAGACAGACAGACTTAGTCTCACCTAAGGGTTCCGTTTTTACCATTTTGGTACGGAACCCTAAAAAGAAAAAGTAGGTTTATTTATTTGTCGCAAAAACACGTGCCATACAAACCAATAATTAACTCGATTAATGAAGAAAAAATAAAAAATAGTCGACAGCTACACGTCGTGACAGTGAGTGACAAGCAACCTATTTTATAGATATTACTCTTTGGTGACAAGAGGGAGGTGAGGGGCCCGTGGCTAAATAATAACAGCCGCATAGGTTGATCGATCAGATTAATCTACGCTTGCCGCGGTTGGTCTGTGGATGGGTGACCATCTTTACATACAGTGACCCCTCCGTGCCTCGGAAAGCACGGTCCCGGCTGTCATTCGTGGATCTTTGACAGTCGTTACGGGTAGTCAAAGCCCGAAAGTCTGACAACCAGTCTTACCAAGTGGTATCGTATTACCCAGTAACTGGGTCGTGGAGGTCAGATAGGCAGTCGCTCCATGTAAAATACAGGTATTCAGCTGCTTCCGGTAAGACTGGAAGCCGACCTCAACATAGTTGGGAAAAGGCTGGGCAGATGATGTCTCTTTGGTGACAAGAAGGCTTCCACTCAGCATCAGCACAGTGCTGATTGTCAGTGATCTCATTGGAATTGAGTGGTCAGCTCGCGAACAAAGGTTCTGTTACAGTCCGGAACTAGGTAGACCTATTCATTAAATCCCGATGCAACGATACGATGTTATTAAATAATAATGTGCTATAATGGACTATTTAGCTTTTCTGTCTAAAATGGACTACTTACTTAAGTCACAGGGTTTAGGACACAGTGCTATAGAGAATAGTACCTACATAGGTATGTTTAAAAAAAACTACATAGACGAGAACAGAAGACCGAAATAAACTCAGAGGTCACAGTCTTCTTTTAAAGTCCAGACATAATCTTGGTCAGGCCACATGAGGACCATGCAGATTAGTGTCTGAGATGGTCTTTTGAGGAAAGAACCACATAGCTTTGAGTGGACCAGTCCAAAAGTTACGGTTTTAAATCGATACAATGATTAATCAGTCAAGAACTGAGAACTTTTCAATGCCATAGTCTAACAAGGCTGAATCCTTGGCTGTGAAAATAATTACGAAAATTACATCAACATTCCAAAGATATTGTAACACCGATAAAATCTTCAAATAAATAGTAAAATCATGTCATTTTAATTTAGTGCAAATTACTGTCACGTTCTTATCGCATTATCATACACGAAATCCCTGCGTATTTCAAAATAAATTGTGTAATTCAATTAGTCACAATAATGACATGTTATCAACTGGAAATATTGTAGATATAATCTGACTACATACACTTTTTATTTTATTATAAGTACTTAGTAGTAATTAAAAGATCTGAAGATAGTTTTTTTTTTTTTCAAATGGGTTTGCTCTTGGCTCTAGTCTAGGTCAGAGGTGACAGAGACAAAGTCGACGATGGAGTGAGCTTATACCCAGAAAAAGCCTGTTTTTTGCACGGTGTGGAAACTAAGATAGAAACACGCTTGTGCGATACAACTACAGTCACGAGCATAAGTATGTATACACTTGACATCATTCAAAGGCGATTTTCTCCTTTATTTTTGAATGAAATTTTATATTATAAGGAACATAGTATTTTCGAACCCATAGGTTTATGTAAAGTATCGTATTTCAACGTTGTATTCGTTATTTCGTGAAAAAATCGCAATTTAAAGTTGCAAAGTGTTGACATATTAGTGCTCGTGACTGTACATACAGAAAGCAAAGCTCATATAGAAATCTCTATTCCTAGACAGCACGTTTCGCCGAAAACTTTGTTGATAGACAACATTGTTTGTAGATATCTCGGTTCTTAAGAAGCACTGTTGACAGAGATCTCTGTTCATAGTCTATAGCACTTCTTGCCGTAAACTTTGTTCATAGAAACCACTGTTTCCAGATACAGTCCCCAAAAAAGAAATGCTAAAAAAATTGGCTGTTCTATACATTTCCCACGGAGTTGAGGGTATGAGAAAAAAAATTTAAACAGCTAACTTGAGGATTATGGTAAGGTAACAGGCTGCCTTCGCTAAGACCACCACAGCTTACCTAAGTAACGATTTCATCGTTTTTGCCTGCTTAAGTAAGTAGTACCTAGATCTACAGAATGCAAATTCAAAAGCGCATGACCATATAATTTTTTTTTCAAAGTACTACAATCTGTCAAATTTCTTTAATAGATTTTCAACTTTATCGCAAAAGCATAAGGTTCAAAGTTGATTGGGAAAGTTTGACAGTTTCAGGTAGCTTGAAGTTCTGGTAGGTACTATAAATAAAACAAATAAATATTTCTTTAAATACTTTTAATAGACTAAACAATTGATTACGTCTTAAACCACTATAAGATTGAAAACAATTTGATCGCTACACTCTTACATCAATTTATATCTAAGTATATTAAAAATTTAAAATTTTCACTTATCTACCCTATAACCTAGATATTTGATTTCTGGCAACCCCGTTTATGATTCGGGAAATATACAAAAAATAATAATTTACAATAGTATGAATTAATTGGTATTCGAAGACATGTGATATCTACCAACCCGCACTGGGCCTGGGTGGTGGATTACGGCCCACTCCTCACAGAGAGGAGGCCTGTGTCCCAGCAGTGGGAACATTATAGGCTGAATATGATAATTGGATTTTAATTTCATAATAAAATTAGGGGTTAATATCTCATGGGGAACAGTTTTGGGACGATAACAACATACATGGGACTCACACATAACTGGGAAATGTGCGTGTCCTGCACACTTGTGCCTACACCTTCTAGAAAACAGTCGTGAGTTTATGTAAGAATTATGATCAGATAACACAACCCATAACTGTTAAGGATAAGACATCATATTTGCAGTTTAACCAAAAACTAGTCAATTGTAACACAATAACATAGTGTTTTTATATCTTCGAGCTATATCTCTTGTAAGGGTAAGTAGAATTAACCGGTCATAATCAAGTTCAAGTTATCAGTCTGGCTTAAGGGGCTTACATGACCTAAAGCGCGGTCACTGTCGGACTGCATAGAAAAGAAAGCGCGATGACACAACACTGGTAATTTATTGCAAAATATGAAGCAATTATTTAATTACAAAAAATCTATTGTTTGGACTAAAAACATTAAAACAGTAGTGTTTTAGTATGTTGCTTGTAGAATAATCTGACAAAAAATCAGAATGGTTGTATGGTTTTTATTGTAAAAAGAAAGTTTTTAGAGGTATCTTCATGATATTTTTCTATCGTATCAAATTAGCTGTATTATGTTTTCAACACACTATCTACCTAGCATATATCCTGAAGAATATCATATATTTTTCTGATTTTGTTTACTGTAGTCGATCATATACTTTTATTGTTTCTAAAACTTGCGTTTTTTGCGTTTAGGTCCTGTAAGCCTCTGGACTTCGCACCCAAGTACAACCTCCACAAGTGGGGGTTCATGGTAGGCTCAGACCTGCGGTGTCTCTTCACAGAAAATGGCTCTCCTCCCATCTTGCATCGCATGCCCTGTCACCTGCACACGTGAGGACCTAATGGCTGCGTCAGCTAAGGCTCAAATCACACCGAGATGGAAGCGAAGCGGAGCACAGTTTCAGTGTCATAAAATTTTAAACTTTATCTTCATTACTATAATACATAGTATCGCTTGAGAAACTTGAAAGGTCGCGCGGCCGCCCGCGGCGCCGCGAGCACTCCGATGACTCAAGTTTCTCATGCGATAATAAGTATTATAGTAATGAAAATAAAGTTAAAATTCATATGACACTGAAACTGCGCTCCGCTTCGCTTCCATCTCGGTGTGATTTGAGCCTTCTGGTATCCGCGTTGCTGGATTTTGGGCCCAACTAAAAAATAAACGATTTTATTTTTCGTGCTATTTTTGCCATCTACACGCTAACAAGAAGAATTGGTGTAAACAGGCCAGGTGTTTATCATTTCTGGTTTAATCTAGATTATTCTAATCCGTGCTTATCATTACTCAATCTTACAGTTCATCTGCTGACCCCCAAGAGATATGGCTTGAAGATACATAAATATTAACAATCAGTATCGAACCTTATCAAATATAGAATCATAAACAGGTGGTCATGCAATCCTTAGACAAAATCATTAAATTATTTAAAACAATAGTATAATTTAGACAAGAATGTCTTCTTCATAGTCATTTTAAGTTCCAAATGCATTCGATAATGGAAAACGCATGTTTTAGTACAAAAAACGTACCATTTTCTTATTAGTAATTTTCGATAGAGGTTTAACATCTGACAAGAGCAGTACCCGTGCGTTTTTTAGGGTTCCTTACCTAAAGGGTAAAAGCGGGACCCTATTACTAAGACTTCACTGTCCGTCTGTCTGTCACCAGGCTGTATCTCATGACGAACCGTGATAGCTAGACAACAAATACTAAAAACAGAATAAAATTAATATTTAAGGGGGGCTCCCGTACAACAAACGTGTTTTTTTCGGCGTTTTTACCTTGTGGTACAGAACCCTTCGTGTGCGAGTCCGACTTGCCCTTGGCCAGTTTTTTATTTACAGGGGGAGTTCAGGACCATGTACTGAATTCACGGTAAAAGGTTGTATTGTACGTCGATGATACAACCCTGTATATTTCGTGGCAATCATAATAAGCCTATAATGTTCCCACTGCTGGGACACAGGCCTCCTCTCTGTGAGAGGGATTTCGTGGCAATACGAGAGAAGAATGATAGTTTTTCCTAATATAGGAAACTTTTACAGACTTCACGCGACTTTTTTAAATGTTTCATTTCAAATAAAAATGTATTTTAGCGCATAAATAAATATCAAGATATTAGGCCCGTGTTGAATTTCAATCAAATTATCGCTAGTAGATTTAAACCCATACTTACCGAAAACTACCATTTTACGCGAGGAAAGTTGTAACAGAATTACGCAAAAAAAAAATTCGCGTAATTTCTGTAAACTGTTGTCGGTCAAATACATTTGGAAGTTAAAATTTTAAATAACATTTTAATATAGGCGTTAAGCATTAATAGTTGAATATTTAGTTTTATTTTATTAATATATTACAATGTATTTTTAAATTGTTGTTTTAATATCTTAGGGATTGAGTGTGGTTTTGGTCGAAATTGGGTTATTGGAAGATATTTAGTACAAAACTTTTATACAGGGACAAAATAAATCAGCTAGCGAAACTTGATATCAATATTTAATGACGATAAAACAAAAAAACGTTTGCGAAGTTTCGCTAACTAATTTTATTTGACCCTGTGGTACCAGCCATAGCCGACCAAGTCACAATCCATTCACATGTGATCTTTATTCTCATCCTAATAAGGTTGCAAGAATTGCTGCTACTGACAAGTCTGTCAATATTCACAGTGACCTTTATTCCAGTTACAATAAGATTGATTAACTGTAATTCGACCTGTCAGTCATAACGTCACCCGCAAATCTGACGGATTTAAACAATCTATACTAATATTATAAAACTGCAGAGTTTGTTTGTTTGAACGCGCTAATCTCTGGAACTACTGGTCCGATTTGAATGATTCTTTTAGTGTTGGGTAGTCCATTTATCGAGGAAGGCTATAGGCTATATAACATCACGCTACGACCCTTAGGAGCCGCGCAGCGTGTGACACCGCGGGGAACAGCTAGTACTTAATAAGATCAATGCGGTACCTGAGCAGGGGTGGCTTAGGTCGTGGGTTCGAACCCAGGCAGGCGCTTTACTTTGTGTAAATAATTTCATCAGCACTGCTCTTAAAACGGTAAAGGAAAACATCGTGAGGAAACCGGCATGTCCTAGAACCAAAAATTCGAAGACATTCGGTGACATCTACCAACCCGCACTGAGCCCGCGTGGTATATTATTAGCCCACTCCATCTCGAAGAGACGAGGTCTGTGTCCCAGCAGTGGGGACATTACAGGCTGATTATGAGGTGCCTGAGTACCCAATTGTCTTGGTCAACTAGTAGGTATATGAGTGGCAATAAGGTGCAATTTTCTATTCAGATATTGGCAAGCTGTGGACTGTGATAAGCCTTAGTTGATAGATTACTTAACACAATAATTTGACTTGTGTAAAACTGAAATATAAAATATTTAGTGCAAGAAACTTGCTGTAAATAGCAGAGAATGTCGACAAAACGAGATGTTCAATGCATAAGCTATGGCTAAAACACGGTTATATGTAATGTTAGGCAAACACGACTAGCTTGCAAAAGGTTTTCAAAGAATGGACATTCCAGAATTTTGTATTATTTATTTAAGGAAAAATACTTAGATTTTATATGCCCCAATATTGACCAAAACCACAAAACATTATTAGTCTAACTACTGTTTATTATACGTTAAAAAAATAAATCAAACATTCGACAGTTATAATACTTTTTTCAGAATTTAAGTTAACTTTCTATCCAAAATGTTTGGACACCATTTTTAAGTAGACCTAAATAGGCAATTTGGCTTGTCTAAGAGTTGTTTTTCAGATCAAATACTTCAGACTTATAAAAACTGAATTTCATTGTTGTAATTAAATAAATAGGTTGAATATAACTGTCTTTCTAGTCAAATATTTAGTAAAATCTTAGAAATTCGACATTCATGTTTATAGTGGTTTTCCACAAGTTATTAATTTCGGCAATGTCCGATTTACTTCGATGTCGAACGGAGGTGTTTTTATGCGTTCTTTACGTAATGAAAGATAAGACATTCATTCACGAAATATTATAATGCAAGTAGCTCATAAAAATCATAAATTGAAATTAAGTAATATCACAAAAAATTCAACAAAATATTTGACTAGACCAACAGTTTTCAATACATTTTTCACAATAAAACATTTGCATTTTTAATAAATAATAAAATTTGATTTCTTGAATATGTATAATTTAGGATGTATATCTATATTTCAATAAACCATTGATATTTTGACTGCTATACTTGTAAAACAGATTATAATTAAATAAAAAAAATAAAAAAAACATTTTTCCGATTTTATGTTTCATTTCATTTATGGTGTAATGTATGTATTAAAATACTCAAATCACATACAATCATACGGTTTGTGTATTTCATCTGTGTATGTTATAACATGCACTATACATAATAATAACTAAGTATTATTTATTTACACAAAATAAGAAAAAAGTTGACGGTTGACAGGGGAGAATGGAAGAAGAACGGAACGCCGACCCCGAGTCACATGAGACGAGGGCAGAAAGATGAAAACCAAATCTTTCCCGATACGAATATCCCACATACCATCACGCCATGTTTTACCCAAAGGGTTGAGTACCCATGGGCGCCGGGAGCGGGGTGCAAGGGGTGCACTTGCACCTCCCTTTTTTTTTTGGGTGGGATTTCATCAAATGACCCCTACCGCTCTGGGCGGAGCGGAAGGGAGTGTCAGACTATTACTGACTAAAACCCACCCGTGTTCCTTCAGTTGCCTGTGCCAGGGGCCACGGTATCTCTTTCGAACAACCCGCGCCCCTGGCGGGCATCGGCCCTAGCGGACCCCGTCAGTTAGTGTTGACATCTCTTTGAGGCGCGCGTGGAACACAACGCGCCGTCGACCCGGGCCTGGTCCTTACCGGACGGCCACTTACACCTCCCTGGCTTCAAAATTAAAATGTAGGTGTAAAAACATTCAGAACTAAAAATATCCGAATACGCCTAATAGAATATACGCCGTTTTTTGGACTTTCTCGAACCAATGGATGTTCTCGAATAAAATTAAATTTTAATAATAGACAACAAACAGCTCATTTATCAAATTAAATTTCAGTCGACAACATCCATCAGTTTCTTACTAAACTTCAACTATATCCGAAGATCCTGTATACCTATCTCTATTGTTGACTGTACCTATAGAAACCCCCCATTTCGCCAGTTATGCTACAGTCCCATGTAATAGGGGGCGAGCCTATTGCCATCAACCTGCCACGAATAATGTTTTCAAAAGAAAGGTAAATAATTGATTTAATCAAAAATAAATAATAGCAGTCAACATACCAATATTTTATCTACTGTAGCCATAGGCAATATCAGTTTTATTTTATTCTTACATTATTAAAAACGTGGTGATGACATGAAATTTATACAGTCTATAGATATTTTTTATCATAATAATCTAAACTACAAAAACAAATAATTATTTAAAAAAATGGACGTCCATTAATTAATTAATAATAATATATGTTAAAAAACTTAAATAGTAAACACAATTATTTGATTTTAATTTGAGAATGTGTAGAATAAATTACTTTTAGGTTGTTCGTCTGGACCTCTAGAATACCTATAGGTGGTATTTAATTGAAAGGCCTTTGACTTGGTACAAATATATTTTTAAGACAAGTTTACAATTCAATGATAATTCTAGAACCAACTCTATTGAACCAAAACACCATATTCAAATATTTGAATACTCGCTTGAACGTTCGAATGGAACACCCGCAAATATGACCAGCCAGTGTTTATTGCTAAAGGCCGGTTTACACAGACTCTACAGTACCTATGAGACATTTTAACTGTCTCTGTGATGCCTCTGAGAGATGGCAGCAGTGACCACTTTAACTTTCACCAAAAATAATTATTCCACACCTCCTCAAAAGCATACACACAAAAAGAAATACAAAATATAGCCTTACTGTATACAAAAAAAGTAAAATAAAAATAATAATAAAAAATGTTTAGCACCTCATTCGAGTTCGCTTATAATATATTAAATAATATATATAAAAACACTTACTGCTTAAATTATAAAACAATTTATTTTGTATGGCATATGCACAAATATGGGAAAATAAAAATATTTAGGAAGTCTCAATCAGGTGAACTTACTTTGTCCAACTGTGCCAGTGGAGTAATCAGCGATTTATGCAAGAATACTGTCATAGAATTAACTTATTGCCGCAAATTGTAAAATTGGAAATAAAGTTATTATTTCCTTTATTTAATTAAATACATATAAATTATATTTTTAAATATTAGTATAATATAAGAATAAAAACATTTAAAAATATAAAAAATAGTAGCCCACCGGTATCGGGAACAGGGTCCGAGCTACCGGCGGTCAGGGCTCCAGAGAGAGGAACCTCCTAACAATGCGGGCCGTATCCAGAAGTACTGCTCTCTGAATCAAGCCCTTGATCCAGCTGCCCAAAGAGAGCCTCTTCAGGTGTGTCTTCTCATTATTATTATTATTAACTATGTTGGGGTTGACTTCCCGCCTAATCGGATGCAGCTGAATACCAGAATTTTACATGGAGCGAGTGCCCATCTGACCTCCACAACCAAGCAACTGGGTAACACGAAACCCCTTGGTAAGACTGGTTGTCAGACTTTTGAATGGTTGACACCCAGGACCAACGGCTTAACGTGCTTTCCGAGGCACGGGTGTCGACATGTAATGGATGAAGGAGGACATCTTGAGAAAACCCGCATGTCTTAGGCTCAAATTACACCAAAAGAGCGTCGAAGCGGAGCGCAGTTTCGCAACCGCTCGGTAGAGAAGGCAATTCGCCGGAATTCCAGCGGCGCCGCGGGCATCCGCGCGACTCGTTCTAGTTTCTCATGCGATAATAAGTATTGTAGTAATGAAAATGAAGTTAAAATTCCCCTTGACGCTCTTTTGGTGTGAGTTGAGCCCTAGAGCCAAAAATCCGAAGACCACCAACATACCGTGTACCAAACATTTTTTATGTTTAATTCTGCTAATATTATAAATGTGAAAGTTTGTGAAGATGTTTAGATGTTTGTTACTCAATCACGCGTAAACCGTTGAACAGATTTGGATGAAAATTTGCACATAGATAGACCATTTCCTGGATTAACACATAGGATAATTTTTATCCCGATATTCCCCCGGGATCGAAACTTACGCGGGTGAAACCGCGGGACGCTGCTAGTTTACCATATTTGTGTATATGAATACTTATTATAAAATTTATCTGTGTGTAGACATAGCTTAGATTAAAAAGTAAAATATTAAACTTAATGATAATGTATGCAATGTCAATGTAATATGCAAACCTGTTGTTTAATATTAAGAAAATTACTATTTAATTGGGAAAGTGTCGCATTGGGTCCGCTCCCTATCACAGAGGGGAGGCCTGTGTCCCAGCAGTGGGAACATTACAAGCCGAGTATGTTAACGACACTGGCTACAAAGGGGGTGACTACCGATATGACGACTAATAGAGTAGTCAATTAATCTGCCTAGCCTTTTCTCAACTATGTTGGGGTCGGCTTCCAGTCTAACCGGATGCAGCTGCATACCTTAAGAAGGTGGCTGGGGTAGACTGGATGCGGAAGGCGGAGGACAGGGTGTTGTGGCGCAGTCTGGGAGAGACCTATGTCCAGCAGTGGACTGCGATAGGCTGAGTAGATTGATAAACCATTCTAACATAGCTCGCTCCTATCACACTAATATTATAAAGGAGAAAGTTTGTGTATGTGTGTGTTTATATGTTTGTTACTTCTTCGCGCTCAAACGGCTGGACCAATTTTGATAAAATTTTGTATGGTGGTAAGCTGACACCCTGGATTAACATATAGGCTAATTTTTTCCCGATATTCCCACGGGATGGACATTTACGCGTGTGAAACCGCCGGGCGCAGCTATAGTAATTTTCTTACATCAAACACGGCAATAATTAAAAATATAGGCGTTTATCAATTAAAATATTAACTGCAAAGATCACAACTTTACCCAGTCATTATCAACAACATCCGGTCATAACGAATACTCTAACAATATAGGCTATTTCACACAATAACTAGACATTTAACAAATAAGGCTATGTCTACACAAGATAGAGTGCATCAGTAAACAAATTGAGGAACACAATACAAAACAAAAAAATCATAATCACAGATTTTTAAACCCAATTCGACTGCATTTGATTTTTTTTATAATTTTTCGTCAAATGCATAAAATTAATATTATTTGGCTGTTGCAATAGGAAGGATTTTTTTGTTTTTTTTTTATAATAATGATTATAAATAGCAGCCTGTAACTGCCTCATTATAAGGTTACCTCTTCTCATACTGAGGTATTTGAAGTGAAAACTTCAATAGGCGCACTTACCGCTCTTTCTGAACAGTTAGTGCTTGGCCAGACTGGCAGCGCGGGGCGGGGAGCGGCGCGGGTGCGGGAACGCGCGCGATCTGCCTGTCCGTAGTCGAGCGCAGCTTCGCATTAAGTGTTGTCGGGACCAGTGTTTGTCAAAATATAATATGGATGAAGAAGACTTATTTTTACTAGAAAAAAGCTCAAACTATTTTGAGACTCACTGCGGCTACTTGTATGACCTCGCAAGGGCGTGAGTTGCCCGCGCGCTCCCTGCGCCGTGCAGCCCGCGCCGCTCACCGCGCCCACATGCCCACTATGGACGCTCAAATGAAGTTCTTGTGTTTGAGTACGCCGCGCCGCTCCTGCCCCGCGCCCGCGTTTGCAGTCTAACTAAGCACTTAGCGTAACCGAACCGTCACGCTCGGGTCGCTGAATCGGGTATACTCGGCTCCAGTCGGTCGGTGACGCTGAACCACGATACTCGGCGCTGAATAGCGTATACTAGGCGCCAGTCGTAAGTTTTCACTTCCATCTCTTTTTTTACATATCTCAGAAAAAAAGGCCTTTTTTCAAGTTTAAGTATTTATGCAATAAAGCTTAACTTAAGAATTACTGATATTTCGCAGGGCAATGTCATAAATAACCGGCTAAACTGTATAAAGCTGTCAAAGTCAAAATAGTTCCTATTACAACCGGCAACTGTCAAAAACTAAAACTAAATCAATAAAAACTATTAGTATGCCGATTCCATTTCAATTTTTTTTATTAAATAATAAATTAATCTATATTTTAGAATATCCTCTCCTAAATTTTAGAAATAATTATGAATTTTTATCGAAATTTTATTTTATATGTTATATAAATATCACTAATTTTTGAAAACTGTAAGTACATTTTGGAGATTTTTTCCTTGGAGATTTTTTCCGTTAGCTTCTTATAAAGGATTTGATAATAAATTAAATGTTAACATTTATTGCAGTCACTGTAGCCAAAAAAATATGGATGTCCGAATGATATATAAGCTCATTGATCATACATAATTTCATGAAACATACAACTAAAATACAAGGTGGCCCCTTTATAGTGGTCCAAATTTTTGCTTTGGTTCTGTGACATGTCAATACCTACTTCATCTAAGCGCAACAAGTTCCGCGCAAATTCTGTATTTTAGAAGTCGTGATTTTTAAATTTAAGAAAGAACGAAAAATGCGTTTCTTGGCATTCCAGCAAAATAAATTCACCTTAAAACTATAAAAACAGAAAACAAATATTTTAACGCCAAAAGGGCCACCACATCTTTATTTTTATGAAGAAAAAAAATTTGGACCGCTATAAATGGACCACCTGTATTTATCATTAACAAGGAGGGTTTTCATGAAAATTTACGCCACCAGTTGGCGCCACTTTGACAAAAGGTCTTCCATTTTGACAATCAATATAAAATATATGACGACTTTTATCATTCGTTCCATAGTTCACGACTAAGCAAAATATAGGCGCTTTGACACTGACAGGTGTCCGATGACGTCTCAGTGCTGCCACCTAGCGAACACCATTTCCAAAAACCCTCATTCCTTTATAAAAATTAGAAAAAATCAACTATGAAGACCATAAATCAAAAATTACCCAAGTGGTAATTGCGTAACACACTATCAGTAGCAATTGCTTTCATTTTGACAGTTCCACAACATTCATTGCGTTATTTACATTAATAAATAATAATAATTTATGTATTTCAGTTGAGACGACACATTGTTCGAACATATAAATCAATTATTATTATCTATCTATATACTAATAATAAAGCTGAAGAGTTTATTGTTTGAACGCGATAATCTCTGGAACAACCGGTCAGATTTGAAAAAATCTTTTTGCATTTGATAGCCCAATTCTTGAGGAAGGCTATAGGCTATTTAATATCACGCTATGCCCCTTAGGAGCCGAGCAAAAAGAAAAAAGTCAGAATGAACGCTAAGCGAATACGAAGTGTTGCGACGGGGTGGGGGTACAAGAAATTTCACGTGGACGAAGTCGCGGGCAGAAGCTAGTTTATTATAAGTTCACATCATGCAAAAAAAACTTACAAGCTAAGCCCCACAAAACCGTAGTAATGGTTTGACTGTGGGGTCTGACGAGTCTTTATACACACTTAAACATTTCATACTTTAAACTTAGGTAGCAGGGACTCGAAACGTTACTCAAAATAACGTTACGCGTAGTTCCGGTAACGATAATTTTTACCGTTCCACCAGGATCGTTACAAAATTAATTTCTTGGCTATAACGATACTGAAAAACGGAACGAAATCTTAAACTGTTCAATCACAATATTATCAATATATCCTTATTAATTTCGATACTCAACTTTGCCATTTCATGACATAAAAGATGACGAAAAAAAAATGGTTGCCTGTAAAGTCGGTTTTACGGGCGAAGATTTTACGTGACAACGTCTTTTTCTCGGTAGAATAGTTGAGTGGGAGAGAGACGCAAGGCATTCGGCGGGCCTCTCTCTCGTTCGGTGACTCATCGTAACGTTACCGAGCGTTACACTTTTTCATAAGTGACTCCCAGCCGCAACCTAATTTAAGACGTTGTCACGTCAAAAGTATGAAGAATAACGTTACAAATGAATCTGTAACGTTTCTCCTGTAACGTTATTACAAGCAGATAAGCTTAATGTTTTTGATACCTATAACGTTATAATATTGTTCTACGAAAATGATATTCTATAACGTTTTGTTTTGTAACGTTATTGATATTTTTAGGTTTTAGTATCGTTACAAATTTTGGAACGTTATACGATAACATTAGTGGTAACGGAACGCAATTAATTTCGTTTTCAAGTCCCAGTTAGGTAGCATGGATAATAATAGTGTCTTGCGCAATTAGGGTACTGCGGTTCTATTCTGTAAAAATCTCACCGTGAAAATTTAGGTGAAGTGAGCTGTCAATAGTGTTAATTAATAGTGTCTTACGCAATTACGGTACTGCGGTACTATTCTGTAAAAATCTCACCGTGAAAACTTAGATGAAGTGAGCGTGGAGTGAGCTGTCAATAGTGTCAATTCCTAGCAAAAACAAACTCACTTTACCTAAGTTTTCACGGTGAGATTTTTACAGAATCGACTGGCTGGTCAATCTTTACATAACATCAAATACATCAAATTCCTACTACGATATGATAACAGTCCATACCTCGTTCTCCACTTCGACCGGCTGTTCTCCGAAATGTCCGTACAGTTATAGTATAAATAGTTGCGGGTGGTTCTTAGTCGGGTGGAAGGTAGCTGAATAGTTTGTATTTGTCTCTGATGTAGGGACGTACGTCATCTTTCTGTGGGAAAGAGAGAAATACTATTAGTAAGTTCTTATTCGCTTCGTTGGTTATTATTTCAGGCGAAAGTGCCAGGGTAGCCCGCGAAATTCATTTTTTTTTTACGTTTTTTGCAGTTTGCTGGTCGATTCAAGATGATTCGTGGCCGTAACAAATACGTATTTACAGAAGTTGGCGGTGTGACCCGCGCGCGCACGTGTCGCCTGGTGCTGCGCCGGAGTTCCCTCCGTTCGTATTGAATTGCCGTCCCTGAGGACTATGAGAGTAAGGTTTGGAGAGTGTGGTTTCATTTGTAATTCTTTTACCTATTGTGGTATAGTAATTTTATTTTAGGTGCATCGTCTTCACATATTATATTATTATATAATTAATGTATGCAAAATATTGTAAAACTTTTTAAAAGAGTAACGGTGGAGTTTCTTGCCCATTCTTTTCCGTATGAAAACTACCTTTTGGAATGGACGACTAGAATCAATTCTATTTTGTTGTAATTTTTGACGTTCAAAAATGCGTTTTATGTGCCTATTTGAAATAAATGCTTTGACTTTGACTTTGAAGGGTCGGTAAACATCTGACGGAAAATACGTCGGGCCTAACTGTGATTGTGTCTATTTATTTGCTCGACGCACTAACACATCATCGATTGAGTGTGAAAGGTTGAATGTTTTATCATATTTGTCTGTTCTGGCGTTACGCGACCGATAATACGCGACGCATTTTCCGTACAAAGGAACAGAGTGTGCGCAGACACTTGTGCCCTATAATATCTCCTCCTGGCTAATCTCCGTTGAGATTGGCTACCGTGGCCGAAATCGGTCAGGAGGCCAGTACTTACAGTTGCCAGGTGCTCCAAGAAAGGCAGCAGCTTCAGTAGCTCGTTGTCACTTCGGTCCACGAACCAGCTGTCGATAGGAATGCCGTTCTCGAGCTGGTAGCCGAACGCCTGGAAACAAACATTGAACTATTTAGAACATGAATTAGATCCAACAAAATGGGGAAATTGTTATGAAGTTCATCATCTGCCGAGCCTTTTCCTAACTATGTTAGGTTCGGCTTCCAGTCTAACCGGATGCAGCTGAATACCAGTATTTTACATGGAGCGACTGCCTATCTGACCTCCACAACCCAGTTACTGGGTAATACGATACCCCTTGGTAAGGCTGGTTGTCAGACTTTCGGGCTTGACTACCCGTAACGACTGTCAAAGATCCACGAATGACAGCCGGGACCAACGGCTTAACGTGCTTTCCGAGGCAAGGAGGGGTCTCGGTATGTAAAGATGGTCACCCATCCATAGACCAACCGCGGCAAGCGTAGCTTAACCTGATCGATCGACCTGCGGCTGTTATATTTTAGTCACGGGCCCCTCGGAAAATTGTTATGAAGTAAACTGAAAATATAAAGGTTTTGTCTGTGACTATTAGTATAGACAAAACCTTGAATAACAGACCAGTCTTAACCATTAATCCGAAAAATAGCGGTTTGAAATGTCCGTAGTATTCTTTGCATGACTGGTTGTACAGTCACCAGCAAAAGTAGATGATCAAAATCAGAAATTCAATAGGAGTCAAAACTGATCACGAATATATGGCAGCTGTACTAGTAGTAAATGTTTGGTATAATTTACTATCACATACTTTTGAATCACTTCGACGCCACACAGTTCTGACGCGAACTCCGTGCATTAGTATTGAATTTCTGATTTTGATAATCTACTTTTGCTGTTGACTGTACTTTACATTCGAATTTAAAACATTTTGTTTCACAGCTTAGCAAAGTGGAAACGGTAGCATAGTTTCGTAGCTTAGCTTTCAAGCTCATCTCTGTTAGAATAGCTGAGCGGTGCGGCGGCGTGCGCCTGCGCACCCGGCCGGCGCACTTATGCAATCGTCATGGGATGGTAGATGGCTGAGGTATGTTGGTTTACCTGCGGTATGAGAACTTACCTGTGGACTATTATCCACTATGACGGTCCTGCGCAGGTCGCGGCCGAGGATAGACAGGTCTTTGACGTAGTTTCCGTTCACGAGAAGACAATGTTCGCGGAATAATCTGGAGACAATACAAACAATTGCTTGAATATGTTACAAATATACAGGGTTATTGGAAAAACATTAACAACCTCTTTAGAGGTCATTGTACTCATCATTATGAACAACTTTTACTATGGGACCACTCTGAAGTCGCGAAAAAAAAAAACAGCTGTTGAATACATTTTGACGAGTTATACGAACATATTTTTTTCATTGTGAATGTGAAGACGATGTGGGTCATTTTACATATATATATTTTTTTATTATTCTCTCTGTTCTGTTAGTTTTTTTTTTCATGGTCTGGCAGTTTGAGTAATTTATGCGGCCTACCCAAATGTCCTTTCTTTGGTATTGTTCGTCGAATCGTTGAGCTCCTTAAGTCTTGAGTTGAGCTGCACGATTTTTGACAAATGCGTGCACTGACTGGACAGGTCCTCTCAATCTGTGTGGTTCTTTCCTCAAAAGACCACCTCAGACATCGATCTACATGGTCTTCATATAACCTGACCAAGATTATGTCTGGACTTTAAAAGAGACTGTGACCTCTGAGTTTGTTTCGGCCTTTCTTCTCAGAGTAGTCAGATAGGAAACGCCGACTTCATCTAGTTTTAAAAAAACACGATTGACGTGTAAAAGTGTTTGTACAAACCTACTTACAAAAAATAAAATCATTTCATATCATCATTTCATTTCATCATTTCATAAATGTAGGGAACAGCTGATTCTTTTTTTTTTTTTCTTTTTTCTGGTTGTGTGATTTTTTTGGTTCATGGTTTTACATATTTGTAAACTAAACTGCTAACGCATATAGCATGATTTTGCTAGTTTAATGTGCAAGTAAATTGTCACAGGCAACCATGATAAGGTGAAGGAAGCGGTAATCTGCTGGGCGCAGGAGGCACAGAACCGGTCGTTGCGAAGGTCCCTGGCCCATGTCCAGGGGGCCTAAAAAGGCCACTTTGACAGAATCATAAAAGGATAACATAATGGACAGTTAACTGTTAAGTTAATCGTATCAAATCCCATTGGTGAAGCATTTTTCAGTTATTTTTTTTTGTCTGTGCTAAAACACCAATCAATCCTATCCAAATCCCAATCTCTTTGATTATACCTACGTACTGCAGCGAAAAAAAGAAAAACACGAACTGTCTTCGCCATATTATAATTCATAATCCTTTTATGATTCACCAAAGTGGCCTTTTGAGGCCTCCAGAAATGGACGTCTTTCGGCTGAAATTATGATAACCAGGGTTCTCTAGAACTCGTTACCTATATTTGATCCACTGCCGCGAAGGGTCCAGTAAGTTGAGCAGCCTGTCCGCATACACTCGCTTGCTTGCCGTGAAGAGAATCACTTCGTACAGACGTGACACGCGGGATAGGAACTCTGCGAAGTGTGGGCGGGTACGGACGAAAACCTGGGGGAGAGAATGAAAGTATTAACCCTTAGTATGCCGGAACGTAGATCCACGCGAGACACAATGGCTTTTTAATTGTTTCTGTAATTACGGCATTCAACCGGTTAATAACTAGCACTTTGCTAGGGATAGATGGGCCCGTCGCTAAATAATAACAGCCACACAGGTCCATCGATCAGTTTAAGCTACGCTTGCCGCGGTTGGTCCGTAGATGGGTGGCCATCTTTACATATATTACGGAAAGCACGTTAAGCCGTTGGTCCTGCCTGTCTTTCGTGGATCTTTGACAGTCGTTACGGGTAGTCAGAAGCCCGAAAGTCTGCCAGCACACTGACCTATACAATTTTTTCAGGTTTCGGCCATGTTTGTTGGCTCAATAAC
This sequence comes from Oligia latruncula, assembly GCA_948474745.1. Classification (NCBI taxonomy): domain Eukaryota; kingdom Metazoa; phylum Arthropoda; class Insecta; order Lepidoptera; family Noctuidae; genus Oligia; species Oligia latruncula. The sequence continues at coordinate 1,993,171 of OX419710.1, read as the reverse complement.
ACCGCTCTGTTGCCGCAATATTTTAATGGTGTTCTTTTTTGTTTACAATTTTATGCTATTTAACCCGCGCGAGACACAATGGCTTTTCAATTGTTTCTGTAATTACGACATTCAACCGGTTAATGAGAGGCTTGTGGCTAAGTAATAACAGCCGCACGGTTAGAGTGATCAGGTTAAGCTATGGTTGCCGCGGTTGGTCCGTGGATGGGTGACCATCATTACATCCCTTCGTGCCTAGGAACGTTGGTCCCAGGCTGTGATTCGTGGATCTTTGACAGTCGTTACGGGTAGTCAGAAGCCCGAAAGTCTGACAACCAGTCTTACCAAGGGGTATCGTATTACCTAGTAATTGGGTTGTGGAGGTCAGATAGGCAGTCGCTCCATGTAAAATACTGGTATTCAGCTGCATCCCGTTAGACTGGAAGCCGACCGGAAAAGGCTAGGCAGATGATAATGACTTTTATGCTATTCAATATGTTAGAAAAAAATCACTTTATTGTATTGTCATCTCCACATTCTATACAACCTCCCGACCTCAATTATCGGGCAGTAGCCCCGCAGACACGACACCCGTCTGCTCGGACGATCCTCCCTTTTCTAAGGTGGATGAGTGAACTTTACACCCTGTTCCTCATACCTATAAGTTGATTTCACATGTAGAATTGCTTCGGAACAAGGTGCGTCGTAGAGGTTATAAAATAGTCCCGATGAATAGAGATACTTAGACAGACATCAACCCTAGACCTATTGTTGCCACGTCATCAGTATCGAAAGTAGGTAAACTGGTTGTTGAGGATTGGAATGATAAACGTCTCAACTTCTTGTAAATTAAATATATTGTATAAAAAATTAAACGGCTTTACATGGTACAATAATGGCGGATACACGCGGCTCGCGACATTAAAGATTACGTGCATGCGCAAACGCTGATTTTGGCCGAATGTCGGGTGCGCGCGCCCTGCGCCGGCCGCGTCGCCCCGCGCGCCCCTCTCGCTCCGGGCGCGTTCGTATTAGCGCATTTAGGCGCGTTCACTGGTAAAGTAAAGTACTTACAGTGTATCTGCAGTCTTGGAACAGCACTGGGAAGTGGAAGCTCGCGTCTGGGAGCTCTTGAAGTGAGCAGTGCACCAGGGTCTCGTCTAAATCTAACACCTGGATAAACAGACAATTGATTGTTAGTTATTTAGAAGCGAGATATTGCCTCAGTCATTAGGAAAACTCTGAAACTATCAAGCTGATATCTATTTTTTATAGTAAAAATAATACAAAATAATTGTCATTATTATGTAGACGGACCAAGAAAGCAGTTGATGGATACGAGAAGTACAGAACCGGTCGAAATGCGGTGTTTGGGGAAGGCATATGTCCAGCAGTGGACGTCTTTCGGCTGAAATGATGATAATTATGAAAGAAAAGAAAATAAATTTATTTAGCACAGACTAAAGGACACAGAATAATGGCTAAATAATAACAGCCGCACAGGTCGATCGACCAGGTTAAGCTACGCTTGCCGCGGTCGGTCTGTGGATGGGTGACCATCTTTACATACCATGACCCCTCCGTGCCTCGGAAAGCACGTTAAGCCGTTGGTCCCGGCTGTCATTCGTGGATCTTTGACAGTCGTTACGGGTAGTCAGAAGCCCGAAAGTCTGACCACCAGTCTTACCAAGGGGTATCGTATTACCCAGTAACTGGGTTGTGGAGGTCAGATAGGCAGTCGCTCCATGTAAAATACTGGTATTCAGCTGCATCCGGATAGACTGGAAGCCGACCCCAACATAGTTGGGAAAAGGCTAGGCAGATGATGATAAAGGACACAGCATACACCAGGTACAGTCAACAAAAGAGATAAATATGCAGGATCGTCGGATATAGTTGTACTAAACTTCAATTTTATCCGACTATCCTGCATACTTATCTCTTTTGTTGACTGAACATAGTTACATACATCAGATAAAAACAAATAAAAAGTGCAAAGTCCGATGTAAGAAATTATCAGGAAAGTGTGTCTCACGGCTGCGCCAAAAAGGCCCAGTTCAGCAAAAAAAAAAAGCAGTTCATACTTACAAGACTGAAATCTGGACTGGTCCTTGTTTTTAGCGGTAATGCGGGGTAGCGAGCCCGCAGTGCGCCAGTGGCTACTGTTTCCAATGGCGGTAGCTGTAATAACAATATCGAGAGTAGGTAAAATTATCCTTCTGAAAGACGGGTCCTTGTCGACACGATCGGGCGAGAATTTGTTCCGGGTCTGGCTGTTTGTGTATGTGAGTTTAAATGTTTGTAAACGCACCCACAATACAGGAGAAATTCCTAGTGTGGGGAAAAGTTAAAAAAAAAAAAAAAATGTCTCTACCAGCAGTAGTAGGGCCTATGCCAGCGGAACCGGAGAACTGAGGGGAAATGACCTCATTCTGTGAAACTGTGATGGTCCAGGTGGAGGCTGCCGAGCGGAATCGTGAGAGGGCTGATCCCGCTCGGAGAAGAAGGCGTCCGAGGGGCAACCGCCTCGGCGCCAAACACGTCGAAACCACGCCTGCATCACGTAAGGCAGGCGGGCGGACTCTGTCGGCCCACTGAGTGACAATGGTCATGTGGTGTCTTGCACACTTGCACAGCTAGGTTTCGGGAAGACCCCTTTACAGTCTCCCCAGATCCAAAAGACCGGGCGCATTTTGAAAAAAAAAAAAAAAAAAAAAACAATTATCCAGCTACGGCTTCGACAAAAACCGATACGATTTTTTTTTTTTTGTCGTTTGAACTCGAGGATTCTTTTTCAAAAGTATTAAATAATACTTATTAAGTAGCAGTGTTAAAAAAACAGCAGATTATCAAATCAGTTTAACACTATGTCAATTCCAAACCTCTTGCTAAACATAGGAATACCATTTTTAAGTTAAAACTATGAATTTTTTTAATTTTTTTTTGTGTGTGTGTGTGTGTGTTTTATCATTAAGTCTGTCACTGGGCTGTTTCTCATGAACTGTAATAGGTGTACAGTTGAAATTTTCACTGAGTGTGTATTCCTATTGCCGCTATAACAACAGATAAAATGCGTTAAAAATTGAAGGAACAAGTAAGAAAGATTTTTCGGCGTTTTTTTGCCTTTTGGTACTAAACCGTTTCGTGTGCGCGTCCGAGTCGCACTTGGGCGGTTATTTCATGACCTGTCTTGAAAAAATTAAAAGATCAACTCTAACACCAATCCTATAGTTATTACTCACCTGTTTAATAAACAAGTAGGGGTCGAAGGCGTCGACCCAGGACGAGATCTGCTCACAGTCCACGCGGTTGCTGCACGAGGATATCACGTCAGCAGCTTCTTCCTGATACAACACACACAATACGGAAACCTAATAAAATAAAATAGTATCATTGGTGAGGGGCTTGTGGCTAAGTAATAACAGCCGCACGGGTCGATCGATCAGGTTAAGCTACGCTTGCCGCGGTTGGTCCGTGGATGGGTGACCATCTTTCAGAAGCGAAGGGTCAATTTTTGTAAGACGACGACATAAGCCGGAGTAGATATCTTTAATATGATTATATTATTTGTCTGTAGAATACTGACTGCCATTTTTCAAAGGGAAGCCGGTAGGAATCAAGTTGTATGGAACCTTCGCCAACAATGCCATCTTTACATACCAAGACCCCTCCGTGCCTCGGAAAGCACGTTAACCCATTGGTCTCGGCTGTCATTCGTGGATCTTTGACAGTCGTTACGGGTCGTTAGAAGCCCGAAAGTCTGACAACTCAGTCTTACCAAGGGGTTTCGTATTACCCAGTAACTGGGTTGTGGAGGTCAGATGGGCAGTCGCTTCATGTAAAATACTGGTACTCAGCTGCATCCGGTTAGACTGGAAGCCGACCTCAACACAGTTGGGAAAAGGCTAGTTAGTCAATGGAAAATGTGGTGAGGAAAGTTTTAAAGAAAGAAAGAAAGAAAAAAGTTTATTTGGACACAGTTCGTGAAACACAAAATACAAAATTAAAAAAAAAACTATGTTACAACAACAATAGTGTGTGCGTCACGGCTGCGCCAAAAAGGTTCATTTCAGCATTAATGCCAGACAGATGCTGTCTGACGCTGGTTTTCGAATGAACCTTTAGGGAAAAGTGACGGGGAGTACACACAGTTTCAACATACCTAATACATACTTTTTATACCTACTTATAAATAAATAAACTAGTAATCAAGAACATATCATTACAAAAAGAAAAAACGAAAACAACAGTCTCATTTGATTTGTTTTGAGTACGAATGCAGTAGTTGTATGGGTATGGTGAAGGCGGCCATTTTGGGGGACTGTCTTATGTAATTTTGACGTTCGAAAGTGCTGATTTTCAGCCTAATTTGTATACAGGGTTATTGGTAAAATATTAACAACCGCTTAATTGGTCATTGTACTCATCATTATGAACAACTTTTACTATGGGACCAAAACCTGAAATCGCGAAAAATAATCCGCTGTTTCCTACATTTTTACGAGATAAACGAACATAAATAAAGGGAACAGCTGATTTTTTTTCGCGATTTCGATTTTGATAAATTTATGATTTTTAAAACTGAAGTCTTCCTAACCCACTTTCGTCACTTTACATCACTAGTAAGTAATTGTAGTCTATTCAAACTTATGATATTATTTCAAGTTAAACAAATATCAACTTTATTTTAATGGTAATTAAGTTAATTTCAGAATGACTAGCACTATTGAAAAAGTTATAAAAATATTTGAAGTTGTAGCGTAAACTGAACTTTATTGTGTAGGGTTTAAACTTATTTTTCCATAAACTCATATTTGTTTACATTTTTGGAAAATAAATCGCGAATGCAGGTTTGTGTGTTTGTGGTAATCACTGGGTAGGTGACTGTACTAACCTCTATGTCTGTCGGTGACTGCTCGTCGTGGTAAGCAAGCGCGGCGTCGTCAACACTGAGATCTGACCCGTTCTGTTGACAAAAAAAATTAAATGGAATTCTAATTTCTTATAGAACAAAAAAAAACACAGCTTTCCAAAAGAAAGTATGCGCTTCGGGAATCATCGTCTATCTTCGGAAATACGAAGGCGCGATGAAGAGATGTAATATACAGGATTAAATACGTGATGGGTATCGATGTGTTTGTAGTAACTCTGTGCCGCGACGTTCGTACCAATTCAGGAACACGAACATTACCGAAGCGCAAAACTTTTCTGGTTTACCTGTAACACGTTACTCATCTGCTTTAACATCAGATTGAGTAACCTACATCCATCCTTGTCTTTCAAACTAAAATCCTCATAAAAAAGAAAGAATAAACTCACCGTGCCGTGTGCCTCAGCAGCCAAGCTCTGACTGATCTCTGCCAGGAACCCAGAGCTAGGGCTCCGAGCTGATAGAGCTTCGAGGCTCTCTATAGCAGTTCCTTGAGGTTCGCAGGTTGAGGATATCTCGCATTCCGAGTCGCGGACGTAGCCGTCTTGCTCTAGCATTGTTACGAAGTCGGGCTGTGTGAGAGAGATAGGGCACGATAACTAGATGACGTATAAAATAATAGAATATTGTTTACAAGGTGCAAAATGGTTAATTTATGAATAGAATCTGAGAAACTGTTTTCAAATGTATTTTTAAAAGCCTCATTGAACTTTTGTATTTTTTTTTTTTATGAATACAAACCAGTAAAAAGCTTTTTTGGGAAATGAGGCATTGGCGCCGATTCTGTTTTTCACAAACTAAACTAAATTTAAGTTCCTGCATCTTTTTCTTTCTATTTCATTAAGAAAAGGACAGTAGATAAATATTAGTTTAGTCCTGTCAAATTAAGATACTCCATAGACAACTTTAGACAAGATTAAAAAATTGGCTACTAAAAATACGTCAATTTACGTCAGGCGCTGACTAATTTGACAGGACTAAACTAATATTTATCTTCTGTCCTTGTCATAATGAAATAGAGAGAAAAAGATGCCTGAACTTAAATTTAGTTTAGTTTGTGAACAACAGAATCGGCGCCATTTTTGAAGTAAGTTATGATTTTGTGCAAAAATAAAGTTCTGTTTGCTGGTTTTTTTTTTTTTTCAGTTTGTTTTGTTGGTTTTTCTTTTAAATTGATTATATTCAAGCTTACTTGATTCCCTTTTATAACACTGAATTTCCAGTAAGTACAGTTGAAAGTATCTTAAATATTATTATAAATAAAATTCTTACCTGTACATATTTATCCCCGTTAGTCAAGAAATCGGTACAATTATCCAAATCGTCCGTGGTAGACGTAGGCTGGTACATTTCCAGATCATTGCTTGACTTCCTGCGTTTCATCACTCGCTTATCCACCGAATTAGTCCTCGAAGTCTTCTCCTCCGCCTTCTCAGTAGTCATGACCCTCGCTGCCTTATCCGCTAAGAAGTTTATATCTTCTTCTGTAGCAGGCAAATCCTCATTTATCAGTCTGGCACACTCCGCTATAGCCATAAAATCATTCAAGCAGTCATTTGGAAGACACAGTTCAGATGATTCTACGTGACCGTCAGAATCAGATTCCTCAGATTTCTGAGTAGGAAAGTCAACAAAGGTAGTTGTGTGAGCTTCATACATAGTGACATCATTATCTTCTGGGTAACAGTTAGTTTCTGGCACAACGGGAGCTTTCTTCGTTCTCTTTTTCGGACTCTCATTAGTTGAGCTGACTGAGGACTTTGTTATTTTAGGAGTTATTATCCCAATTTGACGGACCTTGCGGATTGGTGAGCTGTTTAGGGACGCTGACTTGTCAGTCTTATCCATACGTCTTGTCTTGCGAGGTGAACTTATTGCTGAAGATATCACTTCAGTCTTTTTCAACTCTCGGTTCAGCGAGCTGTGTCTGAGTTGAGCACTCTTCGTTGTACGGACCTCTTTAGTCTTGGATGTAGTAGTAATTTTATCATTCTGCGGCTTCTTCACCGCAGTAGAAGAAGACACGGGATCTTTAGTGGAACTCCGTACAACAGTTTGAAAGATTGGTTTCTTTGTGCGACTATCATCTTTGTGCTTAGCCTTCTTGTGCAGTGTCTCTAGAGGTTTCTCCATGCTTAGTTTAATTCTTACGGGACGAGTCTTTAAATTCTTCTGTGACCGAGTGATGCAGAATTGCGGTGTCTCAGACACCACATTTTTTACTTCCCGCTTGAGGATATTTTTCCAAGCGTTTGGGGGCTTAGTTAAAGGCTTGATGGGCTTCTTCTTGAGCTTCGTTACCTTTGAACTCCGTTTACTTGAGAGCGGTCGCTCTCTCTTCCTACTTCTTAACCGCATCGCAAGATCAGAGAACAACTTAACCTGGGAAGTTAAAGTTATGATGTAGAATTTTTTTTTTTTGTGCAAGGAATGTAAAAAGGGGGCCATCCATATATAAATATAAAAAAGCCAAATGTTTTATTGCCCCAGAAACGCGTGCTAATGCCTCTATGAGTAGGAGAAGACCAATGAAACAACGGATGAACTATGTGAAAGATGATATGGATAGTTAGGATAGCACAGCCACTGCTTTCAGACCATACAATACTGTTAATGTTACTTAATAAACTCATTGGCTCTAATCTTATATTTATCTCTAATATTATGTTAAAATATTTTTAAGAAAACAGTTGTCCTAATAGCAATTGTAAGAACTCATGCTGCCTATACCTACATTATTTCCAAGATTTATACTATATTTTACCTATGTTTAGTTTTTTAATAAATATTTATTTAGATCCCTGAAAGATGGAGTTGGCCCAGCTGTCTGGAAAGTGGCCAACATAGTGCCTGTTTACAAGAAAGGCAACAAACTAAATGTAAATCCTGGAGTAGTGACATGGAATTGTCGCGAGACGAGCAGTCACAACGAATCTATTAAAATGCGTATACATAAGGATTTAGCATGTAAGGCCACTATCGCATTGGATCGCTGATCTGTAATGGTAGTTGTAGGTAAGATTTGCATAAATAAAATAAATAAAAAAATGGACCATGACAAAGGGATACATAACACAGATGTGATATACTTGGATTATGAAAAAGCTTTTGATAGAGTTCCCCTGCAACATCTAATCTATAAACTTGAACATTTTGGAATACAAGGTTGTGTCTAATTAACCTGGTATGGTATACCTATAAGTAATTTTCTTACCAAAATAAAACATTTTGTGTGTGTATTGGAGACATTCTTTCTACGGCTTGTAAAGTGCTTAATGGTGTTCATCAAGGATCGGTTCTTTGTCCACTAATATTTATTTCATACCTCACAGACTTGAAAAATATGATACCACGGCCGGTGGTACGAGGAGCAATTCAGCATCAGAGTATCGTGCAATAGTAATTATGTCAATAATTGTAAATAGTGATGATTAATATTTTTAAACACGCCAAAATGGTTAATTATAGAAAGTTATTATTTGTACCTACAGCCTGCTGTGGTTAAGTAATGCGATGTTTAATACTTTTCTTCATCTACTTTGAACTTTAAGTGGTTGGCATAAGGTGCAACAAATCGCATTGACTACATTTTATCATTTACGGCTGCATTTACGAATAAAGTACATAATAATATATACCTACACTTGATCATTACGACAGTCCAAGGCCTGCAAGTGTGATAAAGAATGTTATCACCAGTTAATTACAATACAATCTCTGCGCCGAACGGTTAGGTACCTAGGTACTATCACAAAATACAGAGAGTAGTACTATTATCAACGAGCGCAAGACGGCGCGGGTGAGCATGTTTTTGTATGGACCAACAGGTAACTTAACAAGCTTATAACTTAAGCTATTAACTTTGTGATTTTTTCATGATACAGTTTTGAAATTTTGTAGGGACATAGATTCTTTACATAAAAATACTAGACACGTGTTTTGGGTTTCCCTTACTCAAAATAATGTTGTATACATGTACTCAAGACTGGTTGTGTTAATGCTGAATGTTGACAAAGAAAATGTTGTAAACTTAGGTAAAAACAGAATGATGTAAACAAGACTTTGTAACCATATTATTTTGATTTAAAAGAGTGTCCATGGACTTCCTTGCCTATTCTTCTCCATAGGTACCTACGCTTTGGAATGGGCAACTAGCTTCATCTTTCTGACTGACCGACCCCTTGACAATTCAAAAGTGCCTGTAATTGGTTTAATTGAAATAAATGCTTTGAGTTTTTGGCTTTTGCTTTGATGGATTTTCCCATAACTTTAGGGAATGTTTGTTAGCATTCAGAGTGGAAAGGTCTTGAAGACTCGGTGGGCACTTCGTAGTGTTCTGTAAGTATTTTGTATGTAGGTTTATATGAAATAAAATATTCTGAACACACAACAAGCTACACAGTAAGTCAGCGTATACACTTTGTTTCCTTCAACCTTGACATTGGCAGAATTATCGATAAAATGATGGAGCCATTACTTTAAAATTGGAATTGGAAGTTACTCTTAGCTTTGACCATGCAGGCTTTCAGTAGAGATTCAATGTTAATTGACATTGAATCTATTCTGTCTGCATGATGTCTCTTTCAGTAGATTTGCAATAGACAACATAGTGTCTGCACACTATGTTGCATGTACACTATAAAGATGGTAAAAGATAGAGGTTAGGTAATAACCTACACGTAGGATATGGTCAGATTAGATAAAACTTTATCTGGGCACAATATAAACAAAATCAAAGTATGATCATGAGGAACTACACTTAACATGGGAATTAGAAATAAATTTTACTTGGTACTTAAAAAGCATCTAGACTATCAAGCTAAAAGCGAAATTGGAAGCCCTATGAAAATTGTAAAATGTAAAAAAATGTAAATAACGCAAAACATGTCAACAAATGATTTGTTTACATTTTTCTGTCAAAATAATATTGCCAACCAATGTTATCATTAGGTGTCATTGGCATGAGAATTGACAATCACATTTTTATAGAAGTAACAGCAGTCCTATATAAATTAATCATAATTAAAACAGTAAGTCGAAAACGTATGCAAAACTAGCATTATGAAATTACCTAATTCAGGAAATATGTACTTACATGAACTTAATTTTTAGAAAGTATCATTTATTCCATTTGATGTACGTAATACATAACCGGAAAATTAATTAAACACCAGTTCGATGTGATACACATCACGTATCGGAAGAATCCCTTTGTTTTAATTTAGATATATTTTTTTTATTTCCGTGGTCAATTTCGGCTGCGGGCACTTCGCGCCTTTTTCCAAATCCACTTTTCACCACATATCACTGTCAGTTTCCAGTCAAAACACAATTAAAACACTTCATGATGAACGCAAGATGTATTTTAAATTAGTTTACTAGATAAATTAGTAATATATCATGAACATTTGTATCGCGAAAGTAAAAAAGCGGCACTGGTACATTATCGATTTTTTCGCTGCTCGACGCATGCGATTCCCACTGATGCGTTGTATTTTATTCATCCAAATTACCAGGGAAATAGTTGGATAGCGGAAACATATTGAATAATAACTCGTAACGAGTAATTACATGATAAGTTTTATTGTAGAACACAAAAGCCAAACAAATGTCAAAATGGCGGCGTTTCTTTTTATAACTACGACGATTTTCTGCAGATGGCGCCTTGGCTGGCTGTGCGCATGCGTTTTGTGACTGCTCCGAAGGTCGATACTGGGTGGGTTGTTGAGCGGGTTGAGCACGAGGGGTTGAGGATCCAATGCATTTCAGGGGTGTAACTTAGGTGGATTATTTTATTTTGTTATAATTTTCATTCAAGTAAATTGACATTCATTTTTTCTACACCGAGTACAAATTATATGGGAAAAAGTTGAGTCAAACATTAATTTATTTGTTAACTTGGGCCTAGTACGTGTTGGGCCCTACGCACACTCAGTACCATTTAGCACAGTAGGCTTCCGTAATACTCTTGAGGATTTTTGACGCTTTTTAGACCATTCCGTTAAGACCAAACACAACGATTTCCCTTTATAAATATTTACGATTCGTAGATGACACATAGAGAAGTGGAAAAGAGAGACCAGAATCAGAAGAAAGATGATGATGATGAAGATGAAGAGACAAAATAAATCTTTCTATAGATAAAGATTTCGTTTTAGCCATTTGACTACAGAACACTAAAAATAGTTTTCGATTTTTCATTACGTTTCATTATTTATTTAATCGAAAGGTGTTGTTAGTAAAATAAAGATTATCAAAATTAAATATTCTTCATGAAATGAACCGTAATTACTAATGTCATATTCCAGTTCTCAGTGCTGCCACCTCAGTAAATTTTCCAATAATTATTGTAAAATTATGTTCTAACTGATTCCTGGATTCCGAGATAATTTTAGTTTTATTTTATTCCTAGGTTTTATTCAATATTTGCAATACTTTATTCAAAAGCACAATTTTTCTTGTAAGTGGATGGATGATAATATGGAATTAGGTTTGAAATGCGAACTTTCTCAAGAAATCGTACCTACACATCCACCTCCGAATTCCACATCCACCTCCGATTTTTTTTTCCGAGCTCTAGATAAAAAAATCGGCTCCAACTAAGCGAAAACCCTATATTTTGGACGAGACAAAACTGGAAGTTTCAAGTTTGAGACTATTTAGTAGAGTTGATTAATTAATAAACAACTCAAAAATCGCCTGGAAGGTGTTAAGGGGGAAGCTCTAAGGTGGCCCGCGAAATTCAAAAAGTTGAATTTCGCAGGCGACCCTGGCGCTTTCGCCTTAAAGCCGATTTTTTTTCTTTAATAAATGTTAAGCGGGAAGCGCGTGGGTGGCCCCAGAAATTCAGGTTGTATGTTGATTCGATTATTTCGATTAAGATTCGCGAGCGTAACTTAAAATCATTATGACTTTACAGAATTATAATAATTAAAATCATCAATACAACCCTCTAAGTTTCTATTAGAAACCGATTGAATAACTATTTCATGAAATATCAATCTATGACGAAAAATTAATCGTTTTTTCTTTATTTTTCTACTTTCACCTCCGGTTACCTCCACTTCCATGGAGGACGTCAAGCTATGCCTCCGCCTTTGCCGAGTCCGCTCAGATGGCTTCCGTTAGGGTAATTTTAGGGATGTTACACGGTTACATCCCTAAAATTGGAACGTAAAAAACGGGAGTTTTGAATGTTAAGAATAGCAACACTGGCAACACAAGACCAAACCGCTAAAAAGTTGTTTTCGTTTTCAAATTCAGCTGATTATTAAATTAATACAGAAACGGGATCATTTGTTGCCGAAATTAAAATGTCGAGTGCCTCTGTGACTTCGTCTAAGCGTGAGGTAAAATACGTATAATAATTCTGTTTATTGTATAAATTCAACCAAGTTGTCTCAACTTTACTTTTACTTTTTTTACTAATAATCAGACCGTCTGATTATCTTTTAAAAAAAAAAGCTAAAGCGCCACATTCCCTTGCCCATTACGCACAGATTACTAATATGTAGCCAGCTACCATTACGTTATGTAGCGCTATAAGAGAGGTCGCTCTTTTACAAAGCTGTACACATATGGCATACCGAGACACCTCCGTGCCTCTGAAAGCACGTCAATAGTTGTGTAACAGTTTACGTTAATTATCTTCTCATACCTTGACATTGGCAAAATCATCGAATGTTACCGATGGAGCCAGAACCTCAAAAAAATAGAATAGAATAGAAAGCACGTTAAGTTGCTGGTCCCAGCTCTCATTCTTGGATCTTTGACAGTCGGTACCGGTCAGAAGCCCGAAAGTCTGACAACCAGTCTTACCAAGGTGTTTCGTGTTACTCAGGAACTGGGTTGTTGAGGTCAGATAGGCAGTCGCTCCATGTAAAATACCGGTATTCAGCTGCGTCCGGTTAGACTGGACCCCAACATAGTTGGGGAAAAGCTAGGCAGATGAAGTTTTTTCAGAAGCAACAAGAATAATGTACCCAGGGTATTGTATCTTGATTGAAGAGCGTCCAGAACGTTCTCAATAGAGATCTGCATTTTGGAATGGGCTACTTGCTTCAACTTTTTGACTAACTGACTCTTTGACAATTCAAAAGTTACAGTTCGCGTCAAATAACTTTGCCGCTCTGAAGTAGGCAACAAATCACTGCGCAGTAGTTAATCCTATGAATACAACAGCAGCGCGCATGGCGCGGATTGGCGCGGCTAGCAGAGCCTAGCTTCAGAGCGGCAAAGTTATTTGACGCTAACTGTAGTTTGGTTTAATTGAATTTAATGCTTTGAGTTTGAGTTTTGAGAATCATTGGATACATGTATCATCTCACTTAGTAACCATTTAAATATGGAATTAAACTTTTGAAATATTCTAGAATCATTTGTCTTTTTTTCTTTACAGAAAGCAACCACAGAGCTGACACAAGAAATAGACTCCATTCGGGCAATGAACAGCAGTTTTAGAGCCTACTTGGAGCATTTGAGGGGCTTCAATAAAAGTCTAGCGGCTATGAACGAGAACTACACACAAATGAATAAAACTAATAAGCAATGGGTTGAAACGTTGAATAGTATTAAATGATGTTAGAAGTTGGATGTTGATTTTATCAATTAGTTTTTGCATATTTTAGAGTAAAGTAAATAAGAAATCGACAGACAGACGGACAGACTGGGTCTCACCGTAAGGGTTCGGTTTTACCATTTTGGTAGGGAACCCTACAAAACCCTTTTACCCCAAAAATTTTTTTTAGGCCGCATAGTCTTCGACTTTTGATGAAAAATATAAAAAAAAAATACCCTTCTCCCCCCCTTATCTCTGAAGTTTGCAAAGAGAAATCTCTGAAATTATTCTATGTGATAGAAGTTTATGTAAAGATTACAGGAAAAATAAAACGAAGTCTCTAAATAGCACCTTTTTTCAGAATTTATTAATAAAAGTTACATTAGTTCCACTATCGGTCAAGAGATGGCGCTGACATAAAACTTCAATATTCTACTACACCGTCCGCAGTACAGTGTTAAAATTCATTCAACATAATGATGGTACGGAACGCTCGGTGTGCGAGTCCGATTCGCTTTTGTCCGGGTTTTTATTTATTTTGTATACCTACCTAGTTTGAGCCCAGTAGGTGGGGCCACATCGATCGCGGCATTCTTTAGGTCATCCGATGTGCAGGTGAACGGGCACTTAGGACACTTCAGCAAGTGCGGCATGGTCTGATCTGTTAGAATCACCGCACTCGCACTGGATATAATATAGTACACATAACCTGGATTAATACATACATAGGATACTTTTTATCCCAGTAGTAGATTCCCGTGGGATAATAAAATCTATCCGAATCGGTGCGGGCGAAGCCGCTGTTAAAAGCTAGGTAGTTAAAAATAAAACTTCGTTTTATAATTTTTGTTTATACAATTTATTTATATACTTACATACTTTATTATAGTTAAGGCACATTATATTAGTAGATAAAGCATAATAGATTACACACTAAATGCAAGACGCCATCTTGGCAGGCCGAGACGAAGATGGCGAGACGAGCTTTACTCCTACCGAAAGTAGGCAAAAGACAGAATTGGGTGAAAAGTGAGAGAAAGGCCTTTGCCCTGCAGTAGGACAATACAGGCTACTTAAATTAGGGTGTTTATTTATAAACGATTAAAGTTATGTGACAGTCGCTAATCACCACCAATCACCACTAAGCAACGTTTATGAATAAAGGCATAGACTAATAGAAGATATTCAACCTCGCAATTCAACTGCTGTCGTATCCGTCATTAGTAGTTGAAATGACAGCAGGTGTTTCAGTCACCGCCACCGCGGCTGGGGCCGCCGCCGCTGGTGGTGGCACGATGACTGGAGGCTGGAGCTTTTGAGGTTTTTCTATTAAAACAAAAGAACATCGGCAGAATTACCAAATTATGAGGAAAAAGAAAATAATAAAATGTAATTTTCCGAATTCAGAATCTCAGATTTGTGGGAAGCAAACTCGGCCAGTTTTTCGAACTATAAAATTATCGCAAAATCGCGAATGTGACGTACCTACTGTCAAGCGCGCGTAAATTCCTGCGATTGGTTGAATCGATTTATCAACAGCCAGCCGCAGCAGTTCACGTGCCCTTGATAATTCGTTGGAGAAGCTGACCCTAAAGCTTTGGTTTCGGAAAGCGGTGAACGGTCACACAATAACGCCTGGCCAAATAGACATCGTTTTTTGACGCAAATACTGGGGAAAATGACAAAAATGGGAAGCGATGTCTGTTCCTGTCTGAAGAATAGCGGTCGTCTATTTGATTCAAACAGACAACATTTTTGGGTTTTCGATTAATTATAGGACTCCTTCAATCAAAATCAAAATATTTTATTTCACTTATGTAAGCCTACATGGGCACTTATGAAACGTCAGAAGCTAGGTGCACGGTTCCAATTGGTCGTTTCCTATGGAGAAGAACCGACAAGAAACTCCACGGTTAGGTACCTACCTAAGTACTCTAAAAAAATAATTGGCTTCGATACCATTGACTGATGTTTGATTTGCACGGAAACCGTATCGAATGGTTGTGAGTAGCTCAGCAACCAGCACTGGGCCTGCGTGGTGGCCTGAGTCCCAGCAGTGGGAACATTATAGTCTGATAGATAATGTTGTCTATTACTTACCTATCATACAAACTGAGTACTGTGCTGTGTCACATGATAGTCCATACACCAATCCGATTAGATGGTCTTGCCTATCCAAGTTTAGACAGGAGTTATCCATCGTAAACTCTTCATCTATCCACCATGGCGGCATCTGGTGGGAAATAGGAGAACTAAAAAAGCCGTATTGGAAGTTGAGAATAGAGAGATCTAGTGGCGAAAGTTACAACTACTTAAATTCTGGAATTAGTGACATCTAGCTGGGAGTAGCAGAACTGCTAGTAAGAGGGCTGATTAACGTGGTTAGTGTCATCTAGCGGGTGGTATCAGAATAGACCATTGCGCATGTAGGTATAGTGCCATCTAGCGGGTAATATTAAAATTATTTAATTTTAGGAGAGTTCCCCCGTATTTTTTTTAATAATATTTATTACGTTTTCTCTTGATATAGAATAGGTATTTTTTTAAGGGAAAAACTAAATTAATCTGCCGCTGCCCGTACCTACCCACAAAACTTAAAATGTACCTAATAAAAAAAAAATAAAAAAAATATACGGTCGAATTGGGAAACCTCCTCCTTTTTTGAAGTCGGTTAAAAAGCGAACATTTACTTACATATAACCCGGACACAGAGCCCCCTACACCTTTAGGGCTTGGGATTACTTTCCCACCGTTGGGATTGTACCAGCTGAACCGGACCGTGTCGGTCGCGATGTCCTTCGTCATGTTCAGACGACCGGAGACCCAGATGTGTTCGATGGCTGGAAATAAATATGTTTTTAAGGTTAGAAACTAAAGATACCTAGGTACGGATTTTTTTTTTAAGAGAAAGAGGCCTTTTCCTGCAATGGGACAACCTTGGGACAACATAGGCTAAAAATAAATAGAATAATAGTAGGTACACAGCCTATTTGATTAACTGGCGAAATTTGACAGACGGGATACCCATCACATCTGACATCTCTGAAACCCCAGTCATCACAGCACCCTAATTGCGTAACATACTTTAAACCACAATCTGAATAATTTTGAAGGATATTACTAAACCATTGCTGCGTATGTTCAAAAAATTTATCTGCTCAACAACGTAAATAACGCAATGAATGTTGTTGAACTGTCAAAGTGACAGCCATTGCTAGTGTTAGTGTGCTACGCTGTTACGCAATTAACCCCGCGGGCCCAGAATAAGTTTGTAAACTCACGTTCCTCCTTATTCTCGCCCATTAGCAGCAGCAACTGTATCAGAATATCATTACTGTCCAAGCTGGCGAGTGTTCCGTTCATCTTCAAGCAGTTTTGGTAAGCGTGCTGCCAGTAGAACAGTTGCCGAACCAACACGTAGTAATACTGATCATCACTCGGTATCTCTACCGGGAACTTTTGGGTAGATCCTGGAATCATACAATTTACATTTAGATACGGTTAAATTCACAAACGGAACCTCCTCGACACCGAAAGTCGCCATTGTGAAGGCCGCGTCCCAACCAAATGCGACCTTTGCTTCGAAAAACCAGGAGGACCAACCTCTGTCGCCGTACGTAACCACGCTGTCCGGTTCACCGATCAAAAAGTGACATATGAATGCGACAATCGCGTATTCGCGCGACGATCGCTTTTGGTTAGGTCGCCTGGTAAGGCTACGATGTGATTCTAAATGAAAATGAGGTGGCGGAAAGTGCTTGTTAGAGCTCAAAATGAATAAGTACATTTAAGATCCGAAGTACTTATATAAAATTAAAGTCATGGCAGTAACTTTGCCTCAGATGACAGAGACATACATAAAAAGACGTGGTGAGATTCATGCGTGTGGTATAAATCACTTTGAACCTACCGCAGAAAAGAGGGAGAGGCCAGCTGTCATTGAACAGGTCTAACATAGAAAAAGACCTCAAACGAGCCCAATTTCCAATACCGACACCTCAAGACAGAAAAACTTGGCGTGGAAAAGTGAGGAGGTCCGACACCTAAGTAATGGTGGACCTGTTTTATTCGTGTCTGGCCTCCTCTTTTTTTTACGCCAGGTTGTCGCCAAGTTATGGGTATTGCTACCTGTGGGATGAAAGAGGAAGAAGTTCAGGCTAAGGAAGAATGCATTCGGTTGGATTCTCAATGCTTGGCTCAACACTTAGAGTTGAAAATCAAGATCGCGATTAAAATTCTCCGCGTTAAAACATCGCCCGTGCGTACGAAATCGGCCACAGTCGCATGTCAGTGGTATAAATAAAACCTGCAAGGTAATCGCGTAACACACTCAATGGCTTCCATTTTTGACAGTTGAACAACATCCATTGCGTTATTTACGTTGTTGAGCAGTTTTTTTTTTCGAACATATGAAGCAGTGGATTAGCAATATCCTTCAAAATTATTTACGTTAAAATTAGTTACGTTACGCAGTTCAGGTGCTGTATTAGCTGTCATAAGTATAGGTAATCTATTGAAACCCCATACTGCGATATGACAGCTCAAGATCAGTGTTAACACACAGTTATGGAGGTGACTTTACAAGTTTTGCTACTGTAGACAGAAAATTTTGAAAATTCGGTGCTAACACAATAAGTTACAGCCGCTCTATTCTGCAAAACTCACTGTGAAAACTTAAGTGAGTGAGTTGTCACTCCACCTGATGTTTGACATTCCACTTGATGGATTAACTGACAGCTTACTTCAAGCAGTTCAAGTCCACTTCACCTAAGTTTTCACGGATTTTTTTTCATAGAAATCGTGTGAATAGATCTGAATAGGACGCATTCCATTTTGGGCACCCGCTTAAAAAAATGGCACCTGAGTGAATGTGCAGCCGCTGTATGTCAGGTGCATTCACTCAGGTGCCATTTAAGCGGGTGCCCAATGTGGAATACGTCCTGAATAGAACTATGATAGATTATAACCACCATATTATTATCGTCATGATATCTAGGTACATTCGGCAAAGTACGCGACTAACCAGTTTTCAACCTTAAAGGACACAGAGCAAGGAGAAAACTCTGCTTGCGCGATGCAGGATTTCGCATGACGTCAGTGTTTTGCACAGTTTGCATGTGGCGTTGTAGATGCCGCCACAGTACGCTCAAGGCAATTTCTGCACCAAGATTTTATTCATTTACTTAAATTTTCATTTATAATCAATTTCCATTTATTTTTAAACCAATTACAGGCATTTTTTTGAACTGTCAAGGAGTCAGTCAGTCAGACAAATGAAGCTAGTGGCCCATTCCAAAGCGTATGAAGTTCCTATGGAGAAGAACGGGCAAGAAACTCCACGGACATACTTGTAAATCAAAATATTGTTAAGGTGAATGGGTAGTGGTAGACCGTTTTTTGCAATTTGCAGGTCAGTGTCAGTTTGTATCTTGATCAAAATATGATTCGCGACAATAACAGGGACATATTTAGAGAATTATAATCATTAGAATCATTAATACATCTTCCTAAGTTAGATTTGTACCACATAAGAACCAATCTCATAGGGAAGTGCTTATGGTAGAAATCTAACTTAGATTCTCTACAGCCGTTAAGTGCGGCCACCGATCTTCTAGGAAACAGTAACTTTAGAGGATAGGTAAGTAAGGGTAAAAAATGGTTGACCAGCAACTTTGTCAAAAGTACTATTACTAACCCGATCGACGCACTTCCCTTTCTAAGTCACCGCCGTGTTCTGAAACCGACCAACCAAGGTTTAGTTTGCAACTTCATTTCTGCCTATCCACAGTAGGGCCTTTGGGTTGGATGAACTATATAAACATAACATTACGCCTGTATTCACTGAAAGGTAGGCAGAGACCTAAAGAACCGGGCGGAGAGTAATGGGTAACTCACCGTCCGATCAGGACCAGGCCCGTGCTAGACGGCGGGTACGTGTTCCACACGCGCCTCAAAGAGATGTCAGCATCG
Source organism: Oligia latruncula (assembly GCA_948474745.1). Classification (NCBI taxonomy): domain Eukaryota; kingdom Metazoa; phylum Arthropoda; class Insecta; order Lepidoptera; family Noctuidae; genus Oligia; species Oligia latruncula. The sequence goes on along the minus strand of OX419710.1, from coordinate 1,973,735 downwards.
AGGAGGGGCCCCATAGGGCCGAAGCCTGCCGGGTCAGCGGGGTTGTCCGAAAGGGTTACCGCTGGCCCGGAGCATAAAGGGCTAAGGAAGGAACACGGGTAGGTTTTAGTCAGTAAGAGTCTGACACTCCCTTCCGCTCCACCCAGAGCGGGGTCATTTGATGATTTCCCATCCGCAAAAAAAAAAAGACCTAAAGAACACCCATATTTCGCCAGCTATGTTTTTTTTTTATTGTTGAATGGGCCCGCTCTTGACCTCGATCACGCCTGATGGAAACCAATGAATGAGGTATGTTAGAACGAGCGTGCCCAGAAGATGCCTAACGCACTGAAACTTCCACGCATCGACGAAACACAGCAGGATGCTTGACGCCGGACTCCGGTGGGAGGGGACCACCCTCAAACCAGGCGGGCGTTAGACCTATCACCGCAAGGGAAGAATTGGCCAGTCAAATAAGTGACTGTCTAGGATGCGCAGACTACGAGCGTTCAGTTGAGTAACTGGAGGAACAAAGTACGCTACACGAGGAGGCTTCTTCATGCATCCCAATGTGTAATGTATAACTAATATAAGTTCATGTAATAGGTGTCCAGACTGAATTCATGGCAGCCACCCTCAGTGGAGACTATAGCCATCTAGGCAGGACATTTATACGTGCACAAGTGTGTGCGCCGACACAGCGGGGCTATTGCGTAACACATTATCAATCGGAATAGGTCTCATTTTGACAGTTCAACAACATTCATTGCGTTATTTACGCGTTGAGCAGACAAATTTTTCGAACTTATGAAACAATGGATTAGCAATTGGCTTCAAAATGATTCAGATTCCGATTGATAGTGTGGTAAGCAATTATGGTGCACGTGCACTCACTCTTGTTTCAAAGATTGATGGGACGGCAATCCGACACAACCGGAGAGAGATCAGAAGGCCAAATTCTCTTAATTTAAAACGTTCAAAATCTAGTCGCAGTGTCATCTTGGCGACAAACAAATGTCAAGAACTTGTAAAATTGAGGTCTTTTTGACAGATTGAGACTGAGATCAGACTCACAGACTTTTTGATAGACTGAAAATCAGACTGTGAACGTTTTTAAAATTACGAGAATAGCCCTTCAACTGCAGGACCAACGGCTTATCGTGTTTGCCGAGACACGACTATACTCTCGCTACTTCTCGCGGTGACTGGACGCACGGTGCACGCACACACCCGACGACAGTCGCTTGCGACTCTCGAATACTCAAAGAAAAACATCGCTTCCTGCACGAAGTCTGTCGTAACGACTTGTTGCAGACGCAAACGACAGCTCTGCGATTTGTTACACCTACTAGACTAAGCGACATGTCGCACAGTTTGCGTTGAAACTTGTCTTTAACCTTACCTACGTATTTATTCAAAGTATTGCCTTCCTACGATTAAGGGGCTTACATGACCTAAAGCGCGGTCACTGTCGGACTGCATAGAAAAGAAAGAGAAGCGCGATGACACAACGCTGGTAATTCAGGTATTGAAAAATATGAAGCAATTTATTTAATTACAAAAAACCTATTGTTTGGACTAAAAAATAAAACAATAGTGTTTTAGTATGTTGCTTGTAGAATAATCTGACAAGTAAATGACAAAAAATCAGAATGATTGTATGTATATTAGTATGGTTTTTATTGTAAAAAGAAGGTTTTTAGAGGTTATCATGATTTTTTTCTATCGTATCAAAGTAGTTGTCTTATGTTTTCAACACAGTATCTACCTAGCATATATATCCTGAAGAACATCATATATTTTTCTGATTTTGTTTACTGTAGTCGATCATATACTTTTATTGTTTCTAAAACTTGCGTTTTTTTGCGTTTAGGTCCTGTAAGCCCCTTAATAAATAAAATTAAGTAAGAATTGAATAAGAAAAGTACCTGCGTAGCATATGAACTGCATTTTCCTGTCACACCTCGCTTCTAGGAAGACAGGTGGATGGGACGCGTGCCTGTCCAGCTGAAGGCATCCATTCTGCTTAATGTTAGTTCTGTCCCTATAAAATGTTTTAAAGGTGTATTTAAGTAGCTACTTCACATGATGACCAAACACCAACTTCACGGCACGGAGGGGTCTCGGTATGTAAAGATGGTCACCTTCATGGCTCAAAATGCTCTAAATGGTGTCAACTCAAACTCAAACTCAAAGCATTTATTTCAATTAAACCAATTACAGGCACTTTTGAATTGTCAAGGGGTCGGTCAGTCAGAAAGATGAAGCTAGATTGCCCATTCCAAAGCGTAGGTACCTATGGAGAAGAACGGGCAAGAAACTCCATGGACACCAGAGGCGTCTCTAGCCCATGTAGCGCCCGTGTGCAAACATTACCCAAGCGCCCCCTAGTAAAAAAAAAAAAAAAACGCCCCCTAGTAAGCGCGCGGTCAAAATGGAATGGGTACAGATGCCAGCAGGTCAACCTACCTGAAACTGTCAGATTTTCCCAATCAACCTTGAACCTTATGCTAAAGCATAAGGTTCAAGGTTGATTTTGGTTTGATTTTTTTAATAGATCTCTAAAATCAAATGAAATCTATTAAAAAAATCTGACAGGTTGTAGTAGCTTGATGTGCTGGCGTCTGTACAAAGTTCAAGTAACAGCACATCAAGTTACCACAAATTGTCAAATTTCCCCAATGGATAATAAACTATTGTTTGGAGATGAAGAAGAAATTCGTCGGTTTTGGATACCATGGTGTCAGTGTTACCAACCCATAACAAAATTTGCCCCCAAGATTTTTTTTAAATCCCCCTAAAAAACCCTAAGTATAGGTACATAAGGTAAATTTCTTTGATGCAGTGCCCAACTCCCTAAGTCGTTCGTAACTCACAAAATAAAACGCATAGGTACCTACATAGTTTGTAAAAAAAAAGACTAGGTACCTAAATACCTATTGCTAAACTACTAACTAAAATTGTAATATTGTTGATCAGTTCCAGAACGGCATCATCATCATCGCCAAGGTCGATGTATTTTTGAAATCATACATTCGTACGCTAAAGGCTTATAGCATACATATTTGCCGTAGGTTCAAACATAACGCAAGACCCATATTCTCTGATCAGGTAAAATCTTATCATCATTATGCTCTGAAGCATATTCAGGAATAAACGATTCCTAAGTATTTTTAAATAATGGCATAAACAGAAAAGGCACGCTCCACGGAGGCGTTGGATACGGGGGCAGCAACGCCACAGCAAACTTTTAGCAAGCCCCTAAAAATAACCCCAAAAAAAATCTGTCCCTAAAAATACCCCTTTTAAGATTTCTTCCCCCTAAATTTAGGGGGAAAACCCCAAAGTTGGCACCACTGCATGGTGTGCTATTGACTGTAGGTATTTAGAATTATACAGGGTGTTCTGGTGTTTACCCTAACAAGCCAAAACGTACCCATGTTAACATGTCTATATAGATGTCAGTTATGTTACATCATATCAATGTCCAAATTTTGAAATTTCTTCATTCTAATTACGACCTAATATCAAACAAAGTTCAATATCAATTGGGAACATTTGACTTTGGGAAGCTCACTGCGAGCGAGGGCCACTGTACACGGGTAAAAAGTATTTTTAGGAAGGAAAGAGTGACAAGAAAAACAAAGCACAAGTTTATGGTTTTTTTTTCAAAAAATGTTTTCGTTTTTCAGTTTTCAGACAGAAATTTGGTAGCGTAGCTAAATAATTTTTGACGAGTGCTCTGACCCCGTCGAAATTCTCAACAGTTGTGCTTGTGACAGTCTAATTCAGCTAATATCAAAATTAAATCTTAGATATTAGGTAAATTTCAATCAAAAGAAAAGCCGCAAATATGAATTAAATTTCATATTTACATGTTTACTCAAATATAAAACTCAATCCATTGCGCCAAGGCTTATTTCGCAAAATTACGTGTAGCGAGCGGTAGAACAGTGCGGCACGCGCCACGCGTACTCACGCTTGTCAGAAATGCCGCGCGCTGGACGTTCGTCCATGGCATGGCAATTTGAACTTTATTGTCTATCCCAAACAGTTGAATTCGCATTATTCGCAATATGATTGTCGGCGTGTTTTCAAACGAATCATTGAAACAGGTGCCGCCGAGCGATGCGACACTCACTACTACACTAAAAATATGTGTAATAAGGTTTATTTTATGTTGAAAAAAAAGTTAATATTGTAAAAGCCGCTCGCGCGCTCGTGGCGCGGCTTGTTTTGGTGTAATTCGACAAATATAAGATGCTATACAAAATGTATGGAAAGCGGAGCTCTTTTTACGTTGGTCATTGAAAGTGCCGCGGCCGGCCATCGCGCGCGCCGAGTGGGGCTCCGAAGCGAGCGGCGCTCGGCGCCCCCTAGGACCGCTGCGCCCGTGTGCAACGCACACCCTGCACAATAGGTAAAGACGGCCCTGATGGACACTCTTTTAAATCAAAATAATATGGTTACAAAGTCTTGTTTACATCATTCATGTTAAAAATTATGCATGTGAGAACGATGCAGAACGTTAAAAGCGTCCGTAATGAAAAAAAAAACAATTCAAATATTAAATAAAATTAAAATAAGCCATGGCAGCAAAGAGATGATCAGTCCCTACTGACGGCGCCCGTTCACGAACATGACGCATGTATTAGCACCATTCAGCTCAACCATTTTATAGGGAGCTAAATGATCCAACACACGCGCCACCATCAGCGAGACATTTGAGTGAGCATGACATACTCTCAGCCGCCAGGGCACATTCAAGTCAATGAAAGGCGTACCCAGTAAATGGAAGCTTTATAGTATGTACATAGTACTCACACATGTGCTATGCAATTATACAATACTAGGAGATTGAATTTATATAATGCAAAAAGTGTATTTTAAAATCTTCAGCAGCTTCAACAGTATTTTCCAATGCTAATCAATTTATTTGTGCGTCCTTATGGAGCAGGACCAGCGTTTAGCCAAGCACTTTTATCGGCGATGTAGTCCCCCAATTTATAATATGCCTGGCTGCATAGTGTGCGTTTTATACAAGATTTAAATTTCGTTTCATTCAGTTGAAGTATGTCGGCAGGTATTTCATTGTAACATTTTAAACAGTAGCCCATGAAAAACTATCAGGAGCGGCCCGTGGCTAAATAATAACAGCCGCACAGGTCGATCGATCAGGTTAAGCTACGCTTGCCGCGGTTGGTCTGTAGATAGGTGACCATCTTTACATACCGTGAGCCCTCCGTGTCTCGAAAAGCACGTTAAGCCGTTGGGCCCGGCTGTCATTCGTGGATCTTTGACAGTCTTTACGGGTAGTCAGAAGCCCGAAAGTCTGACAACCAGTCTTACCAAGGGGTATCGTATTACCCAGTAACTGGGTTGTGGAGGTCAGATAGGCAGTCGCTCCATGTAAAATACTGGTATTCAGCTGCATCCGGTTAGACTGGAAGCCGACCTTGGGGTCGGCTTCCAGTCTAACCGGATATAGTTGGGAAAAGGCTAGGCAGATGATGATGGTGTCAACTATCACCCCCTTAAGTGTTTGTATGCAGCTTCCAAACACCCTATACATATGTATATTCAGGTTGCAAAAAATATTGTTCCCGAACTTTCTACATACTTTGTTTTCCTTCTCTTCCTGTGTTTTCTTTTGTGTGATCCACATCCACAATATTGAGAAAAGTAGAAGGAGTCTTGCCCTTCAGCAGTGAGGTCGATGGAAATAGGAAGCCCTTGCTTTATTGGAAGTTGCCTAACTCCAGCCACTTACCTCATAGGTGGCCAGCTGTCAGACGTAGCGTCAGTCAATGCCGGTGTTTGGAACACGCTAACCCCGGTGTCCGTCCACTTCCAGTGGCCGAGCGTGCCCTTGGCGCCCACCCAGGCGTTCTCAATACCTGTTTTATTCAAAATTTATCATCATCATAATCAGCCTATAATGTTCCCACTGCTGGGACACAGGCCTCCTCTCGGTGAGAGGGAGTGGGCCGTAATCCACCACGCGGGCCCAGTGCGGGTTGGTGAATGTCACATGTCTTCGAATTTTTGGTTCTAGGACATGCCGGTTTCCTCACGATGTTTTCCTTCACCGTTTTGAGAGCAGAGGTGATGATATAATTTACACAAAGTAAAGTGCCTGTCTGGGTTTGAACCTACGAGGTACTACTCGTAAGTTGCGGCCGTCACCACTTGGCCACCACTGCTCTTTGAGTGTAGGTACTATATTTTATGTACCTACACTCAAATACATATAATAAATGTGCCTCTTTTACTATTTAATATTTTAGTACGCCAAAATGGGAATTATTATAGAGGCTCACAAGCCTCAAATTATTCCCATTTTGGCGTACTAAAATATTAAATAGTCAACTCACTGCGATCAACTTCCATGTAGTATACAGTCACAAACACACAATCTAACCCCCCGCGTCAGAAAACAAAACATGTACAGTTTAAGACTGTACAGGCACATTTAATTAAAAAAAGTGTACTTACATCATTAGGTCGATAAGTTTTTAGGCGATCAAATTAAATAATTCCCTTTATTTTTTTTTCGAAACGAAGCCAACCCTATCATCAAAATCACATTGGACACAGTTATTTGAGCATTGTATCAAAACTATTGATTTCTCCTGACGTCTACGCCGCGCTGCCTCTACGCTACAAAGCGCCTGCGCAGCCTCTACGAGGATGACCGCTACGAAGTTTCTACGGGATTGCTACGCCGTAAGTGCGTAGCGTCGACGTCTACGCAAATTACACTTAGCGGTCATCCTCGTAGAGGCTGCGTAGGCGCTTTGTAGCGTAGAGGCACTACGCTACAAAGCGCCTACGCAGCCTCTACGAGGATGACCGCTACGAAGTTTCTACGGGATTGCTACGCCGTAAGTGCGTAGCGTCGACGTCTACGCAAATTACACTTACTTCACAATTATGATAAGTAGTACAGGCGCCAGCATATCAAGCTACCCGAAACTGTCAAATTTTCCCAATCAGCTTTGAACCTTATGCTGTAGCGATAAAGTTGAAAATCTATTAAAGAAATTTGACAGATTGTAGTAGCTTGATGTGCTGGCGTCTATTTAGGTACAATACTTACTTGGTCGGTTTTTCAACATCGACATGCCCAGTTTTTTTAAGCATTTCAAAGTGGCAATATTCGCTAGCCTGTGAACAATAATCAACAATAATGGTAAGTACATCAGACGAACTGCTCTTTACGAAAAAAATCTTTAATTTTAATTCCATGTTAAATGTAAGTTATGTTTAGCATAATGCGAAACCTGAATATAGTTTGTTCAGAATAAGTAACTGAATCGATTCCAATCATTTTTACCCCATGTTATATTTTGTCCCAAAAATATTTAAAAAAAGGTTGAAAGTTGGACACCGAGCGACACTCAGTAGGTTATCCAATCTCCGCGCCGAAGGTACCTAGGTACTATATCAAAGAGCGCAAGACTGCGCGGCGCGGGTGAGCATGTTTTTTTGTACGGACAAACAGGTAACTTAACAAGCTTATAACTTTGTGATTTTTCATGATACAGTTTTGAAATTTTGTACATAGATTCTTTACACAAAAATATTAGACACGTGTTTCGGGTTTCGCATAAACTAAAAATAATGTTGTATAATATGTCGTGATGATGTATGTGTGTGTGATGGTGTATGTGAGGTCCGAAATAAAGAATCACACTAAAATTATAAAGGCGAAAGTTTGTGAGTGTGTGTGTGTGTTTATATGTTTGTTACTTCTTCACGCTCAAACGGCTGGACCAATTTTGATAAAATTTGATATGGAAGTAGCTGACACCCTGGATTAACATATAGGCTACTTGTTATCCCGATATTCCCACGGGATCGACACATAAGCGGATGAAACCGCGGGGCGCAGCTAGTAATATTATATTTTTGTTAAGAACAGCATATGTTGTTCTTTTAATAGTGCATGCCAACTTGAGAGAAAAGGGACAATTTTCTAAGGTCTTACGCCATGCCCCTGAGCACGCAGTAGGCCGCGGCTTGGTCCCAGTCCATTCTGCCATCGTACAGATGGTACAGACCTCTCCTGCACCGGACTGTGTTCACTTCCTTTACGGGGTACAGCTCTCTAGCATCTGTGAACGTGTGGTCTCATTAGGATAAAGTTTGGAGTGAAGGCTTAACAGTAGAAGAAAGTTATTGAAGGAGTATTTTCTTCAATAACTGATATTCCTGTAGCCGAGTTCTTTGAGTAGCTGATTAAATCAATTTGTCTAGCCTTTTCCCATCCATTTCTTGGGCTTGACTTACAATCTAACCGGATGCAGCTGAATACTTAATGATAAATAATAATTAATAATAAATGATTTTATTTTTGTAAGTAGGTTTGTACAAACACTATAACACGTCAATTATATTTTAAAAAACTACAGATGAGGTCGGCGTTTCCTATCTGACTACTCTGAGAAGAAAGGTCGATACAAACTCAGAGGTCACAGTCTCTTTTAAAGTCTAGACAAAATATTGGTCAGATCATATGAAGACCATGTAGATTGGTGTCTGAAATGGTCTTTTGATGAAAGAACCACACAGATTGAGAATAAAATAATATATACCACGTATCGCGACGTTTATTAGAAATCTATCTGGCGATCTTCTAATGTGCCTGAAAGTAAATTAGAGGCTTTGTAATAGGTACCCATTGGGTACGATTACTAAAAAAAGTGGTATCTTTTCTATTCAACAAACTAATTACCTATTTCATGATTAATATTTCTCCCAGCATTATTAAAATTCTTACCTCTCTCACAAGCGAAGGCTCTCTCCAGATGACAGGGCAGGTCCAGAAACACAGGATGGTCGTGTTTGACCCTCTCTAGAGCCACGCAGTCAGCACCCATCTCCGGGACAGGTATATGAGTTCTATTGAGCCACTGTAGTAGAGAAATACGTTAATTTTTGGTACCTATATTTGGATAACGAGATTGTTAAACATCGTAAACCAGAGAATGTAAAGACGCCAGCACGTCAAACTACTACAATCTGTCAAATTTCTTTCATAGGTTTCAACTTTGTCACTAAAGCATAAGGTTAGAGGGGCCCGTGGATAAATAATAACAGCCGCACAGGTCGATCAGGTTAAGCTACGCTTGCCGCGGTTGGTCTGTGCGTGGGTGACCATCTTCACACACCCTGACCCCTCCGTGCCTCGGACAGCACGTTAAGCCGTTGGTCCCGGCTGTCATTCGTGGATCTTTGACAGTCGTTACGGGTAGTCAGAAGCCCGAAAGTCTGACAACCAGTCTTACCAAGGGGTATCGTATTACCCAGTAACTGGGTTGTGGAAGTCAGATAGGCAGTCGCTCCATGTAAAATACTGGTATTCAGCTGCATCCGGTTAGACTTGAAGCCGACCCCAATATAGTTGGGAAAAGGCTAGGCAGATGATGAGCTAAAGCATAAGGTTCAAAGTTGATTGGGAATATTTGACAGTTTCGGGTAGCTTGATGTGCTGGCGTCTGTACATTTACACATACCTGTGTCCCAGCAGTGGGAACCTCCCCGACCGTTTTCGGCCACGGTGGCCAATCTCAATGGAGATTAGCCAGGTACGCAGGAGATATTATAGTGTACAAGTGTGTGCGCAAACACAGGTGCACTCTCTGTTCCTTTACTCTCTTAGTCCGATGGGACGGCAATCCGACACGACCGGGGAGAGTTCAGGCGCAGGACCAACGGCTTTACGTGCTTTCCGAGGCACGGGGGTATTAAACCGCCAACTTCCAAACTTCGGACTGTTATTAAGAAATTCCTAATGGAAAACCCAATAACACTTTGTCCGACCCGGGAATCGGACCCAGGACCCCACGCTCAGCAGTCGCGCTTGCAACCACGAGACCAACGGGGCAGTCCAAAGTCCAGTATAGACTTCTACTCACCATAGGATAATGCTTCTCCACATTATCATCCTCCTCCTCATCCGCCAGTACATCCAGCGCAGTTCTCCGGAGCTCCATGCCTGGTCCCCATCGGTAGCCGGCCGCATCTTCAGCTGAGTCCCGCCGGGCTCCCACCCATACTGAGTTTAAAGCTGTGGGGATGCAACCATTCGGTAAAAAAAAAACCGGTTATGTGCGAATCGAACTCGCGCACCGAGGGTTCCGTAAAAAGTAGGTATGTAACTACTTTACGGTTTTTATATTTTTTTTCTTTACTTGTGCTACATGACCTTGCTTCTTGCCAAATTTCATGATTCTAGGTCAACGGGAAGTACCCTATAAATTTTGATTCCCTTGAGACTGAGAGTGTCAAAATACACGTTTTGCGGCATAAACGGCCGTATCTTTTTTTTACGTTTGAATGTTAATTTTTTCACAGCTCCAAGGGACTGTAGATTCAGGTCTACAGTCAGGTCTACGGTCTACAAATGACGTCACTGAAACGTTGTGCAAGAAAGTAAGTTGGTGTGTTTTCTTATAGAGCGTTTTTGACAGCGGAAAGTCAAAACCAGCGCTGGGGCTCTGTATGCTGAGCGATGTGACGCATATTTTCCACCAACTTGTTATTTTTTGTATTTGTGTTTTCTGCGTCATGTTTAGCGCAAATAAACGCAAAAAAAAATTTTTCCTCAAGCTTGCCGTATGCTATGTTATAGAACTACTTACTGAATTGTGACTCCGACAATGCTTCAGCTAGGAATTCAGCTTTATCTTTTGTATCTAGAATTGCTAAGGATCCGTTATGATAACCCCTGCAACAAATATAGATTTGAAATAGATGTTTAAATAACAAAATTTACAAATACAAATTATTCTTCATTCGAGCAGCACCCTATTTTCGTAACACATTATCAATCACAATCTGAATCTTTTTGAAGGATATTGTTAATCCATTGCTTCATATGTTCGAAAAATTTGTCTGCTAAACAACGTAAGTAACGCAATGAATGTTGTTGAACTGTCAAAATTAAAGCCATTGCTACTGTTAGTGTGTTACGCAATTACATCGTGGCTGTTACGTTGCTCTGATGGCTATAATGAGCCTCGTTGGTCTAATGGTTGCAAACGCTACCTACTGCTGATGAGGTCCTAGGTTCGATTCAGGTAGATAAGTGTTATTACGTTACTGCAGAGATATGGGTAGGTGTATCTATAGAGATACACCTACCTATAGGTAGGTTGCCTGGCAGGCCTGCTTCTTCTTCTTAGAGATATACCTTTAAGTAACCCTACGGCGAAGCAGGCGTGTTATTATGTAAAAGCAAGACTACCGATGAGCTATGATAGCTGATTGTAGATCATACAAACCGGCAAATGATCTTGGCATCCTCCCAGCTGACAGGCAGAACCTGCACGATGTACTCCTTCTCGTTGAATATGTAGGACTCCCACTTTGCAGTACTCAGCTGAGGTACTGCAACAAACAAATAGTTGTTGAATGGAAGGCACGAATTTGGTTCAAGTGTGATTAACTCCCATGGTTTTAATCAGGCTATATTATTTCCACAACTTGAACACGGGCGCGTGTTCATAGCATGGTAGCAAGCCCTAGAAGCAAGACATTTTGCACAAGTTCCTTTTGTAACGGAGGTGAGCATTAAAAAAGGATTTTTTTAAATTCATCCCCAAAACGGTCAAAGAAAACATCATGATTAAACTGAAATGTCCCACTAGAATAAAACATTCTAAGAAATGGGACATCAACCAACTCGTACTGTGTCTCAGCAGTGGGAACATTATAGGCTGATTATGTTACGAATCCAATAAAGGGTAAAATAGAGGATAAAACTTTGTATGGAAATTCGAAAGGCTAATACTCCTACAACATACAATGGTGAACAAACGAATGAAACAACAAAATACTGAATTTGCAGAGAAACTAATAACGCTAGAAGACCAACGACCTAATAGAAGACAACAAAAATGAGGATTGCAGAGAAAAATGATCTCTGGAAGACCAGAACCAAGTGCCAAATACAAGAACAACTAAGGAGGAGAGTGCAAAAGCACTATTTGACAGATACCCCTACCTTTAGACTCATTATCAGCTTGCTCATTATTTAAATTCATTCCCTGTGTTCTGCAAAACATCTTGGAGTCAATCGATTTACAAAAGACTACGCGAAGGGGGCCCAGGGGTGGGTCGCAACGCCGGCGCGCCATTTCTTGAATCACGCTTTTGACAGATCTGTGTGTTGTGCAATCGCATTCAGACTCATTCTGGTGCATCGGATGGGTTTTATTTGCCTTGTCTTCCTTTAATTGGTCTTTCGTTGATGATTTTGATTTGTCTTGTAGCTTTCCGTGAAAGTCTGAAGCAGGGAAGATCTGTTTACTAACTAGTTTAGAGTGCGGCAGTTAAAGACTCAAGCTTAAATACGGGAGAGTTTTGTATCTAAGACATGGCGCATATTCTGCGACAAGCAACTGTGACATCTTGGCGACTAGACCGTCTAGTCGCCAAGCTGTCTAAGTGTCTAAGAGTAGAGCAACCTGTCGTTGCGTTTAGTCTAGACAATTTCCATTATTTTTTCAACACTTCGGCGTCGAGTTGCAGAGTCATAACAACAGGTTCAGACTCCGGCCGGAATCGCCGATGGCCGGTGAAGCAGACGAGTCCTGGAGACTGCGTATTGGCAAGCGTAGTAGTGTCGGACGCCCCCCACCAACGATGGTCTTCTTAAGAAGGTGGCTGGGACAGACTGGATGCGGAAGGCGGAGGACAGGATGCTGTGGTACAGCCTGGGAGAGACCTATGTCCAGCAGTGGACTGCGTTAGGCTGAACGACAGGCTTTCTCGCGCCTTGGTGCAGCTGTAGCGGTATCTACAACGCCACATGCGAACAACGCGTCATACTGACGTCACGCAAATCCTGCATCGCGCAAGCAGAGTTTACCGCGCAACTAGCATAGATACAACGGCCCGACATGAATCATTGGGCAGTTGCCCGCCAGACACAACACCCGTCTGGTCGGAGGATCCTCCCTTTTCTATAGAGTATGAGTGAACTTTACACCCTGTTCCTCATACCTCTATACTAGTGACCCCGAGAATGAACGTCAGCGCATCCTTCGTGCACCTACTCCAGCGTGACTTCATCATCATCACTCCCGCAAGCTTTAGCGGCGAGTCACCCAGTCAGCCAGCATTCACGGCTTCAACGGGTATTCTGACCACCAGCCTATACTAGACACACTGTGCACGCGCACACCAGATGACAGTGGCGGCGTATTATCGTCGAGATGTCGCAGTCGCATGTCGCATAGTGTGCGAAGTGGTTAAAACGTTCTTACTTTACCTAAGTATACCTTCCAAGTAATAGTGGTCAATTAACTATTTTGTCTACTGTACCTACGAGTAAAGGTTTCCGAGTTGATATGTGTGCAAGCATGGACGTAAAAATATCGCGGCGGGATTTTATCGCGCTCTGGATTTTCAACTCTCAGTGTTGAGTCAAGCATTGAGAATCCAATAGAGTGCATTCCAGCGCGTAAAAATGAACATATAGCGGTGCTATTCTGTAAAAATCTCACCGTGAAAACTTAGGTGAAGTGAGCGTGGAGTGAGCTGTCAATAATAGTGTTAGTAGCAAAAACAAACGCACTTCACCTAAGTTTTCACGGTGAGATTTTTACAGAATCGACCGGCTGATGGCTTTTTAACTCTCAGCGCTAAGCAGTGGTACGTTGAAAATCCAGTGCACGAAAAAATCGCGAGTAGAGCTAAGGGCTCATACACACGAGCGTCACGCATCAACGGCATAGGCAACTGCAGCAGTCGACACGCGACTAAACTGTGTCTCAGGAGGAGTAAGTATGGATAGTTATACAGGTTGAAATTGAAAACATGCGACAAACGGAAATGAGATTTACTCATCATTATGAACAACTTTTACTAAGGGACCAAACCTGAAATCGCGAAATAAAATCAGCTGCATTTTGACGAGTTATGCGAACAGCTGATTTTGTTTTCGCGATTTCAGGTTTGGTCGCATAGTAAAAGTTGTTCATAATGATGAGAACAATCTTCCATTTCGATTTGTCGCATGTTTTCAATTTTACCCTGCATCCCAAAGGTTTTGGTAAAAACAAAGCAGAAATGGTAAGATTTGAGATTCATCTACATAAATATATATCTTACGTATACGGGGTCAAATTAAATTAGCTTGGGAAACTTTGCAGACGTGATGGGATATGTAAATACTAAGATTTGATGATTTTTTTTGGGGATCAACGACCGCTGGTAGTGTTGTAGTGTAGTATGAGTTTTTTTTTTATCATGTTTAGATATCACTAGCCATCACGTCTGTGAAGTTTTACAAAGAAATACAATTTTTAAAAACTGGTATTTTAAGTGACCACATACATACACCTGCGGGCGATGACCCCAAGAAAAAACTCATCAAATTAATTAATTTTTTGGTTTATCATTTTAAGACGTCGATCAAGTCTGTGGAGTTTCTCTAGCTAATTTAATTTGACCCTAAATATGAAATGCTGATCGTTGGCAAGCGCATCACATGAGAACGGCTGGGCCGATTTGGGCATTTTTTGTTTTAAAATGTTCGAAACAGTCCGAATTAGGTTTTTATGAAAATAAAATTTTCAAAAAATTTCCCGGAAAATTTTCAAAATCGGGAAAATGTCGGGAGAACGTCTTTTTTCTATGGGACTTTGTCAAATCTATTGAAATTTTGACAGGGCGACGTCTGCCGGGTCAGCTAACGTAATGATATGCCCTGGATACTAATTAAGTTTTTTTACGAGAACAGGAAAAAATCACACGATAAAGAATGCAAGAAGAACGTAGTGCAGATATATTATACACACGGCGACTTAATTATCAAGCTATACATTTCCAGTTTTAGTTGACCTCGCATTGTAAAGATTTTTCGTACAATCAGAACTCAGCATGTACTGGTATAACTTGATGTGTAACCGAGCGTACTGGAATGATCACAAAAAGTTAAAAGCAAATCTTATAAAAAAAAAACAACAAACTACCAACCTCTATACTGCTCATGATAACTGGCCGAACACGGATAAAAAAATAATAAAAACAAAAGTAAAAATTTCAAAATGGTTTCCATTGCGCACACCGCTTACCGCGAACGAACCACAACAGACACTGGACTTGAGTTATTTGAAAAAAATCTAATATGGGTGATACATATGTTATTATTAATTATATTAGGTATTATTATAACCAACGGAACTTGAATGGATTATTGATAGTTCTTGGATATCCATATTTTGAAAATATTATGTATTACGTGGTCTTGAATAATGAATTGCTAATCTTTGAGAAACGAGCTAAAGTCCATTAGACAATAGATGTTTTATAGGTATTTATATTTATGGCGAATAAAAAATGAAACTGTCAAGTTCGTGTCGGTCTTGTGGTTGGGTTCCGTAGCTACATCTTTATAACCGACTTCAAAAAGAGGAGGTTCTCAATTCAGATGTTTATATACTTATTATAATATTTTTTTTATAACTGTTCTCCGTCAATACTTAAATTTTTTTGATTGGATTTTTTATTTTGTTTGGATTTTCAAAATTATTTTTTTATTGGATAAGTAATAAATATATCTTGATATAATAAATAGTCGGTATCGAAAACGAAAATGATCCCGGGAACCAACGACACCGACTTCCGAAATTAAAGTTATTTTTCGCTTTGTAGTGTATTTTTTTTTGGAAGACGGTTGTTTTTTTTTTAATTAAATAAATAGGTAGGTACGTACTAATATTAAAAATGCGATGTGTGTCTGTCTGTCTGTTACCTCTTCCCGCTCAAATTGCTGAACCGATTTAGATGAAATTTGGTATAGAGATAGTTTCTAGTCCCGGTAGCACGTTCCTGTGGGATATTTCCCGACATCCGACCACGTGGGTGAAGCCGCGGGCAGAAGCTAGTGCTAGCTATACATCGTCAAATTAAAATAGCTAGCGAAACTAAGCAGGCATGATGGGTACCGATACCTCAACACGATAAAGTAAAAAACCGGGCAAGAGCCAGTCGGACTCGCGCACGGAGGGTTCCGTACCATCATAGGTTTTTAAATTTTTATCGGCGAGGCCTATATTCGTTATAGAATTTTAACATTAATTTCAACTGCGGTGTAGAATATTGCAGTTTTATATCAACGCCATCTCTTGACCGATAGTGGAACTAATGTAACTTTTAATGATGATTTCTGAAAAAGTGTGCTATTTAGAGACTTCGTTTTATTTTTCCTGTAATCTTTAAGTACATAAACTTCTATCACATTGAATTTTTCGGAGATAAAGGGGCCTTTTTTTACATTTGCATCAAAAGTCGAAAAGTATGCGACCTAAAAAAAAAAGAAAAATTGTTTGAGAATGTGCAAACTGCGTTATTTCATATGATACCCCATATGCCCTAGTAGCCCCACTTCGAATTTTTCAGACCCCCTTTCAGTCCCTGTTGCAAAAAATAAACCTACATATATTTTTATTTCTTTCTTATTTGCTAAATAGTTGGGCAAACTTCATCTAAAACTATTCCAAATTTCAAGTTGATAGCATTAGTAGTTCTTGAGATATCCAGCTGTGACAGACAGACAGACAGACTTAGTCTCACCATAAGGGTTCCGTTTTACCATTTCGGTACGGAACCCTAAAGAAAGAACAGATGATTTTGGGCTCAACGACCGCTTGTAGTAATATTACAAATGATATTGTATGAGTAGAGATTTTTTTTTTGTTTATACCTATCTGTGAAGTAGATACTTACACATTATTTTAAAATGAACTTTTAATATAATAATAATAATAATCCATTTATTTCGGGCATCGCAGGCCCATAGATAAATACCTTAACCTAAACATACATATTTTAATAAAAACTAAGTTCTATTAATTATTATTATGCACGAAGTGATGACTGTGTCGGCGTCGTGTTGCGCTGCGTGGTGTCGCGTAACCTTCCACGAAAACGTCGGTACGCTACACCTATCGGCCAAAACTCATTTAATGACTACACTACGTGTGGTTGATGAGTTGAGCCAAAAAAACACATCAAATTAATTTATTTTTTGTAATAAAGTGCTTAGATATGGATATCCATCACGTATGTGGAGTTTCTCTAGCTAATTTAATTTAACCCTGTATTTTTAAAACGAACATTAATTAACTTAGAGTCCGACTTTTGATTAGCTGCAGTAAAATGACACTTCTTAATAACTAATTTCGGACTGAGTTTAGAGATATGCATATCAAATAAGTTTCGTTTGTTACAATATTATGTACCTACTAGAAAAACAAGATTTGGTTGATGGCCGCGAAAAAACAAAAAGACGCCAATTTCAGTCATTTATGTAACACAAGTTGTCATTTTACTGCAGCTAATTACAAGTCCGACTATAGTTATGATTATGAACCCTATACGTTCTAGGGTAATCGTAGCTGATTATTGCACGTTCTAAGAAAAATATGCTAACTATGCGATGTATCAAAATACATAAGTTCTAAGTCTACCTGTAATGTAGATCTGGTTGGCAACAAATAATGTAAAAATTGCAAATATTACTACCGCCTGGTGAATTATATTATTAATGAATGGATAAACAAATAATGTAAAAATTACAAATATTACCTGCTACCGCGTGGTGAATGATATTATTCATGAATGGACAATTCATGAATAGACAAGGACGATTTTAAATGTTAGTAAATACGAAAACGAAATGTTATTACAAAATAGATATGCTTTAGCAAAAAAGTTGAAAATCTATTAAAGAAATTTGACAGATTGTAGTAGCTTGATGTGCTGGCATCTGTACGTCCACATTTCGGCAGTTATGTTTAAGTCCCATGTAATAGGGGACGACCTTGTGAAGGCCGCAGGAACCCGTTGGATGCAAGAAGCACAGAACCGGTCGAAGTGGAAGTGCTTGGGGGAGGCCTATGTCCAGCAGTGGACGTCTTTCGGCTGAAATAATGATGATGAATAGGGGGCGAATCTATTTCCATTAACTGGGCTCAAAAAATATTTTCGGTACCTAATCTAAACGAGGCTTACAAACGTAGCCACAAATAAATAGCAATATGGAAGTGATCAAGCGGCTTCAAGCGGCTTCAAGCAAAGCAAAATAAAGCGCTCGACGGATATTGAAATTAATAGCTGTAAAAATTATTTTTCTGTGCCTGCCGGGACGGTGTTAAACGAGATGTTGGAAGTGAGAGAAAGATATATACTTAAACAGGGTTATTGGTAAAACATTAATAATCTCTTAAGAGGTCATTATTGTACATACTCATCATTATGAACAACTTTTACTACGGGACCAAACCTGAAATCGCGAAAAAAAAAACAGCTGTTCCCTACATTTTGACGAGTTATACGAACATAAATGTAGGGAACAGCTGATTTTTTTTTATATTGTTTTACCTAGTAACTCGGTTGTGTAGAGATAGAATCAGATAGGCAGTCGCTTCATGTAAAATACTGATATTCAACTGCATCCTGTCAGACTGGTAGCCGACCCGTAATTTACGCATATTAATAATCGTGATTTACGCATGAGAACTATAAACTCGACAGCCCACTGCTAGGTAGGAAGTGCACGGAGAGGTTTGCCATAAAAAAAATAGTTTTTTAGCTTAGTTACAAAAACACTTATCTAAACAATATGGCACGACTGCCAAAGATCGATTCAACGATTTAACGTGCTTTCCGAGACACGGAGGGGTCTTGATATGTAAAGATGGGCACCCATCCACGGACCAACGTAGCTTAACCTAATCGATAGACCCGTGCGGCTGTTATTACTTAGCCACAAGCCCCTCTCAAAAAAGTATGTGGGAGTAAAACCTGATTGGTTCCTCACAGTATGAAACCGTCCAACTTAGTCTGACAGTGTATTTGCAATAATATTGAAAAATGAAACCGTGTTACTTCTTACTAACAAACAATGTAGGTACCAAAATAGGTGTGAAAAAAAAGAATAATCAAAATCGGTTCATAAACGACGAAGTTATCCACGAACACACATAAAATAAATATATATATATATACGGTCGAATTGGGAAACCTCCTCCTTTTTTGAAGTCGGTTAAAAATAACAACAACCATTTTGAAGGGAGCTAAATGATCAGGTGGTGGCCAAGAGAGCAGTGGTGGCCAAGAGCAGTGGTGGCCAACTGGTAACGGCCGCGACTTACGAGTTGTAGGTCGTAGGTTCGAACCCAGACAGGCGCTTTACTTTGCGTAAATTATTTCATCACCACTGCTCTCAAAACGGTGAAGGAAAACATCGTGAGGAAACCGGCATGTCCTAGAACCAAAAATTCGAGGACATGTGACATCTGCCAATCCGCACTGGGCCCGCATGGTGGATTACGGCCCACCCCCTCTCACCGAGAGGAGGCCTGTGTCCCAGCAGTGGGAACATTATAGGCTGATTATGATTATGAAATGATCCAACACATGCGCCACCATCAGCGGGACTTTTAAAAGTGAGCATGACATACCTACTCTCACTCTCTCAGCCGCCAAGGCACATTCAAGTCAATGAAAGACGTACCCAGTAAATGCGAAAATTGGGAAAACGCTAGGCAGGTGATGACTTCTCTATTAGTCGTCATCTCGGTAGTCACCCCCTTTCTAACCATATCATCATTCACACATTCCATTCATCGTTTCTTTGGTCTTCCCCTACTCTTATAGACGCTGCTAATATTATGGTAGTTGAAAAATTTATTAAATACTAGCTGACCCAGCAAACGTTGTTTTGCCTTATAAATTATTTCTAGCTGCCCGGCGCTATCGTTCGCGTGGTGTCCAACCCCTTACCCTATCCTACTCCTACCCTACTTCTACCCTACTCCTAACCTACTCCTACCCTAATCCTACACTACTCCTACCCAACTCCTACCCTATTCCCACACTACTCCTACCCTACTCCTATTATATAAGTAAATAAAAGTATTAAATACTATGTCCGTCTAAAACCGGATAAAAATCCTATGTCCGTCTCCTGGTTCTAAGCTACCTCCCCACCAATTTTCAGCCAAATCGGTTTAGCCGTTCTTGAGTTATAAATAGTGTAACTAATACGACTTTCTTTTATATTTATAGATTACTAGCTTCTGCCCGCGACTTCGTCCGCGTGAAATTTCACCCTCTTAGGGGTGGAATTTCGAAAAACCCTTTCTTAGTGGATACCTACTCTTCACAAAGAACACACCCTCTAAATTTCATATCTCTAGGAGCAGCGGTTTAGACTGTGCGTTGATATATCAACAATCAGTCAGTCAGTTTACCATTTTATGTAAATAGAAGATTCATCATCATCTGCCTAGCCTTTTCCCAACTATGTTGGGGTCGGCTTTCAGTCTAACCGGATGCAGCTGAATACCAGTATTTTACATGGAGCGACTGCCTATCTGACCTCCACAACCCAGAAAAACTAAATAGATTAAAACTGGCATAATCAAACTATTTAGGCTACTACTTAAAAGAATAATAATATTTTACCCTTTGAAGAAATGAAAAATGAAAAACTTAATAGAACGATTGATGTAAATAAATTGCAATGTTTAATCATAGAATAAAATGAGATATTTAATAATTTAAGTTAAAGACAAAGAAAGACGTTAGCTAAAATAGTATTTTCAAAAACAAATCAAAACAGAATTGGATTTTTTGGCTTTGTTCTTATTTATGCATTTTTGTAGATTTTTCGCAAAATTGTACTTGTTTCTTAGATTAGTTACAGCTTATAGTACTTACCTACTTATTTTCTTTAAGCTACGGAGTGGTTCCGTCATCTGTATTTATCTATTCTTCTTCTTAGCGTGTCGATAGCAAACTAAATACACTCGGCCCAGAATTCGGCCACTTGTTGTTTAGCTATACGGATACCTAAGCTATACCTAATAAAGCTGAAGAGTTTGTTTGTTTTTAGGGTTCCGTACCGAAAAAATCGTGCGCGACACAAAGGCACCGCAAGTCGCGCAACGAGCGGTGCCTTTGTGTCGCGCGCGATTCACGTCGCGTGTCGCGCCTGTTTGTAGGCCTTTAGACGAACATAAATGTAGGGAGCAGCTGATTTTTTTTTCGCGATTTCAGATTTGGTCCCGTAGTAAAAGTTGTTCATAATGATGAGTACAATGGTCCCTATACGCAATGGATGGTCAGTTGGTCACCCATCCACGAACCGACCTCAGCAAGCGTAGCTTAACCTTTAACCGACCAGTGCAGCTATATTATTTTTGGTCACGAGCTAAACATGAAAAAACATTAAAAACGGTCACCCATCCACAGACTAGCCTTACCAAGTGTAGGGTAACTTTACAAATCGATCGCTTTCTCCCGTTTAGAAATGTCAGAATATATTTATGATGTATTTATCAAAATCAGGACTTAACACCTAAATAATTAGGTGTTAAGTCCTGATTTGATCCTAAAATCAGACCTAGATCATGTGGTAGCCTTTTCCAACGAATAATAAAGTACTTCGCGAAATGCTGTAATTACTAGTTACAGTGGTGCGTTTGTGATTCGCGGACAGAAAATGGAGTGGAGTAGAATTTTGTTGTAAAAATTTTTGAAGTCAAATGTCTGAAGGCTGTGGCGACAGATACTTCCTCCGCCATAATAAGGTAATTTGTGCGAAGACTTGTTCCATAGTTTCTGGGTGTCGAGTTGTTGGGTGGTCTTCGTACGTTTTTGTCTTTAGTTTAAGTTACTAACACTAGTATTAAGTGCAAAACTGTTACTAACAAGTTATGGATCTTACAGTTGTCCGAAATAAAATGATTATTATTATTAAATGTATAAAGTTGGGGCATGAGCGTAGCTAGAAGGGGGGGGGGCAAGGGTGGACAATGCCTGTCCTAGAAAAATCGACAGTCTTGAAGAATTAGTTACTGTTTGATAGCTTTTTATTATCGTTTTTTAGAGCTGTACATTTTGACTAAGATGTCAGGTTTGTAGAGTTAAGGGCTCGGCTCTACATTCCATCTGATAACTTTTTAACAGTGAAACCGTTAGTCTTGGCAAACTAATTAACATGAAATGTTTTGGTGGGATTATTTATTACGAGGAGCCATTTATGATATGTCATTAGATGACTGTGGTTAGTTCAGCTGGACGTCTAGACGTCCCCTCCCTAGAAAAAATCCCTCGCTACGCCAATGAGTTGGGGTAATGTGTTAAGCAGTTATTTTGATAAGCAAACGATTTAAGCGTGTTTGTAAAAAGTGATGATTTAGAAATTACGTTATTATAAAAACTTTTTTAGAAAAAAAAAAACAACTGACTTCCAAAAAAAAAACACTACAAAGTGTAAAATAAATTTCACTTTTTTTTTTATGTAACGTATTTATAGTATTTTTAAGTTATATTAATATTATATTGCATGTGTTTTTATGGGTCTTGATGCCTGAAATAAATAAATAAATAAATTTCTCTAAAAAATCTAGTCTCAACAGCAACTCCACAGCTTACCCCGCCCACTGTCTCCGCCCACCTGTAGAAGGCTCCTATTAAACGTAGCGCGCCGTGCCCCGCTCTCATTGATAGCCTGAGCACCACGCAGACAGCAGCACTTGCTCACCTGGTTACTGGCAACACCGCAGAAGCAGACAGGTTAGTGGGGAGTTTATGAAAGGAGGTTGTGAGATATAGGAACTTTTTGCAGTGTGATTTGTTTTTTTTTTTTTGGTGCAGTAAAAATTGCGTTTTTTTTTTTGGAAAATTTATTTCGACAGTTTGTTTTACGTGTGACATTTGTATGACTAATATTTTTTTATTTATATGCGTAACTATATAAATTATCGTTTAATTCAATTATTTATTTATTTTTTGATACTAACTGACTCGGCAGACTTCTCATAAAAATCCACTAGAAAAAACCGCTTTCGATTTTTCCGGAATTTTCAAAATCTCCCGGCGATTTTCCAATTTTTCCAATTTTTCTTTCCCTTTAGAACCTTAATCGGATTATTACGAACATTTAAAAATAAAAATTTATCAAATCAGTCCAACAGTTCTCAACACATTTCATATTTATTTATTTTTAATTAATGAAAAAGAATTACGCAAGGTAAAAGTGGAATAGTTTTGTTTAATAAAAGGAATTAGTAACTAAATTAAATAACAGCTGATGGGGTATTATTCATGGGCTTGGTAAATTTAAAAAACGTTTCTATGGGAAAGTTGTTAGGCGCCCACGAGCAACTTTTGTCTCAGCAACTATTAGGCTAGGTAATAACTTGTAATTAACCAGTCACTATGTACACTGGTTGACTTGTAATTTGACGAATGCCTTCCAGGACGTTATAGTGTGACCCATTTGCAGCGCCATAAAGCCTAGGCGAAAATTTATGGGATTCGGGAAAACCCAACTTTTATGCATTTTTGAAAATTTCACAGAAATCGTCACTAAATGGTACTACTTTTCTCT
Source organism: Oligia latruncula (assembly GCA_948474745.1). Taxonomy (NCBI): domain Eukaryota; kingdom Metazoa; phylum Arthropoda; class Insecta; order Lepidoptera; family Noctuidae; genus Oligia; species Oligia latruncula. The sequence goes on along the minus strand of OX419710.1, from coordinate 1,950,340 downwards.
AAACTCTGAAATTGAATGGCCTTCATTGGGTTCCTAATGTTCTAACAAACCTTTCGATGTAACGATAATTTTTTTAAACACCAAAACAATTAAAAAGAAAAATAGGTTTATGTGTCACAGATACAACATGTGCATACAAAAACATAATTAAATCGAAAAATAAAAACAAAAGAGATATAATAATCACGAGCACAAAACAGAAATAGTCGACAGCTGCATGTCATGACTGTGACAAGAAGGCTTCCACTCAGCATGATGCTGTGCTATAGGGGGGACCCACAGCACTGGGCTGATTTTCAATGGTTACCCGAAAAGGACGTACCTATGTATACACCGTAACGTAACAAAATAAAATTAACAGGGGGCCTAAAAAGGCCACTTTGGCAGAACCATAACAGGAACTTTATGAATCATATTGAACCGTTGACTGTTAAGTTAATCGCATCAAATCCCATTGGTGAAGGATTTTTCAGTTATTTTTTTTTTGTCTGTGCTAAAATACCAATCCATCCAATCCAAATCCAATCCCAATCTCTTTGATTTATATCTACGTAGTGCAGCGAAAAAAAGAAAAACACGGCCTGTCTTCGCCACATTATGATTCATATTGTTCCTCCTATCCTGTTATGATTCTGCCACACGTAATACACTTTACTTAATAGTTAAAAGAACACACACACACACACCACACAAAATATTACACATACATGACACGCACCATACCTGACAGTAGCAAAGGGTCAATTTTTGTAAGAGGTAAGCCGGAGTAGATTAGATATCTTTGATATTATTATATTATTTGTCTAGAATACCTACTGACTGTGTCAATGGGAAGCCGGTAGGAATCGAGTTGTACGGAACCTTCGCTACTGATACCTGAAGTCACCTCTCTATTCTCCACACTGGAATTCGTACCCCGAGCCCCAAGATACAGACTGTCTAGTTTGGGGCTCACTGGCAAATCCATACACTTGTATAAACATCATGCAGTGTTACAACTAAGGGAAAGAGTGTTTTCGATGAACTCTGGCATCCAAACTAAGATTTACGTCCTCGCCTATTATTCCTTAGGTACTAATATTATAAATTCGAAACTAACTCTGTCTGTCTGTCTGTATGTTACCTTTTCACGCCTAAACCACCGAACGAATTACGATAAAATTTGACAGAGAGATAGATTACATCCGGGGAAGGACATAGGATAGTTTTTATCGACATACCTCGCGGGCGAAGCCGCGTGCGGAAGCTATAATACTATATGTGAGACGTTCAAAGTTAAAAAACCCTCTTATCTAGATGCCTAGCAAACATTGTTATTATTATTTTAATTCTAAGTAAATGAATAATTTGAATGTCGGTGACTTAATTATAAGTAAATTAAACGACCGCTATGATAAATTACTAACTAATTTTTGTAAGAGTAACCGTGGAGTTTCTTGCCGGCTCTTCTCCATAGAAAACGACCAATTGGAACCGTGCACCTAGCTTCTGACGTTTCATAAGTGCCCATGTAGGATCATTCTATATCTTCTATAGCTTTTGCTCGCGACTTAGTCCGCGTGAATTTTTTTGTTCCCCCGACCCACCCCGTCGCATCGCGTCACCTGCCTGCGTTATTACTTCGTTTTCTTTCTGACTTTTTTCGTTTTTCTCGGCTCCTAACGGTCATAGCGTCTAGCCTCAAGAATGGAGCAACCAAATGCAAAAAGATTTTTTTAATCCGACCGGCACTTCCAGAGATTATAATTACAATTTATATTATTACTAGCTGTTACCCGCGACTTCGTCCGCGTGGAATTTAACAAAAAAGTTAATGTTCAGTTCGCAGAGTTTACGCGATAACTTATTAATTCTGTATTCTGCGTAAAGAAATACCATGCTAATTTTAATGAAATTCTTCTATTTTATGAATCGATATTTTGTTTCTGTACATATTTCTCCATTTAGTTCTTTTTTCGTTTTTGGTAGTTTAATTTTTTTTTTGTTTTATTTTTTTTTGTTTCTTTGTTTTTCGTATTAGGTTTATTGAAAAATTTCTTTTTAAACAATATTTGGTGTACGATTTTCTGGGGCTAAAAAAACAACACTACTGGCATTCCTTGCACGTGAACATGCCACGTATAGTTGCCCATGGGTAAAGCAACCCTTAGTTAAATCTATGCCAGCTTTGCTTAACGTTTGCCCTTGTGACTTGTCGATTGTCATAGCAAAACTGACATTGATAGGGAATTGCAATCTTTTGAATTCAAATGGAAATTTCGACGGTATTATAGGAATCCGTGGTATAAATACTATCTCACCTTTTCCGCATCCAGATATTATACGACTTTCTATAACGTTTCTTTGCTACGACACTACTCGCAACCTAGTACCATTGCAAAGTTTCGGTGGGTTTAAATTACGGAGCAGAATGATGGGCACGCCAATCTTAAGTTCTAGTTTGTGAGGGGGTAGACCAGGCACAAATATACTATTTACAAATTCTGTTGGGTAATTAACCACTTCATCCGGATTGCAAACTGTATTGATGGAAAGGTATGTTTGTGATTCACCAGATAGTTTATCTAAAATGCGCTGATTAAGCGCAGTAACCTGGTCGTTCATAGGTGCTAAAATTGATATTTCACACAACCACGAATCTTCTTTGATATTGAGATTGTGAATATCATCATAAATACTATGTATTAAAATTTCAATGTCCGCCACAACCTCAAAAATACCGGTAGGTAGTTCTATATCATGAGTACTAAGTATTCACTTCTGGAAACTTTCCCTCTCCAACATCAAGAAGAATTTTGCTAAATTCTGAATCGGCTGAATGTGCTCTCATATTTTCTTTTAAATTAAGTTTTTTACAATGTCTCCAAAGTACTGAACGTTTTAAACAGGCGTTAATTTCATCAGCTCGCTTACCTTTAATCACAACTGGTAATATTTGTCTAAAATCTCCAGCGAATAAAAATAAGACTCCTCCAAATAATAGATTATTACTTCTTATGTCCTGCATCCTATTCACGGCTTCTATAGATTTTTTTTTGCCATAGTGCATTCGTCCCATACTACAAATACACAATCTTGTAGAACTTTGGCTTTGAGACTATTTTTGGATATACTGCATACTGAATGGAATTTTCCATACGGTCTAAATCTAGTGGGATTTTAAACATCGAATGTGCCGTTTTTCCCCCAGGAAGTAAGGTTGCCGTTATGCCGTTATGAAAGAAAACGTTAAACATTAATTTATAATTATTACCTAATGGTAAAAAAGGAAAACAGTAAAAATGTAACAAAATATTGGGATTATAAAAAAAAAATCCTAATCATACAAAAAAAAAACAATTTTTAAGAAAATCGTTGAGACAACCTTTCTCAATTGGAAAACGAAAAAACAAATTTAAAAACTACTACCTAGTAAGTAATTTATCAAATTCAAATTAAATAAAAAACGAACTAAAAAGGTCTTACTGCTAGAAAACATTGCACATGTAAGGAAACAATTTGAGTTAAGAAGAACAGAACAGTGGAAAAATAAATAAAAGACACCTAATCAAACAAAAAAGTATGATATAAGTGCTGGAAATCAATTTTTACACGAATTCGTTGAGACACAACCGTTAGCAATAGCCCGCTCGCGCGTTCTGAGCCCGCGCGATAGGCAGCCTTTGTGATATTAAGTCGTTGGTGGGAGAAGCGGGTGGGAGGCGCCCGAGCCACGACGACGTGACGGGCTGACGCGTGGGCTGCGCGCGGTACTGGACAGTACTTGGACATTGCACAATTACTTTATTTTATAATAATTTTATTTTAACAATATTATGGACATCATAATACATAATTATATTATTTATTCAACAATCAATTTCTATGGAGATTAAGAAATCTTCACGTATTCATTGGTTTTAATTTTTTTCGTGGAACCCTATTTTTTTTTTCTAAAAAAAAAGTAGCCTAAGTTACTCCTTATTACATCCGCTATCTGCCAGTGAAAGTCCCGTCAAAATCGGTCCAGCCGTTTCAGAGATTAGCCGGAACAAACAGACAGACAGACAGACAGACCGACAGACAGACAAAAATTGTAAAAAATGTTATTTTGGTATATGTACCGTGTATACATCCATATGCATTTAGTAAAAAGCGGTTATTTTAATATTACAAACAGACACTCCAATTTTATTTATTTGTATAGATTTAATAATACGATTAAAATTTTCAAACAGACAAAAAAACGAACGAACTCCTCAGCTTTATTATTAGCATAAATACCATCTTTACATACCCCTCCGTGCCGCCGTTGGTCCCGGCTGTCATTCGTGGATCTTTGACAGTCGTTACGGGTAGTCAGAAGCCCGAAAGTCTGACAACCAGTCTTATATATTACCCAGGAACTGGGTTGTGGAGGTCAGATAGGCAGTCGCTCCATGTAAAATACTGGTATTCAGTTGCATCCCGTTAGACTGGAAGCCGACCCCAACATAGTTGGGAAAAGGCTAGGCAGTTAATGATGATAGAAGCGTGTTTTAAAAAAATAATTGCGATTCACCCCTTCACCTCTTTACCTTCATAGACTTTCCATTTTCAAATTGATTAAAGATGGCGTCTTACCTTTGTGACCCTCGCAGCAGAATATAAAATTATTTCGGCTATTAAACAATAATTTACGACTAGTGTATTTCCCCAATGTGGCTTTAGTCCAGATTTTTTTAAAGTATTTTCTTTCTGTTCCCCTTTCTTGCATAATTTAAAATTATTAGAACGTTAAATCATGTTTAATGGCTTACTAAGAAACCTTGAATAAATGTGGAGGCTGGATGCTACGGTCAAAACTTGGATGGGTGACCATTCTTCATGTCTTCTTTCGTTTCGTCACGAACTACTTATGTGAGAATTAACTCATTTATATGGACTTGTATAAGCGCTCATCACTACATCAACTCCGTAGCGTCACCGGATCGCCTCGGTCGTAAGCCCTCCACGCGCGGACGGCGGGTGGACCACTCGGTGACAACTCGCTGCTCGCATGCTTGCCTTGCATTGACTGCGCATTGCCAACGCGATAGTGTTATACGCGACGCGAGGTCCACTGGTTGACCGCGCGACGTTTATTGGGGATAACGCGGTGTTCACCCGTGGACCACCAGTCGACAACGAGTGGACTGCTGTGCGACGAGGCGGTTCGGTGTGGGTGCCGGGTGGCTCTAATGAGCTGTTCACCACGCGGATCCAGTGCGGATTGATAATTGTCTCACGTCTTCGAGTATTTTTTGGTTTTAGGACCTCACGATACGTGTACTCACGATGTTTTCCTTAACCATTTTTCAAAGCAGTCCATCATCTGCCTAGCCTTTTCCCAACTACGTTTGGGGTCGGTTTCCAGTCTAACCGGATGCAGCTGAACACCAGTATTTTACATGGAGCGATTGCCTATCTGACCTCCATAACCCAGTTACAGGGTAATACCTTTGGTAAGACTGGTGATCAGATTTTCGGGCTTCTGACTACCAGTAACGACTGTCAAAGGTCCACGAATGACAGCCGGGACCAACGGCTTAACGTGCTTTCCGAGGCACGGAGGGGTCTCGGTATGTAAAGATGGTCACCCATCCATAGACCAACCGCGAGTTTTTGAAGTGAAAACTTCTTTAGGCGCGTTGGGTTTTTTTTGAGATGGGAAAAAACCATTAAACTCGTGCCACTGTTACCGTAAGCGACACCACGCGTTTTTTGTTTATCAGACGATAAAAAAAATACCCGCCTCGGACGTGTGCGGCTGTCTTATGTTAGCAAAGTATTCTGTTTTTGTTTTGTTTTCATTTAACTGTCGGCACTCCCGGAGTGCCACTGTTTTTTTATTTAGCCACGGGCCCCTCTGCAGCAGTTGCGTTCGCGTTGTAATAAATTTCACAAAGCCAAGTGCCTGTAGGTCTGGTTTCGAACCCACGACCTACGACACATAAGTTTGGGACGTTAGCACTGAGCCACCGCTGCTCAAATATAATGATCTAATCAGCAAGTCATTAGCGTATTATACTTGCTGACTTGGGTGCTTCGTTTCCCTTGTTGGTTCAATGGCTGCAAGTGTTAGAGCGTGTTCAAATAACCCGCGCCGACCACGCACAGGGAGGCCCCCCTGTGCGTGGTCGGAAAAAAGATCGGAAAAAGGCCACTTTGGCAGAATCATAAAAGGATAACTTTATCAATCATAATGGACAGTTAACTGTTAAGTTAATCGTATCAAATCCCATTTGGTGAAGGATTTCTTTTTCTGAGGACAGCACGCACGTTGTGCCCGCCGACCCGCGCACGCATCGCGCACGCTTCGCACCCGCGTAGGTATACTGCTAGTGACTGGACTAGGTACTTCGTTCACTGGACCTAGTGGCTTCCAGCAGTGCGATTCTGTAACCATCTCACCGTGAAAACTTAGATGAAATGAGCGTGGAGTGAGCTCTCAATAGTGTCAATTCCTATAGCAAAAACAAACTCACTTCACCTAAGTTTTCACGGTGAGATTTTTAAAGAATCGACCGGTTGGTGTCACAACGTGAGATGTGACTGACACCTGGGGTGGGTGCAGCGCGTGTGCTGTGCTGGGTAAGCGCGGGGTTGGCATGAGGCGGCCGCGTGGCGTATGCGGTTGCGCTTGGACTTCGATAAATACAATTTGAGACCTATTGATGTGTCGTAAGACTCAAATTATACGCAACAAATTTCAAAGCGAAGGTGCTGACGCGCGTGGCGTCCGCTAAGCGGGCGAGTGTCGCCTGAACGAGCTCTTACAAGCGCTACTACTAAGCAGAGGTTTGATTCCCGAGCAAGGCCAAGTGCCTCTGGGATTTTCTGTTTGGAATTTCTTAATAGCAGTCCGTGCTAGTTGCCGTGAAACATCACATTATCACACTAATATTATAAAGGCGAAAGTTTGTGAGTGTGTGTTGTGTGTGTGTTTATATGTTTGTTACTTCTTCACGCTCAAACGGCTGGACCAATTTTGATGAAATTTGGTATGGTGGTAGCTGACATCCTGGATTAATATATAGGCTACTTTTGATCCCGATATTCCCACGGGATCGAAACTTATGCGGGTGAAACCACAGGGCGCAGCTAGTAATTTATAACAGGCGAAAATGTAGGTGCACTTTTACATTACCTACACCTCTGGCACATAACTCTCTGTCTACCCCTTTAGTAAATACAGGCGTGATGTTATACTTCTTCAAATTTAGAGACCTCTCCGTGGTTGAAAGCACGTTAAACTGTCAAACTCGGTTGTCAAACGAATATTTATGATAGTCGTAACGGGCGGGTAGTCAAAAACCCTGTAGGTAGTGGAACTTTCAGGGTATTGCTATTCTATAGTACCTAAACCATAATCTTATACGTAATCATTTATTTCGCCAGAAATATATGGTACAATTGGTGTTACAATAAAGTAGTTCTTTACTAGCACTCAGCTGCATCCGGTTAGACTGGAAGCCGACCACAACATAGTTGGGAAAAGGCTAGGCAGATGATGAAGTGCGACAGTGAAAGCTGAGCAGTAAACTAAATATAAATGAGTCTTAACAAATATTTAAATGGTTAGTTTTTTAAATATTTAGCAGCTAAATTGCTTAAAGGGCAGTTACGTGAGGGTAGAAACAATGTTTTCTATCAACAAAGTTTTCGGCGAAACGTGCTGTCTAGGAATAGAGACTTCTATTAGCTGTGCTTTCTGTATGTAATAGTCGTATCGTACAAGCATGTTTCTATCTTATTATAGGTTCCACACTCGTTTTCCATTTATCGATTTTTTTATACTATTACAACGAAAGTCTGCCATGGCTTTAAGATTGAAAATGATTTTAAGAATAACATTAAAAAAATAACAATTTTTAATTGAATTTAGCATCGTTTTTTTTATTGATTCACGGAGTCATTTATGCAGTTACGTTGTTAAACAAACCCGTTTATTTAAAAACGTTGCAATATTTAGCGACTGAGTGACCATACATTTTTGACTTTTAAATGTCTCATAACTTTAATCAACGTTTATAAAGAAACCCCGTATCTGACAAAAAGTGGGTGCCACACCTCTACCATGGCTGCCAAAAATGCATTTACAATAGATAAACAATTTTAGGCAATCGCGAATTTTCACACTTTTATGTTTTGTTTGGGTCAATTGTGTTTTATAATCTGTGGCAAACAATGCACACCATATTTCCGTTATTTCATATCAGGGCACCAATCAAATTAATTTAGCTTACAATAGGGATTGATTTGTGTGTAAAGATGACAACAATAAAAATATTTTTTATATTTGTTTTGTAGCCTCTCGTTCATTCATTTCGGTTTGAATGAAACGTTTAAAATCGACAAACATTTTTGCACTTTTTAATTTTAAAGGGTTCTATCTTGTTACCCAGTAACTGGGTTGTTGAGGTCAGATAGGCAGTCGCTCCATGTAAAATACTGGTATTCAGCTGCATCCGGTTAGACTGAAATCCGATCCCAGCATAGTTGGGAGAAGGCTAGACTGGTGACTTTTCTTTGGCATGATTTAATTAGTGGTTGATGAATTTGAAGTTGATGATGATGAAATATGATTCGCGGCCGTAACAAATATGTATTTACAAAATTATAATTATTAGGATCAGTAATACAACTTGTTATGTTAGTATAATTGTAAAATGTCAAGATTTCATGAAATAGTCATTCAGTGGGGTTAGTTGGTCTTAGAGAGTTGTGTTGATAACTTTAATGATTATTATACTGTAAATACATATTTGTTACGGCCGCGAATCATATTTTAATCAACGTACTGACCAGCAAATTGCAAAAAACGTAAAAATTTCGCGGGTTACACTGGCGCTTTCGCCTTAAATAAAAGTCAACAGCTAAAAGGAGGTTCCACTCGAACCATAGACTAAAGATTTGTTTATGTCAAATAATAGAAAGGGACTGAGGAACAAATCTATTGTTGGGAATATTTTTAGATTGATTAGGTTAGATTTTATTATTTGATTGTGAGGACAATCGGTTCAAGAGGGCTTTTGAGTAGGTGAACTTCTATTTATTGTTTGGATGTTAGGGGAAGGATGTTATTATAAATAGGTACAACGGTTTTTCTGAGTAGGAAACTACTACATTCAATGATATTCTAATAAACAGATATGTTATACACTTACAAAACAACAGATAAAAGTGTTCCGCGCCGAGAGGCAGCAGACGTACACACTTTTCATTCATTTTACATTTCACTACAAGTAAAAAGGATAGAAAAAGGATAGCTTGATAAAACCAATAAGAAAAAAAGTGACAGCTAGATGTTGTCAATTGCGTCATTTATTTCGTCACTGTCAGACTAAAGGCAATACGTCCCAATTAGGACGTTTTCTAGTCTTCACGGTTTGCGTGCTCATAACATATTTACTAAAATATCATTGAGTACATTGAAAAAAAAAAAAATATATTGTGGCGTCACATCTTAAGTGGAGAAATGTCAACTAACTTTTAGTAGCCCCTGTAGGTGTAGGTACATATAACTTTCTAATATTTTTTTCCATACCTACAATAAATTCAGAATTGCGTAACACACTATCAATCATAATCTGAATTATTTTGAAGTATATTGCTAATCCATTGCTTCATAATGAATAATTTTTCAGCTCAACAACATACCTAAATAACGCAATGAATGTTGTTGAACTGTCAAAATGAAACCCATTGTTACTGATAGTGTGTTACGGAAATACCCCGCAGTTTTACCTGTATGGGCTAAATAACAACATTAAACAATCATTAATAAAAATGCCAAGACAAGCAAAACACACGAAATAAAACAAAGCCCATAGTCCCCAATCGAATGGCTGGCAACTCGCTTTCGAAACGTAATTAAATAGAATTAAACAATTAATTCTAAATTAAGACACTCACGGTGTAATGGGAGGGTTGTAAAAGATTTTACTGGCGTGTCTAAGACTCTAATGTGGGCGAATGTGTTTTAAACAGTTGCGTTTAAGGTTAAACATAACATTACACATGTCTATTCCAATCTGAAACTGAAAACCAGCTGGTCGATTCTGTATAAATCTCACCGTGAAAACTTAGGTGAAGTGAGTTTGTTTTTGCTAGGAATTGACACTATTGACAGCTCACTCCACGCTCACTTCACCTGAGTTTTCACGGGGAGATTTTTACAGAATAGCACCGCAGTTGGTCATGAGTACCATAAAGAGGCATAAGAACAGGGTGTTTAATTCACTCATCCTCCATAGAAAAGGTAGGAACCTCCGACCAGTTAAAAGCAATGACTGCATAATGATAAATCACTGATCAAAGGAACTGTCAAAATTTTAACAGATTACCGCCAAGTCAGTCTAAAATTGCACAAGTGACGTTTTTGCACCGTTACGTGCGTAGACAGAGTAAACTATATAGACTGCTGCATATTATCTTCTTTTTCATTCGCATACGAAAAAGAGAAATATATTAACGTCACTAGCAAAGAAAAGAGACAGAGTAAGAATATTTTTGTCCCTTACTGCGTGTCGGCTAAGCACATCAATGTTCACAACAAGTTTGACGTTTATGAATGAAGCAATAAAAATTATGAATAAAATAATAAAAACTACACCGCGAATAAACGGAAAATATGATCTTTTTCGTGCATAATTCAATAATATAGTACATTTGCGCAACTGTGAAAATGGTAGGGTGTAGTGCATAGACTAATATATATAAACTGAGAGTGTAGTGTAAAAATGATAGTATAATGAAGATTGCCGGCATTTTTTGTCCCTTTCGGTGACACGGATACCATGAGTCTATAGATTACTCTGTCTACGGTTACGTGCGACATGTAAACCATATTCCTTCCAAATTCTTCTGATTAAACCGTGCAGAAGTAGCACCCCAGAGACAGCTTTAAGCCTCATTGCTCCGAGCTATGTACTATCTTCAGTTTACAGTGACTTTTTCGCTTAAAAATAAACCGACAGATCTCGAGGGCATCGTCAAAATGTGAGGGTTAGATCATTTCGTGTGTAGGGCATATTTTGAGGTGTCGTCAAATCAAATTGGGTTCTAATTTTCTTCATGTTTTTCGAGTTTTATTTGAATGAAGGTATCTTCAAACGTTTTCATTAGTAGCAGTGGGTGAACCAAGTAAAAACCGGTCAAGTGCGAGTCGGACTCGCGCACCAATGGTTCCGTACTTGTGGGTATGTAACTAAAAATTTACGGTTTTCGGATTTTTTCCTTTACTTGTGCTGTTATAAATACGGATAGATTAGGGTCGCAGGTACATCGACGCGAAACGAAACCTACTGTTACCATAGGACACAACTGCATGCATCAGAAGCCCCGTTAAAAAAAAATTGCTGTTCCATACATTTGGACCTTTTTTTTTATTTTTTAACCGACGAAAATTTTTATACGCTAGGATCTAGAATCACATTATATTATTCACATTAATATTATAAAAATAAGGCGAAAATTTGTGAGTGTGTGTGTGTTTATATGTTTGTTACTTCTTCACGCGATAAAATTTTGTATGGAGGTAGCTGACACCCTGGATTAATATATAGGCTACTTTTTATCCCCATATTTCCACGGGATCGAAACTTAAGCGGGTGAAACCGCGGGGCGCTGCTAGCTTAATTTTATCGACGGAAAAAATATTTGAAAAAATAAAAAAATATTTAAAAGGATCTTTATCTGCTAAAGTATGGTGATTGCAAGGCCTTTCTTTAACAGTTGATAGGAAATGTTGTGATTGAGTTATAAACATGGTATTTTTACGTTTAGAAATCTGATATGATGGAGAATAATTTAAAGTAATAAAAATGGTAGGTAATCGGGGATTTTATTGAGTAATGTTACAATTATTGAAAAAATTTATGAAAAAATATCAGATTTTTGTTAAAAAAAACCGTAATTCTCAATTGAGGGGCGATTGTTTACACAGGGGTCACAGCAGCGAAAAAATTTTTTAAAAATATTACAAAAAAAAAATTTTTTTAGATTTTTTTATACATTTTTTCCGTCGATAAAATTAAGCTTAGTTTCCCGCATTTCAATATGTGCACATTATGAAGACTCACACTGTATATGTTCGGATGTTTGTCTTCGAAGTATGCATTCCAGTGCCGTTTTGTGGAAATAAACTACTATAAATAAAATAAACTACTATATTATGTTGAATTCATGGTTACTGTGTGCTCGTCGATGTCCCCCTGCCACCCTTTAAATTATAAGATTATAACCCCAAATAATTTGGGTTAAGATGATGATAAAATACGAAAAGATTAAAAACCATTTATTTATAGCTACAAAGATGAAATATGTAAATCTTTATCAAAAACGACGAATGTAATTAACACTTACTTGTCAAACTAGAACTTCGTAAACTGTTGCGCGAAGTTGGCGGGAATTCATACCACGCTCCGCCATCTTGCACGTTCCGTTTCTAGTTACGATGTTGCCAAGCGTGAAAATAATATCCGTCGTGGTGTGAATACAACCTTTGAGGCTGGTAACACCGTTGGCTGTTTATTATTCAAATATTTTTGTTCGTGCGTAAGTTTTTCAGAAAATTATTGAAGTTAAAACGGTTTAGGTTTAAGATTTATATGTTATGCTTGTATTAAAGATGGGTTTACGTGAAGATTTTGTTATGCAAATGGCGTACGGCACTTATCTTCGCAATATAAGTACCTAAGTATTATTACAGATAGAGATATATTATAATGTGACATGCGTTTGCACCCAGTGATTCGTGCAGTAAGTCTCTCGGCGTTTGGACATATTTTTTCTTGCTCATTGGCATAATTCCAGAGGGTGACACTTGGTATGTTGTCCACTCTGTAACTTGTGCTTTTACCCAGACCAGTTACTTGGGATCTGACCTCCACAACCCAGTTACTGAGTAATGCGATACTCCTTAGGGCTGTTTCATAATTAGAATTTAGATTTTGGATCAACCACTTGTAACAGAGGCGCAATTCTCGTAATTTTAAGAACTTTCACAGTCTGATCTCAGTCTAAACAAACGTAAAAACCAACGCAATAAACGTTTTCACTTTGACTTTGACTTTCAATCTGTCAAAAATTGACATGTTTTTGACATTTGTTTGTCGCTGAGATGAGATTGCCTCAGCTGGAGTCTCCGAAAGCGTTACCGCTGGCCCAGAACATAAAGGGCTAAGGAAGGAACACGGGTGGGTGTTAGTCAGTAAGAGTCTGACACTCCCTTCCGCTCCACCCAGAGCGGGAAAGGCCATTTGATGATTTCCCATCCGAAAAAAAAAAAAACCGGCCAAGTGCGTGTCGGGCCACGCACAGTGTAGGGTTCCGTAGTAGCCCGTTATCACAATATAGTACGATTCTGTTGTTCTTTATTCTGAATATAAGTAATGGTAAAGATATTAGAAGTTAATGGTTATAATAACAAAAACCGACTTTAAACTTGAATTATCATTGCTAAGACGTGCGGGGATGTAGATCAGAAGTGGTCTTAAAAAAAAAATTTAATTCTAAAATTAAACAAGTTCGTTTGTGACTTCTATCTCAGCTCTTCTTCGTCAGCGCCATCTAGCGGCAGTATTGTGAAAGTTATGATAATTTATTGAGGTTTTTTTAGTTTTTTTTTTTCATATTTTATTTTTCAATGCAAGTCTTTGCCCATTATAAACAAGTAACTGCTTCATCTTAGTCACTTTAAAGGATTAATGCTCAGGATTTTGTATTTGGTACAAAATTATCGAACACCCAAGTTCAACGACTATTACAGCTAAACTAATAAAGTTATCTTATTTCCTATAGTTTTCTTTTAAAGTTCATGAAATGCACTATCATTGTGAATTTTTCCAGATTTTTCAAGCCCGCAGTTTAGCTTTTAGAGGGGGGGGGGCGCCCTACTGGAACAAAAATTTGCACTTTAAAGTTTAATATTTCGTAAATGGAGCATTAAATCGAAAAATAATTTTAGCAACCCCCAAGTCATTTTAGAAGACCTATTCAACGATATCCCACACGATGGGGTAGACTACGAAAAAAATATTCATCCCCACTGCAGAGGTAGGGGAGCTACCCTAAAAAAAAATATTTTCCAAAATTTTATTCTACCACTTTCTCGGCGTAATTGATATACACACTCCTACAAAATTACAGCTTTCTAGCACTAACGGTCTCTTAGCAAAACCTCGGACAGACGGACGGACATGACGAAACTATAAGGGTTCCTTGTAGGTACCTACTACGGAACCCTAAAAAAAGAGGTTGCGACATGAATTTGTACGTTTTTTAAGTACCTACGTGATTTACGTGAATTAGCCTTCTAAAAGCTGGCAAAGCGCATGCTACTTTGTGAACAACTCGTACAAATAATTGAGCGATAATATGATTTAAAATAAACGAGCGAAAACATTTTTCTAATTTCCCATCACATGTAAAATTTTGAAAATATGTATCTGCGGAAATCATCAACATGTCAACAAAATTAATTACTTATTATCTTTAACAAGATAAACTTTTCTGAATACGAGTCCTTTACCCAGTCGTAGGACTTTATAAGCACAATGTTATGCATATTCAGCCTTTAATGTTCCCACTGCTGGGAGACAGGCCTCCCTTCTTCGAGAGGGAGTGGGCTGTAATCTACCACGCGGGCCAACTGAGGGTTGTTAGATGTCAGATGTCGCATGCCTTCGCAATTTTGGTTCTAGAACGTGCCGATTTCCTCACAATGTTTTCCTTCACCGTTTTATGTGCTAAAATACGTTAAAGAAAACGGTAAAAAAGAAATTTATGCATCCCTGCAAAAAGTTAACGTAAGTACTTCAAAGCATAGACATACAAATTACTTTCAACCATAAACTTCTAAAACAACAGAACGGTAGAAAATTGGCATCTACCCGCATCCTCCCGCGGTACGCATGATGAAAATTGTGGAGCCTCTCTATTGTTCTGAGGGCGGCAAATCAACTGCCTAGTCTTGGGATATGGAACTGTCGATATCGATAAAATAAAATAACACATAAGTATAATATAAAATTGTAGTCACATTACAAATCTACGCACGCACACAGTTGTACACGTATATGGGTCTAGTCTAGCGTAGTACTTCGTCTCATATCTCATATCTTGTTTCAGCTCTACAGTATTTTGTTTAATCCTAAAACCCCCACTTATCTTAAAGAACGTTTCAAGTTCCCTCATGACACTCATAATAGATATCTTATGAGGTCATCGGAAAACCTGAGACGAGAGATGCCGATGCATTCCACCAGTTTCAAATCTTTTACTTTTCAAGCAGTACGGTTATGGAATGACTTGCCCGTGTCGGTAAGGCGTGCTCAATATTTGTCCACTTTTAAAATTATGGTTAAAAAGCACTTCCTCTCTCCTTAAACATCATCATTATATTTTCTTTGCTCCTGTTTCATGTATATTATTATATGTATATATTTATTTACTTAGATTAGTATAATATACATTATGTATGCATTTATTGTATTATGTAAATGGTACACCACAGACTACCTACAGTATTTGTCTGTCCATACCCTTTTTAATGCATCCAAAGGTTGTCTTTAAAAGATCGCTTTTAGCGATAAGACCGCCCATTGTGTCACAATTTGTACAGTTTCTATATTTATGTCTGTAATTTATATGGAGTACATTATAAAGAGTATTCTATTCTATTCTGTCTTCGGAATTACTGACCTATTCCGATTTTTAATCAGTTTTGGAAAGCTAAACTATTGCCGATTGTCAGATGATATATTTTATGTTAAAAACTAGAAACTTCACGTGGACGAAGTCGTCGGCAGAATTTATAATTTCAAAATAACAAGTCTCCTCAAGTGTTCTTCATCGATATCGATAACTTTACACCACCGTGTCCCACCCCTAAACCACTTGTTGTACGTCGGTGGGTAATTTTCCCGCGCAGATCCATTGAAAGGCGCGGTAAACGTTACTCAAGTTTACCGGTAAACACCGACATTTTGCTAACGAGTTATTCTTTTATAAAAATGGCCGTTAAATTGTTTGGAATATAATAAATAAGGGGTTAGGATTATGAAGTTTGTGATTTTGGGTTCCATTGTTAGGAGTTTTTTTTTTTGTCACATTCATTCAGTCATGTGTTTATGCAAAATAATAAATAAATAAATAAAATTATGTTTATTTATCTCCACAAATTACCTACATTAATAAAAAATCAAATAATATAATAGCATTACCTACAGCGCAAGCAATCTCGACGTAGGTTAGTTAATATCAATATGTACCTATGTAACCAATTAAACCATATACTTATACTAGCTTCCGCCCGCGGCTCCGCCCGCGAGGTTTGTCGACAAAAACTATCCAATGTCCTTTCCCGGGATGCAATCTATCTCTCTGCCAAATTTTATCGAAATCCGTTCAGTAGTTTAGGTGTGAAAAGGTTTTTGCTAGGAATTGACACTATTGACAGCTCACTTCACCTAAGTTTTCACGGTGAGATTTTTACAGAATAGTACCGCTGATAATTCAAATGCATTTCTAGGAACGTTTTTATTTTACTCTTGGGACTATTAAAAGTTTTGCTAAGTGGTATTCGCGCTTTTAATATACCTACAGGGTGTCTTTTAAAGCGATGTCGATTCTTAGAGGTCAGATAAGATTTTAATTCAAGACATTTATAGTACTGCCACTTGACTAAATCTAGTTTTAATGTTATGCTCAATTTGATGGCATTTTTTAGGGTTCCGTACCGTTTAAAAGGAAAAACTGAACCCTTATTTATAGGACCACTGTGTTGTCCGTCTATCTGTTTATCAAGACCCTTTATCTCGGGAACGCGTGGAGGTATCGATTTGATATTATACTCAAGTCCCTTGAAGCTGTGAAAAAATCAAACTTCTAAGTTAACATAAAAAAAAGTTACGACCGCTTAGGTATGCTCCAAAAAACGTATATTTCGACACTCTCAAGGGAATCAAAATGTATAGGGTACTTCCCGTTGACCTAGAATCATGAAATTTGGCAAGAAGCAAGGTCATGTAGCACATGTAAAGGATAAATTTCCAAAACCGTAAAACTGTATTTACATTTTAAAAAACCGTGATAAACTATTTATTACCCAATAACTGGGTTTTGGAGGTCAGATAGACAGTCGCTTCATACTGGTATACAGCTGCATGAGGTTAGACTGGAAGTCTACCCCAACATAGTTGGGAAAAGGCTAGGCAGATGACTGTCCTTTTGTATCGTACTAAACCAACCTGTATAAAAAGTAAAACTGGCCAAGTGCGAGTCTGACTCGCACACGAAGGGTTCCGTACCACAAGGCAAAAACGCCGATAAAAACACGTTTGTTGTATGGGAACCCCCTCAAATATTTATTTTATTTTATTATTTATTATTAAATTAAAAATACAACTGAGTATTTTGTGAATATTTCAAGTGCCTACCTGTTGCCATTACTTATTGATATCAAGCAAAAAAGGGCAAAAAAATCGCGTTTGTTGTATGGGAGCCCCCCTTAAATTTTTATTTTGTTTTTAGTATTTGTTGTTATAGCGGCAACAAAAATACATAATTTGTGAAAATTTCAACTGTCTAGCTATCGCGGTTCTTGACAGCGAAGTCTTAGAAATAGGGTTCCGTTTTTACCCTTTGGGTAAGGAAGTCTGCTTACGTCACCATAAAACAAGATGGCGTTTCAGAACATCTTTGAAGTTTATAATTAGTTTTGAAAAGACATCTCAGTCGTTTACCTTGCAAACAGCTCCCTTTTTGATAATCTTGATGAAGGATTTCAAGCTTTTCGAGTTAAATCATTTTATACATAGATTTGAGGGTAGAATGATGTAGCGAGGTGTCAGAAAAAACTACAGTACCGTCCGTAGAGATTATCAAGTTTAAAAGTCAAGTTTAAAAGCACACAAGCTAAAAAAAAATTTTTTTGCAGTTTTATAATAATATACGATAATAATTTATTTAGGTCCTTTTACAAAGTAATTACATTATGATCTGCATCACTGCATTGGTTTGCGGCATGCAACTTTTTCTAGCTATTAAAAAAATTGACTTATATTAAATATAAGATATTATCTTACGAAAGGGTATCGTATTACCCAGTAACTGGGTTGTGGAATACCTGTAGACGCCAATGTGAAAAGATAGATGAATCATTTCATAGTAGAGGGTGCGTTCTGAAACTTAGCAACGTCACAAATAGTTCTCAAACTGAATATTACTCTATTTTTACAAAATCTCGAAGCATTTGTTTCATTTAAACCAATTACAGTCACTTTTGTTTGTGAAGGAGTCGGCCAGTCAGAAAGATGAAGCTAGTTGCCCATTCCAAAGCGTAGTAGTTAGGTACCTATGGAGAAGAACGGGCAAGGATCTCCATGGACTCTGCGACCGTTCACGAACTTACACTAAAAGAAATATAATATAATAATATTAGTGCACTATACCGCTTTAATAAAATCATTCATATATAAATTAATAAAAACAGCATATCAGTTGACAGTTATCTGCGACGTTGTAAAATTTCAGAACGCACGCTCTAAAATCAAATCTCTACTTCGCCCTGACAGTTTGACACCATAAAACATGATTGTCCAAGTCCCTCGATTTAAAAAAAGAACTAATTTTTTTACAAGCGACACTAAACACTCCTAACTAATTGATTATATCAAAGCCCACACAAGATTAAACATTAAAAATTGATTAAGATAATCACTATCGATAACTTCATATTATCGATAAAGCAGATATCGCTTTCATGTGTCTGACATGTGTTACATATCGATAAGAACATCACTAGGGTCAATATCAACAAAGTGATTTTTTGTTCAATTTTGGTGGCGAATTTTTTTCTTCAGTTTTCGTGAAAAATAATGACCTGGTATAATAATAGAAAGTCCAAGCTGGAAGGATCTTCAAGAGGTCTGAGAATATCTCGATAACTTTTTGAGATATTTTAGTTCAAAGTCTAATGTGGCCACCAAAATTGAAAATCGCCCACCAAAATCGAAAGTGCCCACCAAAATTGAAAATCAGTGGCACCAAAATTGGATTAGAAGGTGAATCTGAAACAATGTGTAAGGTGGATATCTCGGGAAATATTATTTCAGCCTGTTCGGGATTGCTCTTTATTCTTGCTTTTCTTCTTGACCCCTGTAACACAGGTTTTGCCTAGCACGGGGGTCATTGGTCATTTATTTTGGACCAGGATATTTGCATACTTAAATTGTCACTCTGTATTTGTGTACTTACCTTTTTATGTCAAATAAAATGTATTATTTCCTTTATTCATTTACATAATCTTATTTTATTGTATTTTTAAATATTTCTAAAATATAAAATAAGTATAAAAAACATTTAAAAATATAAAAAAATAGCGATCTGCCGGTGTCGGGAGCAGGGTCCAAGCTACCGGTGGTTAGGGCTCCAGAGACAGGAACCTCCTCACAAGCCGTATCGAGGAGTACTGCCTTCTGAATCAGGCCCTTGACCCAACCGCCTAACGAGAGCCTCGATAGATGTTAATCGAGGCTTTCGGCCATCAGTCCATTGGCCGATACGACAATCGGCACAATGATAGCCGAGCTCACATTCCACATGTCAACAACCTCGTGTGCTAAGTCGAGATATTTAATTTGCTTCTCTTTCTCAGCTTTCACGAGGTTCCCGTCACATGGAATGGTAACATCGACAATCATTATCTCGTCTATCACTACTATATCCGGTTTATTGGCAACAATAGTCCTGTCAGTAATGATAGACCGATCCCAGTACATTTTCAAGAACTGGATCGGGCACGTACTTGTAGTACGGTATCTCAGAATCCACAAGTTTATATTTCAAAGCAAGTTGCTGGTGAATAATCCTAGCTACTTGGTTATGTCTGTGCAAGTACTCGCCGTTAGCCAGACGAGAACAACCAGATATAATATGTCTGATAAACTTACCCGGACAATGGCATGCCCGACAACGTCAACCGTCCCGTCCTTCATAATATGTCTCCGGTAGTTATTCGTTAAGATAACTTCGTCCATAATTGCACAGACAAAACCTTCAGTTTCCCCGAAAAGGTCACCAAGGATACGGACGCTAAGAAGTCTACACCGGGCTCATGAAGAGCCCGATAGAAGCGCCCGTGAAGCTCCTTGCTTTGCCATACCTTCTTGCGGTCATCAGTAGAAAGTACTACAGGTTTGCGCCAGTTCTCTTTAGCCATGGAGAGCGGGGTGATTGTCCCTTGTCCACTGCGACCACATCACGGTGCATACCCACTTCGGCTTTTAAAAAATATTCCCTGAGACTGCACACCTCGCGGTTGTGGAGGGTCTTCGCATTTAAAAAGCCTCGACCCCCACACTTCCGCGGGATATACAGTTTCATCACCGATGATCGTGGGTGATGCATCCGGTTTGCGGTCAGTAGTGTACGGACTCTTCTATCCAGGGCGTCGAGTTTGGTCTGAGTCCATTTGAGTATGCCGAAAGAGTACAGCAGTATAGCTTTCGGATGAGGAGAGGGATCTGAGGCTTATGGAATCGGAGAGTTGAATTCCCTCGGATTCCATAATCTCCCCTCGCTTTACATGCATGACTGCATTATTATTATTGTTATTATTTACTATTATTCTTCTTTCTGCCATTCTCTTTTTAAGCAGCCTCTCTTCGGTGGTCTGTTTTGGCATTCTAAAAATATGAAGCTAGGTCCTTATAATAATAGACCACTTAGGTACTGCCAAGTAGGTACATAATATTTATTTATTTGCTAATCAAACTGACTTGCAACTTAAAAACTGGCTTTATAGGTACAAACAATACTTACAGTATATACTTAAAACTTGGTGGCTAGTTTTCAATTTTGGTGTCGTGAAAACGCCACCAAAACCACCAAAATTGAGCCACCAACATTGAAACCAGATATAAAAAAAATCTTTAAAAATAGGGGTTTTAAGTTACAATTTATTTAATATCACTGATTTATGCGTAACCCAAATCACTACCTATAATGTGTACCTTACTATTAAAACACTTTAAAATTAACAGCAAATCGATCCACCAAAAATTGAACAATTCTTGTCCCCCGTGCCACCCAAGATGATACTTACGTTTTTGGCGGAAAATCAGAGCACTAATCACACACCTGTTACACGCAAGTACCGGTGCATGACTGAGAGATGTGAAATAATAAAACGCGATTGATCGCACACGCACGAAACTTCATTTTATAGTATGTTGAATATGTGCCACCAAAATTTTGATTTTTGCTTGGACAAACTTTGATCGAGTATCCTGTGCTTTTAAATTAGATTTTCTAATACAGTTAATTGTTTTTAGATAATGTGTCATAAGCATACACTAACGAACTTGTTTATTTTTTATTGTATAGCAAATTGTTACTTTGGTGAATGCAATTATATCAAAAAATGGAACTGGGACAAGCCACCTAACTTGAATTACAAGGCGATTTTTTTTTTCCTGATTATTTAAATACACAATTATAAAAAAAAAATGTGGCCCTAATTAAACCAAGTTACGTAGTTCACTATAAAAAAAATAAGAAACATCCTATCATTTAACACCTCGATTCTCAACGTGGACGCGTAAAATTTGCTGTGGGGATATTCACCCACTAGTTTACAACACACGATAGTGGTAATTAGTGTTGGGAATCTAGTGTTTGTGTAGTAAAAGTTAATCTATTTAGTCTACAATAAAACTCTTTAGGGGCTATTTCTGAATAACCCTAGATTATTTTTGAGTGGACGTTGGAATTGCATAATTTAATTTTCAAGCACTTTTTATCTACGAACGACCAGAAATATACTTATATAATTATTTCACTAGATTAGTCTAATAAGTAAGATGGTAATATTACTAGCCGTGCTCGTTTCATAGTTATAGGTATCTGTAGTAAGACAGATGTGAATCGCTTATTGCAGGGCCCTTAGTCTGCTATTTTTATAAATTCGTCATTCCAACACGATCCCATTGTCATTTTGCTTAAAGTTCGTAATCTGCTAAATCTGCTAAATTCAAATGGTCGATCATTGGTCGGTCAATGGCACAGAACATAATACGATACTCGTAATGAATTAAAAGCAATGACTGCAAAATGACGTTCTAATGGTAGGTCACTGATCAAAGGAACTGTGTAGAAAATTTTTGCAGATTACCGCCTAAGTCAGTAATTCATTTGTCATTATGTACGAGATTACCATTCTATGCCATTTCTTTCAATGGAGTATCTGTGGTTGACCATTGGAAAGTCATAATGACGCCATTACCTATATTAGTCGATTACCAAACTTGTCAAAATCAACAATTATGAAATCAATGATATACCATTCTGACACTATTGTAATAGCAGACTTGAGCAGGATGAAATTGAATAGGTGCGCCAAATTAAAATATCTAATTCAACGTGATATTTACTTATTTATTACGAGCAAAGGAATTAGGCTTGCAGCTAAAAAAAAAAGAAAAGGAAACAATAGTCGACAAAAAACCAATTACAAGTCTTCGCGTTTAGACTTCTAATAGAATTTGTGTTATGAACATACAAGCAGTAACATATTACTTTATACTAAATTTAATAGTTAAAACTATTAAAATAACCACTTGTGTTTGCAATTAAAAAGTGAGAGAGTAAATAAATAAAAAATAATAAAACACTGCAGCTGTTTAAAAAATTTGAGGCTTAAATATCTTCTAGCTAAGTATATCCCAAGGGATATAATAACTATATCAACTACGGCTTCAACCATCTTACTGCGACAAACATACCTACAATATGTCCAAGAATTAACTTGGCAGTTCGAGTAACCAGTGCAGCCTACCCAAATGTTCTTTCTTTGGTATTGTTCGTCGAATCGTTCTGACGTTGAGTTGCAAGATTACAGGCCATTTCAGACACCAATCTACATGGTCTTCACATGATCTGACCAAGATTATGTCTGAAAAGACTGTGACCTGTGACTCTCTGAGTTTCAGAGCATTCAGCCTTGCTCATCTAGTTTTAAAAAACAAAATGGCGCGACAGTATAGTTATGTCAGGCTCCTTAAAAATCTTGCGCCCCGATACTTCCCAATCGCTACACAATATTCCCGGAAAGATTCTTTGAGATTTAACTTATTCTAAACTGACCTCTCAGTAACTCCGAGAAAGTCACATGACTCTGATCACAATAGGTACCTCACACGTAGTCGTACACGTCACGTAGTTCAAAGTGCATTGTTAATTTTAACACTGACGTTTTGGTCCGATCGAGAGCTTTTCAAACATGGCGCCATTGTGTGCACAGCGCTTGACAATTATAGGCCACAGGCATTCCGGTAATTTAATTATCAACGGGTATTTTTGTTGTGTTTTAAATGTGGGTAGTTTATCGATTATGTTATGCGTGGGTAATTTTTTTTTTTCAAATAAGTATTAATTAAATTAACACATCATTATGTACAGTATTAGAATAATAATAAGAATATGTACAAGTATATAAAAAGGAGAGGAAATAATCAAAGGGCATCAAAAAATTCATCCGCATCGCTGTCAACAGGAAACGTGCCCAAAAGACTGGCAGCATTGCCACGTTGTATGGCAATGTTGTGTGTTGTGTGTTGGTGTTGGTTGTTGGTTTATGGTGTACATATTAAAGAGTATTCTATTCTATTCTATTCAATGTTGAGTCTTTAAATTAGAATAATAATATTTACATCTAAACACTTGTAATTTGACGTATCAGTGCTGGATTAAGACTACTTGATTGATGCTTTAAGCAATCCACACCTTTGGGCCCCTCTATCTGAAAATTAGTACTTATCGGTATTTTTTACATCGAAATAGATCATTACGTTCCTTAGAATATGTACGAAAACATCTTTTTTTAGGGTTCCGTACCCAAACAGCTGTTTGTGTATGTGAGTTTCAATGTTTGTAAAAGCACCCACAATACAGGAGAAATTCGTAGCGTGGGGCAAAGTTTTATAAGAAAAAAAAAGGGTAAAAACGGGACCCTTTTACTAAGACTCCACTGTCTCTGTCTGTCTGTCTGTCACCAGGTTCTCACCGTGATAGCTAGACAGTTGAAATTTTCACATATGATGTATTTCTGTTGCCGCTATAACAACAAATAATAAAAAAATAAAATAAAGTTAAAATTTAAGGTGGTATAAAAGAAACGTTTTTTTCGGCGTTTTATGCCTTGCGGTACGAAAAATCAGCTTCCCTACATTTATGTTCGCATAACTCATCAAAATGTAGGGAACAGCTGATTTTTTTTTCGCGATTTCAGGTTTGGCCCCATAGTATAAGTTGTTCATAATGATGAGTACAATGACCTCTTATACAGGGTGACTTGTAAGTTGTTGTATTCCTTCCAGGGCGGGATAGTGGGGCCCATTTGCAACAATTAAGCACCCCATAAAGTCTAGGTGAAAATTCATGGGATCCGAGAAAATACAATTTTTATGTATTTTTTTAAAATTTTCAATAACCGTTACCTATTAAATATTTGTACTTTTCTCTAAAGCCTCAAATTGAATGGCCTTCATTGCTATTCTATTGGGTACAGTAATAATTTAGCAAACCTTTCGATGTAACCAAATTTTGTAAAACATCAAACGGTTAAAAGTTAAAGGAAGAAGTTTACTAACCATTTTCTCTCTACATAAATGAATTTTGATACCAGTTATCTCAAAAATTTGCTATGGCATGAAGCGCAAAAATTACGGGGAAGACATCTTCATTTAATTAACTATATAACGAAGTACAGACGCCACATGAAGCTACTACAATCTGTCAAATTTCTTTAATAGATTTTCATATTATAGAATATTATAGATTTTCTTTTACACTTATAGTTTTTTTTTTTTATTTTTTTTATTTTTTTACATTATCATAGATTTTCTTTTACAGTTTATCGCTAAAGCATAAGGTTCAAAGTTTATTGGGAAAATTTGTGTCTGTACATAATATCTTCACTTCTTGAAAACTTCTTTATTATTTTTAAAAACTTCCTAACAGGAATTGTCTTTTCCTCTCATAGCTCACTCGCATCTTTCTGTTCATTTTCGCTCTCCCTCTCCCATTCACTCATTGCTGCATTCAGGCTTCTATTTATTTCATCTGCCTAGCCTTTTCCCAACTATGTTGGGGTCGGCTTCCAGTCCAACCGGATGCAGCTGAAAACTAGTATTTTACATGGAGCGACTGCCTATCTGACCTCCACAACCCAGTTACTGGGTAACCACGATACCCCGTGGTAAGACTGGTTGTCAGACTCTCGGACTTCTGACTACCCGTAACGACTGTCAAAGATCCACGAATGACAGCCGGGACCACGTGCTTTCCGAGGCACTTAGGGGTCTCGGTATGTAAAGATGGTCACCCATCCACAGACCAACCGCGGCAAGCGTAGCTTAACCTGACCGATCGACCTGTGCGGTTGTTATTATCTAGCCACTTATTTATTTATACTCTATTGTTTAGACTTCTATTTATTTATTTCTTAAAATTAAGATGCGTTCCGAATTAACATCCAACGTTTATGTTAGACAGCTGTCAGTAGCAATAAAGTGTAAAACAATAAAAATCAATTGCGAAACGTATCGAAAGTTACAGTCAGAACTCATAACCTGATTGTCTGGTATCACTGGTGCTGTGCACTGAACTGGAACCTGTGATACTGAGCGGATTATTTCCTAACTTCGTTTCGATTTGATTATGATAACTGCTACGCGTCACCACGCATTCATGTCGTGGGCTTTTTATGTACTGTTTACACAAAACGTAACATCACGCCTTTAAGGTGAAGAGCCAGGCAGAAATGTACCTATAGATAGATAATAGGCTCAGGGGAGGGCTCATTACAGACTCCCCAGGGATGTGCCTTACAGGCGTTGCACGGGGGGTTCCGGAATTAGTCTTTTAAGAGGAACCGGGACCACCCCTATGTGCTGATGCAATGATGGTGATGACCAGGGTGGTTTTAGTGAGGTAAAAACCCCACACTCCCCGACCTCCCTCCCCGGAGGTCGGGTGCCTTTTGAAGGTTTCCCCTCGACAACAAGAAAAAAAAAGGTATACCCACATTTCACCAATTAAGTAATTTTGAGAGCAGTGGTGGTTGGTGGTATATGTGTTCGAAACCAGACAGGCACTTTACTTTGTGTATCTAATTTAATCACCACTGCTCTCAAAACGTTGAAAACATCGTGAGGTAACCGGCATGTCCTAGACCCAAAAATTCGAAGACGACGAAGATGGGCTACCTACCACCAACCCGCACTGAGCCCGCGTTTTGTATTATGGCCTGCGTTCCAGCATGGGAACGTTATAGCTTTATTATGCCCATGCAATAATAGGGAGCGACCCTATTGCCATCGACCGGTCCAAGATCCAGACTCCGGGCTTCTGCTGAAAAATTCCAGATTGAAAAACCCAATATCACTTTACCGACGATCAGGGTGCTTCTGATTGCGTAACTGGTCCATAGTTTTCACCTCAAACAAGGTTCTTAAATTTCTTATATTTCTGAGAGCTGCGCTCAAGGCAGTCCGTTTCAGATTTGTTCGAACGTGAAATGGATTAAGTCGTGCATTGAAAACACTCACGAAATAGATGTGGGCAGTGGATATATTGAATTTAAATGTTAACACGTTTTCTGTTACCGATTCTGGAAAGTGGGAGGGTTATAATCACGTCTGGGGGACGTGGGTGTTTATCCGTTCGGACGGATATTCATCTGCTGAGCCTTTTCCCAACTATGTTGGGGTCAGCTTCCAGTCTAACTGGATGCAGCTGAATACCAGTATTTTACATGGAGCGACTGCATACATGACCTCCAAAACCCTCCAAAAAAGACTGGTTGTCAGACTTTCGGGCTACTGACGACCCGTAACGACTGTCAAAGATCTACGAATGACAGCCGGACCAACGGCATAACGTGCTTTCTGAGGCACGGAGGGGTCTTGGTATGTGAAAATGGTCACCCATCCACGGACCAACCGCGGCAAGCGTAGCTTAACCTGATCGATCGACCCGTTCGGCTGTTATTACTTAGCCACAAGCCCCTCTCCGTCCGTTCGGACGGATAGTGTTCCACTATCCACCTCCTGACTCCGTCATCAGACCCTCGACATCAATTGTCACAGAAATTGTATTGACAAAACTAGTGGCATTAGTTCTGATAGTGGCTACTACAATCAGTCAAATTTATTTAATAGATTTCCAACTTTATCGCTAAAGTGTAAGGTTCAAAGTTGATTGGGAAAATTTGACAGTTTCGGGTAGCTTGATGTGCAGTGCTGGCGTCTGTACTTACTTTTTTATTATTTAACTGGCCCGTTGGTCTTTTGGCTGCAAGTGCGACTGTTGAGTGTGGGCTCCTGGGTTCGAACCCCAGGTCGGGCAAAGTGTTATTGAGTTTTCCATTAGGAATATCTTAGTAACAGCCCGGAGTTTGGAAGTTGGCGGTGTGATACCCCCGTGCCTCGGAAAGCAAGCCTTTGGTCCTGCGCCTGATCTCTCTCCTGTCGTGTCGGATTTCCGTCCCATCCGACTATGAGAGTAAGGGAGGGAAGAGAGCGTGCACCTGTTTCTGCGCACACACGCCTGCACTATAATATCTCCCGCAATGAAGGCTGGTCTCCGATGAGTTTGGTTGCCATCACCGAAATTCGGTCTGTAGGACTGTGTACTTTTTCATTAAATGTCATTCTCTATTTTTTCCAGTCAAAATGCGTTTCCTGCTTTCCGCAATTTTGCTGCTCTCCGCCATTTTGTCGTGCGCGACGCAGGCGCAGTACCCGCGCCCCCGCCGCCCCGAGCGCTTCGACACCGCTGAGCAGATCTCGAACTATCTCAAGGAGCTTCAAGAGTACTACTCTGTGCATGGGAGAGGAAGGTCAGATTTTTTTGTCATTGTTTCTAATAGCGATTTTACTCAATTATTGATTGATACTGGCAACTAGAACTCACTTTAACTAGCTTCAACTCCTCCTCCCTCCTCCTTTAAAAGTATAATATCCAATTAGGTATTTAAAAAAAAGTACTTAACCGTGGAGTGTCTTGCCGGCTCTTCTCCATAGGAAACGACCAGTTGTAACCGTACATCTGCATCATCACCAGCTTCTGACGTTTCAAAAGTACCCAGTACCCATGAAGGTTTTTGTCAAATAAAATATATTGATTTTTTTAAGAGACCGACTTCTAGCCAATTCATAAATTCTTTGACTCTGACTGGAACGAATTTCATGAGCTTATGTGGTCGAGGTCACAAAATCTAAAAAAAAAACGCAATTAAAATCATTAAAAGAAAGTCTTGTACCCTGGATATAAATAACAAAAAACTTACAAACACCTAAAATAAACCCTACAGCTTGAATTGCGGACCGAGAACATAGAATTTCAGTTGTTCAGGTACATAGATTCGGGTCCCACACTGGGCGCCATTTTATAAAAAAATATTTTTGGTTTATTTGTTTTCTAGGCATTTTTAATTGTAAGTAGGATAATTTCTAAGTATTTCAACGATTTAGAAGTATTATTGTGTTTATCGAAGAGGAAAGTCAGAAGTTTTTAAGTTACTTCATATGTCCCAAGTTGGGCGCCAATAATTTAAGTAGTCCCACGTTGGGCGGCATTATTATAATTTAGTTTCTTTTTTACTGTCCTGTTACTTATGAGACTGTAGGTTATTGATAACAAATGTTTTGTAATCATTACTCACAAAGCTTTTAAAGTTACGTGGTTCTGTTTCTAGTAGCACTTACTTGTGGCGGTTACCTGTTGCAAGCTTTTAGTTTCACTACTTGTCGCTAGATGACTCTATTTGAAGTAAACAACGCCACCTACCTAATTTTTATGGAACTGACATTGGAAGTTTTCAGAAACATGAACATGAAGAGTTTAGTGTCGCAGTAGTTTTCGAAACAATACGCCAGAGGCCAGCTTTTAGTAGTAGTTGTATAAGATAGACACGAGGGTCCATGGAGTTTCTTGCCAGTTCTTCTCTATAGGAACCTGCTAGTCTTTGGAATGGGCAATTACAGTTCGTTCACAGTTTTGTACCTCTGATTTTACAGTGCTGTCCAAATCACAGTGATCTTTATTCTCATTCCGATAAGGGTGGTGTTGGGTTGCTGCCACTGACAAGTCTGTCAAAATCATTGTGATCTTTATTCTCGTTACAATAAGGTCGCTGTTAGGTTGCTGCTGTCAGAGGTAAAATAACTGTGAACGGGCTGTCGCTTCTTCAATCTGACTGAACGACTCCTTGACAATAGAAAAGTGCCTGTAAAATTTAATTGAAATAAGATCTTTGAGTTTGAGTTTGACACCGAAGCCCAAGATATAAAATGTCCCCATCAAACACGGTTAGCCTAATAGGGTAAGCAGAATACTTCATGCTGATAACTGACGAATTCATAATGATAATTTAAAATTTCCTGTAATTCAAGCCAATACCTACACAAATAAACTTCCGCCTTCTTCCAAATGAGGGTAGGCAGAACCAATCCTTTCTTTTCCTTTTGCTTCGTTTACGTTCATACATAACTGGTCGTACACGTACGCCCCGGTTGCGTAGGTATTCTGTAAAAATCTCACCGTGAAAACTTAGGTGAAGTGAGCGTTTAGTGAGCTGTCAACAATGTCAATTCCTACCAAAAACAAACTCACTTCACCACCTACGTTTTCACGGTGAGAATTTTACAGAATCGACCGGCAGCTCACCTGACCTTCCTGGTGAACATCACCAATAAGGTCACTTATATGTCAAGACTTTCAGTGTTAACTATTATTCACTATTTTTATCGTTTTTTCAGATATGGTAAGAGACAAATGCATATAGCCGATGCGTCTGTGATCTTCCGGGAGAGTCCATTCTTCGAGCACAACCTCAACGATGAACCGGCGTTCAAAAACCTTGGCTATAAGTAAATTATTAAAGAATTAATAATTATTAATAATAACAAAAATAATCACCGTGTAAAATAAAACCAATTTAGTCTATTTTATTTATACTTTGCTGATTTGATTGATCTGTTAATTTTTACTGATACTTTTGAACTGTGAATTGCAAAAGTGCCAACATTCGAATACGCCGAATAGAACACCAATCAACGTTTTCGAAGGAGTTCTTAAACGACAGTTATAAAGTTTGACAGTTAAAACAAAATGGACGACCGCTCTTCATCCGACGCCGACGGCTATTTGTGCGATCGGGGACTAGGCAAATCAGATAACCGATAACCGTGTGTCTTTTTCTGAAGGCCGGGTGGAGCAGAATGCTAAAATTATTTTGTAAGAGGTGGGTCTGGGAATGATGCTCTCATTATTTTTTCGAAAGAAATGTTACTTTTCGCCCTGCTAAGGAGCTGTATTTTTTGTGAAATTGTCTTTATAAACCAAATTAATTTTATAAATTACAATTATTATTAGTGCTATTAGGTAAGTGTGTAGAAATTCATTAAGAATACAAAATATATCAATTTAAAATTAATTTCGTCAAGTAGTTAAATATCCCATCTCAAGCAACTCTATTTTCTTTATTAGTTTATTAAACACCAATGCAATGCTCTAAAAATTAAGTGAAAACTATTCTAGTCAACCTAAAAACTATTAAAAGTCCGTCTTATCATTCTAGTCAATTAAATGCTTATTTTGTCAAAAAAGAAATCCTAAAAATAGTTTTCAAGCTGGGTGAACGACTATTTTTAGGAATTTTTATTATTACATCACTTTTATTGTAATAAATAAGTAATAAAACTATGTAAAAATACACAACAAATAGTGTTAACAAAATGTATGTAGTATTTATTCAAAATGCAAGATTGTTTCATGGCCTATTTGTTTTATTAAATCATTGACCCTATTGTTACTCCTACACACATGTAGGTATCAACAACGCCACATGCGAATTACGCGTCATACTGACGTCACGCAAAATCCTGCATCTCGCAAGCAGAGTTTACCGCGCAACTAGCATAATACAACGGTCCGACATGAATCATCGGGCAGTTGACGCCAAACACAACACCCGTCTGGTCGGAGGATCCTCCCTTTTCTATGGAGGATAACAGACACCAGCACATCAAGCTACCCGAAACTGTCAAATTTTCCCAATCAACAACACTAACACTTTTTACACATGCATCAATAATATTTAATCAAAACAAAACCAGATGAGGTCGGTATTTCCTATCCAACTATTCTGAGAAGAAACACTGAAACCAACTCAGAGATCACAATCGACTGCCTTACTATGTTTGCTGAGCTAATGCAGCTAAGTGTTCATACCAAATCAAAACAAAAGTCATTTATGCAAAAGCTGAGAATCAGCACTTTTCGAACGTCAAAATTACATAAGACAGTCCCCCAAAACGCCCTCACCACTTCCTAGTGCTTTCGCTGGGAAGCAGTGGCGCAACAAACTCCCCAGCAGCACAGCTGTCTGTTCAGTTAGAAAAAAATGCATCTTATACAAAGATACGATAAGATATCATATACAAAGAAATTAACATTACGAGACACAGAACGGTAAATTAAATTATTTGCCATATGTCAGCTAGCTATGCCAATCATATCATGCAACAGTGGTGAATAATATCGATGATAACCATGGTGATGTCCTTCAAGAAGGTCAGTTGCAAGGTACTCGCTATTGGCGCGCGTAAGACAAGCTGGTCTGTTCTCTAAGATGAAGTGAGCTTCAAGTGAACTGTCATTTTACCTGATGCTAGTGATTGACACTATTGAGAGCTCACGTCACCGTAGTTTTCATGGTGAGATTTTAACAGAATAAATCGATTGATGTATATATAGAGGGACTTGTGGCTAAGAAATAACAGCCGCACGGGGCGATCGATCAGGTTAAGCTACGCTTGCCAATGTTGGTCCGTGATCTTTACATATCAAGACCCCTCTGTGCCTCGGAAAGCGTTGGTCCCGGCTAACATTCGTGGATTTTAGCAGTCGTTAGGGGTCGTCAGAAGCCTGAAAGTCTGACAATCAGTCTGCTTATCTGACATCCTCAACCCAGTTACTGTGTAATACGATACCCCTTGGTTAGACTGGTTGTCAGACTTTCGGGCTTCTGACTGTCAAAGATTTACAAATGACAGCCGGAACCAACAGCTTAACGTGCTTTCCGAGGCACGGAGGGGTCTCGATATGTAATGGATGTAATGGTCACCCATCCCCGAACACGGCCGCGGCAAGCACACGCGTTATCATTCAGCCACGAGCCCCTTCTGCTGTTTGACATTTAAACTACGCTTATTACGTGCAAGCTGAAGTGTCAGTTGGCTCGCCATGTTTGTCGGAGGGCCGATGCCCGGTAGAGCAGACAAGTCCTGCATAGCTATTCACAACCGAACATCAATGAATCGAACATCAATGAATGTTATCGTAGGACTGAATCGCTGTTCATAAGTCCAAAACCCGAAAATTTTGTCAATTTGAATCAAATATACGACCGCTATTCTTCCGACAGCACTTTGCAAGGCAAATCTGGTTATCGAAACGTGCCATTTTCGATACGATAGCCTGTCAGATGCCTGTGACTAGCTTTGCTGGAGTGGAGAGCTGGAGACCGCGTATCGGCAAGCGTAGTGAGGGACGCCCCTCTAATAGATACACCGACGACCTCAAAAAGGTTGCTGGTACTGACTGGATGCGGAAGACGGCGGACAGGGTGTTGTGGAGCAGCCTGGCTGGGAGATGTGGACATGTAGCAGTGGATTGCGATAGAATGAGTTGATTATCACGTTTGTTTAAGTATATATTTCTACCTTCCTAATTAGCACATAAACCGTACTAGTATAATCACTATAGCCTCCATTTTAAAACCTCCGTCAATTATGTTTTCCATTAGGAAAGAGCGATCAAATGACATCACAGGAGTGTTATTGATTTTAAAGCTTATGCCAATAAGGGTAAGGTTAAGTTTGTGTTGGCAGCGTTTAATGAAACTAGTGCAAGGTATTTATCTCTTTTTTGATAAAGAAAAAAGTTTGTTTGTCCATTTGTTTTTAATATAAAATTGTTTTCCTCGACTTCCTCGTTGGTACAGTGGCCGCAAGCGCATGCTGAGCATGACGTCCTGGGTTCGATTCGCAGGTCGAGCGAAGTGTTACTGGGTTTTTCCAACAAGAATTTGTCAATAGCCCGTAGTCTGGATTTGTGCCCGGTTGATGGCAATAGGCTCGCCCCCTATTACATGGGACTTAAACATAATCTGAATAATGCCCTTATGCCAATAACCCTAAGTTTTCACGGTAAGATGTTTACAGAATCGATCGGCTGTTCTTCAATAACAGAATTAATGACCCATTCAAAAAATCGATAGACAATGACGTTTTGTCGACGTCAAACTTTGCTCATAAGCTCTTTGGTAATCTTATTACGTCACCACTTTTTATTTACGAATTAGTGACGTCACCAAAATTAACCTAAACCTAACATGCGTAAAGATAAGAGAAAAATGCGTAGTTTATGATATAGATCTGTAGTCACAGGCAGATAAACAATATAATATTAGTAAAATCAAGTAAATTTCTATTTTTGGTGCTAGCACATGGAGACAATTTCGTCACCACTGCTCTCAAAACGGCAAAGGAAAACATCGTGGGGAAACCGG
The DNA here is from genome assembly GCA_948474745.1 of Oligia latruncula. Lineage (NCBI taxonomy): Eukaryota > Metazoa > Arthropoda > Insecta > Lepidoptera > Noctuidae > Oligia > Oligia latruncula. The sequence continues at coordinate 1,916,700 of OX419710.1, read as the reverse complement.
CATGTCCTAGAACCAAAAATTCGAAGACATGTGACATCTACCAACCCGCACTGGGCCTGCGTGGTGGATTACTGCCCACTCCCTCTTACAATACGACCGACGTAACTTAGCCGACCTGAACTTTGCGCAGAAGGCTGCGCAGTAAGATTTTTAAGGAACCAAATGGTGACATGAGGCGAGTGCGAGTGAGAGAACATGCGCGAAAGTTCTTAGTGTCTATGTTTAGGCTCGCCAAGTTACGTTGGTTTTATTGTACCGAGAGGATGTGTCCCAGCAGTGGGAACATTATAGGCTGATTATGTGTATGTTACAATGAGACAGATAGAGTAGAAGTCTGAACCAAATGAGATAGGATAGCGAAAATGGCCGAAGGCCTTAAAAAAATATTATTCTCACTTATGGTAAAGGAACCGATGACCGTTGGGGTAGACGTGTTCATGAGTGGAGACCGCGAATCGGCAAACGTAAGGTGGGACGCCCTCATGCTAGGTGGAACGACGATCTCTGCAGGGTGGCTGGTAGCAGCTGGATGAGAGTTGCCAAGAATCGAGCTAAATGGCGTGCAATAGGAGAGGCCTATGTCCAGCAGTGGACTGCTGTAGGCTGACGATGATGAAAATCAAAGAGGAAATTTTCTATTTTTGGAGCTAGCACAATGTAGAGTATGGTCACCCATCTACGGACCAACCGCGGCAAGCGCAGCTTAACCTGTTATTATTTAGCCACGGGCCCCTCGTTGCTTAAAGTTATTAGACATTTAAACGTCAACAAGGAAGGTATGAGTGGTATGGTTAAGCAAAAGCTAAAATAAGGGGGCTTCGAATGTTGTACCATACTTGCTGACCACCTGATGTTTACAATCAAACAATTCAATTTTAAATTAATTCCAATTAATCCAAACAGAACCGCGCCGCGTAATTCTCTTGTATTGATATCAGGTTCCACCCAATTAACTCCAGACCTTCGGTCAAAAGATATAGGGTGTATAATACAATAACAGCTGGGAGCAAAGAGAGGATGTCAAATCGAAACTAAGTGGATTATAAACAGAGTGCGCGCGCAACTGCGATGTTGTGGTGTAATGGCGGAAGGCTCTTTTTAGTTGACACGGTGGTAGCGTGGAACAGGTATTTTGGAAATGATAAAAATATCATTATACTGATAGTTATTTTCTCTTCATATTTTATTACCTACCTCATTTTTTATGAGAAAAAGGAAAATATACTGAACTCAATTTAAAAAATATTCAGTTCCATACATTTTAGTTGATTTTAATAATCACAGAGTATATCATTTAGAGTATTTTTGCTCGAATCTAGAGTGGTTCATTTTCCCTCATTCCTAAATATTTTTCGCCTTGTGTGGTTGCGAATAAGTGTTTCACAACCAGGTGTATAATGGTGCACCCATCGTGGGAGTGACTAAAGAGAAAGTGGCGCCCAGCGTGGGACAGTTTAAAAAGTGGCGCCCAACGTGGGACAGTTAATAAAGTGGCGCCCAGCTTGGGACAAAACGTGTGGGTAAAAAATCCATCCAATTTAAAGTTAAGTATGATGTCACCCAATACTGGCCATATAGAGACAAATCCAACGAAAGTTTACTCCAAAAAACGTATGTTATGACAAATACCTACTAGATAAAAGCACCCAACATGTGCTTAATGGCGCCCACCACGGGACTTGTTAATCTGTTTTACTCCAAGCTCATAAAAAAATCACTGTTGCCATCAGACTGCTACAAAAGAAATACCTGTTCTTTTTCACAGCCCCTTTACCATTACAGTGTTGCAACCAAAAAGAGCCCAGTCGTCGCGATTCAGGAAGGCGGGCGACTCCGCTTGTTTTTTACTCAAAAAATCTATATTTTAAACTAAATATTTAGCAAAATTGACTATTTTATACAAGTTTTCTACCTGAATAATATTTTTGAGAGTGGCTCCTATATTTAATGAGGATTTTGTACCATTTGTTGTCTATAGACCCATATCAGTCGAGTGTGTTTTACAATGTGTTATTGAGTCTTTCAAAGTGTTTTTCAGTTGTTTCCCTACTGATAAATAAGGAATTTGAGGTAATTTTGTTTATATTAATAATAGATATAGCTAGTTATATTATAAGAATGTTCGAGAGAATTTGAATAAAAAAATGAAAGGGTCAAATCAGGGAGAGTAATATCAGCTGTTGGTTTAACCAGAAAATAGTAGAGGTCGAATGGGGTTTATTATCGTATTTGCATCTATGTCAGATTCTTATAGTAAACACCCCGATGTATAGAAGAATTGCACCATATAAAAATAAATTGTATTTAGTTTAATTAAAAAAGAAATGAATAACCTCCATTACTGCAGAAATAAAACCTAAAATTTATATTGGTGTTAGACATTTACACCAGCTCAAAAACAAATGAATGTGGGTTTGTGTTTATTTTCTGTGCTACAATAATAATTAAAAACAACTGATATTTACCGTCGAAGAATTAACCTTACCGTATAATTATTATGTATATATAACTGATCTCAATATAAATAACTATTATTTTCAAAAAAAATGTTATTTGTTTTAATTTTATTTAATTTCCTTTTTGCTTTTTTAAGTAAAAAAATGGGAGGCAAATAATGATAGTCCGAATATGAACATGATCAGATCTGATGAACTCTGTTAGTATAAAGAACGTTCACAGTCTGATCTCAGTCTCAATCTGTCAAAAACACATCTAATTTCCCTACATTTTTGACAAGTTTTTGTCATTTGTTTGTCGCCGAGATGAGACTGCGACTAGATTATGAACGATTTTACTTACGAGAATTGGCCTTCAGTGCACCTCCGTTCTTTATTTTAGTCAAAAGGAATACTCTGACTTTAACTCTACTAATATCATGGCGAGCAAAGTGCTCATAGGTTACCTTATAGCAGTTCCGAAATTCGTGGATTTTTTTTCAACTTTCCTTGAACCTTATTATGCTGTAACAATAAAGTAGAAAATCTATTATAGAAATTTGACAGATTGTAGTAGCTTGATGTGCTGGCGTCTGTACAACACCATCATTCTCCTGCCCTCATCCCAATATACTCATGGTCGGCGCAACATGTCTTTTTCTTCCATACTTCTCTATTAGTCGTCATCTCGGTAGTCACCCCCTTTCTAAGCATACCATCATTCAAACTCAGAAAGTACCTACATGACATATGATTTTTTTTTAAATCTCGTATGATTTCAAAATGTATTGCCATACAACGTGGTAATGTCTCAAGTCTCTTGGGTACATTACCAGTTGACAGCGATGCGAAGGAATTTTTCGACGCCATATTTTAGTTTGATAATAGTTTTAGTTCGGTTAGGTACCTAGGTATATATTTTTATAGTTTGTTACTTTATTTAGTATTCGAAGTATATCCAGTCTATTATACTATTAACCTCCTAAATAAATATGGAAAAAAAAATCATGTATTCAAATTAGGCTGAGAATCAAAAAAATTGCAGTTCCATACATTTTAGTTGATGTTAATAATCACAGAATCAGATTTAGAGTATTTTTTGCTCAAATTTAGAGTGGTCCCTAAATATTTTTTCGCCTTGTATGGTTGCGAACAGGTGTTTCAGAACTAGGTGTAAAATGGTGCACACATCGTGGGGACAGAGAAAAGAGAAAATGGCGCCCAGGGTGGGACAGTTTTAAAAGTGGCGCCCAACGTGGGACAGTTTAAAAAGTGCCACCCAACGTGGGACAGTTAAAACTTGAAAACACTTTTAAAACGTAAAAAAAACGCCCGCCCTTCACCACTTTCAAGTGCTTCAGCTGGGAAGAAGTGGCGCAACAAACTGACGCAAAAACGGTTTAGTATTTTCGTCGTCTATCGTTCATCGAATAGGCTCCACTCGACCTCTCTCATTCAACGGTCACGTTTCGAGACGCCAAGATGTCTCCGTGGAGCGGCTCGTGGCATAGGGTAATTTTAAATTTAGAAGGCTATAGTAGGAAACTGAAAATAAAATGTTAAATTCAAATATTTTATTTTTATAACTTAGGTAAAGGAATAAAAAATACACATGTGTATTGCTGTCAACGCACACAATATTCTTATTATAATTTCTAATTAATTACTATTAAAAAAATTAAAACAGTTAAAATTAATAAATAAAAATATTTGAAGTTAAATAAACACATATTGAAGATTAAAAATAACAATAAAAAGCTATTAAATACCAATTAAACGTTTGTAGAATTTTGCCAATTAATTTTAAATACCAAGTTGCGTTGGACCAAACTAAGTTTTTTAGTGAGACACCTTTTCGGGTACATTTACTAATCAGAGACCAGCCAGATTCTATTCTGTAAAAATCTCACCGTCAAAACTAAGGTGACGTGAGCGCGTGAGCTTGAATTGAATAGCCAAGCTGTCAAGCTGTCATAGTGTCAAACTCTAGCATCAGGTGGAAGTGACATTTTACACAATAGACCGGCTGATCAAACTTCTGGATGACAGATTAACTTACAATAATCCAAATATTTTTTATTTAACTAATCATTTTTTTTTTCCAGATAATGGCACCAGTAAAGTTCGGACTATTCAAAGCCCGGAGCAGGGATTACCAGGACCAACAGCCTTCAACGGAGAACCTACTGCATACAAGCCACAGTAGTGACCATTGTAAGTAGGAACACTCACTATGCATAATGTAGCGGTAAGCTATAACGCCACATGTAAACTACGCGTCATACTGACGTCACGCAAAATCCTGCATCTCGCAAGCAGAGTTTTCCGCGCAAATATCATATAAACAACGGCCCGACATGAATCATTACGCCTGTAATTCCCGAAGGGTTAGGCAGCAAAGGTGTACCTTTATCGTCCATATTTCTCCAGGATATATAAGTCCTATGTAACGCGAGCTATTGGCATTAACCGGGCACAAATCCCGACTTTGGACTGCTTCTGATAGAAAAATCCAAGAACACTTTGTCCGTCCCGGGAATCGAAACTCAGGACTTCATGCTCCAATAACAACAACAACGTCGAAAAAACCTAATAATACATAATTATTCGAATTGTTTGTAAATGATGAACGATGTTGATGACACTGGGTGGGGACAGTCCTAGGTCCGAATTAATAATTACTGTTTGAAAACTAACAACACTAACCTATTTACATAATCATTATTGTTATTAAGGGGAAGGGCCCGTGGCTAAATTATAACAGCTGCACAGGTCGATCGATCAGGTTAAGCTACGCTTGTCGCGGATCACCTCTCGGTATGTAAAGATGTTCATCCATCATCCATCCCCTCCGTGCCCCGGAAAGCATGTTAAGCCGTTGGTCCCGGCTATCATTCGTGGATCTTTAACAGTCGTTACGGGTAGTCAGGAGCCCGAAACACTGACAACCAGTCTTACCAAGGGGTATCGTGTTACCCAGTAACTGGGTTGAGGAGGTCATATAGACAGTTGCTCTATGTAAAATACTGTGACAGCTCCATCCGGTTAGACTGGAAGCCGACCCCAACATAGTTGGGAAAAGGCAAGGCAGATGTATATGGTGTGTCACAGCTGAAGTGGAAAAATGTCAACTAACTTTGTGAGGCCACTGTATTAAGTTTCACCTTGATCTTTCCTGATAGCATAGTATGATGTAAAACATAAAAGTATTTGAAGAACCACTCCTCTTAACTCGACGCTCAATCCCCCTTTGATCTTGCAATCTTGCCAAAGGCCTAAGGCTCTGTTCACGACTTCGGACGATGCGACTAGCGACGCGACAAGCGCGCGCGACTTCATGCCATGCCTTGACCGTCAGTGGCGTCGGCGATTTGTCAGACCGCGCGACCGTGATGTTTAGGCAATTATCACAATGCACCGCTAATACGGGCTACTCACGGTCAAGTTTGCAGCGGATCTTGAAGCCGCGTCCAGTAAACTTGAATGTATATGGCTATGGATATGCATGATAAGTAGCCATACACCGTCAAGTTTACTGGACGCGGCTTCAAGTCCGCTGCAAACTTGACAAGTAAACTTGCTCGTGAGTGGCCGGCATAAGTCGACTTATCATGCATACCCATAATACCCATACACCGTCATGTTTACTGGACGCGGCTTCAAGTCCGCTGCAAACTTGACGGTGAACTTGATCGTGTGTGGCCCGCATAACCGCTCCGGTGTTTGTAACTTTCACTGTAGACCACACGGAAAAGCGGTGTCAGTGTGTGCGACTTTTGCACTGCGGTTTTTGTATATAAATCTAGATGCTACAGTCAATGCTTAAAACCGTAGCAACGCACACCGGAGCTGCGTCCAGTGCAATGTGATAACCGCCCTTCCCAACATGCCCGTTAAGTATTATATTGGTCGATAATATCGAATACGCCAGAGCGGGCTTTCCCTTTCAGGAACACTGGGTGGGGAAAGTCCTAGGTCTGAATTAATAATTACCTACTGTGAAAACTAACAATACTAACCTATTTACATAAGCATTATTGTTACTAAGGGGAAGGGCCCGTGGCTAAATAATAACAACCGCACAGGTCGGTCAGGTTAAGCTACGCTTGCCACGGTTGGTCTGTGGATGGGCCATCTTTACATACCGTGACCCCTCCGTGCCTCAGAAAGCACCTTAAGCCGTTGGCCCCGGCCGTCATTCGTGGATCTTTGACAGTCGTTACGGGTAGTCAGAAGCCCGAAAGTCTGACAACCAGTCTTACCAAGGGTACATCGTATTACCCAGTAACTGGGTTGTGGAGGTCAGATGGGCAGTCGCTCCATGTAAAAGCTGCATCCGGTTAGACTGGAAGCCGACCCCAACATAGTTGGGAAAACGCTAGGCAGATGATAATGACCTCTAATACTCTAAGCAACTTCTTTCATTTGTTTTCTCCGCAGTCATTGTCGCAAGACACGTCTCGCATGAGCGTATAGGTCGTGAGCAAGGGCCAAGAAGTAAGGGGATACAACTGAAGGGGTTTGACGCGTGCCTTAAGAGGGATGGCATTGAAAAATCTCTTCACTTTGAACTGGCCTTAGTTTCCTACTTATCAATCAAGGCCTGACTGAACAACAAAGCCATACTTCATTTATTTATTTTTTTTATCATTTATGTACACACAGTAAAATACATAGGGTTAAGACTTAAGACATCATTATACATGTAATTTGAGTTATTTATTTTATTAATTCACTAGCTGCGCCCCGCGGTTTCACCCGGATAAGTTTTAACCCCGTGAGAATATCGGGATAAAAAGTAGCCTATATGTTAATCCACTCTGGATTCAGCTATCTCCACACAAAATTTTATCAAAATTGGTGCATCCGTTTGAGCATGAAGAAGAAACAAACACACAAACACACACTCACAACTTTCGCCTTTATAATATTAGTGTGATTATAATTTGAGTTATTTATTTTATTATTTCATTATTTATTTTGAACCAAATAAATAGCTACAGAAGATCTTGCTTGTTTTCTATCATATAAAGGTTTTTTTTCTTCCCTGTTTAATAATTATCTAATTCACATAATCCCTGAAGGGTTATTGCCCGACCCGGGAATCAAACCCAGGACCACATGCTCCAACAACAACAACAACAACAACAACGTCGAAAAAACCTAACGCAATGGTTTACAAACCAAAGTTTTACCTACACTACAAAACTACAACTTTAAAACAATAGAACGAGGTACCAACGTTTGGTGTCCTCATTTACATTTTATCGATGCAATACATTCACAGACTGCAAAATATACGAACTTTAAATGCTATCTCATCTCCGATTCCGACAACGCAACTCGCGGCCTGCTTTATCTGCTTTATATTTCCGTTACAGTACCCAGTTACTTATAAAATACTAGCTTATGCCCGCGACTTCGTTCGCGTGAAATTTCACCCTCTTAGGGGTGGAATTTCGAAAAACCCTTTCTTAGTGGATACCTACTCTTCACAAAGAACACACTCTCCAAATTTCATGTCTCTAGGACCAGCGGTTTAGGCTGTGCGTTGATTTATATCAGTCAGTCAGTGAGGACTTTGAATTTTATATATTTAAGATAACGTCACGGCTTTTTCCCGGAGAGGTTTAATACCTACACCCACATTTTCCCAGTTATGTATAAAATTTGTCTATAAAGTGTTCCCACTGCTGGGACACAGGCCTCCTCTCTGTGAGAGAAAGAAAAGAAAGAAAATACAGTTATTTAGCACAGACTAAAAGACACACAATACAGCAGGTAGTCAGATATAGTCGTACATACATCAGATAAAAACAGAAAATAAAAAGGGTATATAAATAAAAAGTCCGATGTAAGAAATTAGCAGGAATGTGTGCCTCACGGCTGCGCCAAAAAGGCCCAGTTCAGCAAAAATGCCAGACAACTAGTGCCTGACGCTGGTTTTCAACTGAACCTGATGTGTGAGGTGACGGATGTAAATCAGTTTTATACTGCAACGTGTGTATGCATAAATAGATAAATAAATAAAAAATAAATTTGTGTCACATAAAAAACTATACTGAGTAACATTGCAGGGAGTGGAGAGAGAGGGAGTGGGCTGTAATCTACCACGCGGGCCCAGTGCGGGTTGGTAGATGTCACATGTTCGAATTTTTGGTTCTAGGACATGCGGGTTTCCTCACTACGTTTTCCTTCACCGTCTTGAGAGTGAGAGCAGTGGTAATGAAATAATTTACTCGAAGTAAAGCGCCTTTGTCTTGCTTCGAACCCACGACCTGCAACTCGTAAGTCGCGGCTGTTATTACTGGGTCACCACTGCTCTATCGTTGTTCGTTGCTGGTTCTGGGAAAAACGAAAGAAAGAAAATACGTTTATTTGTGCGGTAAACATGACGCATGCGTATTATTGTCGAATATTCTAGTCTGGGACGAGTCTCACTGCAAACGAGAGGTAAAGGACCCTTTTGTATGTAGAAAGAAATGCAGTCTGTTTGTTATTAAACTGTCTGTAGATTTATCTGCATTTAATAAAGGAATAACACAAATTTCATCGCGTGCTAAATATTATGTTTGCATTTTGTGTTGTATTTTTACTGACTTTAAAGCAAAGGAGGCTATCAATTCGACACGTATGTATGTAATATTATTGGAACTGCATTATATTCACATACCTATGACAATCTATTAGGGCTTCCAAACAAATGTACAAAATTTTATAGATGTTTAGGTATATTACAAATGTTGTATGTTTGTCCACGCATTTCTCCACAACTATTAATCGGACCGTGACCCTTTTTTTTTTATAAAACTAAAATACAGACACCGACTTCCGAAATTAAAGTTACTTATTTCATAATTTTGAGTTAATTTCTTTTTGAAGTCGGTTTAATTTTTTTAAATTACTTTTATTTCATTTGCAAACTTCTATCTCTTCACTTAATATTTCAAACCTACTTGCACTTTTAAAGACTTACAGAAACATTAAGTCTTCAATAGCCATCGCCGTATACTACCTAAATCATCATCTGCCTAGCCTTTTCCCAACTATGTTGGGGTCGTGTTCCAGTCTAATCAGCTGCAGCTGAATACCAGTATTTTACATGGAGCGACTGCCTAATCTAACCTCCACGACCCAGTTACTGAGTAATACGATACCCCTTTGTAAGACTGGTTGTCAAACTTTCGGGCTTCTGACTACCCGTAACGACCGTCAAAGATCCACGAATGACAGCCGGGACTTTCCGAGACACGGAGGGGTCACGGTATGTAAAGATGGTCACCCATCCACAGACCAACCGCGGCAAGCGTAGCTTAATAGCCACGGGGCCCTCCATTAAATCCATACCTACGTAATCAATCTAAGTATACCTACCTACATAAATATAATAATTAATATGATAATAGAACCTTTGTCAAATTCTACAAAGTGACAGAGTACATATTACTAGTATAGAGGTATGAGGAACAGGGTGTAAAGCTCACTCATACTCTATAGAAAACGGAGGATCCTCCGACCAGACGGGTGTTGTGTCTGACGGGCAACTGCCCGATGATTCATGTCGGGCCGTTGTATCTATGCTAGTTGCGCGGTAAACTCTGCTTGCGAGATGCAGGATTTTGCGCGACGTCAGTATGACGCGTTGTTCGCATGTGGCGTTGTAGATACCGCTACACTAGTAAAGTTATGTCTTTTAATGTCTAGCTAAAAACTCGTGTGTAGGTAAAATATTAATTACAGGTAAAAGAAATGATAGTTACCATTTCTTGTACCTACACACGATGACTTATCACGCTATACATTTCCAGTTCCAAAATTTCAACGTAGGGGTGTTCAGGATCATGTAATGAACCCATGGTAACGTTGCACGTCGATGTGTCTACCACCCTGTATTGTCGCCAACTTCGAGTGCCAAGTTGAGATATTCTAAATATCATTATGAACCTTATTGATGTGCTTCTTTTTCGTTTTTATTCCGGAATGGGCCCGCTCTTGATCTCGATCACGCCTGTTGGAAAGCGATAGATGAGGTCTATGATGGAACGAGCGTGGTCAGAAGATGCCTAAGGCATTGGAACTCCCACGCATCGAGGAAACACAGCAGGCTCCGGTGGGAGGGTGGCGCGCAAACCAGGCGGGCGTTAGCCCTACCACCGCAAGGGAAGAATTGGCCAGTCAAATAAGGTGTTGGGTGTGACTGTCCAGGATGCGCCGACCGCTCGGTTCAGTTGAGTAACTGGCGGAACAAACTGCGCTACACGAGGAGGCTTCTTCATGCATCCCACAAAAATTTCATTTTCTTTTTTATTTTCAGTGGGAGCACTGGGCACGCCATCTTCCCCCATCCCCTCAACCAGTAAGGGAGTGTTGGAGGACGCCGCATCTGCCAACCTGTCAGTACTGAACATTGATAGCGAGGACGATGTGAGTACTACAAAAGACCATGTATCTGTCTTATGCTCGGTTACCAATGCTAGCATTTTTGGGGTTATAAGATCACTTCGTTGTCTCTCCATCTGTCCAGACCCTTTTTCTCGGGAACGCGTGGAGTTATCAAGTTGAAATTATTATCAAATACTCAGGGCTGCAATCCCTTTAAGCAGTGAAAAAATCAAAGTTCTAAATCAACGCAATCAAAAGATACGGGGGTTTACGTTTCGGAATCAAAACCTACCCCCTACCTGGCTACCTAAGTACCCTATAGGTACTTCCCATTGACCTAGAATCATGATATTTGGCAAGAAGCAATGTCATGTAGCACAAAGTAAAGAAAGAAATCCGAAAACCGTAAATTTTTAGTTACATACCTACATTGTATCCCGAACACTCGGTGCGCGAGTCTGACTCGTACTTGACCGGTTTTTTTTATTGCCAAACGGCATATAAATAGATTTGTAGGCTAATTTTACCCTTGATAGCTACTTGCATAAGGGAGGATCTACTATGCCAAGCTATGAGGTATGCGTCTGTACTAAATTAATTTAAAAATTAAAATGGCAACCATTTTAAAACGGTAAGGTACAAATTATGGGGGGCCAAAAAAAGGCCACTTTGGCAAAATCATAATAGAATGACGTTATAAACTGCTGGGAAATCAGGAAATGAATCACTTTTAGAGGAATTACTTAAAGTGACAATTTCAGGCTTCACGCTAAAACGGCTAGACCAATTTTCATAAAATTTTGTACGGAGGTAGCTGACACCCTGGATTAACATATAGGCTACTTTTTATCCCGATATTCCCACGGGATCAACACTTATGCGGGTGCAACCACGGGGCGAAGCTAGTTTTTCAATAAAATTAATCGTGTTACTTGCCCTTAATGGATTGGAAATCGGCAGACACACATGTATAACTGTGCAGTTCATAAAACTAGTTTTTCTCATTCCAGGATACCTTATCACAGCAGAATATTGTTACCAGACGCGTCAGTGAAACTAGCAGACTAGAAGAACCACAGGTGTGTCAGGTTTTATTTGAAAGAAAGAAAGAAAAAGTAAACTAAACTAAACACAGTAAAATAAAAACCCAAGTTATATAAAAAAAAAGTAACACAAGGAAAATTAAACAGAAAGTCCTATACGAGGCCAAAAGGCTCCTATCTCAGCATGATGCTGCGTCATTTAAAAAATAAATGTCGCAGCGCTGGTATTCTGATATGATAGGGCCCGATTTGAATGATTTCTTGAGCAGTGGTGTGGTGGCCCGGGGGTAATGGCCGCTACTTACGAGTTGTTGGTCGTTGGTTCGAACCCCGGGCACTTAACTTTGTATAAATTATTAAAAAATCGAAATCAAAATAAAGCTGTACTAAATTAGAAAAATGTCTACAAAAATCTACAGCCTCAAGGCCTACAACCTACAAACTTCTCAAATACAAAAAAAAATTAAAGAGTCGATGAAAAATATATAAAAACCTATTTATTAAAACCAAAACAAATGATATTTATTGATTTCTTCACCACTGCTCTCAAAACGGTGAAGGAAAACATCGTGAGGTAGCCGGCATGTCCTAGAACCAAAAATTCGAAGACATGTGACAGCTGCCAACACGCACTGGCCCCGCGTGGTGGTAACAGCCCTCTCACAGACAGGAGGCCTGTGTTCGAGCAGGGGGAATATTATATGCTGAATATGCTTCCTACAACTGAGATATTTAACGCAACCCCTCAATCTTTCAGGTAAACTACCAACCCCTAAAGAACCAAGCGTCCACAGACGCCACATCGATGTCAACCCTGAACTCAGACCCCGAAGACCATGATAACACATTGATAGATGATGGTGACGGTGCCTCGACCTCGTGTGACGTTCTCTCCCTACAGTTTGACGAGACGTCTATAGCCGCGAGCGAAGACCTGTCGGTCTACTGCGGGACGTTGAAGAAAACAAAGAAGATTAGGAGTAAGGAGGAGAAGCAGTTGAGGGATTTGGATATGTGGCAAGCTAGTAATGTTGAGGTTATGCAGGTTAGTTAAATGACACTGTTTTAACATAACATGGGTTACAGGAAGTGTATCTACCCCCGTGCCTCGGAAAGCACGTTAAAGGTCACAGCTCATTAGAGCTACCCGGCACCCACTCTGCACCGCCTCGCCTCCTGCGGCTAGTATTCTTTATATGGACTTGTATAGGTACGCGCTCACTACATCAACTCCGTAGCGTCACCGGATCGCCTCGGTCGTAAGCCCTCTACGCGCGGACGGCGGGTGGACCACTCGGTGACAACTCGCTGCTCGCATGCTTGCCTTGCGTTGACTGCGCATTGCCAACGCGATAATGTTCTACGCGACGCGAGGTCCACTGGTTGACCGCGCGACGTTTATTGGTGATAACGCGGCGTCCACCCGTGGACCACCTGTCGACAACGAGTGGACGCCGTGGGACGAGGCGGTGCGGGGTGGGTGCCGGGTGGCTCTAATGAGCTGTGACCTTAAGACGTTGGTCTTGCTCCTCATCTCTCTCCAGTCGTGTCGGATTGCCATCCCATCGGACTATGAGAGTGAGGGAAGAGAGAGTACCTACACCTGTGTCTGCGCACACACGCCTGCACTATAATATCTCCAGCGCCGAAGGCTGGTCTCCGTTGAGATTGGTCGCCATGGCCGAAGTTCTGGAGGACTTTATTTATTTATCGACCTTTATGTAATACACCCACATTTCGCCAGAAGAAATGCGTCGGAGAGACTTTTGAAAAATCCTAAGTAAAAAGTCGTAATTCGAGGTTTGGCTCTCGCCTATTTCCTCCTCCAATATTGGACCAATTTAAAAGATATTTATTTCATAAACTGAATAAGAAGGATAATTATACTGTGTCCCTATGTTTTTCTTTTTTTTTATTTATACACTAGGCCTCTGTTGATAGCGGTTTAAATCGGCATTTTTTGAGGGTTTAAAACAATGACTAAAGATTTAAAAATAATGTATCATCAAAAAGGAAAACATACAAGTAGGTAATATTTATTATTCTGTAAAAAATCATTGCTTAATGGTCAATCATCTGCCTAGCCTTTTCCTATGTCGGGTCGGCTTCCAGTCTACCGGATACCGGATGCAGCTGAATACCAGTATTTTACATGGAGCGACTGCATATCTGTGCTTAACAAGTCAATTACTGGTTATCACGATAAGACCCCTTGGTAAGACAGGTTGTCAGACTTTCTAGCTTCTGACTACCCGTAACGACTGTCAAAGATCTACAAATGACAGCCGGGACCAGCGGTTTAACAATATGCTTTCTGAGGCACGGAGAGGTCTCGATATGTAATACCTATAAAATGTAATAAGATAATGATGGTCACCCATCCTCAGACCAACCTAGGCAAGTGTAGCTTACCTGCGATCAACCATGTTGTTATTATTTAGGCACGAGCCCTCTAAAAACTGCATCAGCAACTCCACCATAATGTGTACCTATTCCAACAGAATCTCCTAAGCAGAAGCGGCACTCTAGACGATCAAATAAAGTGGGAAGCGATCGCCACAGCGCGCGGCCTTTGCACCCTCAAGGACAGCTGTACCTGCGACGACTGTGTGCGGGCGAAGTACCTCGCAGGCGTCACGGACGGTGACGGAGGCTTGGGCGCTGCGCCCCTCTTCAACGCCATCAGTGTCGGCTGCATTGTTCAATAAAAAGTATTATAGTGCTACAAGTATCTTTTGACGCTTGAATGACATTGACAGAAGGCGCTGTTGGTAAAATTGTATTGAAAAAACCAAGATGGTGGCGTTAGTTCCGATTTTGACCATGCGCCAAAAGATCCCTGTACAACTATATTCAATAAAAGCTGATTAAAAAAAAGAACTGGGTGATTTGAGGCCAGTATTTTAGTAAGGACAATGTGTGTTTTTTAAGGTTGGTAGCATTGGTAAAGATGTGTGGATTTGTATTTTTTTTGTGCTAGCAACTCGGCAGTGTTGGGTTCGTGTTTTAAAACTCTGCAGTTCCGCTTAATTTGTTTCAATTTATAATATTTCTGAAATAAATCAACTGGATTCCTGCAGAATTTATGTGTATAGTAAAAGAAAGGCTAGGTAAGTGCAAAGTGAGAATATAACTTTATTAATCATGTGTTTACTACGTAAAATTAGCCTTAATTTAATCTTTGCATATTATTCACCTCTATACAAAATACGGTTTTTTTAAACAAGCAATTTTGAATGGCGTTTTAGCATAATTACCATATGTAACCAAACATCAGGAATAATAAACCTAGGTACGCACGACGACATATCAAGCTTTATATGCTGACTTCTCACTGTACGAAAAGACTATACCTATAGTGCGAGGTCAGGTAAAACTGGAAATATGTTTGTTATGTCGCCGTGTATACTTGAACATAAAAAGACTTCGCTTCATATTATCATGAATACCATTTGTATTGCTTTTGTGTGAGATACCTTTTATTCCCACCGCAAACCAATCTGTATCCTACACCTATATACCTACCTAAATATATTAAATATTGACATTTTATTAGTCTGATACCTATTTACAGGAGGCTTGCCTTCTATGTAGCTTGTGATAAATCAATGTTTAGTCAATTTAGTTATGTGTAATTATTAATTATAAAAAATTTAGATACCTACTATATAATAATGATATCATGTGCGGAAAAATTCAATTGTTTAGCAATACTTTCTGAAAAACAGGTGACCTGAAGTTGAATTTTTTGAATAATAACTATGGATGTCTGCATTAATTGTACTTTCTAATTAATGAATGCAACTGTTCATAAGTCTCTATCTTTCTTTATGATGCAAACTACAACCCGCAAGTGTTAACGTGCGACTTTGCTCGGATTACCAATACGCGCGGTACCGAGGTGTCGACTATGGCGAAATCGCTAAACAGCGCGGGGGCCGACAGGGGCCGCTCGGTTCTCAAGTTAACTCATAAGGATATTATACTATTCTCAAAAATATTATTCTTTAGTAGTGCATCCTTTGACGAGTTAACAAATAAAAACCGTTCACATTGTGGTAAAATATAGCAATGGATTATACCACCTAAAACTGAAAGATAATTATGTGTTTATTATTTTGGTCAATGTTTGCAATTGTTATTTACTATTTCATAGTTAAAATATATAAAGTAGATAGTCTGATGTTTTAGCGTAAATACATAAGACAGGTAACTACTTTTCTCTGGTATTCATATTACTTAACTGCCATAGTTTTCAAAGAATCATAGCTTAGTTCAACTTTACTACTTTTGTACTAAACATAATTGGATTTTAATTTAGAAGATTAGCTTATTGTCTTCATAATAATTATTGTTGTTGAATTATCAAAATGAAAAGTTTCTGATTGCAAGCGTGTGTCGCTATAGACTGCATTTGTTGTTAATGCTATGTTATGATTCCAATGGCGGCTGCAGACTTTAGACCACAGCTGCAGAGTGCAGACCGCAGGTGTGACCGGTGACCGCAATATATACAAACTATTAGAGTAGCTTGCGGTCTACAGTAATCTACAGCTGCGGACTGCTGTCGAAGTCCGCAGTCACCACCAGAATCCTACATTTATGAATTTTCCCAAGTATGATATTATAATTGATAATAATAGAATCACGTGAATTATTCTCAATCTTCAAGCGATTTGACAAAATGGCCTCTGTGTAATTCCGTGTAAGACTGAAATATACACACTTATAGTGTATTTAAATAGGGATATGGGAGGTATGAGAGTGAAACAATGCATATTTAAAAGGAAAACCACTGTTTCATGGCTACTTAGCAGTGGAAGCTGTATTTGTGACTGGCTTTATGAATCATGCAAGAAATATGGGCCATTTTTGACTGCAATTTAAATGACCTTTTATTCTAGCGTCTGCCCACAAGTGTATACTTCGATCAACAATAGCAGAGAGCGCATCAAAAACGGCCAGAAAAATAAGACCACAAACAATGTTGTGGTCTTATTTTGCATCATACTCTTTTAAACCTTATTGCATAAAATTAGAAATTATGTTATATTTCTCCATAAATAATATGATTGTTCTATTTTAAAAATACGTTTGCTTTTCAATCAAAGTTGAAAATATATTGCAAACGATAATAAACTTTATGTTTGATTTAAGGTTTATAATCAAGTTAAATGCAATCACAGCCTCTTGAGCGATGTGTTTTTGTTCTTAATCCTTAGAACAAATGTAGTGATATTGTGGATCGAAGAACGTATACCTATACCTAAGTACTGTGTTCTAGTATAGTAGGTAGTAGGTAGTGCTCTTTTTAAAATAATCGTATTGGGAGTTTTTGTCACCATTAAAAATTATTGTCATCAATTACTGACACAGCTAAGTCTTACCTAGAGACACATAGGGACAATCACGAGATATTGTATGTATATGTAGCGGCATCTACATCGCCGTGAGACATGATTGTGAACTACGTATCACACTGACGTCACGCATAATCCTGCATCGCGCAAGCAGAGTTTACCGCGCAACTGGCATATAATACAACATCCCGACATCAATCGTCGAGCAGTAGCGTACCAGACACGAGACCCGTCCGATCGGAGGATCCTCCCTTTTCCATAGAGTACGAGTGAAATTTACACCCTGTTCCTCATACCTCTATACAAGCATCTAACTATTTCATCACATTTTCAGATAAAAACCCACTTTGTAGACTGTACTTTGAGAGAAAATTAAGTAAGTTCACCATTCTAGTCTAGTTTTTCAATTCCCTGGGTAAACGCTATTATAATAAGGTCGAAAACGTATTCCTGCTGGCGGGAATTTAAACCTACACGTAGTTTTTTTCAATGCAATGAATTTCGCAAGACTCGCCTACAGGTTAGGTTTTCATAGAACGAGTAGCTATAATTTGTGTGTTATAGAACTAAATTGTAAGTTTTTCATGAATATTTAGTAAACCCGAGTATTACGGATTGTGAAGGAGGATTAATCATTTTACTTTAATTTATGCCCAGAACGTGAACTGTTATAGGCTCCTAATTCATGAGTATGTTGAAAAGGCAGCAAAAGCCAACTGTACCTACAGTCGATGGTCACACTTTGATCTTGAGCTGGCCTAGCGTAAGTACGGAGTAACAATAAAGAAGCCAGCTTATGTTTCACCATAATTGCGTAACACACTATCAATCTCAATCTGAATCATTTCGAAGGATATTGCTAACCCATTGCTTCATATGGTCGAAGAATTTGTCTGCTCACCAACGTAAATAACGCAATGAATATTGTTGAACTGTCAAAATGAAAAGGAGTCGGTACCGATACTACTGAGCCGCTACTGCTCAGTAGATTGCTACGCTTACGAGTTTTGGGTCGTGGGTTCCAATCCAGGCAGGCGCTTTACTTTGTGCCCTGCTTTTAAAACGATGAAGGAAAATATCGTGAGGAAACTGGCATGTCTTACAACCCACTCCACCTTGAAGAAAGGAGGCCTGTGCCTCAGCAGTGGGAACATTAACAACTGACACTACTGATAGTGTGTTGCGCAATTACGCCGGTGGTTTTGTTCACTGACGAGCAGCCTATGCTATTAAGTGTTAACCCATCCTTGTTCATTGCGAAAAAGGGATGGTATTATTTGCCCTGTATAGCTCCATCTCCATCTAGCACTGGAACAATGGTGGCTCTCACACTTCCAGTGGATGGATGAGGTGCTTTAGAACAACCACGTTTTCGGAGTCAATATTCAAGGACTTTGATATATAATATTTAAACCCCGCCTTAACCTGAGCACTAGTATTAGATAAGTGGTGATTTAGAACTGTCGTAGATTAATCATTTTGATTGTATTAATGTTATAAGTTATCTAAATTCTGATTTATAATTTGCTAGACCAAAATGACACTTGATCATTACATTAATGTAATGTTGACAAAAAGGTCTATCGCAGCTGTCGTTTTAGTCTAGCAAATTAAAAATCAGAGTTTATAATATTACTGGAAATAGGTTGTCCTAGCCCTTTAACTAAGCGAAATTATCATGCTTGTGTAAGGTTCAACTGTACAGCCAACCACATCATCATCATCTGCCTAGCCTTTTCCCAACTATGTATGTTGGGGTCGGCTTGCAGCTGAAAACCAGTATTTTACATGGAGCGACTGCCTATCTGACCTCCACAAGTTCCACAACCCAGTTACTGAGTTACAGCCGACATAGCAGTGGTAAACATTTCACAGATTCAAGCATGTTTATGCCGTAGCAGTTAGGGTGTTTTTCGTAGCGCAAGTGTTACTACCGATTATTGTGTGGTTGACTCTACAAGGAATGAGATTTTCAGACTTTTGATCACTCCGGGTGTGACTACCGTTAATATCTCTCTTCAAAACCCTTTTTTTTAGCGTATGTCTTAAAGCTTCACGCACGACACGATGCAAAGATCCACAAAATATGAAAAAAAAAAATGTTCGGAGTGAATGTGCGGATCAAAAGATTGTACAGCGGTGCTATTCTGTAAAA
The DNA here is from genome assembly GCA_948474745.1 of Oligia latruncula. Taxonomy (NCBI): domain Eukaryota; kingdom Metazoa; phylum Arthropoda; class Insecta; order Lepidoptera; family Noctuidae; genus Oligia; species Oligia latruncula. Next base: position 1,897,325 of record OX419710.1, on the reverse strand, counting down.
ATCTCACCGTGAAAACTTAGGTGAAGTGAGCGTGGAGTGAGCTGTCAATGTTGTCAATTCCTAGCAAAAACAAACTCACTTCACCTAAGTTTTCACGGTGAGATTTTTGCAGAATCGACCGGCTGAAATGTATTTTTACATGTAAACTTTGTAGATAATCAACGATTTCTGAATATAATTTGTTTTAAGTATCATTGATAGGGGGGACGCTTAAATAACAATCGTGTTCAAATACTAGACAAGAGCTATTAGTAAAAGTTGTAGATCAGTGGTCAGCTCTGTTTCTATGAGACTGATGTTTTGGGCTCCTGCGATAGTCAATCGAATCATTTACGTTTCAAAACGAAGCACAACTATGAGCTTTAAGCATCGAAGTAATAGAAACAAGTTAGCTTACTGAAGAACTACATTAAAAACGTTTGTAAAGAAGCATTAAAGCGTCTTCTCAGACATTATAAAATATAATTTAACAATTACCTACTCACTAAATGTCAAGTATATGTTATGTAATATACAGGTAGATATACGTATTAGTATAGTATATATACCTTATTAGGTATAGTTTCATACTGTGTGTTTTGTAACGATTTGGCTCGATAGTCAACATTGGTTATCAGGTTACAGTTATTAAAATACTTTAAAACGCACATTTACCATGATATATAAGAATTTGAAACAGAAGACACTTTTATTATACTTCTATCTCAATAAACTCAGCCTGTCGCAGTCCACTATTGGACAGACCTCTCCCAGGCTGCGCCACAACACTCTGTCCTCGGCCTTCCGCATCCAGGCTGTCCCAGACACCCTTTAAAGGTCGTCGGTCCATCTCGCTGGGGGGCGTCCCACATTACGCTTGCCGATACCCGGTCTCCACTCCACGACTCGTCCTGCTCCATCGGCCATCGGTCCTTCGACAAACAGGGCCACCCCAATGCCACTTCAGCTTGCTTACTCTGCAAGCTATGTCGGATAATTTTATTCCTGATATTTTATCCTTCAAAGAAACTCCGAGCGTAGCCCGCTCCGTAGCGCGCTGAGCTACCTTAAATTTGTGAACCAGCCTGATGTCAGTGTCCCCGTTTCAGCACCGTATGTCATAACGTCTTTAAACATTGCGGGAGTCACACGTTTAACTGTTTCGTAAAAAAATTGTCTGTGAGACAAAAAATCATAAAAAATACCCTTAATTTTCTGAGAAATCAGTACTAGACTTATCAACATAGATTGTAATGACTGTATTTGAAAATAAAACAAAAAAAAAATGTGCTTTTCATTCAGTTTCACGCAAGTCAAGCGACTTAAGTACTAATTATAGTAGGGTTTATTTTTAATCAAAGAGAATCGATGAGGAATCTTTGAATCAAACACAGAAAACGACTGCTCTACTACAAATATTTTTGTCATCTGAAATGAATTTTTAAATTAAATGTGTTCAATTAAAAACCACCTATCTTTACTCTATCGAGCCACTTCATATTTTGTATTAAGTGTGTACTTATGATATTACAACTTACAAGCCTTTTAGTATGGTTCCTATACAATTTCTTACTGTCTATATGTGAAAATTTTCTATAATTCTATAGCTGTGTTAGCAACTTGAATAGTGTGTGCAAGATAACTGTTTAAAACTAGCTTCAATTATTAATAATGTGGTTTTTTTGATGAACTTCACAAATAATAATTAATAATATACCTAATATTTTTTATTACAGTTATATCTAGATTTTATCGCAACATTTGTAGTAAAATCATTGTCTGCTGTGTGTTTACCGATAAACACAGTTTGTTATTGATTTATTTAGACACCTAATATTTTTCACCCGTTATTTCCTTGTCAATTAATTTTCTAAAACTATGCAGTGCCACTTAAAGCTGTAAAAAATGATTGTGGAGTTGTTTATTTTGTCGACGCTTACATTTGAACAATTACGGTCAATTACCTAGTTGTTTTATTAATTCCACATCAAAATATACTTCGTTTTTATTTATTTTTTTGTGCATTCTAAATCACTTCACATACGCTACAGTGGCGCCATCTAGTGGAAGTGAAACTGCAGAGACTCTGCAGTTTTACTCTCAAGCGAATAAACTGTTAAAGACAATAATAAATATTGTTGTTTCATGAAACACCTATAAATTAGCAGCAATAAAAATATATTTGTGCGTCTATGTAACGACGGTGTAAGTAATGTCTACTTAGTTACCTATGTATTTGTTCGCATAAAAAACAGTATTGTGTTGTATTAAATTATTGTGCTGTCAGATTTTATTTGTGTTTTATTCATCGTATTATACTTTCCTATGATTAATAGACTACGAAGATTCATAAACAAAAAAAAACAGTGGCACTCCGGGAGTACCAACAGAAGTGAAAACAAAACATAAATAGAATACTTTGTTGCCATCAATTATTATCTTTGAAATTTTTCTTGGTCAGTTAGCTTTGGTTAGCTTTGTTCGCTATAGAAAAGTGATTTTCATGTAACAAAGCGCAAAGGGATTTCCGTGACTACCGCCGGACCACAACGCCAATCGCTTTATTTGGTTAATAATTAGTAGGTACTTACTAATTAGTACCCGAACAACAAAATTGGTAAGTACCTTAGTAGTTTTCGAGAAAATCGACTGAAGGTGGTCTGGTGGTGGTAAAGGGCTAAGGAAGGAACACGGGTGGGTTTTAGTCAGTAAGAGCTAAGAATCTGAAACTCCCTTCCGCTCCACCCAGAGCGATAAGGGCCGTTTGATGATTTCCCATCCGAAAAAAAAAAAAGTGGTTGTTAATGTTTTACCAATAACCCTGTATAACAAGAAGTAGAAAAATCTTAGTCGGCAAAGAACGAGAGTCGGCAAATGCCGATCAGCAGATCGACTTTAGTATAATTTGTAGGTACTGCACTATCAAACGTCTATATGGTGTGGAAAAATCAGTGGTGTGACAATCGAGAAAAAAATTCCTGTTTGTCACTCTGGTGTTACAATCTGGTGTGACTACGAGTCGGTAATGGTGTTCGGCTGTACTCTCGGTTTTAAATCCGTCCGTCGTTATTTTGATTCTCATTGAGAATCAAAATAACTTCATGATGTTGCATGGTATATCAATGGTTGCATGTCACGGCAAGTCGGCAACTCTGTGCGCCGCGTTCCTGTGATTTATTCTGCAAACTTTTATCAACGTATCAACTCAAAGTGAAATGTAATGTTGCTATCTCTTTCTTACTACCACTTCTGTGAATATTACAGCTACTGTTTACTCTTATGCTCAAAAACCCATTTATTGCTGCCGAAACAGGAAACTACTTTTACCACAGATTAACAAAAATAAAATCAGTTTGGTTATCATTATCAAATATCAAGTTATCAACAAAAAGTGCATCGCGCCGAAACTGTAATATCCTAAAATATAACTAGAACACGAAAAATCTGAGTTAAAAACAGAAAAATGAGTGGTCCAAACGGGATGTTGTATGGTGGCGATGAAATAGGCGCGTTAGTGTTCGATCCTGGGCATCATTCCCTACGCGTTGGTTATGCCCAAGAAGATACTCCTAAGGCTGATATACCGGCCGTGGTTGGTGTAGGACCTGCCACTCATATCCCTGATGCTGAGGAGAAGGTTCCAGACGGAAATGTCACGCAGACCGGTAAGTTTTTCTACCATAATTCTGTAAAAGAGAGTGGCATCTTTCTTGTTGTGGTATGCTAATCCAATTGGGTCTAAAATAGGCTTCAGGATCATATAAATTCGATTTTTAGGCCTGTATTATTTGTTTTTTTGCCATCTAGAGGTATATAATAACTGTTTCTGCTGTCCATGAGGTTTTGTTTGTTGACAAAACAAAGAAAATTAAGTGCAACAAGCTAAGATTAACTTCTATTTATGGATTTTATTAAGATTGTGTTCAGAATGAATGAAACTATGTTTGTTAATCAGTTCTAAAAAGAAATTTGTGAAGGTTCTTAGATTTATCAGCAAACTAATCTCCAGCGTCCCATGACTGAACATTTATATTAGCATAATCATTGATAACAATAAGAATTTTGTAATAATTTGCGCAGTAAGGATGCTACGTACGTCCTCAGAAAATCATCTCTTTCAGAACCATTGTGCAAACTGAAACCGTAAATTCAGCACATGATTCTAGTTCGCCTAAATAATAATTTTATATTGTTATAAAAAAAATCTGCTGTTTGATAGAAAAGTGTGACCTACACTGTCAAAATATATGACAGAGTAATTTTTTTTTCAAACATGGAATAATTTCAGCGCAGGTTCAAAATCATGTACTAAATCCATAGTAACAGGTTGCCATTGATATTTCTGCCACCCTGGTACGGTTCGCGTCAAATAACTTTGCCGCTCTGAAGTAGGCAACATATCACTGCGCAGTACTTAATCCTATGAATAAAACAGCAGCGCGCATGGCGCGGATTGGCGCGGCTAGGAAAGAGCCTAGCTTCAGAGCGGCAAAGTAGTATGTCATAGCTTACACCATGCAGTGTTCTACAGAAGCAGCTCTGTTATCGTCTTAAATAGTTTATCAGTGGCGAAGGTTCCATACAACTGGATTCCTACCGGCTTCCCTTTGAAAAATGGCACAGTCAGTATTCTATAGACAAATAAAATAATCATATTAAAGATATCTACTCCGGCTTACCTCTTACAAAAATTGACCCTTCACTACTGTAGTTTATCATCCTAACTCTTCACCCTTAGGAACAAAAGCAGGCGGTGACCTCCGGCATTACATAGACGTGACCGAGCTCCACGTGCCCCGTGCTGGCATGGAAGTACACACGTACATGAAAGACGGACAGGTCGACAACTGGGATCTGTTTGAGAAGATGCTTGATTACTGCTATGCTAAGGTTGGTACAGTAAATTGTTAATTTTTTTTTTTATTGTTAATATTTTTTTTTTTTATAAGTAGTTAATTTTTTTTTTAATAGTAATTTTTAAATCGTCTACAGTTAGAATTTTGAAATTAGCTGATATTATAAATTGTAACTTAGGCAACTTTTATTTTAGACAAAGAATTATTAAAGAAACACATTACACGCAAGTATTAAATGAAAATTTATGAGTATACATTTGAATAAATCTTTAACTTTGTCCACCATCTTCCAGGTGATCCGTTCTCCATCAGAACACCACCCGGCACTGTTCACTGAAGCTGTATGGACGACAAGACCAGCCAGAGAGAAGTTAGCAGAACTGCTGTTTGAGAAGTACCAAGCGCCTGCATTCTTTTTGGTAAAGAGTGCGGTGTTGGCAGCGTTCGCTAACGGCAAGTCTACTGCGCTGGTGGTCGACGCTGGGGCCAGTCAGACAAGTGCTGTGCCTGTCATTGATGGGTGAGTGGGTTCACACATGCTTTTCCATGTCATTGGGTGTCCGTCTGGCTTGCCGCTTAACTGAGACGTTGCCTGAGGTAGCAGCGCGGTGCGGGAGGGGTGTGGTGACGTGATGCGAGAGCTCAGTGATTCGTCAACTTGTGACAACTATCACTTAATTACTTTTGATGAAAATTGAGTCCCGGGAAAGGACATAGGATGGTTTTTATCCCGATATTCCTACGGGATCGAAACTTATGCGGGTGAAACCGCGGGGCGCAGCTAGTCATTAATATTGCAGAGGTCCGTACGCAGCGACGACAAAGAAGGTTGCCTGCTATTACTCAATCACTCCTCTACAAAATATCACTGTATAGACTGTGATTTCCCACCCACAAAAAAAAAAAAATCAATGTATAGTGTATACAAACTAATAATCCTCATAATTATATTTGCACGTAACTCCAAACTCTCACTTGACAACAAGCTCCTCATCTACAAAACCATTCTGAAACCAATATAGACATATGGCATTCAATTGTGGGGAAGCGCATGTAACACAAGCATATCAATTGTTGAAAGGCTACAAAATGGCATACTGCAAACAATTTCAAACGTACCATGGTTTGTAATGCTGAACTGCACGAGGCACTGAACATTACAACGGTAAAGGAAGAGGTGGGTGGCATTGGCTGCCTCCAACTACAGAACCCGTCTTGAAAATCCAACTCAAATGTACTCGTTTCTGTACTTACACAAATTACCTATCCCAGACGACTTAAGCGCCACAATATCCAAGACTTGGAGGCGCGATGGTAAAAATACGACGGGAGTTCTGCCGCTGGAAGGAACCCGCCAAACGCCCACCATCTACAACAAATCTGCTCATAGTCTTAGGACTGATCGCAGATAAGGAAAAAGAAATAAAAAATATATATATATTTGCAGATACGCCCTTGTGAATGCCGCAGTGCGGTCGCCGGTCGGCGGCGACCACCTCGCCGCTCAAGCGAAGCACATGCTGTCGAACTTGCATATACAGATGCTACCCATTTACAGTATTCAGGTCAGTTAATAAACCTTCCTCTCCGTCAATGGCGCCGATTCTGTTGTTCACAAACTAAACTAAATTTAAGTTCATGCATCTTTTTCTTTCAATTTCATTAAGAAAAGGACAGAAGATATATAATATAATCAGCGTATAATGTTCCCACTGCTGGGACACAGGCTTCCTCTCTGTGAGATGGAGTGGGCCGTAATCCACCACGCGGGCCCAGTGCGGGTTGGTAGATGTCACATGTCTTCGAATTTTTGGTTCTAGGACAGAAGATAAATATTAGTTTAATCCTGTCAAATTAAGATACTCCATAGGCAACTTTCAAAAAGTGGCTACTAAAAATACGTCAATTTACGTCAGGCGCTGACTAATTTGACAGGACAAAACTAATATTTATCTTCTGTCCTTGTCTTAATGAAATAGAAAAAAAGATGCCTGAACTTAAATTTAGTTTAGTTTAGTTTGTGAACAGCAGAATCGGTGCCATTATTCATCATCATTATTCAGATAATCCCAATGTATTCGTGGTCGACGCAACATGTCTTTTTCTTCCATACGATCGAGGAGCAATCGAGGGATGTGATCCATTCTACACGAAGTTATACAAGATCAAATAAGTTTCCCTAGTTAATTTAATTTGACCTTGTTCATTTTTACAGCAGTGATTCTAATTTTACATAATATTTCAGACCAAAGAAGTGATTAGAGAGCGCGAGCGAGGTCGCTACACCCTGAAGACTCTGCCAGCCGGTCTGACGCACTCCTGGCAACAATACATGCTGAAGAGGCAGTATGAAGACTTCTGTCACTGTGTGGCGCAGGTAATATACACACACACTGTGGATATTTCATCTGCCTAGCCTTTTTAGAAGTGGAACTGGAAGCCGCTGAATACCTGTATTTTACATGGAGCGACTGCCTATCTGACCTCGACAACCCAGGTACTGGGTAATACGATATCCTTTGGTAAGACTGGTTGTCAGACTTTCGGGCTTCTGACGACCCGGAACGACTGTCAAAGATCCACGAATGACAGCCGGGACCAACGGCTTAACGTGCTTTCCGAGGCACGGAGGGGTCTTGGCATGTAAAGTTGGTCACCCATCCAAGGGCCAACCGCGGCAAGTTTAGCTTAACCAGATCGATCGGCCTGTGCGGCTGTTATTACTTAGCCGAAAGCCCCACGTGGCTATGTATCTCTATATAAAAAGGAAAGGGAAGGAATTATCGGGCAAATTATCTGCATAGTTGTCAACAGGAAACATCCCCAAAAGTCTGGCAGCATTACCATGTTTATTTTATTACTAGCTGTGCCCGCGACTTCGTTCACGTGGATGTCGGAACACAATAATTTGTCGCTTAGGAAAGGTGTAAAAGGAAGAATCTTCCGATCTTGTCTGGTAACGCTTCCCTTGCCTGGGGTTCTCAACCATAGCCCTTTCGACTGTACAGCAGTCACTGCGTCTTCAGGGTTCATAATGACAATGCGACGAAGTGTCACTTTGATTTTTGAGGATAAATAAAAATGAAAGCGCCTGCTCGAGGCTGATTGTCTGACCAAATAGCCATATTATGTCCATTTTATTTTGCATTTGTTTTAGAATACTAAGTTAGACCGGAATAAATCGTAAAATCATACCACCATTTTATCTAAAGTATATCTGAGATTAGTAGGTGAAGTTTGAAGTTAGTTTTTATAAGTCTTGTCTTCTTCTCTGCCGCTCTGCGATAAATTTAGAAATTCTTAACTTGGTATTGTAGATATCTTACATACCAATATTAAGACTTTATCATAGCGTCGAGATATCTAGAAGATAAAAAGAAGAATACATCAATGGTGTTACTCTTAAATCGTACCTACTGAAGTTTATCTGAAAAGTAGTTTGAAGTCTTTCTTAACTTATTCTGTAAACCTGTGCCCACATTTGCTAACTACGCACTACGCCGGGGGGAAGATTCGCTTCCGCGGCAAATCGGTGCGGAGCGGACAGATCTCCGGCGCGATCTCATGGCGGCATGGAAAGAGCGACTGTCGCTACCCAGCGCAGGGCACGCCGCGATAGCGGCGATAAGACCCCTCTTTAAGGAGTGGCTAGAGAGGCGCCACGGCGCTCTCACCTACCGCCTGACGCAGGTCCTCACCGGACACGGAAGTTTCGGGAGGTTCCTGCACATCATCAGGCGGGAGGAAACGCCCGGGTGTCACCATTGCTAGGATCGCCCAGAGGACACGGTGGAGCACACGGTGAAGGTCTGCCCCGCTTGTGCGGAGCACCGCCGTGTCCTCGTAGAGGCGATCGGCAGCGGCGGCGACCTCTCGCGTCCGGCCCTGGTGCGAGTCATGGTCCGGGGCGAGAGGGAGTGGGAGGCAGTCACCTCCTTCTGCGAAGCAGTCATGCTAGCAAAGGAGGTGGCGGGATGGCTCAGGGAGAGAGCCTCCCGTCCCAGCCACCGTGGGAGACGCTCCGGGCGTCGGGAGCCGCGTGACGACTCCCGGCCACCGTAGGCGCGGGCCTGCGAGCGGAGAGTAATGGGTAGCTGAGTTTTAGTCAGTAAGAGTCTGACACTCCCTTCCGCTCCACCCAGAGCGGGAGGGGTCATTTGATGATTTCCCATCCAAAAAAAAAAGGGGTCGATATGGTTTTAACCAAGACAATGGCAAAAAATTTAGTTATTGTCTCGAAAACATAATTTACAATACCTTTTTACGACATGGCAGTGCTACTTGTATTGGGTGTGCACCTTGACGTATCGCTGCCGGCCGTAGTCGAGTCGACGGCAGCGAAGAGTCCTGGGACGCGGTGGTTTCCTTCTGCGAAACGGTCGTCTCGAAAGGCTGTGGAAAGGGAGAGGGAGATCACCTCACCTCACCTCACCTCACCCGGCCCGCAGTAGGCGCATCGGGAGTCGGCGGAGGGCGGACAACGCCTTCTTCCAGCCCACTAAACGGGTCCAGGGGCGACGAATTCGGAGACGTCTGTCACCGCCAACACATCAGGACTTGAGCTGGCGGCGCGTAGTGTCCCACGCGCGCCCCTCTTTGCCGTCACCAGTCGGGGGTTGCGGAAGGATCGTACGGTCCCGCAACCCCCGGCGTAGGTGTGAGACGGAACACTGGGGTGATTTTTAGTCAGTAAGAGCCTGACAGACCTCGCCGCCCGCCCCAGGGCGGCGAACATCCATGAAGATTTTCCACCCCGAAAACAAAAAAAAGGGTGTGCATCTGCCGAACCTTTACTCAATAAATCAACAGCCCGTCTGGAGGTGTGCGTTGAAGCGTTATCATGGTAAAGAAATTTTAAAAAATTCGAGAAAAAAGGCAAAAACTATGAAACTATGATATGATCTTAAAATCTTATGTCACTAAGAAAATGCTTCTCTATTAACAATGTTAGAAAGGTTGCTTGCCCCTCGAAAGAGCACCTACATAATGTTGCCCGTGTGTGTGTTTGTTTCGGCCTTTCTTCTCAGAGTAGTCAGATAGGAAACGCCGACTTCATCTAGTTTAAAAAAAAACATGATTGACGTGTAAAAGTGTTTGTACAAACCTACTTACAAAAATAAAATCATTTATCATTTATCATTGCAATCTTTATCACTCAGAACACCACATCACATAATATTATCTTACATTATCCTCACTTTTTATTTGAAATTCTTTTAGCGCCACTAATCAACCAACATTATGTAATCATTATCATTACTTTTTCAAATAACACAGGCAGAAGTGACTGTGATAGTCATCTTATAGGTAAGCCTGCATGACGTGATTATTCACATAATAATGTTATAAACACAATAATTATGTTTTCGTTAGTACTATAAAGCGCCAATAGATGTCATTACGTGTATCCAACTTACGTAATGAAAGTTGTTGTAGAATACTTTAAATTGATTATATCTTTTGATACAGTGAACCGATTGCGATGAAACAAAAACTAAACACTACTCCGAGTTCTACACTATATTTGAGTATAAAAATTAACCATATTGGTTTGGTACTTTTTACGTTGCACCTGTTCAAATGAAATTTTGTCACATCCAAACAGACAAACCGACAAACCGACAAACAGACAAAAATTCTAAAAATTGATGAAATGGCATCTGTTGGTTATCCTATAACACCCCAACTATTTTTTTTTTTAATATTTTCAATGTACAGAAACGCCTCGTCTACAGATTTATTATATGTATAGATTTATGTACACACAGTAAAATTCATAGGGATATGACATATTAATTATAATTTGAGTACAAAAGTACTGCTTATTTCTTAAGAACTTTCTTCCAGCAGACCTGCGAAAGGAGAAGTGCGAGTCGGACTCGCACACGAAGCGTTTCGTACCACAAGGCATAAAACGCCGAAAAAAACCCCTTGAAATTTTAACTTTATTTTTATTATTTGTTATTATAGCGGCAACAGAAATACATCATCTGTGAAAATTTCAATTGTCTAGCTATTACGGTTCATGAGATACAGCCTGGTGACAGACAGACGGACAGTGGAGTCTTAGTAATAGGGTCCCGTTTTTACCCTTTGGGTACGGAACCCTAAAAAGAAATGTAGACAATGTTGTATGGGAATACTGATTCTTTAATCTAAAATTAAGCCCTCTGTTATTCATATTATAATAATTAGCCTATAATGTTCTCACTGCTGGGACACAGGACTCCTCTCTGTGAGAGGAAGTGGGCCGTAATCCACCATCCGGGCCCGGTGCGGGTTGGTGGATAGTGCGGGTTGTCATTAATCATTCACGTCTATTTACCCTCAGATATCAGAAAGTCAATATGAAGAGCGTCAGGTGTCGTCAGTTCCGTTCAGCCACTACGAGTTCCCCGGCGGCTACCACCAGGACTTCGGCCCCGAGCGGTTCAAGCTGACCGAATGCCTCTTCGAACAGACTCTAGGAGCACCGCATTTAGGTAAGTCATCATCTGCCTGCCTTTTCCCAATTATGTTGGAGTCCGCTTCAAGTGTAACGGCATAGCATAATCACAGCCTATAATGTTCCCACTGCTGGGACACAGGCTCTCTATGAGAGGGAGTGGGCCGTAATCTACCACATGTCTGCAAATTTATGGTTCTAGGATATGCCGGTTTCCTCACGATGTTTGCCTTCACCGTTTTGAGAGCAGTGGTGATGATTTGCATAAAGTAAAACTATTGTCTGGTTCGAACCTTATCTGAATATCAGTATTTTGCATGATGCGATTGCCTAAGTGTATTCCACAACCCAGTTACTGGGTAACAAGAAGACCCTTGGCAAGACTGGTTGTCAGATTTTTGGGTTTCTGACACCAAACAACAACTATCAAACAACACCCAACCGTTGTGATCCTTGATAACAACTATCAAAGATCTACAAATGTCATCCGGGACCAACGGTTTGGAAGTGCTTTCCGAGGTATGGAGGAGTTTCAGTATGTAGGCCTGTCAACAAGTACCAGGTACTTAATAAAATAGAAAATAGTCAGTCAACTCTAAGCATCTACGAGCCTTTCAATTCCTACAACGTTCTCACATTCACGAAATAAAAGAATTTATAATATAAAAGAAAAGAAAAATTAAAACATCTATTCAGACCATATGGACAATGGTTACTTGGTGGCACGAAGTTCGTGTTAATTCGGGGACCTGAACTTGTCGAAGGGTTATATCTCTTGTGGTGAACGTGTATGTTATATTATCCTGATCAGTAAAATAACGTATCTTTGTAAAAAACGTACTTATCGATGTTTATTTTTTATTTATTTTTTACATAATTTTTTTATTATTTGGCATTTTATACAGACATTTCTAATTTTTCACCTCTTTAATAGCGGTTGTAATGGGAATAATTTCACTTGGTTTTAGTAGGTTTTTATATTTTATCCTATTTTTATTTTGTAATGACTTGACTTCGTAGGCCTTGTAGACTTTAGATCTGTAGACCATTTTTTATTTTATTAAGTATCTGGTACTTGTTGACAGGCCTACGCTGTCCTCTCATACACTGTAATTTGAAAACATTTGTAAAAACCAATTATTTTGAAAAAGAGTAACCGTGGAGTTTCTTGCCGGTTCTTCTCCATAGGAAACGACCAATTGGAACCGTGCACCTAGCTTCTGACGTTTCATAAGTGCCCATGTAGGTTTATGTGAAATAAAATATTTTGATTTTGATTTTGCCCATGTAGGTTTATGTGAAATAAAATATTTAGAATTTTTTTGATACCCTCCCAGCGTGCGCGGCGGCGGCGGCGTGCGACGCGGACGCGCGGCCGGCGCTGTGGGGCTCCGTGGTGGCGTGCGGCGGGCTCGCCAACACGCCGGGCTGGCTCGAGCGCCTCAGCAAGGAGCTCGCCGCGCGCGCGCCCTCCAGCCACCGCCTCAAGAGCCACGCCGCGCCCAACTCCACCGAGAGGCGGTTCGCGGCCTGGATCGGTGAGATCAAAGAGATACACTATTATTTGGGACGACACACCGAGCGCTGCTGCTGAATATGAGGTCCTGGGTTCGATTCTCGGGTCGGCCAAAGTGTTATTATGTTTTTCCAACATAATAGCAACACCCCATGGGACCAATGATCAATGGGAGCAATGTCCCATGGGACTTGAACATAAACATGGTGTACTATAAGTACACCTCTGCCCTACCCTACAGGCAAACAGGCGTTATGTTGTGTCAAACGAACGTGTCGAACATAAAGAGAAGAAAAAAACGCATTTTAAGAGTGAAGTCCCTCGCTCAGAGCTTTTCAAAACACCTAAAATATGTTCAACGATTATTTATAACTAGCTGCGCCTCGCGGTTTTACCCGCATGAGTTTCGATCCCATGGGAATATCGGGATAAAAAGTATCCTATGTGTTAATCCAGGGTGTCACCTACCTCCATACCAAATTTTATCAAAATTCGTCCAGCCGTTTGAGTGAAGAAGTAAAAAACATATAAACACACACCCACAAACTTTCGCCTTTATAATATTAGTGTGACTAAGTAGAAAACTTCGTTCAGAAAGAAACATTTAAAATTCGATCAGATTTTCAGTCGAAACTTTATTACAGGGAGAGTTAGGAATAAATTTTAAAAACTCTTATAGACCGCTGACTTTCAGATTATCATCGAAAATTCGATGTCCCCGGATATTAACCTACTATCCGGCATTCGCCGAGTATTGATAAAGTATCCGGTATCCGCCGAGTATTGATAAAGTATCCGGTATCCGCCGAGTATTGATAAAGTACCCGGTATCCGGAAGGATAGTAAAATTCGGCCGGATACTACATACACACATCAAAAGTGTCTAGGGATCAACATATATTTTTGCAATAACTTTTCTCCTGATTGATATTAATTAAAATTTTCTTTAAGGATTCATCAAATAAAGTGTTTTCGTTTGTCACAGTAACGATAAACCAAGTCACCTTTGCATTAATAAAGAAATTTGCCATTTTCCTAATAAAGGGATTTTTGACATTTGAACCACTAACACAAAAGTCTGAAATAACAGTTTTCTTTAAAATTTTATTGGGTAACTTAAACAATTAATAATCCGTGTTTCTACCGCGAACACTAACAACACAAGAACATCGGTTTGGCATACTCAAAATGAGTTCATCCAAATCACGCTGTGGAATGGCCGCCCATGTTCGTTGCAACAACAAAAAAAGGTCTTCTTGCGACTGGATACCCTCCATATTCGGCAGAGCTCTTCTCTGTAGCATATCCCATGCATGCTCAATCGGGTTCAAGTCTGGCGACTGAGCAGGCCAGGGCAGGACATTGATGTTAGCTGCGGCGAGAGTCTGTCTTACAACTCTTGCGGTGTGCGGTCGTGCATTATCATGCATTAACTGAAATAAGGGACCGATTTGCACTTGTAGAGGAACGATGACGTCTGATACAATCGTCTCAGCATAAATTTGAGCGTTGAGGTTGCCTCTGATCCAAATCAACTCAGTTCTTCCGCCGATCCAAATACCCGCCCATACCATGATGGTTCCACCACTATAAGGATGGACTTCCTGGCAGGATTTTAATCGCTGTTGGCGTCCAGGGGTTCTCCAGTGTCGTATACGTCTTGTATCCGGTCTCATACCAAAACGAGATTCATCAGAAAAGCACACGAAACGCCATTGTTCTTCTGCCCAATTTCTGTGTTCAAGAGCCCATTGATATCGAATCCTACGATTGTGCATTGCTATAGGTGGTACCCGTAGCGGTCTTCGGGAGTGAAGGTTCACTTCATGCAAGCGGTTTCTGACTGTTTGGTCGCTAATTAAGTTCCCTGAAGAGTGATGAAGCCTCACGGCTAACATCATGGCGGTTATTGTTGGAGCTCTTCGAGTTAAGATTTGAATGTATCGGTCTTGTCTCCGTGTGGTGCAGCGATACCGTCCTCCATGGCGCTCAGCCACGGTACCAGTGCTTCGGTAACGTGTCCAAAGTCGACTGATAACACTCTGACTTGTATTCAGAGCTAAAGCCACAGTACGTTGCCGGGAACCAGCTTCTATCATTCCCACGGCTCTGAGCATTTCTTCCCTGCTTAAATGACGTCGCCGCTCCATAATAACGTTGGTTTTAATCAGTAGTAGGGAAACAGTAGCACTAATAATGTCTTCAATGCGTTGTATGTTTTTATAGGGAAAATATTGACAGCTGATTTTCATCTTTTACTCGAATTTGATTCACAGTTCCTGATTCAAATTATGAAATGCACCAAAAAGGATCCATATAAATTTATAAAATCATAAATTTATTACAAAGCCACATCTCAATCTCAAGAAATCCGCATAAAAATGCTTGATCCTTAGACACTTTTGATGTGTGTAGTTACCGGATACTGGATAATTATCGGATACACTTTTCATAAAAAATATTCAACAAGATTTTTTTTTCTTTTTCCAGGAGGTTCAATCTTAGCATCAATTGGGTCCTTCCAGCAGATGTGGATATCCTCACAGGAGTACGATGAAGGGGGCAAGGGACAACTCGAAAGGAAATGTCCTTAGAACAGCTGTTTATACTTAAATTACAGTCAAAAAAATTAATTGTTATGCAAATTGACTCACTACGTCAATTTTCCGTATTATACATAGACAACTGTCAAAGAATGACAGTTGTGATTGGTCGTCAATTAGCTAAACAGTTAATTTCCTTGACTACATACGACCATATTGTTGAAGATAGCGTAATATTCGACTTATTAGTAGAAGCGTGAGGTTATTATAATAGCGTGAAGTTATCTTTACAACTAAAATATTGGGAAACTAAATCATATCGCATTTTTTTCGTAATATTACGTTATCTTCAACCTTAAAATACTTGGTAGAAAGTGAGGCTTCCCAACAAAAATATCTTGATTTAACAAAACTACAACTTCTTACATACTTACCCCCTTACTAATAAATCTTGTATAGCGTCTGTATACAGGGTTATTGGAAAAACACCAACAACCTCTTAAGAGGTCATTGTACTCATCATTTTGAACAACTTTTACTATGGGGCCAAACCTGAAATCGCGAAAAAAAATCAGAAAGAAAAAAGTTTATTTGGACACAATTCGTGAAACACAAAATACAAAATTAACAAAATAAAAAACTATGTTACAACAACAATAGTGTGTGCCTCACGGCTGCGCCAAAAAGGTTCATTTCAGCATTAATGCCAGACAGATGCTGTCTGACGCTGTTCCCTACATTTATGTTCGTATAACTCGTCAAAGTACGTTGCTCAAATACACGAGCGGCACGTTGTCGACGAGGGCGGTCGACGAGTGTCGACGGCTGCAGTTGCATCTACCGTTGACGCATGCCACTCGTGTGTATGAGCACTAACGTTAATAGATCTCGTCCTGACTGCGCATGACATTAGAGTCTTCAAATTCGTCTCTAATTTTCCCAAAGTTGTAGTAGCTCAACGGGCCGCAACTTTAACATTACGTGGGCCGCCTCACTGCCTACCTCTTAACGTTAAGATGTAGTTATAAATTAATTTTAATAACGTCAGTGTGAATGATATATTTGTATTATAATTAAATGGATTTTTTAATGACTGAGAATAAATAGATTTAAGAAAGTTTTCAGTTTTATTTGAGCAAAGGCTTACCCTTATAAACTGAGAGTTGGCGATTCTTAAAATATACGTGGGTACACCCTGGACGGGGGAGAACAGTGGTATCGGCCCCGACTTACGAGTTGTAGGTCGTGAGTTCGAACCCAGACAGGCGCTTTACTTTGTGTAAATAATTTCAACACCACTGCTCTCAAAACGGTGAAGGAAAACATCGTAAGGAAACCGGCATGTGTTGGAACAAAAAATTCAAATACATGTGACATCTACCAACCGGCACTGGGCCCGCGTGCAAAGACTACAATATGATGCTGTATAACCCGCGTGGTGGATTACGGTCCACTCCCTCTCACAGAGACGAGGCCTGTGTCCCAACAATGGGCATATTACAGGCTGATTACGCTTATGCACCCTGGACAGCCAGCCCCGCTCCCATCTTGCCGACAGGCAGATATTTTTATCACGACATCAACTACCAGTCTTACCAAGCGGTATCTCAGTAACCGAGTTGTAGAATTCCGATAGGCCATCGCTCCATGTAAAGTACTGGTATTCAGCTCCATCCGGTTAGACTGGAAGCTGACCCCAACATGTTTGGGATAGGGTTAGGCAGATGATGATCTAATCTCATATAGTAATTGCGGATAGACGATTTGTCACCTTAAATAAACTCACAAATAAATAAAGAAACCATTTATTTTACACAAGCATTATTTTTTAACTTACAATATCAGAAATAATCCTTATAATAAACTTTGTAGCAAAAATGGCGCAGCTTTGGCTTTTAATCATAATTATATTAAAACTTAAACATAGATGTTAGCAACAGATTCAATTGATATTATTATTTGAGGAAAAATCTTTTTCATTTAAGGCTGATTTTTCCAACGCCAAATAATTTTATCTGAGGAATAATTTTGAATTTTTGACAGTTCTTCCATACAAAAACTGTCAGACGTCAACTTTATTCCACGAATATAATTATCTGTCGATTGAAAAATCAGCCCTTATAGTAGATATAAAGTACAGTAAGTATAGATTTATATATTTTACAAGTTTGAATATTTTATTTACAAATAATTAAATGCAAAATGCAAGTTGAGAAGCCGTTAGTAATTAGTAGAATATTAAATTACTACATGATTCTGCAAATGCGTTACTCATTGAAGTTTCATAAATTGATTCCTAGGAAAATTCTCTCAGCGTTAAAAAATAAACTGCAATACTGACAATCAGACTACTTTTTTTTATCTAATTTTGGTTAAATTCTAGGACTAGAAAGTATATATTATTTATTAGAGATGAAAGGGATATCGGGTAACTATTCGGTCGGATAGTGGGTACGTAACTCAGTATCCGACGGGTATTCTAGAAATCAATGAAACGGATATTTTGGCCGCATATCCGTTTTGACGAACAACGGGGCCGAAAGTTTCGGGAGCGGCCACCGCGTACCAAAAGACGTAGGGTTAAAAAGCCTCCTGTGGGAGGCGACAAGGTGGTACGATTACCTTGTGAAGGTCGCAAGAATCCGCTGGATGCAAGAAGGCAGAACCAGTCGAAATGGCGGTGCTTGGGGGAGGCCTATGTCCAGCAGTGGACGTCTTTCGGCTGAAATGATGATGATATCCGTTTTATGAGATGGCCGGATAAACAGTAAGTATCCGTTTCATCTCAAATAATTTTCTAATCTAATGACAATAAATAAGCCATCATAATAACTATAATATCTATTCTATGCACATAAATCAGCGTAGGAACTTACATAAAACATCGACTTACAACTACAATACTATTCGGAACACAATTTAATGCAGTGATACTCAATATGCGGCCTGTTGAGCTCATCTTTGCTTTGCGGCCCGATGAGCTAATGCTGGGAATTTCTCAGCAGCAGCCCCAAGTCTGGATATGTGCCCGGTTGATGGCCCCCATTCAGTGGCGTAACTATACCGTTTGGGGCCCGTGGCAAATTCAAGGGATGGGGCCCTCCCTCAATGTACAGAAGCTCAACCAACGTTAGTTTTTTTTTTTACTAGCACTTTTCCGCAACTTCTTCCGCGTAGATTTAATATTTTCCCCTACAACATTTAACACCTGACTGCTTCGTTGGTCTAGTGGTCGCAAACGCTACTGCTGAGCGTGAAGTCCTGTCCAAAAAATTAGACAAACAATGGGAAAAAGGTGCAAAATGTTCGAAACCTGAATTAAGTCCTTTGTTGCACATTTTTTAAAAAAAAGTTCGCATTTATAAACTTATGTTAGGATCCTCCTGTGCTCATGGCCTTCTCGGGCCGGGGGCCCCGTCTGGCTGTTGGCCCGTGGCATTTTGCCCCAATGCCATCCTATAGTTACGCCACTGCCCCCATAATATGGGACTTGAAACTTAGCAGCGAAATGTGTAGGTGTACTATAGATACACTTCTGCCTCACCCTTCGGGGATACTGGCGTGACGTTACCTATATTTTTGCGGCCCAAAACAAAATGTTCAGTATCACTGTTTCATCGCACTGAGTCGCCTATTTAAAACACACAATAAGTAATTAATAGCTAGGTATTTAAAATTAATAAATAAATACCTACGTACATCTAATGAGATCATAAATTTAAACTTTTAACTATAAATATTTCTCACTGTTTCACTAAATATAAAGGAACTCCATCCATTATTTTGAGTGTAAGCAGGTACAGTAGTCGTAACGTAGATTGTATAATAAGAAACTTATTATAAACATATTTTTAATCTGCTTTACCAACTCCGGTTAACATTCTCCAGTAACCCGATGTAAGTTGTTGATGTTAAGTTGATGTAATACGTTTATTAGTAAGGACTAATAAACGTATTACATCAGATGAATAGTTACACACCGATTCCTCTCTTTCAGTCGTAAGTAATTTTACTTTCGAAAGAAGAAGACAAAGCGTTGTGTAACTATACAGACGCTATACAACGTTTATTAGTAAGGGGGTTAAGTTATAGTGTGTCATAAATATCGACGCAACATGTTACCGTGGATTCACTAAATGATTCCGAAAATTTTCAACGCGGGAGTTGTTTTTTTTTTAATATTGTTCCATACATTGTGACCGCAAAGGTATGGGACTGTTCATATTACGTAAACAATCGCCCTCAATTGAGAACTATGGTTTTGTTTAACAAAAATCTGATATTTTTTCATCAATTTTTACAATAATTGTAAAATTACTCAATAAAAGCCCCGATTACCTACCCTTTTTGATTACTTTAAATTATTCTCCATCGTATCAGATTTCTAAACGTAAAAATACCATGTTTATAACTCAATCACAACATTTCCTATCAACTGTTAAAGAAAGGCCTTGCAATCACCATACTTTAGCAGGTAAAGATCCTTTTAAATATTTTTTTATTTTTTCAAATATTTTTTCCGTCGATAAAATTAAGCTATGTTTCCCTCATTTCGTTATGTGCACATTATGAAGACTCACACTGTATTCGTATTAATTACATAATTAATTAATGATAGATATAAAAAAAAAAACGAAAACAGTAAAATTCGTTGAAATGGACACAATATTTTTTTGTTCAGTAAAATCATACTATTATGATTTTACTGAGCCTATGCTATTTGACAATGTAAAAAATAAGGTCATAATTATTGACACTCGTATAGATTATCGCTTTTAAAATCGATTTGCATTAATTTTACTACAAAACAATGTATTTTTTTTTTTAAAAATCCCGAAAAAACTTCGTCTTTTTAAATCTGGCGCCACGTAATCGAAAACGGTCTGGATTGGCTGAACTTATGATGACGTCATGATATAGTCAATTTCTGTCTATCGTTGACAGAACAGATGACTTTTGTCTAGTATCTCGACCGTTTCAACGTTTGTTTACGTGTATTGTGACGTCACGACGCCATTTTGTTAAAGATAGCGTTTTGGCGGCTTATTTAAACAGTACATTTTTATTTACTATTTTCTAAGAGAAATACATTATGCAATTTGAAGTAATAGAATTTTGTGGGCTCGTTAGACACCATTAAATAATCTGAGATGTTTATCAGAAACCAGTCAAATAGCCTATTGACGATTGATTTTAAATTGTAAACTAAATAACATTGTACATAAATTATCAAAATTGCACGGATTAACTTTCATAAGAATTTTATTTGATTATCAGGCAGCATTTTTTGTTTAATTAGTTTTAATTATTATTATGAGATCAAATTAAGGCTTAAACAAGGTATAACAGAATAAACGCAAGTCCTGAAAGCAATTTGTTCACAATTGACTACTGAATCGCTTTCAATAACTTTTAAAGGTAACTTTAAAAAAAACATTGTAATATGACCAATACCTTTCTGATACATGTTGTAGATAATGCTAAACCGCCATAGGCTGTCGTGTTAAATGATAGGTAGGTACTGGATAAACGGACAAATTCTAGTTGCTATTATATCTAAATATCAGGTAAATAGTCAAAGATGATATTTGAAGACTAGACATTTTAAGCATGTTGGCTCTCTTACCAGACGGTTGATTAGTGCACGTGTGGCGCACCTTGCAACGTAATCGCGTATCACACTTAGAGCCCGTTTCTCAAACGAAAATTATCGCAAAATTAATGTGACTTCTTATGCTCTACGCAGGCCATCCAGAGTAAACCACTTAATGAGCTTAGAGAAGCAAATTGTGGGATGAGAAGCATCCACCAGGCGGTGGATGCTTCCACCACCTGTGGTAGTGTGGTGGTGGGTGAGGAACATTTACCTCCCGGCCGTGATCTGCAGTGGCCTAAATGGGAAGCTCTCGAAGATAAATGGGAAGATTGCGAAGTGAGGGACTACTGACCCATCCAACACCCGCGCGAGTGCGGTGCCTCTAATCAGACCATGGCCCATTTGCCAGAGTGCCCTAAGTGCCCGTTCACCTGATCCTTGGATGCCCTAAAGAATGCCACTGATGCCGCAATAAACTTGGCCACCTACTGGGCTCAAACTTAAAAACATCGAAGAGTACCATAGACACGAAAAAAAAATTTGACAAATTGTCAAGCGCGGGTAAGCTGCTGGGATTGGCTGTTGATAAATCATTTAAGCAATCAGCAGTTTACGCGCGTTTCAACAATATTGCTTGCGTCATTTACGCTGTCATGCGTATTTTTCAAATATTTGAAATAATGGATTAGCAAATACTATCAAAATCCTTCGGATTGTGATTTTAAAGTGGGTTACGCAATTGGGATACTGTGCATTCAGCCCACTACCTTGTTTACTTGCAAATCTTTTAGCCACGGCATGAACTAAATTATAGCATGTTGCATTTAACTGTAGTGACCAACTTCAGTGGCAGTGGGCAGGGCACATTGCTCGCAGAACAGATGGCCGATGGGGCCGAAAGGTTCTGGAGTGGCGACCGCGTAACGGACGTAGCGTTGGGAGGCCTCCCACAAGGTGGTCCGACGACCTTGTGAAGGCCGCAGGAACCCGTAGGATGCGAGAAGCACAGAACAGTTCGAAGTGGAGGTGCTTGGGGGAGGCCTATGTCCAGCAGTGGACGTCTTTCGGCTGAAATGATGATGACGATGACCAACAGCTAGGATGGGATTATCGCAAATAGTTTTACAATAGGCGTGCCGCTACTTTTAGATGTAGTTTTAATTGTGATTTAGCTAACGAAAGTTTAGTAGTAAACCGCCGTAAAGTTTTTGTTACTTTCCGTATGTTCATTGTATGCTACAATTACATTGAGATGTTAGTTAACTAAGGTACGTTAATCTTGGTTAAGTTAACTGGCGAATAAAGCTGTAGTTAAATGATGGTTTTCGTTAACCATGGTTAAGTTACCTATGACTAGTTAAACTGTCTGTAAGTTACGGATGGTACAACGGTTAAACTGTAGTAAAGGTAACCACAGCTAACTGTAGTTTAGTTAACCATGTGTTTAGTAACTTTCTTCAATTTTCCGTGTGTTCATTGTATGCTGCAAGTAATAGGGTGGGTCAACAGATAGTTGAGCAGCACGGGAGTTCCTGCCGCTACCTCCAGCTGCAGTTTGTCCTCAGCATCTTGTTCCGTAGTGGTCGGCTCGTCTGACGACACGGACATCTTCTTGTCTATCAACATGTCTGTTGAGGTGTTGTCGTCGGGCACGGTGTCTATGAACACCTGGGGAAGAGACGATATTTAATGTATTTATTTATATCTTACTAGCTGCGCCCCGCGGTTTTACCCGCGTAAATGTCGATCCCGTGGAAATATCGGGATAAAAAGTAGCCTATATGTTAATCCAGGGTGTCAGCTACCTCCATACATAATTTCATCAAAATTGGTCCAGCCGTTAGAGCGTGAAGAAGTAACAAACATATTATAAACACACTCACAAACTTTCGCCTATAAAATATTAGCGTAATAAAAGCGTAGCCAAAAAAGACATCTATTGAGTTACCATACACAGTCACGAAACAGCGTCGTACATCAACAATATGGCATTCGCACGCTTGACTTGATGCCAGCATCCACCCGATGCCAGTGCCTCACCTCCTTAATCTCGCTCAAACCCCAATATCCGGTCGAATATCCGGCTATCCAGTTTATTGGGTTGGACGGATATTCATTAGGTATACACTATCAATCATAATCTAAATCATTTTGAAGGATATTGCTAGTCCATTGGTTCATACTTTCGACAAATATGTCTGCTCAACAACGTACATAACCCAATGAATGTTGTTGAACTGTCAAAATGAAACTCATTGCATTGCTACTGATAGTGTATTACGCAATTACACCACAGATCCTTTTACGAATTCGGGTAAAACGTGGTCTTAAGAGTGACTGTTAAGCGTGGGTTCCTGGACTGTCCATTTCCCCAGGACTGCTGCAGATCTACTCGCAATTACCACGCTCTTCTAGTCTTCTTATGCTGAACGTACCTCATCATCTTCATCTTCATCCGTTTCCGGCTCCTGCTGGTGCTGGGCCTCCATAGCTTCCACGACGTAGCGAGGAACGTAGCTGTCCTCATCAGAACTGTAGTCATCCTCGTCCTCATCACACTCGAAGTACCGGCTCTGAAAGTTAGATTTAAAGGGTTATTGGTAAAACATTAACAACCTCTTAAGAGGTACTTATCAGAACAACTTTTACTATGGGACCAAACCTGAAATCGCGAAAAAAAAATCACCTGTCCCTACATTTTGACGAGTTATACGAACATAAATGTAGGGAACAGGTGATTTTTTTTTCTTCGCGTTTGGTTCTTTCTATCTTGACCCAAAAAAAACATCAAACCTCTTTATTTTATCACTAGCAGCGCCCCGCGGTTTCTCCTTATGGGATAAACATATACCATAGCCGACTTTTTTATCGATATTTTTAAGATATACAATTCCGTAGTACGGACGCCAGCAGGTTAAGCTACCCGAAACTGTCACATTTTCGCAATCAACCTTGAACCTTAAGATGTAGCAATAAAGTTGAAAATCTATTAAAGAAATCTGACAGATTGTAGTAGCTTGATGTGCTGGCGTCTGTACAATAATTTGATCTATCTCGTAAGGTTTAGCCAGCGTTTGCAATGCGCACAAAAATATGTTTGTTACGACATCGCATTACAAATCTTTAAATTTCGCGTCTTTTCTCTACTATAATATGCATGTATTATACATATAAACCTCCCTCTTGAATCACTCTATCTATTAAAAAAAACCGCATTAAAATCCGTTGCGCAGTTTTAAAGATCTAAGCATACATAGGGACAGAGCGGGTTGCGACTTTGTTTTATACTATGTACCTAGTGAAAAGTCCCATGTAATAGGGGGCAAGCCTATTGCCATCAACCGGACACAAATCCAGACTCCGTATTGCTAATGAGAATATCCTGATACAAAAACTCAATACTTAACAGTTTGCCGACCGGGAATCGGACCCATTACCTCACGCTTTATAAGTGTATAGTCTATGCCCCACGCTCAGTAGCGCTTGCGACCACTGAACCAACGAGGTAGTTACGTATGTACAGATAGATGCCAAGCGTCAATTAAGCTACTACAATCTGTAAAATTTCTTTAATCGATTTTCAACTTTATCGCTAAATAATTAGGTTCAAAGATGATTGGGAAAATTTGACAGTTTTGGGTAGCTTGACGTGCTGGTGGTCTGTACCTGGAATCATTCGTGTGTAAACATTATAAACCGCTTTCTAAATAACGTAAGTCACTATTTCAGGTTGAATATTATGTTTCAGAAGCCGATTATTTTCTCCAACTATCTTCCGCCCGCGACTTCGTCCTCGTGAAATTTCACCCTCCCCCCATTCACCCTCTTAGGGGTGGAATTTCGAAAAATCCTTTCTTAGCGGATGCCTACGTCATAACATCTTCCTGCATGCCAAATTTCAGCCCGATCCCTCCAGTGGTTTGGGCTGTGCGCTGATAGATCACTATGTCAGTCAGTCACCTTTGAGTTTTATTTATTTAAGATTCAGCAAAATTAGTAGGCAAGTAGGTACCATCTGAGGTCAGGGGTGCTTCGTTCCTGAGTCAAAAACCCTATTGCTGATATTTCAATCTGGGAATCGAACCTTATACTTCATCAAATGGTTACGAGGATAAAAGTTCATGCTCGTCTATAATATATTATGTACAGAAAACAGCAAAAGTAGATGATCAAAGTCAGAAATTCAATACTAATTAACGGAGTTCGCGTCAGAACTGTGTGGCGTCAAAGTGATTCAAAAGTAGTCTACGTACTACGTAGTAAGTATTCTAAGTAGTAGTACTTCGACGCCACATAGTTCTGACGCGAACTCCGTTCATTAGTATTGAGTTTCTGATTTTGATCGTCTACTTTTGCTGTTGACTGTACCTAAAGCAAAAGTGCGCAGTGCTGCACGCCCCTAAACTATTTCAAGTTAAACAAATATCAACTTTATTTCAATGAAAATTAAGTTGATTTCAGAGTGACGAGCATTATTGACAAAGTTATAGAAATGTTTGAAGTTGTATCGTAAACTGAACTTTATTGTGTAGGAATTAAAGTTATTTTGCCAATAATTCATATTTGTTTACATTTTTGGCAAATAAATCGCGAATGAACGGTAGGTAGGTACCTATTTTTTATCAAGAGGCATTTTGTTTCTGCCTACACCAGCCCAGGCAGAAGCTACGTTTGGGGTCAACAAGCCGCTGGTATTGTATTTGCTTCAACCAGGAGTTAAGAAAATTAGTTAATTTTACTGGTTTTGGACTTGTGTACAGGGATACTCCTACGATAAAGGCTCCTTCAAACAGGCGCGACACGCGATAAAATCGCGCGCGACACAGAGGCACCGTAAGTCGCGCAACCAGTGCCGTAAATAGGGCGGTGCCAGCGGTGCCCAGGCACAGGGCGCAGACCCTGGAGGGGCGCAGAAATGACCAGACCTGGGTCACTAACAATACCTATTATTTATTTATTTATACGTGTGGATTCGCGTCGTCCGCGTATATTCTTCTTACAAATAAATAATAATCGTAAAAGTTTGTGAAGAATGTGATATCGAAGACGATTTTCCTGAAAAGCGTAAAAAGCGTCTTTACTCGCGTAAAGAGGTCCGCAAGCTCTTTGAGAGATTGAGTGCGGGCCACCTCGTCGGGCACCTGGTGAGGACGGGGCCGGATTTGGCGGACAGCCAGTTTGGCTTCCGCAAGGGGCGCTCGACGGTGGACGCCATCATGCGCCTGAGAGCCCTCACGTTGTCATGTCCCGGGGTGGGGTCGTCGTGGCGGTGTCACTCGACTTCGCCATCGCGTTTAACACCCTGCCCTGGAGCTGCATTGTGGAGGCACTCCGGTATCACCGGGTGCCGACCTACCTCCGTCGAATAGTCGAGGCGTATTTGACGGACACAGCCGTCATCTACCCCGGTCGCGACGGGGAGTGGAACCGGCGAGAGATGTCGTGCGGTGTACCGCAGGGATCGGTTCTGGGGTCGTTCCTGTGGGACATCGGCTACGACTGGGTGCTGTGGGCCGACCTCCCTGATGGCGTCAACGTGGTTTGCTACGCTGATGACGCGCTGGTCCTGGCGCAGGGGAGGTCGCATCAGGCGCGGCCGACGCGATGACACGCGGGGTTGCGATAGTCGTGGAGAGGATCCGGCAGTTGGGCCTCGAGGTGGCATTGCATAAGTCCGAGGCCATGTCGTTTCATGGGCCCCGGAACGCGCCACCATTGGGATCCCAACTAACGGTAGGAGGGGTTCACATCGGCGTCGAGACAACGATGAGGTACCTGGGTCTCGTCCTCGACAGCCGGTGGAACTTCGTCGAGCACTTCCGACGTTTGGCCCCTAAACTAGAACGGGCCGGGACCGCCTTCAAGCGGCTCTTGCCCAACCTGAGGGGGCCAAACGCCTCCTGCCAGAGGCTTTACGCGGGGGTCGTGCAGTCCATGACCCTATACGGGGCCCCGGTGTGGGCGCGTTCACTGCGGCGGCGAGCCGCCCACTACCTGAACGCGCCCCAGAAGGCTTATCCGGGGCTACCGCACGATCTCGGGCGAGGTCAAGGCCGGCAAGGAGGCAAGCCTCCTTGCCGGACTGCCGCCATGGGATCTGGATAGTCCTCGCGCGCCTGTATTAGTGGCGCGCGGAGGCACTACGCCGGGGGGAAAATCCGCTTCCGCGGCAAATCGCGGCGGAGCGGACGGATTTCCGGCGTGACCTCATGGCGACATGGAAAGAGCGACTGTCGCAACCCAGCGCAGGGTACGCCACGATAGTGGCGATAAGACCCCTCTTTGAGGAGTGGCTAGAGAGGCACCACGGCACCCTCACCTACCGCCTGACGCAGATCCGCCTGACACGGAAGTTTTGGGAGGTTCCTGCACATCATCAGGCGGGAGGAAACGCCCGGGTGTCACCATTGCCAGGATCGCCCAGAGGACACGGTGGAGGTCTGCCCCGCTTGGGCGGAGCACCACCGTTTCCTTGTAGAGGCGATCGGCAGCGGCGGCGACTTCTCGCGTCCGGCCCTGGTGTAAGCCATGGTCCGGGGCGAGAGGGAGTGGGAGGCAGTCACCTTCTTCTGCGAAGCAGTCATGCTAGCAAAGGAGGTGGCGGGACGGCTCAGGGAGAGAGCCTCCCGTCCCAGCCGCCGCGGGAGAAGCTCCGGGCTACGGGAGCCGCGTGACGACTCCCGGCCTCCGTAGGCGTGGACCTGCGGGCGGAGAGTAATGGGTAGCTCACCGTCCGATCAGAACCAGGCCCGTGCCGGACGGCGCGTACGTGTTCCACGCGCGCCTTAAAGAGATGTCAGCATCGAGGAATGGGCCCCTTAGGACCGAAGCCTGCCGGGTCAGCGGGATATTGTCCCAAAGGGTTACCGCTGGCCCGGAACATAAAGGGCTAAGGAAGGAACACGGGTGGGTTTTAGTCAGTAAGAGTATGATACTCCCTTCCGCTCCACCCAGAGCGGGTCATTTGATGATCTCCCATCCGAAAAAAAAAAGGGCGCTGATATAGCAGCTCGCACCGGGCGCATAAAAGGCTAATTACGGCACTGCGCGCAACGAATGGTGCCTTTGTGTCGCGCGCGATTATATCGCGTGTCGCGCCTTTTTCTGATTGATGTTCGATACGGTACGGAGCCGTATTGAGTGTATGCTGAACCTAAAATCTAATCCAATAACCAATAGCCCTCCTTTCATGTACAGTCGCCAGCACATCAAGCTACCCGAAACTGTCAAAATTTTCCCAATCAACTTTGAACATTATAAGTCATCATCATCTGCCTAGCCTTTTCCTATGTTGGGGTCAGCTTCCAGTCTAACCGGATGCAGCTGAATACCAGTATTTTACATGGAACGACTGCCTATCTGACCTCCACAACGCAGTTACTGGGTAATACGATACCCCTTGGTTACTTGGTAAGACTGGTTGTCAGACTTTCCGGCTTCTGACTACCCGTAACGACTGTCAAAGATCCACAAATGACAGCCGGGACCAACGGCTTAACGTGCTTTCCGAGGCACGGAGAGGTCTTGAAATGTAAAGATGGTCACCCATCCACGGACCAACCGCGGCAAGCGTAGCTTAACCTGATCAATCGACCCGTGCCGGTTACCTACTACTTAGCCACAAGCCTCTCCTTTGAACCTTATAAGTACTGTAGCGATATGGCGTCTGTACTAGCAATGACTCATCATCATCATCCTCAGTCCTACCCTTATCACAATTTATTAGTAATAGTCTTTTTCTTCCACACTTCTCTATTAGTCGTCATCTCGGTAGTCACCCCCTTTCTAACCATAATACCTTTCACACAGTTCATCCTTCGTGACATTCATATTCAACGACATTTTCCTCATTACTGCGCATCACGTGCCCATGAATAACTCAACTAAAAATAACTAAGTGCCTACATTGTTCTCTGAAGATAAGTAGTATGATAATGGCGCCAATTTAACCCACTGAGTAAACCACCAATACCCATCACACGATACTAATATTAATGCGTAACAATATTATCTTTATTGCGCGGATGTCCCATCCCCGCACGTGTATGGTCATAGGTCATGACTAAGTACTTTAATCTGGGTAATGGGCACAAATATAGAGGCTGATCTCATCCGTGTTCGTGTCATGCTAATTAAAAAAAGTATATCCCGAGGTTAAATCCATTTCGTTATACGTCGACGCTTTATAAGATAAAAGGAAAAGTTATTTTGTATTTGGCCAGCAATGTATGCTTAAAATCAAGTGACGCAGTGGATTGACATTTCATTGACAGTTGACAGACAGACGTTATTTACGAAAAGTTGGTACGCCTGCGTTGTGAAACCACGTTCCGTTTGGTATGGTAAATAAAAAAATAGAAAATTGTTAAGCATTTTTTCAAAGTATTTGCTAAATATTTCCTGATTTTTACACAAAATAGGTTTTTGTGATGGTACGGACGCCAGCACATCAAGTTACTACAATCTGTCAGATTTCTTTAATAGATTTTCGACTTTATTGCTAAAGCATAAGGTTCAAGGTTGATTGGGAAAATCTGACAGTTTCGGGTAGGTTGACCTGCTGGCGTCTGTACATTGATTGTTCGATATTAATTTCTACAGTTCTAAATAAGAAAAATTATGAAGTTACTGCAAGTCAAGGCGAAACGGAACGCAACCTCCAAATCACCAACATACAGAAACGAATAATTTATTCAGCTGTCAAAATGACGACAACAATTTTATCGTGAAAAAAATTACGAATCACTATCAAAACATTACTGAATCCCAGTGGAAATGAGACATAATCTTAGATAACAGTTGTGTGCAAGACTGTGCAACAGTTCAAACAATTAAATCAGACAGTGACATTGCTAAATTTAATGTAACATTTCCGCAATGTAAATCTTGACATCCTTTGTTTAAAAATAAGTGACCATGGCTGCAGCAATAGCGAATGATTCGCCTAAATACAGGAACAGTCTAATCTGCTGCAGCCCCAGTGTGGAAGCCACTTCTCGAACATCGACTTCGTCAACATCTGGGGGTGTTTCAGCCGACGAGGGTTACGACTCGAATTGTATACCAAAATCTATTGCGAATAAGAAATTGAAGATACACAGTTCTGCTACGAAAGAAGAGATAGAAAAAGCAATAATCCAGTGTAAGGAACTCGTTTTAAACACTGTCCAATGTTCCGACGAGCGAAAATGGCTTGTCAGATACCTCGTAGAGCTGAGACTAAGGCTAGAAGACTTAAAAGACAATCATGGGCTAGCTAGAGTCCAAGTCTCGATAAAAGGACATCATTTTGAACAGCAAACAAACCCTAGCAACCGAAAACAGTACTGTGATCATTGCAGTGGAGTCATTTGGAGTATTGTTCAAGGTTCTTACATTTGTAATGATTGCGGATACTTGTGTCATTACAAATGCGTTGACCACATATGCAGGGTATGCGCTCATGTTGTTATGACCGAGAAAGGGAGCTTTGAAATGAGTATATGTCCCGAAAAAGGGTTAGCAGCACAAGATTATAAGTGTGCAGAGTGCCAAACAGCATTAACTTTTAAAGACATGTGGAATGAGCCACGGTTATGTGATTACACTGGTTTATATTTCTGTGCTACGTGTCACTGGAATGATCTAGCAGCGATTCCTGCTAGAGTTATCCACAATTGGGACTGGGAGAAACACTATGTGTCTCGAATTGCTTTTCAAATGCTGAATTTATCTTGGATAAGACCATATATTGACATAGAGAGCATAAACCCGAAATTGTTTAATTTTATTGCTGAATTAGAATGGGTACATAAAATGAGGAAGGATTTAGAGTGGATGAGACGTTACCTATGTGCTTGTCCTGACGGTACGAACTTACTTTCACCGTTATTTGTACAGCTTGGCGATGTAAACAAAAAATACAGTATGAGCCATCTACAAGCTATCAACGACGGTTCCCTAGAAACCCAGCTAACCGAACTCACCGAGATATGCCGTTCACACATCACAAGCTGCGATCTTTGTTCCGGCAAAGGGTATCTGTGTGAAGTCTGTAAGAACAACGAGGTGCTCTACCCGTTTGATAGTGGAGCTTTAATGTGTGATAAATGTAACTCTATGTATCACAGAGGGTGCTGGCTGCGTAAAGGACAAAAGTGCCTCAAATGCACACGTTTGGAGGAACGAAAGAAAACAGTTGAAGAAGTGCAGGTAGATACTACGGACACACTAGAGTATGATATTGACAAGTTTGTGAATTGATCCATTTTTTTATGTGACTTTAAAATCAGTGGAAAAATTCTTATTGGCAAAGACCGCTTGCAGGTTGACGAATAAGTGTCAAAAAACTGTATATTGCTATTCATAATTATTGTTGTAACAAATTATATTTTGCTAAATCAATATTAGATAGGGAAAACTAATTTTAATTTTATACGCAAATATCTCGTGATGTGTCGCAAATCTGCAAGAAAAGTGTGTGTAAAATGAGATGATTGCGTTTATAAAATGTATGTTTGAGAAAACTTATCTTACAACTAATTTGTGCCTATATCTGCGACGCGTTATATATTGTAGCTTCGCGACAAAATAATCGCTTGATAGCAGATTTTAAATAAGGCTTTTAACTGTGCCGAGACAAGTATTGACAATACCAGAGAGCCTAAAAGTGGAAATAACTTAAATTTGCAAAATTGACTAAATAAAATTTGTGAAAAATCATTGTAAATTATCTATGACTATACTTAGGACAACTGTAAATGATATTGTAATATTCCAGTTGTCTTATTGACATGCAATAAAATTATATTAAACCTCTAAATCAGTTTTTTTTTTTTTTGCTTTTCTAGCAGACGCCATAGACAGACTCGCTGTGAACCATAATAATATAACAATACCATTGCCAAGTCTAAGCAGTACTAGACTAGACATTAAGGAGGTCAGATAGGCAGTCGCACCATGTAAGATACTGGTACTCATTTTGTCAAAGTCATATTTTAACATGACACTGTCCTGCAAATTGCAAAAAACGTAAGAAAATTTGAATTTCGCGGCCTACCCTGAGTACTTTCCGAGGCACGGGGATCACACCTCCAACCTAACTCCAGGCTGAGAAATTCCTAATGGAGAAACCCGGACCCATGGGCGTAGCTCGGGGGGGGGGGGAGGGGGGGGGGGGCAAGGGTGGTCAATGCCCATTCTAGAAACTGTTTAATCGCTTTTTATTAGGGTTCCGTAGGTACCTCTAAAGACAAGCAGTAGATTTTGACCAAGATGTAAGGTTTTTAGACTTGGCTTGGCTCTAAATAAGATCTGATAACTTTTTAACAGTGAACTACTTTATGTGGGCTTATTTATTACGAGGCGTCATTTATGATCTCTCATTAAATGACTGTGGTTAGTTAGTTCAGCTGGAAGGCTGCCCCCCCATATCCCTAGCTACGTCAATGCCCGGACCCCGTCCCATCGGACTATGAGAGTGAGGGATAGAGTGTAGGTACCCGTGTCTGCGTAGAAGCTTGTGCTCTATAAAATCTTCCACGTCGAAGAATAGTCTCCGTTGAGATTGGCTACCATAGTAATACGGTCTGGTGTCCGCAACTCCACGTCAATGCGCGTATTTTACGCAGTGCCGGATGAAGAGTAGGTACTTGATGCCCTAAGCAATCCACGCCTGTAGGCCCTCCTATCC
The DNA here is from genome assembly GCA_948474745.1 of Oligia latruncula. Classification (NCBI taxonomy): domain Eukaryota; kingdom Metazoa; phylum Arthropoda; class Insecta; order Lepidoptera; family Noctuidae; genus Oligia; species Oligia latruncula. The sequence goes on along the minus strand of OX419710.1, from coordinate 1,864,719 downwards.
ACTAGTCGCCTCGTATTTTTCCAAAACATCAACGAGCGATTTGTAAAGATTGGCGCACATCTCTAGCTAGAGTGACTTTTGGGTCTTGTAATATCTTGCTGATAAACAGCCTTTCATGTGCTAGCAAATACTGTTTCGGTGCTGTTTCTGCCTGATGGTGCCCCCCGAGACGTGATGCTCTAAGCAGTTGCTTAATTTGCTTAGGGGCGGGCTAATCCGGCACTGATTTTGCGCACGGGTTTGTCCGAAATGCGGTCTGGACAAAGAGAATGTAATCACCTGGACGACTATTGTAACGTAATCCTCAAAATAGAATCTTGGGTTGTTACATGTACAGGCTCGAGGTGAAGAAGTGCCTTTAGACACTCCTTTAGTTTCGTTTACGTGTACTGACATACTTTTTTTGCTAATATAAGCAGTCAAGCCAGTTTTTCATTCAAATTGATCCAATTACAGTTAATGCATGTCTGCGACCGGTTTTAAATAATGATAATAATGTGAATGACCCCTTTACATTATGTTGGACAATACAGAAGTACCAATATATAATTTTCTTTTTACTAAGGATCAGTTCACACCGAGACGCGACGCGACGCGCAGTTTTCAAGATAGAAATACAATCGCGTCTCGGTGTGAACTGACCCTAAGGGTCTCTACACTCCACTGGGCCTGTCGTGTGGTGTATCACGGCCCACTCCCCCTCACTTGAGAGGAGGCTTGTCTCCCAGTTAGTGGAAACATTATAGGATTATTATTTTATGTGTGTGAAGGAAGGGTCTTTCCAGCAGTGGACTGCGATAGGATGAGTGGATATTATACCTTTGTGTAGCGCTACATGTGGTCATCGAGCATTATAGTAATACTAGCTTCCGCCCGCGGCTTTGCCAGCGAGGTATGTCGATAAAAACTATCCTATGTCCTTCCCCGGGATGCAATCTATCTCTCTGCCAAATTTTATCGAAATCCGTTCAGTGGTTTAGGCGTGAAAAGGTAACATACAGACAGACAGAGTTACTTTTGAATTTATAATATTAGTATGGATGGTCATTGTGTGTGGTATGCCTATTGTTGCAAACCGTATGAGGAAAATATTAAGCAGAATGTGTCATTATTAAATAGCATGTACAGACGACAGCACATCAAGCTACCCGAAACTGTAAAATTTTCCCAATCAACCTTGAACCTTATGCTTTAGCGATAACGTTGAAAATCTATTAAAGAAATTTGACAGATTGTAGTAGCTTGATGTGCTGGTGTCTGTACATTCAAAGGGCATTGAAAATTTTTGTGGGGATGGCATAGGTACTTACCTGTCCGCCATTTTTTTTTTTCTAAATGGCGGCCTCGCATGAAATCTATAGGTACATATAAATGGATAGCTGACATGACAATGCAAACAGTCCGCCACCTATGTCGCTTACCTATTTTAATTTGTTTGAAGGTCCGTGGCATACCTATGCCACGGACCTTCAAAGCCATGTGTAAGTTGAATTGTGCTGTTCAGAAGAACAACGTGATCACACAGTCACGAAAAGCGACCTTAATTTATAATAAGGATAGATTATTAGACATATTAAGTACAGTACTATGCTAGCTTAGACATTCGACGAACTTTGAAGAGGCTAACGACCGACTGCCTGATCTTTCGAGAATTGGTCTTATGATAGCTTATGACGGCTTATAATAATTAAATGCTTCTACACATCGTTAACAAGCGATTATTTAGTCCAAACTCATCGATATTCGATAAACGACATTTTAAACGATGGATACTTTGTTTTATTCATACTCAAAGGTTTAAAAAAGACGTTAATTTTATACCTACTTTGCAATTTTGAACGCTTGATAATAATAACATTGAAAAGATCATGCTCAGATATTTTTGTCATGTTGAGAGGACGAGTGATTCGAGTGAAAGGCGACTAACTAAAGTAGTTAACAGCAGACGTTACGGGTCGTCAAAAGCCCGAAAGTCTGACAATCAGTCTTACCGAGGGGTATCGTATTACCCAGTAACTGGGTTGTGGAGGTCAGATAGGCTGTCGCTTCATGTATAACACTTGTATTCAGCTGCATCCGGTTAGACTGGAAGCCGACCCCAACATAGTTGGGAAAAGGCTAGGCAGATGAGATGATTATGTGTGTCGTTTACCCTCTCTCAAGTGTCTTCAAAAGGCCTACATGTTGTCTAGCTACAGCAAGATTTGAGGCGTATTTACCCTAGGGCCAAAAGGGCCATGGCCCGGGGCGGCAGCCTGCGAGGGGCGGTGCAAGCAGCACCTCGCGCTCAGCTTTGTGCGCCTTTCTTTTTGACTTAGGTACTAGGCATGAAGAAATAAATAAAAAATCTGTACTTAAAAGAATAATAAAAAAATATCTACGTTCTCGTTCCATTCTGAATATAGAAGCTGACTTGACAATGATGAGTTTGATAAACAATCTGTTCATCGGAAAAAAAATGTAAATATTGAAATAAATAATGTTTATTTCTTTGTATGGATAAATCATTCTTAGCCCTCATCGACACACTGGATTTTATTTTATATCTCATTAATTTTTTTATTAATTTATGGGGCGGCAAACCTTACAGGCCCAGGGCGCTGAATCTTAACATACGCCACTGAGATATGCAATATTGTATAGCAAGATATTGTCTCGTTGCTCTGCGTTGTTCGCGCGACTAATGAGCGTGAAGTTCTGGGTTCGATTCCCGCCGGGACAGCAGAGGCGTTGAATCAAGAAATTCTCGATTTTAAAGTATTCGACTCTATTTTCAGAAGCAGCCTAGAATCTGGATTTGTGCCTAATTACTAGCAAATACAATAGGGATGACCCGATATAACATGGAACTTCGAGCTTGGCTGACGAAATGCGGGTGTTCTATTCTACACCTCAGCCTACTACTTTCGGGAATGCAGGCGTCATTGTTTCCCAACAGACTATTACTTGGCACTCGTGTTCTATTAACCTTTTGACCGCCACAGTCAAGTATAGATGATAAACCAAAATGTGTCCAGCACGCCACGGTTCGAGTCGACTACATGACAGACTGATGCCGAGGGCACGTTTTTGATTTTTTGACGTGTGGCGATCAAAATGTTAATAAACTCAGTTCTTTAACAAAAAGTTTTAAATTGAGATAAAGGAAATTAATTTGTGGAAGAACATCTAGAGTCTTACCACAAACACTCATTGTCGTATTCACAAACATTACTGTGAGGTATCAGTGTATCACAGTGCGCGGACGCACAGCCGCACAGGGTCCCAAAAACCTATTCATAGACAATTAGTGGTTTATGAATTGAAAGATTGAAAAATGCCATACTTCGCATAGTATTGCTACTTAGACAAGTATTGTTTGTGAATACGGGTGTTAGTAGATACTTGTTCAACGCGTGTCTACTGTCAGTTTACCGTCAAACTTCATACATTATATAATCTCCTGTTGAACAGTTGCTTAGCCTAAACAACTGACAAACACGGGTTTGAAGGAATAAAGCTAGATTCTACTTGATCCCAATAAACATTAATATTAAATAGGTAGTACAAATCCCACTAACCTGACATTCCAAACACCTACAACTTTCTCTGTAGGTACAGGTGTTGGTCAACGCGTTGTCAATGTGCCGCAGATAGATCTCGTCGTGTGCCCCGCGCCGCTTGCGACGAGCCAGCGACCACAGCAGCGCTAACAGCGTGCCGCGGCCTTTGGCACACTTTGTGGGACCGCTGTCAACAACACATCCATTACTACAAAGGTTTAAAACAAATCTGTTCAACAACGCAATGAAGGTAGCTGAACTGTCAAAATGAAAGGCGTTTTATTTTACTCAAATAGTTGATACTTGTATAATCAGCCTATAATGTTCCCACTGCTGGGACACGTGCCTCCTCTAAGTGATAGGAAGCTGTTGGCCGTAATCCACCACGCGGGCTCATTGCGGGTTGGTAGATGTCACATGTCTTCGAATTTTTGGATCTAGGACATGCCGGTTTCCTCCCGATGTTTTCCTTCACCGTTTTGAGAGCAGTGGTGATGAAATCATTTACACAAAGTAAAGCGCCTGTCTTGGTTCGAACCTACTTACCCAGACTTACAACTCGTAAGTCGCGGCACCACTATCCCTGCATGATAGTTGATATTTAGTATATAATTATTTACCTGTTCCCCACATTGTTCAGTAGCGCTGGTTTCATATCCTCCGCCTCACAGAGTGCGGTGGTACTCTGTCGTCGACGTGAACGAAGCATGCTTTCGGATTTCTCTTTCTCGTCCGTCACTGTTAAAAGAAAATAAGTAGTTAAAGACATTGAGAAAGTAGCAGTTTGTATGACAATGGTTAGGCTGTACTGGGAGTCCTGCTGTTAAAATTTCATCCTGATAGCTTAGGTGAAGTGAGCAGCCTGTCGGGGGAGTGCATCCCGGCCATAGGTAGAGGTGGAACACCGCGGTGGTTTTAGCCGGTAAGAGTCCGGCATGCCCCTCTGTCACCTCCACGATGGAGGAAGTCCAAGTCCAGGAGGATTTCCACCGCGCACCAAAAAAAAAAAGGTGATATGAGCTGTTATCCCATCGATGCTGGGGATTGACACTATATATGACCTTTCACTTCACCTAAGTTTTCATGGTGAGATTTTTACAGAATACATCAGCTGGTCGTCGGAGCAATGCTTGGTAGAGCCCTATGCGCAGCTGCAGTAAGGCTAGTCTGCAGACAGGTCAAAGAAGGTCAATGCTACTGATATGGTGGTGATGATGACACATGTTTTTTTTGAGGTGGTATGTTTCAAATGGTCCTTCTATAACGTCGATATCAGATGCGATGCGAGTCTTTAAGACTAGTGAAGGTTCATCTTTGTGTCATTCCACGTTCATATGACACCTACTAAATTACATAAAAATAAATGTTCGTCCGCTCCTTTCATTTAATTTTTCGATCATTCGTTAGGAGAGTAAAAAAATGCAGTGTCGAATCCAACATCGTTGGATCGGTATACTAATGAATTCATTTTGTGTTCAGAGTTTCAGAAAGATGTCGAATCAAAGGCAAAAATAAAAAACAAGTGAAGCCTCTGTTATCGGCTTAACAGGTAGTTACTCGATTTTTCGACTTATAAAAACAATCAAAAAGTGTTATTGGGTTTTTCCATCTGAAATTACTCAGCAGCAGCCTCGAGTCTAGATTTGTGCACGATTGATGGTAATGGGCTTGCTATATTACATAAATATAACTGGCGAAATGTAGGTGTACTATAGGTACAGCTCTGTGTTAATAAAAATCCACCAAATTCATAATGTTACAAGACCATACCTGAAACGTCCTGCTCACAGTAGCCCCAGCGATCGTTATCATCTCTCTTCTGGTCTGCGGGCCACAACTCCTGGACCGATGGGTTCTGATAGATGGTCTCCGTGGAAGCGTTGCCGTTTTCCGCGTCGAACTGAGTCTCTGGTTGGTTGAGGACCTGGGGAAGCATTCAAGAATAAACATGTGGGGACAACCTACACGCCATCTACATAATAAAAATCTTAAATTCATTCATTCACTGACAGACAACGTACAGTCTAAGCGGACGTTCGCACGGACGTAAAATTATCGCGGCGGAATTTTATCGCGCAATGGATTTTCAACGCACTTCTTAGCGCCGAGAGTTGAAATTCCAACAGTGTGGTTTTTTGACGCGCTGGGATACGATCTGTTGGATTCTCAATGCTTGGCTCAACACCGAGAGTTGAGTAACACGGTAATGAGCCCTAAAAAAGTATTTTTTTAAATGCATTCCTTAAAGGGGTTAAATAGGGGATGAAAGTTTGTATGGAAAACTTACGTTCGTTTGTATTCGATGGGAAATCCCATTGGGTATAAGGCTTGTAATCTAACGTCATATAAATGCATCGTTTTCAAGGTACGGATCCTTAAAAACAATGGAACGACGACCCAATGGGGACGCCCAACGAGCGGAGAAAGCGGGTTAAGCTATTTTTAAAACCGTAAAAGTTATTCAGTTGAAATTTTCTCAGAATACGTGTTACCATAGCAGTGGCCCAGTGGTATTGGCACCGACTTACGGTCGTAAGTTCGAACCCAGGCAGGCACTTTGCTATGTGTATTTAATTTCATAATCACTGCTCTCAGAACGAACGGTGAAGGAAAACAACGTAATGAAACCGGCATGTCCTAGAACCAAAAATTCGAAAACATGTGATATCCACCAACTCGCACCGGGTCCGCGTGGTGGATTACGGCCCACTCCCTCTCATAGAGAGAAGGCCTGTGTCCCAGCAGTGGGAACAATTATGCTACGTGTTACTATGACCTCTATCATGGAAAATGATAAAAGGAAAACGATTAAATCTTGCAGTGCTTAGCTTTATTCGTTGGGTAATAAACTCGCTAGCCTTCGTTTACCTAGTTCGGACCGTCTTATGTGTGGCCAGTGGCGAACATTATTGGAGCCAGAGCGAAGGTTAGCACGTTACCTACCTACCCTACGTTGGTTTCCGCAAGGTGATTTGTGAATCATTCATTATGAGATGAGTGCCGGTTAAAAACCTTGTCGTATTTCTAGACAGGCACCGAGCAGGCCGTATGTTTAAAAAAAACTTTTATTGTTGGGTCGTAACTCGTACAGCTTTACAAGGATCTTTTGGTAGGTGGCCAAAATCGGAACTAACAACGCCGCCATCTTGTATTTTCAATACATTTCACAAAATAATTGCACAAAATGTTTACCAACATCGCACCCTGTCAATGTCATTAAAGCGCCAAAAGATCGTTGTTGTAAGAAGGGAGTTTATGCTACTATTTTATTCTGTGGTAAAACATGATTTTGATGCTTGACTTATTCATACTCAAAGGCCCTTAATTTTAGTGCGAGGATTTAGTACAATAATATATTTATAGAAATTACTAAATATTTACCTGATAATGTGCTCGCGTGCCTAGAAAGAATACTGCACCCGAACCGCCAGTTGCCATTTTATTCTGAAAAATAAAAAATATTTACGCCCGTAAAAATTTGTACGCCAGGAAACACGTAATACTAACGTAATTTCGACAAAATAATGCTTAGTAATGTTGATACGTAATGTTTTAAATAAAAATATTATGTTATTTAGCTGTTTCGATATAAGGCAATTAAATAATTATCTTGCTGTTGACTACAAAATATGCGCGCTAGGGCGCTTCTCATATTTTTACGTAATATTAGAACTACAATTGAGTTGTATAAAGATGTAATTATAGAAAACAATCTATAATATCCAATTTACTGAATTAACAACTAACTAATTGATTACAACACATAAAAAATTAAGTAATAAAACTGACTAGCACTGTGTTCGTAAAATCGCAAAAAATTATGGGAGACATACCTCAACACAAATCCTTTTTTAACCACTATCTTTTAAATGAATGATAAAATAATATAAACTACTAAATTATAACAAAATATGCTTGAAATGAATAAAAAATCATTTTAGGAGATTTGTTGTCGCGTTGATAACTTTGACAAAGCGAATTTGACATTATTTTGACTTGCGCAGTACATCCCTATGCATTTGCCCTTCGGGGTTGTCAGAAGCAAGGGAAAATATAATTTTCGGGAGATGTTGTGTTTTTCTAGTTAACCTAGTTCTAATAATAAAAGTAAAATTTAGGTTTAAACGTGCTACACATAATTTCAGTAGTTTATTATAGAGTTGTAGAGCTACGAATTCACAATGTATATGTATGTGTATTGTACTGAAGAGCGCCATCCAGATTCTTTTAGGTGAAATAAGTTCAAACTGTGTTTCGCCGATAAGAGGACAGATTTTGCAGTTTTAGTCGCCTGTTGAACAAGAAAACTCTTGTAGGCTAACACAGATGTCGTTACAAAAGGTAAGAAATACGAATTTTGATTTGATTCTTTTGTTTTGCTATCCGAGATTCAACAGTTTCGTTGATGAAAATAAAGTGAAAAAGTAGAAATAGGTACCAACAAGATTCTAGTTTGAATTTTTGCTTATGAAAATTCGTTGGACTTTCAAAGTTAATTTTATATGTTAGCTTTGCTTTTGAAATGAAACGAAAATATGATTATATGAGAGTCGTCAAAAATTCAACGGTCAACAGTGTCAACAAATAGGAGATGACTCTACCGGAAGTTATTAAATTCAAATAATTAATTTAATAAGATAAAAACATCTAAGAAGTCTACAACCGACTCTATTTTTTTTATTCTGTTTTTCCTTTTTATCATTATACTTAGAACAAGTTTGGCTCTATTACTTTTTATCATCTAAAGTTTTAGTCAAAACAAAAACCAACTAAAAAAAGGAGTCAAATTAACCACACAGGTGCTGTAAGCATTCAATGTCAAGTTCAAGCATTCGTCATTCTCCTGAGTCGCGGGTATTCCAAATACAGTCTAGCAATTTCTTCTAGTCGACAGAATGGCAAATGTTGAAGTTTGTTTTTACGACTGAGATCGTGTATGTCAGAATAATATTGTGCTGTGCATTTGATTGAAGTGGATGCACTGGACCACTTTACCTTGTGGTAGCGGACTCCCTGTTGTATAAAGCTAAATTGTAGACCGTGTTCAAAGCGGTGCGAAAACTTTGATTGCGAGATGTAGGATTGTAGGTTAGTTTTAGAGATCAGAGGCGGCTTTTTTTGTTTTATTTGGTTACTTTATGTAGTTATTAAATTAAATAAATAGCATTGTAATCGAGAAGGGTTTAGAGTCACAAATGGTTTGTTTATCAAAAGCCTCTATGATGAGCTTGGCACTTATGTCACCGAAAAAATTTTTATACTAGCTAGGTAGTAATATCAATTGATAGAGACAAACGGAACCTAACACTAATAGCTTCATCATCTGCCTAGCCTTTTCCCAACTATGTTGGGGTCGGCTTCCAGTCTAACCGGATGCAGCTGAATACCAGTATTTTTCATGGAGCGACTGCCTATTTGACCACTAATAGCTTATAGATACAATTAAAGATTTTGTCCGTCTCGAAGAAACTACATATTTCAACCAGAAACCTCGTAACAACTTACAAGAAATTATCTACCTGTTATACCTGCGAGATTCTATCAAGTCTTCAATAAGAAAGTATAAGGTATAGAATAATAATAGTTTCTTGTCGGCTCCTCTCCCTATGAAACGACGATTGGAACCGTGCACCTAGCTTCTGACGTTTCATAAGAACCAAGTACTTAAGTAGATTTATGTGTGTTTTTTTTTTTAATTTTAATTTTTGTATAAAAAAAAGTCTCTGTCTTCGACTACTCTGTACTATCCCGTAGTAGAGGGGTGGCAATCAGGTTTCATGAATGAAGACCGTTAAGGTCAAGTTGCACAATGGCTTTACAATTGTTATAAATGAGTCGTGCATGATATTCTGTTGGAGCAACGTGATGATAATAATATTGTACAGTCCAGTTACAGTCCTTTAGAAAACAATAGAACACTATACCTAATTTTTATTCGATCCGTGAGATTTAGTTACAACTCCTAGAGCTCTATAATTTACTCTTTTTTCTGTGTTTAGGTATACTTAGCTATTAGTAATCATCACAATTTTATAAGAGAAAAGAGGCACGATTGAGGTTTTTGGATCTTTGACAGAATAAAGACTAAATAGCAATCGACTCTACATCGTCATTCTACTGCCCTTATCCCAATTTATTTGGTCTTCCATATATCTTGGATGTCAGTCACCTCCTTACTAGCCATATTATCATGTTTTATTTTATTATTCCACCATCGACTTGGACTCTACAAGAAACCGTTTAGAAAATTAAGTTTGAAAATGTACGTGTTTTCCCTTGAATCAAACGCATTTATTTTATAACTCGCTTCTGCCCGCGACTTCGTCCGCGTGAAATTTCTTGTACCCCCACCCCGTCGCAACACTTCGTATTCGCTTAGCGTTCTTTTTTCTTTTTTAAATTTCATTCTGACTTTTTTTCTTTTTGCTCGCCTCCTAAGGGTCATAGCGTGATATTAAATAGCCTATAGCCTTCCTCGAGAATTGGGCTATCAAATGCAAAAAGATTTTTTCAAATCTGACCGGGAGTTCCAGAGATTATCGCGTTCAAACAAACAAACTCTTCAGCTTTATTATTAGTATATAGATATAGATAGATATACATAGTTATATAATATCTTGTAAACCGTTTACAGACACTTTTGATCAAAGGAGTCGGTCAGTCAGAAAGATGAAGCTAGTTGCCCATTCCAAAACGTAGATCTCTATGGAGAAGTGCAAGCAAGCGACCCCATGGACACTCTTTTAAACCAATATATTAAAAAATCCTGGGTAGGTTTACATTATTCTTGTTCCTTCTATACAACATGTATCAGAAAGGTGTGGCCATATTTATGGATGCCCATTTAACTAAACAACTTTCTCCACGGACCATAATCGTAATATCGAAAAAGTTATCCTCTGTCGCATACAAAACTCCAATACCTACTCGACCCAAATGTATGGGACGGCTGCGGCTCACTTTATTACCGTCTGTACATAAACAAGGTATAAAAGATTAACGGAGTAGAAGCCTATGGCACAGATAATTTTTTCCACATAAATTAAAATACCTAACTGGACAGTTTGTCCGAGGTAAACATACTCGTCCACGACTTCGAGTGTAGCGTCTCCGATCTTTATGGGAGTGGGTGTTACATGGGCATTTGACATGACCTTCGTTTTGTCCATGTTCATTTTAAGACCCACTCTTTGGAAGGCCTCCCACAAGGTGGACCGACGACCTTGTGAAGGCCGCAGGAACCCGTTGGATGCGAGAAGCACAGAACTGGTCGAAGTGGAAGTGCTTGGGGGAGGCCTATGTCCAGCAGTGGACAGTCTTTTGGCTGAAATGATGATGATGATGATGAAATTAAAATAAATAAACTCTTTTTTTTGTCGCTCCGAAATCATTGATATTGATAATTTCGGTGCGTAGAGAAGAGTCATAAGTTGATTTTTTTTATTATTTGTCGATTTATTCGTGTTTTTTGTGAAAATAAAGTAATTTCTGCGCCATAGGCTTCTACTCCGTTCACCTTTTATATCCTGTTTTTGTCCAGACGGTAAAAAATTGCTAGCTGGTATAATATTTTCTACCCAGAGAAGTCATGCCTTTAAGAGAATAAATAGAGCGTCACGTGGAAGCATGCATCCGTGAGCGCACGCCGGAAGATATGCGCTAATGTGTTTCATATACCAATTGACTGTCGTTACGCGAGGATAATTGGATAATTAACTTGTTTGGTCTTCTTTTTTTGTACTGCAAAAATGGCATTCTGTTATGTTTTTATAGATAAACGTTTTGTTAATTTATTGAAACTACTGCATATTTGCATAAAAAGTGACTTGCATGAATGGGCTAGCAAGCATAGTTTTAAATTGTGTATATTCTTTGTGTAAATAACTTCATCATCACTGCTCTCAAAACGGTGAAGGAAAATATCATGGGGAAACCGGCATCTCTTAGTACGGCAGATTAAAAATTCTTAGACATGTGACAATTATCAACCCGCACCGGGCCCGCGTGGTAGATTACAGCCCACTCCCGCTCAAAGAGAGCACGCCTCTGTCCCGGCAGTGGGAACATTATAGGCTGATTATTATGTGTATTATCTAGTCTTGCGTAGATTCTAGAATTTGAACGCAGAGGATTGAGAATCGAAAAGTAATTCGCAGTTCGAGACATTTTGAATCTCATCGACCCGATATTTTTTTGTTGGATAAATTAAATAGTGGTGGTGGAAACCGCATCAACATCCATTGTGTAGTTTAGAAGAACAATACGGTCCCACAGATAGCGCGAAAAGCAACTTTAATGTATAATTGATTACAATTGATTAATAATGCGTCTTCGGCCACACTCCTGTAAGATTTATTGATTAGCGATATTGATATCTTGCCAAGTTATTTAGAAAATTTCTAGCTAGACGAGGAACACGGTAGGTACAACAGTGCAATGACCGATGAAAGAACTGTAAACTTGTATCATTCGTCGACTTCCAGTCTAACGGAATGCAAGTGTATACTTTACATGGAGCGAGTGCCTATCTGACCTCCACAACTTAGCCACTTGGTAAAACGATAACCCTTGGTAGACTGGTTTCCAGACTTTTACTGGCATAATATTAAAACTACGCGGCGATTACAGGAGCATAGTCATAATTTTACAGTAAAGCCGATCTATTCTGTAAAAGTCTTACCGTGAAAACTTAGGTGAAGTGACTGTCATTCCACCATGCTTGGGATTGGCACTATTGACAGCTCTTCACTTATGTTTTCACGTTGAGATTTTTACAGACAAGAGTATACCTGCCGGTAAAAATCTCTGTCTGTGTGAACTACGTAGTTCGTATTTCATTACGGCTCTACGTAGCGGTGTGACGTGCATGCGATCAATTCCAGTCGGCTACTCTGCGTCATCTGCTTTGCAACGAAACTGTAATACGTTAGAAATTTTAGATTTTCTATGAAAGTTCTAAAGGCCAATTTGCGAAATTAAAAGACTTTTAAAATCTTATCGTAATTTCATCTCAGCGACGATCCATGTCAATAATTAGAGGTATTTTTGAGAGATTTAGTAATATCAGTGTATTAGAATAAGAAAGTTTTTAAAAACACGGTAATTATCCTTCTTGTATCTTAGCTACGATGGATGGATGTGTTGAAAGACTGGAGGCTAGAATGAAGTGAATGAGATGACGGCTGTATGGAATAAGACCACTTACTTATACCTTAGGATAAGGGAGGAGATTGGCGATGCTGAAATCTTATTTACCGAAAAGTTTGCAAAAAATAGATACAGCTAAAATATAGTAGGATAGTTTTCTGACAAAGAAGTGAAGATTGGTCTACTTATAAGTAAGAATAATGTTCTCAAATATGTTTCTTATAGGAGTCTCCTCATAGGGTGAGTTAATATCCCTATAACAATGTTACCCAGTGACTGGGTTTTGGAGGATAGATAGGCAGTCGCTCCATGTAAAATACTGGTATTCAGCTGCATCCGGTTAGACTGGAAGCAGGCCCCAACACAGTTGGGAAAAGGCTTGAGAGATGATGATGAACGACATCGTCATTGTGGCTTTTGTTACTTGGACCACTTTTAGTTGGACGACTTAGCTCTGCACGATCTAAAATGTTTGATAGAGCTCCCAGAAATCCTATATGTTTACTTACAAGTAGTACTCGTATTTTTATGGGCATGTTTGGCGTGGCTTAGTGCTTGTATCATATTCTATCACGTTTTACATTGAGCTCTGTAAAAAGCTTCTAAACCTTCATTTAACAATAGCTAAATTGGATTCAATGTGAACTTTTTATGGTTGCAAATGTCATTGACTCCTGAGAGTTGAAGTTGATTGAGCCCCTGATTACTATACAGGAAGTTTTGGTGAAGGGTTAAGATATTTATTATACGTTGTGGGGTCGTGCTTAGGGTCATGCGCAAATAAAGGGTCTCTCCCTCAAACCTGTTTTTTTTCAATAAAAGGAGAGAAGAAACAAAAGTTTATTGACTCTATCTTTAATTAATGTGACTGAGAAACTGGTAGGTATTATATATCGGTTACTCGTTTCATCTTTTATAATGCATACTCATTCCATAACATGAAAAAATTTAATGACTTTATGCAAAAACGAGAGTTACCCATCTTTCTCTACCAACATTCTCAATATCCGATCCTCGACGCAGTACTACGTCACGTCAACCGACCAATCAGGAGCCGACGCCTGCATCGCGCAATTGGAGTTTTCACCCCTGTTAGCATATATACCAAAGGCTTGGTATTGCAGTCGGGGAGTCCACTGCTACACGGGAAACCGGTAGTGGCGGAGGGCCGGTCTAAGCCTCCGCCATCTGAATATGTCGTCTGTATAGATGTCATGTATGGGTTTAATATAAAATGTTTAAAATGTTTAAGAATAATGTTCAATCATTCTGTTCAATGAAAAACGAGAGTCCTTCTCACATACACCGAAGTAGCGCCTTTGACTCCCTTTTTGTTCACTTTTCAAATTCATTTTACAATCGGAAGATGATTAGAAATGCTTTTTGGTCGTGGCCATTGTGCTTCTAAATATAGCGTACATTTTATCTTTAGATTCTATATATGTTTTTTTCTGTGAAGGATATAAGCGCTACCTAATTACAAATGTCGAATAGCTCATAAAAGTTTTTTTCTTGCAAATTAGAACATTATTTAATGAATGAACTCTACATACAGATTCTAATAAGTGTTCACTAATTCGAATGACTTGACTCTACATTGAAAATCGTATTGATATTATTTATGTTTTTTTAACACGCGGATATCAGATTTTAGAATAATTAATTAATGTTTATAATGTTGTTTTGCCTTTGTTATTTTTGCAGGCATTGAAACTGCCTGTCAAGCTGTCAAAGGAGTGCAATGGCCGGGAGTAACCTTGTATCAATGACCTGTTATTGCGCTAAATGGGCGTTTCCTTGGACATAAATACTTACGTTGCATTTTTTTTTGTTTGTTAATAATATGCAATATGTAGTAAGATTGATAATATAAACCTAGTGTCATTTTAAAGCGCAATTTGACGTAATGCTAAAGATGTGACCTTCTGTCACTTTATTGATTTATTTGAAATACTCATTGGATTTTTATAAGAATAAAAAAAAAAACAATTGGATTTGTTGTTTTTATATTCGTTTTTTAAAAAACAAAACAAAAATACCAGCACCCACTTCGAAAAACTTGTCAAAAATACAAAAAGAGGTTTTCATGTCATTTTCAAGATAATTTGCTTCTGAAAAATACAATAAAACCATCATAAAAGGAAGTCAAATCAGCTACTAGCGTGTGGATGAGACCTAGTCTCTCTTTATCATTTTTCTTGACATATTTGACATTATATTTTACCATTATATGATTGCTTATACGCTTCAACATATCTGATGACAAGGAGTTAGACCGGTTCCTTGTCAGCACCGGCTTACGTAGTAGCTACGGACCTCCCGATAACGCAAGGCATAATACTGTCAGCGTTCTTACTGGCGCGAAAACTTTGCTTGCGAGTTGTAGGATTCCATGTACGATATTTTTTTCCGTGAAAACTACTGTACAGAACTCTATAGTTGTTGTAAGAAATATATGTAAATAATGATAAAGTTTCTCGTGGTATTTTTTATTTTTAAACAGAGTTTGTATTTATTGTTTTAGTGAAGGTTTTAGTTTTTCCGGCTACGTTTATGAGAATCCTATAAGAGTGAAAAGGACAAAATATTCTCGTTCACTCGATTCCAATTGGTTGCGTAAGCTCATCTGTTTACCTTTTTGGCTCTACCATCTCTACCAAGTGACGTCAAGCCATCAGTTATAAGAGAGAGACAGCGATATATAACGTTGAAAGTTAAAAAGAGATAAACATGTTCACAGAACTTCACTTAATACCACCTGAACATGACGTTTACGAGTCTATGTATAGGAAAAGATAAAAATAGGATAACTCTAATCTTAAATACCTACCGATAGCTAAATCACAATTATTTCATAATAATCTTTTGTAAAAAATTGTGGAGAAATCTTATAAATTATGTTGCTATTCTGAATAATTATAAAATATTCATAACTTTTACATTATCTTAAATCTGAAATTAAATTTGTCATTATATTTACCTTCTTTATATTTATTTATAAATAAAGATATACTATTAAAAATTATCGATAACTTATTTTCCAGTTACATTTTGTGGGTAAACAAAATTCCAGCTGGCAACCCTGGCAGAATGCCGAGATGTCTTTCACTCGTAATTTACAAAGAAAAAGATATTTTATTTAATGGCGTCGCAATTTCCGTTCGCTAGCTCAAGTTAATTCCCTTTCAATCGTGCTATTCATCGTGTGGACTTTTAATTCAGTGTTTAAAAAACTTCATTGTTGCCATTAAATGTGAGTATTGATTGTTGCAATAATAAAATTAAAAAGTCATCGCCATAGCATAGAAACACCGCATTACGAATTTGGTTTAGTGTTGCAAGAATTTTTGACAAACATTTTTTGATTGACGTTTATTCTGTTTATTATTTATTCGAAAATATGTTTATCTCGTCTATTTGCTACAAAATGACTGTAGCCTCAACAATGTATGAAAGGAACCATAACCGCATGACCTACCTGTCGAGATACCTTCCCTATATTTCATGTACATAAAGTAATAAGGTTACAATTTCGCTGGATGTCCACCAATAGTTTACTGAACTCTACAGGACCGGTTTTCTATGATATTAGCACAGGAACTGCTGCTATGGTAAACACTATATCTACCTACTTTCACTGTGAAATACTTTCTATCCAGTAGAAACTTTTACTTGCACATGTCTAGAGGTACTTACAACAATCAAGCTGATTAAAATTGATTCAGTATTTCAATCCAGCGCTTAAATCGTTAAAGTTCACTGTTAGATACTGGATGATTATCGTGTCAAACTCATAAACCAATTATGGTCACTTTTGAATTGTCAAGGGTTCGGTCAGTCAGAAAGATCAATCTAGTTGCTCATTCCAAACTGTACTAGGTACCTATGGAGAAGAATGGGCAACAAACTCCAGGGAAGAAACTCCTTTTAACTCAAAATATGGTTACAAAATATTAGTAACATCATTAATGTTGAAATTATATGTGTGAGAACAATGCAGAACGATAAAAGCTAAAAAAAAAAGATAAAATGAAATTAGTACTACATTAAATTAAAATACGCCGTGGCAGCTAAGAAATGATCAGTCCCTATTGATCTTTGACAGTCATTACCTATAGGTAGTCAGAAGCCCGAAAGTCTGACAAGTAGTCTTAACAAGGGGTATCATGTTACCCAGTAACTGGGATGTGAAGGTCGGATAGGCAGCTGTTCCATGTAAATACAGGTATTCTGCTGCATCCAGTTAGCCAACCCTACATTGTTGGGAAAAGCCTAGGCAACTGATGATGATGACCCAAGAATTCTAGGACATTTGGGCAGGCCGCATAACTTGCTCAAACTGCCAGACCATGATTAATGAGAAAAAAAAAAGTTTAGTCTGTTTACTGGTCTAGTACTAAAAAAGTGACCATACCCTAGGGAGGGGAAGAAAAAAAAAGGAAAACCCTTGCAATGATTGGTGAGGATGCCTGGAAAAATATGGACTTGACTGGCAAAGAAATAAAACAAAGTTTAAATTATAAATTTTCAGATCTAGTTCATCATGTCTGATGAGGAGGAGGTCACTGTTGAGACTTCCGATGGACAGATCCTGTCTGCGGAGTATAAAGATGGTAAGCATTGAAGCTCATGACACTTTTTAGCATACCTACAATTGCTTGCGTTTGCAAACAAAAGGGGGTTTATTCATAAATGTTGCTTAAAGTTAAGTAATGATTAGCAACTGTTTAACCGTACATTTTTGATGTTAAAATCAAAATATTTTATTTCACATAAACCTATGTGAACCCGTTGGATGCGAGAAGCACAGAATCGGTCGAAGTGGAAGTGCTTGGAGGCCTATGTCCAGCAGTGGACGTCTTTCGGCTGAAATGATGAAACCTATGTGGGCACTTATGAAACGTCAGAAGCTAGGTGCACAGTGCCTATTGGTTGTTTTCTGTGGAGAAGAGCCGGCAAGACACTCTACGGTTACTCTTTTAAAAATAATTGGCTTTTGCAATGTTTTCAAATTACAACAGGTATGGGAGGACAGCGTAGGCCTGTCAACAAGTACCAGGTACTTGATAAAATAAAAAATGGAGTCTGGACTTGTGCCTACCATAACCATAACCAGCCTATAATGTTCCCACTCCTCTCGGTAAGAGGGAGTGGGCAGTAATCCACCACGCGGGCCCAGTACGGATTGGCAGATTTCACATGTCTTCGAATTTTTGGTTCTAGGACATGCCGGTTTCCTCACGATGTTTTCCTTCACCGTTTTGAGAGCAGTGGTGATGAAATAATTTACACAAAGTAAAGCGCCTGTCTGGGTTCGAACCTACGACCTACAACTTGTAAGTCGCGGCCGTTACCACTTGGCCACCACTGCTCGGACTTGTGCCTGGCTGATGGCAATAGGCTCGCCCTCTATTACATGGGACTTAAGCATAACTGGCAGGTGGATCTCTGCCCAGTGTTTCGGGAGATACAGGTGTGATGTTATGGTATAGGAAACAGGGTCTCTGGTTCACTACATCACACTAATATTATAAAGGCGAAAGTTTGTGAGTGTGTTGTGTTTGTATGTTTATTACTTCTTCACGCACAAACGGCTGGACCAATTTTGATAAAAATTGGTATGGATGTAGCTGACACCCTGGATTATCACATAGGATACTCTTTATCCCGATATTCCCACGGCATCGAACCTTATGCGGGTGAAACCGCGGGGCGCTGCTAGTATTGTTTATAAGCTGTTATTTTTATTTCTACAATTTGTTTCCAGGACAACTTCAAATAGTGGAGGTGACTCCGTTTGAGAAAGAACAGGTAAGATTACAACATTCATTTTACCAGTAAAATATTACCCTATGGTTGTAGAGCATACAGGAGGGGCTCGTGGCTAAGTAATAACAGCCGCACTGGTCGATCGATCCAGTTAAGCTACGCTTGCCGCGGTCGGTCCGTGGATGGGTGACAATATTTCCATACCGAGACCTCCCCGGGGCCTCAGAAAACACATTAAGCCGTTGGTTCCGGCTTTCATTCGCAGATTTTTGACAGTCGTTACGGGTCGTTAAAAGCCCGAAAGTCTGACAACTTGTCTTACTAGTCTATATTACCCAGTTACTGGGTTGTGGAGGTCAGATAGGCAGTCGCCCCATGTATATACATACAGGTATCCATCCTGCTGCACCCGGTTAGACTGGAAGCCGACCTCAAGATAATTGGGAAAAGGCTAGACAGATGATAAAGACCGAAACAAACTCAGACGTCACAGTCTTTTTTAAAGTCCAGACATAATCTTGGTCAGATCATGTGAATACCATGTAGATTGATGTCTGAAATGGCCTTACGAGGAAAGAGCCACACAGATTGAGTGGACTTGTCCAGTCAGTGCACGCATTTGTTAGATAACCGTGCAGCTCAAAAAACTATTTATTACGTACACCATATAAATTCTGATAAATGTAGAAATTGTAGTCAAAGTCAAATCATTTATTTCAAATAGGCACATTAAAGGCACTTTTGAACGTCAAAAAAAACTAAATAGAAATGATTCTAGTCGCCCATTCGAAAAGGTAGATTTCGTATGGAGAAGAATGGGCAAGAAACTTCACCGTTACTCTTTTAAAATGTTTTACAAGGTCTTGTATACATAATAAAAATTATATGTGAACACGATGCACCCATAATAAAATTAGTCTACCACAAAAGGTAAAAAGAATTAAAAATTAAGCAATGACAGGTAAATCAAATAAGTGATAGATACATGGTGCTCACATATTTACAAGTTATTTAAAAAAAAAATGCAAAAGTAGTTGAACTTTAACAAGTGTGTGAGCCACTGTAGTCGCAGATTGTAAAAAAAAATGAATTAAAATAAGATGTCATATTAAAATATATATATATATATAATATAAATTAAATTTGGAACAAGTTTGATGTTGTCTAGACTTTTAGATTGTCCTATGGAGCAGGACCAGCATGTTTCCAAACATTCTTATCTTGGATATAATCCTCTAATTTGTAATATCCTTGTTTACAAAGTGTACTTTTAATATGAGTTTTAAATTTTCTTTCATTTAATTGCGTGACACAATGGGCGGACTTATCACTGAGAGTGATCTTTTAAGATGCCACTAATCGATATTTTTTTCATACTTTCGGGAGAGTATTACTCTACTGTTTGCAGAATAGTAAAATAATAAAAACCCATTAAAAAGTTATGAGCCCACAAAGATTAGTTTTTCGTGTTATATATTTTTAACGTAACTTTGGATGTAAGTAAATAAGTAATAAAAGAACTGTAAAATCTTCAAAACCAAGTCCGTACCGACAAAGCTCAGTTATCGAAGAATTCAATAAACTTTATTTGTTATTGATTTATGCAGTGTTTTTTTTCATAAAAATCGATTTTCCGAAGCACTGCACCACACACAGGATTTAAAGACAACCTTTGGATTAAAAAGGGGAAGGACAGAATACTGTACGTAGTTTATGCTGTGGTATACCATAAATAAAAAGTTTTTCCAACTGAACAGACAGCCGTGCAGCTAGGGACTTTGTTGCGCCACTTCTTCTCCCCAGCGAAAGCACTAGGAAGTGGTGAGGGGCGGGCGTTTTGGGGGACTGTCTTATGTAATTTTGACGTCCGAAAAATGGTGATTCTCAGCCTAATTTGAATAAATGTCATACTAATCTATAATATTCTGCTCTCCAGCAAGATACCCACAGCCTGCCGGACCTGGGCGAGGGAGATGACCAGGAGGCCAAATACATGCAAGTACTGGACACCGGCAAGGGACTGGTGCAGTTGGACTTACTGAATTTGACGCTTGTCAGGTACGTAGGTCTTCGATATCGGAAAGCGTATTAGGAACTCATATGGAGTTGGGCAGGGCATCTGGCAAGGCGCGGTGATCACAGGTAAGGCTGCAGAGTTTGAATAAGAAGAAGCGTTGTGTAACTATACAGACGCTATACAACGTTTATTAGTAAGGGGGTAAGTATTCCTTCTGCGAAGCAGTCATGCTAGCGAAGGAGGTGGCGGGATGGATGAGGGAGAGAGCCTCCCGTCCCGGGCGGGCGGAGAGTAATGGGTAGCTCACCGTCCGATCAGGACCAGGCCCGTGCCGGGGGGCGCGTACGTGTTCCACGCGCGTCTCAAAGAGATGTCAGCATCATCTGAAGGGGCCCCTTAGGGCCGAAGCCTGCCGGGGCAGCGGGATTGTCCGAAAGGGTTACCGCTGGCCAACAAAACAGATCGTCGGATATAGTTGAAGTTTAGTAAGAAACCGATGGATGTTTACGAATAAAATTTTATTTTATTAACAGAAAACAAACAGCTCATTTATCAAATTGAATTTCAGTCGACAACCTCCATCGGTTTCTTACTAAACTTCAACTATATCCGACGATCCTGTATATTTATCTCTTTTTACCGACTTTACAAAAAGGAGGAGGTACTATGTTCGGGTGTTTGTGTGTTTTTTTTTTTTGTATGTTTGTTCATCGAATACGCCGCCAATTGTCGACGGATTTTCAAAATTCTTTTTTTGTTAGAAAGTAGATAGTTCTGAGGTGGTCCCATTGTCACCAAGTTAGGATCTGATGATGGGATCTTAGAGAAATCGAGGGCAACCCTCAAATTTTATAGGCTCACTTATTGTTTTTCGCATATTTTATGAAGTATCTTGTGTATTTGTGTATGGTTGTCACCATCTCAGGTAGCTGGGCTGATGATGGAAGGTACAACTCCTTAACAGTAAGAAGTTACTCGAACAGGCAAGGACTGTTTTAGTAAATTTTTTTGATGTTTGATAGGGCATTTGCCACATTTGGTCTCATGATCATCAAGTCATGACCTGATGCTGCAGTCAGGATAGTCTGCAGAGTACCTAACTCCTCGACAACTAACAGCAGATATATCGTGTTTAGGCTCAATGAAAAGGACTCGATGTGTGGATAAACGTACTGTTACTGAGGAACACCGAAGACCTGATGCTGAAGCCAGGAGCATCAGAAAAAGTACAAACCTTTAAATTACAGCACCGTAGTCGTGTTTGGGCTCATTTTAAACAGGACTAATTTTAAGTTCAATGCAATGTTGACATAAGTCTGGCCTGATGCTGCAGCCAGGATTATCAGCATCTAATCTAAAAACTAATAAAAGGAGAACTCCTCAACAATTAACGTCCCTGCATCGAGAAAAGGAATATTTTATAAAAAGGCGATGGGCAAGTTGACATTAGGCTATTGTAACTTAGATAAATTATAAATAGACCCACTAAAAACCCCGGACCGGAGTCCCGCAAGGGTCTATATTGGGGCCGCTATTGTTCTTGATTTATATAAATAGCATCACAGAACTAAATCTACATGGTCATATAACTTTATATGCAGATGATACGTGCTTATTTTATTTCGGAGCCAACATGCACGACATTATTTCAAAAGCCCAAGAAGATCTCAATGTCCTTTTCGAGTGGTTCAAATGTAATTTACTAACCATAAATATTTCTAAAACTTGTTACGTTGTCTTTAGAGCTAAAAATAAAAAAATTCCACAGTACGACACACTAACAATTGATAACATCCCACTAGATAAAAAAAACTTGCGAAAAGTATCTTGGTTTGAGAATAGATCATCACTTAACATGGCACAATCAAATCGATCATATTAAAAATAAACTATCAGCACTTACAGGATCACTTCATAGTATAAACCAGTGCATGCCTAGAAAGGTACGTTATACTATTTACAATTCTCTTATTAAGTCGCATTTGTTATATCTCATAGAAATTTGGGGAAGTGCCGGAAAAACGAAGTTGCAAGAATTACAAAGAGTACAAAATAAGGTCATAAAGATATTGTTTCGCTATCCATATCTAACATCAACCTGTAAAATCTATAAAGAAACAAAACTAATGAATATCAAACAACTCTACACATATAATACTTGCGTTCTGATTAGAAAAATTATAGACAAAACCATCCACACTAACCTATCATTTACTAAAAAATCTCAAATTACTAAACGCAGTCTTCGTCGACCAAGTCTACTTGTTTTGCCAAGAATACGCACTAATTACGCTAGAAAGAATATTACATATGAAGGAGCACAACTATTTAATAATCTACCCACTTACATAAAAAATGTCAGCTCTCTCAGCGGTTTTAGGTCTCGGCTATCCAAACACATAATTGAAAACTGCCTTGACTAAATTGAATGTTCTTTTAGAAACCTCTAATGTTCTTGAATGGCTGAGGGTTGAACTGCTGAGTGAGTATAAAATAATTATGTAATTATAATACTATACATATACTTTGGTGACGGTTACCTAAAATAAGTTTACCGAATGTATCTTGTCTGTTCTCATGTGAGTGACGCTTTGTCTTTATGAGAATAAAATTATTTAAACCTAAAAAGCGAGAAATAAAAACTGTTTAACAAAAAAAAAACCGTCTTCCAAAAAAAAACACTACAAACTGAAAAATAACTTTAATTTCGGAAGTCGGTGGCAAAAACTAAAATACTGATCCCTTAAGACACCGACTTCCGAAATTAAAGTTATTTTTCAGTTTGTAGTGTTTTTTTTGGAAGTCGGTTTTTTTTTTGTTAAAAAGTTTTTTGTTGACTGTACTTGACTAATGACTTCATTTGCAGATGTCAAGATGGAGAGGAGTCATACCAGCTGGTGGCTAACGCTGGCACGTCTGATGGTGAGATGTCCTCGGATGCTACCGTCACGTGTGTGCTGCAGGGTAGCGATAATGAAGGTATGATATTTTATAATAAAAAGTTGCTGCTGTACTATACATATAAGCTATGGTAGCATGCAACCACGGGAAGGTACTTTCTTATTTCATCCTTTTCAGTAGCCGGCTTTTAGTTTTTAAACTTTTTTTTTATTTGTTTTCACCCCGAATAGCAGTATAACTATTAAAACATGGGAAAAATACACAAAAAAAATTATGGAGATACCTAAGTAATTTTCTCATACATTTTGAATGGAACGGCTTTTTTAATGAAAAACACAAAATTTATTGATTCTGAGATAGTACGAAGTTCGCCGTGTCAGCTAGTATTTTCATAAAACCCGTCATTTTGCGCTGTTGTATTTAATAATAATAATCCATGGAATATTTTTGGCGCAGACGTGAGGCACACTTTCCTGCTAATTTCTTACATCGGACTTTGCACTTTTTATTTTTGTTTTTATCTGATGTCCGACTATTATGATGATGATGATGATGATGATGATGATAGGACTCCCTTTTCCGCACTTAGACTCTCATTCGGTCCGTTGTGCGTGGGGATTCTGGCTAACAGAGCCAGCCTAGTTCCGCCCAAAAGCACAGAAGCGTCCTGGGAGCTTCGCAGGCTTCGCGGAGCGACCTCATTGTTCCGAGGATTTCTGCACGTTGAGAAGCCACGGCTTCGTATTCCAGGATGACGTGGGCGGCTGATTCCTCGGCGTCAAGGCAGCCCCTGCAAAGGGGGCTGTCTGTGGCGCCTATGTTGAAAAGATGTTTGTTAAGGAGGTTGTGGCCCGTAATTAGGCTAAGAAGTTTTTTGGTTAGTCGTGGTTGTCCGACTATTATCTATCTGGTGTATTGTGTGTCTTTTAGTCTGTGCTAAATAAATGTAATTTTCTTTTTTCTTTCTTTCTTTCTTAATAGGGGGCATGCCTATCGCCATTAACTGGGTACAAATCCAGACTCCGGGCTGCTACTGAGAAACTCCAGATAAAAAAAAAAATCAATAACACTGGCCGACATGGAAATCGAACCCAGTAATATTCTTCATAATATTTCAGACCCAGACAATCAAGATTCCTACATGATGGTTGAGAATGAAAACGGACAGAATTCTCTAGTTATACTGAAGTCTGCGTTACAACAGGCATCCTCAGTGCAGAAGAAAGTTGAAGCCAAGGTATGTAGTAGGTAGGTGTAGGTGTAACAAGGAAAGAGTTACTGGGCCTTAAGAGATAGCGAATGAACTCTCCTTTCGGCAAATTCCATTTGGCAAACGATGCACCAAACATCCTGTATATATCTTTATATATTTTGGTTACAGAAAAGTTTGTCACCGGCAGAAATATTAGAAAAAGCGAAATCTCTACAAAAAGCTAAGTAAGTGTACATCCTGTTTTTAAGTAATTCTTGATAATTCTGATGATTATAATAGGCTATTTGACAATGTAAAAAATAAGGTCATAATTATTGACACTAGTATAGATTATCGCTTTTAAAATCGATTTGCATTAATTTTACTACAAAACAATGTATTATTTATAAAAAAAATCCCGAAAAAACTTCATCTTTTTAAATCTGGCGCCACGTAATCGAAAACGGTCTGGATTGGCTGAACTTAAGATGACGTCATGATTTAGTAAATTTCTGTCTATCGTTGACAGAACAGATGACTTTTGTCTAGTATCTCGACCGTTTCAACGTTTGTTTACGTGAATCGTGACGTCACGACGCCATATTGTTAAAGATAGCGTTTTGGCGGCTTATTTAAACAGTACATTTTTATTTACTATTTTTTAAAAGAAATACATTATGCAATTTAAAGTAATAGGTTTTTGTGGGCTCGTTAGACACCATTAAATAATCTGAGATGTTTATCAGAAACCAGTCAAATAGCCTATTGTGTATTTACGTTCAACGTAATGCTCACGGCGAGTGAGCTTTGACCTGTGACATTTCTTTCTACCTTACGTCCATTGTTGATGATTGTGCATTCTTGCACTCCTGACTTTGCTCAAAAAAATGTTACACCTTATTGGTAAAACATTAACAACCTCCTAAGAGGTGATTGTACTCATCATTATGAACAACTTTTACTACGGGACCAAACCTGAAATCGCGAAAAAAAAATCAACTGTTCCCTACATTTATGTTCGTATAACTCGTCAAAATGTAGGGAACAGCTGATTTTTTTTTCGCGATTTCAGTTTTGCAGCTGCAGTAAAGAGTTGGTATTGTAACCACTTTTTTTGCTTTTAATACCATCCTTATGCCTACGGTATAGAAGTCAAAATCGGTTGAACGGACTGTAAAAAAGAATTATTTAAATATCTAATCTTATTTTAAATGTAGTATGGCTGCTAACTCTACTCCCTTCTCGATACTCGACGGAAGTGGGACAGGTGGCTTGGATTTGACACATTTCTACTAGCAGCGCCCCGCGGTTTCACCCGCATAAGTGTCGAAAACTATCCTATGTCCTTCCCCGGGATGTAATCTATCTCTCTGCCAAATTTTATCGAAATCCGTTAAGTGGTTTAGGCGTGAAAAGGTAACATACAGACAGACAGACGGCGTTACTTTCGAATTTATAATATTAGTATGGATTTGATCTTATATCTTTTTCCAGAGCGCTCCTCTCAACCTCGTCCCGCGGGCGCGGCCGCGGTCGAAAACGTAAGAGCGACCTGCCCCCCCCACACGAGCTGCTCGCCTCACCGAACTTCAAGCTGTATCTGTACAACTGCAAGCTGTGCAACTTCAAATGTAACGCTGTTAAGGAGATGTCGGCTCACAAGGTGACTATACCTATACAGATAAATAAAATTGAAGTGCCTGTATGTCTCAATAACAGCTGTTTACTAAATACATTTAATATGCGTTTTATGTAGAGATCGGATATTCGGATGCATATTTACCTAAAGTGAATTTTTGGGTATGAAAGTATGGAAGCGGCTTCTTAAAATATTTTTTCTGTAATAAAATCCCGGGATTTAGTTTTAACTGTAATATATTTCGATACAATGTAAGAATTGTAATGAAATAAATAAATAAAATAATAGCCACTAAGAACTGTAACATAAGTGTTCCACTCCACAGGCGCGCGAGCACGGCAGCGGCGTGGGGCGGGGCGCGCGGCGCGGCGCGGCCGTCACGCTACAGTGTGCCCGCTGTCCCTTCCGCGCCGCCACGCACACGCAGGTAATCATTATACTAGTCTCTTACTGTCTTACGGCAGCGGCGTGGGGCGGGGCGCGGCCGTCACGCTACAGTGTGCCCGCTGTCCATTCCGCGCCGCCACGCACACGCAGGTAATCATTATACTACTGTCTTACGGCAGCGGCGCGGCCGTCACGCTACAGTGTGCCCGCTGTCCCTTCCGCGCCGCCACGCACACGCAGGTAATCATTATACTAGTCTCTTACTGTCTTACGGCAGCGACGTGGGGCGGGGCGCGGCCGTCACGCTACAGTGTGCCCGCTGTCCATTCCGCGCCGCCACGCACACGCAGGTAATCATTATACTACTGTCTTACGGCAGCGGCGCGGCCGTCACGCTACAGTGTGCCCGCTGTCCATTCCGCGCCGCCACGCACACGCAGGTAATCATTATACTAGTCTCTTACTGTCTTACGGCAGCGGCGCGGGGCGGGGCGCGGCCGTCACGCTACAGTGTGCCCGCTGTCCATTCCGCGCCGCCACGCACACGCAGGTAATCATTATACTACTGTCTTACGGCAGCGGCGCGGCCGTCACGCTACAGTGCGCCCGCTGTCCATTCCGCGCCGCCACGCACACGCAGGTAATCATTATACTACTGTCTTACGGCAGCGGCGCGGCCGTCACGCTACAGTGTGCCCGCTGTCCCTTCCGCGCCGCCACGCACACGCAGGTAATCATTATACTAGTCTCTTACTGTCTTACGGCAAGGCAGACCCTCGACAAGAAGAAGAATTATTTTAACATTTACTTTTAAAATAAGATTTTTTTTTTTAGCCGTTAATCTCCCACAGCTAAGCAAAGGCCTCTACCAAATTAAAATAAATCGTAAATTTTATAAAATAATCACGAAAAACCACTAGAAATACGACGTTGCCAGCCCGTGCGGTGCGGTATGATATGAACGCTCTTATTTTAAAGAGGCTTCTTTTAATATTATCATAACTCGATATTATATTTTACTAGCTGTGCCCCGCGGTTTCACCCGCGTAAGTATCGATCCCGTGGGAATGTTGGAATAAAAAGTAGCCTATATTTTAATCCAGGGTGTCAGCTACCTCCATACAAAATTTTATCAACATTGGTTCAGCCGTTTGAGCGTGAAGAAGTAACAAACATATAAACACACACTCACACACACACACCCCCACACCCACAAACTTTCGCCTTTATAATATTAGTGTGATATCCAACTAACTTACAACTGTATGAACACAATAAATATTTGTCGTATTTGGTTTCAGCTAATGAAGCATGTCCAAGAAAAACACTTGGATGGCGGAGCCAGCAGTAAGTCAGATTGTATGTATACTCATTGTCGTTAGCGGTAGATAAATACATCAATCAATCAAAATCATATGTACGTAAATAACAACTAATACCTAAGGGGCACTGACCTCTACTATACAAGTACGCTGAACTAAATATACTATACGAAATGACAGTTGTTTTTTGTGCCGATTCAAAGCGCCGCGCTTGAGCGTCTCAGGAACTAAAATTGACACATTGTTGCAAATGGCCTTTGTGTTCTTTTGGTACAGTCGGCAAAAGACTTAGGTATGCAGGATCGTCGGTTTAAGTTGAAGTTTAGTAATAAACCGATGGATGTTGTCGAATAAAATTTAATTTTATTAATAGAAATATTTAGAAAACAAACAGCTCATTTACCAAATTAATGATGATTTAGGTCTAAATCGTGGAATAAGACATTTTTGTGTATTTTATGTTTACTACGAGATATTTAGAACATTTTTATCATAAGAGTATGCGAAATTTGTAAAACTCAATATCACATATTAGTTCCACTGACGCTCACGTTGCTATCAGCGCCAAAATGGCGGAAACCAAAGTGTTTTTTTTTTGTCAGCGATAGTATGAAGTCCAGCGTACTTGTTTTATAGAGGTCAGTGCTAATTGACTGACGCTGAATATTCTTGTGTAATTAATGCTTTGGGAGGGTACTTATCTATTTATGAACGCACGGTGACGTCTGCGGATAAATTAAATATTATTTTATTTAATAATATTTATTCATATCATTGGTTGTTTATTATTTATCGTACCGGAAGACGTAGCGTTGGAAGGCCTCCCACAAGGTGGACCGACGACCTTGTGAAGGCCGCAGGAACCCGTTGGGTGCGAGAAGCACAGAACCGGTCGAAGTGGAAGTGCTTGGGGGAGGCCCATGTCCAGCAGTGGACGTCTTTGGGCTGAAATGATGATTGGTTGTTTACCAGTCTTACCAAGGGGTATCGTAGTACCCAGTAACGGGGTTGTGGAGGGCAGGGGGGCAATTGCGTAACACATTATCAATCGGAATCGGTTTCATTTTGACAGTTCAACAACATTCATTGCGTTATTTACGTGTTGAGCAGACACATTTTTCGAACGTATGAAGCAATGGATTAGCGATTTGCTTCAAAATGATTCAGATTCCGATTGATTGTGTTACGCAATTAGGGTGCCAATAGACAGTCGCTCCAGTAAAATACTGGTATTCAGCTGCATCAAATGTTACTATAACTTGAACGAATTCTTAAACGATAATTTGTCATAACTTATGACCTCACAGTGACATCAAGTAATAACAATTTGTGACTATGCATGTATCTTTAAAGATTGTAATAATATCAGGAATGACATTAAAAAACTTTAAATATTACTAATATTAAATCAATAATCTGTATGACATTGCATTAATTTCGTATCTTAAAATATTTTATGATTGTTTCTATTATTTGTTGACTGAATTTTATAATTTAATTTTATGATTGTATACCTACATTTTGCATGCCTTACGGTAGAAGCACTTGGAACATGTACATTTTTATAACACCATTTATTTTTATAACAGTGTTTTCTGCAAAAATAAATGATTTGATTTGATTTGATCCGGTTAGACTGGGAGCCGACCCCAACATAGTTGGGAAAAGGCTAGGCGGGTGATGATGATCATTCATTGATTGTTTATGTAGTTGCTTTATATTATAAGTACTGTTTATTTTATTTTGTTACCGTCAGTTATAGCAATTAGCTGAACCCACCTTTGCATAAATGGTTGAGATTTTTTAGAATACGAATTGACAAAATTTTATAATTATTAACACGCTTTTATTAGGTTGAACTGTATGTAACTAACTATGTAATCGAATCTAAGGTAACTAATTTAACCATCTTCCAAGGGTCGTAGTGTAATGAAAATTGGCAGCTGTATGTAGTGCTGATGACAATACAATAATATGGTACTGTCGAACTGATCTGATGATGGAGCCGGAAGATATGAACTGGAACTTCATGATGGAAAATCGTATCATAGCTGTTTTGGATTTCTTAGAAAAGTCTTGTAATGAACTTTGACCACGATTAGGTTTCAAGGTCTGATGATGAAGCCGGAAGATAGGCACTGGCATTCCATGATAGAACATCGTATCATAGTAGTGTTTGCACTATTTTTTGTTTTTACGTGTTTTTCTTGTGTTTTTTAAACTATTCATTTTTTTTTATTTATTATATTTATTTAAATAAAAGTAAATAAAATATAAAAGATTTGTAATCTATGTAGGGTTAAATTTAATTCGCTAGCGAAACTCCGCCTGGCTGTTTGGACATTTAACAACCATTAAACACAATAATTTCTCACCAACAGATACAGTACACCTAGACACGGAGGAAGTAGAAGCAGCAGATGTGCTGGTCTGCGGCGCGTGCGGGTTCGAGTCCGGGTCGCGCTCGGTGTTCAGGAAGCATATAGAAGAGGAACACGGCGCTACTACGTGTTGAGGGTGAGTTGTTCCAAACAGCGTCCAGAAAAGATTAAAAATTAATTTGGTTTAGGCCTTTTTTTAGGGTTCCGTACCCAAAGGGTAAAAACGGAATCCTATTACTAAGACTTCGCTGTCTGTCCGTCCGTCCGTCTCGCTGTCACCAGGCTGTATCTCAAGAACCGCGGTAGCTAGACAGTTGAAATTTTCACAAATTATGTATTTCTGTTGCAGCTATAACAAAAAATACTAAAAACAAAATAAAATAAATATCTAAGGGGGGTTTCCATACAACATACGTGTTTTTTTTTCGGCGGTTTTGCCTTGTGGTACGGAACCCTTCGCGTGCGAGTCCGACTCGCACTTGGCCAGTTTTTATTTTTTTTGCGGATGGGAAATCATCAACTGACCCCTCCCGCTCTGGGTGGAGCGGAAGGGATTGTCAGACTCTTACTGACTAAAACCCACCCGTGTTCCTTCCTTAGCCCTTTATGCTCCGGGCCAGCGGTAACCCTTTCGGACAATCCCGCTGACCCGGCCGGCGGCTTCGGCCCTATGGGGCCCCTCCTCGATGCTGACATCTCTTTGAGGCGTGCGTGGAACACGTACGCGCCTCCCGGCACGGGCCTGGTCCTGATCGGACGGTTTTAGGTCTTGACTAGCAATTATACATAAATCCTAACATCGTTATCCGTGCCTCGGAAAGCACGTTAAGCTGTTGGTCCCAGCTGACATTTGTAGATCTTTTGACAGTCGTAACGGCTAGTCGAAAGCCCGAAAGTCTGAGAACCAGTCTTACCAAGAGGTATTACCCAGTTACTTTGTTATGGAGGTCAGACAGGCAGTAACTCCATGTAAAATACTGGTATTCGCCTGCTTCTGGTTAGACTGGAAGCTGACCCCAACATAGGCTAGGCAGATTGATTGACTTTTAAATACATTTTAAAATTGTGCACGTCATTGTGATGCGTGCAACGCGCGGCACTACACTACCGCGTTGGGGGGACCGCGCTGCCATTACCCCATCGTGTCTCGAAAACAAACACTAAAAAAACTGGCCAAATGCGAGTCGGACTCGCACACTAAGGGTTCCATACCACAAGGCAAAAACGCCGAAAAAAACACGTTTGTTGTATGGGAGTCACCCTTACATAGTTATTTTATTCTGTTTTTAGTATTTCTTGTTATAGCGGCAACAGAAATACATCATCTGTGAAAATTTCAACTGTCTAACTATCACGGTTCATGAGATATAGCCTGGTGACAGACGGACAGCGGAGTCTTAGTAATAGGGTCCCGTTTTAAGCTTTGGGTACGGAACCCTAAAAATAGTCACCCACGCGCATAAATGTACGCGTCCTATATTTTGTCTTGATGCAAGCCATTAAAACCCTTTGATTCAAGATGAAGATTTCTGTTCCACATCCCTTCAAAGATCTAAAAATATGTTTTTGTTTGTTTCAGAAAGCGGTTGATGTGTTCGGAGTCAAAATCTGTTGATTTTAGTGAAAGCTAGTTCAGTTTGTTGTATAAGGATTTATTTCTGACTGTAAGCCTTTGACCCTGTGTCCTAATAGAAAGCAATCGTGTCGCGAGCATTTGTCACTCATTCAAATATTTTTTATTTCACATGAGCACTTATGAAACGTCAGAAGCTAAGTGCACACAGGTGGTTTCAATTAGTCGTTTCATAAGGAGAAGAGCCGGCAAGAAACTCCCATGTTTATACGGTTAGTCTTTCAAAAATAATCTTTATGCTTTTACAATGTTTTCAAATTATAGTTTTAATAGGTATAAGATAAGAGATAAGAGACATTTATTTGTAGATAGGAGGTCAGTGTAGGCCTGTCAACAAGTACCAGGTACTTAACAAGATAGGAAATGGTTAACAAAACAAAGGATCTATGAGCCTGCAAGGTCGAATTGAAGAAAAAAAAATTGGCCACGCGCATGATTAATTTTATCCAAGAACAAACATAACATTGTAGTTGAAAAACAAGTTCTCCCACACATTCCAACTGCAAATGTAAGTTGGTAGACTTTACTCGTTAACTTGTAAAGCCTACTTAGTTTTGATAGTTTTCCTTTTCAAGGCCAGCCGGCTCTTCTCCATAGGAAACGGAACCTAGCTTCTGACGTTTCATAAGTGCCCATGTAGGCTTATGGGTAGATCCCACCGCTCGGACAGTTTGAAAAGAAAGGCCGAAACAAATTCAGACGTCACGGTCTTTTTTAAAGTCCAAGATGAGATGAGATTGCGACTAGATTTTCCACGTTTTTAATGGGGAATTTGTCTTCCGTTCGACCTAGTAGATTCACGAGATTTTTTCGCTTGCCTAAAGAAATTGCGCTCTAAGAGTTCTAAAGCCCTGCGCACAGCGCTGGAGGCGCGGCGGAGCGCATTTCCTTGAAACGCGCGGGCGGGCCCCGAGCGGCGCCGAGAGCCCGTGAGAGGGCCCTCCAGCGGAGACGCGACTCCGAGCACGCCCATGTTCGATAATCTGCAGCCAGCCAGCCAGCCAGCCAGCCAGCCGGGCGCGGGTAGTACGGCGGAGCGCAGGGCAGCACGGCGACGA
Source organism: Oligia latruncula (assembly GCA_948474745.1). Taxonomy (NCBI): domain Eukaryota; kingdom Metazoa; phylum Arthropoda; class Insecta; order Lepidoptera; family Noctuidae; genus Oligia; species Oligia latruncula. Next base: position 1,831,731 of record OX419710.1, on the reverse strand, counting down.
CTGGAGCAGTCGCGCGCATGCTCTTTTAGTAGCTTGAGGCTCCGAGCACCGCGTGCGAATTTATTCTTATATTGACCGTATGTCAAGGTAGTTAAGGTTTATATTAAATTGTCTTCAATTGCTCTCCGCTGCGCCTCCAAATCATACGTCACCCAAAAAGCAGTTAAGCTTAAAAGGGACTGGGCCGAATACGTTTGTGTTTGAGTTTTTTACTGTGCTCACGCTACCCGTCTTCACCCAAACATTCATAGCGTGATTGTCGTACACAGAGTAATCTGTAGACTCATGGTATCCGTGTCACCGAAAGGGACAAAAAATTCCGGCAATCTTCATCATGCTATCATTTTTACAGCTTATTACACTGCACCTCACCATTGTCACAGTTGTGCAACTGTAATATTATTGAATTATGCACGAAAAAGATCTTATTTTCCATTTAATCACGGTGTAGTTTTTATTATTTCATTCATAAACGTCAAACTTGTTGTGCACATTGATGTGCTTAGCCGACACGCAGTAAGGGACAGAAATATTCTTACTCCGTCTCTTTTCATTGCCAGTGACGTTAATATATATTTCTCTTTTTCTTGTGCGAATGAAAAAGAAGATATGCAGCAGTCTATAGTTTACTCTGTCTACGGTGATTGTACAATTAGTAACCACAACTAAAGCGGGCGTCACTTTGTGAGATAAAAATACTGTACATAATATAGTAGAGTAGGTACTTGCAGTTATTTGTACATAAATATTATCGTTCTTGTTCCTATCATGTTTAGTTATAAATATCACTAAGTTATTGTAAGGGCTGTTTTTTTTAATCATCTGATAACGTTATTCGAGGAATAATTTTGAAATTTTGACAGTTATTTCATACAAAAACTGTCAAACTTCAATTTTGACAGTTATTTCATACAAAAACTGTCAAACGTAAATTTTGACAGTTATTTCATACAAAAACTGTCAAACGTCAATTTTATTCCTCTAATAAAAGGTATCTGGAGATGGAAAAATCAGCCCTAAGTTGACAAGAATATTATTTTTTAAATAAACGATTTGAATAAATATTAATTCTCGTTTTATTTTGAAGCATAATATATTGAGGGCTGGCTCAGACCTGGCGATTATATGTACAGACGCCAGCACATCAAGTTACTACAATCTGTCAGATTTCTTTAATAGATTTTCGACTTTATTGCTAAAGCATAAGGTTCAAGGTTGATTGGGAAAATCTGACAGTTTCGGGTAGGTTGACCTGCTGGCGTCTGTACCTACACAGGGTCGCAGGGACGCGTAACCTGGTACCATGGATTTAGTAAAGACGCCAGCACATAAGTTACTACAATCTGTCAAATTTCTTTAATAGATTTTCAACTTTATTGCTAAAGCATAAGGTTCAAAGTTGATTGCGAAAATTTGACAGTTTCGGGTAGCTTGATGTGCTGGGACATGTCTGTACATGATTCTGAACGCCTGCACCACAACGTTGAAATTTTTCGTCGGTTAAAAAAAAAAGTTCCATTGATTTTGACCGCGTAGGTTTTCTTTCTTACTTTTCTATGGAACAGCTGTTTTTTTTGAGCTGACAGTGTAATACATAGATATTTTCAGAAAGTGATCCTGATGGCCTTTCATTAAACAAACAATAGTGTCACTGACTCTGGCAGAGCCACCATCAGGGATTTTAATTTTAATAGCACAAAAAATTAGTCTCTAATTAGTCGAAATTTGTTGCCAAATATCAGAATTTGTCGGTCACTGGTTCAAAAGATATAAGGGTTTATAGGTGGCCTGGAGAGTCTCCCCAGCAGGGTCACATTTATATCTCAAAAACTAGAGCACCTAGCGAAAATCTGTTTTCTCCCATATTTTGTCGCCAATTAGTCGGAATCAGTCAGAAGAGTTCACGAAAAATTGTCAAGAAAAATATTTCTATTAATATGTGTAATATACTTCGTTTTATCGAAATCAAAATCTGACATTTGGCGACTGATTCTGACTAATTGGCGACAAAATATGGGAGAAAACATCAAAACAGATCTTCACTTAGGTGCCCTAGTTTTTGAGATATAAATGTGGCCCTGCTGACTTGGGAGACTCTCCAGATCGGCCACCTATAAACCCAATATATCTTTTGAACCAGTGACCGACAAATTCTGATATTTGCCGACAAATTTCGACTATTTTTTTTTGCTATCAAAATTAAAATCACTGATGGTGGCTCTGCCAGAGTCGGTGACACGAGCTGGATAGGTTCCGTCAAAACTGGAAGGAGGACGGGCGGGCTCGTAAAAGTTGGATTGAGTGTGAGAAGCCTTTGCCAAGGAGTGCGACAGCGTAGACTAGTAAATAAACGCGTGCGTTAAATATAAGAAATGAAACAACAAAATGAAATCATATTTCAATTTATTCGAGATTACATAATTTAATAACGAAATCTTAGCGACTTGACGCCTTTCAAATCTAAATTATTTTATATTAACAAAAATCCTTTCGCAGCTATTTTATCCTTTTACACAACCATCTACACTTTGAAGATGTCGTATTTTTTACAAAAAAAAGTATTCTGCATGCGCGATATAGGTTCCAAGCAAGTTTGTGTTTTTGGAAAAACAACCTTTATAGTGGGTGTACAAAGTTCAGTTTGCGTTACAGCTTCAACCATTTTTATGACTGTAGTTGATAATCGTATAAGTGGGAATGACATCAATTGGACACGAAGCCTGAACGCTTGCTGATTTCAAGTAATTTTCTAAGACAAAAGTAATATTTTTGTACCCTTCATTAATTTAAGATCTTGCACATAATCTATAGGAAATAAACAGCTGATCAAAATATTACAACTTTTTTAGAAACTCGTGCAATTACACACAGATTTATACAGGGTTTAAATACATGAGTTTAAATACATATACCCATCACGAGGCCGTCATTCTGTACATCAAACTACTTAATTAACTTTGTGCAAAACAATTATTGGGAAACGATTTTTATTTCTGGAGCGAAAATTCGCTGCTTACATTAAGTACTGCGAATCAAAGTAGAATCTTTGACCTTCAATATCTTCGTAACCAGAAGGTTTGGTATTGTCCAGTACAAGAAAAAAAAATCACAAACTACTTTCGGCTTCGTTACGTTTTTTTTTTTACAGTAAGTACCTTTATTTTCAAGGATCTAAAGGAAAGTAACTGCGAACCCCTTGCACTTTAAAAATCATATAATTACAAAGGTATTGTTGCGACGACCAGAAGACACGACTCTTTGAACTACAATCCTTCAAAGCTATTTCTCCTCTGATTTTGCATTAGCCAAAATTAGTGATCTTTATTCTCGTTACAATAAGGTTGTTGCCACTAGCAAGTCTGTCAAAATCACCGCAGCGCGACCTACCGGATCCAATAGGCTATTTGACTGGTTTCTGATAAACATCTCAAATTATTTAATGGTGTCTAACGAGCCCATAAAAACCTATTACTTTAAATTGCATAATGTATTTCTTTTAAAAAATAGTAAATAAAAATGTACTGTTTTAATAAGCCGCCAAAACGCTATCTTTAACAATATGGCGTCGTGACGTCACGATTCACGTAAACAAACGTTGAAACGGTCGAGATACTAGACAAAAGTCATCTGTTCTGTCAACGATAGACAGAAATTTACTAAATCATGACGTCATCTTAAGTTCAGAAAAATCCAGACCGTTTTCGATTACGTGGCGCCAGATTTAAAAAGATAGTTTTTTCGGGATTTTTTTTATAAATAATACATCGTTTTGTAGTAAAATTAATGCAAATCGATTTTAAAAGCGATAACCTATACGAGTGTCAATAATTATGACCTTATTTTTTACGTTGTCAAATAGCCTATTGTGAATCTAAACTATCCAGGACTCACTCAAACATACATGAAAATTTCATCAAAATCGGTGCGTGGAGGAGTTCAGTGACATACGTGCGTACAGAAGAATTATATATTATGTAAAGATAGTTTAATTAAAAGTCGCGTGGTTCTGGTGTCTATTTCAATAAAGTATTCTAAATATGCCAATTATCAGCTTTCATAAGCTACTTTCTCTCTGACAACCAAAATTAGTTTTGTTTAACTTTAAACTTTAACGTCTTAAGAATAAAGTAGATTTTAAAAGTAATAAGATTTGCACTTATGAGCTTTCGACTGTGAGGAAATTTTGCGTAGGCTTTTTTTTTGAAAAAAAAAAAAAAAAGAAAACGCATGTGTTTACAATATTGTGTTAAAAATTGAGCTTAAATGTTTACATAAACTTTATAGTATGTCAAGTCAAATGCAACCAAAATCAATGTTCATTTTTACATTAACCCAATAGTGAGGGTACTTCAAAATTCAGCGCAAACAACTACCATAATTAAAAATATATTTAAATTAATTTAAGAAAAAAAATCCACAACATTTCATTAAGAAATCTTAGAAAAATCTAAAATTATAATATATTTCTTAGCTAATTTACATTGCCTTATCATGATGGTTTTCTTGCAAAATTATACTTTTTGATGTCGTTATTGCTGGAAGATTTTCATCAACATCACGCCTGTTGTCCTCGAAGTGGAAGGCAGAGTTGTATCTGTAGTACCTACTGCCACAGTTCACCCGATAATGTTTTTTTAAGTCCCTGTAAATAGGGGCCAAGCCTATTGCCGTCAACCGAGCACAAATTCCGACTCCGGGCTGCTACTGGGAAATTCCCGATGGAAATAATTAGCACGACCAGAGAATCGGACCCAGGACCTCATGCTTGGCAGTAGGACCCTTTCCTTTCGGATTTTTTTTTTGAACTATGAATAAAACGCAAAATTACGGCCCACTCCCTCTCACAGAGAGGAGGCTTGTGTCCCAGCAGTGGGAACATTGTAGGCGTATTATGCTCGAAGTCTACAGTATAATTTTGCATAAAAATCGTTAAGCCGCGGGCTGTAGTTTATCCCTTAATATTTACTAATTCACTACCTAAGCATTTTGTGGCCTGGCACAAATGGCCTTAAATCATAAACAAAGCCAGGCAAACTTTTTTGAGATCGTTTTTGTTATTGAACATAGGAAAATGTTTTCACAATTTAGGGCCAAAAATTCCAAAGACAATTTCTGGCCGCTCGCAAAAACGGCCTGCCATTTCTGAAGGCTCAAAGCCATTATTTTGTGGCCTCACTCTATAGCTACAGTCCACGGCCTGTTATTTATTTAAGTTTAAATTTAAAACTAATCATTGCGTTTGCGATTCACAATGAATTAATTAAACTATACAGGTACTTATTCCCGAGCGATGTTTACGCGTCATTCTTCCAATCCTTATTATATCATACACTCCTGCACAGCTATCCACAACCACTCGACAGTGTATCATATCGAAAATGACACATTTCGATAACCATTTGCTTTGCCCCCGACAGTAAACAGCTGTCGGAAGAAAGCTTCGGGTTTTAAATTTGAGAACAGCGTTTAGAGGACTCCCATGATAACGTTAATTAATGTTTGATTCCGTAAGTAAGCGTATCGAATAGTTGTGAATAGGTATTCTGTAAAAATCGCACCGTGAAAACTTAGGTGAAGTGAGTTTGTTTTTGCTAGGAATTGACACTATTGACAGCTCACTCCACGCTTACTTCACCTAAGTTTTCACGGTGAGACTTTTACAGAATAGCTCCGCTGGACTCGTAAATCGATTCGCCATGCATGTCTGTAAGGTAATGATACAAGCTTAGACAAAGAAAAGTATAGACGGCGGGTAGCGCCATTTCATTTCCACAAGAAAGGGATAAAGTATTGAGTTATTATAACTATCAGAAAAGGATAAAGCTATACTATTTCCTTCTCTCAGTGCGTGCCCGTTTTTTCAAGGCAGCTACATAAGTAGCCAATGTTATTTAAGTTAGTTTTTTGTCTCGTGTGGCCACGCTACCCGAAGCTCTATAGCTTTCTTACTCTAAGGATACAAGGAACTTTTGACGCCTGAATGACATTGACAGGAGGTTGTTTTTGGTAAACATTTGTGAAATTGCCACTGTCACTCATTGTGTATTGACAAACCAAAATGGCGGCGTTAGTTCTCATTTTGGCGCCATGGACAAAGAAAATGTATTGTTTTTATGCAGCACACGTATCATTACCAATATAGAAAAGGGGTTTTCTTGACGGACAAAAATAGACAAAATAACATATTTCTATCTGTCAATTCTTCCGTGGACAAAACCCGTTTCTACGGCGGTCTTGCTACAGCTGTGAAGACTACATACTGGCCATCATTTTGGAATTTTTGTTCCAATATTGAAATCACGACCATTTAAAACAATCCTTTATACAAAAAAGCAGCATGACTCGATTTAGAAATCCACGAGTTGTATTTTATCTGCTAGTATTCTGTTTTTTTGTTCCTAGATTAGGTCGAGACTGAGGAAGTTTCAAGGCGTATTTAGCCCACTGTGGACATACAGCGGTATGCCTTTTGTTATAGCACCGGTAAAAAAGGGCATCTCGTGGAATAATAATTAATTAATTTCGAATAACAGTTCTAGCAACAAAAGACAGTAATATTATCAGACATATAATAAGGATTTCTATGCAAAAGTTTTTAAGTGATTACAATGTTTGAAATACTACTTAATAAGCCAATCTTTAAGTTTAGAAATAAATGCAATTTGCACTTATTGTCTAAGGTGATACTCAACATAAAAAACAACTTCTCCAGAATAGTTTTTTTTTTATTTACCAAGCGCATGACCCTCATCCCAATAGAAACGTACGCGCAGTGTACAGTTGTTAAATAAATGAAAAAGTACAAACATGGTAAAAGTGGAATAGCTTTGTTTGTAAAAGTGATTAGTAATTGAATTAAATTACATCTAATTCTTGTTAGGTACTCAATATTCTATTGGGGTGCTTGGGGTCATGCGATTGGTAAATGAAAAAAAAAATCGTTTCTTTGGGAAAGTTGTTTATATATTGAATACAATCATGTGTTTAAGTATTGGTCACTAATTACCAGTCACCCAATATAATTATCATTTATCATTATTTGTATAACGACTTTTATTTAAAAATCAAATATTTTTTATGACATGGTCATTCTATAGGATAATTTGGCGCTTTAGTCTTATGAGATTTTAATCAATTCCAGTGAATTTATTGAAATAAAAACCCTTAACATTAATTTTTCGATAGATTTTGATTTTAACAAAACGCTACCAACTTGCCGTCTGGCTTTTTATAACGCATGCAGTATTCTCTTAAGCCCAAAAGTTTGACAACCAGCCTTACCAAAGGACATCGTGGTCCTGGAGATCTGATAGTCGCTCCACGTAAAATACTGGTATTTAGCAGCAATCGGTAAGATTGGTAGCCGACCCCGACATAGTTGGGAAAAAGATAGTATGATGATGAGACAATAAAGCAAATGCAGTATTTCACAACATTGCAATCATAATTTATCCAACTTTATTCACATTCATTATTCACGATCCCAAATTTAATATTATTTATGTATTTTTAGAGCTATTTAAATTCTAATTAGTTTAAACTAGAATTACAATATGAAAAATAAGAAATCTAATTTCATTATTATGCATTATACTTAAGGCTGAATTCATTACTTTCCGCATTTCTTTCAATTTTCCTAAGAGGAGATGCGGTCACGTGTTCGTGGGCGTTCATTCCATACTAACGTATTCCTCTGTTTTTTCCCCTGATTATATTGATATTAGTCCAAATATTTTTTTTACGATATAATGTACGGACGCCCGCACATTAAGCTACTACAATCTGTCAAAATTCTTTAATAGATTTTCAACCTTATCGCTACAGCATAAGGTTCAAGGTTGATTGGGAAAATTTTACAGTATCGGTTAGCTTGTGCTGGCGTCGTGCAAAAAATATCAACTAACTTTTAGAGTCCATCTACATAGATCTACCACTGGTTTTGTTACTTGGCGTAATTATAATTATTAATGTTGGAAGAAATAAATATAATTAAAGTATCATTAACCAGGGAGAAAACAGAGGAATACGTCAATATGGAATGAATGCCAACGACCGTTTGACCGCGTTCCCACTTAAATCCTGGGCAGCAATTTTTTTTTTCAAAATTTTTTGGCCTCGGTCGAATGTTCAAGAAACTTAACTTGTATTAAGTACCTCATAGTGTTCCGGTTAAAATGAGTTTACAAGTCATTCAAATTATGTTCCAAAATACAATATTGTTAACATCCAGAATTGTACTATTTTAAAATAATTTAGAACATGTTTTAATAATTCATTTGTGATTTCAACATTTTCGATTTTCCAAATTACTTGTAAATGCATTTTATCTCCTTTCTCATAGCTTTAATTCGTTATTGAATTAAGTCTTCTCTCAAGAAAACTCTTTAAAGACCCAGATATATAAAAAAGCACGTGACACTTGATCTAAGTCAGTTTTAAGACCATTTTCGACCAAAAGAGTGACCAATCATATTTCTAGTTTCCGAGACCAAATCTTTAGATAAATCATTCTAGCTATCACCCAGCAGTCCTGAGATCGAATTTATCTACACATTGCCTAGAAAGTAATGAAGAACGACACATAACTAGCGACCACATCGAGACAGTTAACAGACTGGTACTCTCGCCAAGTATTGGATCTGATCGCTCAATGAAATCCGACCGAAAAAAGAGAGAAAAAAAAGAGAGGGAGGTCGTTTATTAGGTGGCAAAGAAGCCATTTGGAGAGCCCTCCGTGCCTCGGCAAGCACGTTAAGTAGATCTCTGTCAGTTACGAGTAAAAACCACCCATAAATACAACGACAGAAGGTCGTTTATTAGGTGGCAAAGAAGCCATTTGGAGCCCTCCGTGCTTCGAAGGGCAAGTTACGTAAATTTCTGACAGCCGTTACGGATCAGACTGTCTGACAACCAGTCTTATCAAGGGGTATCGTGTAACTCAGGATGTGAAAGTCAGATAGGCAGTCGCTCCATGTTAAAAAACTGGTATTCAGCCGGCATCCGGTTAGATTGAAAGCTGACTCGCCATAGTTGGAAAAAGGCTAGGCAGAGGATGATAATTTTCGAGATTTATCGAGTATCACTGATCCGACTTCCGAGTTTTCCCAGTCTGAATTAAGGTACTACGCGTTACAATGACAAAACTACTCATGGAAATATTTTACTACAGGTATTTATCTAAGGCTTGGACTCGGTGGCAGTCATTTTAGCTGACAAAACTTCAATATTCAATACTCATTAGTTTATTTGCATTCCACAATATGTACAGCCGCCAGCACATCAAGCTACCCGAAAGTTTCAAATTTTCCCAATCAACTTTGAACCTTATGCTTTAGCGATAAAGTTGAAAATCTATTACAGAAATTTGACAGATTGTAGTAGCTTGATGTGATGGCGTCTGTACTTAGGTGGTAACTTAAAATTTATTTGATCTTTATAGAGCCAGAGGCGCGAGTGTAGCGTGTCCTAAAATAAAAAAAACGGAGGTTTTGCTGGTAATTTTGACCTTGCATATTCTATTAACTAAAACCATAATCACGATAAAAAGGATGTCTTATATTCGGTTCCAAGGTATACAATCATTTTGTTTTTAAATTAAAATTGTATGGATGAATGATGCAATTTTTTTCAGATGATGACTACCGGCTGTCATTCGTGGATCTTTGACAGTTCGTTACGGGTAGTCAGAAGCCCGAAAGTCTGACAACCAGTCTTACCAACGGGTATTACCCAGTAACTGGGTTGTGGAGGTCAGATAGGCAGTCGCTCCATGTAATATACTGGTATTCGGCTGCAGCCGGTTAGATTGGAAGCCGACCCCAACATAGTTGGGAAAAGGCTAGGCAGATGATGATGTTGACTACCGGCAAAGGAACCTGCGGATCACCCCGGCTTCGCACAGTTTTTACACAAAAACATAGAATTTATAAAAGATGATAAAAACCGCATCAACATTCGTTGCGGAGTTGAAGGTCATTCAGACAGACACGATAACCGGACATTAATTTATATGTAAAAATAACAAGTATTCTTCAGTTTTCAATCAAAATACTTTAAAACTTATTATTTATCCATATGTGCGAGGTTTAAACAATTTTTTTACATTCTAAAAGCCAATTATTTTTAAAAGAGTACCCGTGGAGTTTCTTGCCGGTTCTTCTCCATAGAAAACGACCAATTGGAACCGTGCACCTAGCTTCTGATGTTTCACAAGTGCCCATGTAGGTTTATGTGAAATAAAATATTTTTAATTTTAATTAAATTAAGTTTATTAATTAAAAAATCTATAATATATTTGTTATTTTGCCAACTACCACCGATCTTGTCCGAAAGCCTTCCTAAAATCCAATTAATATATTTATTATTTGAATAATTTCGATAATGTATCACAAATATATTGCTATTCTCATAGTGATGTGATGTTCTGAAACTAAGGGCTTGAGCAACTAAAAGATTAAGTTACTTAGGACGCGTACAAACAATACGAATTTTTGTCGCAGTTGCGTTTTTTTTTGAACAGTTGAACATGTAACTTTGAAATGACGTTGAATTTAATTGTATATTGAATATGGCGACGAAATCGCAACTGCGACAAAAAATCGCAATTTTACACACGACCTAAAGAATGTAACTGCCATTTGAAAACTTAAGATTTCCTTAAGAATTCGGTTAATTATTTAATAATAAATTGTCTACGACTATTTTAAATGAGAAGAGAAAAAAAAAACTTTTTAAAATTAGTTTTTAAGACTAAGGACTAAATTAAATATATTTAAATATTCCGTAATAGAACATCCGTTATGTTTGTAATTTCAGTTAGCACACGACCTTTCTTTAGTTAAAAAAAGTAGAATCCGTTGCTAAATTGTTTTCGTTAATTAACAAAAAATACATCATTTACTAATTACATTATATTTTTGTCATTTTCATAGAGAAAGAAGTATTGTTAAGATCACCAAAAAGTCTGTCAACATCACGCCTGTAGCCCCCGAAGAGTTAGGCACAGGTGTCCCTATACAGGGTGAATTTTCAAAGTGGGCGTGGATGGCCAAATCCGAAACTATGAGGAATAGCGAAAATTACTCAAAGGAGTCGCGGGCTCGATTTTGATGAAAACTAAAACTGCATCATTGGATTTTTGAAAAATCAACATTTCTAGCCAGGAATCGAACCCGTTGATTTTGAAAAAAAAAAAAGACACTATTATTACACCATTCGATAGTGTCGCTGATAAGGATCGAATTCTGGGAAGTAATGACATACGGGAATAGGGGGCGAGCCTACAGCAAATATACAAAAAGAGACACGCAACTTCTTGGTAAATCCCGACAATAATCTTTCGAGCCCACATTTACATAATAATTTTAAAGCATGCATACAATTAAATACAATGTGAGGACGACAATACGACAGTAAATTAAAACACTTGCAATACTAATTCATAGGAGTGTTTAGAAACTATACATAAATCCTAATATCGTCCTCCGTGCCTCGGAAAGCACGTTAAGCCGTTGGTCCCGGCTGTCATTCGTGGATCTTTGACAGTCGTTACGGGTCGTCAGAAGCCCGAAAGTCTGACAACCAGTCTTACCAAGGGGTATCGTGTTATCCAGTATCACTGGATGCAGGTAGGCTGTCGCTCCATGTAAAATACTGGTATTCAGCTGCATCCGGTTAGACTGGAGGCCTACCCCAAAATAGTTGGAAAAAGGCTGACTTACATCCTGACAGAAATTAATAGAGTGATTTTTTTCAAATAAACTAAATAGTAGTTAGTGATAGAGGTATGAGGAACAGGGTGTATAAAGTTCACTCATCCTCCATAGAAAAGGGAGGATCCTCCGACCAGTCGGGTGTTGTGTCTGGCGGGCAACTGCCCGATGATTCATGTCGGGACGTTGTATATAATTGCTAGTTGCGCGGTAAACTCTGCTTGCGAGATGTAGGATTTTATGTGACGTCAGTATGACGCGTACTTCGCATATGGCGTTGTAGATACTGCTACAGGCCGACTATGGGTTTTGCTTTGACCAGCTATAGCAGCTATCACACTAATATTATAAAGGCGAAAGTTTTTGTGTGTGTGTGTGTGTGTGTGTTAATATGTTTGTTACTTCTTCACGCTCGAACGGCTGGACCAATTTTGATAAAATTTGGTATAGAGGCAGCCGACAGCCTGGATTAACATATAGGCTACTTTTTATCCCGATATTTTCACGGGATCGACGCTTATGCGGGTGAAACCGCGGGGCGCAGCTAGTTGGAGATATTTAGTTGAATTTTTGTGTGCGGACTGTGAACGTCATTAGATATTACGAAGTTAAATGTATTGTCGTATCCTCGTCTCAATCATATACATCTTTCGTGAAACATTCATGATTATTGACTATAGTTTTATTTTAGTTCAAGTTTCGGGACTGTCCGAATAGTTTCGACTCCGTTCCGTTTGAGTCCGAATTTATTCGGACAACCTCGAATCATTTATTTGCGTAAAGACACGGTTTGCAAAAAGAGCGGTGGCCGACACATAGCGTCTGCCATTTACTATTGAATGACGTCACTGAATAGTAATTTATGAAAGTCTGTTGGTGTGTGTTCCTGTGTGTTAAACAAACTTAACCCTCCTTCTGGCGCAGTCGGGTAATTAGGAAGATAGGCTACTAACATCAGGTAAACATTAAATGGACTACGGAACGCGACCTTGTGAAGGCCGTAGCACAGAACCGGTCGAAGTGGAAGTGCTTGGGGGAGGCCTATGTCCAGCAGTGGACGTCTTTCGGCTGAAATGATGACCGACCGACATGTAAACATACCCACACAACTACATTTCCCGATGTCATGCGTCATGTGCTCAACCACCGAAATAGAGACACATTACGCGGGCTGTAGCGGGAACGAGATAGCAATAACTGTCACTGTTACGTACCCATGCCAGTTGCGCTGACATAGACAAGGACAGAGATAAGAGCCGGCGCTGTTGTGCAAGTGAAATCGCGTTAGCCGCCGAATGTTTACGATTATGAATGACATATTGTGACGCGAAGCAAACAATAAATATAATTTTCAACAAACTAACATTTTTGGCTGTATTTACGGGTGAATGTATAGAGGTATGAGGACCAGGGTGTAAAGTTCACTCATACTCTATAGAAAAGGGAGGATCCTCCGACCAGACGGGTGTTGTGTCTGGCGGGCAACTGCCCGATGATTCATGTCGGGCCGTTGTATCTATGCTAGTTGCGCGGTAAACTCTGCTTGCGCGATGCAGGATTTTGCGTGACGTCAATATGACGCGTTGTTCGCATGTAGATACCGCTACAAATGTAATCCCGTGGAACTTGTTTTTGGTTTTTGAACTATTTGTGCACATTTTAAAAACACGATTACGGTAATTTTACTTAACGTGATACACAAACGCCAGTTCGATCGTAACTAAGGTCGATTGTGTCCATGCACTCAATTTATGCGCTCCACGTCGAGAAGCGCGTACCATATCGTCATTTTGTACATCAATGCCGTAAAGTCAAGCACCGCCAGGTCACTGCGGCCGTTAAGTGGCGGCCACCGCTCTTCTAGGAAACCGTGGCTTTAGACAATAATCAAAAATATATTTAATTAAGTTATGTAATCACGAATTGCGAAGATTTTATGAACACATTTTGTTTTTCATCACGTTTTTTTTTTGCAACATACTATAAAAGTATAGTCTAAATCGGGTCGTAGACCGCAGTCAACCGACTTTTTAGATGTCCGATATATCGTCCAATTGTTGGCAACCTACGAAATGTTGGTTGCCAATTTTACCTAATTCTACTGTACTATTCCGAGCGACATACACAAAGTAGGTCGAAGTTAGATTAATTTTACTAACTTATCCAACACGACATCGGACACCGACAAATCGGTCTGCGACCTACCTGGTACCAAAATACACTGAACAGCTTGGTACATAATTGGTACTTTCTTAACACTAAAATTTGTCAACTGGCATCCACTTTTGGTACTAATAATGTCACTTCACTAATTAGTGTCAATGTCACTTTTTAATTTCACTATCAAAGTCCCAATTTTTGTTGGTAAAGTCCATTATTTTAGTTAATTCACCACAGACGGCGTTGTGTGCTACCTTCCTGCTTATGACAGAAAGGTAGTGGCGTTATAGTGAATACATATTATGGATGCAGAGGTCTTATGGCGTATGTTTAATTAAAAATGCTCATTTCCAACCCTATTTGGGGTCGAATTCCCCCATGCTTGGGGTCGTTTGGCCCCATTTGGAGTCAATCTGGCAGTGTTAGATTTTCATGATAAATAATGGTTTTATTTCGATACTAGAGAAATATAGCGGCAGCAGTCTAAAGCTATATTTCTGTAATTTAATGAGCCATGTAAAAAACTGCATCACACAAACATATTATTCACTATGCCACAGGGTTCAATTCCCCCATAGGGTTACAGTCCCCCATAGTGGGCCAAGTCCCCAACTTTCCACACAACACCCCCTACCGGCTACAAAGCCTGTTCCTACTAACTATTGTAATCTTTATCACAGCGGTCATCGTGGTCCCAATATTTTGTGTTCCTGGGGACCTCTGTCACGTGTCTCCTCGGGGGAGTCTTGGCCGTCCCCCCTTCTTCCTCTCCACTACTCCTACGGTTCGTCCTCCCAGGTCTACCATCCCTATTTCTCGATGTAGACCGGTCTTTATATTTCTCTTTATCCTCATCTTCGCTGACATTGTCTTTGGATTTCTGTCGGGTCCAATTTCGTTGTCTATTCCTGTTAGGGTCCTCCACAACTTCGTTTTTCTCTTTCCTCCAGTTTTCTACGGGACGTCGGCTACTGTTTTTTTGTAGTTCGTTGTTCACGCGTTCAGGTATCGCTTGGGCCGGGGTTGGGGCGACCCTTTCTACTACTGGGGGGGGTCTCTCAGTGTTGGTGGGGGGTAGCGGAGTTCTTTCAGTAAAATTCGGGAAAGTATCACCCCCTTGTTGGTTAAAAGCCACATTTGTGTACTGGCTTTGTATATACGCTCCGTCGCCCTGCTGTAGGTAGTTGACGAAATTATCCGAGTAGCTAAACCGGTTTACAGGTGGAGGGTAATCGGGTACAGGGAAAGGTTGCACATTGGGGGGTAAGACCGTTTGGTTGTACTCGATTTCTTCTTTTTTCTCTTCTTCTTGCTGCCGCCAAGAGTTCAAGTCATATCTTTTGTTCAAGTTATTTTTTGCAGTCCAAGTTTCGAAGGTGTCCTGACTTACAGATAACGCCTGTTCTTGCCTTAACAAGCCTGCGCCGGCGCCTAAGATCGGCCGTAATTTAGGCTTCGTATCCTCATTATTATTGAGGCTTATTTGAGACAGGTTTTGGCTAACTTTCTCAGCAATTTCGTTATTATCTGGTAATCTGTAGTCATCTTTTTCGGGGCTTTTTTTCCAAGAGCCGTAGCTGACTTCGCTAAAATTCTCTTCGGTCGTTAGCTCTAAGTGGGCGGCGTAGAACTGCTGCAGTGTGTTCGGTAGTGGGAGGAACTTGTTGAGGCAGAGGTCGGCTGAGAGGAGGAGCCATATGGTGCTTATAGGTGGTGGTGACAGCAGGCGGAGACGGATGGAGATTGAGAGCTCGTCCAGCTCCTGGGCTAGGACCGAGAGGAGCTCGCGGCCATTTTGCATTAGCTGTAAAAGAATTTGAATATATTATTTAACTACTGCAAATGAAGTAAATAATAAGACAATAAACTTCACCAAATAGGTCGCTAGTATAATAACAAACTGTGATCACTGATATATTATCCAGCCTTATCCTTAAAAGAAGTATGCGCTTCGGTGATTTAGAAAGGAAATATTTTTTTTTTCTTTTTTAAAACGTTGCCCCACACTAGGAATTTCTCCTGTATTGTGGGTACGTTTACAAACATTTAAATTCACGTAAACAAACAGCCAGACCCGGAACATCTACTTGTAGGTCCTTTGTACCTTTTTTGTGCGAAAAGTTTAAATAAATAAATCGAACCCGCGACACGCAGCGTAGTAGTCAATCGCTTAACCACTGCGCCAACCGTGCCGTCAAACAATATTATTCTCATATTATTTGTTTAGTTTTAATAAGAGAATTGTTTATGATTTTATGTTTTTTTTGTCTCCTTTACTCTTTCACACACTGCATCTCTCTATTGTTCTATCGCAGGTATGCTGGAACAGATTTCTGTTTATACAACGTGTAATGTTAAATGCGCAAAACCTCTTAAAGGTAAGCGTCCACAGTTCCGCATCGCACGCATCGGACGCATCGCATCAAACCGATCCTTTGCCGATGAGCAGATTATTGCGATCCGTACGATGCGGATCAGTGGACGCACTTGTGTTACTTTCTATACAAAGAATACTAAAATCCGCTACGTGCGATGCGTCCGTAGCGTCCGATGCGAAACTGTGGACGCTTACCTTAAGAGGTCATTGTACTCATCATTATGAACAACTTTTACTATGGGACAAAACTTGAAGTCGCAAAAAAAATCAGCTGTTTAGTACATTTTGACGAGTTATGCGAGCATTAATATAGGGAGCAACTAATATTTTCCGACTTGGCTAATGACCTATAGTCCGCGCGGAACTAGTTAGCCGCGCCTTGTGTGGGGGCGGGGGTGAGGGCGGCGGGGTTGCGTAGTGTTCGCAAGGCACGCACTGAGTCATGACAACGCCCCCCTCCGTCCCTCCGCACACATACCTAAGGCGCGGCCAACTAGTTCCGCGCGGACGGTCGATTCTGTAAAAATCTCACCGTGAAAACTTCGGTGAAGCGAGTTTGTTTTTGCTAGGAATTGACACTATTGACAGCTCACTCCACGCTCACTTCACCTAAGTTTTCACGGTGAGATTTTCACAGAATAGCACCGCTGGAGCAGTGAACTGAGTGTGTACTTTGTTAGGGCCGGAGTTAAGCACATGATGATGGGAAATCATCAAATGACCCCTCCCGCTCTGGGTGGAGCTGAGAGTCTGAGTGTCAGACTCGTACTGACTAAAACCCACCCGTGTTCCTTCCTTAGCCCTTTATGTTCCGGGCCAGCGGTAACCCTTTCGGACAATCCCGCTGAATTTAGGCACATACCTGTGTGGCCAGACTGCGGTGCGCCCTAATATCGTCACTGCCCAGCAGCGCGCGCATGTACTGGAGCAGTGGACTGGCTAATATGTGTACTTTGTTGCCATTGCATAGACGTGCCTCTGAAATGTTAAACATGATACGTTAGTATGGTTTTAAATGGAGTCGTCGATTGCATTTTAGAACAAAAATAAGCAATGCTCAGTTTAGGTTGAATTTTGATTTTAAATTGACAGTAATAGGCGATGGTAGGTAGGCGTAGTTCTAGTGAGGCTCCCTAGATTCTACAGCGACTTGTAAACGAAATGAATTTCGTTCCGTCACCAATGTTTTATCGTATATCGCTCCAAAATTTGTAACATTACTAAAACCTAAAAACATCAATAACGTTACGAATATCATTTTTCGTAGAACAATATTATAAGTAACGTTATAGGTAGCAGTAATATTAAGCTTATCCGCTTGTAATAACGTTACAGGTGAAACATTCCAGATTCATTTGTAACATTATTCTTCATACTTATTCGTCATCTTTTATGTCATGAATTTAGTATTGACTAACATAGTTTTAAGACCCAAAGACAAATAATTAGTCTGAAATAAATGGATTTCATTTTAATTTAGTCTCAATCTAAAGAAATCTAATGAGTAATGTGAAACATTTATATAAGAAGGATTCCGTAGCACTTATATTACGTCATGTGTGGCTCGTGGCTAAGTATTAACACCCGCACGGGTCGACCAATCAGGTTAAGCTACGCCTGTCGCGGTTGCTCCGGTGATTCCCCGGATAAAAGATAACTTTCTTGGGAAAAATCAGCCCTTACGCAGAAAAACTAAATACTGGTATAATCTTTGTGTTTACCTGCAAAGTAGTCTCCCATGAGGTTTGTAGCATTTATAAGAAACAGTGGGTTCGACCGCTCTAGAACATCCAGCTCTGAAAACAAATAAATTAAATATTTAGTTGCAAGGGCTACCATGTTACCCAGTAACTGGGTTGTGGACTTCAAATAGGCAGTCGCTCCATGTAAAAGGTATTCAGCTGCATCCGGTTAGACTGGCAGCCGATCCTAACATAGATTGGAAAAGGCTAGGCTGATGACAGGAATTATGAAAGCGGACAATATAAAAAATTTAAGGAGGCTTTTGACATACCGCACGCTATAAATTCATGAATTATTGTATTGAAAACTAGCCTCCGCCCAAGAAGCATGTCGATAAAAAGTAGCCTATGTCTTCCAGTACTTACTAGCGAAGGTTCCCTGCATGACAACATTGAGGAGGGCTCCCCTCAGCAACTGTTGCCGCTGCTGTCTCGTGAAGGAGGCGCCCACTGCGGCCAGCTTGCGCGCCGTCACCGAGTTCAGCAGCGCGGCCGCGCGGAATGTGCCGAATGCTTGTCTGGAAATAGAGGGAAGTGGTCGAATCATTTATTTCCAATAGGCATCTATAGTACAGGATCGATCAGGTTAAGCTACGCTTGCCGCGGTTGGTCTGTGGATGGGTGACCATCTTTACATACCGTGACCCCTCCGTGCCTCGGGAAGCACGTTAACCCGTTGGTCCCGGCTGTCATTCGTGGATCTTTGACAGTCGTTACGGGTAGTCAGAAGCCCGAAAGTCTGACAACCAGTCTTACCAAGGGGTATCGTATTACCCAGTAACTGGGTTGTGGAGGGCAGATAGGCAGTCGCTCCATGTAAAATACTGGTATTCAGCTGCATCCGGTTAGACTGGAAGCCGACCCCAACATAGTTGGGAAAAGGCTAGGCAGATGATGATGAGGCATCTATAGTACAGGGTTATTGGAAAAACACCAACAACCTCTTTAAGAGGTCATTGTACTCATCATTAAGAACAACTTTTACTATGGGTCCTAACCTGAAATCGTGACGAAAAAACAGCTGTTCCCTACATTTATGTTCGTATAACTCGTCAAAATGTAAGGAACAGCTGATTTTTGTCTGAACTCAGTCTCAGTCTGTCAAAAATACTTCTAATTTCCCTACATTTGACATTTTTTGTCGCCGAGATGAGACTTGACTACTTTTGAACATTTTAAATTACGAGAATTGCCTTCTGAAATCAGCCAAAATTATACAATGTCTGAAACCCGCTTTAACCAGAATGTTCTCCCCAGCATGGCGTATGGTGCCGAGACGTGAACGCAAACCAATAAAGGATTTATAGAGGTATGAGGAACAGGGTGTAAAGTTCACTCATACTCTATAGAAAAGGGAGGATCCTCCGACCAGACGGGTGTTATGTCTGGCGGGCAACTGCCCGATGATTCATGTCGGGCCGTTGTATCTATGCTAATTGTGCGGTAAACTCTGCTTGCGCGATGCAGGATTTTGCGTGACGTCAGTATGACGCGTTGTTCCCATGTGGCGTTGTAGATACAGATTTGACTTGATTTTTGATTGAATACTTACTGCAGACGCGCTTCATCAGGACACAGGGAAGACACGGTGGTTTCAAAATGGCGCAGTTTCCTGTTGAACTGTATACCGTCTTCGCCCGGAGAGAATTGCTCCAGCTGAAAACAAAGATATAATGTTTAGCACCATTCGCATCTTGGCTCAATAAAACTGCCGCACGGGTCGATCTTCAAGGTTAAGCAATGCTTGCCGAGGTCGGGCTTTAGATGGGTGACCATCCATTATGTACCGAGACCCATCTGTGTCTCAGAAAGCACGTTAACCCGATGGTCCTGGCTGTCATTCGGAGATCTTTGACAGTCGTTACTGGTCGTCAAAGCCCAAAAGTCTGACAACCTGTTTTGACAAGGGGTGTCGTCTAAGGCTCTTTGTTTATTTATGGTACGGCGTATAAACAGCGCCGTAGAAAAAACATGTCCGTCAACAAGCTTCCATAGTGGATCACAACCCAGTTACCGGGTAATACTGTAGCGGTATCTACAACGCCACATGCGAACAACGCGTCATACTGACGTCACGCAAAATCCTGCATCTCGCAAGCAGAGTTTACCGCGCAACTAGCATAGATACAACGGCCCGACATGAATCATCGGGCGGTTGCCCGCCAGACTCAACATCCGTCTGGTCGGAGGATCCTCCCTTTTCTATAGAGTATGAGTGAACTTTACACCCTGTTTTTCATACCTTTATAATACGATACCCCTTGGTAACTGGTTGTCAGACTTTCGGGCTTCTGACTACCCATAACGACTGTCAAAGATCCACGAATGACAGCCGGGACCAACGGCTTAACGTGCTTTGCGAGGCACAGAGGGGTATGTAAAGATGGTCACCCATCCACAGACCAACAGCGGCAAGCGTAGCTAACCTGATCGGCCTGTGCAGCTGTTATTTTTTAGCCACGAGCCCCTCAGGCAGATGATGATGTATTATAGTTTAAAATATGATCTCACCAGTGTCAACAGCGGTACATATTGCTCGTCGACGCGCAGCATCTCTTTGAGAATGGTGTCCTCTTCAACAGGAGACTGTTTCTCCTGTTTGTCTGCTGCTATCTCCTCAGGCTCCACTGTCTCCCTCTCACTCTCTCGCTTCACTTCCATTCTTGTTGGGTCTGAAAAGAGATTATTTTCAAGTAGGTGTTTAGTATTAACTTCAGAGCGTTTACGACGTACGGCATTTCATACAGCCCACAGTCAGTAAGAGTCTGACACTCCCTTCCGCTCCACCCAGAGCGGGAGGGGTCATTTGATGATTTACCATTAAAAAAAAAAGCCTCCTCCCTTCGATAGGGAGTGGGCTAAAATCCACCACGCGGGCCCAGTGCGGGTTGGTAGATGTCACATGTCCTCGAATTGTTGGTCCTCGGACATGCCGGTTTCCTCACGATATTGTCCTTCAGCGTTTTGAGAGCAGTGGTGATGAAATTACTTACACAACATAAAGCGCCTGTCTGGGTTCGAACCCACGACCTACCACTGGAAAGTCGGGGCCGTTATCAATGGACCAGCAAAGCTCGAAAAATAAATTATGTGAAATTGTAGACATTTCTATAAACTGTAAGAACTCGATAAAAAGTAAAACTGACCTAGGAATTGTAATGAAATGTTGCGTGGGTAAGTTTATAGACACGAAACTCACATAAATATACAAACACTGGTAGAAACAACTATCTAGCTAGGGAGCCAAAAATACTTTGCGTGAAAAATCGGAAAACAGCGCAAAAAATGGCTTCTAAAAATACAACATGTAAGTACCTAAATAAATAAATTTCGTTTCACCCACCTGAATCTATTTCATGATTATCAGGTTCGTTATTTAAAACCATTATTAAAACACACTACACTTTAAGTTTTAGATTAAAACACAAAAAAAATATGCATAAACACACAACCTCTTCTGTCGACCGTATGTGCGAATGTCAAATCCAACAAAGAAATATATTTTGATATTCTCTATGGACAAAAAACAGGAGTGGTAGATTTTCAACACTAAACATGACATGTTGTCTCTTTCTATGACTTTTCTCTCGCATAGCGCCATCTCACTCTTTCACAAAACATTCAATAATGTGTTGTTAGATAATTGCTCCCAAGTACAGGTAGATTAGCAATATTCCTTGTAGTTTTTATCTCTTTCTAGTATTTGACAGTTCTATAGCGTTATCTCACTCTCTCAGTTCTATAGCGTTATGTTTTGAGGACTGTTGCTAATAGTCCCATGCATTCCTTTGATATTTCGTCAGAAAAGATTTTCATTGTAAACGGATTACAAGAATTTAAAATGGTTGCACAGGTAGATACAGAGAGCCTCAAGGAGGTTTTGGCCCCTGAGTGACATTGACAGGAAGGCGTTGTTAGTATACATTTGTGAAATTGTATTGACAAAACAAGTTGGCGTCGTTAGAACCGATTTTAACCACGCGCTTGTAGCGCCCTTGTTGAACTTTTTTTTTGTCAATTTAGGTAAAGAAGCGTTTATTAACTTTAACCGTTAAGATTAAGAGCAGCGGTGGCCCAATGGCAACGGTCGCGACTTACGGGTTGTAGGTCGTAGGTTCGAACCCAGACCGGAGCTTTACTTTGTGTAAATTTTTTCATCACCACTGCTCTCAAAACGGTGAAGGAAAACATCGTGAGGAAACCGGCATGTCCTAGAACCAACAATTCGAGGACATGTGACATCTACCAACCCGCACTGGGCCCGCGTGGTGGATTACGGCCTACTCTCTCAAACCGAAAGGAGGGTGGAAGGCCCCAGCAGTGGGAACATTATAGGCTAATATGCTAAGAATCTTTTGACGCCTGAATGATATTTACAGGGGGGCGTTGTTGGTAAACATTTGTGATAATGTCACAGAAATTGTATTGAAAAAACAAGATGGCGGCGTTAGTTCCGATTTTGGCCACGTGCCAAAAGAACCTCGTAGCGTTTGTATAGTCTATTCAAAACCTAATATCCAATTGATGTTTTTTCCACTTGAAAAAACTATTAACTTTATTCCAGTGTAGATTAAGTTGATTTTAGAACGACGTAAAAAGAAGTAAAAAAAAAATTATGTCTTACCGCAAATTGAGCTTTAAGCAGGTAATTATTAAAGTTATTTTTCAATACTTACCTCTCATTTGTTTACGTGATTGGAAACTAAATAGCAAACGCAGATTAGTGACTGTTGAACATTTTTTTTTTGTCAAATCAGGTAAAGAGGCGCGCATAATAGTTTTATTACTTTACCCGTTAAGCTTATTGAAAAGAAGTAGCCTCAAAAAAAAACCGGCCAAGTGCGAGTCGGACTCGCACACGAAGGGTTCCGTACCATAAGGCAAAAACGCCAACAAAAAAAAAACTCGTTTGTTGTATGGGAGCCCCTTAAATATTTATTTTATTCTGTTTTTAGTATTTGTTGTTAGAGCGGCAACAGAAATACATCATCTGTGAAAATTTCAACTGTCTAGCTATCATGGTTCATGAGATACAGCCTGGTGACAGACAGACGGACGGACAGACAGCGAAGTCTTAGTAATAGGGTCCCGTTTTTACCCTTTGAGAACCAAAAAAATTTACCAGTGTTATTTCGTCTTATGGTGTTTTAAAAGGTGAACAACGGATTTTTAACCGACTTCCAAAATCAGAGGAGGACTAGCTGGAATTACACTATCACACTAATCACACTAATATTATAAAGGCGAAAGTTTGTGAGTGCGTGTGTTTATATATTTTTTACTTCTTTACGCTCAAACAGCTGGACTAATTTTGATAAAATTTTGTATGGAGGTAGCCGACACCCTGGATCAACATATAGGCTACTTATTATCCCGATTTTCCACTGGATTGACACTTATGCGGGTGAAACCGCTGGGCGTTGCTAGTCTTAAATATATAAAATTCAAAGTCCTGACTGACTGATATATCAACGCACAGCCTAAACCGCTGCTCCTAGAGACATGAAATTTAGAGGGTGTGTTCTTTGTGAAGAGTAGGTATCCACTAAGAAAGTGTTTTTCGAAATTCCACCCCTAAGAGGGTGAAATTTCACGCGAACGAAGTCGCGGGCGTTGCTAGTTGAACATAAATGAGTGCCAAGTGGTCACGGACACGACTTACGAGTTGTAGGTCGTAGGTTCGAACCCAGACAGGCGCTTTACTTTGTGTAAGTTATTTCATCACCACTGCTCTCAAAACGGTGAAGGAAAACATCGTGAGGAAACCGGCATGTCCTAGAACCAAAAATTCGAAGACATGTGACATCCACCAACCCGCACTGGGCCCGCGTGGTGGATTACGGCCCACTCCTTCTCATTGAGAGGAGGCCTGTGTCCCAGCAGTGGGAACATTATAGGCTGATTATGGTTATGGTTATGGTATGGAGTGACACTCACCAGTAGATCTGGGGCTAAGTTCAGCCAATGTCCTCGCGGCGTCGGACTCGGCGTCTCGATCGTCGCCGGGCCGCTGCTCCCGCAAGTGATGTCGGCCGGTGTACCCTCTCCCGCGGCCAACACTCGACATTATAACTAGCTGGAATTCAGGACAAATGGGAGAAATTAGAGATTGAGATTGGAGAATGTCTATACAGCGTCCGCCATTTAGTTTCCAAACATGTAAACACATATGGGTTTTTGGAATAACTTGAATGCCCACAGTGCTTGGCAGCGCGGGGCGGGGAGCGGCGCGGGTGCGGTAAGGCGCGCGATCTGCCTGCCCGCAGTCGAGCGCGGCCTCGTTCAGAGTGTTGTCGTGTCCAGTGTTTGTCAAAATATAATATGGATGAAGAAGACTTATTTTTACTAGAAAAATCTCGAATTAGTTTGAGAACCCCGGTCCCAGCGCGGGCCGCCCGCGCACTCACTGCGTCCATTTGTATGAACGAGCTATGGCGTGAATTGCCCTCGCGCTTCTCGCGCCGCTCACCGCGCCCGCGTGCCTCTATGGACGCTCAAATGAAGTTCTTATGTTTGAGTACGCCACCGCACGCAGACGCGCCGCGCCCGCCCCGCGCCCGCGTTTGCAGTCTGGCCAAGTACGCATGGGCGCGTTTTTCCAGCGGCGATTTTTTTTTCGCGCACTCGATTGTCAACGCTCTGCTTAGCGCCGAGAGTTGAGAATCGAAGAGTGTATTTTTTTGACGCGCTGGGATGCACTCTGTTGGGTACTCAACGCTGTGTTCAACACTATCATCTGCCAGCCTTTTCCCAACTATGTTGGGGTCAGCTTCCAGTCTAACCGGATGCAGCTTAATACCGTCATTTTACATGGAGCGACTGCGTACCTCACCTCCACAACACAGTTACTGAGTAATACGATACCCCTTGGTAAAACTGGTTGTCAGACTTCCGGGCTTCTGACTACCCGTAACGACTGTCAAAGATCTACGAATGACAGCCGGGACCAACGGCTTAACGTGCTTTCCGAGGCACGGACGGGTCTCGGTATGTAAAGATGGTCACCCATCCACAGACCAACCGCGGCTAGGGTAGCTTAACCTGATCGATCGGCCTGTGCGGCTGCTATTATTTAGCCACGAGCAACTCAACACGAGCCGCTGTTTCGACACCGCGAGTTAAAAACCTTGTGCGCGATATGTTCAGCCGGTATATTGTGTAAAAATCTCACCAAGAAAACTTAGGTGAATAGAGTTCTTCCACCTGTACCCTAATTGTGTAACACACTATTACTCCCAATTTGAATCATTTTGAACCAAATTTCTAATCCATTGCAAAACGTGTCTGCTCAACAACGCAAATAACGCAATGAATGTTGTTGAACTGTCAAAATGAAACCCATCGCTACTGATAGTGTGTTACGCAATTACCCTGCTGGTTTTAAATAGAGAATGACACTATTGACAGCTGAAATTAAAAAAAAAATCGCCAGTTTGCGCTACAACTTCACAGTCATTCTGATAGCAACCTAATTTACACAAGCATAGAGTTTATATTTCATTCAAGTAGAAATAACATCATTTGAAAACAAGAACTTCAACAGACTCGAGTTAGAAGGCTTTGCAATTACAGCAAGAAGTTGTTATGAATGACCAAGTTAAGCTAAAAAAATAATTAAAAAAATAAAAAACCCGACTGCGGTAAAAAACTTAAGTTAAAAAACTGAAAGCTAAAAACAAGCCCATTTTAGATTAAATAAAAGTTGGAAGCAGGCGGGACCCTTATAATTTTTATTATATTTTTTTACCATTTGTTACTTCGAATTATTTTTAACCATATAAGTTGTATGTATTTTTGTAATCGCCTTTTAAAACCCTTTATTTTGAAACCCAACTCGATAGGTTTTGAGAAAAAAAATTTTTTTGAAGAAATATTGCGCCAAAAATCGGCCTTTTTAATTTTTTTTTTCAATTTTGATATACCCAGTGTCACTCTCACAATTAAGACGAATCTAACGGCACCTCTCAAGCTGAAATCGATCAAGCCGTTTAGGCCACAGAGCGTGCCAAAGAAATATACATACATACATACACTCGAAAAACATAACCCTCCTTCTGACGCAGTCGGGTAAAAAGAACCAACGTATGATATACGTTGGTTCACAATATTATAAAGGCGAAAGTTTGTGAGTGTGTTTGTATGTTTGTTACTTCTTCACGCACAAAAGGCTGGACTAATTTTGATACAATTTGGTATGGAGGTAGCTGACACCCTGGATTAACTTAAAGGATACTTTTTATCCCACGGGATCGAGACACACACCCGCACTGGGCCCGCGTGGTGGATTACGGCCCACTCCCTCTCACCTAGAGGAGGCCTGTGGTGTCCCAGCAGTGGGAACATTATAGGCTGAATATGTGTGTATATGTGTGGGATCGAGACTTATACGGGTGAAACCACGGGACGCTGCTAGTCTTTTGTTAAAATTAACATTTAGCCAACATATCTAACGGGTAATATCGTTCAGTGATTTACGTATGCTTTCAAAACGAACACGTGCAACTGTTTTCTTAGCAACAAATGGTCGTTCTATGAGTCATGGTGCAGCAGCTTAACAACATGTGGTGTTTTGCAACTTCATACAGCCGCGTACGCACGTACGAACAAAACATGGTGAACACGAACATAATGGATCGCCACGAACATTTTTGACGAACACAGGTTATGTTCGTTGGTGGTACGCACGTGCGAACAAAGTGTTCGATGTTCGTGTTCACCATGTTCGTACGTGCGTACGCGCCTTGCGATGTTGAAAACATACTGTATCGTCGTTGTCAATTAAACCAAAATCTGCTATGTGCGATTTTTTGAGATTTCAAGGTTTTGACCACAGCTTATATACCCACAGGTCACTGCCTTATTTCTCATATAAAAGAACTCCTATGTGCTTATGACCACTGGTTGTGGAACTATGGCCTCAGAATAAAATGTGCTATGTGCAGCAGCTAAAACAATTTATTATTTACAAAGAATCAGCATTGCCATACAACGTGGCAATGCTGCCAGTCTTTTGGGCACGTTTCCTGTTGACAGCGATGCGGATGAATTTTTTGATGCCCTTTGATTATTTCCTTTCCTTTTTATATACTTGTACATATTCTTATTATTATTTTAATACATAATTATATGCTCATTTGAATGTAAATAAACTGCTAAAACGAAATAAATTACTTTAATCTAAAAAATAAATAAATTACTAGTTTTATGTGTTTATCATACAAACGAATTTAAGTATAATAATGATAACTTTGAAAAAAAAAAAACTTAAAAAAATTTAACATGAAAAATTTTAGTAGATAGTGCCTTCTTTTGAAGTCGATTAAAAATAGTAAGTAAGTACTTAATCCAAATTCCATATTTCAGAACTTAGACGCTTTTTTTTCGTTCTATGAAATTTCTTCATGTTCCTTAGTTTTTACACTAAAAGCAACGCGGCGTCGAGGGATTTTAAGACCAAATCGGAAAGGGATCGGCACCATATCGCCTTTCGCCTCGTCATCAAACAGGCGTAAACCTAACGTAAGCATGTAACCAAAGCGGTTCAGAAGGACCGATACGTCGACTCGACTACGGCTAGACGACGCCGCGCTTACCGCTCGCCGACCGCTGGTTGATGGCGCAGCAGGCAGGCCGGAGGGGTGAGAGGGGCAAGGGTGGACGAAGAGACGTAAGCTCGGGTACGGAGATACGTAGACGCGGGGACGACGAGCCGTAATGCACCGCACCGCGGTTCGTGAACTTGTCCCGAGGCGAGGCGATTACGTTACGATTCCGATTAGTGTGCGTTGCAGTAGGGAGTTTCATACCAAGAATACTGAACGGCTCGAGTTGATACGGTGCTGATCCCTTTCCGGTTTAATATGTGTACTATGACCTGGAAGTTGTGAGTTTGTATGTATGGGTTCTTCGAAAATTATGTTACTAATGAGAAGCCACAGTATCGTATTGCCGAGAGACATAGGATATTATATGTTATGTAAACACAAGTTCAGGCGGACGAAGTCGCGGGCAGGAGCTAGGGAATATTATGATACTTAAATAGTTTTGATCTCATCATTCGATTTCGAATTAGATAATTACGTATGACATCATCTTTTACCGCATGAAAAGATTAAATACCCAGAAACAGCGCATTCGAAAGATAATAAATTCGTCCAATCTTTTACCAAAATACTAATAAGTATTATAAAGAGGTAAAGTTCAGGGTCGGTGCAACATGTCTTTTTCTTCCACACTTCTCTATTAGGGTCAGCGCAGACCGAACTGCAAAATGCTCGCGCATGGTCGACCAAAATGTAGAATGCATACTCGAACACGCAGTCGGCTTGCTCGAGCATGGTCGAGCATCAAATTTGGGTGTAGGTATTCAATTTTGCGAAGTATGATAATAATCATAAGATATTTTTTTCAATAATCTCAGAAAATGCTCTGCTCTGCTTTTGGTGTGCGCTGACCCTTAGACGTCATCTCGGTAGTCCCCTGCCGGGACAGCGGGATTGTCCGAAAGGGTTACCGCTACCCCGGAACATAAAGGGCTAAGGAAGGAACACGGGTGGGTTTTAGTCAGTAAGAGTCTGACACTCCCTTCCGCTCCACCCAGAGCGGGAGGGGTCATTTGATGACTTCCCATCCGAAAAAAAAAAAACTGGCCAAGTGCGAGTCGGACTCGCACACGAAGGGTTCCGTACCACAAGGCAAAAACGCCGAAAAAAACACGTTTGTTGTATGGGAGCCCCCCTTAAATATTTATTTTATTATTTATTATTAAAATAAAAATACAACTGAGTATTTTGTGAATATTTCAAGTGCCTACCTGTTGCCATTACTACCTGCCTACCTGTTGCTCTCTAACCAGAGCGGGAGGGGTCATAAAAAAAAAAGAAAAAAAAAAGTAGTCCCCTTTGGAGCCATATCATCTTTCACATAGTCCATCTAACGTTTCTTTGGTCTCCCCTACTCGTAAAGACATGTTGCGGCGACCCCATATAAATTGGGATAATGGCACCAGGAGATTAATGATGCATAATCGGCTTATACTGTTCCCACAGCTGGGACACAGGCCTCCTCTCTATGATAGGGTGAGGGCCGTAATTCACCACGCGGGCCCAGTACGGATTGGCGAATGTCACACGTCTTCGAATTCTTGGTTCTAGAACATGCCGGTTTCCTCAAGATGTTTTCCTACGTTTTGAGAGTAGTGGTGATGATTTTAAAGTGCCTGCCTGGGTTCCAACTTACGACCTAGAACTCGTAAGTAGGGGCCGGCGCGCCACTGGGCCATTACGACGGCCCACTCTCTACTACAATAACAACCATATAGGCTAATTATTATTATAGTTGGCTTCCACGTGGACGGAGTCGTGGGGAGAAGCTAGTCTATTCTAATATTATAAAGAGGTAAAATTTGTATGTTTGTAAGTTTGTATGTAGGGGGTAATCTCTGGAACTACCAATCGGATTTAAAAAATTATTTTCGCATTTGATAGCCCAATTCTTGAGGAAGGCTATAGGCTC
Source organism: Oligia latruncula (assembly GCA_948474745.1). Taxonomy (NCBI): domain Eukaryota; kingdom Metazoa; phylum Arthropoda; class Insecta; order Lepidoptera; family Noctuidae; genus Oligia; species Oligia latruncula. Next base: position 1,802,227 of record OX419710.1, on the reverse strand, counting down.
TTTAACGTCACGCTATGACCCTTAGGAGCCGAGCAAAAACGCTATGCGAAAACGAAGTGATAGGGCAGGAGACGCAGGCAGGTGATGCAATGCGACGAGATGGGTCGCGGGGAAATTTCACGCGAACGAAGTCGCGGACAGAAGCTGGTATAAAATAATAGCGTTACGTCACAAGTCATTGCAGTAGTTTTTATTACGAAATAAATTATCATACATTATCTAAGAGCTCATAGACTATCTGAACTAAAACTATTGTTATTAATTGTGATATTCGTGACCTTGGGGAGTAAATAAAGGTTGAATGGGGCATTGACTGTATAATCACGCTATTAATCGCTTTTATATGGAGTTGGCAGGCAGACAGGCAAGTTTGTAGCAATGATACTAATTCGATTTAGGGGGGCGTAATATTTTGATCACGATATTCTGGAGCATCCGGTACGACTGGTAGCCAAACTCCGGGAAAATAGGTATGTAGGGCACCTGCCTATAATGTTCCCACTTGCTGGGATACAGGCCCCTGGGCTGTAACCCACCACGCGGGCCCAGTGCGGGTTGGTAGATGTCACATGTCTTCGAATTTTTGGTTCTAGGACATGCTGGTTTCCTCACGATGTTTTCTTTCACCGCTTTGAGAGCCGCACTTTCCGCTTTGTTGAGATTATTTACACATAGTATAGCGCCTGCTTGGGTGCCTGCGCTTCGAACCCACGATACTGAGCAAATTGTTCATATCGGAAAACACTTAAAAGAACTTGAATTCCGCGGATTATCTAAGTGCAATGAACTTAACATAAAGTTTCGCTAGGTAGCCCACGAAATTAAAATTTTCTTTCGTTTTTGCAATTTCCTTAGGTTTTTGCAATTTTCTTACGTTTTTGCAGGTCAGTGTCAGGTTATATGTAGAACGAAATATGATTCGCGACCGTCATAAGTATGTATTTACAGAATTGAGGGTGACCATCTTCATATACCAAGTCCCCTCCGTGCCTCGGAAAGCACGTTAAGCCGTTGGTCCCAGCTGTCATTTGTGGATCTTTGACAGTCGTTACGGGTCGTCAGAAGCCCGAAAGTCTGACGACAACCAGTCTTACCAAGGGCCATATTACCCAGTAACTGGGTTGTGGAGGTCAGATAGGCAGTCGCTCCATGAAAAATACTGGTATTCAGCCGCATCCGGTTAGACTGGAAGCCGATCCCAACGTAATTGGGAAAAGGCTAGGCAGATGATGATGTGTGTATAATTGGTTGTAATGGCGTGGGTGTGGACATGATGCAGACAAATGAGGAAAATATTGTAAATAAAGTTGTTAATAATTATGACTGTTGATGGCTACATGAGTAGGTAAAGACCAATGAAACAATGGATGGGCTGTGTGAAAGACGATATGGCTAGAAAGCAGGGACTTGAAACGATAATTTGTACCGATCCACCAGGATCGTAACAAAATTAATTCCTTGGCTACAACAATACTGACAAACGGAACGAAATCTTAAACTGTTCACTAACAATACAATTAACAATATATCGTTCTTAGTATAACGATATTAACGTTATTCATTTCGATACTCAACTTTCCCAGCTTCATAACTTATAAGATGAAAAAGTATGAAGAATAACGTTTCTCCTGTAACATTATTACAAGCGGATAAGCTTAATGTTACTGATACCTATAACGTTACTTATAATATTGTTCTACGAAAATGATATTCTAAACATTTCTTTTGTAACGTTATTGATATTTTTTGGTTTTAGTATTGTTACAAATTTTGGAACGTTATACGATAACATTAGTGGTAACAGAACAAAATTTATTTCGTTTTCAAGTCCCTGCTAGAAAGGGACGTTACTACTGAGATGGCAACTGATAGAGAAGCATGGAAGAAAAAGACATGTTGCACCAACCCCAAATAGATTGGGATGAGGGCAGGATAATGAAGATGATGCCTGTATGAAACAGTGTGAGCATAAAACAAAAAATGATACCTTTTTTAGATCCATGGATATCTGGGAACGAAGGAAAAACAGATCGTATTAGCTTCGTATGACCTTGTATGAGTTTTGGTATGTGTTTTGTGTTGGGGATTAGAAGATAATGTGGTATTGGGCCGTTCAGTATTTTTATTTAATTTCTTAAATCGCAAACCCGTCTTGAGCAAGTGTGGTAATTAATGCTCGTGCCTTCTCAGTATGTGAAGAGGTCCTTGCCCTGCAGTGTCATAGTAATAGGCTGGTATTATTATTATTTACCCAAATTTATAACAGCAAAGTGTCATAAATAAAAGAAGTATTGTGCGTTTAACCTGTTTTAAACTTCTGAACTACATAGTCATATATAGATGACAAATCAAAATATGCTCAGAACGCCATGGTTCGACTACATGACACACTTTGACGCCAAGGGCACGTTTTTGATTTTTTGACATGTGGCAGTCAAAAGGTTAAAAAGTACTATGTTATAAGTCTAATAAGAAAATTATTTTGCAATGGCAGTGCACAACCTTTTTCATCTTTACATGGTCGTAATTATGTGGGTTAACTCGGTCGGTTACTATTCTTTTTTTTTAAGAGTGCCACAGATAAATAAACAAAATTTTGGGGGCCGATGTATAATTATGACCTCTTTGCCAGTCAGTTATTGTTGTTTGAAATATGACACATTTTATGATATGCAATTACAATGCAATCGGTGGGTAACTCAATATTATACTCATATTCATCTGCCGAGCCTTTTTCCAACAATGCTGTGGTCACTACCAGTCTTACCAGATGCAGCTGAATACCAGTATTTTACATGGAGTGACTGCTTATCTGGCCTCCACAACCCAGTTACCGGGTAACACAATACTCCTTGGTAAGACCGGTAACTGAATCCTCATATTATAATTTTAACTAGGTACACAAGATAATAGGTAGCTGATACATTCCTGTAATTCTTTCATTCAAACATTTGAGTAAAAGTGTTCTGAAAAGTACTAATTTACTTGTGTGCTGAATTCTAAAGTAAATAAACGGAATATGAAAATAAACACACAAAAAAAAGTCAAAATTTTCACGTCCTAGGCTGAATGACGACTCTTTCCAGTTTCCATTGACATGAGGAAAAAAAAAGTAAATTGCACATGTCAAAGCGTGTGTGTTGAATTTATTAGCGAGATTTATAGCCTTGGCTCAATATCTCGAAAACAACTATTTACACGACATTATCACTTAACTTTACACAATATGACGCTTGTTATGATAAATATACACGCTCCAACACCTTTCGTCTACATTAAATACTTAAAATAATAAAATGCATGACATGTAAACATGATGACAACTAAAAATGTCACGCATGTATGTTTTCAAAAATATAGAGGAAAACCATCAATGAAAACTCAACGGACACGTTGAAAAGGTTTTGTTTACAACGCTTTCAAATGTGATTTAAATATTTATAGGCTATGTATCTTTTAAAAATATCTTTGTTCGCCGGCGAATGCTATGATGACGATTATCGGGTACATTTCCATTTGTAAACGGCGCATAAAAATGGATGATTTTCAGTGAAATTTGTGAAGCAATAGTTTAATTATTGATTTTGTAAATATTTACTCACCAAGTTTATTAATAGAAAGTATTTTTGAGTTATTTATTTCCTAGTTGTTTGGTCGCGCAGTAGTTGACATACGTTTCACTTCCATATTGGCGAGTTTAGTGATGGGCGTAGGAGTTTCTTAACAAAACTGTCACAGACTAAAAACCGTAACACCGGTTTCTCATTCAAAGTATGTGCAACAAAAATTGAAAGGGGATTAAACTAAAAAGACTGTGTAATTTAATTAACAAATGAAAAATTTACACAAATGTTACTTTTAACATCAGTAGTGGTTTTCTATTGCTAATGCGTTTGTTTTGATAACGGATAACCGTGATAATTCTTGCAGATAAATATAATGCTGGCAAGGAACTAATTATTATAGGTTTTCCGGAACATTTCTCAAGATTGTTATGTTGTTGTTTGTTGTTGTTATCTTTCTCATAAGAATAATCGGATCTTAATAAACCTTACGGTTTATCGTCAATATACTAACGCAATCCCTGGCTGAATGCCGATCGAAAAAATGACATTTCAGTTTCGGGGGTGAAGCATGGGAGAGGGGTGCGCGTTTTTGGTCGGGCGGATAACTGAAGAAATTGTATTTTCCATCTGTTCTATTTAATTTTTTAGTTTTTCATGACTTTACCGATAACAAAATAACGTTATACTATCATAAGAATTTATTTATATAGCGCGAAGTGCTCCCCTGATCTTCAAATTTATTTTAATCGCCACTGCGGTTGTTTGTACTGCTGTTTTTATTAATGATATTTTTATTTCACCGTTCTTGAGTGCGACTATTGGAAAAAATCGTAAAAAAAATAAAGTGTACAACTGTAAAGAGGTTTTATTAAAGAATACCGTAAATTCTAATTGAATTATTATTAGAAAAAAAAAACAATTAAAAAATAAGAATTCAAATATGTCTGACGGTCATGGAGAGCCGAATCAGCTGAATTCAAATTTGAATAGGAAAGAAAGTGTTGCGGCTGCTAATGTGCCGAGTGATAGTCCTGTGACGGACCCGGGCCAGGTGCGTGGCGGGAACACAGAGGCTGGTGCAGCTGCTGGAAAATTCGAGGGCCAGCGCGGGAAATCTAGCGCATTGAAAAAATCTGCGCGATATAGAAGCAGATCATTATCGGCATCTTCTGCCGATTCCTACAGTTCCACATCGTATACTGGTAAGTGGATTACTCAATATCATACTTCAGGCAACTCGTAATGCACAATTCCTGTAGAAACTACAAAACACTGTCCGTTTTTAGCTACACAAAGAATGTTTGTAAACAGGTAAGTCACTTTTTTGTGGATAATCAAGGTATTTTTATTCAGCCTGATTGTGCAATGAGTTTATATAACAACAAAAATGCTGTTTGTATTTTTAAATCGATGCACAAGTCATGTTTTATCCATCCACATTACACTAAATTAACACTCTCTCATAAATATTTAATAAGCAACTCTGCCAAAAAGAACATTGTTTTCTGGTACATAAAGAATGTTACAGCATTTCCTAACAATATTGGTCTGATGGCCAAAAACATTTTAGACTATCATTGAATGTAACATAATTTTCATTAAGTAGGTACTTACTTACTTAATGCTACACTATCATGAACGTTTTCTTACCAATATTTTATTTATTTATAATAATATACTTTAGTGTACACCAGAAAATAATAGTAAACAAATACGATTATTAATACAAAACATACAATGGGCGGCCTTATCGCTTTCTGTGATCTCTTCCGGGCAACTTTGGAATGGATAGTGATTGTGTGGATAATGTGGATATAAAAAATAGGGTTGTCAGTGGTGCCAATAATATACCTACCATAGTGTAATAATAAACATAGTTATTGATTCAGAAAGCAGTACTTTAGGACATGGTCCGCATTGTTAGGACGTTCCTCCCTCTAGAGCCCTGACCGCCAGTACCTTGGACCATGTTCGCAATACAGGTGGGCCACTACTTTTTATATTTTTAAAAGTTTTTATATTCTAATATTTAAAAATATTACAACTCGTAAGTCGCGGCCGTTACCACTTGGTCACCACTGCGCGATCCTCATATGCACATACGATAGAAGAAAAAGTCTCATAAATACTTGTCAATGTTCCATAGGACTCCAAATAATACTTTAATAACACAATCCATTTAACAGGTTTTCACCCCTCGAGGGAATCCCTGAGAAAATAAAGGTAGAAATATTTATTCTGCGCATAAATTCTCGCGACAGCACATTATGGTAAGCAGATTCACCTCCGTTTGAGTTGGAGATTTGTAAACAAGATAATGTTACCATTACCAATGAAGGGATGTAATGTAGTAGGTAGATTTTGGGGAGACCCCTTTACAGTCTCCCCGTCCCCAGAGATGTGCCCTAACAGGCGTCGCACAGAGGGGGTTCCGGATTGGTCTTTTGAGAGGTAACGGTGCCCCTTCCATAGTGCAGATGGTTACCACCGGGGTGGTTTTAGTGATCCCAACAGCTAGTGTTTAACAAGTCGTTTTTTAAAAAATTTTCACATTTCCGGAACGTGTAGTTCGAAAATGGGTACTAATTCGAAAAAAGTGTGTAAGATAAAAGTTGTAGAAAATTGTATAAGCTTTCATTACTTAGAAGATATTTTTTCTCTACGAAGTATAGTTTTAAAGATATTAGCGAAAAACTTAAAAGTGGGAACTTTTATCCCCCGCCCCACTCCGGCTCACCTCCTAGACGCGGGGACTTTTAGTATGTTTACTCCCTGCCCTAAACACCCTGAACTACTTTCTGAAGAAAACGCTTAGGGCTCAGCTCACGCACTACAACTCCTTTGTATCGAACGAGTGGAAACGCGGTTCATCATTCTCCTGCTCTTATCTCAATTTATAGGAGTCAGCGAAGTACGGTCAGTGGTAAAAAAAAACCAGCAATCCAACCAGTAATCTGGCCTTTTATTTCTATTGAATCTCGGGGTACTACGTTAGGCCAATTCAAGGTCAAGGTGGTACAAAATCCGAAGTCAATTGTTCTAATTAGGCTGAAAATCACCACTTTTCGACCGTCAAAATTACGTAGTTCCCCAAAACGCCCGCCCTTTACCACTTCCTAGTGCTTTCGCTGGGAAGCAGTGGCGCAACAAACTCCCCAGCAGCACAGCTGTCTGTTCAGTTAAAAAACATAGGGACACAAGTATATCCTTTTTATTCTGTTTCTGAAATATCTTATAAATTGGTCCAATATTAGGGGAGAAAATAGGCGAGAGCCAAGCCTCGAATTTATGACTTTCTTTTTTTTTTTTTTTCTTTGTATTGTTTCTATTTTTATGTCTGTAATTTATATGGTGTACATAATAAAGAGTATTCTATTCTATTCTCTCCGACCGCATTTCCTCTTATATTCCATTATTTGCCATATGTCAGGTTAAGCCACGCCAATATGCCAAGAAATACAAAATACACCAAGCCCGGCGTTTACGGACTTTCAATCTGCTGTACCTATTTTTCAGGCTTGTATGTAAGCTTGTAGACGTGCGTGCTATTCACACCAGCCAGTCTCGAACGAGTGGGATTGTTCTTCATCATTCTCATGTCCTTAAGAGCCTATACTACCTCAAATGGCTTAGCATGATCCTCCGTTATGTCGAAAATACTGCAGCATTAATTTTGAAATAAATATATGCTAAAGTTGAGGATGTATGGTCTTATGTTAGACGAAAACACGATTCCATAAAATTTTCTCGATAGAAAAAAATTCCAAAGTTACCTCCAAACCGAACAATAAACCGCTGGTATTCAAAAAATACTTCAAATTAGATCATGAAACTTTGCATACTAACTGAACTAACTATAAAGCAGGTCTTATGTTAGTTAGTTTTTTTGAATTACCTTTATTTTCACCGTAAAAAGCAAATACCTAAACTATTGGCGCTGCCTCCCGCCCAGCACCGCACTCTGTCGCGCTTTCACACAGTCCGCGAGCAGTATCGTGCGAGCGAGATAAAGAGTGAATTTTAGCTGAGGTAGTATAGGCTCTTAAATAATGCCGAAGCAGTTACCTACTACATGACGCTGGCAGAATAGTCGACATCGGTTGAGTTGCCAAAGAACAAAAAAAGGAGCTTCAAGTGAGCTGTCATTAGTATAAATCTCTGCCCATTAGAAGACCAATTCCCGTAATTAAAAACGTTCAAAATCTAGTCGCAATCTCATCTCAGTGACAATCAAGGTCAAAAATTTTCAAAATTGTAGGGAGAGATATTTTTGACAGACTGAGATTAGAGAGGCATTTCTCGTAATTTGAAGATCGTTCGCAGTCGGATCTCAGTCTCAATCTGTCACAAATACTAATATACTTAATAATAATATCCCTACAATTTTGACAAGTTTTTGACCTTGACTGCCGCTGAGATGAGATTGCGACTAGATTTTGATAGTTTTTCGTTTTTAATTTTCAGGAATTGGCCTTCAGACTGTGAACGTTCTTAAAATTAAGAAGGAATGACAGCTCACTTCAAAATCACTACACCTAAGTTTTCACGGTGTGATTTTTACAGAATGTAGGTACCGTACCAGACGTCCTCAGAGTGACCTTCCCTAAGTTTAGCCTCGCTAAAAGCTCGTAAACCAACAAGGAATCCATATTGCTGACGAAAATAGCTTTATGCAATAACGAGCACGCGTCACTTTGTAATTAATGCTATTGTATGTGTTCAAAACAGAGTATATGCGCTCCGAAAATACACCCAAAACTTTAATGGGCCCTAAATTCGGGATCTCTCCTTTACTGAAGCTCATTTTATGAGTGAAATAGCTGTTGGTCCCTAGTCAGCTGTTGCCCGGGACTTCGTCTGCTTATATTCTATTCAAATTATCCAGGACGAAAGTAGCCTGTCCAATTAACAGTAGCAATGGTTTCATTTTTAACCGACTTCAAAAAAGAAGGAGGTTTCTCAATTCGACCGTATATTTTTTTTTTTTTTTTTTTTTTTTTTATGTGTGTTCGCGGATAACTTCGTCGTTTATGAACCGATTTTGATTATTCTTTTTTTGTTGGAAAGGAGATATGCCAAGGGTGGTCCCATGATAAGAAAACCAGGATCTGATGATGGCATCCCAGTGAAATCGAGGGGAACATTCGAAAATCGTAGGAGCGACTAGTGCGTTTGTTAATTTTTTCATTAGGTATTTTAAAGCACTACAATTTAATGAAGGCCTGGAGTCGATCTGATGATGAAGCCGAAAGACAGTCGAGGGAACTCCTCAACGGTTTACAGCAGTTACCTTGCGTTTGGGCTTGATTAATTTGTATTGATGAGAACTTTACACCTACATGGTTGTGACTGTCATTCGGGGTCTGATGATGAAGACGGAAGGACAGTTAAGGGAACTCCTCAACAGTTTACAGTAGCTACCTTGTATTTGGACGATTTACAGCAGTTTTTGTTGGGTTTACTTCATACGGTTCAATATGCCAAAATGTTCAGTTCGTACAATAATAATACCTAATTAAGATTGTAGTTTTACATAGGACGACCACTACCTACTAGTCATGCTGATGCGTCAATTTGAAACCGAATTTAAGTTGAGTAATCGCGTCATTTCTAGCAATGCTCTTTCGTCGTGTGGCCTACTCAATAATTAAAGTAACTTGAGCATTTGCTCTCGGAAATCATCATTTGGTAAAGTGGAGCTGATGATGAAGACCACAGATAGCCATCGGAACTACTCAATGACAAATATTTCACGGGTTGCGATTCGGTTACTTTAATATGGTTGCTAAGCAATTTATGCTCGTTACAATGCGTATGGTGAGTGGTTGTTGAGGAGTTCTCCTGGCTCTTACCAGGAGAACTCCTCAACAATAAACGTCCCAGCATCGGGAAAAGCAATATTTTGTAACATGTGATGAGCAGTTGACATTAGGCTATTGTAACTTAGATAAAAAGGCTTGTAATTACAAACTGACCCACTAAAAAGTGAAAAATAAAAACTTTTTACAAAAAAAAAACAACCGACTTCCAAAAAATACACTACAAATTGAAAAATAACTTTAATTTCGGAAGTCGGTGTCATTAAACGAAAATGCGGAACCAAAGACACCGACTTCCGAAATTAAAGTTATTTTTCAATTTGTAGTGTATTTTTTGGAAGTCGGTTGTTTTTTTTTTGTAAAAAGTTTTTGACGGTTCAACAACATTCATTGCGTTATTTAGACAAATTTTTCTCAGAAAGCACGTTAAGCCGTTGGTCCCGGCTGTCTTTCGTGGATCTTTGACAGTCGTTACGGGTAGTCAGAAGCCCGAAAGTCTGACAACCAGTCTTACCAAGGGATATCGTATTACCCAGTAACTGGGTTGTGGAGGTCAGATAGGCAGTCGCTCCATGTAAAACACTGGTATTCAGCTGCATCCGGATAGACTGGAAGCCGACCCCAACATAGTTGGGAAAAGGCTAGGCAGATGATGAGATTAGTAGTATGGATTCATTGACTTTTATATTACTGTATCTATGGATTACTGAAAAGCCATATTTTCCATGCGTCTTACCGCTCTTGACAAACCAGTCTAGGTAATCATGTACAGTCAACAAAGGAGTTAAGTATACAGGAGCGTCGGATATAGTTGAAGTTTACTAAGAAACCGATGGATGTTCTGGACTGAAATTTAAATAAAAAAATGAGCTGTTTGTTTTCTATTAATAAACTAAAATTTTATTCGAGAATATCTATCGGTTTCTTAGTAAACTTCAACAATATCAGACGCTCCTGTATACTTAAGTCCTTTGTTGACTGTACCTAATGTGCGAAATGTTAGCTAATAAACTATGCCTTTTTATGATCACAATACCGCATTCGATTACTGCTAAATTGCTCATAAACGGCCTGTTGCTATGTTTGCATGTTTTAAATAAATTGTTGAGAGATGAAGTTTCTCGACAGACTGCCTCGAAGGTCTAGTCACCAAATGGCGGACCACCGACCTATTTTGTGCTGACCTTAAGTAAATTTCGATCTTGATTTATCGATAAACAACTCTTGGATTTAATGCCCATCAATGGTAAGTCGCTTTTTGGATGTCGGAAAGTTTACCAAGGGAATTTGCTATCGGGACAAAAAGTATCCTATGTCCTTCCCCAGGATGCCATATATCACCTTGTTGAATAATTTTGGGATTTATATTATTATCTCACTAGCAGCGGCCCGCGGTTTCGCCCGCATACGTTTCGATCCCGTGGAAATATCGGGAAAGAAACTATCCTATGTCTCAGTAGCATCCGGAGTCTGGATTTGTGTCCGGTGCCATTGATCTTATAAGGGTTCCGTTTTTTTTTTTTAGTCAGAAGCCCAAAAGTCTGATAACCAGTCTTGCCAAGGGGTATCATGTTTCATGTTACACTGTAACTGGATTGTGAAGGTCAGATAGGGAGTCGATCCATGTAAAACACTAGTATTCAGCTGCATCTAGTTAGACTGGAAGCCGACCCCAACATAGTTGGTCAAAGACAGGCAGATTGATTGATACTGTTGGATTGCAAAGTAGATGGTTCTATAGAGGTATGAGGAACAGGGTGTAAAGTTCACTCAACCTCCATAGAAAAGGGAGGATCCTCCGACCAGACGGGTGTTGTGTCTGGCGGGTAACTGCCCGATGATTCATGTCGGGCCGTTGTATCTATGCTAGTTGCGCGGTAAACTCTGCTTGCGCGATGCAGGATTTACGTGACGTCAGTCAGTGTGACGCGTGGTTCGCATGTGGCGTTGTAGATACCGCTACAGTTCTGTGATTAAGGCTGGGTTACGCAATTTGGGTAGGTACTGCGGAGTAACTGCGTAACACACTTCAATAGCAATGTCTTTAATTTTGACAACTCAACGACATTCATTGCGTTTTTTACGCAGACGAAATTTTCAAACATAATATGTATGAAGCAATGGATAAGAACAATGCGACACGCTAAGAAGAAGAATGAATATGAAATTTCCTTCGAAATCCTTCGGATTGTGATAGAAAGTACGTTACGCAATTCGGGTACTGTAGTAACTTAAGTGAAAATGTAAAGAATTTCCGAAGGTTGTAGAAAAATTGCGAAGTATTCACGAGCATTCGCTAGTTCGAATTCAGAATTTCTGCCTAATTAAATCTAGAAAGAACTGCCGGTTTATTATAAGGTACGGCCTCCGGACCCAGGTTGGCGGAAGCAAGGAAAACCTGTTCAAGTGGGGATTCATAGACGACCCCGCCTTGGAGTGTAATTGTGGTGCTGTTCCACCAACGATGGGACACTTAATATCATGTCCTGCGTGTCCTTTCAGCTGTACGTTACAGGAACCGAAGCACGCTAGTGATGGCGCCAAACACGCAGCCGAATTCTGGGCCGAGTCCATTTAGATTGCCATCGACACGCTAAGAAGAAGAAGGTACTTTTGCCCGGGGCTTCGCTCGCGTGGATTTCGAAAATTATCGAGAACGTATTACCGGGATAGAAAGTCTCCTATGTCCTCTCCTAACCCAGGTCATGGCCAGGCCATTTAGGCGTGAACAGGTAACACACAGACAGAGTTACTTTCGCATTTAAAATATTAGTATGTTATGGTATCCGGCTCGAAGGACGGTTTGTTAGGGGCCTGACCTGACTAGGGACTAGAACTAAAATGCAATGGACTGTAATTTAAAGGAATATAATCCATACCTATTTGAAAACGTATTTTCATTATTTTTTGTACCTTTTTAAATTAGGCTACCCAATTAAAGATAGCACCGACTTCTTGCCAGTTAATCCGGGTTTCTAAACACCAGTATTAAACAGCTTTCTAGACGCAAATAGTTCCTTATATACACTTTATATTTACTGTTCATTTCGTCACAAATTATACGGTTTCCTTGCTCACGGACGCGTAGCAGATTATGTACTTACTTTGGAAGGCGATATCTGATATTTAAGTTACATTACGCCCTCTGGTTGGAAGGACTGAGCAAATATATTGGGAAAATTAATACATTTGAGTGGAAAAAATTTCAAAGAGTATGCTTACATGGTTTATTCATGTTGAGAGCATGAATGAAAGGAGACTAACAAAAGGTGTTTACAAGGCAGATGTGAGAGAAATGTGTGTCGGGAGGGGACGCTCTAGAACAGGGGTAGGCAACTTGGTTAGACCCAAGATATACTGTTCACTGACGACACCCTGTGCGATCCACCATTTACATACTTCTTGAAATCTTAAATGAAACAGCATAGTTCAGTACACAATTATGTAGTAGGTATTTTTTATTTTATTAAGAGGGAAAATTTTCAATAAAAAGCTGATGTCACTTTTTTGGGGCAATAAAAACAGTGTGCCGCGGTTTCACCCGCTTAAGTTTCGAACCCGTGGGACTATCGGGATAAATAGTATCCTTTGTGTTAATCCTGGTTATAAACCATCTGTGTGCCCAATTTCATCCAAATCCGTTCAGTAGTTTTTGCGTGAAAGAGTAACAAACATCCATCCATCCTTACAAACTGTCGCGTTAATATATTACTAGCTGCGCCCCGCGGTTTCACCCGCATAAGTCTCGATCCTGTGGGAATATCGGGATAAAAAGTAGCCTACTTATATGTTAATCCAGGGTGTCAGCTACCTCCATACAAAATTTTATCAAAATTGGTGCAGCCGTTTGAGCGTGAAGAAGTAACAAACATGTAAACACACAAACTTACGCCTTTATAATATTAGTGTGAAGACAATTTTGACCACTTTCTGACCCCTCTCTCCCCCTACGTAAGAAAATATAAGACTTGGATGAACCCCCCCCCCCCTTTCAATCTTACGTAAGATCAGTATCCACAAAAATTGTAAAGAAAAAGTATCAAAAAAATTAAAAACTTATAAATTTTTGCTTACTTTTGTGATCTTACGTAAGAACAATGTAGACCCCTCCCGCACCCCCACGTATGAAAAAACAAGACTTCGAACCCCCTCCCCCCTCAAATCTTCTTACGTAAAAATGAACAGCCCCTAATCCAGTCCTGGGCCCAAGTCTGCTATTTTTATGAATTCCTCATTCCAACACGATCCCATTGTCATTTAGCTAAAAGTTGGTAATCTGCTAAATTCATAATGGTCGCTCATTAGTCGGTCAATGGCACAGAACATATTATACGATACTCGTAACGAAATGGTAGGTAGGTCACTGATCAAAGGCACTGTCAAAATTTTAGCAGATTACCGCCTAAGTCAGTCATCCATTTGTCACTATGTACGAGATTGACCATTGGAAAGTCAGTGGTTGACCATTAGAAAGTCATAATGACGCCATTATATTAGTAGATTACCAAACTTGTCAAAATCAACAATTATGACATCAATGATAGACCATTCTGACACTATTGTAATAGCAGACTTGAGGCCCTGCCAGATTGTTAGTGTTTTACCAATAACCTTGTTTATGCGTACAAAACATGTAAATACCTCACCCCTATTTATTTTCGCTCCTATTTGCTATCCGACTAATCCCCGTTGCTGGAACAAATACGTTAGTTACATAACCCACATAATGACGGGCCACAAACCGTTTACTATACATACCGACTCGACTACTATATAATACTACCTATTTAAAGCACAGGTTCTCAAACTTATTTCGCCTGCCGCCCTCTATGAGGATGTTTTTGAAGTGAAAACTTCTTTAGGCGTGTGGGGCATTTGAGATGGGGAAAAAGCCATTGAAATCGCGCCACTGTTACCGTAAGCGACACCGCGCGTGTTTTTATAAGACGATTAAAAAAATACCCACTTCGGATGTATTCGGCTGGACTCGGTTTTAATGTGTATCCGATATGTCAGTGAGTGATGGCAAAGTATTCTGTTTGTGTTTTGTTTTCACTTCTGTCGGCACTCCCGGAGTGCCACGGATATTTTTTTTTTTTACTAGAGCCCTAAATTCACTTTCTTGTAAATGAACAGACAGCTGTGCTGCTGGGGAGTTTGTTGCGCCAGTTCTTCCCAGCTAAAGCACTAGGAAGTGGTGAAGGGCAAGCGTTTTGGGGGGACTGTCTTATGTGATTTTGATTCCACCCAAAAAATCCACGCTAGCATGGATACGAGGAAACAGATGTCCGAGACTCCACCCTCAGTCTATACATTCTGTTTATCCATCTAAGCCTAATGTGGATTCTCGGACATGCGTTTCCGCATATCCATCCTAGGGTGGATTTTGTGGGGTGGATAAATGGAATAACCCATTCCTGCTAGCCATTCTTGAATGAACACCTCCTAACTTTGTCGGAGTCTTCTACTTCCCCCTTGAAAGCCTCCAAGCCTACAAGGGGGTTGTTATCGCCCACTTTGAGAAAGACTGGTCTGTAGCTTGGTATCACAAATGCCCTCCATCGGGTATTGACGGATATAATATGATATTGTTGTCTCTATTACGACATCGACAGGTGACACAATTTCCACGAGGAGACGATTGTAATATTTATTGTTATGTAAGTTTGTTTCCATATAAAATAGAATACTTACATCATTAAAGGTATTTTGATGAATGATTTTCCGTGAGAGCAGTGGTGGCCAAGTGGTAATGGCCGCGACTTAAGAGTTGTAGGTCGTAGGTTCGAACCCAGACAGGCGCTTTACTTTGTGTAAATTATTTCATCACCACTGCTCTCAAAACGGGAAGGAAAACATCGTGAGGAAACCGGCATGTCCTAGAACCAAAAATTCGAAGACATGTGACATCTGCCAATCCGCACTGGGCCCGCGTGGTGGATTACGGCCCACTCCCTCTCACCGAGAGGAGGCCTGTGTCCCAGCATTGGGAACATTATAGGCTGATTATGGTTATGATTTTCCGTGCCTCTTGGTCCCGGCTGTCATTCGTGGATCTTTGACAGTCGTTACGGGTAGTCAGAAGCCCGAAAGTCTGACAGCCAGTCTTACCAAGGGGTATTACCCAGTGACTGGGTTGTGGAGGTCAGTTAAGCAGTCGCTCCATGTAAAAATACTGGTATCAAAGTCAAAGTCAGTTAAGCAGTCGCTCCATGTAAAATACTGGTATTCAGCTGCATCCGATTAGACTGGAAGCCGACCCCAACATAGTTGGGAAAAGGCTAGGCAGATGATGATGATTTGATGAATGATGTGATAAGCCTACGGTGTTGTTTAAATCTCATCATTCATCATCTGCCTGCCTATTCTCAATTTCTATGTTGGGGTCGGCTTCCAGTCTAACCGGATGCAGCTCAATTGAATACCAGTATTCTATGTCCACGGAGCGACCGTGGCTAAATAATAACAGCCGCACGGGTCCACCGCAGGTTAAGCTTGCCGCGGTCGGTTCGTGGATGGGTGACCATCCATAACATATTGAGACTCTCCTCCCTGCCTCGGAAAGCACGTTAAGCCGTTGGTCCCGGCTGTCATTTGTAGATCTTTGACAGTCGTTACGTGTATCCGGAAACCCGAAAGTCTGTCAACCAGTCTTACTAAGGGGTATCGTATTACCCAGTAACTAGCCTATAGTCTTCCTCAAGAATTGGGCTATCAAAGGCAAAAACTTGTTTTTAAATCCGATTGGTAGTTCCAGAGATTAGCTCATTCAAATAAACAAACTCTTCAGCTTTATTATTAGTATAGAAAGACACATGAGTAACTTTACTCATGTGGTGTAGGCATATAACAGGCACCAGTAGCGAAGGGTGAGGTAAGCCGGAGTAGATATCTTTAAGGTGAATGGGTAGTTGAGACTGGTGGTTGGTGGTAGAAATCTAACTTAGAAAGATATAGGTTATAATTCTCTAAATATGTACCTGTTATTGTCGCGAATCATATTTTGATCAAGATACAATCTGACACTGACCTGCAAATTGCAAAAAACGTAAGAAAATTTGAATTTCGCGGTCTACCACTATCCATTCATTATATTATTTGTCTATAGAATACTGACTGTGCCATTTTTCAAAGGGAAGCCGGCAGGAATCGAGTTGTATGGAACCTTCGCCACTGACAGGCACCTTGGAACGTCATAATTTACAAGAAAATAGAATTGATTCTAGCTGCTCCCCCTAACGGTAGTTTCGTATGAAAAAGAATGGAGGAATAATTCAAACATTTTGTCACGCACGCTCGCTCAAGCAGACACCTGGCGCATTGAAGGACATCACCAATTAGATTGGTATCTATTTAATGGTATAAAACTCATCGACTGAGTAGTACTTGAAACTTGACCTTTAACAACTATCTTCTAAATAGAATATGGTTGTTGAAGGTCAAGTTTGAAGTACTACACGTGAAAAAATGTTTGAATTTAATACATCCACAGGGTTGTAGCGGTATCTACAACGCCACATGCGAACAACGCGTCATACTGACGTCACGTAAAATCCTGCATCGCGCAAGCAGAGTTTACCGCGCAACTAGCATAGATACAACTACCCGACATGAATCATCGGGCAGTTGCTCGCCAGACACAACACCCGTCTGGTCGGAGGATCCTCCCTTTTTTACAGAGTATGAGTGAACTTTTCACCCTGTTCCTCATACCTCTATAGGGTTATTGGTAAAACATTAACAACCTCTTAAGAGGTTACTGTACTCATCATTATGAACAACTTTTACTATGGGACCAAAGCTGAAAAACTCAGCTGTTCCCTACATTTTGACGAGTTATGCGAACATAAATGTAGGGAACAGCTTGTAGCGGTATCTACAACGCCACATGCGAACAACGCGTCATCCTACGTCACGCAAAATCCTGCATCGCGCAAGCAGAGTTTACCACGCAATTAACATAGATACAACGGCCCGACATGAACCATTGGGCAGTTGCCCGCCAGACATAACACCCGTCTGGTCGGAGGATCCTCCCTTTTCTATAGAGTATGAGTGAACTTTACACCCTGTTTCTCATACCTCTATAAGCTGATATTTTACATTTGGTAATTATTCTTATGTATGTACGAAGTTTTATATATGGGACCAACATCGTAATCTAAGTTAATTTAGAATTTTGTCTAAATAAATAATTAGGTGAGCATTTATGACGTAAAGCACTAAACTTTGTTCTTGACAGGTTTATGAGTCCTTATCAATATTTCGAGCGTCAATTTCAGCGTCGAATTCAAGTGGGTACCTAGGCGGAAAATGTGAAGTGATTGAAGGTACTTGTACGAATTCATCCCCTTGTGTTCTAAATCCGATTCAAAGCGTTGACGTTACCTACCTGTCACGTTCTGACACAGTTTTTTTTTTATTTCGGTGTTAATCGTGATTCTGATTACTATGCCTGGTTTTCGTCGTCATATGAAACGCAGCAAGAGCTGTTGCTATGCTAAGAGGGAGGCTCTCAGAGATGTGTAGCAATACGTGTCGGTGAGTCGCGACGAGCTATTCGAAACATGTGGGAACAATTTTGTGGATCGCCCGGAGGACACGGTGGAGCTTACGGTGGAGATCTGCCCAGCTTGGGCAGAGCACCGCCGTGTCCTCACGGCGGCGATCGGCGGCGGCGATGTCTCGCGTCCGGCCCTAGTCCAGGCCATGGTACGGAGCGAGAGAGCATGGGAGGCTGTCGCCTCCTTCTGCGAAGCAGTAATGCTCGCGAAGGAGGAGGCGGAGCGCGTGAGGGAGAGGCAATCCTTGCGCCCTCACGCCCCTAGCCGCCGCAGGAGACGCCCCGGGCGTCGGGAATCAATAGCGGATTCCCGGCCACCGTAGGCGCGGGCTTGCGGACGACGAGCAATGGGCAGCTCGCCGTCCGGTAAGGACCAGGCCCGTGTCGACGGCGCGTTGTGTTCCGCGCGCGCCTCAAGGAGATGTCAGCACTAACTGACGGGGTCCACTAGGGCCGATGCCCGCCAGGGGCGCGGGTTCTTCGAAAGAGATACCGTGGCCCCTAGCACAAGCAACTGAAGGAACACGGGTGGGTTTTAGTAAGTAAGAGTCTGACACTCCCTTCCGCTCCGCCCAGAGCGGTAGGGGTCATTTGATGATTTCCCACCCAAAAAAAAGGCTTGTAACAAGAAGAATCAGAGCGTGAGTGGTCATGACGTCTCAAACTCAAAGCATTTATTTCAATTAAACCATGTACAGGCACTTTTGACTTGTCAAAAGTAAATAGTAGCTCAGTTGAAAGTTGAAGCTAGTTGCCCATTCCAACACGTAGATCACTATGGAGAAGAACGGGCAAGTAACTCCATGGACACTCTTTTAAATCAAGATATTACAAAATCCTGGGTACGGTCAGCAACAAAAGTCGATTAACACTTCAGTTTTTTTAATCTCAGTTATTGAGCAAAATATTTGTTAATAAAAATTGCGCCTTACTTCTGCTGCAATTTTGAACAAATATTTTGTTGCTGACTGTACATTATTCTTGTTGCTTCTTTAGGTGAGAACAATGTAAAAAAAAGACACAGATGAAGAAACAATTCAAAATATAAGATTAAAAATAAACCTTGGCAAGTCTCAACCGACGGCGCCCGTTCACGAACATGACGCGTGGATCAGCACCATCCAGCTCAACCATTTTGTGGGGAACCGAATAAACAGACCCTTTGGTAAATAAATGTAGGTACTTAAAGACTGGGTAAAATTACACCCATTGGTAAGACTGGCTGTCAGACTTTCAGACTTCTGACGACCCGTAACGACTGTCAAAGATCTAGAATGACAGCTGGGACTACAGGCTTAACGTGTTTTCCGAGGCACGGTTCTCGGTATGAAAATATGGTCATCTATCTACGGGCCGACCGCGGCAAGCGTAGCTTAACCTGAACGATCGACCCGCCGGGCTGTTATTATTTAACCACGAGCTCTTCCCCCTCCTCTTTAGGTAAATTAAATGTAGGTAATTAGAGCAGAGGGCCTCTAAGCTTTCCATTACTCATTAGTTGAGATCTTAGACGCCAGTTTCGGGTTGAAGTATATTACTCTGCCAGATGAATGGTAACACGTACGGCTCATTACGCTAAAAGCCCCATTTAGCGTAATGAGCAGGGGGCCTAGAAAGGCCACTTTGGCAGAATCATAGAAGGATAACATTATGAATCATAATGGACGGTTAACTGGAGTTTGGAAGTTGGCGGTTTAATAACTCCCCGTGCGTCGGAAAGCACGTAAAGCCGTTGGTCTTGCGCCCGATCTCTCCCCGGTCGTGTCGGATTGCCGTCCCATGGGACTATGAGACTAAAGGAACAGAGTGCAGTGAACCTGTGTTTACGCACACACTTGTGCACTATAATATCTTCTGCGTAGGTACGCAAAAAACTTAGGTGGCCAATCATAACGAAGATTTGCCAGGTGGCAAATCTCAACGGAGATTAGCCAGGTCGCTTATCTCAACAGAGATTAGCCAGGTGGCCAATCTCAACGGAGATTAGCCAGGTCGCCAATCTCAACGGAGATTAGCCAGGTCGCCAATCTCAACGGAGCCAGGTGGCTAATCTCCGTTGAGATCGCGTCGGCGCGTCGAACGACACGCTCGGATTGAATAATCTCGTTTCTCGTTGACGTCCTGTTGACGGTCATGGTGATGGGTAGACAAACGGTGAAACATGCTCCTTTGGCTTCGTCCACGTTCATAAGTCAGGGCCCTAATTCACTATGATATGACCCTTCGAAACCAAGGCAATTCCTTACCTTATCACGACATATGCTATTAACGTATGACACAATGGCATGGTTTTAACTGTCAAAATACATCATGTCCGTACGGTTGACATTTCGATTCCTTGCCGCTAACAAGACACGATATTGACGTGGCAAGATTTCGCGGGGAATAGTACAGACTGTGGAAATGGCCGCGACTTATGAGTTGTAGGTCAAAAATATTTCACCACCACTGCACTCAAAACGGTGAAAGGTAACGTCGTGAGGCAACCGGCACGTCCAAGACATGTGACATCCACCAAATCGCATTGGGCCCGCGTGGTGGATTACAGCCCACTCCCTCTCACTGAGAGGAGGCCTGTGTCCCAGTAGTGCGAAACGTTATGGGCTGATTGTGATTGTGAATACATAAATTGGGGCCCTGTTCATATACACGCGCCGGTTGTAAGTATTATGCACTTGACAGGACATCACCAATAAATGATAAGTATGGTTATTTAAACAGGTTGGACTCCGACGCGCAAATTGTAAACATGAATTCAGCACATGATTCTAAAACCCCTAGAAAATATTTGTGTTTGGTCTTTATGTACGAAAGAAGATGATCAAGGTGCATACCCATCTTCTGGGGCTCCCAATTTGAATATAACCGACCTCGACCTTTGTAATCTATCACTTTTGTCAAGGTGGTGGCATTTTAGGGACCCTGTTACTAAGCCTCCGCTGTCTGTCCGTCCGTCTGTCTGTCAGTGGGCCGCTATAACAACAAATATGAAAAATAAAATAAAGTTCAAAATTAATGGGGGTTTTTCTACAAACGTGTTTTTTCCCGTGGTTTTTTGCCTTGTGGTACATTGCCATTCGTGTGCGAGTCCGACTCGTACTTGGGCCGGTTTTATTTATTTGAAGTCACATGAAATAGCAATGCTCATTATATCTCACGCTTTTTAACACTTCATCTGAAAAAGTGCTCATTTTCTCACAAATACTACGAAATATCAGTAACGCACTAAACATCAATTGTATATACATTGAGAAACATGGTCTGAAAACTCACAAGCTCATCGTAATTATGTTGCACTGTGTTGTTGCTAATGATACTAATAGTAGGTCTGTGTCTACCTCTTTTTCCATTTAGATGGTCTTCACTCTTCAAATGAACGAATCCTCAGACCTTAATTAGACTGATCATATCGTGATATTACAGGCGTATGCCAAGGAGGTTCTTTAAAGTGCATATGGATTATTTCTGTTTGAGAGGGGGCCTTTGACCTGCAGTTGGATAACTTCAGGAACAGAGAACCGTGACTCGGAATTCTCCTAAGAGGCCTAACGATTATCTTCTTATCAGCAGTGGATAGAACACTTTAATCAATGCCTGCTATCCTAAATGCTATGTCCCGTGAAGAGTAGCTAAGGTAGATTTCCGATCCAAAAATTTCACGAAATCTGTCATATGTCCTTGGAAAACTGCAGCAACAATATTCCTTCAAGATCACTAGATCGAATGGTCTACAGAGGTCCGTTGTCCAAAAGTGGCTGACATAGTTTGAAAGGCTTATCCAAAAGAAGTAACCGTCTCATTGTTCTAGTGGTACCAAGTGCAACTGCGATTCTTGAAGCACAGAGTTCAATTGGAGATCCAGGTCAGTCAACATAAATTATAAATGAGGTTTAGACCTAAAGCACGTTGGAGTTGGCTTCCACGAACGACAATATGTTGATGTAATCGCTTCCTTACTGATGTCCTGGAGATACTCGACCACGAAGATCACGCTGAGTGGATTTAAATAGCAGTTCGTATCCTGTACTGTATTGCTATTCTGTAAGGGAGGGCGCCCACGAGCAACTTAGTTGTCCAGCAACTTTTTTGTCTCTATTGCTGTCTCCTAGCCGAGATTTGGACGATGCGCATACGTGAGCGACAGCAACGCATTTTTTTTGTTAAATTTTCGGTTTAGCAGCACCTGGCTAGCCGATAATTTTTTTGTCGCCGTGCGAGCTATTGTCTCTCAGCTGTTGTGTCGCTACTTCAGGTCGAATGACTTAAAAAAACAAAAAACTAAAACAGAACTTAAAACTCATAGGGAAAACATACTACATTTGGGTATATTTTCATACAAACCCATAGACTTGATGTTAGAGACAAATTAGTTGTGGAGACAAAAGTTACTCGTGGACTCCCAAATCTCACCGTGAAAACTTGGGTGAAGTGAGCTGTCAATCGTTTCAATCCCTAGTATTAGGTGGAATGACAGCTCAATGATCGATCAGGTCTCCGAAATGTCACTTTTTGTTGGTGGGCTATGCGGGTTTATTTTGAATTAGAATAATTTTGTGAATGTTTTGCAATACCTGAGATTAATTAATTGTGGCTAATATGAGTTACGGGTCAATGAATGTCAGAGCTTTAAAAGCGGAGCTAAGAAAAAGGTGAAAAATTAAGCGGGCTGAAAGAACAGCTAATTCAGAGGTTAGTTTGTTTACTGTTTACAAACACATTTTTTGTTTGTTTAATCCATATCCATACTAATATTATAAATGCGAAAGTGTGTCTATCTGTCTGTCTGTATGTTACCTCTTCACGCTTAAACCGCTGAACCGATTTAGATGAAATTTGGTATAGAGATAGTTTGAGTCCCGGGAAAGAATATAGGATAGTTTTTATCCCGATATACCCACGGGATCGACAGTTTTGCGGGTGAAACCGCGGGGCGCTGCTAGTAATAATATATATCTAACAATAAAATAATAATATTATTAGGACCCTCAGTGGTCGCAAACGCTACTGCTGAGCATGAGGTCCTAGGTTTGATTCCCGGGTCGGGCAAAGTGTCAATGGGTCGTCGGTGCTCCATGGACCAATTGAAATTTGATCAATTGGTCTATGGGGAAAATTACATGTTTCCATCGTCCAATTACCAAATCCATGGAGCACGGACGCAATGGGTTATTCCTTATGGAATTTCTCTTTCTATGATTTAATTGTAAACTTTGTTTTCACGCCCGTAATAATAAACTTTGAGAACTTCAGGACCTTAATCGACGCAGGCAGTGGCGCCAATTGGTGATTACTGAAACGGTAGCCCTCATTTAAGGCGAAAGCGCCAGGGTAGCCCGCGAAATTCAATTTTTTTTAGGTTTTTTGCAATTTGCTGGTCAGTATTAGGTTGTACGTTGATTAACGTATGATTCGCGGCCGTAACAAATATGTATTTACAGAATTATAATCATTAAAGTCATCAACACAACTCTCTAAGACCATGTAATCCCCAAGAATGACAACTCTCTAAGACCATGTAATCCCCAAGAATGACTATTTCATGAAATCTTGACATTTGGGGATTACATGGTCTTAGAGAGTTGTGTTGATGACTTTAAGGATTATAATTCTGTAAATACATATTTGTTACGACCGCGAATCCTATTTTAATCAACGTACAACTTAATACTGACGAGCAAATTGCAAAAAACGTAAGAAAATTTGAATTTCGCGGGCCACCTTAGAGCTTCCCCCTTAAGCTCATTCCACTTATGTTTTCACGGTGAGAATGTTACAGAATAGATGGCTGGTCACTGGCTTGAGCATCACGAGTAGAATTTGAGTTCCGATTTTGTAGTAGGTACTCAAGGGGCTTACAGGACCTAAACACAAAAAACGCAAGTTTTAGAAACAATAAAAGTACTTATATGATCGACTACAGTAAACAAAATCAGAAAAATATATGATATTCTTCAGGATATATGCTAGGTAGATAGTGTGTTGAAAACATAATTCAACTAATTTGATACGATAGAAAAAAAACATGAAGATACCTCTAAAAACTTTCTTTTTACAATAAAAACCATACCAATATACATACAGTCATGATTTTTTCTAATGCCAAACTTATTATCGCATGAGAAACTCGAACGAGTCGCGCGGATGCCCGCGACGCGCGCCGCTGGAATTCCGGCGAATAGCCTTCTCTACCGAGCGGTTGCGATAATAAGTATTATAGTAATGAAAATAAAGTTAAAATTCATATGACACTGAAACTGCGCTCCGCTTCGCTGCGCTTCGACGCTCTTTTGGCGTGAGTTGAGCCTAACCCGAGGGCCACGAAATGCAACGCTCCAAGCGAATTCGCTTTGCGCTGCAAGCGTCAGCGTCGAGCGTCAAAAACAAATGTATGACTATTATCTACAATGCCACAGAGTAACGCTGCAAGCAGCAGCGGAATTTGCTACGAGCGAATTTGCACGAGGGTTGGATGATCCGACGCGCGTTTTTTATGAGCATCGAAAACAATTGTTTGAGAAAATTTGAGAGCGACATTTTCACTTGTAATGTCGACGCGTGCTCACTCTGTACTCACAGAGCATGTAACCTTTTTCTGTACTGAACTGATTCATCCCCCCACCGACGTACACGCTACAGGCGAATACTTGAAGTTCGTGGCCTTGCTTTTGACGCTTAGAAATGACGCTTGTAGCGAATTGACGCCTCAAGCGTGGCGTTATTTTCGTGGCCGAGGCATAATGCATAGCAATGGCTTCCATTTTGACAGTTGAACAACATGCATTGCGTTATTTACGTTGTTGAGCAGACACATTTTTCGAACATATGAAGCAATGGATTAGCAATATCCTTCAAAATGATCCAGATTGAGATTGATAGTGTGTTACGCAATTAGGGTGTAGTGTAGATAGATGTTTATGGCAAAATAACTACAACCGTTTCACGTAGCGTTTTGTAGCCATACTCATGGGAAAAAAGGTCAGAGTTCATGCTTAATTAGACATGCAAATATTCATTTTTAATTACCACAAGACTCCAAGTATCTAGGACGCACGTGACATTGTCTATAGACATAGTATTAAGCTGGTATCAGACGTTTCACTTGAATCAAAATTGAAAATATCAAATTACTAGCTTTTTCCCGCGGCTCGGCTGGAGGAAGGAAATTATCCCACGGAAACGTAGGTATTACCGGGATAAAAAGTATCCTATCATACTAATATTATAAAGGCGTAAGTTTGTGTGTGTGGGGGTGTGTTTATATGTTTATATGCTTGTTACTTCTTCACGCTCAAACGGCTGGACCAATTTTGATAAAATTTTGTATGGAAGTAGCTGACACCCTGGATTAACACATAGGCTACTTTTTATCCCGATAGGTATTCCCACGGGATCGCAACTTATGCGGGTGAAACCGCGGGGCGCATGACTTTTTGGAGATACTTAATTACTGAGGGTTAAGACTTAAGGCAGACTTAAGGCAAGCTCGGGTTTCAAATTGGTTCCGCAAGCAAAAAAACAGATGAGAACATACAAGGAAAAACTTGGTAGGACTGTCTGTACAAAGGTTCTGCATTGTCCTGACATAGGAAGAAATGTTCAGACAGTGGGTGAGAGGTCTAAATCTACATGTAGTGCTGACGATTACTGTAAGATTGCATAAAGTAAAACATGTAAAAATCTCATAAATGACTAACTCCTACTAGAAATCATAACCTGCCTACCTTTTTCCCAATTTAGGGGTCGAGTTCTAACCGGATGCAGCTGAATACCAGTATTTTACATGGAGCGACTGCTTATCTGGCCTCCGCAACCCAGTAACTGGGTAATACGAAAACCCTTGGTAAGACTAGTTGTCAGACTTTCGGGCTTCTAACGACCCGTAACGACTATCAAAGATGACAGCAGGGACCAATGGCTTGACTTGCTTTCCGAGGCACGGAGGGGTCTCATCATGATCACGCATCCAGGGACCGACCGCGGCTAGCGTAGCTTAGCCTTATCGATCGACCCGTGTGGCTTTATTACTTAGCCACGAGATCCTCCTTCTTCCTACCAGAGATCAGTGACCTTTATTAGGTGTACCCCCTCCAAAAAAATACGTCATATAAATTCGTCACAATTTTAATTTATGTGCACTGCGCCCAGCTCACAAGTAGTGGCCTACCGCGCGCGCTTGTGGCCGGCTCGACCAATCAATTTGATGCAGCTGTGCATTGCGGACTTATTTATTAAGTGAAGGCGTTTCTAATAAAATTGTGTGATGTGTGATTTCTGATTGTGACTTTGTTATGAATTATGATACTAATGTTGGTGAAGATTTTGAAGATAATTTCTCCATATATACTCCGTATATACTTGAACGTGTTTGATTGTCAATCAGCATTAAAAAAAAGTCGTTCAATTTTACTTCAATAATAATTTTATGAAAAAAAAATTTTTTTATTAAATTTGGCCCAGTGCTGCATTCAGAATTTTTTAACTTTACATGATACAGAAAGAACGAAATAAAGCAAAAGTATTTTTTGAGACTCGCACAGGAATAAAAATACTCATCAAAAAAAAAAAATGGTTGCCTGTAAAGTCGGTTTTACGGGCGAACACCTTTTTCTCGGTAGAATAGTTGAGTGGGAGAGAGACGCAAGGCATTCGGCGGGCCTCTCTCTCGTTCGGTGACTCATCGTAACGTTACCGAGCGTTACACTTTTTCATAAGTGACTCCCAGCCGCAACCTAATTTAAGACGTTGTCACGTCAAAAGTAAAATGACAACCTTGTCGACCTTGACATTGTGAAGGCCGCAGGAACCCGTTGGATGCGAGAAGCACCGGTCGAAGTGGAGGTGCTTGGGGGAGGCCTATATTCAACAGTTGACGTCTTTCGGCTGAAATGATGATGATGATGAAAATGATAATAAAAAAACTGGACAAGTCGAGTGTGTAGCTAATCGTCTAATGCGGAAGATGGGACATAATATCCCAATTACCGGTCATATTTGACGTCGTTATAAGCACGTTAGACGTAGGATGTTGTTGTCAATTACCCTTGATCTTTAGATATAGCGCGCACTACGCGACATGCGTTTGTGACAGCTTGGCGACTCAGCGACAGGCTGCGGCCGACAATCTCATCATCATCATCATTTCAGCCGAAAGATGTCCACTGCTGGACATAGGCCTCCCCCAAGCACCTCCACTTCGACCGGTTCTGCGCGACAATCTACAATAATTTATAATAAGCCGAAGAGTTCGTTTGAACGCGCTAATCTCTGAAACTAACAGTCGGATTTGAAAAAATATTTTTCCATGTGATACCCCTATTTTTGAGGAAGCCTATAGGCTATCTAATATCACGCTAAGACCCATACGAGCCAAGCAAAAGGAAAAAGGGTCAGAAAGCATGCTAAGCGAAAACGAAGTGATAGCACGAGCAGGCGATGCGATGCGACGGGGTGGGTCGGGGGAACAACTTCACGCAGACGAAGTCGCGGGCAGAAGCTAGTTTTCAAATATTTCGTTCAAAGCTCCGCACACTTGGCGTCGAATTGCAAAGTCGCAACGACAGGCTAGGGGAGTCGCACGGTTTCGCTGCTTGTCGTAGCGACTAGACGCATGTTGTACGCAGACGCATGCGTCAGGTCACAAGATGAACAACACGACCGTCTGTCTCGAAAACAAACTATCGCTTCCTGCACGACGTTGGTCGTAACGCCTAGTCGCAGTTGCAAACGACATCTCTGCGTCGAGAGCTGTGGTGGCCCAGTGGTAACTGCCCGGACTTGGGTCATGAGTTCGAACCCAGGTAGGCGCTTTACTTTGTGTTAAAACGGTGAAGGAAAACATCGTGAGGAAACCGCCGTTCTAGAACCGAAAATTCGAAGACATGTGACATCTACCAACTTACACTAGGCACACGTGGTAGATAACAACCCACTCCCTCGCAAAGCCTCTGTGTCCCAGCAGTGGGAACATAAGAACATTATAGGTTGAATATGTCCACGAACGTGTTACAAACTTGCAAATCACCAGTGCCTGAATGTCTCAGCACTAGTATTTCAATGGCGGTCCGCACACGACGCAACCAATCATAAACTAATTAGGTATTAATATAATTATGAACGTGGCCACAAAATTATCCGTCACCACATGAAAGTTTGCTATTGAGTCCACTTTCATTTAAAGGCTATTTTTAGTTATTATACGTAGGTTTAAACTACGTAAAGTGAACAGACATCACGTAAAGCCAGGCCGATGACGCACGTACCCCCCTAGAGGGTTGAAACATAAATGCAGCGGTCACCCCCCCGCTTTTTATTTAAGTAATCAAATTGACAATTAAATAGGTGGGTGGATTGAATGTCTATTCTACTAGTTTCTGCCCGTGACTTCGGGTAAAATGTATTGTACCCCCGACCCACCCCGTCGCATCGCATAGCCCGCGCTATTACTTCGTTATGGCTTAGCGTTCTTTCTGACTCTTCTTTTTGCTCGGCTCCTAAGGGTCGTTATGTTAATAGCCTATAGCCTTCCTCAAGAATTGGGCTATCAAATACATAAAAACATTTTCAAACCCGACTGGTAGTTTCAGAGAAAAGCAAACAAACCCTTCAGCTCTATTATTATATGCCGATCCGAAGTGACCATAGTCCTATTTGTATGAGCGATTGCGCATTCTCTATCCGTCCGAATTTAGAACATTCCCAATTCGGATTGAAGTCGGATTCGGATCGGATGTAGTGCGAAACCGCTCTTACTGTGTATCGCGATTACCTCGCTGTTTATTGTACCGTGAATTTAAAAAATAATCCTGAAGAGAACCATGAAAGTCGATTGAAAACTAAGAACTTGGGAAGGTCTCGGGAAACTGTAAAAAGTTAAACAGAAACAATAGGAGAAACTTGTTCCATTTCGAATTCGAAGGATATTGTCCGCATAACCATTTGTATTTTTATCAGGTTTCGCACTTTGAATGCTGACCTTTGTATAGCTCTGTTATTGAGTTTGTTTTTGTGTGTCTTACATAATTTTTCAGTGGATTTTGTGTTTTTCTATTCAGCACTATAGGAACTGGATTTGTCGTCGGAAGAATAGACAAAATGACAGATTGTAGAAAGATTTCTACCGTCTTAAGAGCGTTTACGCCGTACGGCATTTCATACAAACTTTCAAGCCCTTATTTTTCGAAATTAATGAACCGATTTTAATGAAACTTCATACGCATAAGCAGGATACAAAGGTCTAAAAAGTTAGTAGAGAACATTTTGGAAATGTCTTATTTAAAAAAAGATAACTGGAAATCTTTATTTCTATAGAAAATTTAAAATCGGTCTAATTTGGTTGTAACACTATTTTTCGAAAGATTTTACTTTTGTATCCTGCTTATGCGTACGAAGTTTCATTAAAATCAGTTCATTCATTTCGAAAAACAAAGGCTTGAAAGTTTGTATGAAATGCCGTACAACGTAAACACTCTTAAACATAGCAAAGAAGAGAAGAAATTTTTCTCTTCTTCAGTCGACAAAAGTTTACAATGTCAAGAATGACGATCAATTTTTCTCTTACTTTTGACACTTGTGGGTTGAAACATTTCTTCCCAATAAGGGCCGAATCACAGATATAGATAGACCTAGATAACGCAAGTATCACGAACTGTATGAAAACCAAGCGTGCCATTTTTTGACTACCTACTATGACGTCAAAAGCTCGCGCTCTCGCTCACGCTTACGCAGCCAGCAGTACACAGGACTGAGCGCGAAAGTGGCGACTTATGATTTTTTATCGTAAGCTGGTGCGATTTTTGGCACGTGAAGTAGTTGCTCTTGCGTTATCTAGGTGTATCTATATCTATGGGCCGAATAGTTAACATCACATTGGACAAGAATCTATATTGATTTTGTAGCTCCCCGTTGCTATGGAAAGTATAAATCGTCTTCATAGAAACGCGAGGCCCGTGCTCGAGAAGAGATGTCGATTTGGATAGAAATAACTTTGTCTGTTCTTGGTAGAATAGAGATATAGTTGTGGTAATGTTAGGCAGATGATGACGATAAGGGAGAATTAATGTAGATGGGTCGACTGTGAGGGGCCCGTGGCTCAATAATAACAGCCGCACGGGTCCATCGAAGCTTAACCTTCGCTTGCCGAGGTCGGTCCGTGGATGGGTGACCGTCCATTCAAAGCCCGAAAGTTTGACAAGCCGTCTTACGGAGGGGTATCGTATTACCCAGGAACTAGGTTGTTGAGGAGATAGGCAGTCGCTCCATGTAAAATACAGGTATTGATCTGCATCCGGTTAGACTGAAAGCCGACCCCAACATAGTTGGGAAAAGGTTAGGCAAATGATAAGTAAAAAAAAACCGACTTCAAAAAAACTACAAAGTGAAAAATTACTTTAATTTCGGAAGTCGGTGTCTTTGGATCTGTAGTTTAGTTTTTTGCCACCGACTTCTGAAATTAAAGTTATTTTTCACTTTGTAGTTTTTTTTGAAGTCCGTTTTTTTTGTTAAAAAGTTTTTTTCTCGCTTTTTAGTGGGTCTGCTTATAATTTATCTAAGTTACAAAAGCATAGTGTCAATTTGCTAATCGCCTTTTACAAAATATTGCTATTCCCGATGCAAGGACGTTAATTGTTGAGGAGTTCTCCTGGTATTTCACCATCAGCTCCATTTCACCATTCGCATTGTGACGAGCATAAATTGCTTAGCAACCATATTAAAGTAATCGAATCGCAACTCGTGAAATACTTATTATTGAGTAGTTCCGGTGGCCATCTGTAGTCTTCATCATCAGTTCCACTTCACCAAATGGTGCTTTCCGAGGGCAAATGCACGAGTTACTATAAAAAAAATACCCAAATCGCTATAGGTTTGCCTATAAAATTTGAGGGTTTCCCTCGATTTCCATGGGATCCTCTCATCAGATTCCAACTTGATGACAATGGGACCACCTCAAGAGTATACCCTGTCAAACAAAAAAATTAATTTTAAAATCGGTCCACAATAGACGGACTAATCGGTGTACATACATAAAAAAAAAAACGCGACGGATTGATAACCTCCTCCTTTTTTTGAAGTCGGTTAAAAAAACTGGCCAAGTGCGAGTCGGACTCGCACACGAAGGGTTCCGTACCACAAGGCAAAAATACGTTTGTTGTATGGGAGCCCCACTTAAATATTTATTTTATTTTGTTTTTAATATTTGTTGTTATAGTGGCAACAGAAATACATAATTTGTGAAAATTTCAACTGTAGCTATCGCGGTTCTTGAGATACAGCCTGGTGACAGACAGACGGACGGACAGATAGCGAAGTCTTAGTAATAGGGTCCCGTTTTTACCCTTTGGGTACGGAACCCTCAAAAAAACCAATATTTTCAGTTTGGCTTATCCCAATTTATTGGCTTTGTCGCATTGTGCCCTGTCTTCCATCTATTTCTATAAGCCCTTGTCCCAATACGCTTTTTTCTCCTATCTACCGCTATAAGCCGTCTTCAAATATTTACTATCTTCTAAATGTTAAGCCATGCCATCTTTTACATAATCCATATATTTTTTTGGGGTTCAGTTGGCAGCCTGCTGGCAAAACGAGAACTTCATAGTTTTCTTATGTAAGTCCGTAAATCAGAATCTCTTCGTACTGAACGACGCGACGTAACGACTGTGAAAGATCCACGAATGTCAGCAGGGACCACGAGCTTTCCGAGGCACGGAGGGGTAAATGCACGGAGTGGCGGTATGTAAAGATGGTCACCCATCCACGGAACAACCGTGGCAAGCGTAGGTTAAAACCTGATTTATCAACCCGTGAGGCTGTGAAAAAAAAAACAAGAGAAGGTACTCTTTGCTCCATACGTGTCCCGGTTGAACTGCGTATGCATGTCGATGTATTTTCAGGCTTAAAAGATACTAGCTTCTGCCCGCGACTTCGTCCCCGTGCCGCCCCGTCGTCGCATAGTTATTGCCTGCCCGCGCCATTACTTTGTTTTCGCTTAGCGATCTTTTCTGCCTTTTTCCCTTTGCTCGGCTTCTAAGGGTCATACCCTGATGGTAAATAGCCTATATCCTTCCTCAAGAATAGGGCTATCAAATGGAACAATATTTTTTCCAATCCATCTGGTAGTTTGAGAGATTAGCGCGTCCAAACAAACTCTTCAGCTTTGTCATTAGTATAGATTTGAACTTTCATCGCTCTTTTTAACACGCTTTTATTAGGTCGACCTGTATGTAACTATGTAATGGAATCTAAGGTAACTAATTTAACCATCTTCCAAGGGTCGTAGCGTAATGAAAATTGTCAGCTGTATTTAGTTCTGATGACAATACAATAATATGGTACTGTCGAACTGATCTGATGATGGAGCCGGAAGATATGAACTGGTACTTCATGATGGAAAATCGTATCATAGCTGTTTTGGATTTCTTAAACGTGCATTTATAAAAGCGTGTGTTTCTTGTGTTTTTTAAACTATTAATTTATTATTTATGTGACAATAAATGTGAAAGAACGACAAGCTGTTTCTACTTAGTAACATACAATGGAATGTTGGGGACTGTTCTTCATAGGACCTTCTATTTGGAAACGTGCAGGGCCGTAATTCTCTATGACATGATAAACAAACCGCGCGAAATCAACTCGAGGTTGGCGGTATAGAGGTATGAGGAACAGCATGTAAAGTTTACTCATACTCTATAGAAAAGGAAGGATCCTCCGACCAGACGGGTGTTGTGTCTGGCGGGCAACTGCCCGATGATCCATGTCGGGCCGTTGTATCTATGCTAGTTGCGCGGAAAACTCTGCTTGCGAGATGCAGGATTTTGCGTGACGTCAGTATGACGCGTTCGCATGTGGCGTTGTAGATACCGCTACAGCGGAATTAGCTAAGAAATTGACGTGGTTTCGAAGTAAGGAATCGTTAAGTGGTCATAGTGAATTAGGGCCCTGGTTTTGCCTGATCTCCCTATGTGCCTGAAATGTCATCTAAACTAATATGTATAACTAGCTGTTCCCCACGGTGTCACACGCTGCGCGGCTCCTAAGGGTCGTAGCGTGATGTTAGCCTATAGCCTTCCTCGATAAATGGACTACCCAACACTAAAAGAATCATTCAAATCGGACCAGTAGTTCCAGAGATTAGCGCGTTCAAACAAACAAACAAACAAACAAACTCTGCAGCTTTATAATATTAGTATAGATATGTAAAATCTCCGAAATTACTAATTCGATTTCAACAATTCTTTCACTGATACAAAAGCTACACTATTGCCGAGTACCGTAGGATATGTTTTATTTTAAAACATGTGGAGGCAGTCGAGGGTTGAAGATAGTATTGAGATAAACATGAGTTTGTTTTTCAAAAACTGTTTTCAGTCAACACATCTTTTCTTTAATAAACATTTTACCTTCATTCTAACCAAGTTTTGTTTTCTAAAGCATATTATTAGCATAATATTTAGCCAAGCTTGTTTTTCTAAGTAAAACATTCAGAATTATGCTGTTTTTGCTAAACTCTTTTACATATTCAGATTCAGCGTTTAAGATTATTCATTCTTTCGTATCCACTCGTGTGTTGTTTTAGGTATTCATTTTGGTTTAGCTATGCAGTTTTCAACGTTGCCTTTTTTTGGCCTTCATGGTCCCCCGGGCATCCGTGCATCGGAAAGCATGTTAAGTCCTGCCTATCATTAGTAGATCTGACAGTCGTTACGTGTAGTCAGAAGCCCGAAAGATTGTCCAACAGTCTCCCCCCTAAAAACGGTGAAGGAAAACATCGTGAAGAATCCGTCGAATGTCCTAGAATCAAAAATTCGAAGGCATGTGACATCCGCCAACCCGTGGGCCCACGTGGTGGATTACGGCTCACTGCCTCTCACTGAGAGGAGGCCTGTGTCCCAGCACTCCCAGCAGTGGGAACATTATAGGCTGATTATGCTTGTAACAGACGCAGTCACGCAATCGTTCGGTCGATTGACATATAATTTGAAGCTGAACCTGAAGAAAACAACAAATATAATAATATTTTATTAGTTTCAGATACTACTAAAGATATGAACGTTAATCTCTAGATATTCGTAAGGTTTTGGTCGATAAAAACAAAATAATGCCGTGTTTATCGAACGAGTTCGCGAGTTGTATATTTATCTTCGATTGTCGGGAAAATGTGTCGACATTACCAACACGATAAGGGAGGTCCTGAGTTGACGATGTTGTTTATAGATAAATGTTATTTACTATGTTCGGTAGGTACTTAGGATTATATATCTTTTCGGATTGTGGCAAGTTTACTTATAATGTTTGCTTCCTGTTAAGGCTCAACTCACACCAAAAGAGCGTCGAAGCGCAGCGATGCGGAGCGCAGATTCAGTGTCATATGAATTTGAACTTTATTTTCATTAGGTACTTTATTACTTATTATCGCAACTGCTCGGTAGAGAAGGCTATTCGCCGGAATTCCAGTGGCGCCGCGGGCATCCGCGCGACTCGTTCGAGTTTCTCATGCGAAAATAAGTATTATAGTAATGAAAATAAAGTTAAAATTCATATGACACTGAAACTGCGCTCCGCTTCGCTGCGCTTCGACGCTCTTTTGGTGTGAGTTGAGCCTAAAGGGTTTTTGGCATTAGTTACCTATGCCTGATTTTTTCACTGGGGTCGAAGTTAAGTAAAAGTATTGTGTTTCCTAAATCTTTACCAATTATGTACAAAAGACGTACACGAAGGTTGTAAATAAAATTCCATTGTCCAGCGGTGCTATTCTGTAAAAATCTCACCGTGAAAACTTAG
Source organism: Oligia latruncula (assembly GCA_948474745.1). Lineage (NCBI taxonomy): Eukaryota > Metazoa > Arthropoda > Insecta > Lepidoptera > Noctuidae > Oligia > Oligia latruncula. The sequence goes on along the minus strand of OX419710.1, from coordinate 1,767,506 downwards.
GTGAAGTGAGCGTGGAGTGAGCTCTCAATAGTGTCAATTCCTAGCAAAAACCAATTCACTTCACCTAAGTTTTCACGGTGAGATTTTTACAGAATCTACCGGCTGTATATATTTTTGAAGTGAAAACTTCTTCAGGCGCGTTGGGCATTTTTTGAGATGGGGAAAAAACCATTCAACTCGCGCCACTGTTACCGTAAGCAACACCGCGCGTGTTTCAAAATCAAAATATTTTATTTCATTTAAGCCTATATGGGCACTTATGAAACGTCAGAAGCTAGGTGCACGGTTCCAATTGCTCGTTTCCTATGGAGAAGAACCTGCAAGAAACTACACGGTCACCTACCTGACTTGCACAGGAATTTCAGCCAAGACTTGAAGATTATGAACTAGTTCAATGATACCGATAAAAAAATAAACCAGATAGTGGTCTTCATAAACTATCCAACGAAGTTACTATCGTATCTAGTTATCTCGGGTCTTTGTCACGACATGACAAAACGCGATGTCGAGTCGATGCCCTTTGTTGCCCTAGGGCTGGCACTGGCAGAAGCTGGAAACAGAACCAAGGGAGTCTATAACCAGCCTTTAATGTTCCCACTGCTGGAACACTTAGTAGGTGCTTAGCGGAGTTCCTTCATCACATAAAGTGACTTTAGTGGAATTTTATTGGTTCTAGCTCTACTTTTACTTTTAGCAGTGGTGGCTCAGTGCCATTTCAGCCGAAAGACGTCCACTGCTGGACATAGGCCTCCCCTAAGCACCGCCACTTCGACCGGTTCTATGCTTCCCGCATCCAGCGGTCAGAAGGGCATCGGTCCACTTCGTGGGAGGCTTTCCAACACTAATACGTCTTTCGGTACGCGGTCACCATACCAGAACCTTTCGGCCCTAACGGCCGCAATGTGCCCACTGCCACTTAAGTTTAGCAATTCTTCTGGCTATGTCGGTTACCTTCGTTCTCCTCATTCGGTTATCTTTGTCCTCTTCATTTTTGATTCGATCACATAGGAAAACTCCAAGTACAACCCTCTCCATTGCGCTTCGTCTGACTTTTGGCCTTCTAATTAGGCCCATTGTGATCGACCACGTTTCAGTGCCATAAGTACATTACAAGAATGGGTACAGTAAATCTCCTGCTGTCCTGTTTCCTTAGTGTTACCACTAAGGAGACAGGACAGCAAGAGATTTATGAGTTGTTGGTTATGATGTGTTCAAAATTCGGATCCAGGAAGGAGGAGACAAGCACTTTATTTCATTACTTCATAAGACTCAAAACAGTTAAAAAAAACATCGTGAGGAAACCAGCGTATCCTAGAACCAAAAAATCGACCGTATTGTGTACGTTGTGGATTACGGCCCGCTCCCTCTCACAGAGACCTGTATCCTAGCAGCAGCAACATTATATTGGCTGAATATCCTTATCTAAGATCAAGATATCGATTGAGTCGCACGTCGAACTTTGCTTGTGCGATGCAGGATTTTGCGTGACATCAGTGTAATGCGTAGTTCGCATGAGGCGTTGTAGATGCCGCCACAAGGCTGTTAGATAAGTGATGGAATATAATATTATTTACGTATGTGTTTAGTTAGGATTATGATTAACAGACACAAAGTACATAAAACCCAAACGTTTTTGACTGCCCTTTTTAGTGTTCCGTACCCACAGGGTAAAAACGGGACCCTATTACTAAGACCCCACTGTCCGTCCGTCTGTCTGTCTCTCTGTCTGTCACCAGGCTGTATCTCATGAACCGTGATAGCTAGACAGTTGTTTTCACAGATGATGTATTTCACATTTTAACAAATACTAAAAACAGAATAAAATACTTAGATATTTAAGGGGGACTCCCATACAACAAACCTTCGTGTGCTAGTTGGTTTTTCTTTTGGCAACCCTGCCTGAACAAACCATAGCAATAAATATATTTTGTGTGTACTTTGCATAGTTTTTACAAGTCAACACTCGCTGCTCGTTGTTCGCCAACGATATTATTAGCGGTGGGACATGCGCCCCAGCTGAGCAAATTCTAAAATCCGGCATTAGATTTTGTATGCTTTTCATAGATTCTTCTTTGTTTGTCATTCTCTTGGCAACCCTGCCTTAACAAACAATAGCATTGAATATTATAGTTTGTGTGTACTTTGCATAGTTTTTACAAGAAGGCACTTTCATATACCTATTTATGTGTTGTGAGCAGATTAATGGAAGTCGAATTTGTCTTTACGTTATGCGAAGAGAATAATAATTGTTTCTTTGTAACCTAGGTTCAGTTTTGGGATGGGATTGAAGATTTTTATATGGAGCCTGGCGGCATACCTACGTGTCCGTCATTTTGTTTTTATTTTTTCAAAATGGCGACCTCGCATGGATCCTATACAAATCGATAGATGAATCTTCAATCCCCTATGGATTGAAGATTTGTTGAAATGGAGCCTGGCATACCTACCTGTCCGCCATTTTTTTTCAAAATGGCGACCTCGCATGGAACCTATAAGTATAGGTAAATCGATAGTTGACATCAATGCAAACAGAATATTTCAATCATTTATGCAACAAGACACGACATCCTTATTTATGAAGTTCAAAAATATGTATGTCACGTGATCAACTTTGATCTTTCCGTTGGTACTCATTGGTACGGAACCCTAAAAACCTGGGTACGGAACTCTAAAACCCTGAAAAAAAAATTATTTCATAAATTTTATCTAAGTGTTTACAATTAAATATTTATCTAACGTGTTGACAGCATGATAAAAAGCTGCCCGAATTTGTCACGGTTATCAGTTGTATAGCAGTAAGTCGTTAGTTCTGGTTCTGCCTGTTCTGCGGTCAGTCAGACATTGAGTCTTACCATAAACTTTGACACTTGTTAAACGCGTGTCTGATGTCAGTTTAACGTCAGACTCCATAATAAAATGTACTCTGTGCACCATACGTAAATGTTGTTCGAAACAGTTCTTTAGTTTATACCTGGTTTTTAAATTTAGAATTTAGTGTTGTGAACTTGTCAAACTCTAGCGTTATTTAAGGCGAAAGCACGAGAAAAAAAAAAACTTTGCAAAAACGTAAGCTTACTAATCCTCTCATCACTGCTGGGACACAGACCTCCTCACTGTGAGAGGGAGTGACCTGTTATCCAGCACGCAGACCAAGTGCGGGTTGGAATTTGCGTCACTTAAGGAACCATAAAAGAGCGTTTCCGTCATATTTGTAACGGACGTCACGAAAATCTGTCATCTTCACCAGTAACTGACAGGAAAGTGTCAAAAACACCCTGTATTTGGACATTTTGGACATTGACATGAAGCAGTGGTGGTCAAGTGGTAACGGCCGCGACTTACGAGTTGTAGGCCGTAGGTTCAAACCCAGACAGGCGCTTTACTTTGTGTAAATTATTTCATCACCACTGCTCTCAAAACGGTGAAGGAAAACATCGTGAGGAAACCCGCCATGTCCTAGAATAAAAAATTTGAAGACATGTGACATCTGCCAACCCGCACTGGGCCCGCGTGGTGGATTACGGCCCACTCAGTCTCACCGAGAGAAGGCCTGTGTCCCAGCAGTGGGAACATTATAGGCTGATTATGGATGTTTTGGACATTATCGCATGTGAAGGTCACAGCTCTAAACTATACCGCTCTTTTAGGAAACCATGCCCCTTTATTCATAAACGTTGCTAAAAGTTAAGTAGTGATTAGCGACTGGTTAAGGGGCCGGCGCGGCGGAGCATGCGTAGTTCATACAAACGTAATATCAAAAAAACTTGTAAATCAAACATATTCTTTCAGCGGGATTGTCGGAAAGGGTTACCGCTGGCCCGGAACATAAAGGGCTAAGGAAGGAACACTGGTGGGTTTTAGTCAGTAAGGGTCTGACACTCCCTTCCGCTCCACCCAGAGCGGGAGGGGTCATTTGATGATTACCCATCCGCAAAAAAAAAAAAAAAGGTAGTGTGTATTTATTACGATTGGATTATAGAATATCTAGGTTCCCAAATATATATTTTGAATGGACACTGATTTAAAGACAAGGTACGAGAAAAATAAGTTACCTATTTCTATAGGTAACTTATTTTTTTATATCTCGTCTTTATAGTGTCCTTTCAAAATTTGTATTTGGGAACCTAGATATTCTATAATCCAATCGTAATAAATACACACTACCTTTTTTTTTTTTTTCGCGGATGGGAAATCATCAAATGACCCCTCCCGCTCTGGGTGGAGCGGAAGGGAGTGTCAGACTCTTACTGACTAAAACCCACCCGTGTTCCTTCCTTAGCCCTTTATGTTCCGGGCCAGCGGACAATCCCGCTGAAAGAATATGTTTGATTTACAAATTATTTTGGTAGGTATTACGTTTGTATGAACTACGCATGCTACGTCGGCCCCTTAAACATTCATTTTTGACGTTTAAACGTCAATTAACTTTCAATCACCGTTTATAAATAAACCCCCATAGTGCTATAATGCTAATAATGCTAACGTACAATACGACGGACGTAACTTGGCGAGGCTGAGTATAGCCTCTGCGATCTTTCGCGCATGTTCTCTCACTCACACTCGCCTCATATCACCATCTGGTTCCTAAAAAAATTACTGCGCAGCCTTCTGCGCGAAGTTCGGACTCGTCAAGATACATCGGTCGAATTGTACAATTTTCAAGTTCTAAACTTAAAATTTTCAATTTAGAACTCTGGTGTTAGACTACAGATAAATACAGTATTGTGATAGAAGGTGGTCATGTCTAAGTTGAGTGAAATACATCTGGAGCCCACCATTTTCGAGGAGGAAGTTAAAAAGTTGGATTTGATTAGCGATGGCGATGGTGATAAGGGTAAGGACTTTTTCTTAATTTTTGAAAACTTAAGGCATAAAGGCAAACAAGGTGGCAGTGGGCTGGCCATGTCTGTCGAAGGACCGATGGCCGGTGGAGCAGACGAGTCCTGGAGTGGAGACCGCGTATCGGCAAGCGTAGTTTGGGACGCCCTCCAGCTAGATGGACAGACGACCTAAAGAAGGTGGCTGGGGTAGACTGGATGCGGAAGGCGGTGGACAGGGTGCTGTGGCGCAGTCTGTGAGAGGCCTATGTCCAGCAGTGGACTGCGATAGGCTGAGTTGATTGATTGAAGGCATAAAGGAGAAGGGTTTGGATCGTAGCATAGCATATGAGGTTTTGCATTTCTGGCCTACCTCTTTGGGAGAAGACATTTTCATCAGATACTTTCTGGGCAGACTATATCTACCGTCCAGTGCACTTAGCAGACAGGGCTACGTTCCTGTCTACCCTCTGACACAAAAGCTCTATAGTGTAGAATAGCCAGTGGTGGCCCAATGATAATGGCCGCGACTTACTAGTTGTAGGTCGTAGGTTCGAACCCAGACAGGCGCTTTACTTTGTGAAAATTACTTCATCACCAACGCTCTCAAAACGGTGAAGGAAACCGGCAAGTCCTAGAACCGAAAACTCGAAGACATGTAACATCTACCAACCCGCACTGGGCCCGCGTGGTGGATTACGGCCCACGCCCTCTCACCGGGAGGAGATCTGTGTCCCAGCAGTGGGAACATTATAGGCTGATTATACTGTGGAAGAAGATGTGAGTCTATCTATGTTTATTTTCAGCTTCGTTGATCTCGTGGTCGCAAGAGTGACTGCTGCTGAGAACGGGGTTCGGTCCTATTATATTTTCCGTTTGCATTGATTTCAGCTATCAATTTATACGGGATGAAATTGAAAACTTGCGCCAAATCGAAATACGAGGTGCAGAAACTGTATAGAATTTTGTTATTTCCAAAATCAAAATTCTTGAAAAAAAAATCGTCTTAGATAGTGCAAACTAAGTTATAGCTTTCCAAGTAGGTTCCATACAAAGTAGGTATGTAAATAGTTCATCACGGGCTTTTTTAGGGTTCCGTACCAAAATGGTAAAAACGGAACCCTTATGGTGAAACTAAGTCTGTCTGCCTGTCACAGCTGGATATCTCAAGAACTACTAATGCTATCAACTTGAAAGGATGACGGGCGGAATGTACCCACCGACCAATAACGACCAGACGTATGTCGTTAGAAAGCTCTTTTCATGACTATCATTTGTTATTATGGGGGCTAGTCTCAATTCGTTGTGGGGAAAATGTTATAGTTACTTAAATATCTATTAAAATAAAAGTTGTTAATTCTAGATATCTAAAAAAACAGTGGCCGTCGAGTAAAAAGTTTTCTACTGTCTTTAACGATTACAAAATCTCTTAGACAACTGTCAGTTGTCAATGTGATTTTGACAGTTGGGATAGAAACCTTCTTCTGAAATAGTCTACATATAAAAGGACCTAGACAAAGATCGTTTGAAACAAAAGACAAAATGACAGATTGTAGAAGGATTTCTAGGCGATATGTCAAAAATGAAGAAAAGAAATGTCACTTTGTATAGAAAGCAATGTGTCAATGTAAATGATATCAGATATCATTTACATTGACACTTTTTTTTTTTTTTAATATTTTTTTTTTATCATTTTTTTTTTAAAATATCTGGAACTAACAACTTTTATTTTAATAGATATAATTTAAGTAACTATAACATTTTCCCCACAACGAATTGAGACCAGCCCCCATAATAACAAATGATAGTCATGAAAAGAGCTTTCTAACGACATACGTCTGGTCGTTATTGGTCGGTGGGTACGCGTCCCATACATTTTTGCCCGTCATCCTTTGGAACAGTTTAAGATGACGTTTGCCCAACTATTTTGCAAATAAGAAAGAAATAAAAATATATGTATATTTTTTGCAACAGGGACTGAAAGGGGGTCTGAAAAACTCGAAGTGGGGCTACTAGGGCATGTGGGGTATCATATGAAAGAGCGCAGTTTGCACATTCTCAAATATTTTTCTTGTTTTTTTAGGCCCCATAGTTTTCGACTTTTGATGAAAAATGTAAAAAAAATACCGGTCACCCCTCTTATCTCCGAAGTTTGCAAAGAGAAAAATCTGAAATTATTCTATGTGATAGAAGTTTATGTAAAGATTACAGGAAAAATAAAACGATAAAAAAAAAATAAGTCTCTAAATAGCACACTTTTTCAGAAAACATCAACAAAAGTTACATTAGTTCCACTATCGGTCAAGAGATGGCGCTGACATAAATCTGCAATATTCTACACCACAGTGCATAGTGTTAAAATTCTCTGATGAATATAGGCCTCACCGATGATTTAAAGACATAAATGATGGTACGGAACCCTCGGTGCGCGAGTCCGACTCGCTCTTGCCCAGTTTTTTTTTAATTTAACTACAAATTTACGGTTTATGGATTTTTTCCTTTACTTGTGCTACATGACCTAGCTTCTTGCTAAATTTCATGATTCTAGGTCAACGGGAAGTACCCTATACATTTTGATTGTGTGGAAAGAGTGCTTGAGAATGTCGAAATTTACGTTTTATGCGGCATAAACGGCCGTATCTTTTTTTTACGCTAACTTAAAAATTTGATTTTTTCACAGCTTCAAGGGACTGTAGACCTGAGTACCTATATGGTTTTAATTTCAACTCGATACCTCCACGCGTTCCCGAGATAAAGGGTCTTGACAAACAGACAGACGGACAACAAGTATAATAAGGGTTCCGTTTTTCCTTTTGAGGTACGGAACCCTAAAAAGGGATAGGCCTAAAAACCTTTGCGTTCTCATCTCTAGAGGCATCGTCAATCATAAAATATACTATTTGTATATTTACAAAATCTATAGGTACGGCCATTTTCGAAGGAGAATCTTGTAAAATATGTTGTGTCAGCAAATGGTGGGGATCACCGCACCTGCGGGGAATATCTTTATATTAGTTAGATCAGCAGATTTGAAAGGTGCGGGAGGTAAAGAATTGCACTGATTTTTGCTAAAAAAGGTTTGGTTACCATATGGTGATAGCCTTTCATTTAAAAAACTTTTCGGAAGTCGGTGGCAAAAAATAAAATACAGATCCAAACTACAAAGACACCGACTTTCGAAATTAAAGTTATTTTTCATATTTGTAATGTTTTTTTTTAGGAAGTCGGGTATTTCTTTTTTTTAAGTTTTTATTTCTCGCTTTTTAGTGGGTCTGTTTATAATGTAAATACTAAGGTAAGCTACGAAGGTGGAGGTATCAAAAAAAAAAAATACAACCGAATTGAGAACTCTTTTTTTGAAGTCGGTTAAAAAATGTAGGTACTGTCTGTAAGGAACTGTCCGGGACTCGTGGCTAAATGCTAACAGCCGCACAACGCTTGCCGCGTTCGGTTCGTGGATGGGTGACCATCTACATATTGTACCGACACCCCTCCGTGCCTCGGAAAGCACGTATCATTTGTAGATATTTTGTAGTCGTTACTGGTTCGGAAAAATTCCTGCTCAACAACGTAAATAACGAGTTATTCCGTTCTTGTTGTTGAACTGTCAAAATGAAAGCCATTCCTACTGTAAGGGGGCAAACGCACTAGCGGTTAACCGCTTTTCCAGTTTAATATGCAACCGCTTATGATTGTACGGCGGTTTAGTGCGTACGATCGTAAGCGGTTGCATATTAAATTGGAAAAGCGGCTAGCCGCGCGGTTAACCGCCCCCACGGTTAACCGCTAGTGCGTAAGAGGGCTTAGGGTCAGTTCACACCGAGACGCGACGCGACGCGCAGTTTTCAAGATAGAAATACAATTACAGACCTTATCTACTACACTAAAAGGTACACAATTCAGTGTCTACTAGCTACGTCGAGCTACGCAGCGCGGCGCCGCCGCCGTGCGGCGTAGCTCACTGAATCGTGTACCTTTTAGTGTAGTAGATAAGGTCTGTAATTGTATTTCTATCTTGAAAACTGCGCGTCGCGTCGCGTCTCGGTGTGAACTGACCCTTAGTGTGTTACGGAATCATCCCACAGGTCGGCAAATTGTTACCTATTTGGTTTTTTATCTAGCTGGAATTCAGCCGCGAGTTTGGATTTGTGTCCGGTTGATGGCAATAGGCTCGCCCCCTATTACATGGGACTTGAACATTACATGTAGATGTACAGACGCCAGCACATCAAGCTACTACAATCTGTCAAATTTCTTTAATAGATTTTCAACTTTATCGCTAGATCATAAGGTTCAAAGTTGATTGGGAAAACTTGACAGTTTCGGGTAGCTTGATGTGCTGGCGTCTGTACTATAGGTAAGTATATAGAGCTCTGCCCAATCTTTCGGGGAAAAACGCGTGATGTTATCTTATCCTAGAAAAAGTCATGGCGATGGCATAATACTAAATTATTCACTATTCCGAGTATCATTGCATTGCGACATTATCGATTGCGATTCAGCTTACTCCGTAAACGTAGTTTGACATAAATAAACTAGTTTTGTAGAGTCAACATTCCCGACTTCGTCCACGTGAAATTTCTGGCTCTCCGGACCCGTTCTTTCTGACTTTTTTGTTTTTGCTCGGCTCCTAAGGGTCATCATCATTTCAGCCGAAAGACGTCCACTGCTGGACATAGCCTCCCCCAAGCACCTCCACTTCGACCGGTTCTGTGCTTCTCGCATCCAACGGGTTCCTGCGGCCTTCACAAGGTCGTCGGTCCACCCTGTGGGAGGCCTTCCAACGCTACGTCTTCCGGTACGCGGTCGCCACTCCAGAACCTTTCGGCCCCATCGGCCATCTGTTCTGCGAGCAATGTGCCCTGCCCCTAAGGGTCCCAGCGTGATATTAATTAGCCTATAGCCTTCCTCAAGAATTGGGCTATTAAATGCAAAAGGACTTTTTTAATCCGACTGGTAGTTCCAGAGATTAACGCGTTAAAACAAAACAGACGGACAGACTGACAGACTGAGTCTCACCATAAGGGTTCCGTTTTACCATTTTGGTACGGAACCCTAACAAACAAACTCTTCAGATTTTTTATTAGTATAGATTTGTGCATGAAAAATTGCGAATAAAATTAAATGCTTGAATGGACAAAGGATATGATCGAGTGGAAAGAATTTTGAAGGTTTGTGTTTTTACGAAGTTTGTCTTTTGAGTGCTGCACTGTTTTAATTCCTGAACAGAATAATACTGCCGATTCTGTTGTTCACAAACTAAACTAAATGTAAGTTCAGTGCATCTTTTTCTTTCTATTTCATTAAGAAAAGGACAAAAGATAAATTTTAGTTTAGTCCTGTCAAATTAATCAGCGCCTGACGTAAATTGACGTAATTTTAGTAGGCAAGCTTTTAATCACGTTGTATGGAGTAGTGTCAGGCGCTGATGTATTTGACAGGACTAAACTAACATTTATCTTCTGTCCATTTCTTAATGAAATAAAAAGATAAAGATGCACTGAACTTAAATTTAGTTTAGTTAGTGAACAAGGGAATCGGCACCAATAACCTAACTGTGGCGTTTGTGAACGTAGGATTTTGTGAGACAAATATAGTGTGTGCGCGTGTGTAATTTGGTTTGTCCACATGCCTGAAAAACACACTGACACGTTGACAGACTGGATACGGAAGCAGGCGGAGAACAGGGTGTGGTGGCGCAGCCTGAGAGAGGCCAATGCCCAGCAGTTGGCAGCGATAGGCTGAGATGAGGAAAAGTCCTTATTTAGGGCAGCAAAAAAAACTTAAGTGTATTTTTCCAAGATTTCGAAAATGTTTACTTGCTTTTGAGGGTCACTGTATCTACTAGATTTTTTTCTGTCGTCTACGTTCTTAAAAGTCAAGATACAAACATCAAGATAAGCTAATTCAATATTAAGTAGTTGCTCTAAAATTTAATTGAAAATTAAAATGTTGCGTGCTCCTTTCGTGGCAAGTACTAATGTGATCTTATCATTGTAATAAAAGTACTTCTGAGATCTTGAACTCCACAAAATACTACGTAGAACGAAAAATATCGCAAGGAAATTTCGACCTAATGGTCTGAAATCGCCTACCCGTCTTGAGCAAACGTGGTAATCAATGCTTGTGCCCTTCTCTGTATGAGAGGAAGCCTTTGCCCTGCAACGGGAAAAATAGGCTGATAATAACTTTTCTTTATAATGTCGATTGCCTACTTTCTAAACGCGATACGACCATCCGTCACAAACTTCAAGCGCGCTAAACGAAGCGAACGTATTTGAAAAAAGAATTCGAATTTTTGTTATTAAATTCTTCAGTGTCATGTGCAAGTAATAGTGATGTGCAGTGAGTGATTGAGTTTTACGGTTCAAAGAAACAGAAATACGGTTTTTGGAATTGAAATTGGTTTGGTATTTCCGTGGGTAAATAATCGGATTCATTTTAATGTGTTTAGTAGCTATAGGTATGTTAGTGTTAGTTGCTATTTTCGGACGAGAATAGTTGCAGTTCATACAATTTATTGGTATGACGGAATAGTGGTCGCTGTGTTATTGCTTTACCGATTTCTGTAACTAAATGTAGGGTAATGTGTTTTACGTTTATAGTAAGTGCTGGCGCGATAAGAATTTGTTATTATTGTGATAAGAATCGTATTAACAGGTCAAGTAGGAGATGTAGGTATTGGGTTTGAATGCCAGGTACGGAAAAATGATATTAGCTTGTTATGTTAGAAAGGGCTTTGAAGATCCGCCCGCTCAAAGTTATACAGGGTGTCCCATCCGTCACTATCTGTATCACTCACACTTCATGGAATGATTCTTCGTCTCGCTAAAACTAGAATCTTAGTTACGCTCAAGGCAAGCTTTGGTTACTCTTAAATCATTTTTAGTTGATAAAAATATTTTTTTCGAAACTGGGATTCTTAAGAAATTTATTTTTTTACTGTAATCTAAGAAATAAGGTAGCAAGTGCTATACCATTTTAGAACAACTTTTAAGGTTACTTGCCAAACTGGCGTAGTACATTTTTTTTTCAGTAGGTACAGTAAGTTAAAGTTGGGCGAAGTATTAATTTTTCATTCTTGGTTCGGATAAATGTGACATTTTCTTCTAAGTTGGAGCAGTTAGCTAAAAATTTTAAACAACAGATTACACAAGCACTACTCAAGATTACACATAAAAAAGAAAATCTAAAAAAGTAAAGTAACAAAAGGAGCTAAAAAACCATCACAGAGTGTACATTTTTCGAAAAAAAAAAAAAATTACTGTAATTTAAACAATACATGACAAAAATGTTTTTTTTTTATATTTTTCTGGTAACTATTATGATTTGTCCTATCACCCGATTCCGGCTTGACGTTGAGTTTTGGGACACCCTGTATATGGATGTCACGTGATCAACTTTGAACGTTCATATTTCGGAAAAGTGACGCCTTACGAGGTTTAGTCCCATTATGTTTTCTGTTTGCATTAATGTCAGCTATCGATATATATAAGTTACATGCGATACCGCCATTTTGAAAAAAAAAAAAAAAAACAAAGTGACGCGACTGTAGGTATGCATGCAATATGCATATTTAAAAATCTTCAATCCTCTTAGGGTCACTTCACACCGAGACGTGACGCGACGCGCAGTTTTCAAGATAGAAATACAATTACAGACCTTATCTACTACACTAAAAGGTACACAATTCAGTGTCTACTACGTCGAGTTACTTAGCAGAAGTTTTCCGGAAAAGTGAGTCTAATTCACCGGCTGCTATCCTTACCTTTGAGAAGCTGACATTCCGAAATCCCCTTAGGCCGTCTCAGACGAAGGGCCTCAACGCCCGGTCGCAAGCACACCATATCCTGTATGTTCCAGGACTTCCAGGCGCCTTTTTTAAAGTCGTCGGTCCATATAGTTGGGAGGGCGCGACTACCCTACGCGATGTATCAGTGGTTAGCATTAAGAATGTGAACTCTAGTTAAAGTCAAAGTTAACTCTACTAAGCTCCGTTTAAGAGAACTACCTCGCGACGCGGTTCTCCACGTCTCGACCGCGCGGCCATTGTTAAATCCACAACAGAACAGTTTATCTGTTCTCTAAGTCGTGACGATTCATTTATCGTAGGACGACTGTCGTCTTTAGCTGTTCCCTTTATGTCGACTGTTTATCGTCACTGTGTCGTCGAAATATTTTATCGTTGAACGACTGTCGTATCTACATTTTTACTGTTCACAGCAGTCGCCTTGTCGTTTGCACATTAGTCGCCTCTACGTTCTTTTGAAGATCAGTAGTGGTATGAACCTGTGTACGTATGTGTTATACGTGGCTACGATAGATAGTCGCTATATAACGAAATATGATTTGTCGTCACGATAAGTCGTGATGTTTTTTTATCGTTTTACGACTGTCGTTCCGTAGCCGTTCCCATTGACTTGACAATCTGTCGTCACTGCAAAAAAAAGTCGTGGACGACAGTTAATCGTGTAGTCCTTTATGTGAACACCTCCATTTAAAATACACAAGCCACGACGTTATAAACGACACGATAATCTGTCGTCACGACATAGTGGGAACGGTGCCTAAACCTTTACAACTTTCTGAATATTGGATCTACGAATTTGCGATTTTCATTGTTAGTGTTTTACAATGAAACTCGTCGGAGGACTCGTCTGACCCAAAAGAAATCGGTCCTTCTACTGTTATGGCATGGCCGACCCACTGCCACTTCTGACTCTGCGAGCTATGTCGGTAACTCCAGGGGGATAATAGAATACCTACCTACTTTTTATTAATGTTAATAAATGATATGCGAAGTATCAGCGATTTTGTACGGTACAATTATTAACTGTCCAGTAACCCAGTAACTGGGTTGTGGAAGTCAGATAGGCAGTTGCTCAGGTCCTGACCTTGACTTACCCTGCACTTGAACTGGCGCCATTTCTTCTTCGGATAACTTCACTGCGCCCGCCGCTCGTTGCGCGACTTGCGGTGCCATTGTGTCGCGTGCGATTTTATCGCGTTTCGCGCCTGTTTGTGTAGGAGCCTTTATCGTCATGGACACTGATTTAGTTGGTGAGGTTTGGAAGTACGCTGCTACACAGCTGCATCTAGTGAGACTGGAAGCCGACCCCAACATAGTGGGAAAAAGCTAGGCAAATGACGACCTTGACTTGCCCTGCAAGACTTCCTTCTCCGAATAACTTACTGCAGAGATGCAGAAGTTAGTTACTTATAATTTATATACACTGCCTTATCGTCACGGACAATGATTAGTTGGTGAGGCGTGAAAGTTGTGCGCATGCCATGTTGATAAGCAGTTTGATTTGTTTAATATTTTGAAATGGTGTTGCTAAGTTGTGTGGTATTAATAGTGTTGATAGGATCGTATACCCAGAGGGTTATAGAGGTCAGATAGGCAGTCGCTCCATGTGAAATACTGGTGCTCAGCTGCATCCGGTTAGACTGGAAGCCGACATACATAGTTACGAAAAGGCTTGGCATGGACTAGCTAGGATGACCACTCGCTGCTCGTTGCTCACCAACTCGTTTCTTGTTAATTACCGGAGGTGGAACAGGTATCTTAAATAGGCCTTAATCTCTCATCAACAAACAACCTGACTCTTAAACTAATATTTGTATGTGCTTAACAAATATTTGCTTCATAAGTTCTCGAAGTGGAATTGGGCAGGCCACCTCTGCCGCATGTCGCAACAGAATTGGGCAAAAGTAGCCACTGACTGGATTCAGAATAACAGGAATCGGCGACGCGGTAGGCCCAGAAAGAGATGGCGTGACGAATTGGACGCCTACCTAAGGGATTGGCCAGATTTGGCTCGAGACAGGAAAAAATGGAAAGACGGAAGGGAGGCCTTTGCCCTGCAGTGGGACATAACAGGCTCATAATAATAATAATAATAAAAAAAATAAATAATAATCTGGCAACACCAATGTCAACGAGTCGTCATTTTTAACCATTTTCCGAAATTAATTTATAAAATCAGGTTTTAGAAGTATTTTAAAATACTACAGCCATAGCCCAAATACCATATATATATACCAAAATAGTACTTACAATGACCATAATTTTGATAAATTTAAATAAAAAATTGCCGAACCAGAGGAGGTGACATTTGAAATGTCACCTCCGATAAAAACGAAGAAGGACACAAAATAGAAAATACGAAAATGTTGACAAGATCTGCCGCCGCTAGACGTCTCGCACGCCTACCACCTCCGGACTCTTCGCTCAGCTCCGCCTCGCCGCCGCCGGTACCCAGCCCCACTGTGAGCGCTGTGACGACACCGACCGCGGCAGTTGCGTCGAGCTCGAGCGACGAGTACTTCTCTCCGCCCACGACGCCACCACCTGCTCGTCGACGGGGAGGACGCCGGCCGCCGGACGGCTTAGGACCTCGAGGCCCACCGGCCTCTGATAGGGTCCCAGCTCCCGGCGGAAGTGTGCAGCGCATGAGATGGACACGATCCATCAATGAAAATGTCATGCGCTCATACTATGGGGCTACAGAGGGGGGAAACAATCTGACCGCGTACCGTGTTCGGATGCTCTCTCTGTTTCAGGTGCTTGAACCAGCTTTCAACGTTTCGGCACAACGATTATCGGATCAGGTGCGTGTCATTCAGCGTAACCATATGTTGGATGACACTGTACTTGATCGCCTGCGAAGTGAAATGCAGAGTAGCCATGTCATCACCCCCCAGTCGCAGACTGCTGTACTACTACCGCAGTCTGATACAAGTCATGCTGACGAGGGGAGTAATGACAGGGCTACAAACGTAAGTACCCAATGTAATGAGGAATTGAGGAGTGCTTTGGAGGATGCGATTCAGGAATATCGCTTCATGTCACCCGAACTTAGGCCACGCTTACCTCGTTTGCCCATGCATAACAAAAATAGGGCGCTGGTGGCGGTTCTGGATTCGCAGTTGTCAAACTATTTTGATGGCTGCGAAGACCTCACCGATGCTCATTCGATTCTGTACTGCGCGGCTGCAGCGGCATGTCGTGTAGCTCACGTCAAATTTGCCAATGACTCTAGAGCTACACGACCGAAACCAGCCGTACCAGCTTGGCAGTGCAGAATTGAACGCCGTATTGGTGGGGCCAGAGCGCTCATTGGCAAACTAATCTGCTTCAGGGAGGGCAATACTCGCCCTAGAGTGATGCGCTTTGTGAGACGGGCATTCTTGGGGACTGATATCAGTCCTCAAGACTATATGTCTTGTGTCACGGAGCGCATCGACTTCCTGAAGCAGAAAGTGTATGCATGGGCGAACCGTATTCGTCGGTACAGGCGGCGAGTGGAGCGATACACTCAGAATCGCACATTCCAGAGTGATGAAAGGTGGGTTTATAGGGCTTGGGAGCGACCGGACCAAGGTGTTACTGACACGTGCCTACCGGATGATGACGCCATGTGCTCGTTCTGGCGAAACATCTGGTCGGTGCCTGTCAGTCACACCGAGGGTGATTGGACTGGGAAGATTGAGCGAGCGTGCGATCTAATACCAGAAATGGGGGTACTTACCATCAGCCCCCAAGATGTTGCTCGTGCAGTTCGACCGTTGCCTAACTGGAAATCTCCAGGGCCGGACGGGCTGCACAACTTTTGGATAAAATGGTTCCAAGGGTCGCACGCCTGCTTGGCATCCCAGTTCCAGTCAGCCTTAGAGTCAGGGTCGCTGCCCCAGTTCCTAACGACAGGAATAACCCACCTGCTCCATAAATCAGGTAGTACCGCGGATCCCAAAAATTATAGACCGATCACTTGTTTACCGACGGTCTATAAAGTTCTTACATCCATTTTGAGAACTAAAATTAACAAACATGTAGACACCAACTCCATCATGTCTGTCTCTCAAAATGGATGTAAGAACGGGTCCCGGGGTACTAAGGAGCTGCTCCTCATTGATATGGCCATTAGCCAACAGGTTCGTCGTTCCCGAAAGGATCTGTCGACATGCTGGATAGATTATAAGAAGGCCTATGACTCGGTGCCACATACATGGCTCATGAGGGTGTTGGAGTTGTACAAAGTAGATGCAACTCTGCGCACCTTCCTGATGTCGTGTATGGGGCAATGGAGGACGGTCCTTCGATATCCAGGATGTCGAAATATTCAGAGGAATAGCGAACCGATAAGGATCGAGCGAGGCATATTTCAGGGTGATAGTTTGAGTCCGCTTTGGTTCTGCTTAGCCTTGAATCCTCTAAGCACGCTGCTGGAGGATTCAGGTCTAGGCTATCGGCTGAGGAGAGGTGGTCAGGTTATATCGCACCTCCTCTACATGGATGACCTAAAACTCTTTGCCCCCAACAATTTGCAACTGATGGAGCTACTGAAAGTAACTCAAACTTTCAGTAGCGCCATCAGGATGGAATTTGGTGTGGACAAATGTGCGGTCATGCATGTAAAGCGAGGGGAGATTGTTGAATCCGTGGGAACCCAACTCTCGGATTCCACAAACCTTAGAACCCTCTCCGCATCCGAAACCTATAAGTATTTGGGTATGTCGGAAGCGTTAGGCATCAATGTTACTGACATGAAGCAATCGCTGAAGGAGCGCTTCTTTGGCCGCCTGAAAAAAGTACTTAATAGTCTTCTATCAGGCGGAAACAAAGTGCGCGCCATCAACGGTTGGGTCATGCCGGTTTTGATGTACTCTTTCGGCATACTCAAATGGACTCAGACCGAACTCGACGCCCTGGATAGGAGGGTCCGTACGCTGCTGACTGCAAATCGAATGCATCACCCACGGTCATCGGTAATGAGGCTGTATATCCCGCGAAAGTGTGGAGGTCGAGGGTTTTTAAACGCTAAGACCCTCCACAATCGCGAGATATGCAGTCTCAGGGAATATTTCCTAGAAACCGACGTGGGGATGCATCGAGATGTAGTCGCCGTGGACAAGGGCCTCACCCCGCTCTCCTTAGCTAAAGAGAACTGGCGCAAGCCAGTAGTGCTTGACACCAATGATCGCATGGAGGTATGGCAGAGTAAGGAGCTTCACGGACGCTTTTTCCGGGCCCTACATGGACCCGATGTAGATCTACTAGCGTCCGTAGCCTGGCTGCGTTTCGGTGATCTCTTTGGAGAAACCGAAGGTTTTGTCTGTGCAATTATGGACGAAGTTATGATGACGAACAATTACCGGAGATTTATTGTGAAAGACGGCACGGTTGACATCTGTCGGGCATGCCACCGGCCGGGAGAATCAATCAGGCATATTATCTCCGGGTGTTCTCGTCTAGCTAACGGAGAGTACTTGCATAGACACAACCTTGTAGCCAGGATAATCCATCAGCAACTTGCTCTGAAATACAGCCTTGTGGAATCGGAGGTGCCGTACTACAGGTATGTGCCCGACCCAGTTCTCGAAAATGGTAATATCACATTATATTGGGATCGATCCATCATCACTGACAGGACTATTGTTGCCAATAAGCCTGATATAGTGGTGGTGGATCGATCAGAGCGGCGCGCAATGATTGTTGACATAACCGTCCCGCATGATGAGAACCTCGTGAAAGCCGAGAAAGATAAACAGATCAAGTATCTTGACTTGGCTCGCGAGGTTGTCGACATGTGGGATGTGGACTCAGCAATCATTGTGCCGATAGTCGTGACAGCCAATGGTTTAATAGCCAAGAGCCTCGACCAACACCTGAGGAGGCTCTCGTTGGGCAGCTGGATCAAGGGCTTGATTCAGAAAGCGGTACTTCTGGACACGGCCCGCATTGTTAGGAGGTTCCTCTCTCTGGAGCCCTGACCGCCGGTAGCTTGGACCCTGTTCCCGATACCGGTGGGCTACTATTTTTTTTTTTTTTTATATTTTTAAATGTTTTTATATTTTATATATTCTAATATTTAAAAATATAATTTATATGTGTTATTTAATGAAATAAAGGAGATAATAATAAGTTCTCGAAGCAAATATTTACGCAATATTTTTTATACTTATTTTTAATATTTTATTTAAGTACGTTTTTGCAGCAAAAACGTTGCATAGCAACCGAATGTGGTGGTCTAAAGAAAATTACTTTAAACAATAGTAGCCTATAAGTGGGAGCCCAAGAGGCTACTTGGGGATTTACTCGAGTGTCGTTTGGACCTATTTTTACCGACTTCACAAAAAGGAGGAGGTACTAATTACCGACTTCACAAAAAGGAGGAGGTACTAAGTTCGGCTGTTTGTATGTTTTTTTTTTTGTATGTTTGTTCATCGAATACTCCGCCAATTGTCGACGGATTTTCAAAATTCTTTTTTTGTTCGAAAGTAGATAGTTCTGAGGTGGTCCCACTGTCACCAAGTTAGGATCTGATGATGGGATCTTAGAGAAATCGAAGGCAACCCTCAAATTTTATAGGCTCACTTATTGTTTTTCGCATATTTTATTTATTTATTTAATTATCCTCCTACTTTTATGAAGTATCTTGTGTATTTGCGTATGGTTGTCACCATCTCAGGTAGCTGGGCTGATGATGGAAGGTACAACTCCTTAACAGTAAGAAGTTACTCGAACAGGCAAGGACTGTTTTTACCGACTTCACAAAAAGGAGGAGGTACTATGTTCGGGTGTTTGTATGTTTTT
This sequence comes from Oligia latruncula, assembly GCA_948474745.1. Taxonomy (NCBI): domain Eukaryota; kingdom Metazoa; phylum Arthropoda; class Insecta; order Lepidoptera; family Noctuidae; genus Oligia; species Oligia latruncula. The sequence continues at coordinate 1,748,090 of OX419710.1, read as the reverse complement.
TTTTTTTTTAGTAAATTGTTTTGATGTTTGATAGGGCATTTGCCACATTTGGTCTCATGATCATCAAGTCATGACCTGATGCTGCAGTCAGGATAGTCTGCAGAGTACCTAACTCCTCGACAACTAACAGCAGATATATCGTGTTTAGGCTCATTGAAAAGGGCTCGATGTGTGGATAAACGTACTGTTAATGAGGAACACCGAAGTACATAGAGACCTGATGCTAAAGCCAGGAGCATCAGAAAAAGTACAAACCTTGAAATTACAGCACCGTAGTCGTGTTTGGGCTCATTTTAAACAGGACTAAATTTTAAGTTCAATGCAATGTTGACATAAGTCTGGCCTGATGCTGCAGCCAGCATTATCAGCTAGGAGAGTGGAATAGGTACTAAGAGAACTCCTCAACAATTAACGTCCCTGCATCGGGAAAAGCAATATTTTGTAAAAGGTGATCAGCAGTTGACATTAGGCTATTGTAACTTAGATAAATTACAAACTGACCCACTAAAAAGTAAAAAATAAAAACTTTTATACAAAAAAAAAACAACCGACTTCCAAAAAACACTATAAAGTGAAAAATAACTTTAATTTCGGAAGTCGGTGGCAAAAAACAAAAATACAAATCCAAAGACACCGACTTCCGAAATTAAAGTTATTTTTCACTTTATAGTGTTTTTTGGAAGTCGGTTGTTTTTATCTTGAATATTAGGCGTTAGGAAGAAAAAAAGGCTATATCATGTGTACCCTTTCTCCTGTGGGGGAGAGTTACAACTGCTCTCAAAATGGTGAAGGAAAACATCGTGAGGAAACCGGCATGTCCTAGAACGAAAAATTCGAAGACATGTGACATCTGCCAACCCGCACTGGGCCCGCGTGGTGGATTACAGTCCACTCCCTCTCACCGAGAGAAGGCCTGTGTCCCAGCAGTGGGAACATTATAGGCTGATTATGTACTCTTACCTCCGTAAAAGAACTTCGTTCAAAAAATAAAGACACATTTTACCAGTTTTGCCAAAAGTTGGCCTTGTAGCTGGGTTGTGGGTTGTTGGTATATAAGCAAGTAGCTCCTTAAAAAGCATTGGTGTTCAACTGCATCCTGTGAAACTGGAAGCTGACCTTCACATAGTTGGGGAAAGGCTAGGCCGATGATGATGGAAAAAAAAACACGTTTGACGTTAAAATGTAATGCTACGTTCACACGCGCGCGTTCAACTCGACATTCAACGTGCACATTCACATTCCCGAGCCCGTAAACGCGCCTGTGAACGTGAATGCCGCCAACCGGGCGAGTGTCGGTTTTTTGGCAAAGTTCAAAGGATGAATGTGCGGGCGCCCGGTGACTGTTTTCACGCGCGCGGGCAGTCAGTCTCTCTCGCCGACTCTCGCGCTTTCGTGACGAGTGGATCTTCTTTGCAGTCTTTTTCTCCGTCGTTCATCATTTTGTTTCTTTTTCCAATAAAAATAAGTTAAGCCAAAGGATATGGCAGCAACAACACCGAGATCCTCGCTGCCCGCCATGCTGGCACTGACTGACACGACGGCGTGCGTGTGAACAGCTTGAATTTTCGCCGACCTGGGGCGGGCTGCATGCCGCGCAGCCCGCCAGGCAGCCCGCCGGGCTGCACGGCGTGCATGTGAACATAGCATAATACTTTATAATAAATAACAACAATAATTTAGTTGGTAACATCGTTCACATAGACAGAGATACTGAAATGGAGAAAATAAAGAATAAAAACGTAACTATGGGGTCTGCTAGAGAACTTAACACGGGGTCAACAGCTAAAAGGGATCACAATCCTTAGAATTAACAAAAGATTAACGCAACATGTTGTAATAGAAGGTTTATTCACCACTAACTTATCTGACTCGGTAGCTTAAAGTAGAACTACAGAGGTATGAGGAACAGGGTGTAAAGTTCACTCGTCCTCCATAGAATAGGGAGAATCCTCCGACCAGACGGGTGTCCTGTCTGATCGCCAACTACCCGACAATATGCTAGATATATCCCGATATATGTTAGTCGCGCGGTAAACTCTGCTTGCGCGATGCAGGATTTGGCGTGACGTCAGTGTGATACGTAGTTCACATGTGGCGATGTACCTAGATGCCGCCACAGAACTTAGAAAGGGTTTAGGGAATGAATTGGATTGGCAAGCTACCGAAAAGCTTATGTCAATCCTGTTGAAAGTTGTTTAGAAATGCGAAACGCTTTGAAAGCGATTGTCACTTGTCTAGGCCCTCTGGTCATTTTTTGTTCACTGACAGTGCTGCTGTGTTACCAGATGAGTTAGTGGGAATTAACAACTAAATTATCGTGTTCAATACTTTTTGTAACTGTTTAAACTCTGGCTAGCAAAATGTGGCATAGTTTCCTGATGGTAACACTTGAAGATCTCAAAAGCGGCGTCTTCGGGTGTCATTCCAGTTTTCGACTTGCAGCCTTCAAGTGCTTTCTTAGCTTCGTCCTTATCAACGCCAGGAGGTAGTCTAGAGAGCGCTACTTCAACGGTCAGTTTGCCATCACTGCCGACGATTCCTGCTTTTTTGAAGAAGCATAGGTTGAACTTCTTCAGGCCTTCATCTTCTGTGATGTGGCCTCTCTTCGCTTCGGCTAGGACTTCGGTTGAGACGCCGGATTCTTTGATGCATTCTGCTCCGATCTGTTTAGCTATATCTGTTTGGGTTGGAGGGAGAGTCTCGTACTGTAAGAGAGAGATTATTAAGTTAGGATTGTGGTTTGTAAAGTTGGTTGTAGTTTACTGGCGCTTATGGAAAAGGGAGCGGAATTGGCTGCAAAATTAGATTAGACTCTAACATGTAAAATAATGTAACATGATATGACTCTAACATGTAAAAGAGAAGCGCGATGACACAGCGCTGGTAATTTATTGCAAAATATGAAGCAATTATTTATTTTAAAAAATCTATTGTTTGGACAAAAAAAATTAAAACTAGTGTTTTAGTATGTTGCTTGTAGAATAATCTGACGAAAAATCAGAATGAATGTAAGTATGTATAATAGTATGGTATTTATTGTAAAAATAAAGTTTGTAGAGGTATCTTCATGATTTTTTTCTATCGTACCAATTAGTTGTACATAAGTATTATGTTTTAGTAGGCCTCCCACAAGGTGGACCGACGACCTTGTGAAGGCCGCAGGAACCCGTTGGATGCGAGAAGCACAGAACCGGTCGAAGTGGAAGTGCTTGGGGGAGGCCTATGTCCAGCAGTGGACGTCTTTTGGCTGAAATGATGATGATGATGATTATGTTTTCAACACAGTATCTACCTGGCATAATATCCTGAAGAATATCATATATTTTTCTGATTTTGTTTACTTTAGTCGATCATATACATTTATTGTTTCTAAAACTTGCGTTTTTTTGCGTTTAGGTCCTGTAAGCCCCGCCCCTTAACTGATATAATACCATTCGGTACCAGATCCCTGGTAAAAAAACCTCCTAATACACAGTACTTCAGACCTTTATAATCCCTTAATAATCCAGTAGGTAGACCTTTTTTGGCAGTATCTCTTTGCACGATAACGCAAAATTTAGAAAAAAACTGTTTGGAAATGATAATCGTATAAAGTAATATTCTAAAGAAAAAACTGGCCAAGTGCGATTCGGACTCGCACACGAAGGGTTCCGTACCACAAGGCAAAAACGCCGATAAAAACACGTTTGTTGTATGGGAGCCCCCCTTAAATATTTATATTATTATTTATTACTAGCTGACCCGGCAAACATTGTTTTGCCATATAAATTATTTCTAGCTGCCCGGCGCTATCGTTCGCGTGGTGTCCTACCCCTTACCCTACCCAACTCCTACCCTACTCCTATAAGTAAATAAAAGTATTAACTATGTCTGTCTAAAACCGGATAAAAAGCCGGATCCTATGTCCGTCTCCTGGTTCTAAGCTACCTCCCCACCAATTTTTAGCCAAATCGGTTTAGCCGTTCTTGAGTTATAAATAGTGTAACTAACACGACTTTCTTTTATATTTATAGATTATAATCATTATCATTACTTTTTTAAATAACACAGACATAAGTATCAGAGTTAATAATACACATATTGCTGTTTTAAAGATCACAATATGTTTTCTTTAGTACTATATCGTCCCAATAGATGTCGTTACGTGTTTCCACTTATTGCAATAAAAAGTTGTTATAGAATGCTTTAAATTGATTATATCTTTTGATAGACTGAAGCGATTGCGATGAAACAAAGACTAATCACTACTCCGAGTTCTACACTATATTTGAGTATAAAAATGAATCATATTGGTTTGGTACTTTTTACGTTGAACCTGTTCAAATAAAAAATCTGTCACATCCAAACAGACAAACGGACTAACAGACAAAAATTCCAAAAATTGATGAAATGGCATCTGTTGGTTATCCTTTAACACCCCACCTATTTTTTTTTTATATTTTCACCCTACAGAAACGCCTCGTCTACAGATTTATTATATGTATAGATAAAGTAAAAATACAACTGAGTATTTTGTGAATATTTCAAGTGCCTACCTATTGCCATTATTGAAATCGAGCAAAAAAGGGCAAAAAAATCGTTTGTTGTATGGAAGCCCCCCTTAAATATGTATTTTATTTCGTTTTTAGTATTTGTTGTTATAGCGGCAACAGAAATACATAATTTGTGAAAATTTCAACTGTCTAGCTATCGCGGTTCTTGAGATACAGCCTGGTGACAGACAGACGGACAGACAGCGAAGTCTTAGTAATAGGGTTCCGTTTTTACCCTTTGGGTACGGAACCCTAAAAACATGGTTTTTACCCGACTATGGAGGGTGTATATGATTTTAAACGGTATGTATGTATGTTCATCTGTTCCCTCATAACTTCAAAAGTAGAAGTTATAGGCTATGTGACGTCACATTAAATTCAATATGGCGCCCTCTAGAGGACATAAAGTAATGAATTTAAAAATAAATATTTTAGGATGGTGCCTTGTTGGGTATCAAATGAAAGGGCTTAATTAGCACATTTCAAAAATATAAATATTACTGAAATAAGCCCTAAAATAATTAAATAAAAAATAAGTTTAAAAACTTAAACCCGATATTTGTATATTTTCTTTGTTACGCTCTTTCACGGTAAATACGTCTGGATTTGTATGAAATTTGGCACATAGGTAGACCATGTCAAACCAGTCGAGCAGTGGTGGCCCAGTGGTAACGGCCGCGACTTACGACTAGGTCTTAGGTTCGAACTCAATCAGGATTTACTTTGTGTTAATTGTTTAAATTATTTTTTATCACCACTGCTCTCAAAACGGTGAAGGAAAACATCGTGAGGAAACCGGCATGTCCTAGAACCAAATATTCGAAGACATGTGACATCCGCCAACCCGTACTGGGCACCCGTGGTGGCTTACGGCCTAGGGATCTCACGGAGAGGAGGCCTGTGTCCCAGCAGTGGGAACATTACAGGATGACTAGATTATGTAAGTATTATACCTTGACCTGGATTAAAATATAGGGCACTTTTTATCCCGATATTTCCACGGGGGCGAGACTTACGCGGGTGAAACCGCGGGGCGCAGCTAGTTTGATGTAAAACTAGATTATCCATACTTAATAATTATTATAAATGCGAAAGTGTGTCAGTCTGTCTGTTACCTCTTCACGCTTAAACCGCTGAACCGATTTAGATGAAAATTGGTATAGACATAGTTTGAGTCCCGGGAAAGGATATAGGATAGGTTTTATCCCGATATTCCCACGGGATCGGCACTTATGCGGGTGAAACCGCGGGGCGCTGCTAGTGAGATATAAATCCCAAACATTTTCAACAAGGAGTTAAGATGGCATCCTGGGGTAGGACAAAGGATACTTTTTGTCCCGGTAGCAAATTCCCTTGGGATACTTTCCGACATCCAAAAGGCGATACCAATGATGACCATTAAATCCTAGAGTTGTTTATCGATAAGGTAAACTTAACGTCAGCACAAAATACGGGATCGGGAATATGCAGGTGAAACCACGGGACGCTACTAGTACTATTCATAAAATAAAATAATTATGTAGGTACTCACTGCGGCATAAATCCCAGCCACCAGGACAACACATAATACGAAGAACGATTTCATCTTGCTAAGTTACTTCAACACTGCCTGAATATGCCGCGAACTTGCATACTGCTGCGCACGAGTTTGTTTCGCATAGAAAAAAGTTCCGCAGAAATATCGTCGACCGTAGGTTCAATTGAGGTAAGGGACAAAATACCCAAAATGAGTTGACTAAACAGTTTTGTTTAGAATTTTGCGCTCTTTCGAATGGTGTATATGAAAAAAATCTAGCTTAAAAAAAAATGTCCCTTACCCTACTGATTTTTGGATTCAAATTTCGAATCAGCCCCAAAATAACAATCTATCTGAAAAACTATGCAATATAGCAACTTGAAATGGTGTAATTACCGCCGCCAATCCACTTCACATAAGGTAAGGGTCTTCCCAATCAACGAATTATTCTTCATACATTTTTTCAACAAGACCTTTACACTATTTTTTCATTATAGGTTGGATCCAACGTAGAGATCAATTTAATGTAAGGGACATTACTAACAAAATACGTTGGTTTAAGGGACGTCTATTTTCTTAAATAGCTAACTTATTTAAATAAATGTTACACAGGTAGATAGAGCACTAAAATACAAGATTATGTGTGAAATCAGATCCGAAAAAGGTTATTAATAAAAAAAGTTATAGGCGATTTAGTCCGAAAAAAAACTTTGTCGGCCTCTCCTGAAAAATCGTATTTGTCCCTTACCTCAATGGAACCTACGGTCGACGATATAGTGTTGAGTTTTTTTTTGTTAGGACAAAAACTGACTTTTTGTAATCGTGCTCTGGGGTACTTAGGGTTCTGTAGATTAATTTTTGAAGTACCTAAACGTTTTTTTGGCTCATTTTGCTCTTTTTCCATGTTAATCGGGTATACTCGGCTCCAGTCGGTCGGTCACGCTGAATCGCGTATACTCTGTTCCAGACGGTCGGTGACGCTGAATCGCGTATACTCTGTTCCAGTCGGTCGTAGACGCTGAATCGCATATACTCGCCTCCGGTCGGTCGGTGACGCTGAATCGCGTATACTCGCCTCCGGTCGGTCGGGGACGCTGAATCGCGTATACTCGGCTCCAGTCGGTCGGTGACGCTGAATCGCGTATACTCTGCTCCAGTCGGTCGGAGACGCTGGATCGCATATACTCTGCTCCAGTCGATCGGTGACGCTGAATCGCATATACTCTGCTCCAGTCGATCGGTGACGCTGAATCGCGTATACTCGGCTCCAGTCGGTCGGTGACGCTGAATCGCGTATACTCTGCTCCCGTCGGTCGGTGACGCTGAATCGCGTATACTCTGCTCCAGTCGGTCGGAGACGCTGAATCGAATATACTCTGCTCCAGTCGATCGGTGACGCTGAATCGCGTATACTCTGCTCCAGTCGGTCGGAGACGCTGAATCGAATATACTCTGCTCCAGTCGATCGGTGACGCTGAATCGCGTATACTCGGCTCCAGTCGGTCGGTGACGCTGAATCGCGTATACTCGGCCACACCTTCCTCCCTCTTTTCCCTCCTTTTTTATGTATTGGAATGTTTTCATGCAAAACATAGTTGGTCTTCGAAAACTTTTTTTTTATGTGGGTGCATAAAAACGGTTTTATTTGTGTAATAAAGTTCTGATAATTTTGTATTGAATCTGCACCATGTTTTATTGTTTGGGTTATTTATGCCCGATTTATCGCCAATACTTTTGAGAACGACAAATATTTTGTTTCATTTTATTATTACTTTAATTTTTGGAGCGGGACAGCAGCTTTCTAACTTGTTTTAGAAACAGTTAAAAACATAAAGTGATGTTTATTGGATTTTATTCATCTTTTCGATGAGGGGCCCGTGGCTAAATAATAACACCCGCACAGGTCGATCGATCAGGTTAAGCTACGCTTGCCGCGGTTGGTCTGTGGCTGGGTGACCATCTTTACATAGGTACCGTGACCCCTCCGTGCCTCGTTGGTCCCGGCTGTCATTCGTGGATCTTTGACAGTCATTACGGGTAGTCAGAAGCGCAAAAGTTTGGCAACCAGTCTTACCAAGGGGTATCGTATTACCCAGTAACTGGGTTGTGGAGGTCATTTATAGGCAGTCGCTCCATATAAAATACTGATATTCAGCTGCATCCGGTTAGACTGGAAGCCGACCCCAACATAGTTGGGAAAAGGCTATTCATCTTTTCGATATCCCACACGATATAGCGAAAGCATAAGCATAATCAGCCTATAATGTTCCCACTGCTGGGACACAGGCCTCCTCTCGGTGAGAGGGAGTGGGCCATAATCCACCACGCAGGCTCAGTGCGGGTTGGTAGATGTCACATGTCTTCGAAATTTTGGTTCTAGGACATGCCGGTTTCCTCACGATTTTTTCCTTCACCGTTTTGAGAGCAGTGGCGATGAAATAATTTACACAAAGTAAAGCGCCTGTCTGGGTTCGAACCTACTACCTGCAAGTCAGTTACCACTGGGCCACCACTGCTCATTTATTCACTAGCTGCACTAACGCGAAAGAAAGTGTATTTATTGTGACTCGTATCTACAGGAAGATCACAAAACAAACTAAAAAAGAAAGAAAAAATAAAAATAAATTTCAAAATTATATTTCTAAAATATTTTATCTATATAGTACATCTGTCTTTATCTATCTATATACTAATAATAAAGCTGGAGAGTTTGTTTGTTTTTGAAGGCACTAATCTCTGAAACTACAACCGGATTTGAAAAATTATTTTTGCATTTGATAGCCCAATTCTTGAGGAAGGCTGCACCTAGGTCATTTAGCATGCTTTTGACCCTTAGGAGGCGAGCAAAAAGAAAACAAGTGCGAGTCGGACTCGCACACGAAGGGTTCCGTACCACAAGGCAAAAACGCCGAAAAAAACACGTTTGTTGTATGGGAGCCACCCTTAAACTTTTATTTTAATTTTAGTATTTGTTATAGCAGCAACAGAAATACATAATTTGTGAAAATTTCAACTGTCTAGCTAACGCGGTTCTTGAGATACAGCCTGGTGACAGACAGACGGACGGACGGACGGACAGACAGCGAAGTCTTAGTAATAGGGTTCCATTTTTACCCTTTGGGTACGGAACCCTAAAAATCAGCCCTTACTCGTCAAAATGTAGGGAACAGCTGTTTTTTTTTGCGATTTCAGGTTTGGTCCCATAGTAAAAGTTGTTCATAATGATGACTACAATGACCTCTTAAGAGGTTGTGAATGTTTTACCAATAACCCTGTATGAGGCTACTTGGGGATTTACTCGAGCGTCGTTTGGACCTATTGGATCTTGAAGATTAGGCGTTAGGAAGAAAAAAGGCTACATCATGTGTTCCCTTTCACCTGTGGGGGGAGTGACTACAGGCTTTTAAAAAAAAAAACATTCACATGGAAATACTCAAGCGCGTCAGATATTGATAGTGTATAAGCCCTACGTGTCTCTGATGACGGAGGTATATTAATCTGCCGGTTTGGATGGTGGGGGCGGCCGTACGGCTGGGTTAAAAATGGGGGAAACAAAAATTAGATACTCGAGCGCGTCAGATATTCAGACGGTCCCGAACTAAGCTCCCATTACTTATACAGAAAATCATGTAAACTATTTTTCTCTCTCTCGGTCTCTTTCTATTACATAAATCAAAAGTCGCTTGAAGGGGGCATAACGCCACCGCCGTGTCCTCGTAGAGGCGATCGGCAGCGGCGGCGACCTCTCGCGCCCGGCCCTGGTGCAAGCCATGGTCCGGGGCGAGAGGGAGTGGGAGGCAGTCACCTCCTTCTGCGAAGCAGTCATGCTAGCGAAGGAGGTGGCGGGACGGCTCAGGGAGAGAGCCTCCCGTCCCAGCCGCTGCGGGAGACGCTCCGGGCATCGGGAGCCGCGCGACGACTCCCGGCCACCGTAGGCGCGGGCCTGCGGGCGGAGAGTAATGGGTAGCTCACCGTCCGATCAGGACCAGGCCCGTGCCGGACGGCGCGTACGTGTTCCACGCGCGCCTCAAAGAGATGTCAGCATCGAGGAGGGGCCCCATAGGGCCGAAGCCTGCCGGGTCAGCGGGATTGTCCGAAAGGGTTACCGCTGGCCCGGAACATAAAGGGCTAAGGAAGGAACACGGGTGGGTTTTAGTCAGTAAGAGTCTGACACTCCCTTCCGCTCCACCCAGAGGGGGAGGGGTCATTTGATGATTTCCCATCCGCAAAAAAAAAAAAAGGGGGCATAACGCTATTTCGTTACACGATTTCTCCCATTTTACTCCTACCGCAAGAGCAGTGGTGGCCAACTGGTAACGGCCGCGACTTACGAGTTGTAGGTCGTAGGTTCGAACCCAGATAGGCGCTTTACTTTGTGTAAATTATTTTCATCACAACTGCTCTCAAAATGGTGAAGGAAAACATCGTGAGGAAACCGGCATGTCCTAGAAACAAAAATTCGAAGACATGTGACATCTGCCAACCCGCACTGGGCCCGCGTGGTGGATTACAGTCCACTCCCTCTCACCGAGAGAAGGCCTGTCTCCCAGCAGTGGGAACATTATAGGCTGATTATGTACTGTTACCTCCGTAAAAGAACTTCGTTCAAAAAATAAAGACACATTTTACCAGTTTTGCCAAAAGTTGGCCCTGTAGCTGGGTTGTGGGTTGTTGGTATATAAGCAAGTAGCTCCTTAAAAAGTATTGGTGTTCAACTGCATCCTGTGAAACTGGAAGCTGACTTTAACATAGTTGGGGAAAGGCTAGGCCGATGTTGATGGAAAAAAAAAACACGTTTGACGTTAAAATGTAATACTTTATAATAAATAACAACAATAATTTAGTTGGTAACATCGTTCACATAGACAGAGATACTGAAATGGAGAAAATAAAGAATAAAAACGTAACTATGGGGTCTGCTAGAGAACTTAACACGGGGTCAACAGCTAAAAGGGATCACAATCCTTGGAATTAACAAAAGATTAACGCATCATGTTGTAATAGAAGGTTTATTCACCACTAACTTATCTGACTCGGTAGCTTAAAGTAGAACTACAGAGGTATGAGGAACAGGGTGTAAAGTTCACTCGTCCTCCATAGAATAGGGAGGATCCTTCGACCAGACGGGTGTCCTGTCTGATCGCCAACTACCCGACAATATGCTAGATATATCCCGATATATGTTAGTCGCGCGGTAAACTCTGCTTGCGCGATGCACGATTTGGCGTGACGTCAGTGTGATACGTAGTTCACATGTGGCGATGTAGATGCCGCCACAGAACTTAGAAAGGTGGCAAGATATATAAAGTGTGGCATATACAAAGTTACATTCTATCAACGAGAACGATGATGGAAAAGTAAAGACTGAATTGGATTGGCAAGCTACCGAAAAGCTTATGTCAATCCTGTTGAAAGTTGTTTAGGAATGCGAAACGCTTTGAAAGCGATTGTCACTTGTCTAGGCCCTCTGGTCTGTCATTTTTTGTTCACTGACAGTGCTGCTGTGTTACCAGATGAGTTAGTGGGAATTAACAACTAAATTATCGTGTTCAATACTTTTTGTAACTGTTTAAACTCCGGCTAGCAAAATATGGGTCTTAGTTCCCTCATGGTAACACTTGAAGATCTCAAAAGCGGTGTCTTCGGGTGTCTTTCCTGTTTTCGACTTGCAGCCTTCAAGTACTTTCTTAGCATCGTCCTTGTTAACGCCAGCAGGTAGTTTCGCGAGCGCTACTTCAACGTTCAGTTTGCCATCACTGTCGACGATTCCTGCTTTTTTGAAGAAGCATAGGTTGAACTTCTTCAGGCCTTCATCTTCTGTGATGTGGCCTTTCTTCGCTTCGGCTAGGACTTCGGTTGAGACGCCGGTTTCTTTGATGCATTCTGCTCCGATCTGTTTAACTTTATCTTCTTGGGTTGGAGGGAGAGTCACGTTCTGTAAGAGAGAAATAATTAAGTTAGGATTGTGGTTTGTAAAGTTGGTGGAAGGTGGTTGTAGTGTCAAGTTCTGAGTTGAGCTGCACGATTTTTGACAAATGCGTGCACTGATTGGACAGGTCCGCTCAATCTGTGTGGTTCTTTCCTCAAAAGAACATTTCAGACACCAATCTACATGGTCTTCACACGATCTGACCAAGATTTTGTCTGGACTTTAAAAGAGACTGTGACTTCTGAGTTTGTTTCGGCCTTTCTTCTCAGAATAGTCAGTTAGGAAACGCCGACCTCATCTAGTTTAAAAAAAATATGATTGACGTGTAAAAGTGTTTGTACAAACCTACTTACAGAAATAAAAATCATTTAATCATCATTTAATCATTTAATCAAGTTTACTGGCGCTTATGAAAAAGGGAGCGGAATTGCCTGCAAAATTAGATTGACGTGTAAAAGTGTTTGTACAAACCTACTTACAGAAATAAAAATCATTTAATCATCATTTAATCATTTAATCAAGTTTACTGGCGCTTATGAAAAAGGGAGCGGAATTGCCTGCAAAATTAGATTCGACTCTAACATGTAAAATAATGTAACTGCCTTTCGGCCTTTATTATTATAAACTTTTTTTATTTTTTAACCGACTTCAAAAAAGGAGGAGGTTTCTCAATTCGACCGTATATATATATATATTTTATTTTTTTATTTGTGTTCGCGGATAACTTCGTCGTTTATGAAACGATTTTGATTATTCTTTTTTTTGTTGGAAAGGAGATATGCCAAGGGTGGTCCCATGATAAGGAAACCAGGATCTGATGATAGCATCCCGGTGAAATCGAGGGGAACATTCTTAAGTAACATTCTTAAGTAAATTTAAGTACCAAAATAACATCATAATTGCACTATAATTTTAATAAATGTTTTTTTGTTTTTAAAATCAAAATTTTATTCTTAAGGGACTTAAGAATAAAATTTTGCGCGACATTTTGCGAAAGAGACATTCTGCGAAAGAGACATTTTACGAAAGAGACATTCTGCGAGAGACATTTTACGAAAGAGACATTCTGCGAAAGAGACGTTTTACGACCAGGGGACATTTTGCGAAAGAGACGTTTTGCGCCTAAGCCATCCATACTAATATTATAAATGCGTAAGTGTGTCAGTCTGTCTGTCTGTCTGTTATCTCTTCACGCTTAAACCGCTGAACCGATTTAGATGAAATTTGGTATAGACATAGTTTGAGTCCCGGGAAAGGATATAGGATAGTTTTTATCCCGATATTCCCACGGAATCGGCACTTATGTGGGTGAAACCGCGGGGCGCAGCTAGTTTGATGTAAAACTAGATTATCCATACTTAATATTATAAATGCGAAAGTGTGTCAGTCTGTCTGTCTGTCTGTTACCTCTTCACGCTTAAACCGCTGAACCGATTTATATGAAAATTTATAAAATTGGTATAGACATAGTTTGAGTCCATAGGATAGTTTTTATCCCGATATTCCCACGGGATCGGCACTTATGCGGGTGAAACCGCGGGGAGCTGCTAGTGAGATATAAATCCCAAACATTTTCAACAAGGAGTTAAGATGGCATCCTGGGGTAGGACAAAGGATACTTTTTGTCCCGGTAGCAAATTCCCTTGGGATACTTTCCGACATCCAAAAGGCGATAGCAATGATGACCATTAAATCCTAGAGTTGTTTATCGATAAGGTAAACAGCACAAAATACGGGATCGGCACTTATGCGGGTGAAACCGCGGGACGCTACTAGTATTATTTATAAAACTAGCTTCCGCCCGCGACTTCGTCCGCGTGAAATTTCACCCTCCCCCCATTCACCCTCTTAGAGGTGGAATTTCGAAAAATCCTTTCTTAGCGGATGCCTAACGTCATAACACCTACCTGCATGCCAAATTTCAGCCCGATCCCTCCAGTGGTTTTGGGCTGTGCGTTGATAGATCACTATGTCAGTCAGTCACCTTTGAGTTTTATATTTTATTTTATTTTTTTATTTGGAAAATTGTCGGCATAAATGTGCAAGTACTTTTTTTTTATTTGGTTTTCTCTTGTTCTCTTATTGCTTTATCGTTCGGGGGACGTTTATTTTCGGTTTTGCTGTTTATACCTTGAAATTTTTTCATTTTGAACGGTTTCTTTTTTTCTGGCTTCGGAGGTTGGTGATCAGTTTTGAAAGTCAGAACGTAACGCTTCACAATATCCACGTTGACCGTTGTTATATTTTTATCGATAAGGTAAACTTAAGGTCAGCACAAAATACGGGATCGGCACTTATGAGGGTGAAACCGCGGGACGCTACTAGTTGTATTTATAAAATACTAATATTAATAAATAATTATGTAGGTACTCACTGCGGCATAAATCCCAGCCACCAGGACAACACATAATACGAAGAACGATTTCATCTTGCTAAGTTACTTCAACACTGCCTGAATATGCCGCGAACTTGCATTTATATACCTTTTGAAGGAAATCCAGTTCGACATACTGCTGCGCACGAGTTTGTTTCGCATAGAAAAAAGTTCCGCAGAAATAATAGTGTTGAGTTTTTTTTTTTGTTAGGACAAAAACTGACTTTTTGTAATCGTGCTCTGGGGTAGTTAGGGTTCTGTAGATTAATTTTTGAAGTACCTAAACGTTTTTTTTGGCTCATTTTGCTCTTTTTCCATGTTAATCGGGTATACTCGGCTCCAGTCGGTCGGTCACGCTGAATCGCGTATACTCTGTTCCAGACGGTCGGTGACGCTGAATCGCGTATACTCTGTTCCAGTCGGTCGTAGACGCTGAATCGCGTATACTCGCCTCCGGTCGGTCTGTGACGCTGAATCGCGTATACTCTGCTCCAGTCGGTCGGTGACGCTGAATCGCGTATACTCTGCTCCAGTCGGTCGGAGACGCTGAATCGCATATACTCTGCTCCAGTCGATCGGTGACGCTGAATCGCGTATACTCGGCTCCAGTCGGTCGGTGACGCTGAATCGCGTATACTCGGCTCCAGTCGGTCGGTGACGCTGAATCGCGTATACTCTGCTCCAGTCGGTCGTTGACGCTGAATCGCATTTACTCTGCTCCAGTCGATCGGTGACGCTGAATCGCGTATACTCGGCTCCAGTCGGTCGATGACGCTGAATCGCGTATACTCTGCTCTCCAATCGTAAGTTTTCAGTTATATGGTGTGGGCACACATCCCTCCCTCTTTTACCAACTATGTTTTCATGCAAAACATAGTTGGTCTTCGAAAACTTTTTTTTTATGTGGGTAGGTACGTAAAAACGGTTTTATTTATGTAATACAGTTCTGATAATTTTGTATTGAATCTGCACCATGTTTTATTGTTTGGGTTATTTATGCCCGATTTATCGCCAATACTTTTGAGAACGACAAATATTTTGTTTCATTTTATTATTACTTTAATTTTTGGGGCGGGACAGCAGCTTTCTAACTTGTTTTAGAAAAAGTTAAAAACATAAAAACATAAAGTGATGTTTATTGGATTTTATTCATCTTTTCGATTAGGGGCCCGTGGCTAAATAATAACACCCGCACAGGTTGATCGATCAGGTTAAGCTACGCTTGCCGCGGTTGGTCTGTGGATGGGTGACCATCTTTACATACCGTGACCCCTCCGTGCTTCGGAAAGCACGTTAAGCCGTTGGTCCCGGCTGTCATTCGTGGATCTTTGACAGAAGGGGTATCGTATTACCCAGTAACTGGGTTGTGGAGGTAAGATAGGCAGTCGCTCCATGTAAAATACTGGTATTCAGCTGCATCCGGTTAGACTGGAAGCCGACCCCAACATAGTTGGGAAAAGGCTATTCATCTTTTCGATATCCCACACGATATAGCGAAAGAAAGTGTATTTATTGTGACTCGTATCTACAGGAAGATCACGGAACTAACTAAACATAAAGAAAAAATAAAAATAAATTTCAAAATTATATTTCTAAAATAATTTTTCTATCTATACATCTGTCTTTATCTATCTATACTAATAATAAAGCTGGAGAGTTTGTTTGTTTTTGAAGGCACTAATCTCTGAAACTACAACCGGATTTGAAAAATTATTTTTGCATTTGATAGCCCAATTCTTGAGGAAGGCTTTACCTAGGCCATTTAACATGCTATGATCCTTAGGAGGCGAGCAAAAAGAAAAAAAAACAGAAGATCGTTAAGCGAGAACGAGGTGACAGCGCGGGCAGGTGATGCAATGCGATGGGGGGGGGGGGGGGGGTCGGGGGAACAAGAAACACGCGAAAGAAGTCGCGGGCAGAAGCTAGATAAACAGAAAGTCTTGAATAGCCATAGCATTTTGGCGATAGCCTTGAATGTTTCTCTTATGATGTCTACCATTCCGTGAATTATGAGTTTGAAAATTGCCTGTGACAGACATACAGGCTGCGGACAGACTGCATAAGCGTTCGGTTTTTTAAAATTGCGCACGGAACCCTAAAAATAGTGATGAGGAAAAAGTTTGACGTATTTAGAATAATGTAAGTAGTTCTTGGCATTGATGCCTACTGTTTTATAAACGAGTGCTTATATTTGCTTATGTCATTATTTTTTGTTTGATTACCTACTTATGTTATGTACCTACTATTAATGATCGAAGGTCATGCCGTTTAAAAACTATTGAGACTTCTTGGCACGTCAAAGTCAGTGGTTTTAGTGAAGCTAGTGAATACATGAGCAGTGGTGGCCAAGTGGTAATGGCCGCGACTTACGAGTTGTAGGTCGCAGGTTCGAACCCAGACAGGCGCTTTACTTTGTGTAAATTATTTCATCACCACTGCTCTCAAAACGGTGAAGGAAAACATCGTGACGAAACCGGCATGTCCTAGAACCAAAAATTCGAAGACATTTGTGACATCTGCCAACCCGGGGCCTGCGTGGTGGATTACGGCCCACTCCCTCTCACCGAGAGGAGGCCTGTGTCCCAGCAATGGGAACGTTATCGGCTGATTATGATGTGAATAAATAAATTCCTTCTATCGATGGGTCAAATTAAATTAGCTAACAAAACTTCGCAGAAGAAATGGGTAGGTATCAATATCTACACTTGACCTTGTATTCAACTATCTATAGGTACATATTACAAATGGCTCGTGGCTAAATAATAACGGCCGCACTACTCGATCTTCTGTAGCGTAATTGCGTAACACACTATTAGTAGTAATGGGTTTCATTTTGACAGTTCAACAACATTCATTGCTTGATTTACGCTGTTGAGCAGACGCATTTTTCGAACTTATGGAGCAATGGATTAGCAATATGCTTGAAAATGATTTAAATTGAGAGAAATAGTGTGTTACGCAATAAGGGTGCTGGTTTGTGGATGTCAGATAGGCAGTCGCTAAATGTAAAATACAGCAGTGCGATTCTGTAACCATCTCACCGTGAAAACCATATCCAAGTGAGCGTGGAGTGAGCTGTCAATAGTGTCAATTCCTAGCAAAAACAAACTCACTTCACCTAAGTTTTCACGGTGAGATTTTTACAGAATCGACCGGCTGATATTCATCTGCATCTGGTTAGACTGGAAGCTGACCCCAACATAGTTGGGGAAAGGCTAGGCAGATATATATTGTTGATACGGAACCCTAAAAGTAGTAATGAGGATAAACTTTGTCGTAATTAGAATACCTAATATAAGTACGACGTTCTTGAAATTGATGCCTCCTACTGTTTAATAAAAAAATAATTACATAAGCAAATCCAAACACTCCTAGTGTTTGGATTTGCTTATGTAATTTTTACCGACTTCAAAAAAAAGTTGCTTATGTAATCAATTTTTACCGACTTCAAAAAAAAGTTGCTTATGTAATCAATTTTTACCGACTTCAAAAAAAAGTTGCTTATGTAATCAATTTTTACCGACTTCAAAAAAAAGTTGCTTATGTAATCAATTTTTACCGACTTCAAAAAAAAGTTGCTTATGTAATCAATTTTTACCGACTTCAAAAAAAAGTTGCTTATGTAATCAATTTTTACCGACTTCAAAAAAAAGTTGCTTATGTAATCAATTTTTACCGACTTCAAAAAAAAGTTGCTTATGTAATCAATTTTTACTGACTTCAAAAAAAAGTTGCTTATGTAATCAATTTTTACCGACTTCAAAAAAAAGTTGCTTATGTAATCAATTTTTACCGACTTCAAAAAAAAGTTGCTTATGTAATCAATTTTTACCGACTTCAAAAAAAAGTTGCTTATGTAATCAATTTTTACCGACTTCAAAAAAAAGTTGCTTATGTAATCAATTTTTACCGACTTCAAAAAAAAGTTGCTTATGTAATCAATTTTTACCGACTTCAAAAAAAAGTTGCTTATGTAATCAATTTTTACCGACTTCAAAAAAAAGGACAGGAGGTTATCAATTCGATACGTATGTATGTAATATTATTGGAATTGCATTATATTCACATAATGACAATCTATTAGGGCTTCCAAACAAATATATCAAATTTTATAGACGTATGTATGTAGGTATGTATGTATGTTTGTCCACGCATTTATCCGCAACTATTAATCGGATCGTGACCATTTTTGTATTGACTTACATTTACTTCAACTTCGGGAACAGTGCAAGTTTCATCAAAATCGGTTCAGTAATTTTCAAGATATGGACTAATACGTGTAAGTGTGACGGCCTGGCTTATTGATACGAGCTACGGGTGTAGTGTCAAAGGGAAAACATCTCAAAACTTTGGTCAAATTCTAGTGCAAAAACTAAAAAAGTAATTTAAAAAAATTAAACCGACTTCAAAATAACCCAAAATTATGAAATTACTTTAATTTCGGAAGTCGGTGGCGAAAAACTAAAACTATAAAATACAGATCCCAAACACACCGACTTCCGAAATTAAAGTAATTTCATAATTTTGGGTTATTTTGAAGTTGGTTTAATTTTTTTAAATTACTTTTTTTGACTAAAGTGATTACTACATGTGTCTTATTCGATTCGCACAAACTTACTCACCAAAAACGGGCGAATCGGCACTTTTAAATAATATAATTTTCACTTCTCATGCTGTAAAAGTTCGTCTTTATGTTGTGAGTAGGCGACATAAAGTCGCTTTTTATGCTCTAGTGTATAATGTATTTTTTTTTCTAAGACTAAGAATATCATAATTTATATCACGTCCGTGTTTTCTATCGTTAATTTAATTCAAACCAGATAAAATAGTAGTCATTTATTATTTAAAAATACAAAGAAACGTTTTTATGATTTAGCAGTATGTGAAGTACCCAAGTCGAATGACACATGTTGAAAATTATAAAAAAAAACTTTTAAAAAGCTTCGCGACGGGAGTTCGTTAGTCTCTTCTTCTATTTTGCAACATTTTTGAACGGCGAAAATACTATTATACACTTTATACCTACCTGTTTTATTTTCTCGCAATCGAAGTGAAAAGCAGAGTACTATTTATGTTCGTATATAGGCTGATTTCTCCATCGCCAGATCTTTTATTCGAGGAATAAAATTGACATTTGACAGTTTTTATATGAAATAACTGTCAAAATTTCAAAATTATTCCTCGAATAAAGTTATCAGATGATTGAAAAATCAGCCCTTTTTTTTGTTTTTTGTGGATGGGAAATCATCAATTGACCCCTCCCGCTCTGCGGAAGGGAGTGTCAGACTCTTACTGACTAAAACCCACCCGTGTGCCTTCCTTAGCCCTTTATGTTCCGGGCCAGCGGTAACCCTTTCGGACAATCCCGCTGACCCGGCAGGCTTCGGCCCTATGGGGCCCCTCATCGATGCTGACATCTCTTTGAGGCGCGCGTGCGCCCTCAAAATCAAAATCAAAATCAAAATTAGCCCTTACTCGTCAAAATGTAGGGAATTTTTTTCGCGATTTCAGGGTTGGTCCCATAGTAAAAGTTGTTCATAATGATGAGTACAATGACCTCTTAAGAGGTTGTTAATGTTTTACCAATAACCCTGTATACGCGCCAGTCTGCACGAGCCTTGAGGGGAACGGCAATGATCACCTAGGGAAGCGCTAGATTTAATTACATAAATATATTTAGTGCCTGAGGCATGTTTATAAAGTTCATTCCACTTGCTAATACGCGGCCATTGATACTTAAATAAAAAAATAACCTGTTAAGTGCATTTTGTAACGAGATTGCGTAATTAATGTTTTGTTATACGTAGAATCAAATCCTACTTACTTTTATTTTAAAATGGAGGCCACTCATGGGACCTATATAATTTGATAGCTGATATCATTGCAAACAGAAAGGATACTAAGACCAAACCACGTAAAGTGTCATGTTTCCGAGATATATTCAAAGTTGATCACATGACATCCATTTTTTTTTTAAACTTTCTTACATCTTGTAGCATACTTAGATGTATTTCTATTGCCGCTATAACAACAAATACTAAAAACAGAATAAAATAAATATTTAAGCGGGGCTCCCATACAACAAACGTGTTTTTTTCGGCGTTTTTGCCTTGTGGTACGGGACCATTTGTGTGCGAGTCCCACTCGCACTTGGCCAGTTTTTCAATCATCCGTTACCTTTATTCGGGAAATAATTTTGAAATTTTGACAGTTTTTTTCATACAAAAACTGTCAAACGTCAATTTTATTCCTCGAATTAAAGTTATCTGACTTTGGAATAATCTGCCTTTAGAGTGATTATTTTAAACGTTATGCAACAAGCTGGATCGAAATTAAAAGAAATATTGGATCAATGTGAACTTGCCTTTATAGAGGAACTTGTTCCTACGTTGCCCGGTATTTTTTGTTGTTGATTAGTTCTCTTTTTGCAATTTTTTTTTAAATTAGTTTGGCAGTCCAAAGTCCAAGGTTCTTTATTGTTTATTAATTGTTTGCTAATCTCTTGTTGCTGCCCGGGAATTCATTTGCCAATAAACTTAAATACCTAACTCGTTGATTTTTAGGGTTCCGTACCCAAAGGGGACACGGGACCCTATTACTAAGACTCCACTGTCCGTCTGTCTGCCTGTCTATCACCAGGCTGTATTTCATGACCCGTGATAGCTAGACAGTTGAAATTTTCACAAATTATGAAATAACATAAAGTTAAAATTTAAAGGGGTATAAAAGAAACGTTTTTTTCGGCGTTTTATGCCTTGTGGTACGGGACCTTTCGTGTGCGAGTCCGACTCGCAAATAGAAATGGAAAAAACATATATCTATGGACTCGCACTTGGCCGGTTTTTTTGTCTGACACGAGACTGTTTTGACAAGCTATATTCAAAGTTTTTATTGTTATTTAGAATTAATTATTGTAATGAATAGTCATCACCGTTGTCCTGTTCTTATCTCAAGGGCTTCGAACATTTTTCTATGGTTGCTGCCTTGCTGGCAACAAAATTAAAAAGATTTTTGTAGCTGGCAAAAAAATCAAAAAGATTTTTGTAGCTGGCAAAAAATTCAAAAAGATTTTTGTAGCTGGCAAAAAATTCAAAAAGATTTTTGTAGCGGGCAAAAAAATCAAAAAGATTTTTGTAGCTGGCAAAAAATTCAAAAAGATTTTTGTAGCGGGCAAAAAAATCAAAAAGATTTTTGTAGCTGGCAAAAAAATCAAAAAGATTTTTGTAGCTGGCAAAAAATTCAAAAAGATTTTTGTAGCGGGCAAAAAAATCAAAAAGATTTTTGTAGCTGGCAAAAAAATCAAAAAGATTTTTGTAGCTGGCAAAAAATTCAAAAAGATTTTTGTAGCGGGCAAAAAAATCAAAAAGATTTTTGTAGCTGGCAAAAAAATCAAAAAGATTTTTGTAGCTGGCAAAAAATTCAAAAAGATTTTTGTAGCGGGCAAAAAAATCAAAAAGATTTTTGTAGCTGGCAAAAAAATCAAAAAGATTTTTGTAGCGGGCAAAAAAAAAACAAAAAGATTTTTGTAACTGGCAAAAAAATCAAAAAGATTTTTGTAGCTGGCAAAAAAAAAACAAAAAGATTTTTGTAGCTGGCAAAAAAATCAAAACAATTTTTGTAGCGGGAAAAAAAATCAAAAAGATTTTTGTATCGCGCAAAAAAAAAAAAGATTTTTTTGCCAGCTTCCATTTCATTGTTTTTCCAAGGTTTCCGTGCACGATGAACAGGGTGTCCGGTAATTTATGGATAACCTCATAAGGGGTTATTGTACTTATCATTATGAACAACTATTACTACGGGACCGAACCTGAAATCGCGAAAACGAAGTCAGCTGTTCCCTACATTTATGTTCGCATATTATCTCATCAAAATGTAGGATGATGATATGTGTGATGTATCGCTTCTGCGGAGTTTAGCTAGCGAATTTAAAATCACCCTGTATGTGTGCTACAGCGATCTTTTGGCGCTTGAATGAAAGACCTTGGAAATAAAGGTGTTATTGGTAAACATTTGTTTTTTTAATTGAACTGAAAAATTAGACCTATTTCACATTGGGCACCCGCGTAAATGGCACCTGAGTGGTTGGGTGCATTCACTCAGGTGCCATTTAAGCGGATGCCCAATGTGGAATACATCAAAAACCCCCGACAAAAATAAAAATAAGGAATCCCTACAAAAAGCATGAAATAAAAAAATAAATTTGAAAAAATCTTATGGAAGTCGGGGGACCGTTCTGTGAAACACCTATTCTGCTTCTGAGGTCCCCCGACTTCCATAAGATTTTTTCAAATTTATTTTTTTATTTCATGCTTTTTGTAGGGATTCCTTATTTTTATTTTTGTCGGGGGTTTTTTAAATTTTTAATTTAATTTTTTATTTCATGCTTTTTGTAGGGACTCCTTAATTTTTGTATTTCATTTCTTTTATTTTCTTCCGTTTTAAGATTCTGGTAATTTGGTGTTTAATCAGGTTTTTTATCCGTCAAAAAATATTGATTAATTTATAGTTTAAGAATAATTTTTAAGACTAAACAGATTTTTTTGTTTTATTATATTTTTGAAGTTTTTAGTTTTCATTTCGTTAGGTAGTTAATATTCCTCATTCCCTTTCAATATAGTGTAAATTATTCTACTTGTCAAGCCCTTGCATTTGATACCTATATTGAAGGAGTTGTGAAAAAAAATGTAATTCGCCATTTTGTGGTGGCGGTCATCTTGGATTTGAAATTTTTAATAGTGTATAGTATTCTACTAGTCAAGCCCTTTCATTTGATACCCATATTGAGGGAGTTGAGAAAAAAAATTTTAATTCGCCACTTTGTTGTGGCCGCCATCTTGGATTCAAAATTTGTTATAGTGTATAGTATTCTACTATTGAAGCCCTTTCATTTGATACCCATATTGAGGGAATTGTGAAAAAATATGTTATCCGCCATTTTGTAGCGGCGGCCATCTTGGACCGATTTTCATCAAACATAGCTAAGAACACTCCCGACTAATACACCATTCAAACAAAAAAAACTAAATCAAAATCGGTTCATCCGTTCGGGAGCTACGATGCCACAGACAGACACACACACACACACACACACACACACACACACACACACACACACACACACACACACAGACACGTCAAACTTATAACACCCCGTCGTTTTTGCGTCGGGGGTTAAAAATTAAGATGGCGATGGCGGTGTTATGATTCCGCAACTTGACTTGTCCTAGCAGCCGCAGTTTCAACCTCAGTAAAGTTATATTTTATTTGAATTGTTGCCAAAATGCGTAATTTAATTACGAGTTTACGACATCAACTGTACCTATTTACTTTTATTACATTAACTACCGCAATGATTTTTCCTTATTTGTCTGGTTTAGTTTTTAGCTGAATTTCTAAGAAAATCCTAAACATGACATTAGTATTCACTGGACGTTCTTTGCCGTCATTGTTTCCTCAATATTTTTGCCTTAAAAAACGGAACCCTATTTCTTACTAAGACTTCACTGTCTGTCCGTCCGATTGTCTGTCACTAGGCTGTATCTCAAGAACCGCGATAGCTAGGCAGTTGAAATTTTCACAAATTATGTATTTCTGTTACCGCTTTAACAACAAATACTAAAAACAAAATTAAATAAATATTTAAGGGGGGCTCCCATACAACAAACGTTTTTTTCCGGTGTTTTTGCCTTGTGGTACGGAACCCTTCGTGTGCGAGTCCGACTCGCACTTGGCCAGTTTTTACTTATTGGTGGTCCCATACGGCCCGGGGGCTTGCGGCTAAGTAATAACAGCCGCACGGGTCCATCGATCAGGTAAAACTACGCTTGCCGCGGTTGGTCCGTGGATGGGTGACCATCTTTACATACCAAGACCCCTCCGTGCCTCAGAAAGCACGTTAAACCGTTGGTCCCGGCTGTCATTCGTGGATCCTTGACAGTCGTTACGGGTCGTCAGAAGCCCGAAAGTCTGACAACCAGTCTTACCAAGGGGTATCGTGTTACCCAGTGACTGAGTTGTGGAGGTCAGATAGGCAGTTGCTCCACGTTAAGTACTGGTATTCAGCTGCATCCGGTTAGACTGGAAGCTGTTTTTCTATTAAGTATGTTTTTTGCTGTTCAGTTACTATGAAACGGAGAAAAAAAGCTGGTTTGAGCTGCTCCAATTTTTACATTATTGAATGTTGTTTTTTTACCCGCCTACGGCGAAGCAAAAAGGAGGGTTATGATCGGTATGTATGTATGTTCATCTGTTCCATCATAACTTCTAAACTACTAAACCCGCACTGGGCCCGCGTGGTGGATTTTAGCCCACTCCCTCTTGACGAGACCCTCTGTCCCAGTAGTGGGGATTTTTTTTTTGGGTGGGAAATCATCAAATTTCGGGGTACCGCTTTGGGCGGAGCGGAAGGGGGTGTCAAAAAAGTCTTTAGTGCGACTCGTACAGGAAGATCACAAACTAAACTAAACACAGTAAAATAAAAATCCAAGTTATATAAAAAAAAAAGTAACAAAAGGAAAATTAAACAGAAAGTCCTATACGAGGCCAAAAGGCTCCTATCTCAGCATGATGCTGCGACATTTAAAACAAAAAAAAATGTCACAGCGCTGGTACAGTCAACAGCAAAAGTAGATGATCAAAGTCAGAAATTCAATACTAGTGAACGGAGTTCGCGTCAGAACTGTGTGGCGTCGAAGTGATTCAAAAGTATTCTACGTAGTAAGTATTCTAAGTAGTAGTACTTCGACGCCACACAGTTCCGACGCGAACTCCGTTTATTAGTATTGAATTTCTGATTTTGATCATCTACTTTTGCTGTTGACTGTACTCTCCGGCGTAATAGTAAGCCAAATAGTCCATCATTATAACCATGACCGTATTAACAAAGGAAGTGGACAACTAGGACACTCAATTGCCTATAAACTAGCGTTGATGCAAAACACCATGTTTGGAACATATACCTGAAGTCTATTTAAATACTTGTTTCCAATTTATGTTATTTACACATAAGAGACTTACAGGACCTGTTATGGAAATTACCAATTAAATAGGCGATTTGAAGAAATGGGGTTTTATTTTTAAGTGGACTGTATTCTAAGGATAGCGGTAATCGCCTAGAGAAAAAACCTAAAATGATGAACGGGCGATCAATTCGTGCGGGACACAAGGAAAGCACGCCTTACCTTAGTCTTCCCTCGCTGCACGTGTTCGGGACGAAAATGGCGGCCGGCGATCTTGATTGAAGCTGGCCACTGGAGTCTATCACTCTATCACAAATCACTGAATCACACCCGCGGGCGGTTGTTATTAGTTCAATCACAGGTTTCTTCTTGCGGAAGCGGATGAAGCGGATAAAAGGCGAGCAGAGCGATGGCAAACACAAAAAACCCAAGTTAGAGAAACAATAAAAGTAGGTATATGATCGACTACGGTAAACAAAATTAGAAAAATATATTATATTCTTTAGGATATATGCTAGGTAGATAGTGTGTTGAAAACGTAATACAATTAATTTGATACGATAGAAAAAAATCATGAAGATACCTCTAAAAACTTTCTTTTTACAATAAAAACCATACTAATATACAATCATTCTGATTTTTTGTCAGATTATTCTACAAGCAACATACTAAAACACTACTGTTTTAATTTTTTTGTCTAAACAATAGATTTTTTGTAATTGAATAATTGCTTCATATTTTGCAATAAATTACCAGCGTTGTGTCATCGCGCTTTCTTTTCTATGCAGTCCGACAGTGACCGCGCTTTAGGTCATGTAAGCCTCTTAAACCAGTATCATACTAGTACTGGCTTAAGCCCGCGACTTCGTCCGCTTGAAATTTGGGCCCCTGGTCCACCGCGGCGCATCCTATCGTCCGCCAAGCGCCGGCGCAGCGCTGTCACTTAGTTTTCACTTAGCGTTCTTTCTGACTTTTTTATTTTTATTTTTGCTCGGCTCCTAAGGGCTGTAGCATGGTGTTAAATAGCTTATAAGCTTCCTCAAAAACTAGGCTATCAAATGCAAAAATATTTTTTCAATTCCGACTGGTAATTCCAGAGATTAGTGCGTTCAAACAAAAAAATAAACTTTTCAGCTCTATTCAACTCGTATAGATTAA
Source organism: Oligia latruncula (assembly GCA_948474745.1). Taxonomy (NCBI): domain Eukaryota; kingdom Metazoa; phylum Arthropoda; class Insecta; order Lepidoptera; family Noctuidae; genus Oligia; species Oligia latruncula. Next base: position 1,721,623 of record OX419710.1, on the reverse strand, counting down.
TTTAATTGATTTTAGGATGTCTACTCGTAGTAGTACTATTGAAGTCATAAATAATTTTGAAATTTTACTACAAACTGAATTTTATGTGAAGGCATTAAAGTTATTTTTCCAAAAACTCATATTTGTTTACATGTTTGGAAATTACAATTCGAACGTAGAATACATCTGACTAGTATCAAGGTGGGTTCAAACTGGTTAGATCTAGATTTCTAGGTATATTTTTTCCTTTATATTTAACCTTAGTTTCTAGAATTAGCTTAGCTACGGCCAATTTATTTTATATGTACGTGATCACCTCCCGTGTTTATTATAATCCTTGGTTGATTAATTAATTTCCTTGCAGATCAATAATACCTAATTAAAATCATATACCCACAAGACAAAGCAGGCTATTTCTATCGGCAAATTACTTGGCACAGTCACGATCACGAAGAGGGGCCCGTGGCTAAATAATAACAGCCGCACAGGTCGATCGATCAGGTTAAGCTACGCTTGCCGCGGTTGGTATGTGGATGGGTGACCATCTTTACATACCGAGACCCCTCCGTGCTTCGGAAAGCACATTAAGCCGTTGGTCCCGGCTGTCATTCGTGGATCTTTGACAGTCGTTACGGGTAGTCAGAAGCCCGAAAGTCTGACCAGTCTTACCAAGGGGTATCGTATTACTCAGTAACTTGGTTGTGGGGGCCAGATAGGCAGTCGCTCCATGTAAAATACTGGTATTCAGCTGCATCCGGTTAGACTGGTAGCCGACCCCAACATAGTTGGGAAAAGGCTTGGCAGATGATGAGTCACGATCACGAGCATAAATATTTCGTGATAATATAATACGAAAGATTCAAAAGCGATTTCCTAATAAACAACCAAGTTTTCTTTAAAAAAAACTTGTTTGTAAGTAAGTATAGGGATCACTTATCTCTTTTGGTGACTGTCCGTTCGTATGTTTTACTTTATATAATACTAGCTTCTGCCCGCGGCTTCGCCCGCGAGGTATGTCGATAAAAACTATCCTACTTATGTCCTTCCCCGGGATGCAGTCTATCTCTCTGCCAAATTTTATCGAAATCCGTTCAGTGCTTTAGGAGTGAAAAGGTAACATACAGACAGACAGAGTTACTTTCGAATTTATAATATTAGTATGGATATTTTTTTAAGTTATTTTTTTTTATTCATCCAGATGATGAATGACGACTATTATGAAATAATAAAAATATTTTTTCTCTCAACGTAGCAATTTTTGTTTCATAATAAAAAAGCTTTTGAATTTGACGAATGTATTTTGTTATTGTAAGGTTTTGACGTATGCTCGTAAGTGTACTTTGGATTTTCCGCTCATTATAATATAAACTACTAGCTTCTGCCCGCGATTTCGTCCGCGTGAAATTTCACCCTCTTAGGGGTGGAATTTCGAAAAACCCTTTCTTAGTGGATACCTACTCTTCACAAAGAACACACCCTCCAAATTTCATGTCTCTAAGAGCAGCGGTTTAGACTGTGCGTTGATATATCAACAATCAGTCAGTTTATCATTTTATATATATAGATAACTAATAGTTTTCGAGATTCTGTTGCCAGGCGTCGTGCGTCATATAATATTATTGAGCTTTGAACAGGGACAAAAAACAATTATTATAAAGACCCTGACCTGTCACCAAATCAAACGAAGCACAATGTAATAAACACGCACACATACACACACACACGACACAAACATTATACATACACACGTACTATCCATACCAATATTATAAATTCGAAAGTAACTCTGTCTGTCTGTCTAAACGACTGAACGGATTTCGATAAAATTTGGCAGAGAGATATATTGCATCCCGGGGAAGGATATAGTTTTTACCGACATACGTCGCGGGCGAAGCCGCGGGCGGAAGCTAGTATACTATACCTAAAATCACCTCTCAGCCTCTACTCTGGAATTCGTACCCCGAACCCCAAGATACAGACTAAATTAACTGTCCAGTTTGGGGCTTTTATTGTCACCTGGCTGTAGGCAGTATTTTAAGCTAGGTACCTACTGATATCGTGACCATCTTTACATACCGCGTGACCCCTCCGTGCCTCGGAAAGCACGTTAAGCCGTTGGTCCCGGCTGTCATTCGTGGATCTTTGACAGTCGTTACGGGTAGTCAGAAGCCCGAAAGCCTGGCAATCAGTCTTACCAAGGGGTATCGTAATCGTATTACGTGGCGTTTTTGCCTTGTGGTACGGAACCCTTCGTGTGCGAGTCCGACTAGCACTTGCCCAGTTATTTATTTACCTTAGATAGATATACACCTAGATAACGCAAGAGCAACTACTTCGCGTGCCATAAATCGCACCAGCTTACGTACAAAAATCGTAAGCCGTCACTTTCGCGCTCAGTCCTGTGTACTGCTGGCTGAGTGAGCGTGAGCGCTGGCGCTAGGCCCCGGGGTTGGGGCGAGGGCTGCCGCACGCGTCGGTCTTTGAATCGATTTGATTTTCCCATCACTAAATAGTGCTTGTGACGTCATAGTAGGGTAGTCAAAAAATGGCACGCTTGGTTTTCATACAGATCGTGATACTTGCGTTATCTAGGTATCTCTATATGTGTGGCTACTGTGCCTAAGACTAAGAAAAAAAAAAAAAATGGTTGCCTGTAAAGTCGGTTTTACGGGCGAAGATTTTACGTGACAACGTCTTTTTCTCGGTAGAATAGTTGAGTGGGAGAGAGACGCAAGGCATTCGGCGGGCCTCTCTCTCGTTCGGTGACTCATCGTAACGTTACCGAGCGTTACACTTTTTCATAAGTGACTCCCAGCCGCAACCTAATTTAAGACGTTGTCACGTCAAAAAGTCAAAAAGATCGCAATGCGAAAACAAATTACCTAATATAGCACAGGCGGGCTATGGATTGGTTGGGGCCGAAATTTCACGCGGATGAAGTCGCGGGCAGAAGCTAGTCAAAAATCATCATCATCTTCCTGCCCTTATCCCATGTTTACTTGGGGTCGGCGCAACACGTTTTCCTCTTCCATTCTCCCCTGTCAACCGTCACGCTATCATTCACTCCCTTCTCTTTCATATCATTCCTCACACAATCCATCCATCTTTTCTTCGGCCTTCCTCTCCCTCTCCATCTATCAACATGTATATTCATTATATTAAGCTAGTCAAAAATATAAAAAACCCGACCGACATTGGCTACCAAAGAGCTTTTCTCAATCCTGTTGAAAGTCGCAGTATTGGCTTAGAGGACCAAACCACAAAACCACCTCTAAAACATGAGAATCCCTATGGTTCTCACGAACTCTAATTATGCTGGTTGTAGTGGACTGTATTTTGCTTTTGTTTCTGTTGTTAGGATCTTGGAATAAAACAGTTTCTTCTTCTTGTTGTTTACTTCCCGATAGCTGAGATCGACTGGTGCTCATCACGGAAAGTCGCCTGTATTTATACAATACCCTGGCCAATCCGATCGTGCCACGTCATCAGTGCGAACCTTGTACTAGAACAATCTGGAATTTTCTAAGGCAATTTTCGGTGATAAGGCATTCCCCACGGTGTTCTAGATTTTTCTAACGTTAAGGTCAATTTTACTTAACTAATTACAAAAGAATTGGTGCCAAAAACCTTAATTTAGACCCTAAAAACTAAAAATTTCCATAATGGCTTCTCCTTACGGTTCGTCGTACCTAAGGTTCGTGTAACCATGGTGCAGGTGGCGCCGCCAAGCGTGAAAAATGCGAGGTAAACTACCTTATCATTATTTACAATCGTTATCACAATAAAACATATAATAAAAAGGGCTAAATTACTTAACATATTGTTTCTATCAAATTCCTAACCTAGTTATAATTACTTTCTCGCCATAAGCACGCTCGGCGTTCGTCACACTGATTATGCTATCATAATCAGCCTATAATGTTCCCACTGCTGGGATACAGGCCTCCTGTCTTCTAGAGGGAGTGGGCTAAAATGGTGGGTTGGTAGATGTCCCCATAACCCACCACAAGTGTGTCATTATACTTGATTAACTGCACAAACAATAATGACGGTCTTTGTATTTGCATAGTTATGTTTAAATGCGGCTGACCCATAAACGCCAACCACAGTCGGTATGAGACGATGGCGTAATACCGCCATGATTATTTAGATTTTATGGCGGTCTGGCTAACTCTATTAGATTTCTAGATGTTACCTAGTAATCATTTGCTATGTGTCATAATTTTTTTTTGCTCTAGAATAATTCATATTTTTTTATCACTAGCTTCCGCCCATAAGTCATATTTTTATTATCACTAGCTTCCGCCCGCGGCTTCGCCCCCGAGGTATGTCGATAAAAACTATCCTATGTCCTTCCCCGGGATGCAATCTATCTCTCTGCCAAATTTTATCGAAATCCGTTCAGTGGTTAAGGCGTGAAAAGGTAACATACAGACAGACAAAGTGAGTTTTGAATTTATAATATTACTATGGATATCTGTGTTATTAAAATAACGGTCCTATACAAGCTTGGCCTAGAGATGGACACAAATAAAACAAAACGTATTATGAAGCAATAAGAGAGTTTCATTCAAAGCCTTATATTATATATTTTTTCGAAATGAATGAACCGATTTTAATGAAACTTCATACTATGCTAATGTGCTATGACCTCAAGACACACACACACACACACGTGTGTGTTACACGCGTTACACCATGTTAGTAGAGATTATGGAAACAAAAGACGTACCTATTGCGTAATCCTTTAATAAATTGGGTTAAGGACAGAACCGGGATGTTCATGAAAACATTAAAATAATAAAGCCTCAAGTTTGTTTCTTTGAACGTGCTAATGTGTAGAAGTACCTACCAGTCGGATTTGAAAAATTCTCTTTGCTGTTCATAGCCCAATTCTTGAGGAAGGCTATAAGGCTATTTAACATCAGGCTAGGACCCGTAGGAGACGAGTAAAAGCAAAAAAAGTAAGAAAGACGAAGTAGGTAATAGCGCGGGCAGGCGATTCGATTCGACGAGGTGGGTCGGGGTCCGAAATTTTACGCGGACGAAGTCGCGGGCTAAAGTTAGTCCTACTAATCACACTAATATTATAAAGGCGAAAGTATCTCTGTCTGTATGTTACCTTTTCACGCCTAAACCACTGAACGGATTTCGATAAAATTTCTCAGAGAGATCGATTGCATCCCGGGGAAGGACATAGGATAGTTTTTATCGACATAAGTCGCGAAGCTAGTGGAAATATAAACGACGTCTACAGACATTACGTCACAACTAGTAACCATGACGCTAAGTTGGTTGCGATTATAAACACATACTTTTCCTCAAGGTCACAGGTCGGCCCAGAATAGTCTAACGTATGTAAGTAAACTGTAAATCAATAATATGTGCCTTATTTATGTAATAATGTATTTCTTATGGGGTAGGTAAAATAATAGGGGTGGGACACACTAGTTTGGTTCGATACCGGTATTGCCCAGTAACTGGGTTGTGGAACAGACCGGCCTTCGCTCCATGTGAAATACTGGTATTCGGCTGCATCCGGTTAGACTGGAAGCCGACCCCAACATAGTTGGGAAAAGGCTAGGCAGATGGATGATATATATAGGTATTAAGGCTTCTTCTGACCTAAGCAATTTAATCCCAGATGTCTCTGGTGCTCGTTAGGCTGTTAGGCTTGTATTAACTAAAGTGCCACTTAGTAGCCACGAATCTAGAACATAAATGTGCCGATAAAACTAATATTCAATCACCGATTAGACTGGATACTGACGGTAACAGTAAGAGTTTATACACACGTGCGACCAGTGCCGGATTAGCCCCTAAGCAAATTAAGCAATTGCTTAGGGCATCACGTCTCGGGGGGCACCATAAGGCAGAAACATCACCGAAACAGTATTTGCTAGCACATGAAAGGCAAGGCTGTTTATCAGCAAGATATTACAAGACCCAAAAGTCACTCTAGTTAAAGATGTGCGCCAATCTTTACAAATTGCTCGTCAATGTTTTGGAATAATACGAGGCGACTAGTGGTCTACGGGCGTGGATTGCTTAGGGCATCAAGTAGTCTTAATTCGGCACTGCGTGCGACACTGGTTAAGTCGATAATGACACAGGCAACAACAACACAAGAAACAAAATTTAAATGATAACATTACTAGCTGACCCGACAGACATTGTCCTGTTTTTGATTCGAAAGACACGTGGCGCCATCTATCATCATAATAACGTTATTGTTGTTTTCCTCGGGAATAGCACTTTTTTTCGGGATGTAAGGTATGACCGTTTCTGTACACCTGACAACGCATATATGCAAAATTTCAGGATCAGAAACACCTTTTTCACATGTATTATGCAAATAAATTATTTGATTTGATTTGATTTTGAAAAACCCTGTACAATTTTTTCAAAATCATATCAAATAATTTATTTGCATAATACATGTGAAAAAGGTGTTCCTGATCCTGAAATTTTGCATATATGCATTGTCAGGTTTGCAATAAAACGCTAACAGTACTTGCACGTTATTTGATGAATCCCCGAAACTTATATTGCCACTTCGGGAAAGCTAATCCACAATCCACATTGTAGTTAGTTGTGAATCTGCAAAAATTTTAGTTTTAACAATAAACATCAAGTAAGTAGCCAAATTCTGAGCCGAGTCCATTTAGATTGCTCTCGACACGCTAAGTAGAAGAATATCAATTGATATCCACACAAATAACAATTGATAAAATATATCGTGATATGTATCATGATATATATCCACTGATATATATCAGGGAACCCTGAAGCCTCTAGTTGCACTTGCCTTGGTAATTATCATGCGAAAGCGAAGTGTATCCGACCGTCGTCGTCGCGTCGTCGGGTGTGCGCGTGCACCGTTCGTCTAGACTAGTCGCTGCGACAAGTAGCGAGAGTGCGAGACTATGCGACTCCATAGCCTGTCGTTGCGACTCTACAACTCGACGCCAGACGTGCGAAAATTTAAACAAAATATATAATAAATTAATAGTTTAAAAAACACTAGAAAAACACGTTTTATAAATGCACGTAAAAACAAAAAATCGTAAGATCTTGAAACCTAATCGTGGTCAAAGTCCATTACAAGACTTTTCTAAGAAATCCAAAACGGCTATGATACGATTTTCCATCATGAAGTTCCAGTTCATATCTTCCGGCTCCATCATCAGATCAGTTCGACAGTACCATATTATTGTATTGTCATCAGAACTACATACAGCTGCCAATTTTCATTACGCTACGACCCTTGGAAGATGGTTAAATTAGTTACCTTAGATTCCATTACATAGTTAGTTACATACAGGTCGACCTAATAAAAGCGTGTTAAAAATTGTCGGCCGCAGCCCGTCGCCGCGTCTAGTCGCCGAGCTGCCGCAGTCGCATGTCGTATAGTGTATTAGGTAACTTGCTCAATCAACATTATCACGACCACAAGTACACTTGAGCCTATAGTAAATACTAGTGTAAAATTTAATGGAAACTATAAATGAATTGAAGAAATCGAAGCAGTCGTCAAAGAAGAGATATTCTATCGTGTCTGCGAGTGATATTTGTAAGTGTTACAACTAATTATTCACTCATTCAAAACTAATACAAGCCTCCCGTGGAGTCGTGGATTTGAACGCGAACAGGTTACCAGTGCCCTAATTGCGTAACACACTGCCAATCGGAATCTGAATAATTTTGAAGCAAATTGCAAATTCTTCATAAGTTCGAGCACGTAAATAACGCAATGAATGTTGTTGAACTGTCAAAATGAAACCGATTCCGATTGATAACGTGTTACAGTTGCCCCCCCAGGTCAGTGTTCAGCATAGCTATTCACAACCACTCGAACAACAATCAATGATATTGTAGGAGTCCTCTAAACGCTGTTCACAAGAGAAAAACCCGAATATTTTGTATCTATTCTTCCGACAGCTTGACTGGGACTGGCAAAAGACAGAATTGTGTGGAAAAGGGAGGAGGAGGTCTTTGCCCAGCAGTGGGACAATACAGGCTAGTTAGTTTAGATTCTTCGGACAGCTGTTTGCTGATGCTGACGGGAGCAAGGCAAAACCAGGTTATCGAAATGTGTCATTTTCGATACCATAGCCTGTCGGATGGTTTTGAATAACTACGCAGGTCCGAGACAGGTTACGCTAACATTACAACATATCAGCTATTATCAGATTTCAAGTTAATTTTCGTTTTATTCTACGTTCACGCGACACCGACAAACTTTTATAGAATGAACGTTCATCTGCTGCCGAACCGAGTGCCGAAATCCAACATCGTTCGATCGCTTCACTAATGAATTTATTTCCCATTTTTCACACAAATTGATTTCGTTGACGACGACGTTGTATGTATGCTAGTGGCGCGGTAAACTTTACATGCGCGATGCAGGATTTTGCGTGACGTCAGTGTGATGCGGAGTTCGCAAGTGGTGATGTAGATTGTAGACCACATGTCTAAATATCAAACACAACTCACTCACGAAATAATAACGCTTTAAAACCTCTTCTTCCATTGTTCCAGGGTCATCATCAGATGAAGATGAGGGCGTCCAGCCTCATGAGAAAGCCATCGCAGCTGGTACTCCCAACCCAGCGTACTGCGTCAGGAACGTCGAACAGCATGCCTTCGGGAGACGGGAGATTGAAATCGCTGAGCAGGAGATGCCGGGGATCATGGCGCTTAGAGCGAGGGCTAAGGAAGATAAGCCGCTGAAAGATGCCAAGGTATGATAACCTTAAGGGGGAAGCGCTAAGGTAGCCCGCGAAATTCAATTTTCTTACGTTTTTTTACAATTTTCTGGTCATTATAATGCTATGTTCACATGCACGCCGTGCAGCCCGGCGGGCTGCCTGGCGGGCTGCCTGGCGGGCTGCGCGGCATGCAGCCCGCCCCAGGTCGGCGAAAATTCAAGCTGTTCACACGCACGCCGTCGTGTCAGTCAGCACGCCCGGTTCGCGGCATTCACGTTCACAGGCGCGTTTACGGGCTCGGGCGTACCGTTTACACGCTCGTGAATGTGAATGTGCACGTTGAATGTCGAGTTGAACGCGCGCGTGTGAACGTAGCATTAAGTTGTACGTTGATTAAAATATAATTCGCGGCCGTAACAAATATGTATTTACAGAATTATAATCATTAGGACCAGTAATACAACTTGTTAAGTTAGTATAATAGTAAAATGTCAAGATTTCATGAAATATTCATTCAGTGGGATTACTTGGTCTTCGAGTTGTGTTGATGACTTTAATGATTATAATTCTAAAAACGTCCATCGGCATCGCGAAGACCCAGGCGTAGATGGCGGGACGAACTTGACGCCTATATCCATATTGGCTCAGGATTGAGTTGAGTGGAAAAGGGAAAGGGAGGCCTTTGCACTGCAGTTGACAATACGGGTTACTTATTATTGGAAAGAAGTTCTTTAACGGAGCTTGCGGTAGGAGTAAAATTGGAGAAATCGTCACATAACGAAAAAGCGTTTTGTATGCGAGTGCTCCATGCGAGTTTTTATTTTATATAATAGAAACAGACAAAGAGTGAGAGATAGTTTTCATGGTTTTGGAGGGTGCTGAAGCTGATAGTGAGGTTAAAATGAAAATCCAAGATGGCGGCTGCAAAAATCATGAAAACGACACCCATGACGAAAAATTTTCATGGGTGTCGTTTTCATGATTTTCGAGGGTGCTGAAGCCTATAGTGAAGTCAAAATAAAAATCCGAGATGGCGGCTAAAATTTTACGTCATTTTGATATTTTTACAGCCGCCATCTTGGATTTTCATTTAGAACTTCGTTCTTGCCAGGGGTCCTTCGACCCCACACGTTTTTTTTTATAGGTATTATAGCGACAATAGCCCCAGGGAAATGGTTAAGGCATGTCATAAGTAGTGATCGGGAGGTCGTAGGGTCAAAGAGGGGCTCGTGAGTCTCGTGACTGAGCAGTAACGGCCGCATGCGTCGATCAAAGATTAATCTTTATCGTGTTACCCAGTAACTGGGTTGTGGAGGTCAGATAGGCATTCGCTCTGATATTCAGCTGCATCCCCGGTTAGACTGAAAGCCGACCCCAACATAGTTGGGTAAATGTCAGGCAGATGATGATGTTAAGGAAGATTAATGAAGAAACCAAAAACTAATTCAGTACAGAAGTCTAATTTCATCAATTGTCTATAGTCCGCGCCTAACTAGTTGGCCGCGCCTTAGGTATGTGAGCGATGGGACGGAGGGGCCCCCGGGCGTTTTGTCATTACTCAGTACGTGCGTTGCGAACACTAGGCAACCCCGCCGCCCTCACCGCCGTCCCCACTTAAGGCGCGGCCAACTAGTTCCGCGCGGACTATACCTATAAACGCATGGTCTATTTGTTTACATAACCTGCACATTGAGTTTAGCTGTGGCAGGTAAAGTCGGTTAGGAGCTGACCTCATTGACCCGTTTTCACAAGGTTTCAAACTAAACAGGCGAACGTTTACATGAATGCAATGCTTTTTGAGTTAAATACGGTGTGTGCTGGAAATACCTACTTGATATTTTAATTGAATCTACCCACTCAAATGGATCGTCGGATGTAGTTGAAGTTTAGTAAGAAACCGATGGATGTTGTCGACTGAAATTTAATTTGATGAATGAGCTGTTTGTTTCGTATTAATTAAATTAAATTTTATTCGAGAACATCCATCGGTTTCTCACTAACCTTCAACTATATCCGACGATCCTGCATACTTATCTATTTTGTCGACTGTACATAAGAAATGAAATGATAAATATAATTATGAGGAAGTCTGGAAGTGGCACCGGTTATAGAATGTAATGCGGAGTAATGAGGAAAATGCCGTGAAGGAAGTTTTGAAAGAAAAATAAAGAAAGAAAATACATTTACTTAGCACAGACTAAAAGATACACAATACCTACACCAGCAGGGCTAGCATGGCCGGAGACATTTTATCCACGGGGAGAGGACAAAATACTATTCCCCTCTGTCAATTTTGTCCACCCTCCGAGCATGGCGACATGGGTGGATAAACTATTCACGGTGGACAAACCAGCAGGGCTAGCATGGCCAGAGACATTTTATCCACGGGGAGAGGACAAAATACTATTCCCCTCTGTCAATTTTGCTCGAATCGCGAATTGAACGCCGGTGTGTTTTTCGCTCGATTTTCTCCCTTTCCGACGACAACACTAAGCTCCAGTAAGCACGAGACATTTTTATATTACAATTAATTATATTTTCTCCAAGAGATACACTTAAACCCACCATCTAAAGACGAGGACAAATTTTTCCCTTTGTTATGTCAAAATATCTGTAATTTTTCTCTTCCACTAGTCGCCATGCTATAGGCGGGGGTTGAGTATCCACGTCTAATGTCAAAAAGTGATATAATTCTCTTTCCCCCTGTTGCCGTGCTTTGGCAGGTGGATAAAATAATTTTATCCCTTGTCAGTGGAAATAACCGGTGGACAAAAGTTTTATCCCCAGTCCATGCTAGCCCTGCAGATACATAAGAATGCCAATTCTCATAATTTAAAAAGTTCAAAATCTAGTCGCAGCAGTCTCATCTCGGCGACAAACAAATGTCAAACACTTGTCAAAAATTTAGGGAAATTAGAGGTATTTTTGACAGATTGAGACAGATCTGGGGGCCTAAAAAGGCCACTTTGACAGAATCATAAAAGGATAACATAATGGACAGTTAACCTTTAAGTTAATTGTATCAAATCCCATTGGTGAAGCATTTTTAACCGACTTCAAAAAGGAGGAGGTTCTCAATTCGTCGGAAACTTTTTTTTTTTTTTTTTTTTTTTTATGTATGTTCCCCGATTACTCGAAGATGGCTGGACCGATTTCAAAAAATATTTTTTTGTTTGAAAGGGTATACTTTCCAGGTGGTCCCATTGTCATCAGGTCAGGATCTGATGATGGGATCCTGGAGAAATCGAAGGAACTCTTCAAATATTATAGGCACACCTATAGCGATTTAGGTATTTTTTATAGTAACTCGTGCATTTGCTCTCGAAAAGCACTATTTGGTGAAGTGGAACTGATGATGAAGACCACAGATGGCCACCGGAACTACTCAATAATAAGTATTTCATGGGTTGCGATTCGATTACTTTATTATGGTTGCTAAGCAAGTTATGCTCATCACAATGCGAATGGTGAAATGGAGCTGATGGTGAAATACCAGGAGAACTCTCAACAATGAATTTCCCTGCATCGGGAAAAGCAATATTTTGGTAAAGGCGATGAGCAAGTTGACATTAGGCTATTGTAACTTAGATAAATTATAAACAGACCCACTAAAAAGCGGGAAATAAAAACTTTTTAACAAAAAAGAAAAACCGACTTCCAAAAAAACACTACAAAGTGAAAAATAACTTTAATTTCGGAAGTCGGTGGCAAAAAACTAAAATACAGATCCAAAGACACCGACTTCCGAAATTAAAGTTATTTTTCACTTTGTAGTGTTTTTCAGTAATTTTTTTTGTCTGTGCTAAAATGCCAACCAATCCGATCCAAATCCAATCGCAATCTCTTTGATTATACCTACGTAGTGCAGCGAAAAAAAGAAAAACACGGACTGTCTTTGCCATATTACGATTCATAATGTTATCCTTTAATGATTCTCCAAAGTGGCCTTTTTAGGCCCCCAGAGCGTTCTTAACATTACGAGAATTGCCCCTCAGATTATTTTCTATACCTATTCGAGGTTTTTTTTCGAGATATTCTTTAAAATACAAAATTATTTTTCCAGTTGATAAAATCAATACTATGCTTGAGTAAATATGCATCCCAAATACAGAATCCTTGACTGTGCGTAGTCCGACACGCACTTGATAGGTTTTTTATCACTTGGCCACTGGCCACTCTTTCGGGGAAGATTTCCACGAAGATTACTGACCTTTTCAACGTTTCTTCCCCAGATCGTAGGCTGCACACACATAAACGCTCAGACAGCGGTTCTGATCGAGACGCTTGCGGCTCTCGGCGCCACCGTGCGCTGGGCCGCCTGTAACATATATAGCACGCAGAATGAAGTCGCAGCCGCTTTAGCACACGCTGGTAAGTATCTTTGTTCACACACACACATCTAAATCTAACGAACACACTACGGCGTCGTCAACGGTTGGTCCATGGATGGGTGACCATCTTTACATACCAAGACTCCTCCGTGCCTCGGAAAGCACGTTAAGCCGTTGGTCCCGGCTGTCATTCGTGGATCTTAGACAGTAGTTACGGGTCGTCAGAAGCCCGAAAGTCTGACAAACAGTCTTACCAAGGGGTTTCGGATTACCAAGTAACTGGGTTGTGGAGGTCAGATAGGCAGTCGCTCCATGTAAAATACTGGTAATCAGCTGCATCCGGTTAGACTGGAAGCCGACCCCAACATAGTTGGGATAAGGCTAGGCAGATTATGCAGATGATGACTCTACCACTGTGTTTTAACCAATCGGAACCTTGGCTACCCTTTTACTTTATCTTTTACTTCACATTGTACCTCTCCATTTCAGGATACGCGATCTTCGCCTGGCGCGGTGAAAGTGAGGAAGCATTCTGGTGGTGCATCGACCAATGCTGCACTCCGACGGCCACATGGACTCCTAACATGATCCTCGATGATGGAGGGGATGCCACACATCTCATGCTGAAGAAACATGCTGCTGCCTTCAAACATATTAAAGGTAGGTCTACTGACGGTTTACTAGTGGTCTACTTATGGTCTTCTCGTGGTCTATTCGTGGTCTACTGATGGTCTTTTGCTGGTCTACTCATAGTCTGTAAATGATTTACTAGTGGTCTACTTATGGTCTTCTCGTGGTCTATTCGTGGTCTACTGATGGTCTTTTGCTGGTCTACTCATAGTCTGTAAATGGTTTACTAGTGGTCTACTTATGGTCTCCTCATGGTCTATTCGTGTTCTACTGATGGCCTTTTGCTGGTCTACTCATAGTCTGTAAATGATTTACTGGTGGTCTACTTATGGTCTTCTCATGGGTCTTTAATCCTTAGGGACTCAAAGTGATTTGAATTTGGAAAGTGGAGAGATAAATGAAGAACATTGTATGAACAAGTAACAGGCTGTATGATAAAGGAAAGGCGCGCGAGCCAAAAAAAAGTTTGTGAAAAAATGAAAAACGCGGGAAAAGTATTAAATTCTGCCTTCGTTCCTAATTGTTTACTCAAAATTGTATGTAAATAAATAAACGTATCATTCTTATTCATAAGTTGCATTTACTTATTTTTCTAAAGAGGCTGATAATAAAAAGTAGTGTCCACCTCGGGAGCAACACTATTTTAAGCTCAAGTGACGTACTTTGAATCCTTCGCTGCGATCTCGATTATACTTTAGTACCCCTCGCTGAGCTCGGGATTCTACTCTAGAATCCTTCGCTCCGATCTGGATTCTACTCTAGAATCCTTCGCTCCGGTCTGGATTCTACTCTAGAATCCTTCGCTCCGATCTGGATTCTACTCTAGAATCCTTCGCTCCGGTCTGGATTCAAAGAAACACTCTCGCCTTCAAAATAGTTTTTTTATTTTATTTATTAACTTAATATCACTATCATTACAGGAAGTTCCTAATTTAATAGTGTGGCCATATTTACAGTTTTATTATTTACCATAACATATTCTGTACATCGTGGTTTTTGTGAACTCACTCAGAGAACAAGTAAAAAGATCTATGCTGTCTGCTACTAGTTGTTTACTCCCTTGGCCAACAATCTACTATTTATACTCGTATAAACCTTGTTCTTCTCTTATTATTTCAGGAATAGTAGAAGAAAGTGTGACAGGCGTCCACCGCCTGTACCAACTATCTAAAGCCGGCAAGCTGTGCGTGCCAGCCATGAACGTCAATGATAGCGTCACCAAGACCAAGTTCGACAACCTGTACTCGTGTCGGTGAGTTCATCATCTAACAAAGGATATCTCCAATAATGATTTAAGGTCATAAGCACACGTATCAAATCGGAAAGGGATCGGCACCGTATCGCCTTTCGCCTCGCCGTCAAACAGGCGTCAACCTAACGTAAGCGCGTAACCAAAGCGGATCAGAGGCTCCGATACGTCGACTCGGCTACGGCTAGGCAACGCCGCGCTTACGGCTCGCCGACCGCTGGTTGATGGTGCAGCAGGCAGGCCGGAGCAAGGGTGGACGAAGAGACGTAAGCTCGGGTACGGAGACACGTAAGCGCGACTTTACTCACTCGCTGTTGGGCAGAGGTTTCTCTTGTCATGTGCCAGGTTCTTCCGCCCCTGTGCCAGCCTCATCCAGTTTCTACCCGCGATGGCAACAACGTCGTCTGCCCATCTTGCCGCCGGACGATCGACACCTCGTCTTCCAGCCCTTGGACGCCACTCGGTCACAGCCTTACTCCATTTGTCATCATAATTCTGCGTGTCCTGTCAGCTGCACGTTACAGGAATTGGTGGACGTTGGTGATGGCGCCAAACAAGTAGCCGAATTCTCGGCCGAGTCCATTTAGATTGCTATCGACACGCTAAGATCATGCTTCTTTTATAGAAAACTTACGTGAAACTTTTTTAATTACAGAGAAAGTATAATCGACGCTCTAAAGCGCAGTACAGACCTGATGTTCGGCGGGAAACAGTCTGTAGTCTGCGGCTACGGAGAGGTCGGGAAGGGCTGCTGCCAAGCGCTGAAAGCGCTGGGCTGTGTTGTGAGTATAATTATTTTATAAGAACTGGTGGATACTCAAGGTCGTTGGTCCACCTTGTGGGAGGCCTTCCAACGCTACGTCCGGTACGCGGTCGCCACTCCAGAACCTTTCAGCCCCATCGGCCATCCGTTCTGCGAGCAATGTGCCCTGCCCACTGCCACTTAAGTTTGGCAATTCTTCGGGCTATGTCGGTTACCTTGGTTTTCCTGCGGATCTCCTCATTCCTGATTCGATCACGCAGAGAAACTCCAAGCATATCCCTCTCCATTGCCCTTTGGGTGACTTTTAGCCTTCTTATAAGGCCCATTGTGAGCGACCACGTTTCAGTGCCATAAGTCATCACTGGCAACACGCACTGGTCAAAGACTTTCGTCCAGCAGTGGACGTCTTTCGGCTGAAATGATGATGTGATGATGGTGGATACTCGACTCTGCACGTGACCGGAGGGCTGGCCTATTTCTTGGCCAAAGAATTAGCATCGCCATACAACGTGGCACTGCTGCCAGCCACTACACACTTGGGCACTATTCCTGTTGACAGCGATGCGGACGAGTTTTTTGATGCCCTATGTTTATTTTCTTATTTTTTCATATAAATGTACCTACATAAATGATTGATATGATAACTATGTTATATGATTAAAATAATGTGTGATTTCCAGGTGTACGTGACAGAAATTGACCCCATATGCGCGCTGCAAGCTGCCATGGATGGCTTCAGAGTTGTCAAATTAAATGAGGTGAGTAACCATTTTTTTTAACTTTTGTTGTCAACGTTGCCCCACACTAGGAATTTCTCCTGTATTGTGGGTGCGTTTACAAACATTTAAATTCACATACACAAACAGCCAGACCCGGAACAACTACTTGTAGGTCATACCAATATTTGTTCCGTGCGGGAATCGAACCCGTGACACGCAGCGCAGCAGTCAATCGCTTAACCACTGCGCCAACCGTGCCATCATCTGCCGAGAGTTTAACCAGATGCAGCTGAATACGGAATACCAGTATTTTACATGGAGCGACTGCCTATCTGACCTCCACAACTCAGTTACTGGGTAATACGATACCCCTTGGTAAGACTGATTGTCAGACTTTCGCGCTTCTGACTACGCGAACGACTGTCAAAGATCCACGAATGACAGCCGGGACCAACAGCTTAACGTGCTTTCCGAGGCACGGAGGGGTCACGATGTGTAAAGATGGTCACTCATCCACAGACCAACCGCGGCAAGCGTAGCTTAACCTAATCGATCGACCTGTGCGGCTGTTATTATTTAGCTACGGACCCCATCTTTGTTCTTCCCCGACTGGGCAAATATCTCCCTCATTGTTCTTGTGCGTTGCCTTCTCCCACCGGTTTCCGTCAATCGTCAATGCAGTAAATAGATAATAATTATACCTTTAAGGGGGAAGCGCTAAGGTAGCCCGCGAAATTCAAATTTTCTTACGTTTTTTTGCAATTTGCTGGTCCGTATTAAGTTGTACGTTGATTAAAATATGATTCGCGGTCGTAACAAATATGAATTTACAGAGTTATAAAAATTACAATCAGTAATACAACTTGTTGAGTTAGTATAATCCCCAAATGTCAAGATTTCATGAAATAGTCATTCTTTGGGATTGCTTGGTCTTGGACAGTTGTGTTTATGACTTTAATGATTATAATTCTGTAAATACATATTGGTTACGGCCGCGAATCATATTTTAATCAACGTACAACTTAATACTGACCAGCGAATTGCAAAAACAGTAAAAAAAAAATGAATTTCGCGGGCTACCCTGGCGCTTTCGCCTTAAGGGCGCATTCTACCAAACTTTTATACTAGAATAAGGGCAGATTTTTCGATCGACAGGTAATTTTTATTCGTGGAATAAAATGGACGTCTGACAGTTTTTGTATGGAAGAACTGTCAAAAATTCAAAATTTGAAAAATCAGCCCTTAGTCTTATAAGTCTTATCTTGAGAATAAATTTTGAATTGTTGACAGTTTTTCTCAAAATCATAAATAGATAACATTATGAATTATAATATGGCGAAGACAGTCAGTGTTTTTCTTTTTTTCGCTGCACTACGTAGGTATAATCAAAGAGATTGGGATTGCATTTGGATTGAATAGAATAGAATAGAAATACTCCTTATTATGTACACCAAATAAATTACAGACATAAAAATAGAAACTGTACATAGGGTGACACAATGGGCGGTCTTATCGCTAAAAGCGATCTTTTAAAGACAACCTTTGGATTGATTGGTATTTTAGCACAGACAAAAAAAAAACGGAAAAATCCTTCACCAATGGGATTTGATACGATCAACTTAACAGTTTACTGTCCATTATGATTCATAATGTTATCCTTTTATGATTCTGCCAAATGCCAGTATGTCTACGCGCAATTCCCCTCATGGATTCGTCATGTCTGTCTGTCTGTCCGTCCGTATGTCACAGCCACTTTTTTCCGAAACTATAAGAACTACACTGTTGAAACTTGGTAAGTAGATGTATTCTGTGAACCGCATTAAAATTTTCACAAAAAAATAGAAAAAAGAACAATAAATTTTGGGGGTTACCCATACTTAGAACTGAAACACAAATTTTTTTTTTCATCAAACCCATACGTGTGGGGTATCTATGGATAGGTCTTCAAAAATGATATTGAGGTTTCTAATATCATTTTTTTCTATACTGAACAGTTTGCGCGAGAGACAGTTCCAAAGTGGTAAAATGTGTCCCCCCCCTGTAACTTCTAAAATAAGAGAATGATAAAACTAAAAAAAATATATGATGTACATTATCATGTAAACTTCCACCGAAAATTGGTTTGAACGAGATCTAATACGTAGCTCGCCGGTGAAAATTTAAAAACGGAACCCTTCGGTGCGCGAGTCCGACTCGCTTTTGCCCGGTTTTTTAAGTTTCGCTTCTTTTAACAATTTACAAGTAAATTCTCATCCTGCAACATTCCTTTTTCCCAGGTGATACGCCAAGTCGACATCGTAATAACAGCGACAGGCAACAAAGGCGTAGTCACACGCGAACACATGGAGCGAATGAAGAATGGCTGCGTCGTGTGCAACATGGGACACAGCAACACTGAGATAGATGTGCACGCCCTGCGCACGCCGGACCTACTGTGGGAGAGAGTGAGGAGTCAGGTAATATAATAATAGAAAGAAAGAAATAAAGAAAGAAATACGTTTATTTGCGGCAGACATCATCATCACCTGCCTAGCCTTGTCGGCTTCCAGTCTAACCGGATGCAGCTGAATACCAGTATTTTACATGGAGCGACTGCCTATCTGACCTCCACAACCCAGTTACTGGGTAATACGATACCCCTTAGTAAGACTGGTTGTCAGACTTTCGGGCTTCTGACTACCCGTAACGACTGTCAAAGATCCACGAATGACAGCCGGGACCAACGGCTTAACGTGCTTTCCGAGGCACGGAGGGGTCTCAGTATGTAAAGATGGTCACCCATCCACAGACCAACCGTGGCAAGCGTAGCTTAACCTGATCGATCGACCTGTGCGGCTGTTATTATTTAGCCACGGACCCCTCTTGTGGCAGACATGACGCATAAAAATAAAAACACAAGCGAAAAATAAAACAAAATAACAAATTGGGAGAAAGTATGCGTCACATCTACGCAAAACGGCCATCGCTCAGCATAATGCTGAAATGAAATGATGATGAAATGAAATGATTTTATTTTTTGTAAGTAGGTTTGTACAAACACTTTTACACGTCAATCATGTTTTTTTTTTAAACTAGATCAAGTCGGCGTTTCCTATCTGACTACTCTGAGAAGAAAGGCCGAAACAAACTCAGAGGTCACAGTCTCTTTTAAAGTCCAGACATAATCTTGGTCAGGTTATATGAAGACCATGTAGATCGATGTCTGAGGTGGTCTTTTGAAGAAAGAACCACACAGATTGAGAGGACCTGTCCAGTCAGTGCACGCATTTGTCCTAAGACCCTATACGAGACAGCCCCAGCGCTGGTTTCCAGCGACAGCCGGCGTTGACGTGATGACGTCAGCCAGTGCAGCATGCGATTAGATATAAACAAAAAACAATCAAAATTACAAATAAAATATACAATATAAAAAGATAACATAAAATATAATATTAATGGTAACATTCCGGCAATAATAATAGTAATACTAGCAGCACCTCGCAGTTTCACCCGCATAAGTTTCGATCCCGTAGGAATATCGGGATAAAAAGTCCTATGTGTTAAACCCGGTTATAAACTACCTGTGTGCCAAAATTCATCCAAATCCGTTTAGTAGTTTTTGTGTGAAAGAGTAACAAACATCCATCCATTTTCACAAACTTTCGCGTTTGTAATAATACTAGGAATATAAGCCTGTATATAAAACGGCAGGGTAATTGCGTAACACACTATCAGTAGCAATGGGCTTCATTTTGACAGTTCAACAACATTCATTGCGTTATTTACGTTGTTGAGCAGACACACTTTTCGAACATATGGAGCAATGGATTAGCAATATGCTTCAAAATGATTCAAATTGAGCGTTATCGTGTGTTACGCAAATAGGGTGCGGGTGTATGAAAACACACATTGTTCCCACAACACCATTTATTTTTTCTAGATTATCTGAAAACCGGACTAAAGTTCGTTATCGTCACGTTATAAACTGTAAATTTGTACCGTCCTGCAGGGCTAGCATGGCCGGAGACATTTTATCCACGGGGAGAGGACAAAATACTATTCCCCTCTGTCAATTTTGTCCACCCTCCGAGCATGGCGACATGGGTGGATAAACTATTCACGGTGGACAAACCAGCAGGGCTAGCATGGCTGGAGACATTTTATCCACGGGGAGAGGACAAAATACTATTCCCTCTGTCAATTTTGCTCGAATCGCGAATTGAACGCCGGTGTATTTTTCGCTCGATTTTCTCCGTTTCCGACGACAACACTAAGCTCCAGTAAGCACGAGACATTTTTATATTACAATTAATTATATTTTCTCCAAGAGATATACTTAAACCCACCATCTAAAGACGAGGACAAATTTCTCTCTTTGTTATGTCAAAATATCTGTAATTTTTCTCTTCCACTAGTCGCCATGCTATAGGCGGGGGGTGAGTATCCACGTCTAATGTCAAAATAGTATATTTCATTACAAGTGCGGAAAAGCTGTCATTGCAAAGAGTTCCGACAAATGTCTACCCGAGCCGAGGCGCAGCCAAAGGCGAGGGTTGACAGTCGGAACAAGTTGCAATGACGGTTCCGCAGGTGTACTGAACGACTATTTTTAATACAGTTGCGAAAAAATTAAGCAATTTAATAAAATAATAAAAACACAATAAACTCAACTAGGTAACTAATCATTTTTTCTGGAAAATGGCGCCAACCGTAGAATATAAGCAGAGTTTTTTTTTCTTCACCCATTTTGGTAGGCAAAGGGAACTATCCATACAGCTTAGTCTTCAGTATATTTTTTTTATTGATATGAAATGAAAATGAAATTTAATGAGATGAAATGAAATTAAACCTAACCTAACTCATTCAATTAAATCATTAAATCTGATATTGAAATAAATTAGTAGCTTCTTTTTAGAAATATACGTATTTGTATGAATCACAAAAACTCTTTAGTAAAAACTTCATGGTTGGTTTTTCTTTTTAATAGACATTATTTTGACAGTTGGGAAAGAGAACGCACGAGTTCGGGAAAGGTAAAAAAAAAGCTCTAGTATGTAATAGCCCACATCCCGAACGCTATACGTCCCTGCAATACACCACTTTTTGAGCAACTGTATTAAAAAGTGATATAATTCTCTTTCCCCCTGTTGCCCTGCTTTGGCAGGTGGATAAAATAATTTTATCCCTTGTCAGTGGAAATAACCGGTGGACAAAAGTTTTATCCCCAGCCCATGCTAGCCCTGCTGTGTGTTAGTCACTTAAGAGTAAACTAGTCGCGAGCTCGAACTCACTGGTGGTCATGGCCAAAAAACACGCTGTCTCATCTGGCTTCGTATCTGACAGAGCTAGTATCAGTGATGACCAGTTAGACGCTAGTCTACACGCACAACGTCTAGTTCTCACGCACAGAAACAACGTTCCGAACAATAGGCACGCAAAAAAATTATTAAAAGTGCTTTGGAAAATCGAGTTTTATGAATAAACCACTGCATAAATCAATTATAAATAAAGTTTATTGAACTCTTCGATAACTGGGCTTTGTCGGTACGGACTTGATTTTGAAGATTTTTCACCCAAAGTTACGTTAAAATAGCAAGAAACATTAATCTTTGTTGGCTCATAACTTTTTAATGGCTTTTTATTTTACTATTCTGTTTCCGTACAGACAAAATTAATAATAAATCAAAACGATATCATGTTTAACTTGGGATGCACAATGTCAAACAGTGGAGTAATACTCTCCCGAAATTTGTATGGAAAAAATATCGACTAGTGGCTTATTAGGGGTGATGTGCTAAATAGCCCGCGAATTTTTTTTTTTTTAGCCATTTGTAGGTCTGTGTCTCATCTCGGTAACTATTTTTCCTAGGCCAAAATGACCATTCGTCTTTTCGGACCCATAACTTTATGAACGTCAAGATGACGGGAGGCCGTCAGGTTTTTTGAATATCATGTGGATAACAACAACAAACAACAGCACAACAAACACAATACAACATAACAGCAACAAACAACAACAATAATACAACAACAATACAATAAAACAATAACAACACAATACAAACACAACAATAACAACACAACAACAACAATATTTCTACTATTTCATACTAAAATTCAACAATCATAAAATTTCAAAATATTCTACAAAGAAAGTGGTCCCGCTATTTTGCGCAAGCGCAGGCGTGGTGATCAGTGTTCTTGCCTTTTATGTGTCTAACCTCCCGCAGGTGGACCACATCATCTGGCCGCACGGCAAGCGCATCGTGCTGCTGGCGGAGGGCCGCCTCGCCAACCTGTGCTGCTCCTCGCTGCCCTCCTTCGTGGTGTCCGTCACCGCCGCCACGCAGGCGCTCGCGCTCATCGAGCTCTACAACGCGCCGCACCATCGGTACAAGGTGAGCAAGGGGGGGGCTTAGGCTCAACGAGCACCAAAACAGCGTCGAAGCGCAGCGATGCGGAGCGAAGCGGAGCGCAGTTTCAGTGTCATATGAATTTTAACTTTATTTTCATTATTATAATACTTATTATCGCATGAGAAACTCGAACGCGTCGCGCGGATGCCCGCGGCGCCGCTGGAATTCCGGCGAATAGCCTTCTCTACCGAGCGGTTGCGATAATAAGTATTATAATAATGAAAATAAAGTTAAAATTCATATGACACTGAAACTGCGCTCCGTTTCGCTGCGCTTCGACGCTCTTTTGGTGTGAGTTGAGCCTTAGAGGAAGTACTTGGAGAACATTTTGAAGGTTGAGTTCATATAGTGAAATGGTAATGAAAATGTTGTCCCTATTAAAATTGAAGGAGTAAAATAGTAGTAGGATTCATAGGAATATGCAGACTATGGTAGAATGTAGATATCTGCTTTAGATGATTTTGTATTGCAGGAAGAGGCTGGAAGAGTAAAGGAACAACAGGTAAGATTTAATGACAACTAAATGGGTGTCGTAAATGTTGTTGTATGTTAGTCTACTGTGAGTGTCTTTTTAGGTCACGAGTTCACGAATTAGGGCGTTTTAGTGGCATGCGGGTGAATAATTCGCCCGCATGCGGGTACCGCACCCGTAATACACCTTGCATTATGTGCTTATTGTGATAGCAGTAAGGAACTGGGTTGTTGTGGAAGTCGGATTGGCAATCGCTGCATGTAAAATACTGGTATTCTGGTGCATCCAGGTAGACTGGAAGTCGACAATATTGATGGGAAAAGGCTAGGTGATGTTGTGTACGCATGCGGTACAAAGAAGACACATACTGATAAGGTGCATTGCGGGTGCTACGCATGCGGGCAAATCCGCATGCTACTAAAAAACGCCCTTACTGTGAAAGTGTTATAGAGGTCACGACACGACTTCACTACTCTTGTTTGTCATACTACAAGCTTTATAGTTTCACTTGTTAGTATGTACGTGTTCCTAATTGCCTCGTTATCCCTCGTACCCACGGGCAACTTTATAACGCGGCGACTTTTAACCGCGCACTGGATTTTTAACTCACTTCTTAGCGCTGAGAGTTGATAATCCAACAGTGTGTTATTTATGTTGGATTTTCAATCCTCGGCTCAGCATTGAGAGTTGAAAATCGAGTGCGCAATAAAAAACCGTCGCGTTTAAAAATCGACCGTTTATCCTGCCGATCTATTCTGTAAACATCTCACCGTGAAAACGTGATCTTGAAGTGACCTGTCCATAGTGTCAAGTCCTTAGCATAAAGTGGAATGACAGCTCACTTCACCTTAGTTTCCACGGTGAGTTTTTTACGGAATAGGCCGATTGGGCTTAGTCAATTGTTACGGTCGCAAGTGCGACTGGGCTCCTCGGTTTGATCCCAAGATGTAATTCAGTTTTAACACTAGCAGTTTTGTTTTTCTTTAACGGCAATAGGCTCGCCCCTTATTATATGGGACTAAAACATAATTGGCGAAATGTAGGTGTACTTTTCAGGCGCCATGTTATGTAGGTGTGTGTGTTTAATAGGTCACGAGATCACCTTGTTTGTCATATTACAAGCTTTTATTTAGTTTCACATGGTAGTATGTTAAGATAAAAGTAGAGCAGTGGTGGCCAAGTGGTAACGGCCGCGACTTAGAAGTTGTAGGTCGTACGTTCGAACCCAGACAGGCGCTTTACTTTTTGTACATTTTTTCATCACCTCTGCTCTCAAAACGGTAAAGGAAAACATCGTGAGGAAACCGGCATGTCCTATAACCTAAAAATTCGGAGTCATGTGACATCTGCCAACCCGCACTGGGCCCGCATGGTGGATTACGGCCCACTCCCTCTCACTGAGAGGAGGCCTGTGTCCCAGCAGTGGGAACATTATAGGCTGATTGTTAAGATAAAGCATATTATGGACTATCTTGTCTTGGTCTGCTTCGTTGATCTGGTGGTCGCAAGCGCTACTGCAGAGCATGAGGTCCTGGTTTCGATTCCCGGGTCTGGCACACTGTTATTGGGTTTTTCCTCTTTTATCTAGAATTTCTCAGTAGCAGTCCGGAGTCTGGCTTTGTGCCCGGTTATTGGCAATAGGCTCACCCCCTAGTACATGCGAAATGTGAACGCCCTGTACTGTAGGTACTACATCTCTGCTTAACTCTTTGGAGAATACAGCCGTGATATTATGTGTTAGTGTTGTCATGTTCAGTCAATGCCTTTATGGTGGTGGTAGAGTTGCCATAATGCTGCAGCTAGGAACATCTCCTTATTTATTTTTTATTTTTTTTATTACTAAATGGGCCCGCTCTTGAACCCGATCACGCCTGATGGTAAGCGATAGATGAGGTCTATGATGGAACGAGCGTGCCCAGAAGATGCCTGTTCACTCTTGCTTTGAAGGCAGACGGGTTAAATGTGGGAGGGAACACAGATGCCGGCAGAGAGTTCCACACTTTGGCTGTGGAAAGGAAACTCTCTGATACTACTTCAAGTTTGCTTGAAGCCCGAATGTCTGACAACCAGTCTTTCCAAGAGGTATCGTGTTACCGAGTAACTGGATTGTGGAGGTCTGATAGGCGCTAGTATTCAGCAGCATGCACTTAGACTGGAAGGCGACCCCAACATATAACTTACAAAAACTTATAAACTTACTGGATGGTGATAAAAAAATCTTCCTGTATAGTTGGGAAAAGGTTAGGCAGATGATGTGTTACAGCAAAAACGTAATCATCATGTGCCTAAATTTTTCCCAATTATGTTGGGGTGGGCTTCCAGTCTAACCGGATGCAGCTGAATACCAGTATTTTACATGGAGCGACTGCCTATCTGACCTCCATAACCCAGTTACTGGATAATACGATACCCCTTGGGAAGACTGGTTGTCAGACTTTCGGGCTTCTGACTACCCGTAACGACTGTCAAAGATCCACGAATGACAGCTGGGACCAACGGCTTAACGTGCTTTCCGAAGCGCGGAGTGCACTTGGTATGTAAAGATGGTCACCCATCAACAGACCAACCGCTGCAAGCGTAGCTTAATCTGATAGATCGACCTGTGCGGCTGTTATTATTTAGCCACGGGCCCCTCAGTAAAAACGCAATCGTAATGGTGAATTTTAGTACCTAACCTATTTAAAAAAAATTTTTTTTTGTGTTTTTGTAAATATCGACAGAACAAAGGATTTTTTCATAAGAATATTAATTTCTGTTGCAGGCTGACGTATACCTATTACCTAAGAAAATGGACGAGTACGTGGCAAGCCTTCACCTACCCACGTTCGACGCCCATCTAACAGAACTTACCGACGAACAGGCGAAGTACTTAGGCTTAAACAAAGTAGGCCCTTTTAAACCTAACTACTATAGGTACTAGCATAGAATCGCATATCGCAACAATAACGACCGGCGGTGTTGAAAGTTGCCACGCTGTTGCCTCGCAGTTGCCACGCAGTTGCGACCCAGGTAAACGCGGCGTTTATTAGTTGTTAGTGTGTTTGCTTTGTGTATATTTTGTGTTTGGATGAGAGTTTTGTAATTTGTATGATATTATAAAATGCAGTGCTGAAGTAGTGGGAACGTAACGTTTTTGTTAACTGACTGGGCCATAGCGAAGTAATGTATGAAATCAGAGATTCTCAATCTTGGTTCTATTTTAGACCCAAAATGTATTTAAATAAATAACTTGAATCACCATTTTTTCTATTTACCCCACGGATCGTAATTTAGTTCAAGAAACAGTTAAAAATCGTCACAAAAACGCTGCGTTCTCGCTACGAAATCAATTTTAAAGCAACAATGTGATCTTACCCAACAATGTATTAAAAGAGGCTTGTACCGCTTTCACGAAGTTCTAAAGAAACTATAGCAATGAATGAGAGAATGAATTAGAAGTAGAAAGTTCTGTTAATAGTCACCGAAAATAATAATAGTTTGGTACAAAATTATTGTTAAGACAGTATCGATTATAAATCAATTGTTTGAAGACACAGCGTTTTAAATAAATGGAGGTTTAACGATAAAATTAAATATCAATTTAGGATGAATTCTTTCTGTCGCTTAAGCTGCGGTTTCTTTAAAGAGCGGTGGGCGCCACATAACGGCCGCAGTGACGGCGATCATTAAAATGATGTCAGCGGGTTTTGAGTTTACGCCGTCAAAAAAGTCTCTTTTGGGAGCGTGTTTTGGCATAGTAAATTGGTGTTTCCGAAGCACGCCATCATCATCATTTCAGCATTTTTTTTCAAAGACGTCCACTGCTGGACATAGGCCTCCCCCAAGCACCCCCACTTCGACCGGCTCTGTGCTTCTCGCATCCTACGGGTTCCTGCGGCCTTCACAAGGTCGTCGGTTCACCTTGAGGAGGCCTTCGAACGCTTCGTCTTCTGGTACGCGGTCGCCACTCCAGAACCTTTTGGCCCCATCGGCCATCTGTTCTGCGAGCAATGTGCCCTGCCCACTGCCACTTAAGTTTGGCAATTCTTCGGGCTATGTCGGTTACCTTGGTTCTCCTGCAGATCTCCTCATTTCTGATTCGATTACGCAGAGAAACTGCAAGCATATCCCTCTCCATTGCTTTTTGGGTGACTTTAGCCTTCTGTGGTCAAAGACTTTCGTCTTGCGACACTGCGGTATTGTGGGACGAGAAGATATTGCGTAGCTTCCCGAACGCTGCCCAGCCGAGTCATTATCATTAAAAATAAAGAGTTTCTCTGTTAAGTTGCATACCGCAATTTCATCGTTACTGCAAACCAACACAAGTGTATAAAATAAAAACAAGCACTTAAAAATTTAGAAAAATTTGGCAAACAGATGTAATTATAAAAAAACCGAAAAGACGAGATTGAGTACATAATCTATAATATTCTTAAAGCCAAGACAAAATACTTAGGTACATATTAATTATACTAATGATAATGTGATGTAAAGTGCTTTTTTTTACCCAAATCAATAATATTGTATCCTCAAATATGTCAATTCAATTTGTACCAAATCTCTTTGTAAAACTACATACATCAGAATTGGCCTAAAGTTGTATAAAAAACATGTTTTAAAGTGTTTTATTTAGTAAACAATGGCGGTGTGATAACTGTACAAAATGTGTGTATGTAAAGATAAGAAATCCTAATGTGAAATGAGGGCTTTTAATTTAGGCGATATGTGGCGCAACTACCGCGCCACTGTTGCGCAACTATCGGCTACAAATATATCGCCCAAATTGAAAGCACCTAAAAACTTTAAACGAGGTGCCTAGGAGCAGATTTGTAGTTTATTTTTGAGGTTCCTGTACTAGCTATTCTGAAAATCTTTTGCAAACGTTTGACCATAACCTATAATATACAGCATGTATTTTGAAAAGCGTGGTAAGGACAAACTCAAACTCAAAGCATTTATTTAAATTAAACTTTGTACAGCCACTTTTGAATTGTTTTGTTGTTGTGTTCACTTAAATCGACAAAATGTATGGAAAAGCTGATTTTTTTTTCACGATTTCATGGTTGGTCCCTTAGAAAAAGTTGTTCAAAATGATGAGTACAATGACCCCTTTTCGGGTTTAGTATAAACAAAAACTAATTTTGAATTTGGGCCGCGGGGTATGGCTTAATGTCAAATACTGGTGTAAATGACAGATTTTCATGACACCCTTTATAATATGACGGAACCGCTTTCCTAGGATACCAAAGCTTTACACGGGAAATTGACGTACTGTGTCAATTTGATAAACAGTTAATTTCCCTAACTGTACTTAACACTACATTCACCAATTCAGTAGCACGTTTACCTTGTGTTAAATTAAAATATACTTAAAATTAGCGTTGTTTTAAGTCAATGTATCGCAGTATTTAATTTTATATTGTTATGTACAAAATTAGTATATAATGGTGTGATTTGTGATTGCAATTAGGTGATAGTAAATCAGTTTTTTTTTTTCAATAGATTTTTAGAAGCTGAAAAGTATGAAGAAAAGCTCTTTTACTGCCGTACTCAGAAATTAAAATCAAAATATTTTATTTCACATAAACCTACATGGGCACTTATGAAACGTCAGAAACTAGGTGCACGGTTCCTATTGGTCGTTTCCTATGGAGAAGAGCCGGCAAGAAACGCCACGGTTACTCTGGTTAAAATAATTGGCTTTTACAATGTTTTCAAATTATTATAGTATTAATAGGAGAACATGTGGGGGGTGTACTTAACAGTAAAATCAATTATCTTCATCTGCCTATCCTTTTCCGGTCGGGTCGGCTTCCAGTCTAACTGGCTGCAGCTGAATACCATTATTTTACATGGAGCGACTGCCTATCTGACCTCCACAACCTAGTTACTGGGCAACACGATACGCCCTACTAAGACTGGTTGTCAGAATTTCGGGCTTCTGACGGCCGGTAACAAGTGTCAAAGATTCGCAAAAGAAAGCGGGGACTAACTGCTTAATTGCTTTCCAAGGCACGGAGGGGTCTCGGAATTTAAAATTGGCCAGCGCTGAGTCCAACTAAAGAGCATTCTATTCAACAGCGCAATAATATTTAAGCATTACATTAATTTGTCGCCTACAGTCTACGAACAATAAAAGTCAAGAAATGTAACTCAAGCTCAAAAATGGCGCCACGCAAATGTTTACCACGGTGGGCGTGGCCGAAAAGGCCACCGCGCACTAGAACCAATCACGGCGCTTGCCGGAGTACAACGCTTTACGCGAGCGCAGCTGATTGGCTTATTTGCATGTGTGTTCTTTCGTTCGAATACTCGAGGTATGTTGTCAATGTAGTGAGGTTTGGAGCCAAATTTCTCGTTGATTTTGTTCATAGTTACGCTTCCTGACTTTTTATTATTCGAAGATAAAACGGATGTAAGAGTAATTAAAACACTTTCCTTTACAGCTTCTAAAAATCTATTTTAATATATTTATTTGTTTATTTTGATGAAATTATATAATTATGATATGATTATAATTTAGGTAAACAAATTGTATTGTGTTCATGTAAAAGAACCTAAGTTTGTTAGAAACAAATTGGCTATGTAATGATAATTAATTTATGAATAAAATGTTCAATTTCTCATATCATCTTGTGATATAATGGCTGTTTTGATACACAATATCAAAACAGCCATATATCACAAGATACAAGGTGTTTTTTTTTGATATCCTATAACTCTAGGGTATGAATGTGACCATATCAAAGAATCAACTGGCGTAAATGTTGAATTTATAATTATATGTGAGCACGATGTAAAAAGACGTATTTACAGAATTTGCTGTACTCTGGACGCTTTTTACTGGCATATGAATTTTCATTTTTTATACAAAATAATTCGACAAAGTCACGATTATTAATATAAAACACACCCTTACGTGAAATTGTCATATTTTCTCGGTCGCATTTCCTTAGCTTTGAATGAAAATGAATTACCTACTCGTATTTATCAATGAAACTTAGATATATGATATCTTCGAAACTATGCATATTTGAACCACATATTCTAGGACTTTTTGTATTATTTTTACTTATAGAATATAACCCTAGAGTTGTGGCATATAAAAAAAAACAGTACAGAAACTACTAAAATCAAAAAGTGACATACAAGTACTTAGTTATTATTTATTATTCTGTAAAAAATCATTGCTTCATGGTCATTAAACAGAATGAAAACAGGCCAGAGCGTTTCTATGGAGAAACGACCACCCGCATTTCCTCTTAAGTATACCGGTTTTATGAAAGTGCGCGCATGTAGCGACGTGACAGCTGGGAGACATTTTTGTCCGTGGGTTTGGACGCAACTATCGCCCGTCTATTTGTTGCAATGCTAGTTCGCGCACGGCGACAAAAAGTTGTCGGCTAGCCGCTCAAACAAAAAAAAAAAAAATTTCGCTGTTGTCGCTTCCGTGTGCGCATCGTCCAAATCTCGGCGAGGAGACAATAAGTTGCTGGATAGCTTAGTTGCTCGTGGGCCTCCTTTAAGGGGGAAGCGCTAAGGTAGCCCGCGAAATTTAAATTTTCTTACGTTTTTTGCAATTTGCTGGTCAGTATTAAGTTGTACGTTGATTAAAATATGATTCGCGGTCGTAACAAATATGTTTTTACAGAATTATAACCATTACAATCAAAAATACAACTTGTTAAGTTAGTATAATCCCCAAATGTCAAGATTTCATGAAATAGTAATTCTTGGGGATTACATGGTCTTAGAGTTGTGTTGATGACTTTAGTGATTATAATTATGTAAATACATATTTGTTACGGCCGCGAATCATATTTTAATCAACGTACAACTTAATACTGACCAGCAAATTGCAAAAAACGTAAGAAAAATTAAATTTCGCGGGCTACCCTGGCGCTTTCGCCTTAATGTAAAGTAATGCCATCATCAACAAGCTTGGCATAGTGTATAATGATTTTAAGAGTGCAATAAGGTTACCAAATATTATTTTGCTTTATTCATCCCTTATTCAATATAATACCTATACTAATCCTCTAATTTATAAACTTGAACGAGAAAGACTGCCTGTTGGTTTCGTGGTCGCAAGATTGGCCTTAGTGGGATCCCAGGCTCGATTCGCAAGTCGTGTAATTCTTAGCCCACGTCCTAACCGAAAGTGATTGTGGCGCCCGTATAAATAAATATGACGTAGGTACTTTGTGGCGTGAGTATGCGATCGTGGCGCCCGTTTGTATGAATATAACGTACTTGCGCGATAAATCGATTCGCGTGTGTATATCAGCTGTCATGTAAACGATCGCGTAATGGCATTTTCGCGCGACAGTCGCTTTCGGTTAGGTGACTTAGAATCTGGATTTTGCCTTCGTTTATAATTACAATAGGCTCTAAATATGGCTGTAACACACCTTCAGGGAAAACCATGAAGCTATATGAATGTAAGAGATATGTAAGAGGGTTAGATTTTATTTTAAGTTATTACTTTAAGTACTTAAATATAATAAAATTTTTGTTTCATATAATTTTAACCAAATGTTATTATTAATTTAGTACAAATAATTATAATTTATGTACACGCCAGCACATCAAGCTACTACAATCTATCAAATTTCTTTAATAGATTTTCAACTTTATCGCTAAAGCATAAGGTTCACAGTTGATTGGGAAAATTTTACAGTTTCGGGTAGCTTGATGTACCAATGCAATAGAATACAATTAATCATGTAACTGGTTACTGCCTATACCCCTGTTGATATGTAGCGCAATTATATTGATCTCATTATGTGACTTGAAGCGAGAATTTCTTTTGCTTTCACACAATAATAACTACAGTTTACAGTATTCACTTTATGTAAAATGAGTTTTTAAACTGGAGTTACGAGGAAATTACTGTTTGGTGCTTAGAAAGATTGCTTCTAAAAACCCATTTAAAGATTTTCAGTATTATCAAAATAAAATGCATTTAAGAATTTCTGAAGAACTGGGGCCGTATTACGAAGTATTACTGCCATCATGATTCTAGTGCGAAAAAGGGATAGAGCTATCGGTCATGTATAGCTGCGTCTCTCTCTTATACTGGAATCCTGATGGCATTTAACCGTCATAATACGGCACCAGGTCTTTTCAGCAATTAAGGATCCCTGTAGAAAACTCATCCAGTGTATATTTTTATCTGAAAACTATGACATTCAGAAAACTAATACGAATAGATGTTAATTTTTAAAATTTTTGTGTAAAACAAATTCTCGCTTTTCATTTAAAACCAAATGCATGAAACGCACAAGGCTATCAATATGTTACAATAGCCCACAGCTTGCCTAGTGCGTTATTAGAAACAGAAAATAGGTACAAAAAATTAAAAAATACGGGGCCGTCATACGACACGTCACGTGTGTAAAGTAGGTAATTTATTAGAAAAGTTGAGCATCAAAAAGAAACATGAAAGTGGCCAGACAATAGCATCAAATCATTCAGATATCTTTCTTTATTTAAGACTAGCTGCGCCCGCGGTTTCACCCGCATAAGTCTCGATTCCGAGGGAATATCGGGATAAAAGTATCCTATGTCTTAATCCAGGTCATGGTCTACCCATGTGCCAAATTTTATCCAAACCCGTTCAGCCGTTTTCGCGTGAAAGCTTAACAATCCTTTATAATATTAGTTTAGATCTCCATTGTGAAAATTTAATGATGTCTAATCACCTCAGTCTATCGCAGTCCACCGCTGGGCATAGGGCTCTTCTAAGTAGCGCCACGACACCTGATTCTCTGCCTTCCGCTTCCAATCTGCTTGATGCTTCTTGCAACAAAATTTACATTCCATACAAAAATAGCGCAGCCGTGGCGTGAGAATCGCTGCAAACCGCTTTTTTTAAACCTATAATCTATATTTCAGCCGTTTCGTTAATATATATTGCCCCCAAGTAGCTCCTATGCAACTGGATTACTCCAATGTACCCTAATTGCTCCCATGTACCCAGGTTGCTCCTACACACCCAAATTACTCACATGCACTCTGATTGCTCCCATGCACCCTAATTGCTCCCATGCACCCTGATTGCTCCCATGCACCCTAATTGCCCCCATACACCCGCTTCAGACGGCCCTGTAGGTGGTCCACCGCCATTTGTAATTACTGTAGAGTAAATAAGGGTATTGTTGCTATGTTTCTAATAAATATACGTTTAGAAAAATCCATAATTTGTTTTATTTACTTATTTAAATTATTTCCCTCTGCAGAGAAAAAATGAGCATTTATCGTCATGCTCACCGCGTGTTAGCGATTTCCGACTAATTTGCCCAAATATGGGTAAAACGGACACCGACGCGCAAACTGAATCCATGAATTCAGCACATGATTCTAGACCCTAGGGTAGAAATTTTCCGTCGGTGCTCCATGGACCAATTGAAATTTGACCTTGGTCTATGGGGAAAATCACATGTTTCCGTCGTCCAAATACCAACTGGGCTAAGGAGACCACTGGACGTAAACCAAAACTATGATTCATACCCCACTGACTCTGGCAGGGCCACCAAGAGTTCACGAAAAAACTTCTGAACCAGTGACCGACAAATTCTGATTTTTGGTGACAAATTTCGACTAATTAGCGACAAATTTTTTGTGTTGTCAAAATTAATATCCCTGATGGTGGCTCTGCCAGAGTCAGTGACACAAACCTCAATCCTCCAACCTCAACCTCCTCCTGCTCCATAGGTCAATCTATAGTCTAGACAAAATCAAACTGGTTCCTAATTTACACTATCAATAGTACTCTGTGATCTCAATCCAATCTGAATCATTTTGAAGGATATTGGTAATCCATTGCTTCATATGTTCGAAAAATGCGTCTGCTAAACAACGTAATGCAATGAATGTTGTTGGACTGTCAAAATATAACCATTTATTTTTTAAATGTCGCAGCATCATGCTGAGATAGGAGCCTTTTGGACTAATATAGGACTTTCTGTTTCGTTTTTCTTTTGTTACTTTTTTTTTATAAGATTGGATTTTTATTTTACTGTGTTTAGTTTAGTTTGTGATCTTCCTGTACGAGTCGCAATAAATACTTTTTCTTTCTTTCTTTCTAAACCCATTGCTACTGATAGTGTGTAACCCAATTACCCCGCCTATAGGTACAGCGTGGCAGGGACACCGAAGTGCAACCTTTTACCATGGGTTAAGTACAGATGCCAGCACATCAGGCTACTACAATCTGACAATTTTCTTTATTAGATTTTCAACTTTATCGCTAAAGCATAAGGTTCAAGGTTGCGTTTTATACCTTGTGTTACGGAACCCTTCGTGCACGAGCCCGACTCTCACTTGGCCGGTTTTTCATAAATTACCTAAGATTTCTAAAAGCACGTTTCATTTCCCGTTTTCAAAAAGAAAGGAAAAATATAATTATTAGGTAGGTACGTCTCAATTCCGCGAAATAAGTGATTAATCCGACGATTTTCCGACAAGTTAAGTCATAACTAAATCTATACTAATAATAAAGCTGAAGAGTTTGTTTGAACGCAATAATCTCTGGAACTGCCGGTCGGATTTGAAAATTATTTTTGCATTTCATAGCCCAATTCTTGAGGAAGGCGGCTATTTACCATCACACTATGGCCTTTAGGCCCGAGCAAAAAGAAAAAAAATCAGGAAGAACGACGAAGTAATAGCGCGGGCAGGTGATGAGATGCGACGGGGTGGGTCGGGGGGGTGATGAGATGCGACGGGGTGGGTCGGGGGGGTGATGAGATGCGACTGGGTGGGTCGGGGGGGTGATGAGATGCGACGGGGTGGGTCGGGGGGGTGATGAGATGCGACGGGGTGGGTCGGGGGGGTGATGAGATGCGACGGGGTGGGTCGGGGGTTGTGATGAGATGTGACGGGGTGGGTCGGGGGGGTGATGAGATGCGACGGGGTGGGTCGGGGGGGTGATGAGATGCGACGGGGTGGGTCGGGGGTTGTGATGAGATGTGACGGGGTGGGTCGGGGGGGTGATGAGATGCGACGGGGTGGGTCGGGGGGGTGATGAGATGCGACGGGGTGGGTCGGGGGGGTGATGAGATGCGACGGGGTGGGTCGGGGGAACAAGAAATTTCACGCGGACAAAGTCGCAGGCAGCAGCTAGTCTTTCCATATGTTAAAAACTAATCTTCACTTTTTATCAATAAGTATTATACTTTTCTTTAATACCCACAATATTGCAGCAATAAAACAGATTAACTATTATCTAAACCTTTTTATTTTACGTTTCTTTGTTCAAATAACTATTCTGGGTTTATGAAAAGTTGTTAACTCATTTGTCATTGCCTATTCCTTGTTAAAGCATCTCTTTTTGAATACCAATCATGGTTATTTAAAAGAGAAAAATAAGGTTTTGTAAGGAGTGATTCTTGTTGATCTCCACTTTCAACAATTTGGTGATTATAAAAAATCAACCAGTAAAATTGAAGGATCTGTGGCTATTTTCTTTTTTCCGTTAACGTATATTGTCCCACAGCTGGGCAAAGGTCTCCCCCGTATTTTTTCAACGGCTATAAGTTAAAAAAAGTGATCTGATTATTTATTTTCTTTATTTTTCCGTGACTTCATTTTCATATCCTCTTGGAAAACGTTTGATGATCATAAAACGGAAAGTGTTGTTTTTATAAGACTTTTAAGTGTTGCCAGAGCAGTGATACGAGATTTTGGTGATGAAGTGACAAAACTTTCTAGAAAGGTAAGTCAAAGTCAAATCATTTGTTTCAAATGGAATACCTACTTGAGTGCGGAAGCCGCGTAGGTATCATCGAATTTTGTTTCTTCGAAAACCTTTCAACGATATGTCTATATTGCGACGCCTTGTTCAATCGATGTCTCGTTACTTTTTTTTTATTTCAACAAAAGTTACTTAGATGTATTTCACAAATCTTCTGCCAAACTGCAGGACAGTTTGTCGGCACTGTTATGTTACTTAGGAAAACTTACTTCGGACGACCTTACGGCGATAACCAAGTACATCGATTTTCTTTTCCAAAAACTCTTCCTTCATGAAGGGCTTTCGGCCAAAACTCTTCCTTCATGAAGGTTTCCAGGTACTGAATTGGAACCCGCACCACAAACGATTTGAAGTTTATGTTGTGGCGCGATTCCTCTTTCGCGACTTCTCTACTCTCAAAGTCCACTTGGCCTTGCTTCTGATATATTCCACGATGTCTTTCGTTACGTGGAGTGTTGCAGACGGGATACGTACAGCTGCGTCGACGGTGTAATTTTTATTTGGTCTGAGGTCTCGTTATGTAAAGAATTGCAAGCGTAGCATTATTACCAGATTCGATTGACCTGTGTGACTGTTATTATTCAGTAACGAGAAAGATAAGGTGAAGGGACGTCCAAATTATTTGTAAGTTTACAAATAATTTGCACGTCCATGAGTATTAAAAAGCCATCTTCATTAACTTTTATCACCAGTATTAACTATAATTATCAAGTTTTATTATGTTTTCATTAATAAGTATGTTGTTTCCATTTTGTCTTATCGGACAAATTCCACATTGGACACCCGCTTAAATGGCACCTGAGTGAATGCACCTGACACACAGCACAGCGGCACATTCATTCAGTGCCAGTTAAGCGGGTGCCCAATGTGGAATACGTCGAATTTTGCGGTTTTGTTGATACAGCTGTACCTACATTTTTATGGGAAGTACTTAGGTAAATATAATGACACACTTGGAATGGAGATGTTTTATAGAAAAGACATGCTTTTTTTAAAATTTCTTTGACATTCGAGCGATCAGTGTAAATTTTACAAATGCACAAATGCATGCACAGACTGGACAGGTCCACTCAATCATGTGTTGTTCTGTCCTCAGGAAAGGACAATCCATACTCTAATAATATTATAAATTCGAAAGTAACTCTGTCTGTCTGTCTGTATGTTACCTTTTCACGCCTAAACTACTGAACGGATTTCAATAAAATTCGGCAGAGAGATAGATTGTATTCCGGGGAAGGACATAGGATAGTTTTTATCACGATATTGCCACGGGATCGACACTTCGGGTGAAACCGTGCGGCGCTGCTAGTAATTATATAAAGTTTATTTATTAACAACTCTGTGGCAAAAAACAAACACGCTGTAACTGCGATAATAATTAAAAAACCAGCGTATCTTTGGCAGCGAATTGTAGATTAATTAATTACATGTGTTAATAAGTCATTATCAGATGCCAATGATTAGTCTTTTGTAGTGTGACAGTGACATACCTTCGATAGAAAAAAAAAATGTTTTTTCTAAAACGTAAATAAATTCTTAGTGAAATCCTAGTGAATTTTGAACTCAGTGAGTTTTGAAAGCGGTGAGTGACGTATTTTTTCATAGTGGTACCTATAATATAGTGATGTTAAGAGGCTACGTTATTTTTTCCACGGTGAAGGTGGTGTGACGATCTGATAACGTTTGCAGGGCTATCATAGCCAAAGATCGCAGAAGACACAGGTTTGGAAGGAAAAAGTGGCGAACTTTGCCCAGATTTGGGACAAAATATAGGCTAACAAGAAATTAAAAAAGGGCCCGGCGTAGGTACTACGCATGCTAATGTGTAGTTCATACAAACGTAATACCAAAATAATTTGTAAATCAAACATATTCTTAAGGTAGTGTATAGTTATTCCGATTGGATTACAGAATGGACTCTGATATAAAGACGAGTTATGAGGAATTTCAAATTTCTACAGAAAACTTATTTTTCTTAAACTCGTCTTTAAATCAGTGTACAGGAACCTAGATATTCTGTGTTAAGCCCTTTGTATGGATGCCAGCACATCAAGCTACTACAAGCTGTCTTTCCTTAATAGATTTTCAACTTTATCACTAAAGCATTTTGGGAACATTTGGCAGTTTCGGGTAGCTTCTGTGCTGGTGGCGACTGTACATAGACGGTAGGTACCTATTCTTGCAGTGAAAAACTACGGTTTATACGCCGTGTGTAGGCACGGTCGTCAGTGTTGTATGGATCACTATGGAAGCTTGTTGACGGACACATTTTACTACGGCGCGGTTTATACGCCGTACCTACCTTAAAGCAACTGTGCCGTATACAAATGGCTTTACCTATTCTCAAAAATCACTTCGAAATTCGAACGCAGTCTTGTTGTGAATCCAGAATGCGCTCTTGACATCTGTCAATTTCATACAAACGAATACGTGTTTTGCGAATTTGATCGTTAATAGTACTAGAATTGTCGCACTGACAGGTGTGAACGCATTCTACCGGCCGGACGGTAACTTTAAAAACAAATGAGTTCGCTTTCGAACTGTGTGCGCTCACTTGCACTCAAGTGAGCGCACAGTGAGGTTACAAGTGAACTTTAAGGTCATAGCACACGTATCAAACCGGAAAGTGATCGGCACCGGATCAACTCGAGCCGTTTAGTATTCTTTGTATGAAACTCACTACAGCCGGTCGATTCTGTAAAAATCTCACCGTGAAAACTTAGGTGAAGTGAGTTTGTTTTTGCTAGGAATTGACACTATTGACACCTTATGCGACGCTCACTTCACCTAAGTTTTCACGGTGAGATTTTTACAGAATAGCACTACTGCAACGCACACTAATCGGAATCGTAACGTAATCGCTTCGCCTCGGGACAAGCTCCCGAATCGCGGCGCGGTGCATTACGTCTCGTCGTCCCCGCGCTTACGGCTCGTCGTCCCCGCGCTTACGTCTCTTCGTCCACCCTTGCCCCTCTCACCCCTCCGGCCTGCCTGCTGCACCATCACTTGCGGTCGGCGAGCCGTAAACGCGGCGTCGCCTAGCCGTAGCCGAGTGAGCTTATGATCCGCTTTGGTTACGTGCTTACGTTAGGTTGGCGCCTGTTTGACGGCGAGGCGAAAGGCATGTGCT
The DNA here is from genome assembly GCA_948474745.1 of Oligia latruncula. Lineage (NCBI taxonomy): Eukaryota > Metazoa > Arthropoda > Insecta > Lepidoptera > Noctuidae > Oligia > Oligia latruncula. The sequence continues at coordinate 1,682,508 of OX419710.1, read as the reverse complement.
ATAACCTCTATGAGTAGTAGCTATTATGTTATTTATCTTTAAATTTTTTGACTGATAAGAATTATCAGGAGGCCTTTGTCTAGCATTACATTTTTACAGGTCCATTTATGAGTATTTAGGTTTAACTAGCATAAACATAACCAGCCTATAATGTTCCCACTGTTGGGACACACGCCTCTCTCTGTGAGAGAGAATCCATCACGCGGGCCCAGTGCGGGCAGGTACCTAGATGCCAAAGCTAATGAAAAAGAACACACATTGCAATGTGCTAAGCCAGTTCCATGCGTATTACCTCATCATCATCTGCCTCATCATCTGGCTAGCCTTTTCCCTACTATGTTGAGGTCGGCTTCCAGTCTAACCGGATGCAGCTGAATACCAGTACTTCACATGGAACGACTGCCTATCTGACCTCCACAATCCACTTACTGGGTAATACGATACCCCTTGGTAAGACTGGTTGTCAGACTTTCGGGCTTCTAACTACCCGTAACGACTGTCAAAGATCCACGAATGACAGCCGGGACCAACGGCTCAACGTGCTTTACGAGGCACTTAGGGGTCACGGTATGTAAAGATGGTCACCCATCCACAGACCAACCGCGGCAAGCGCATTACCTATTTCAGTAAATTTTCCACACTACCTTTATATCCCACACATCATTATCTGCATAACCTTTTCCCAACTAGTCGTACCAAGGGATATCATATTACCCAGTAACTGGGTTGTGGAGGTCAGATAGGCAGTCGCTCCATGTAAAATACTGGTATTCAGCTGCATCGGGTTAGACTGGAAGCTGACCCCAACATAGTTAGGAAAAGGCTAGGGAGATTCATTAGAAGTATATTATGTAAAGATTATCTTACTTACTCGGTCAGTAGGTACTTGAATAATTTTCTAAACACTTAGGTAATTTCCCTAACATGACATACTGTAAACCTATTTTCATGTTTGTAGGATTATGAGTTTTAAAGGTTTATTAGGATTAGCGCTTTACACAAACTAGATATAGAAAGATATAATTATTTACAGTACCTAGATAAATTACAGTAGCAAATTGCTTTTAAAATCCGCACTCACTGATAATGAGACCTTGTAGGTATGATTAGAGATTGTTGTATTTATGTTTGTATGGTTTTATACCTTGAACTTCTGTATCAGTTACGATACCTACGTTTTACACAAATTCTTCGCTACGCATCCTCGCTCATCTCTGAAACGCAGCCTAAGTGTCGATCCCGAGGAAATATCGGGATAAAAAATTTCCTATGTCCTTTCCCGGGACTCAAACTATATCTATACCAAATTTCATCTAAATCGGTTCAGCGGTTAAGCGTGAAGAGGTAATAGACAGACACACTTTCGCATTTATAATATTAGTATGGATTATTTAGTCAAAAACATGCTACTATTAAAAAAATACACAAAGGTTTAGTTTTGTGATTTTCACAATGAAATTTTCCGGAAGACGGTGAAAAGTTGCGCGCACGCACGCCGTCGTACAATGTTATGAACTGTAAGACAGATAGACGAGACAATATATTTTGATAATATACGCTTATGATTAGCGAAAAAAATGCAAGTAGGAAAAAAGATGGCTATCAATTTCATGTAAGTAAAAAAAATATTCGGAGAGATTGAATCTTTTGATATTGATTTATTGTTTTCGATTAGAATCTCTTGTATGTACAACTTATTATAAAAATAATTAATGAATGATCATTAGGCGAGGTACATACGCCACTACATCAAGCTACCCGAAACTGTAAAATTTTCCCAATCAACTTTGAACCTTATGTTTTAGCGATAAAGTTGAAAATCTATTAAAGAAATTTGACAGATTGTAGTAGGTTGATGTGCTGGGCTGGCGTCTGTACATAACATACATGTCTTAATAGGGTAGAGGCTTGTAAATAAGTAATAACAGCCGCACGGTTAGATCGATCGGGTTAAGCTAAGCTTGCCGCGGTTGGTCCGTAGATGGGTGACAGCGACAGGCGACAGGACACCAGTGCCGAAGGTTCCAAACAACTCGACCCGCTTCCCTTTGAAAAATGACACAGTCACTATTCTATAGACAAATAATATAATCATATTAAAGATATGTACTCCGGCTTACCTCTTACAAAAATTAACCCTTCGCTACTGCAGGACACGCAGGAGACAATATTAAGAGCGTTTACGCCGTACCTACCGTTATTTCATACAAACTTTCAAGCCCTTGTTTTTCAAAATGAATGAACCGGTTTTAATGAAACTTTCGTGCCAGCGACACGAAGAAGAAGAAGAAGAAGAAGAATGAAACTTCATACGCATAAGCAGGATACAAAGGTCTAAAAAGTTAAATAAGAACATTTTCGAAAAATAGTGTTACAGCCAAATTAGACTGATTTTAAATTTTCCATAGAAACAGAGATTTCCAGTTATGTATCTTTTTTTAAATAAGATATTTCGAAAATGTTTTTAAGTAAGTTTTTAGACCTTTGTATTCTACTTTTAAGCGTGAAGTTTCATTAAAATCGGTTCATTCATTTCGAAAAACAAGGGCTTGAAAGTTTGTATGAAATGCCGTACGGCGTAAACGCTCTTTTGTGAACGATAATGATAATTACCAGGTACATAATAATCACGTCAAAACTTGTTCTATGTAGTTTTCCTCACGTAGTACGCACACTTATGACGAATCAGTGATAACTGATAACAGATTTGATAACACAACGTTATCAATTATTACAATCACTTATTAAAAAAATGTTTTATATTATATTGTATAAATCCGGATCTTGTCTTTATCATTATATTTTATCTTTCGTTATACGTTTTTGTCTTGGGAATCTAAATATAAATTAGTATTTTTTACCTTATTGCCGCTCAGCAGTCGTGCTGCGCCTGCAATAAGCGCTGTTGAGCCTGCGGTTCTGGATTCAGCTCCCAGTTCGGGCAAAGTGTTAGCCCAGGTAATTTTTTTAACTCGACGACTTTTTAGCGCACTGTGTTCTGAACGGTCGGTATTGAGCTTAAAAGCCTACGCAGACTGGGACGGCATGGCAAGGGATTAAAATTTTTACTAATGGACATTCAAACGTATCGATATAGAAATACGACATAAATTTCTATGCTTTAAAATGATGCCGTGGCATCGAAAGGGATTTCATTGCACGGCATTGAAAGACGAGCCACGGGCTCCCGCAGCGGGATGTCGTGGCGTCCTGCGGTAGGCAACGGCATGCCAAGGACTCCGGCGCTCGTTGTGACATTCCGCGGGTTGAGGCGGCGGGGGTAGAGAAGCGGGGAAGCCGCTGGAATGCCGCGGTATCTAAGCGGCTAGTGTGCGCTGACTGACGGCAAAATCCCTTCCCATGCCGTCCCGGTCTGCGTAGGCGTTAAGAGTCCAACAGTCTGACCATCACGTCAGAAAATCACACTGTTGATTGCACGATAGAAAATCGTCGTGATACATGAAATTTGGAGATTGTGTTCTTTGTGAAGAGTAGGTAGGTATCCAGTAAGAAAGGGTTATTCGAAATGCCACCCCTAAGAGGGTGAAAGGGGGGAGGGTGAAATTTTAAAATATAGAGGCATAACCTATACATTTGTAATTAATTGATCTAATGTTAATGATGTACCCTACCAAATAAAACAAACACAATACAATAATTACAATTACAATTAAAACACCATTATGACGAGCTGATAGGTTTGTCATCCACCTAATTCGATTAGCTCCTACACTATAATATTGATCGTTATCAAATTACGAAGAAATCGATAAATCAGTGATTGAAATCTGTATGTCATACAGGATGTTCTTCCAATAATTTATAACATAATCAGCCTATAATGTTCCCACTGCTGGGACACAGGCCTCCTCTCTGTGAGAGGGAGTGGGCCGTACACCACGCGGGCCCAGTGCGGATTGGCAGATGTCACATGTGTTCGAATTTTTGGTTCTAGGACATGCCGGTTTCCTCACGATGTTTTCCTTCACCGTTTTGAGAGCAGTGGTGATGAAAATAATTTACACAAAGTAAAGCGCCTGTCTGGGTTCGAACCTACGACCTACAACTAGTAAGTCGCGGCCGTTACCACTTGGCCACCACTGCTCTCCTTCTAATAATTAGGTAGGTATTTTATATTGGTTTCTATGTTAGGTATAGTGTTTCTATTTAACAAAGCGACGTGCGCTTTATTTGTGGTTCAAGTGTACAAACGCGCTGTTAATTGGGATGCATGAAGAAGCCTCCTCGTGTAGCGCAGTTTGTTCCGCCAGTTACTCAACTGAACGCTTGCGCTCGGCGGATCCTGGACAGTCACACCCAACACCTTATTTGACTGGCCAATTCTTCCCTTGCGGTGGTAGGGCTAACGCCCGCCTGGTTTGCGGCCACCCTCCCACCGGAGTCCGGCGTCAAGCAGCCTGCTGTGTTTCGTCGATGCGTGGGAGTTCCAGTGCCTTAATCATCTTCCGGGCACGCTCGTTCCATCATAGACCTCATCCATCGCTTTTCATCAGGTGTGATCCAGGTCAAGAGTGGGCCCATTTAGCAATAAACAAAACACGATACAATTAAATTAGTTAGAGAAACTCCGCAGACTTGTTGATATCGATATATCAAAAAGAAACTGATTTTCTCAACTCATTCTTTAAGTAACGTTCAACACCAGTGGTCTGTGATCCCAAAAAAAAAAATCTACATTGAATATTTTTTTATTTTCAAAGTTACCAAAACTACCTTTGAATAAGTTAGCCTACCTACAAGTATGTATGCTATCAAAATCGCTCGACTAAAGCAGAATCAAAACGTAGTTTCTGCGTGAATCAAGAGCCTGAAAATTTTCCCAATCAACTTTGAACCTTATTATTTAACTATAAAGTTGAAAATCTATTAAAGAAATTTGACAGATTGTAGTAGCTTGATATGCTGACATCTGTACCGAAGAAGTAAGAAAAAAAATATTTAAAACACTCACTGATGTCCGGTATATGAAACAAACCATACCTATTTAATAAATGTGATGCAATACTGCTCAAATCACTACCTATATTTATTATAATCACGTTGTTACCGGATTAATGGTCACGAAATCCTCTGAAATCACAGCCCAATACTTTTAAAATACCTAATATTAGATACAAAACACCCACTATAAATTGGCACGTGGCGAAAAATGGAACTAACTCAAAATGTACTGAATCTGACTTTTAAATGACATTTTTTTAGACAGCAGCGCCATTTTGACAGCTCAAGTTATAATTGTCAAAAATAATCGGTTGTTTGAAAAACCGACGCACTATTAACAAAGAGTGTTTATTCAGGTTTCTGAGAAAATGAGATTATAAAGATATACGATTAGATTTGTTTTATTAAACGGAATTTTTTTTTAGGGTACAGTTGGCTACGCGTAGAAGTTAACGAGGCATATACGTCGTATTTTAAAATATCTATACATGCTAATAATAAAGCTGAAAAGTTAGTTTGTTTTTTGAATGCGTTAATCTCTGGAACTGCTAGTCGGATTTGAAAAAAAATTTTTGCATCTGATAGCCCACTTCTTGAGGAAGGCTGTAGGCTATTTACCATCACGCTAGGACTATAAGGAGCCGAACAAAAAGAAAAAAAAGTCAGGAAGCACAATACCCGAAAACGAAGTGATAGCGCAGGCAGGCGATGCGATGCGACGGGGTGGGTTGGGCCACCAGAAATTTCACGCGGATGAAGTCGCGGGCAGAAGCTACTGTATTTATAAACTAAGGCCAACTTGCAACATATTTTAAACATCATACCGTGCCTGAGAGTCGAACCGTCGCCTAATCCCCGTTTCCTGTCACTCGCACACTATCTGCGCTCAGTGCTCTCTTGGACGCTAAGCCTGACTGTGATGTGGTCGCCAATAGAAGAAGATCTTGACAGTACCTATTTATATGATATGATCTGGCTGGAGTAATATAATAGCCTCCCCGACCGTTTTCGGTCACGGTGGCCAATCTCAATGGAGATTAGCCAGGTACGCAAGGAGATATTATAGTGCACAAGTGTGTGCGCAAACACAGGTGCACTCTCTGTTCCTTTACTCTCATAGTCCGATGGGACGGCAATCCGACACGACCGGGGAGAGTTCAGGCGCAGGACCGACGGCTTTTACGTGCTTTCCGAGGCACGGGGGTATTATACCGCCAACTTCCAAACTTCGGACTGTTACTAAGAAATTCCTAATGGAAAACCCAATAACACTTTGTCCGACCCGGGAATCGAACCCAGGACCCCACGCTCAGCAGTCGCGCTTGCAACCACGAGACCAACGGGGCAGTCTGGCTGGAGTATTGTGAGATGAGCATATGACTGTCGAGTAGTTGTATACTTTTCATTATTGTACTTAACTTATTTATTTTATTTATTAATTAAACTTTATGCACAAGTAAAAACTGTACAAAGGCGGACTTATTGCCTTGGGCATTTTCTACCAGTCTACCTTAGTACCAGTCTAACTTATGTGTTTGTGTCTTTAACTTATGTAATTGGACTTGGCCGTTTTATGTTAAAATATATTAAGCAAATCATTCTGTCTATCATCTTCAAATGATTGTCAGAAACAGAAGGATATTTAAAATTTGTGTAGCACTTAGTGATTTGTGGGGCAAGCATCTTAGAGTATTTAATACAAATGAGATTTTGTCACATTGTACCTACTTAAACATGTGTCTGACTGTACAGTAAATGTAATCACAGTATACAACTCAGGCATTACTGACTGATATCAGAATTAAACTGTGATATGGCAGACTTTCTGTCGACTGCCATAAACAGGGTGTTCACAATGCAATCTATATTAAAAATAGCCTTCTTTTGAGTGTTCTTCTAGAAAACAGCAATAAAATGGCTTCTACGATTGGACGAACACACCCTTGACAATCACTCTCGCTATCACCATGTTGGATGGCTAATGGCTCTTTATCCGTGCCCCACGGCATAAACTATTGTATAGGTACTAACTATTGTAAGTACATATTTTAAAATAGTTATTATCATAATTCGTACAGATACGAGTAGTAGAAGTCCCGAAAAAACTATTATGTCGCAAATAATTGTTTAATTAGCTGTTTGACATAACCTCTAGCTGTTTTACAAAACAGCTCCGTTGTGTAAAACAGCTGAACGACGCTTAGCGGTTTTTCATAATTGCTGAACTAAAACACGCAGAATTGCATAAACAGTTTTGCATTTATTAATGGAGCGGGTCAACGATTAGAGGTTATGTAAAACAGCGTGAAATGAAACGTCAGATTGTAGATTTTAATTCAAAATTTTGTTGTTCCTGCTCTGTGTGTCATAACCATAGCAATGGCGTCTGAAACAGAAATAAATAAAACGAGTAATATGAGTGAAAATTACCCTGTTTTCACTTGTCAAGTTATAAGAGTTTTATACATACTCGTAAACTAGCTTCTGCCCGCGACTTCGTCCGCGTGAAATCTCACTCTCCCCCCATTCATCCTCTTAGGGGTGGAATTTCAAAAAAACCCTTAGTGGATACCTATAGCTGCGCCGCGTGGTTTCACCCGCGTAAATATCGATCCCGTGGGAATATCGGGATAAAAAGTAGCCTATATGTTAATCCAGAGTGTCAGCTACCTCCATACAAAATTTTATCAAAATTGGTCCAGCCGTTTTGGCGTGAAGAAGTAACAAACATATAAACACACACACAAAATTTCGCCTTTATAATATTAGTGTGATATAGAATATATATAGATGTAAGCTTTAAAGCTGATGTATGAACAGAAACCCTGCTTTCCTAATTATTTTTTAAATAAAAATCGTAACTTTATTATGTAACTTGGTCCTCAGTAGCAATAGTAGCGCTTACGTAGCTAATACGCTACGAAAATTGCGTAGCTGCTTCGTAGCAGTACCGCTACGTAGCACAGCACATTGCGTAAAGTTTCGTAGCAAGAATGCTACGTCAGTGCTTCATTTTTGGCGCAGCCGTGAGGCACACATTCTTCCTAATTTTATATATCGGAATTTGCACTTTTTATTATTTTTTTAATATCTTTTTTTGTTTTTAACTGATGTATGTACGATTACTGTACTATTTGGTGTATTGTGTGTCTTTTAGTCTGTGCTAAATAAATGTAGTTTTCTTTCTTTCTTTCATTGTCGATTCAAATGAATGAAAACTTCATCATTCTCCTGCTCTTTTGGTCGTCGCAACATGTCATTTTCTTCCATACTAATCTATTCATCTTGGTAGTCACCCCCTTTTTAACCGACTTCAAAAAAAGGAAGAGTTATCAATTCGGTTTTTTTTTAAATTGTTTTTTTACCTCAAAACTCCGTTATTTATAAGCCGATTTGCAAAATTATTTTTTTATTTGAAAGGATATACTTTCAGATTGGTCCCATAGAATTTTTTTCAAAATCGGTTCTGTAGTTTGGTGTTTAAATCAAAATTACTGGTAAAAATTCAAGTAAACGACATTGCTTTTGTATGTATGTTACGCGATGTCTCCGGCATTTGTAAATCGATTTCAAAAATTATTTTTTTACAGTTGTTTACAAATCAACTTACAGAAATAAAATCATTTATCGTAACGTTTTTATTTGCGCATTGCATCCGATCCGAACGAAACGTTTGTCCACCGCCTCCGAGACGTCACCGGGAAACGAGATTATTCGAACTAAACGTGAAGTCCCGGTGACGGAGATCAAAAAGTCAATTCTCGTAATTTAAAACGTTCAAAATCCAGTCACAGTCTCATCTCGGCGACAAACGAATGTCAAAAACTTGTCAAAATGTAGGGAAATTGGAGGTATTTTTGACAGATTGAGACTGAGATCAGACTGCGAACGTTCTTAAAATTACGAGAATTGCCCCTCAAGTGTCCACCGCGACAAAACTCGGCGTTACATGATTACAGACACAACCAAAACCGGGCAAAGGGTGCAGTGCGATGGCAGTGTGTGGACAAGATCAAACGTGTTTTGTATTGCGGACACATCAGCCAGTCACAATTTCGGGCCGAGTTCTAGCACACCATAGTCAGCCTATAATGTTCCGACTGCTGGGCCACAGTCGTCCTCTCTGTGAGAGGGAGTGGGCCGTAATCCACCACGCGGGCCCAGTGCGGGTTGGTAGATGGCACATGTCTTCGATTTTTGGTTCTAAGATATGCCCGTTTCCTCACGATGTTTTCTTTCACCGTTTTGAGAGCAGTGGTGATGCCTGTTTGGGCTCGAATCCTATGACCTACAACTCGTACTCGTTTCCGAGTCCTAGCGATCGCCGAACTACTTGAAACTTCGGCGGGTGGTCGTGCCATTCCCCAAGCCCCTCTACCAGCCTCATCCAGGTTCTACCCACGATGGTAATAATGTCGTCCGCCCATCTGGCCGCCGGACGGCCGACATTTCGTCTTCCAGTCCTGGGATGCCACTCGGTCACTGCCTTACTCCAACTGTCATCACTGTGCCTTGCCAGATGTCCTACCCAACTCCATTTGAGTTACTTAAACGGTACTCGGTAAATATACGTACATAGCTACTGCGGCGCCGTCATATCGTTCTCGGTGACGTCCAGGTGACGGCTGCTGTGGACAATCGCCATAACGTATCTTACCTTTTTTTTTTTCAATTCTCGAACGAAATATTTTCAACGCGGGGAAGAACCGCACTGCTACCTATTGATCTTTGTCGTGCTTCTAATTGCTGACGTCAAAGAATCCGGATGCACTGCATTTGTATTTGTCACGTAGCTACACACAAAAATAATAATGGTACACCACATTTTATAACAAAAGATTTCAATCATTGAAAAATTGATCATAATCAATTTTATTAGCACTCAACTAAATTAATGTTTTTACCATTCTTAGATAGATAATCACGGACAATGGATCAGATAGGGATTTTTTTTTGGTTTGCAAAGGAGCCGAATGTGTAGTTATCAAAAATATTTTAATGTATATTAATTGATATTTGTGTTTATTTAAATTGATTTAGGGATGGCGCCTTAGTTATCAATATTAATAAACCCACTCTATAATCTTGTTTAATGAGAATAATGAGAAAGCTAACCTCAAATTCAAAGTATTTATTTGAATTAAACAAATTAAAGGGCATTTTGAATTGTGAAGGAGTCGGTCAGTCAGAAAGATGAAGTTGGTTACACATTCCCAATACAAAAAAAAATGGTCACGATCCGATTAATAGTTGCGGAGAAATGCGTGGACAAACATACATACATACACATACAGACGTCTATAAAATTTTGTATAATATTTGTTTGGAAGCCCTAATAGATTGTCATATGTGAATATAATGCAATTCCAATAATATTACATACATACGTGTCGAATTGATTACCTCCTTGTTTTTGAAGTCGGTAAAAATTCTTCTCAGAATCAATCCAAGTAATTGATTAAGATCAAAAAGATATCGCAAAGAAAATGTTGATTTTAATTCATTATCAAAATAGTCATCTACTGTTTTAAAGTAATTGGATTAATAGATGTTATCTTATTAAAGTACATACAGTGATTTTCAATTAATTTTTTGATAATAATATGAATGTGTGAGTGGAACAGTGGTAGAGCAGTGGTGGCCCAGTGGTAACGGCCGCGACTTACGAGTTGTAGGTCGTAGGTTCGAACCCAGACAGGCGCTTTACTTTGTGTAAATTATTTCATCACCACTGCTCTCAAAACGGTGAAGGAAAATATCGTGAGGAAACCGGCATGTCCTAGAACCAAAAATTCGAAGACATGTGGCATCTGCCAACCCGCACTGGGCTCGCGTGGTAGACTATAGAGCCGATTAGACCCTCTCGAAGAAGTTCCATAGAAGTCGTAAGTCGGGACTCGTAAAATTTCTACCTTATAGTCGGACTTTTAATTAGCTGCAGTAAAATGGCAGCTTATGTGTTACTTAAATGACTGAAATTGGCGTCTTTTTGTTTTTTCGCGGCCATCAACCGAATCTGGTTTTTCTAGTACAGAATAGTGTAACAAACGAAACTTATTTGACATGCATATATCTCTAAACTCAGTCCGAAATAAGTTATTAGGAAGTGTTTCATTTTACTGCAGCTAATTAAAAGTCGGACTATAGTTCGAACCCTTGCCGACACTTCGTGCAATTTACTTCATCACCACTGCTCTCAAAACGGTGAAGGAAAACCTGGATCACAAGTATACGTTGCTACAACAATAAATTATAAGGGGCCTCTAATTCCCCCTGGTGGGTTTCCCGCATTGTCGAGGCGGGGAGGCTCAGTAGCCGTGGCTTGGTCACCCACGGTGAAGCGAAGAGGAACCCAAGGCTTTTGCCTGTAAGCCGACGACGTAGCGGCCAACAAGTAGGTTGCGGTACCGCTTGGGCGACATCGCAACTGAGGCGGGCCGCGATGTCGTATGGGAGGCATCGCGGCTGAGGGTTGGACTCCGCGGCGGGAGAGGAGTGCCGGTATTGCGGTGCGCCGCTCTCCCTACCTTCCGCGGCCTTGACGGGGTCGCCACCGTCTGATGGCGGACGCGATGGGGCCGCAGGGGAGGAGGAGTGTTGTTATGACGTTGGCCGCTGTCCCTAGTCCGCGTGGTGGATTACGTCCCGCTCCCTGGGGGCTTGTGTCCCAGCAGTGGGAACATTATAGGCTGATTATCCTTATGCTCATGATCGCGTATTGCTCGTCTGCTGAAAAACGTGTCCCTAACCGTGCAAATACTTTTGTTATCCAAAGATTTTCCTGTCTAACCTTTATCAGCAGGAATCGTTCATCAGATCACCGCAAAATGGCGAAATCATGTCTTACCCACGCTACGTATCTGACCATCACATTAGTCTTTTAAAAGATAACAATTATGAATATATTAATTAATGGAGACGCAATAGGTAATAATTATTCATTATTTTTAACAATTATTATGTACAATTACTTAAGGTGATTTGGATCTAATCTTTCAATCAGATTGATTTTTATTGACAAAAGTATGAGTCATTGTTTTTTTGTGATGCAATGTTGTATGTAGGGTAGGTAAGTTCTACGAAGGTACGTAGCATAGTCATGAGCAATGAAATTACGACTCACTTTTCATAGACTTTCACGTGTTTGTCACTTGTTCGTGTTTTTCACTTGTTTGTTTGATTGAAGCGCGCGGTTCACTTGTTTGCCAGCCACGGCAAATAAATGAACCGCGCAGCTAAATGTTTAGTTCCTGTATTTTTTATAGCTCAATCTCTCGCTGTCAAAAATATCTCGTTTTTGACATTGATTGTCGCTGAAATTAAATGAGATTGCAACTAAATTTTGAACCTTTTTTAATATAGTCATTTGTATTTTGTGTTAGACTGGAAGCAGACCGCAACAGTTGATAAAGAGGCTAGGCAGATGATTAAAATAGAATGATGGATGATGTGATAAATAATACTGACAGTGACATAAAGGAAAATGGACACTTCTCTATAAATAAAACTGCACAAGATAAAGTAATGATTTAACAAGAATTCATTGACTCATTAATTTCAACAATCAAAATAATATGATGATCTAAGTAAGTAAGTATTTAAGATATTGTACGTAAATACTATATCTTAAATATTGTTTGACGATAAGATTCTCTTGCAATATAAGGGGGCAAAGTCCTCAGTTTAATAAAGTTGATTAAACCACTTGAAATAAAAGCTTTGTCGTGTTACACACTTTTACAATATTTGTAAATAATTTGTAAATATGTGAGCACCATGTATCTATCACTATCACATATTTGATTTACCTGTCATTCCTTTATTTTTAATTCTTTTTACCTTTTGTGGTAGACTAATTTTATTATGGGTGCATCGTGTTCACATATAATTATATTATTTATACAAAACCTTGTAAAACATTTTTAAAAGAGTAACGGTGGAGTTTGTTTTTTTTTATCAAAATCCAGTTCTGATGATGGGATCCACGAGGAATTGAGGGAACTCCTCAAATATTATAGGGACACCTATAGCGATTTGGGTATTTTTTACAGTAACTCATGCATTTGCTCTCGGAAACCACCATTTGGTGAATTGGAACTAATGAAGAAGACCACAGATGGCCAACGGAACTACTTAATAATAAGTATTTCACGGGTTGCGATTCGATTACTTTAATATGTTTGCTAAGCAATTTATGCTCGTCACAATGCGAATGGTGAAATGGAGCTGATGGTGGAATACTAGGAGAAGTCCTCAACAATTAAAGTCCCTGCATCGGGAAAAGCAATATTTTGTAAAAGGCGTTGGGCAAGTTGACATGAGGTTGTAACTTAGACACATTATAAACAGACCCACTTAAAAGCGAGAAATAATAACTTTTTAACAAAAATAAAACCGACTTCCAAAAAAACACTACAAAGTGAAAAATAACTTTAATTTCGGAAGTCGGTGGCAAAAACTAAAATAGGTACAGATCCAAAGACACCGACTTCCGAAATTAAAGTTATTTTTCACTTTGTAGTGTTTTTTTGGAAGTCGGTTTTTTTTTGTTAAGTAAAAAGTTTTTTGTTGTAATTTTTGACGTTCAAAAGTGTGCCTATTTGAAATAAATGATTTGACTTTGACTCTTGTTAGTGTCGGCATGATTGAGTTGGCAGTACCTATAATATGTTGAACATCAAAGCCTTTTTTTCTAAAAGTTGGGGTCGGCTTCTAGTTTAACCAGCGGGGTAATTCCGTCACACTATCAGTAGCAATGAGTTTCATTTTGACAGTTCAACAACATTCATTGCGTTATTTACGTTGTTGAGCAGACACATTTTTCGAACATATGAAGCAATGGATTAGCAATATCCTTCAAAATGATTCATTGAGTGTGTTACGCAATCAGGGTGCAGATGCAGTTGAATATAAGTATTTTACATGGAGCGACTGCCTATCTGACCTCCACAACCCAGTAACTGGGTAACACGATACCCGTTGGTAAGATTGGTGGTTAGCCTTTCGGGCTTCTGAATGATCATCTGCCTAGCCTTTTCCTATGTTGGGGTCGGCTTCCAGTCTAACCAGTTGCTGTTAAATACCAATATTTTACATGCAGCGACTGCCTATCTGACCTCCACAACCCATTTACTGGGTAACACGATACCCATTGGTGAGATTGGTGGTGAAACTTTCGGGCTTCTGAATGATCATCTGCCTAGCCTTTTCCTAACTATGTTGGGGTCGGCTTCCAGTCTAACCAATTGCAGTTAAATACCAGTATTTTACATGGAGCGACTGCCTATCTGACCTCCACAACCCAGTAACTGGGTAACACGATACCCATTGGTGAGATTGGTGGTCAGACTTTCGGGCTTCTGAATCATCATCTGCGTAGCCTTTTCCTAATTATGTTGGGGTCGGCTTCTAGTCTAACCAGTTGCAGTTAAATACCAATATTTTACATGGAGCGACTGCCTATCTGACCTCCACAACCGAGTAACTGGGTAACACGATACCCATTGGTGAGATTGGTGGTGAAACTTTCGGGCTTCTGAATGATCATCTGCCTAGCCTTTTCCTAACTATTTTGGGGTCGGCTTCCAGTCTAACCAATTGCAGTTAAATACCAGTATTTTACATGGAGCGACTGCCTATCTGACCTCCACAACCCAGTAACTGGGTAACACGATACCCATTGGTGAGATTGGTGGTCAGACTTTCGGGCTTCTGAATCATCATCTGCGTAGCCTTTTCCTAATTATGTTGGGGTCGGATTCTAGTCTAACCAGTTGCAGTTAAATACCAATATTTTACATGGAGCGACTGCCTATCTGACCTCCACAACCGAGTAACTGGGTAACACGATACCCATTGGTGAGATTGGTGGTGAAACTTTCGGGCTTCTGAATGATCATCTGCCTAGCCTTTTCCTAACTATTTTGGGGTCGGCTTCCAGTCTAACCAATTGCAGTTAAATACCAGTATTTTACATGGAGCGACTGCCTATCTGACCTCCACAACCCAGTAACTGGGTAACACGATACCCATTGGTGAGATTGGTGGTCACACTTTCGGGCTTCTGAATCATCATCTGCCTAGCCTTTTCCTAACTATGTTGGGGTCGGCTTCTAGTCTAACCAGTTGCAGTTAAATACCAATATTTTACATGGAGCGACTGCCTATCTGACCTCCACAACCGAGTAACTGGGTAACACGATATCCTTTGGTAAGATTGGTGGTCAGACTTTTCGGGCTTCTGACATTACATAACAAGCCTATGTTTCCCGAAGGGTTGGGCAGAGCTGCACCTGTAGTACACCCACATTTCACCACCAGTTATATTTAAGTCCCATGTAATAGGGGGCGAGCCTATTGCCATCAACCTGGGCACATATATCCAGATCCGGAATCTGCAACTGTAAAATTCCAGTTAGAAAAACCTAATTTCACTTTGCCCGACTCAGGAATAGAACCTAGGACTTCTTGCAGCAGGTCAAATTGCAAAATACACACATACATTCATAAAGTCATAAATTGGCCTTATAAGAAGGCTAAAAGTCACCCAAAGGGCAATGGAGAGGGCTATGCTTGGAGTTTCCCTACGTGATCGAATCAGGAATGAGGAAATCCGCAGGAGAACCAAGGTGACCGACATAGCCCGAAGAATTGCCAAACTTAAGTGGCAGTGGGCTGTGGGTGTGTGTTCTGGCTCGCAGAACAGATGGCCGATGGGGCCGAAAGGTTCTGGAGTGGCGACCGCGTACCGGAAGACGTAGCGTTGGAAGGCCTCCCCCCACAACGTGGTCCGAGGACCTTGTGAAGGCCGCAGGAACCCGTTGGATGCGAGAAGCGCAGACCCGGTCGAAGTGGAGGTGCTTGGGGGAGGCCTATGTCCAGCAGTGGACGTCTTTCGGCTGAAATGATGATGATGATGATTCATAAACTCATGCCTTTTTCCCATGTGGGTAGGCAGAACCAACCGAACGCCACCTGCTACGATCCTTACACACTCCTTTTGCCTCGTCTACGTTCATACATCTGGTCTTACACGCACGCCGGTTGTGTGTACTATTGACCTTTCTGAAGAACTTCACCAATAAGGTCACTATAATGTCGTCCTTGGGCGTTTCCACTCACATCTGCCTTGTAAAACACCTCTTGTTAGTCGTCTTTCATTCATCCTCCCAACTATGTTGGGGTCGGCTTCCAGTCTAACCGGATGCAGCTGAATACCAGTATTTTAAGTGGATCGATTGCCTATCTGACCTCCACAACCATATTACTGGGTAATACGATACCCCTTGTTAAGACTGGCTGTCAGACTTTCGGGCTTCTGACGACCCGTAACAATTGTCAAAGATACAGGAATGCCAGCCGGGACCAACAGCTTAACGTGCTTTCCGAGACACGGAGGGGTCTTGGTATGTAAAGGTGGTCACCCATCCACGGACCAACCGCATAGATCGACCCGTGCGGCTGTTATTTCTTAGCCACAAGCCCCTCCTTCGTCACAACCAAACCATCATACTTAATTGCAAAATATCTACTTTCTAGAAACATGATAGTGGGCTACTGAAACTGCTTTTGACCGCTGTTTGGCAAGCTATTTTAATAGACCAATAAATAAAACCCACATAACAGATAGGTAAAATCAAATATTCATAGATTAAAAGTAAATACACGTATACCTACTGGGTCTAACTGATTCGCATCTATGACAAATAAAAAGTTATTACCGTTTGATATCGTAGATCTGTGACGAATAATGTTGTAGTGTAATGGATTATTTATTATCAAATTAAATGCTATCTCTTGTCAGTTAATAATAAATAGATAATGACGACCGCGTCGACCGTGACCAAGAGGGACCAGACTTTATTTTGTTGCAAAATATTATGTATGAATTATCTAGTGCTTAGCCTATTTCCAACCATGCTGATGATGGCTTTCAGTGTAACTGGATGCAGCTGAATACCAGTATTTTACATGAAGAGACTGCCGATCTGACCTCCACAACCCAGTTACTGGGTAACACGATACCCCTTGGTACACCACAGACTATCTACAGTATTTGTCTGTCCTTCCCCTTTTTAATCCATCCAAAGGTTGTCTTTAAAAGATAGCTTTTAGCGATAAGACCGCCCATTGTGTCACCCTATGTACAGTTTCTATTTATAAGTCTGTAATTTATTTGGTGTACATAATAAAGAGTATTTCTATTCTATTCTATTCTTGGTAAGACTGGTTGTGAGACTTTCGTGCTTTTGACGACCCGTAACGACTGTCAAAGATCCAAGTACATATGACATGGCCGGGACGAACGGCTTAATGAGCTTTCCAAAGCATGGAGAGGTCTCGGTATGCAAATATGGTCACCCATCCCCGGACCGATCGCGGCAAGCGTAGCTCAACCTAAACGATTGACGTAGGGCTGTTATTGCTCATACATGAGCTCCTCTAAAATATATTATACTTTTGTTATGTTTCTGATTAGTGTTTTTGTTTGGGAAACTATCAAATAACTTCTCCCGCTCTGGGCGGAGCGCGAGGGCGTGTCAGACTTTTACTGACTAAAACCCACCCGTGTTCCTTCAGTTGCCTGTGCCAGGGGCCACGGTATCTCTTTCGAACAACCCGCGACCCTGGCAGACATCGGCCCTAGCGGACCCCGTCAGTTAGTGCTGACATCTCTTTGAGGCACGTGTGGAACACAAAGAGCCGTCGACCCGGGCCTTGTCCTTACCGGACGGCGAGCAATGGGCAGCTCGCAAGCCCGCGCCTACGGTGATTCCTGACGCCCAGGGCGTCTCCTGCGGCGACTAGGGACGTGAGGGCGCAAAGATTGCCTGTCCCTCACGCGCTCCGGCCCCTCCTTCGCAAGCATTACTGCTTCGCAGAAGGAAGCGACGGCCCCTAATACACTCTCGCTCCGTACCATGGCCTGGACTAGGGCCGGACGCGAGAGATCGCCGTCGCCGGTCGCCGCCGTGAGGATGCGGCGGTGCTCTACCCAAGCTGGGCAGACCTCCACCATATGCTCCACCGTGTCCTCCGGACGATCCACACAATGGTGACACCCGGGCGTTTCCTCCCGCCTTATCCGGAACAGGAACCTCCCGAAACAGCCGTGTCCGGTGAGGACCTGCGTTAAGCGGAAGGTGAGGACGCCGTGGCGCCTCTCCAGCCACTCCTCAAAGAGGGGACTTATCGCCGCAATTGTGGCATTCCCCCGGCCTAGTGCCTGCCTACCTAATCTGAAAAGCAATGCACGCCACAGGGTGGTAGGACCTACTTCCCCGGACAAGCTCCTTCACAAAAAGCTCTCCTACTTCCTCTTCCGCATTCCTTCAACCCAACCTCTACCTTGAAACTGCAATATTTACACAAAACCACTATCTCCCACTGTCATTACCAAGCTTTATCTAAATTTCCGGAAAAAAATCAGTGCTATCAAATGAAATATTAATAAAAATGTATAACAAAACTATTTATCATAAAAAGTTACTTAAGACTGTTAAATTGTTCCCATTATCTGATAATGGAAGTTCCGAGAAATGTTTTTAATAAGGCGGGCGACAAGAGGGGTTTTCAATTGTTTATCAGGGACTTTGAAGTTTTTGTTATGTGATTTCGGAGTATATTAATAGACATATGTATAGTGCAAGGTTTTTAGTTCTTATCAACAGATAATTTGTTACATAGACTCATCATCATCTGCCTAGCCTTTTGCTAATCATGTTGGGGTCGGCTTCCAGTCTAACCGGATGCAGCTGAATACCAGTATTACATAAAGCAACTGCTAATCTGACCTCCATAATCCAGTTACTGGATAATACGATACCCCTTGGTAAGACTGGTTGTCAGACTTTCGGGCTTCTGACTACCCGTAACGACTGTCAAAGATCCACGAATGACAGCCGGGACCAACAGCTTAACCTGCTTCCCGAGGCACGGAGTCGTCTCGGTATGTAAAGATGGTCACCCATCCACAGACCAACCGCGGCAAGCGTAGCTTAACCTGATCGATTGACCTGTGCGGCTGTTATTATTTAGCCACGGGCCCCTCCGTAGACGTAGACATAGTCGTGACAGCACTTTTGTTAAGAGGCGAGAGATAGCCACCAAAGGTATGCGGGTCATCCAACGCAATCACAGGTTGGACGATATCGCACTTGATAGGCTGCGCTCAGAGGTAGGTACTGAGCAACCATATCGTCTCGACTTTGGCACAAACTGCGGCACAAGCGTCAACTGTTGATGCCATCCCGCCGCGGTCCAATCATGTTGAAGAAGAGCATGATAGGGTTGACACAGTAAGTAGCCAGTGCAACGTCCGACTGAGGAGCGCACTCAAACTCAAACTCAAATCATTTATTTCAATTAAACCTTGTACAGGCACTTTTGAATTGTCAAAATTAAATAGTCTGTCAGTTAGTCAGAAAGTTGAAGCTAGTTGCCCATTCCAAAGCGTAGATCTCTATGGATCTCACTAGAGGATGCATTACGCGAGTATAGGTCCACTCCAACCGAACTTAGAACCCTTATTACGAGCATAATCAGCCTATAATGTTCCCACTGGTGGGACACAGGCCTCCTCGCGGTGAGAATGAGTAAAATTATTGATACTACTTTTCATCCACGGAGTCTTTTTATGCTCTCTAAACGAATAGTTTAGGTCATCAAATTATGCGCAGGAGGTGGTCAATCGTCGTGATGAGGATGTTAGTTCTTATTGAAAGGCTCGACGATGAAGAACGGTTGAATTTAATTATTATAATTAACAATGGTTTAGGTGTGTACTCGGTCGCCGTGAATTTATATTATTTTAACCGATATAAGAAAAAGTCGGAGCGCGGGTTGCCCCCTCCACGCGCTGGATTCCATGTCGTCGCTGCCCGTGGCGTCCAATTGGTGGCGTTAGGTCCGGGAAGGGCCAGGTGTTCCCGGCCATTCCCGTAGCTCCCCAGCTTGGGGAAAAGCTAGGCAGATGATTACTTACTGACGTTAGAGTTGTGTTTATTTTTCAGTAATTTGATTGTTTGTCCTTTTCAGGAAGAAATACTAAGTATAGTGCAGGGATCGAGGCAAACGCTACGATCTCTCCGCCAAAAGGTAGCTGGCGTTTTTCAAACTAGGTAAGCACTGATTTATTATATTTTTACCCACTTCAAAAAAAAGGAGTATGCGGATTTTTGTATAGATCTTTTTAAAATAAACAAATCCGTAGTACATTAATTTGATATTTCGTAAGGTTTAGTCAGCGTTTGCAAAATATGTTTGTTACGACATCACATTAGAAATCTTTGAATTTTTCGGCTTTTCTCCTATAATATTTATTTATTTATTATTTATATATAATATGCATGTATTATACATATAAACCTTCCTCTTGAATCACTCTATCTATTTTGTAAAGATGTAGATTTGTGGAAGAAACTGACCTACTACGCTGATCAAAATAAATTGGGATAGCGGCTGAAATGGAGATTGCAATATCTCTGTTGCTGTGGCTAGTTACCTACGGATGCCGTGGCATCCGATACGAATCCGAGAAGTGTAGATCCGAAGGTGCCATAGTATAATACGTCGTAGTACGCAATCTGTCTTACCTTTCAGACCCTTTTTTATTATGATTGAAATGTCTATTAATACAAATGATGATAATTATCAGTATTTTGCAATCTTTTTCTTAAAGGATTATGCTATCACTACAACGTTGAACAATGCTTCAATATAATACGATATTTTTGAGGAAAACAATACATAATATCTTTGTTCAAACTACTGTTTTCAATAATTATATCAAAATTGATATTGTTGGTTATGGCGAAAGCGCTAAGGTAGCCCGCGAAATTCAATTTTTTTTACGTTTTTTGTAATTTGCTGGTCAATATTAAGTTGTACGAGCGTAGCTGATCGATCGACCTGTGCGGCTGTTATTATTTAGTCACGTTTGTATATACCTACTATATAGATTGGTATTAGTAAAGATTTATTTGTGTCGATGACAGCCGTTAGAACTCAGTATTAGAAATAATCGACGGCACGGTTGGCGCAGTGGTTATGCTATTGACTGCTGCGCTGCGTGTCGCGGGTCCGATTCCCGCACGGAACAAATATTTGTATGACCTACAAGTACTTGTTCCGGGTCTGGCGTACACGTCTGTTGGTGTATGTGAGTTTCAATGTTTGTAAACGCACCCACAATACAGGAGAAATTCCTAGCGTGGGGCAACGTTTTTAAAAAAAGAAAAAAAAAGAAAGAAGAATCAGAATCAGATAATACCTCGACAGCCGGTGGAACTTCGTCGAGCATTTCCGACGTTTGGCCCCCAAACTGGAACAGGCCGGGGCCGCCTTCAAGCGGCTCTTGCCCAACCTGAGGGGGCCAAACGCCTCCTGCCGGAGGCTTTACGCGGGGGTCGTGCGGTCCATGGCCCTATACGGGGCCCCGGTGTGGGCGCGTTCACTGCGGCGGCGAGCCGCCCACTACCTGAACGCGCCCCAGAAGGTGGTTGCTGTAAGGATCATCCGGGGCTACCGCACGATCTCGGGCGAAGCGGCAAGCCTCATTGCCGGACTGCCGCCATGGGATCTGGAGGCGATAGTCCTCACGCGCCTGTATAAGTGGCGCGCGGAGGCACTACGCCGGGGGGAGGTTCCGCTTCCGCGGCAAATTGCTGCGGAGCGGACGGATCTCCGGCGCGATCTCATGGCGACATGGAAGGAGCGATTGTCGTAACCCAGCGCAGGGCACGCTGCGATAGCGGCGATAAGACCCCTCTTTGAGGAGTGGCTAGACAGGCGCCACGGCGCCCTTACCTACCGCCTGACGCAGGTCCTCACCGGACACGGAAGTTTCGGGAGGTTCCTGCACATCATCAGGCGGGAGGAAACGCCCGGGTGTCACCATTGCCAGGATCGCCCAGAGGACACGGTGGAGCACACGGTGGAGGTCTGCCCCGCTTGGGCGGAGCACCGCCGTGTCCTCGTAGAGGCGATCGGCAGCGGCGGCGACCTCTCGCGCCCGGCCCTGGTGCAAGCCATGGTCCGGGGCGAGAGGGAGTGGGAGGCAGTCACCTCCTTCTTCTTCTAGTCTTAATTTTTACCAATAACGGTCCATAAATCATCGGAATCGGCAAATGTACAAGCCGTGGGAAAGAGTGGGGTTAGAGAAAAACACTGTAGATCCAAAACAACTAAATGTAATTATAATAATAATATAAAGAAATTTCTATTCAAAATAAAGTAGTAATAAAGCAGAAAACGTACCTATTTCAAATAAATCAATTGAAAGGCTATTCCAGCTAAAAAGGCTTAAATAGACAGCCAATCAGGTGCCTAATTCTTTTTAAAACTGACCAATCACCAGCTGGAAGTGGATGATTGGTGAAAATTAATTGATTATTGACTTTGATGTTTAAGCCTAGTATATGACGTCATTCTATAGGTATGACGGAGCTAGCGTCATTTTCCAGGAATTTAACGCTATCGGATATAAGGAAAAATACCAGATAAAATTTAAAAACACAAAAACTTGTCAAAAATGTAGGGAAATTAGAGGTAGAGGAGAGTGAGGGTGGGGGAGGGGGTTTTCGACAGATTGAGACTGAGATCAGACTGTGAACGTTCTTAATATGACAAGAATTGGCTTTCTGGTATTCAGCTGCATCTGGTTAGACTGTAAGACGACCTCAACATAGTTGGTAAAAGGCAGGCAGATGATGATAACCTTTTCACTTAGACATCATCTGCCTAGCCGTTTCCCAACTATGTTGGAATCGGCTTCCAGTCTAACTGGATGCAGCTGAATACCAGTATTTTACATGGAGCGATTGCCTATCTGACCTCCACAACCCAGTTACTGGGTAATACGATACACCTTGGTAAGACAGGTTGTCAGACTTTCGGGCTTCTGACTACCCGTAACGACCGTCAAAGATCCACGAATGACAGCCGGGACCAACGGCTTAACGTGCTTTCCGAGGCATGGAGGGGTCACGGTATGTAAAGATGGTCACCCATCCACAAACCAACTGCGGCAAACGTAGCTTAATCTGATCGATAGACCTGTGCGGCTGTTATTATTTGGCCACGGGCCCCGCCGACAACAAACAAAAAAAGAAGTGTCTAATCAGCCTAAAATATTTTAAGTGTGCATGTAAACTATAAGATAGCTACATTTTCCGGTGACGCGCTTTGATTGACTGATAGTATTATAAGAAGCCCTGATATATTTGCTGATACCAGCCTTCATAATTTATTTGATTTACATATACGAGTAAATAAACACCACCAACCGGAGTGCGTAAAATCAAAAACGTTTTTTGATAAAGTGTAGCCTACAGGGCTAAAGTCATGTTATTAAACGGAAATAATAATAATAATAGTGATCTGAAACTATTTTAATTGTTAAGATTGTTAAGGTGAGTCGTGATAGTGTTTATTGTTAAATAATATTATTAAATTGTGAAGTAGCTTGGATTGTGGACCTTATGAAGCGGGATACTAATTTTTTTTTAAAATCGGTAATTTTCAAAAGTTGTTGCATCATTTTCGCGTGTTACAAAGTAGTTAAAATGTATTAAATACTGTCGTTTTTAATTAAATGGTGCTTTATTTAACACTAGCGGCCCGCCCCGGCTTCGCACGGGTAGATATTGGTATTTAACAAAAATAAGATACAAGGATTTTTCGACGTTACTATTGCATATTTTAACATGGAAAAGTAAGTTATTGTGACATAGGTAATAACAGTCACTTAACTTCATATGAAGCGCTCAAAGCTTTAATGATGTATCTTCTGAACATGATGTTGGCTTATTTAGCACTAAAATAAGCACAGCAAGGAGGGGCCCGTGGCTAAATAATAACAGCCGCACAGGTCGATCGATCAGGTTAAGCTACGCTTGCCGCGGTTGGTCTGTGGATGGGTGACCATCTTTACATACCGTGACCCCTCCGTGCCTCGGAAAGCACGTTAAGCCGTTGGTCCCGGCAGTCATTCGTGGATCTTTGACAGTCGTTACGGGTAGTCAGAAGCCCTAAAGTCTGACAACCAGTCTTACCAAGGGGTATCGTATTACCCAGTAACTGGGTTGTGGAGGTCAGATAAGCAGTTGTTCCATGTAAAATACTGGTATTCAGCTGCATCCGGTTAGACTGGAAGCCGACCCCAATATAGTTGGGAAAAGGCTAGGCAGATGATGATAAGCACAGCAAGGAAGCTCTTAGCCAAATAATTTTTTGTGAATGATGCGCCGGCTAGTGGTTCCTAAGCTCATACGTAGTAACGTAAATACTTAGGTACTTAAATAAATAAAACTAACCTAACCTACCTACTTGCTTATTACACAATGTACTTTAACTGTTCGGCTTTATGTAATCGATATGTTATACATATAACTGTGGAGGCTTGTTATTAGCAACTTGAAAATTTGTTGTTGTTATTTGTAATTAGTCTGTAAGCCTCCTTAAAAGTAATATTACCTCTTTGAAAATATTGACCCAAAGAAATATAGTCATGAATTTATTGATAATTTTCAACTGTTGTTATCAATAATCATTAATCATTCTAGTTATGGATAATTAAAACAGTTTCAATTAAAAAAAAACAACATACATTAGTCACGCTTAATTAAAAATATTATGTTTAATTATTTTTTACAATTCAATTATGACGTTTTTGGAACTGTTATTTTAAAGTTAGTTGAAAGGCAATGGTCTGGGGAAAATTAATTAAAGTGCATTAATTACTATTAGTGATATATTTTAATAAATTAATTTAAGCCAAATGAGGCATCAGGAAAAGTACTGGTTGAAGAAATTTCAGTGCAATTTCATGTAGGTACCTTAAAAACTGGCCAAGTGCGAGTCGGACTCGCACACGAAGGGTTCCGTACCACAAGGCAAAAACGCCGAAAAAAACACGTTTGTTGTATGGGAGCCCCCCTTAAATATTTATTTTATTTTGTTTTTAGTATTTGTTGTTGTAGCGGCAACAGAAATACATAATTTGTGAAAATTTCAACTGTCTAGCTATCGCGGTTCTTGAGATACAGCCTAGTGACAGACAGACGGACGGACAGACAGCGAAGTCTTAGTAATAGGGTCCCGTTTTTACCTACCCTTTGGGTACGGAACCCTAAAAATGATAAAGGTTTTTCAATTATGAAATTCTAGGTAGCAACCAGGATCTGTATGGTTAGTGACAATAATTTCGACCTCTATAAGTAGGTACTAATTATAAAGCTGAAGAATTTGTTTGTTTGAACTTATTACTTCGTTTTCGCTCTTCGTTCCTTGTGTTTTTTCTTTTTGCTCGGCTCCCAAGGGTCATAGCGTGATATTAAATAGCCTATAGCCTTCCTCAAGAATTGGGCTATCAAATACTTAAAGAATTTTTGAAATCTGACTAGTTGTTCCGGAGATACAAACTTACAAACAAACTTTTATCTCTCTTTATTATTAGACTAGCTTCTGCCCGCGACTTCGTCCGCGTGAAATTTCTTGTACCCCCACCCCGTCGCAACACTTCGTATTCGCTTAGCGTTCATTCAGACTTTTTTTCTTTTTGCTCGGCTCCTAAGGGTCATAGCGTGATATTAAATAGCCTATAGCCTTCCTCAAGAATTGGGCTATCAAATGCAAAAAGATTTTTTCAAATCTGACCGGTAGTTCCAGAGATTATCGCGTTAAAACAAACAAACTCTTCAGCTTTATTATTAGTAGTATATCTATACTACTAATAATAGATTAGAAAAGAGTTTCCATAGAGTTTCTTGCCCCGTCTTCTCCATAGGAGTCTACTACGCTTTGGAATTAGCAACTAACTTCATCTTTCTGACTGCTCGACTCTTTTGACAACTCAAAAGTGCCTGTAAAAAGTTTTTTTGAACTAAATGCTTTGAGTTTTAGTTTTAGAGTTCAGACGCAGGAACGACGTCAAATCGTGCTCTCTGAGCCTCGAAGGAAGGGGTTTCTATAGTAATGATAATGACATTTATTACATAACTTTGGTTACACTGTACAAGTGTATACCTTTGCCTTCCGCTTCACATTAAAATGCATGTTTAATTATATAAATTGATGAAGTGTCTGTTTGTAATGTCAAAATAACAGCTTTTGACTAAATGCATATATGAACTACGCATGCAATAACGGTGCTTATAATATATGTATATATTTTTAAATTTTCTGTCTCAGGCTGGACCGATTTTAATGAAATTTGGTATGGGGATAAATTGAACCCTGGGGAAGAACATAGGGTTTTTATCGATATACCACGCGAGCGAAGCCGCGGGCGAAAGCTAGTCGTAGTTGCTATAAAATTAAAATTACAAATAGTAGGTGGGTGGATTTACAATGTTGTCGAAAAATCACGTTGAGGGCATAAAAAAATTAATAATGCTAGAATATCGTAACTTTTTTACATTTACGGGCTTTATTTATACTCGTTTTATAAAGCGCTTTAACCCAAACATCGTCAAAGTCAATAGCTTTTTAATAATAAAATTAATACTTATATAAAAATCATCACCGTCTGTGAAAAAAATGCGACAATTAAGTTTACCAGCAAAAAATCCGAATACCCGACGTAGTAACTAGATTTTAATTTATGATTTACGTTTATCAATATTGTATCTATATTTTTAGAATAAGCAAATATTAATTTTTCGTAAAATAAATAAATAATAAATAAATGAAATTTTAGCATCTAAATTCGTCAACACCGTCACGGAAATATCAAACTAGAGGTAGTTCAGTCTGCGTAGCATTTACGCGGCCCACGATACCCCGCCCCGCTTCCTCAGTTCACAGCCAACTGCGAAGCGAGCCGCACGTCGCCATAACACGCGCTCCGAGCACAAAAATTTGGTGTGAGTGTACAAAAAAGTGATTTAGACAAAGTTGCGTCATTCCCTTCAGGCTGTGTTTCAAAGTAAGTACGTAAAATAACATTACGATCGATTTCAACAAGAACTTAGTTATAAATGAAGATGCTAAGAAAATAGCAGTATCTTACTATTATTATTACTTTTGTAGAAAAATTGACGGAACGTCCTAATCGTCATCACCATACGCATCATCACCGTTTACAAATAATGAGCGGTGATGACCTCATGTGTATGGTGATGACGATTTTCTTATTGTGTTGTGTTGTGTGATTTTTTTATTATTTCTCTGTTCTCCAGAATAAGTATCAACTTATATAATGTAGAATCAATTATTTTTTTTACCACAAATCGATCAAAATACTATCCTATTATTAAAGTACGTTTACATTTATAATAATGTTTCATGGTAACCTATGCTTACATGATTGTGGCCACTAACATAATTGTTTTTCTTTCAGATTTCAAAAATCAATAAAGGAAGTGTACTTAGTGTACCTAGTTTAGGAGAAGTTCTAACTTTGAGGTGATCAAATCATTCAAATCATTGAAGTAAATATTTAAAAAACCAATTTTTAACCAACTATATAAATCCAATAAATAATAATTTACGAGTATCAATAAAGTATGTATAATTAGAATAATGTTTCATGTTGTACCTTACACATATAATTGTACCTATTAACATAACTGTTTTCTTTCAGATCACAACTATGAGTAAACGAAAGCGAAGTATAGGAGAAGTTCAGTTAGAAAAACAGAAAATAGCTATAAATAAACGGAGAAGATATGCAACCATGAAGCAGGATCCTGAATTGTATGCACTTATAAAAGAAAAAGAAAAAAAAAGGTATAAAAATAGAAAAGAGAAATTAGGTCAGTTCGAATCAATAAATGAAAAAAGTCCAAGAGAGCAGAGAGTCCAGCGCAAGAAATGGCGTGAAGCAGCTAAAAGGTATAGGGAAAAGAAGAAAAATGAAGCAAAAGAGAAGACCATTAAACTATCACCAATATTGATCAATCCCATTGATAGTGATGAAACGAATACAAACAAACGTTTAGATCAGGATCATCAAGACCCATTAACAACAGTCACCAACTTGCAATGTAACTGCTCAGTAAAAATTAAAAGAGTTCGTTATTTAGAATACAAAAAACGAAGGCAGTTGTTGAAAGTAATTATGGATTTGAAAAAAGAAAATACACGACTCAGACAAAACCTTTATGGGCAAAAAATGAACGAAATTGAAGTAAAAACCAAAAAATGTAATCTTAGAAAAGATTTCAAAACAAAGAATACCAAAATCTCACCAGAAACAAAGACCGTTAAATTAATAAAAGAGTTTTATGTTGATGATGCAAACAGTACGATATGTCCGGGAAAAAAACAGTATATAACACGATTCAAAAAACAAATGCAGAGAAGGTATCTCAAAAGTTCGATAAAAGATTTGCACTCGAAGTTTTTGAAGATTCATAAAATTAAAGTCAGCTACTGTACGTTTTGGAAATGTCGTCCATTCTGGGTTTTGCCAGCCACAGCGGCACAAAGAGACACATGCATGTGTGTAGTACATGCTAATATTGACTTCAAACTGGAATCTTTATTTAAGGCGGGAATCATTAAAGACAAAAATCATCACGAACTGCTGGAAAGTCTTTGTTGCTCGAGATATGCAGAGAAATGCCTTAAAAGAGATTGTGGTGTCTGCAAAGACAAGACAATTCAATTCAATGAGTTCTCAAATGATGAAGAGATAGTGTTCTATAAATGGATACGATCCCGAGAATCAATCCCAACAAAAAAAGGTCTTAAAACGGTCACAGTCACTAAGAAAGACGAAATCAAAGCAAACCCTCTCGAAATCATCAATGAATTGGATACAGACTTGAAATCATTTTTCGAACATTGTTACCTAATCCAAGCACAATACGACGAGTTGAAAGAACTAAAGAAATCTTTGACTGTCAACGCTGCTGTAATACTAGTAGACTTTTCAGAAAATTATGGAATGAAAGCCGCTAATGAAGTTCAGTCATTACATTTTGGTGGGAGCCGAAAACAACTTACCCTACATACTGCCGTTATTTATGCCTTTGATTTCCAAGGAAGTGATATAAAACCAACATCAGTCTGCACCGTAAGCGAATGTCTGAAGCATGACGCACCAGCAATTTGGGCACATCTTATACCTCTCATAAATGAAGCCATCAAAACTAATCCATTCCTCGATACATTGCATTTTCA